>CM060902.1:742008054-744508054 GCA_030737815.1 Allium fistulosum
ATAATAGCATTATTTGAAAGTATTTTAAAGATTAATGTTATAAAAGAGTTTTAAGATTTGTTTGAGTTCGAGGTTGCTCTCGGAAATTATGAATCAATTCGAGAACAATGTATTTTTTGTTAACTAGTTCGAGTGGCTCGAAAGTGACTAAAAATGGACGAAAGATGTGTTTAGATGGTAAGCACTTCTCTTGAGTGTTACCCTTCTTAGTAAAGTGGATATATGACACTACTTGGTAGGTCCCAGTCCTTGTAACATTTTTTTTGTTACTCGATTTGTACGTATATTTTCTATGGATTTTAAAGAAAATATTTAGGAAATTGGTTTTGAAAATGATTTTGGTTTATTCCCAAAAGTAGGATAATATATAGAAGAATATATATATGTGTATTATTATTCCAAATGTTTTGAGATAAAACCCGGTGTTTAATTCTAAAGTTTTCTCTGTAGAAATTTAATATTGAAATCAAAGTTGAATTTTTATAATCCTTAAATTTGAAAAGATTGTAAAATATAAATAAGTTTTGAACTATAAATATAAATGCTTTGTATATGCTCTTAGCATGTAGTAGAGTATTATACAAGTATGAACTTAAGTCTCGGAATGTTTTCTGAAAATATGTTTTAATGTAAGGTTTTATAAATAAAGATAAGTCTTTATGAAATGTTTATAAACCTAAGTAATGTTTTAAGAAATGTTTAGTAAATGATTTAGTGTTATACTACACGTGAAAATGAATTTGATTTAAATTGTAAGTAATTGGTGTAGCAAAGAAAACAATGGAATAAAGTATGTAAGCTGTACGTAGATCATTTTATTTGCATGATTATTCTTGATCTAGGATTCGAGTACATGATTTCGAGGTGGTTTACACCAATTCGAACAAGGATTTTTCACTAGATTCTTGACGACGAACATTTGATATGGTCCCTAATTTTTCTATCATGGTACATGGTTATGTAAGGAGAATGTAGGTGTCCAATCAAGGAACCATGTTGGAGTCCGCACTAGATAGGTCAAGTGAACTATACTAGTTTGGAAGTGAATTTTTTGTGATCGAGCGAGTGATTAGATTTGATGTTGCGTACGAATGGTCAATGTATATCGTACGGGCTTTAGTATATTTGTGTGCTATTTTTGCTAATGATTTGAATACTATTAAGTATTGATGTGTGATTATTTCTTTTGTTGCTTATGTTGGAATTTGAAGGATGAAATATTCTAAGTGGGGGAGAATGTAACGACCCAGAATATCAAACACTTCGTATTTAAATATATGAATTATTTAAATATTTGTATCTTGGATTTAATGCAAATAAATTGATTTAATAACCTTTTTAACCCCTTTTTTATAATAACTAATGGTAAAAAAATTATTTTTGAAATTTGTTTATAAAAACAAATAGTTCGTAGAAATATCGATAGTATGACCGAAAATCATTTTATTGGTAAACAACTTTTTGTTTAACAAAAGTTGTACAAACTCTTTGGAACTTGTATAGTAACTTACTAACACATTAAAAAGTATTAACCAACCTCTTTTCATAACCAAAATTAATTAAAACCTAAGTGAAATTAAGGGGACAAAAGGACCCTTGATTTAAGGCTTGGATGGTGGAGAGAATCATGGCATGTTTCGTGGCATTGAAGGTGATAAGGAAGGAGATGATGAAGCTTCCTTTGGGCCGGCCAAAGAGGGCTATGGATGTTCATTTTTCACATTTCTAACTCTATTTAAAATCCCCTTAGGCTCACATTTTTCATTGCTTAAAATTCTAAAAAAATCACTCTTTTTCATGCCTCTCTCCTCTCTAACTTTCTTAAACTCATAACGAACAAACTTCAATCTCCACCAAACTTTCACAAAGGTCTTAAAACATCATTGGAACATGGTTTAGCATCCAAGAAGTAAAGAAAAGTTGAAATAAGATGGACATCAAACCTGGGCTGTGAGTAATGGCTGAGGGTGGGAGGTCTCAGCTTTTGTTTTGGTAAGCAAAATGGGGTTTCTTCGGCTTCAGGGATATGGTAGGAAATGTTGCCTTGATTCTAGTGGCATGAGATGTTTGTTAACTTGGTTTTAAGGTGAGTTATCTCACCATCTTGCAAGTATATATTGTGTTATAAATGTTAAATGAGAACTAATGCAAGTTATCACTTTTTGGACCCCTCTTGCTTTTGAAACCAAACAACAACTAATATGTATTTTAACTTCTCTTATAATCCCTCTATAACTTATAACATGGCTATAAACTATATATACAATTTTGAATATGTTGTATGTAATGTAAAAGTGTGTACGTGAATGTTTGAAGCGAGAATGTCGCTATGAAAGCTCTTTGAAATCCTTAAACTTTAACTTGTTTTATTTGGTGATTTATGGACATATCTTGAATGATTTTTTTTATTTCTTTCTACTCTTATAATAGTGTAAAAGATATTAATAAGTTTAATTGAAAGGATATTTAATTTATAAAACAAAATTGTAAAAGTGATGGTCCATATTGCGATAGTCGCTATGGACGCACTTTGAAAATACTTGTTTCTAGTAAAGTATAAAATGACATTACTTTAGCAATTTTTATGAATTCTTTTCGAAGGACTTTTATAAAAGGTATATAAGTATCTTAAAAAAAATTTGAAGTTTAAATATTTTTAAAAGAATTTGTTTTGAGAGTTTAAAGTATGGGTTTCTTATTATGTGTGTATATGTACATACATATATATATCTATACATACATACATATATATATGTAACTTGTTTATTTTGAAAAATGTTTTTAAATCAAAATTAAGTAATTATTTTTAAAGTAATATTTTAAAAAATTATTTAAACATATTTATTTAAAAGGTGTTTTATATGTATATGACTTTATAAAATTAGTTTAATAATTTATTATAGTATAAATAATTTTTCTTTCACTTTTCTTCTTTAAGTTTATTTTGAATTCTATTAAATATAGTAAATTTTTAACTAAACTATTATACATATATACACCATTTAAAAAAACATTTTTAATTTATTTACAACTATTTTGAAAGACTATTATTTTGGAAGAAGGAATAAGCAGTTACATTGTGTAAAAATGAACGTGTAGTTAATTTGCATATGGAATGATGATAATGCTATACTTTACACTAAAAGCCGAGCGAGGTAGACTTCTCTATTTGTGAGAGTCAAGATTGATGTTTGAGTAGGGATGATCAATAATGCTCCAACCTACCGATTTTCCTCTTGACTGAGGAATAGTTAAGTTGGAATGTTGGAAACGTGTTAAGTATATGAACCTTGATTTCTGTATGCAATCGTGTTTAGAACTAGATAATCGACTAGTCGACTATAGAATTTGCCTAGATAAGATAAGTAAATGGATGTGGATTGTAGTAAACAAGGTTTAAGTAACATTTATTTTAAATCCTTATTATTATTATATTAGGAATATAATTGATATTTAATAATGTATGTTTTAATGTTAATAATAAGTATGAAAATGGTTTTGGGTTGTAGTAAACATTGTTTACGTAACATTTGTTTTTAACCCTTATTATTAATTATACTTAGGAATATAATTAGATATTTAATAATAAATTTTTTAAAAGTTAATAATAAGTATAAAAATGGTATTGGGTTTAGTAAATATTATTTAAGTAACATTTGTTTTTGATCTTTGTTAATATTATACTTAGGAATATAATTAGATATTTGATAATAAATATTTTAAAGATAATTATAAGTGAATGGTTTCGGGTTTGTAGTGACAAATGTTTAAGTTACGATTGTCTTTAACCCTTAAATGTAATTAATTATTTAAAAAGCAAGTTTTAAAAAATGGTTAAGTGTGAAATAGGTTTGGGTTTGTTGTGACAATGTTTAAATAATACTTGTATTTACCCTTAAGAATATACTTAGACCTTTAATAGTGAAGTTTTAAAGATAAGAACAAGCATGAAATCTTTTTACATAAAGATAGAAAAGTAAAAGTTTAACTTATAAAAGATAGAGATTTATAGTAACGTCGTTTAAGTAACATTTGTTTTTAATCTCTTTGATTGTATTTTAAAGTATGTAAAATATTGTTGATGGTTTGTGAATACACTTATACCATTTGAGATAAGTATACAAATACTTTTGAAGAATTGAATACAATATAAAATAGTAAAATATAGTATAAATGAATAGTAAAATACATGAATAGTAGAATACAAGCATATATCTTTTACAAAGAGAAATAAAATCTACATATAAGTTTAATTAAATAAGTTAAGTTTTAATTTAATACGAGCTTAATTAAATAAGTTAAGTTTTAATTTAATAGAAGTTTAATTAAATAAATTAAGTTTTAATTTATTAAGGAGTTTTAATTAAAGGAAGAAGTTTTATTTAATGATGAAGTTTTAATTAAATGAAAGAAGTTTTATAAGATAAAAGAAGTTTTACTACTAAAAGGAGTTTTAATGAAATATTAATTAAATAAAAAGGGGATTAAAAGTCATTCATGTGACTTGATCGTGTTTTGTGGGAGTTAATCATCCTTTGTGGGATTACTTGTTTGTGGAAAATATTTAATCGTGTACTTAGCATTAAAAGCCAACAAATAAAATTGATTTTATCCATGAGGTTTAAGAATGATGATTCGAGTAGGGTATAGAAGCAATTGTGCTCTAACCTACCAGGCATCCTTCTTGATCGATGATAGAAGAAGTTGAAAAGGATGGAAAAGTGATAAGTGTATGAACCACAAAGCTTGTATTTATAGGAGAAGATGGCGAAATATCTTTATGAAATTTTGGTAGCGGAATCTCCAGATCTAGACGAGGTCACCATATTAATCTCGGGCCCCACTTCCATCAAAATAACGATCGGTGCCGATTGTTTTTCTTGCTCCTTTTCACGTGTGATCGACATGGTGGGTCCCACCATGTAATATCTTGCTATGCCCAAAGTTTCGTGCATAGTTGACTTTGAATTTGAGTTATTGATTGATCATCGTTGATTTGACTGTCAATCCAAGCTATCCGTATCCATATCGATTCACGCCGATCCATAATGAAGATGTTCCATATCTGTTCCATATTGGGGATGAATCATTGCCGATCCATTGCGAAAAACGATCACACCCGATCGTTTTTTCAGTTGAAGTGTGAAATTCATACTTAGCCAATTCCAGAATGGTATTCGTGTGAACCTATACGACTATCATCCATAGTCTTGTCCATAATCGATCTCCATTTTGGGTACCCATCTCTCTGGGCTTTCTACCTTGATGATCATGATGCTTGTTGTGTTAAATTCACCTATGTACTGCCTTGCCAAAAGGCGGGTTAACACTATGCCCCCCCAAAACTTGCCTTGCAATATGAAGGTGTGTTTTGAATTGCCACAAATCCAAAATCTAAAGTCCATAAACCATTGATAGCCATATTATCCAATTCGAATCCAATCCGTTGCCAATTAAATCCATGATCTCTCCGGATCGTTAGTGAAATCCATGACCATTCCGAGTCGATATCCAATTCTGAATCTGCGATCCCTCTGGATTGTTTTATCCAAATCTGTATCCATTCGAAGCCAAATCCATTACCGTTCGAGATTGATATCCAAATCCGTGACCTCTTCAAGTCGTTATCCAAATCCGAGAACAATATGGGTCCATTTCCAAGTATGCGACCACTCCAGGTCAATGTCCAAATCTATAGCTGTTCGAAGCTGGTATCTAAATCCGTGACCTCTCCGGGTCCTTGCCGAGCACAATCCATACTCGAGGTTCGAGTAAGCCGATCCTATCACTCTTCGGCGATGCGGCATTACTTCCTGTTCTCTGGTTCAGTGTCCTAAAATTAAGTGATGTCTTGGCCTAAGTCCTAGACCGATCATGGTCTCTCAGGACCCTTGCCTAGCATAATCCATACTCAAAAACCTATGTAGGCCGATCCTGTCGTTCTCCAGCGAAGTGACCTATTCCTTGCTAGGCGTAATCCATACCTGACGTCCTATTGGGTTTTATTCTCCAGCATCGACTCTCTCATCGAGGACTTAATCCACGTACGAGTTCATTCTACCGCTCTTTGGCAAAGGGACTCGCACCTTGTGGTTACCGCCCCGTCACTCCGGCTGGGACAATAATCGCGTCCATCATGATTAGTTGATGATGATCCGTGACCCTGATCTAGGGTCATTCCTGTTTCCATTCGATGCGGACGGTGGCTACTCCTGTTCCACCGCTGTTGTTCGATTCCTCACATACTTTAGCAGTCTGCCATTACTACATGCTCCTTAACCATATCCTTTAAATGCCTGCATTCATTCATGGTGTACCCGTTCAATTCGTGGAACAGGTAGCACTTTCTAGACATACACTCCTACACCATGGGATCCCTCCTTAGCGGGTTTCGATAGCAGAGTTGCCCTCTAGTGTCCAGATAAATCCATTCTAGGCTTTCCATCAAATCCGAATAGGAGGAGAACTTCGGCTCCCGCTCTTTCCATCGCCTTTTTGTCTCATCATATCCATTATCCAGCTTTCGTTTGCCTTTATCATTCTTGTTTGCATCTCCTGATCATCCTCTGCTTTGCACAACATTCACCTCTGGTTTTTCGGCTTGTGCATCTTCTTGAAGTAGGAACCTTTCTACTTCATGATTAAACTCCCCGAGTTCTATAGGTGGATCCCGCACCAATGAATCCTTGAAATCTATGCCATCGGCAATTCCTGATACAGCTGCCATCAAAACCATGGATGGATCTGGTCGATCCACCGATGCTGCGATGGCATTAAATCATGTTAGAGAACTCCTTAGGGACTCTCTGGTCTTTTGTTTTAATGTTGCCAGACTTATCACATTTTTAGGTCTCGAAATGTGAACCTTGAACTGCCTCTTAAATCTTTCGACCAATTCCATCAATGTGCCAATAGAACTGCTCTCAAACTGCCTGAACCACAGTACATTTATATCCATTAAATATAGGAGTAAGCATCATGCCAGTACTTCCATATGCCATATATATCTCATCATATGCATAGTTGGGTCCGATTTTCCGTTATATACTTCCAACATTGGTAGTTTAAACTCTGGTGGATTCCTAGAATTCTTAATATTTGGAGCGAATGGACTTCTATTTGCATCCTCCACATCCTTGTTCACCAATCCTCCATGCATAGCTTGCCCGATCATCTCTGCAAACCTCTGATTGTCATCTAGCGATAGTCTCCTATCATCATTTCCAAACTGCCCCCTCCCCTCTCCGAGTCCATGAGGGAATTCCAGAACGTACTCCTCCGAACGACCATGAAAATTTCGATTCGCACCAAGCACCATGGGATCGACCGTAGGTAATCCAGCATCGCGATCGACCAGATCTGGGGGCATGCCCCCAAGCCTTTGGGGAGCGGGGCCGATCCCTCTGAAGGGATACGGGCTGATCCCTCTTAAGATGGCTGGGGACTGCCCCCGGCAGCTCTGTTCCATTCCTTTTTCCAATAGCTCCGTCTCCATGTTCCCGGTTCTGATTTCCAATGATTCATGCCACTTCAACTCCTTGATCCAAGTTGACACTAGCTCCTGGTAATCTATTCCATTAGTTCTGCACTCCAGCTTGTCCAATTTGTCAGAGTAAATTCTACATCATGTCCTCCTATTTTTTTAGCTTCTTTTTCTGCATAGCATCCATCATCGTTTCCATTTCATCCCTGATGATGTAGATAAATGCTTGATTAGCTCCAGCTCCCGAGGAAGCATCCTGACTTCCTCCATTGTGGCTCCTTTCCAGTAGCACTCTCCTGATTGATTGTCTAATCATTGCTCCAAATCTAAGTTATCTAGTTGATTCCAAATATGAACTCCAAATCTGCGGGGGCTAGCTCTTTCAGTGAAAGCAATAAAATGTTGGCATCAAAAGTGTCCACCAACACCCGATCGAATGTGAAAGCACCAATATCCAATAACAATATCCAAATAGAGATAAGAATACAGATCGCAGAATAATTGCAGAAAAGTAAATGAACACGCAAGTTTTATAGTGGTTCGGCAAACTCTGGCCTACGTTCACTCCAATATTCTTTTATTTATATTGTAAGATACATGTATAGTAGTTTTTTGCCTTAGAAAAGTAAAGGAGGAATAGAAGATAGTGAAGAAGAGCTAGTCAGAAAAAGGTCCTTCAAATAAACCACGAAGCTTGTATTTATAGGGGAAGCCGGCGAAATATCTTTCTGAAATTTCGATAGCGGAGTCTCCAGACCCAAACGAGGTCACCTTATTGATCGCAGGCCCACTTCCATCAAAATAATGGTTGGTGCCGATCGTTTTTCTTACTCCTTTTCACGTGCAATCGATATGGTGGGTCCTACCATGTAATATCTTGTTATTCCCAAAGTTTCGTGTATAGTTGACTTCTGGATTTTGAATTATTGATCGATCGTCGTTGATTTGTATTGTCAATCCAAGCGATCTGTATCAATATCGATTCATGCCGATCCATAATGAAGATGTTCCACAGCCTATCCATATTGGGGATGGATCATTGCCTATCCATTGTGAAAAACGATCGTACCCGATCGTTTTTTTAGTTGAAGTGTGAAATTATACTTAGCCAATTCCAGAATGTTATTCACATAAATCCATATGACTATCATTTATAGTCTTGTCCATAATCGATCTCCAATCCTGGTAACCATCTCTCCAAGCTTCCTACCTTGATGATCATGAAGTCTGTTGGGTTAAATCCGCCTATGTACTGCCTTGCCAAAAGGTGGGTTAACAGTGATCAACTCCATACCTAGACTATGCTTTCGATATGTTGCGCATGAGGAGTTGATGGTAGTTGGTTCACGTGTTAGGGCGATTGGTTGTGTTTACCTTATGATATATTTTATCCAGAGATATACGATGCTTGTAATGTAGTTTTTGATCCTTTTCATAGAGATTGGTCTCAGTTTACTTATGATTTTTACTAGGGTGGTCTTCGCGAAAAATCCATATGCGAACACGCCTTAGCGGTTTTGTTTGTATACTTATTGTTGTCATGTGATTAATGTACGCACCAATAGTTACTTTCTTATTTATATTTTTCACCCTAGACATTATCTATTATATCGCAATATGTACTTATTAGATGGTGGTTCTTTTGAGGGGATAACTGTTATGTCATCCATACGGTGTCAAAAGTACTATTATATGCTGATCACATATTTCTTGAGTTTCTCACACCAGACTTATGTTTGACCCGTTGGTTTATTTTCCTTTTATTTCCATGGGTGCTCTTTCGAGTAGTCTAAGAAAGGCAGGTTTTCATTGATTTTCATTGAGATCTTAAAGAGGAGTTGGATGTTCACCTACCGTAGTATTCTTATTTCCCATGCATTACTGATGTATATATATCAACATTGTAAGGAAAGGTTTTTATATCTGTCCAGGCTGATGATAGTACTCTGATTAGTAACTCTGAAATGCTATGTATGTTTGAGTAGCTTTGTGTATTATCTTTTGAAATATATTCTATCATTCCGCTGTGACATTCTAACGTTTTTGTTCTCCTTTTTCTTGTTCCTTTTCTATTCTTTTATTTCTTTACCCTAACGTTATGTCTTTTTGATACTTGGGTGCTCAGCACGTGAATACTGTGGATGTATTAATGTCGACATTCGGGGGTCGAAAGGTGAAATGTAACATATGGTATCAAAGTTGACGGTTAAATGAGAACCTTGGCTTTGTTGGGGTATAACTTATTAAGAGATAGGTAGTGGAATGCACTGGTATGGGTTGAGTGTATTATATACATGAGAGCTTTAACGACCCGTAACCTTTGGGTCTTCAAATTTGAATATTTAATTTGTTTAAATATTCAGATTTGAAGACCCAATTATAATAAAATATATGTTTCAAATTAAAACCTGATTTTTGATGACATATTTTTAATTTAATTTATAGTATTTTTCATAATTTTTAATTTGGAAAATATTTAATTTGTCGTTTGACGTATTTTACGTCAAACGTCGATACTTTTGAAACTTCACAGAATAAGTTAACTTGTCTATTTTATTGTTGTTTTATGGTCATCTCACATTGTTGTGCATGATCGTATTTTTATTTCCGTCGTTATTCATGCATGTTCGGCACCTTACTTTTTGCCCATGCTTTTGCTTTACCAAACATGCAAGTATAGGACACGTCATTTCATTGTACCAAGGGGCACGCCTTCATTTCTTTTTTTGCTACTTATACGGACACGTTCACATTCACTAATTTTTTATTTCCTCTCTGCAAATTCAAAGATAGAGAACACATATTCCACCTTTTCATTTCATAATTCAAATAACTTCCCATACAATAATTATTAGCCAATGTCACAAACATGAAACTTGTAGAGGATGGAGTGGGCTATAGTTTTCATTAACGTTGCACTTGAGATAGTTAAGCCGAGAGGGAGATATGAAGGGGAGAATTGACTGTGCATTTTTGTGTATGCATGTATATGTATCGGTATGTATATAAGTACAAGTGTGTTTATATGGGTGGAGGTCTTGTGCATGCAGGTAGACATAAGATTTAAGGGTGCATGGTTACAGGTGTTAGGAAATGAGCTATATATATAAGGTGAGACAGTATGAAGTGTGGCTTAGGAGAGGGACGTGAGCAGGTGAGTTGAAAGTGGAAGGATTAGTGTGAACATGAGTGAGGGAGTAGCAGGCGCATGTATGGGCTGTGCTAGAGGTTGGGCCATGGAAATAAAGGAGGAGACAAGAGCATGCGTGTTGAGGGAATGCTTGGCCGCGATTTTTATTATTTGAGGCGTGCATGATGAAAGAGAGGACATATGTAGCATGAAGGAAGGATTTGCTATTAGGCCATTTTCGTGAGGGCCTTGCAAAATTTGAATGGGTTAGGTTTATTCATAGTTGAATAAATATAGTTGTTTTGATTTGTTAATTAAAAAGTTTAAACTTTAAACATGTTTAAGTTCCCCATACGAAATCTGTTTATCCTACCAGTTTCGACGTTAGGTTCGTATTGACGAGATCTAGGCTATGGAATTGATTTGGTGACGATTGGAGCTAGTTGAATTTTGCGCTAAATTGAATGTCGTTTACTTTAGATGGAATCTAGAATGCCTCAACAAAAATTGGAATAATGGTGAGTTAGACTCACCTTTTTGGTTAACTAGAAATATTATATAGTTGATAAAAAATGTTTGGTTTGAGATTTATTCCCGCCCCTGGAGCGGATGACCCTTTATATATTCCCACCTAGTAGCGGATGACCCATATTATATAACTATATATTACTTGTGATGCAAGGGGATAGGTTGGAGGGATCCAATAGGATTCCTCGCCACCATTGATTTTATTTACATATATATGTGCTGATATATATAATCTATGATGTAGGGGAATAGGTTGGAGGGATCCAACGAGATTCCTTGCTATTGTTGATTTATTTCCAATAAAATTCCTATTATATGAATAATTGGATATAAAACCCGATATATGGACACTATTGGTTATGACATTGTTTATATTCAAAACTAAAATCCTATAGTGATATAAATTCATTATCGATATTGGTTAGGCATTTAGTAGCCACTGGCCTCAAATTAGTATTTTAAAAATACTATAAATTTCCATTTGTGTTTTAGTTGGTTTTTGAGACTGGAAATGATTTTAGATCCGGAATTGGGTTTCAGAAATATTTTGTTTTTAAGGATTTAATTTCTATTTTATTCCAACCTATTTATTTGCCTTTTTCTAATTCATTTATTTATATTTAACATTGTTTAAAAAGTATTTTTATATTGTTTTAAAGCTATTTATTTATAATTATATTGTTTTAAAAGTTATTTATTTATATATTGTTTTAAAATTTATTTAATTATACATTGTTTAGAAAGTTATTTATTTATATTTTAGGTTGGTTAAAAGTTGTTTATTTATATTTAATGTTGTTTTAAAGCTATTTATCAATTTAATATTTTGAAAGGTTAATTATTTAAATAAATTAATATGGCTTGAAATTTATAATAAGGGTGTATTAATAATGTTTTGGAAATTAATTATTTCTATTATTTATAATAATGTTAAAGATTAATTATTATTTTTTGTTTAATAATGTCCTTGAAATTAGTAATTATTGTTGTTTTAAAGTTAATAAATATTAATTATCTACAATGTTATTATTAATCATTTTTGTTATATAGTAGTATTAGAAGAAAATGTTATTATTTATTTCTAAAAGTTCGAGATTACAAATAGAGTAAACAGACTTGGGTTTTATAAGAGGAGTTTTATAACATAGGTTGGGAACTTAAAGGAAGATTGGTTAATGGTGAAAGAGTTTTATGAGTGGTTCTAGATATTTGTAAAAGAATTTTAGAAATGGGTTCATAAGTTTATAAGAAGAGTTTTATAAATAGTTTATGGATTTATAAAGAGTTTATAAATGTTTTTAAATTTATAAAAGAGTTTATAATTGGAAATGGAGGTTGGTTTTACAGGGGTTCTATATAGAGTTTTATAAATGGTTTCAGAGATTTATAAAATAGTTTTATAAATGGTTTTTGAGATTTATAAGGAATTTATAAATAATTTTTGAATTGTATAGAAAGGAAATCTTTCTCAGTTTTGGTGAATATACCTATAGCGTTAAGATAAGTATATATATTTTTCTAAGTATTAAAAATATAGGAAATTTGTGGGTATATCTTTATAGCGGTATTTATATACAAATATTTACGAAGTGATTTTTGTTAATGAGAAGATTAATTTAAGAGTCTAGTGTTTGCTTACGTGCTTAACTAATGTTGGTTTTTCCCTATGGAATAAATCCTTGCTTGGAATGTTTGTTATTCGATGGTTAAATAACCGACTATCGAATTTGGACCCAAACGTAACTTTGGAAATATCTAGGAGAAACACATGAGTTATATGGAACAATCATCTTCGATAATGTTGTACTGTGTGCATAAATCTCGTTTCGTTCTCCTAGGATAAACGATAAGGAAATCCATCCACTAATGATTAGGAGGTGATCTCTGCTCTTATCTTTGACCGTTTATTTCCTAAAGGACCAGGTTTGAGTTTACCGGAAACTATCAAATGTTGTTTCAAACAGATTGGGATCAGATATGTTATCCGAAAACTACTTCGATCCAACTTAAACTTTTCAAAGTGAAGACATCTTGAAGATGATGGAATTGAAGACGGAGCTCTCAAGCGTTTCGTTCAGTCCTAGAACGTACTTGTATGGATAAATGCTAGCATTACATTGTTTCCTGGAGGGCGGTGTTAGTATTCCAAGTGGGAAGTGATATATAAAAGGTAAAATGTAGCCTCAAGTTTCATCAACCGTGAATGACTAAAACATAGAATATGCAGGAGGTCTAAGTGGTTCGCTCCTAAGCAGGGTATGATTATCCCTATCTAGAGTCAATATTTTATCTCTTTTGTATGCTTTGAGACCCATTAATGGAGGGGTGATCAAATTAGGTACTACTAGTCAAGTGGTAGGCCGGTTCTGAGTTGGTAGGGGATCCCGACGAGGTCCTCGGTGTTATTTTATCTAGAGATGCACCGTGACGGGTGGTACTCCAGTAGCCCAGTCATTATATGGAATCCATTCTCCAATACACTCCTTTACGGTCTTAATTGTATACCTATTATACTGGAATTTAATTAATGTAACAATTTCGGCTATGATTAATAAGTATTTGTATCTTAGACACTATTATAATGTCAGAGAATTTCATATGAAATGCTTTGGTTATAGTAAGGTAAAAACCCGTCCTTGTTTATGTGTGGCATGGTTTTATGAGGTACTTTTATTTTCAAAAGATTTTTGGAACACTAAGATTCCACTGGCTGTGTTTTTCTTATGCTGGTTTTCCAGACCGACTCGAGTGTTATTTTATTATAATGCTCGGGTTAGACCGAGCATATTAAAGATTTAGTTTGGATGCTTTGGAGCTTTAGGAGTTGATTTGAAGGCCCAGAGACGTATCCACGTACATGGTTATTTTGTGCTATATTCATTGTTTTATTTATCAGCAAATTGTAAGGACGTATTGTTATGACTGTCCGGACTGAAATAGGTTAGTATACTCTGATTGATCTCTGTATATACATACATATATTGTAGTTAGCTTTTGTGTAAAGATTAGTTGTATATTATAGATTATTCGTTCCGCTGTGAGATTCTGTGTTGTTTGTTTTCTTTCTCTTTTCTTTCTTCTCTCTTCTCTCTTCTTTCTTTTCCCCTAACTATCTCTGTTCAATTTGAGTGGGTCATGAGTGGTTGATTGTCCGCTTAAAATGTATGGAAAAGTGGGTCGTTACAAGAGCGTATATGTATTTGATATATATTAGTAATATATAATAGTATAGGTTGATATTGTAGTTGATTTATGTAGGAATTAATGATGTCCATTTATCCCACATTTATTAGCTTAATCATGCTTGGCCAGTTTATGAGCATTAATTATTGTTTATTCATTTATAAGTAGTTTACCTTTTCACAACATGAGTTAGGTGGATAGTAATTATGGGAACATTGAAACGAACACCTTGTGAATTAAGTTTTACTGTAACAACCCGCATATTTTTACGATAATATATATAAATGATTTATTTAAATATAGCATTGTTAGTTGAATTTAAAAGTCCAAAACATGACTTTTTGTAAACGGTCGAATCTGGACTCGGGACTACCTCCATTGAGTTCAAAACGACGTTTACAACTTTTTTGAGTATAAACATCGATATGTTTGGAGTTGAGTAGAATTTTGCTATTTTTCTATTGGGCTTTGGGTTTGGGTTTCAGCCCACCAAGTCATCTAATACCCTAACTCCTCCTCCAACTCCACTTCATTCATTTTATTATTTCCTAAAACTCAAGCTAAAGGAAAATGGGGGAAAGAAAGGGAAATTAAAATTTCTAAACCCTAGATTACTAGGAAATTCAAGATTCAAACTCCAAAATCAAAGAGAAGCTTAGGTAAGCATCCTCTTCTTCTTCTCCACCTCAATCTCTCTCCAATTTCCAGAAAATCCTATAACCTAATTTAGGTAATATTTGCATTTGATCATAGATTGAGGGTTCTGGAAGTTAAGTGGAGGAGAGATTGATCTTCCCTAGTTTTAAAAGTTTCTCATTCATTGTTTTTGGGATTAAAAGTGAGTTCTTGAACTCACATCTATGCCTATAGCCTTTATTGTTGTTAGGTATAAATTCCTAACATCTATTGCATGTCCAATTGCTTTTGATTTGAATTGATTTGGTGAATTTTGCAATTTTTGGTATTTTGAAGTCAAAATCTATGAAAATCCTAATATGGATGTTTGGACATGTTGTTCGGAGTGTATTGGTGAGCCTATAGGGCTGGGTAGTCGATTGGCGTAAATCCCTAGCCATCGTCACTCGTCCGATAACTTCCGATATGATTTGGCCATCATTGGCCTAGGCAAAATATTGCCCTGAGCTTCAGCTCAGATGTCTGGTATTAAGCTCAGACGTCTGATGCTAGTTTTACAGCTCAAACGTATGAACTTACTTCCTAGAAGTCTGGGCGATCTGGATGAAAAATTCCAGACCTCCAGATCAGACGTCTGGGAAAGCCACCAAACGCCTGACAATGTTAAAATCAGCCTACTTGCCTATTTTTATGTAGGTTTCCGTTTTAATCGATTTTTTATTGATCCGGTTGGTTGTTGTCACTTATTACCGACTTTGATGACTTCTTTTCTGGATTTTTGGGAATATCCATTTGATGGATTTGACATCGATATTTATGGGTTTTGATTCACGTCGTCGAATGTGAATTTTTGGTGATTGGTTGTTTCTACAATCGTTTCTGTGATTTGTCACTTTAAAATACAAAGGTTTCTATACTAGTAATGAATACTAAAACTCTTTTACAAAAATGATTTCAACAAATACAAAGCTCATTTTAAAACTGTTTTTCGATCTACTAGTATATACAAACCTTTACCTCATTTGTATGAGAAATCTAATTAAACGGCTTAGAAAAACAAATGGTATGAAACGCTTGCATTTACTTCGTTGGTTAATTCTTGGACTTGTTCGATTAAACTCTAGTGACAATTTTCGAGTGGAAATCTGCAATTCGTTCGTAAATATTTAAGTTAAGCCAGTGGTTATGGGACATGAAGCTAAACTCGTTTATTTACTAGCTTAGTGTAATCTACACTTCTTATTGATCAATGGTGATCATTTTATGGTTTAGACTAGCGATATGTGATGTCTCTTTGTCCATGTGGGGGATTATACCTCCTTTTATTGGAGCTTCATCTCATTTTTTTATAGGCTAGCGACCTATGGGCTTTATGGAGCTCGGTTCATCGGGCGTACCATTATTGTACTACGTCGTTGTTCTGAATTATCTGAGTTTCAGGTTCATCGGGCGTACCGTTATTGTATTACGTCATTGTTCCGGCTCATTTGAGTTTCAGGTTCCTCGAGCGTACCATTATTGTACTGCGCCGTTGCACCGGCTCTATGGTTAGCGACCATGGGATAGCGACCCATTTGTGATACACATATTGGTGAGTTTTCATGCTCCCGTTTGTGATAGGCCTCCCCCTTTGTGTTTTCTAGATTTCTAATTGTTGATTTCTGGAATATGTGTTTCACCAATTTTTGCAATTGACATTGATATGCTTTGTCAATATTTGGGGTTTGGTGAATAAGCTAAAGAATGTGATATTCTTTTTGGATATTTGACGAGATTTGAGATATTGTATGATTTTTATTGTTGTCAAATGTATACTTGTCACTATATGGCATTATTGTTATTATACATTTTTGTGGTATCTCTTATCCTTTCTCATCTCATATGATATTTATAGCTAGACTGATCCGTTTATTATTTTCCTTCTTAAATAATACTCGGGTCAGACCGAGGTGTTATAGATGCTTCCACTTGACTTCTTAGCAGGGACTAGCTTTTGACTTTTGGCTAACTATTTAGCTTAGTAGGTTTTGCTTTTATACATTTAAGATAGAGGCTCCTTGATGTATACATATTCTTTTGCTAGCACGTGTACCTATTCTTTTGTGATGTAGTGGATCTTGTATGACCACTATTTTGATGTACACTTTTATGTGTTATATTCATATATGTTTTCGCCTTTGTGATATGAATATCTGTGACTGATTTATGTTATGCTTATTTCTATATTTGTTTCCGAAGCCCACATAGCCACTATGTAGTAGCTTTGAGTTTGTATTTGATATGTCAGATTTGTCTTACTATCTGACATATCGGTACTCGCACAAAGCAATTACACAGATGGTCGCTCCTCAACAGCCTTATTCTTCGTGCTAGTTGACGGCATTACCCAGTAGTATCCTTGGCTAGTGTGAGTATAAAGGTGGGGCTTCACAGCTTGGTATCAGAGCCAAACTTCGGAACAATGTAGAATAATCTAGCAAGGATCATTGTCCTGAGTCTTTCTTAGGAGTCATGCCTTAGGATTTAATTCGAGTCATTGGACCCATTCTATCCTATTTTCTTTTATGATGCCTTGTTTTATCAATCAAGTTTGTTTGATATTCATTCTGAGAATAACCTTTTCCCTCCTCTTTCTTTCTTTCTAAAGAAGAGAAATGGTTAGACCTAGCCATCCCAGCACCGGTCAATCCAGTGCTACTCCTCAGGATGGTGTATTTATGTCTGCCCAACAGCTTTTAGATCTTGTAAAGAATGCCCAAGTTGCCGAACCCATTACAGAGCCTACTCATCCTAAGTCTGGGTTTGCACGCTTGTGCAGTGATCACACCAATTTGGATGGAAGGCCATTCAAGGGTTCCAAAAGCGTTATAGAAGTCCAAGCTTGGCTTAGAACATGCGATCGCATCTTTTCTCGTATGAATCTTGTGGATCTATATCGAGTCCAAGTGGCTTCTAGCATGCTCCAGGAGAGAGCATTAGATTGGTATGAGCTTTTGATTTCAGAAATTGTTGAAGCGGATCTTACTTGGGAGCAATTCCGGGAAAGGTTCGAGTTAAAGATTGTGCCGGAAGCTGAAAAAGTAACTTTGGCCCGACGCTTTATTGACCTTGTTCAAGGTGAGTCTTCTGTAATGGATTACGTTGCATCTTTTGAATCCCTCTCTAAATATGGGGTCGAGTATATTAATACCCCATTGAAGAAAAATCAGAGGTTTGTCTTTGGGTTGAATAAGAACCTCAAAAAGCCTTTACTTTTGAAACTAGAAGTTTCTTTCGATTAGCTTGTAGATATCGCTCTTCGACTTGAAGAGGCCGATAAGGAAAGTGATGTTGAAGTTGTGGGTGCCAAACATAACTTCAACAACAACAAGAAGAGGCCTATTAAGTTCAAACCTAATTCCAACAAGAAAAGGAAACAGGCAACTTTGGTAGCAAAGACTCCTACCTCTAGTCGTGGGCAATGCTACAATTGTGATTCTAAGGACCATTATGCAAATAGGTGCCCAAAACCTCTTTTTTGTCGTTATTGCAAAAGTTTGGGTCATCTTTAATATTCATGCCCCAAACTTCCAAATAAGAAAGAGGGAAAGCTAAATGTTGTGCAAGCCCCTAGTAACACTTCCCTTGGTCAAGGTATTTCTCATTCTGTCCTTAATGGCATTACTATATTTCGTGATCTTCCTATTCGAATTCTTTTTGATACGGGTGCATCTCACTCTTTTATATCAAAAGAACTTGTTGATGCTTTGTCTTTAAATGTTATGGGCTTGATGACTTCACTGAGAATTGCGAATCCGGTTGATGGATCTGCAACACTCAGTTTATTTTGTAAAGATGTCAAGATTATTTTATGTAATTTTTCTTTCCAAGCCAATTTGCATGTTATGCGTTACTTAGGTTTCAGAATGATTTTGGGAATGGATTGGCTTAATCGTTATGAAGCCCACATCCTATGTCCCGAGAGGACTATCCATCTTAGATATCCCCAATTTGTTAAGCAGATTTCTATTGTTCTTAAAGATTCAGATTCCAATTCGGTGGCATCCCTATATTCCCTAAATCAGCATAATGATGATAATGATGATGAGGAAGATGTCATTTCCCTCATTCATGTTGTTTATGAATTTCCCAACATATTTGAGCCCATTTTAGGATTACCACCTAAGCGAGCAATTGAGTTCAGAATTAATCTAATTCCTGGAGCTCTACCTATCACTCGTCCTCCTTATCGTATGTCCAATAAGGAAAATGAGGAGATGCGTAAACAATTATCCGAATTGGAAGCAAAACAGTTTATTCGTTCTAGTTCCTCTCCTTGAGGAGCTTCAGCTATCTTTGTGAAGAAATCCGATGGTACATTTAGGCTTTACGTTGACTACCGCAAGCTTAATGATCTCACCATCAAGAATAAATATCCCTTGCCTCGGATTGATGATCTATTCGATCAACTTAGCGGTATAGAATCTTTTCACAGTTAGACTTAGCAATCGGTTTTCGTCAGCTTCGAATTGCAGAGGATAGTATTCCTTTGACGTCGTTCCGTACTCGTTATGGATTTTATGAATGGCTTGTCATGCAATTTGGTTTAACGAATGCTCCAGCTTATTTCGTTGACCTTATGAATCGAGTTTTCAAAGACTTCCTCAATCGATTTGTTCTCATCTTTATAGATGATATTCTTATTTATTCTAAAACCGAGGAAGAGCATGAAAAACATCTTCGGATTGTGTTGGAAACTCTTAGGAGCAATCAATTGAAAGGAAATTTTTCTAAGTGCCACTTTTGGCAATCTCATGTGAAATTTTTAGGACATATTATTTCTAAATCCGGAATTTCCGTGGATCCTTCAAAGATTGAAGCGATTCAAAATTGGAAGAGACCAGAGAGTGTGATGGAAATCCGTAGTTTTCTTGGATTGGCGGGTTATTACCGTCGGTTCATAAAAGACTTTTCTAAAATTTCCATACCTCTAACTAGTTTGACAAAGAAGGGATTGAAATACATTTGGTCAGACAAATGTGAAGCTGCTTTTCAGAAATTAAAAGAACTCCTTTCCGATGCTCCTATTCTTGTGATTCCCGAAGGGAACCAAGACTTGATTGTTTATACCGATGCTAGTCGTCTTGGTTTGGGAGCCGTTCTCATGCAATGGGAACATGTTATCGCTTATGCTTCTAGGCAATTAAAGCCTGCCGAGACTAGATATGCCACTCATGATTTAGAGCTCGCGGCTATTATTTTCTCCCTTAGAATTTGGCATCATTATCTTTTGGGAGAGAAATTTGTTCTCTACACCGATCATAAACCTTTGAAGTATTTGTTCTCACAAAAGGAACTTAATTTGCATCAACAACGTTGGCTCGAATTTCTTGCATCTTATGATCTTGATATTCTCTATACTCCTTAAAAGGGAAATCGTGCTACCGATGCCCTTGGTCGTAAGCAGCAAGCAGTTATTTCCATGATGATATCCGAATGGAATGATCTCGAGACTTTATCCACTTGTGAGATTCGAGATCGTGAATCCGATTCATGTTCATCTCTTGTTTTATGTAGCCTTGAGGCTCATCCTTCTCTTTTAGACCGCATCCTTGAAGCTCAAAAGCAAGATCCCAAATTGGCTCATCTTAGCCAAAATTGTAGGGATCAAAATAAGGTTGATGGTTTGAAAGACTTTGATATTGATGCTCGCGAAGGCATTCAAAAATTTGGTAGACTTATTGTGCCAAATATTATCGATCTTCGTAAAGACATTTCAGAAGATTCTCATCGTTCTAAATTTACCATTCATCCCGGTAGTAGTAAAATGTACACGGACATGAAGCAACTTTATTATTGAGATGGAATGAAATCTGATATTGCTAACTTTATTAAGCGTTGCATGACTTGCCAACTCATAAAGGCCGAGCATCAAAGGCCCGGTGGGTTATTGCAACCTTTAGACATTCCCGTTTGGAAGTGGGATCAAGTCTCTATGGACTTTATTGACGGTCTTCCCCATTCTCGTTTGGGTCATGGTAGCCTATGGGTGATAGTAGATAGACTTACAAAATCCACCCATTTTCTTCCCATTCGGTCCAATCGGACCGTACCTCTTTTGGCTAAACTCTATGTCAAAGAAATTGTTAAATTGCATGGAGTTCCAACTTTTATTGTTAGTGATCATGATCCATTATTTACTAGTGGATTTTGGAAGGGTCTTCAAAAAGCTTTGGGAACAAAGCTTAATTTTAGCACCGCTTATCATCCTCAGTCCGATGGACAAATGGAGCATGTGAATCAAACTCTTGAAAATCTCCTTCGTGCATGTGTTCTTGATTTTGGTGGAAGTTGGGAAGATCATATTTCTCTTGTTGAGTTTTCTTACAATAATAGCTTCCAATCTAGTATTGGTATGGCACCTTTCGAGGCACTCTACGGAAGGCCATGCTGATCTCCTTCGTGTTGGCTTGAAGCCAGTAAGAAGCTGGTTTTAGGTCCAGATTTTATTCATGATGCCATAGAAAAGATTGACCTTATTCGTCATAGGATGAAAGAAGCTCAAAGTAGACAAAAATCCTATGCCGATAACTGAAGAAGGAATTTGGAATTTTCTGTGGGAGATTTGGTGTTCATTCGTGTTTCACCTATGAAGGGTGTTGTGCGTTTCAGTCGATCGGGGAAATTAGCACCTCGATATATTGGTCCATTTTCTATCACCGAACGCATTGGTTCCATGGCTTATCGCCTTTTATTACCAGCACAATTTTCTGCTATTCATGACGTAATCCACGTTTCTCAACTACGGAAATGCCTTAGAGATTCCGATTCAATTCTTGAGCCCGGTGTTATTGAAGAAATTGAAGTTTCACCTAATTTGACTTATGAGCAACATTCTATTCGTATCATTGCTACGGAGGTTAAACACCTTCGTAATAAAGATGTTCCGCTTGTGAAAGTTCAATGGTCCGCAAATCCTAAGGATTGCTCTTGGGAATCCAGAGAATTCATTGAGCGAACACATCCGGACTTACTCTCCCGTGCTTCTTAAGGTGAACTTCTCATTTCAAAATTTCTTCTTTTGTGTTGTTATGCCTTAGTATGGTTGTTACTTTTTATTTTCTTCTTAAGTATTCCGAGGACGCAATTTCTTTAAGGAGGGGAGTCTATAACAACCCGCATATTTTTATGATAATATATTTAAATGATTTATTTAAATATAGCATCGTTAGTTGAATTTAAAAGTCCAAAACGTGCTTTTTGTAAACGGTCAAATCCATACTCGAGACCACTTCCATTGAGTTTAAAACGACGTTTATAATTTTTTTGAGTATAAACATCGATATGTTTGGAGTTGAGTAGAATTTTGCTATTTTTCTATTGGGCTTTGGGTTTGGGTTTCAGCCCACCAACTCATCTAATATCCTAGCTCCTCCTCCAACTCCTCTTCATTCATTTTATTATTTCCTAACACTCAAGCTAAAGGAAAATGGGGGAAAGAAAGGGAAATTAAAATTCCTAAACCCTAGATTACTAGGAAATTCAAGATTCAAGCTCCAAAATCAAAGAGAAGCTTAGGTAAGCATCCTCTTCTTCTTCTCCACCTCAATCTCTCTCCAATTTCCAAAAAATTCTATAACCTAATTTAGGTAATATTTGCATTTGATCATAGATTGAGGGTTCTGGAAGTTAAGTGGAGGAGAGATTGATCTTGCCGTGTTTTAAAAGCTTCTCATTCGTTGTTTTTGGGATTAAAAGTGAGTTCTTGAACTCACATCTATGTCTATAGCCTTTATTGTTGTTAGGTATGAATTCCTAACATCTTTGCATGTCGAATTGCTTTTGATTTGAATTGATTTGGTGAATTTTGCAATTTTTGGTATTTTGAAGTCAAAATCTATGAAAATCCTAATATGGATGTTTGGACATGTTGTTCGGAGTGTATTAGTGAGCCTATAGGGCTGGGTAGTCACTTGGCGTAAATCCCTAGCCATCGTCACTCATCCGATCGCTTCCGATATGATTTGGCCATCGTTGGCCTAGGCAAAATATTGCCCTGAGCTTCAGCTCAGACGTTTGGTATTAAGCTCAGACGTCTGATGCTACGGAATAAAAATTCCAGTTTTACAGCTTAGACGTCTGAACTTACTTCCCAGACGTTTGGGCGATCTGGATGAAAAATTCCAGACCTCCAGATCAGACGTTTGGGAAAGCCACTAGACATCTGACACTGTTAAAATAAGCATATTTGCCTATTTTTATGTAGGTTTCCGTTTTAATCGATTTTTTGTTGATCCGGTTGGTTGTTGTCACTTATTACCGACTTTGATGAATTCTTTTCTAGATTTTTGGGAATATCCATTTGATGGATTTGACATCGATTTTTATGGGTTTTGATTCACGTAGTTGAATGTGAATTTTTGGTGATTGATTGTTTCTACAATCGTTTCTGTGATTTGTCACTTTAAAATACAAAGGTTTCTATACTAGTAGTAAATACTAAAACTCTTTTATAAAAATGATATCAACAAATACAAATCTTATTTTAAAACTGTTTTTCGATCTACTAGTATATACAAACCTTTACCTCATTCGTATGAGAAATCTAATTAAACGGCTTAGCAAAACAAATGGTACGAAACTCTTGCGTTTACTTCGTTGGTTAATTCTTAGACTTGTTCGATTAAACTCTCCTGACAATTTTCGAGTGGAAATCTACAATTTGTTCGTAAATATTTAAGTTAAGCCAGTGGTTATGGGACATGAAGCTAAACTCATTTATTTACTAGCTTAGTGTAATCTACACTTCTTATTGATAAATGGTGATCATTTTATGGTTTAGACTAGCGATATGCGGTGTCTCTTTGTCCACGTGGGGGACTGTACCACGTTATATTGGAGCTTCGTCTCATTTTTTATAGGCTAATGACCTATGGGCTTTATGGAGTTCGGTTCATCAGGCGTACCATTATTGTACTACGTCATTGTTCCGATTATCTGAGTTTCAGGTTCATCGGGCGTACCGTTATTCTACTACGTCGTTGTTCCGGCTCATTTGAGTTTCAGGTTCCTCGGACGTACCGTTATTGTACTACGCCATTGCACCGGCTCTATGGTTAGCGACCATGGGATAGCGACCCGTTTGTGATACATGTGTTGGTGAGTTTTCATGCTCCCGTTTGTGATAGGCCTCCCCCTTAGTGTTTTCTGGATTTCTAATAGTTGATTTCTGGAATTTGCGTTTCACCAATTTTTGTGATTGACATTGATATGTTTTGTCAATATTTGGGGTTTGGTGAATAAGCTAAAGAATGTGATATTCTTTTTGGATATTTGACGAGATTTGAGATATTGTATGATTTTTATTGTTATCGAATGTATACTTGTCACAGTATGGCATTATTGTTATCATACATTTTTGTGGTATCCCATATCATGATATTTATAGCTAGACTGATCCGTTTATTATTTTTTTTCTTAAATAATACTCGGGTCAGACCGAGGTGTTACAGGTGCTTCCACTTGACTTCTTAGCAGGGACTAGCTTCTGACTTTTGGCTAACTACTTTAGCTTAATAGTTTTTGCTTTTATACATTTGAGATAGAGACTCCTTGATGTATACATATTCTTTTGCTAGCACGTGTACCTATTCTTTTGTGATGTAGTGGATCTTGTATGACCCTAATTTTGATGTACACGTTTATGTGTTATATTCATATCTGTTTCCGCCTTTGTGATATGAATATATGTGACTGATTTGTGTTATGCTTATTTCTATATTTGTTTCCGAAGCCCACATAGCCACTGTTTAGTAGCTTTGAGTTTGTATTTGATATGTCAGATTTGTCATACTATCTGACATATCGGTACTCGCACAAAGCAATTACACAGATGGTCGCTCCTCAACAGCCTTATTCTTCGTGCTAGTTGATGGAATTACGAGTAGTTTCCTTGGCTAGTGTGAGTATAGAGGTGGGGTGTCACATTTACAGTTTGATTATAAGGCGTTCGATGACAGGGTAGTGTTAAAAGTTAACTTTATTAAAAGATATTTAATATAATCTAAAAGAAAAATAAGATATTTTGAGTATAATTAGTGAAATGATTTTATATAAGAAAGCGATTTTATATAAATATGGTTTATAATATATAAAATATAAACGAAAAAGGATTTAAATTAAGAATTTGAGAACTTACATTCCGGTGTTTTTGAAAATGGTTTCTAAGATTTTGGAGTAAATAATAATAGTATTATTTGAAAGTATTTTAATGTAACATCCCCCATTTAGAGGCCCAAAACTAACCGCTACGGTGCTACAGTCATCCATAGTTATTAATTCTCAATGACCAAATGCAGTAATGTTAGATATATTGATATACCAGAAACCCATGAATATGAAAAACTTTCAAACTCAATTTAAAACCAATTTCTCTTTTCATTACTGATAGCATTTCAGATTCATTACATAATCCCATACGCAATCCACGTTCAAAGAAATTACAATCTATTACAAAGTACGCCAAGAGCAACATATGAAGATGCCCCCTTGGTTGATCAGAGTCTAAATATATGCACTAAATAACTTTGCCATTACATCCAATAACACAGCAGAATCAAACAGAAAGAACTCATACTAGCTAGCTTGCCTTCTCCATGTCTCTGAAAGCTTATTCGTCTAAAGGAGAACCTAAAAACCTCAGCTCTCAAACTACTCAAAATTAATTGAGCACCCGAGAGTTTAAGGGTGAAAGTTAAACTTCGAGTTAGAAAAAAGTCTATTTGATTAATAACTTACCATCTCGAACTATATAGATATTCAGGGAGACCACACCGCTTAGTGGAACGGGTTTTCCCCTCACTAGTATCTTAACCCAATTTATAGTAACCATATACCATGCACCTGCATCCACAATAGTTAAGACATATCACAATAAAATGTATCATGATGACATGTTAACATGCAATATGCTCTGGATTTCCCATCCCCATTTACCTGACTATCTGTCTCAAGTTATAGTTTCTAAGGTCACTATTAACCTATTAGTTTTCACGAGCTGACTAATAAGCTGTTCCAAACTTACGGACTATGTTTCTGATTTCATAGTTCTAATGGGATCACTAAGAACCTATTGGTGTCTACCAATAACATCATCTAATCATAGTTTTCATAGGGTCACTGTTAACCTATTGGATTCTCCAATAACATCTCTCATGTCATAGTTTTTTAAGGGATCACTATGAACCTATTGATCTCTTTCAATAACTTTTTCCGAACATAGTTTTCATGGGATTACTAAGAACCTATTGGCCCTTACCAATAACAATTTCCATACATAGTTTTCATGGGCTTACTAAGAATCTGTCTAGACCAATAATCCTTTGATCAGTTTTTGGACATCTTATATTCTGGTTTGTTTGACCTCCCGGATGTAATTCTACTCACACAGGAGTTAACTCAATGTATATTCACTATTGAGTCAACCTAGCTGGTTATTCTACCCTTGACACCCACAATGCCGTTATGGGTTAATTATAAAGTGAATATGTTTACAGAAGCATACATGATAAAAATGATCAAAACATAATAATATAAACACCTATGATTTAATTCCTTGTAATCATTTTTCTAAGGAAATATGGTTAATACCCTTAACCCACTATCTTTAGCAAGGAAAGCTTCTTCAAAAATTCCAAAGTTAAATTCTATTTCAAAACTCTTTCATATTTCCATGGGTTTACCTTTAAAAATAAGATTGGGTTTCATACTTGAAAACTAAGGCTTTCAACTAGATTCTTCGGATCATTATGACATCATGAGTTACCGTCCGTCACTCTCCCTTTCGAAAGCATTACTTTAAATCTTAGACGTTCTCTTTCGAAACCATTAAAAACATACCTTTCGAAAGCATTGAAATCTTCCTTTCAAAATGCTTAAAGATATACCTTTTGAAACACTTAAAACTTACCTTACGAAGGCATTTAGTTTAAGTAGAATTTATGGAAGCATATCTTCAAAACCATTTGAAAGTATCTCTTTCTAAACCATTGGTTTTAACACTAAATATAACTACTGGGTCAAAGAGAACAAAAGCGAAAGCTTTGCTTTCGAAAGTATTAATATTAAGAAAAAGAATTGGGAAAGATGATAGCTTCAAAACCATCCTTTTAAAACTATTGCCTCCGAAACTATTGATAAAAGCGGTTAAAAAGATCCTTTCAAAAGCATTGGGAAGGCGGCTTCAATGTTAATAAAACAAAAGCCTTTCATTCGAACTTTTTGTTATAAGTCTATAAAGAAAAGCGGCCTTTAACCAATTCGAAAGGTACGAATGCGGCAGCTAGGTATCGATTGAGTTCAAAATGCAGCAACTCTTTCGAAAGCTTCTTTAAAAACAAAGGCAAGTTGGATTGATTCGAAAGCTTATAAAACTGGCTTCAACCCCTTTGAAAGCATGCCTTCGACACAATCCCTTCTGCCCCTTTTCCAATACATTATGTATCAATGGCTTGATACCATGTGCATTGGTTTCAAATGGGTGCGAGGGGCCATTGGCGGAAGTATGGTGAAAGAAGCAAGCAAATGGAAGTGGCGAAGTTGTAGTTCGAAACAAAACTGATTATTTTGTCTTTCATAGTAAACCTAACTTGCCTAATTTGTCATAATATGATTGGTTGCCAATTCTTTATTAAAATTCTTTTCTAAAAGGCTGCCGAATTCGACAATTAACAAATGAAATCATTTTAAAAAATAAGCTCTTCCTCTTGATAAAACATTTAAAACATTTAAGTCCTCTAACTTAAATAATTTAATAACCATAATAAAACACTTAGAAAAAAACCCCAAAAATCATAATTATTCACTTTTAATATGTTTTCTAACGTATATAAATTTATGACCCAAAAACATTACTTAATTGCCTTAAATAATTTAAACCCAAAATTATCTATTTATTCCATTCAAAATTCATAATAAATTATCCATAGCATGGAATATTATAAGAATTTAAACCCGTATCCAAAATAATGTTTTACATAACATGCTCAAAGATCATGACATTTGGAAATCAATTTGCATGATTTTAACCTTAAAATTGAATTATATTATCCCACAAAAATCCTTGTTTAAATTATAACTTGGCATACAATCAAATCATATCATCATTCATCCATCCAAATGGTTTTAAACCTTAAAATCAAATTTTAATGTTCAAGAAGATATATATGAGATGATTTAGATCATTATTCACCTTGTTTGGATAAGGAACTTGAGATTTGTTCTTACTTTAATCTTCCTAGCTTGAATCTTAGCCTCTAATTGTTTTTTGAGCTCCTCTTCTCCTAGGGTTATGGCCGACCTTGTTTCTTCTTTGTTTATGTTTTTGATTTATGAAAATGTGAAAGAGAATGAGGTAAAGGGTTTAGGGGTTATCGTATACGGCTATTACCTTTTTACCCTTGCCTTATTCTCTTAAATCTCTAATTTGTAAACCACACATATATTCATTTAGTTAAGGCACGACCCTAATTATTTCTCAAATCTCAATTTCTTTATCACTCTACTCTCTACATTATTTTATTTTATTTATTTAATTCTTATGAATAATGCTATTTAAAATTAGTGGTGTTACATTTAAAGATAATGTTTTAAAAGTGTTTTAAGATTTTTTCGAGTTCGAGGTTGCCCTCGGAATTGACGAGTCGATTCGGGAACAATGTATTTTTATGTTAACTAGTTCAAGTGGCTCGAAAGTAACTGAAAATGGATGAAAAATGTGTTCAGAAGGTAAACACTTCTCTTGAATATTACCCTTCTTATTAAAGGGGATATATGATACTACTTGGCAAGTCCCAGTTCTTTGTATCATTTTGCTGTTACTCGATCTATATGTATAGTTTCTATAGATTTTAAAGAAAATACTTAGGAAATTGGTTTTGAAAATGATTTTAGTTTAATCCCAAAAATATGATGATATATAAAAGAATATCTATATGTATTATTATTTCAAATGATTTGATATAAAACCCGGTGTTTAATTCTAAAGTTTTCTTTGAGAAATTTAATATTGAAATAAAAGTTGAATTTTTATAATCCTTAAATTTGAAAATGGTAGTAAAATTTAAAGCAGTTTTGAACTATAAATATGAATATTTTGTATATACTCTTAACATGTAGTAAAATATTATACAAGTAAGAACTTAAGTCTTGAAATGTTTTATGAAAATATATTTTAATGAAAGGTTTTATAAATAAAGATAAGTCTTTTATAAAATGTTTATGAACTTAAGTAATGTTTTAATAAATGATTTTAGCGTTAATGAGAAGTAGTACATGAGAAAACGAATGTGGTTTAAAATGTAAGTAATTGGTGTAGCTAAGAAACAAATGGAATGAAGTACGTAAGTTGTATGTAGATCATTTTATTCGCATGACTGTTCTTGATCTAAGATTCAGGTACATGATTTCGAGGTAGTTTACACTAGTTCGAACAAGGATTTTTCATTAGATTCTTGTCGGGGAACACTTAATATGGATTCTAGATATGATTTCTTAGTTTTTTATCATAGTACATGGTTATGTAATGAAAATGTAGGCATCTAATCAAGAAACCAGATCGAAGTCCTTACTAGTGAGGTCAAGTTAACCATACCGGTTTAGAAGTAAAATTTATGTGATCGAGCTGGTGATCAGATTTGATATTGCGTACGGATGGTCCTTGTATATCGTACGGCTTTAGTATATTTGTATGCTACGTCTGTTAATGATTTGAATGCTGTTAAGTATTGATGTCTGATTGTTTCTTTTATCGCTTGTGTTGGAATTTTGAGGACTAAATACTCTAAGTTGGGGAAAATGTAACGATCTGGAATTCCGAACACTTCGAATTTAAATATCTGAATTATTTAAATATCTGAATTATTTAAATATTTGTATTTTGAATTTAATGCGAATAAATTGATTTAATAACCCATTTAACCTCCTTTAAATAATAATTAATGGTAGGAAAATCGTTTTTGAAATTTGTTTGCAAAAATAAATAATTTGCAGAAATATCAATAATATGATTGAAAATTATTTTATGGATAAACGACTTTTTGTTCAACGAAAATTGTATGAACTATCTGGAACTTGTATAGTAACATATGAACACATTAACAAGTATTAACACATCTCTTTTCATAATCAAAATTAATTAAAACCTATGTGAAATTAAGGGGACAAAAGGACACTTAATTTAAGGCTTGAATAGTGGAGGGAATCATGGCAAATTTCATGACATGAAAGGTGGAAAAGAATGAGAGGATGAAGCTTCCTTTGGATTTGCCAAAGAGGTCTATAGATGGTAATTTTCCATATTTCCTAACTCTATTTAAACACCCCATAGGCTCACATTTATGATTGCTCAAAATTCTCAAAGAAAATTACCCTTTTTCATGTCTTTCTGCTCTTTAACTTTCTTAAACTCATGCAAACCAACTCCAATGTCCACCAAACTTTCAAAAAGGTCTTAAAACATTATTAAAACATGTTTTATCATCCAATAAGTAAACAAATGATGAAGGAAGGTGGACATCAAACCCGGGACATCAAACCAGCATGTGTGCGAATGTTTGAAGCGAGAAAATCGTTATGAAAGCAGTTTGAAATCCTTTAACTTTAACTTGTGTTATTTGGTGATTTATATATGGACATATCTTGAATGATTTTTTTATTTGTTTTCTACACTTATAGTAGTGTAAAAGATAGTAATAAATTGAGTTGAAAGGAAATTTAATTTATAAAACAAAGTTGTAAAAGTTATGGTCCATATTACGATAGTTGTTATGAATGCACTTTGAAAATACTTGTTTTTAGTAAAGTATAAAATGATATTACTTTAGCAATTTTTATGAAATCTTTTCAAAGGAGTTTTATAAAAGGTATATAAGTATTTTAAAATAAATTTGAAGTTTAAATATTTTTAAAAGAATTTATTTTGAAAGTTTGAAGTAAAGGTTTTCTTATTATGTACATACATACATACATATAACTCCTATTATTTAGAAAAAGGTTTTTAAATCAATATTGAGTAAATATTTTTAAAGTAATATTTTATATGATTATTTATAACTCATTTATAAGTATTTTAAAAGGTATTATATATAATGACTTTATAAAACTAGTTTAATAATTTATTATAGCATAAAGAAATTTCCTTTCACTTTTCTTCTTTAAGTTATTTTAAATTCTATTAAATATAGTACATTTTTAACTAAACTATTACGCATACACACACACACCCCCCCATTTGAGAAAAATATTTCTAACTTATTTACTATTATTTTGAAAGACTATTGTTTTGGAAGAAGTTATTTTGGAAAAAGGGCGAGAAGTTACATTGTGTAAAAATGAACCTGTAGTTAATTTATGTATGGAATGATAGTAATATTATACTTAACACTAAAATATGAACGAGGTAGACTTCTCTATTTGTGAGATTCAAGGTTGAAGTTCGAGTAGGGATGAGTAATAGCAATCCAACTTACCAGCTTCCTTCTTGATCGAGAAATAGCTAAGTTGGAATGTCAGAAATGTGTTAAGTATATGAACCCTGATTTCTATAAGCAATCGTTTTTAGAACTAGATAGTCGATCAGCCAACTATAGAATTTGACTAAATAAGATAAGTAAATGGTTTTGGGTTTTAGTAAACAAAGTTTGAGTAACATTTGTTTTAAACCCTTATTATCAATATTGGAAGAAAATGGTAAATTTATAAATTACGATTATAAAATACTTATAACATTTTTTAATCATATATACGTATATATACATATTGTTTATTCATATATAATTTCAGGCGAAGGAGAAGAGTCATTACCCAACATATTTTGAGATCTTCAATCTCATGTAGGCCATTGGGCAGATTAATGAAGATGGCTCAACATCATTTACTTGGACAGAGCCTAAATCACAAACTATCATGGTAAATATGCTTTAATTTTTTTTCTCGTATTTCACATTACATGAATTGTAAATTGAATATTTATTTTGGCAAAATTATATTTCTAATCGTAGAAAAAGATTAAAATGGAGCTAGCTCGAGTGCTAGAAACGACTGGCAGAGAGGAGTTGACTGATGCGGAATGGACGCCACAGTTATGGTAATCAGGAGGTAATGTTTATTGAGTTTAACTACTTCATTAACTAATTTATAATTTTTATTTAATATTATATATAAATTATAACTAGTTATTAATTAATTTACAAGCGAGGACTTCTCAGGCTGATTATAGGAAATCACAGGCTGAGTAGGAAATAACACGGTTGAGAGCCAAGATAGTAGAATTGAACGATTGGAGGAAGAGTGAAGGAATGACTATGCTGCTAGATGAGCGGATTGCGACATACATGGTAGAGCACATGACATTTCCTTCCTAGGGTTTGAGAAATGATGGAAATGATGATTAGTAGGTATGGTTGTGTTTTATGATGGATGTTCGATTGATTGTGTAATTTAAACTTGGATTATGTTTGATGGTTGTGGATGTTTGATGTTTGATTGAACAATTAGTAGGTATGTTGTGGATGTTTGATGGAATGTTGATGTAAATATGGATTTGCATGATGTAAACTTAGTTTTTTGTGATATGTATGATATTACGCGATGTATGCGATGATTGTATTTATGAAATTGGATCTATATGTGTTGTATATGAGATGGAGCGACAAATGAATTTATATGCGTGGCTTGATGGATGAAACGACACTTCCCGTATAGCGACAGCTTATTGGTTCCAAGTTAGCGATGGCTAGGAACGTCCCAGTGGCAAATTCATGATTCTTGGAATCTTGGCATGTGTCTTTCGGCTAACGACGGTTGGTGACGGGTCGGTTGTTGGTAGCCGTCGAAAAGTTATCGACGATGCCATTGCTAAAGTTGTCACTCTTTCTTGGATCGACGACTAAGTAAGCGACGTCATTACAGTCGGCGAGCGACGACCGTCGCTAAATACTGTGTGTCTTGTAGTGCATGACCATGCAATGTCATAATGGCAAGTATAGAACAAGATAAGAAAGCTCAAAAAATTGGTCGCACAGTTATATCTGTCCATATACATATAAATTGAGATTTTAAATGCTTTGTTGCTGCATGAGACCAACTAGAAAAGTTAACAAATCAAAATAGGCTGTTGTATCAAAAATTTTGTTCAATATCTAAAGCACCTACGCATAAACCAGTTTAATGATTCAGTTTGAATCCATACTTAGTCAATATACTATGTCTTTTCTGAACTCTTTATTCTCAACTTATTCCAAATTCATACATATAAGAGAAAAACTAAAATTGAAACTTGGTATGTATGTAAGTCGCTGATCCAAGATATTTAGATAAATTATCTTTGTAGTAACATATATAGGATGTTTTGACTTAAATGCTTATTCTTTCTTCATGATCGTCATAAGAGAAATTAATGTATGATCAAATAACCAGTTTATGGTATTATAATATTTTTTTACAACTCTACCCTGCTTGAAATGAATCATGGAACGAAGAAGTAAATTTTTTAGATGAAATTTCATAACTTATATTCAGTTTTCAAAATTTTGTTATTTAGAATGTACAATGAGTTGAACTGAAGAAACATTTGCTTAGAAAGTTTATTCAACGATGAATGTCAGAAATATATAGACCTAAAATTTTGAATATGTTAACAGAACGATCGAATTAACTATCATCATGCTCTCAGTACATTTTCCACTTATAAATATATTACCAAGTGACTTAGGTAATATATTTATGTGAGTTACTGTTATTTTTTACTTATATTAACATGAAATGATTATTTTTTTAGTAAGTTTTGGTTTGAAAGATGTATTTTAGCCTGTCTAAAATCATAATATCTATGGCTCTATGAATTCACCGCATGAAACCTCGAAATACTTCCAAATAGAACCAGCATTCTTTGTTCATCATTATATCGATCTTTGTTGGTGTATTTGTTGGCTTATTGGCTTTGGTTAAACACCCCATTGAATTGTCTTTATTGGTAAATGCATCTTATCTGAAAAATGTTACTGTAAAGAGATATATGTGTTGCAAGAGAATTTGTTCAGCTGGTTTTCTGTAGTTGGTTTGCTGCTAAGTTAACATTCCGTTTGGATGAACATAAATAAGCTAATAAGCTGCTTTCTTGCTTGTGAAAAGCCAAAACCAGTTTCTTTTGTCTTCAAAAAGCTAAAAAGAAGCTTATTTATGTCCATCCAAATGAGTCCTAAGCATTAAGAAATGCTTAGGAAATGAGTTGTAATTAATTTGTATCAATAACAACATGAATAATTATTATTTTGAAGCTTTTGTACAGTGGCAGAGTTGGTTAAGGATATTCTTCAGTCTGCATGAACAAGAAGGAAATCCAACACTGATTAATGATTCAATGCATCATAAACTATTAAACCTAACTGATTCCTTTATTGCTGAAGGATTCAGTGTCTCTTTCGATCTTCCTAACTTTGGGTTTGCAAGAGCAATAATCAATTTATCATATGCTTTTCATCTTGCATGGTTAGTGTTGTAGATCATTTTTTTTGAAGATGGGTAAAAGGGCCCAGCCCAAGTACAATAACAAATATCAGGTAGGTATAACCCTTAACCCGAAATCAACATACAAAGAAACCCTAACTAGGGTTGCCGACACATTCCATTCCAACAGAAAGCATTAACAAAAAATGGCGGAAGGTGATTCAGAGAACTTAATCTATCTCACCACCTTTCTTCATTCCACTCGCTTCACCACGTTCCCAATATGATAAGCTTTCGTTAAATTCTTCTCTTATACCCCTATGCCTTCCATCATTGCTCGAATTATTGAAGCTGCTGAATAGGAAAGTAGAATTGTTAGATCTAGCATCACTACGACCCAGATCTAACACTTCCTTCTTCAAATCGCAGTTACCAACCATGTCAGCTCTCATGTTCAAATTATTAGCATCTGGAGCTTGTTTGAAGTGAGATTTACTGCTATCAGCAAAATACGAGCTCCTATTCGCAGTATTAGCTACAAAATCTTGCTGGTTGTGGGAGCTAGATTCACGAATCAAGTCATTAGTATGCTTGTCGATCTGGAAGCCTCTTGGTCGCGATAAATATGCTTCTAAGTGCTTGCTTCCTGCTTCAGAACTCCAATTATCGGCAAGGGAAGCGAACTTGGTTTGGTCTTTAATTAGTTTTTTTTTATTTTTGAAGAATAATCTTGCTGTTAGTGCTAATAAGTAACCAAATCTGCTCTTTATTTCTGCAGCCTTTATTATGCACACGCATATTTCTTTCTTTCCACAAATTGTACATGGCAGTAGTTACGAGAATATGAGCAAAGTCTGTTTCTTTGGATTTTGATCTAAATTTGTTGTTAATAATTTTGATAACATGCATCAGGTCCATTTGACAGTTGTCATCAATACCGAGAGTAGCTCTAATTTGACTCCAAATAAAGTAAGAGTAACTGCACTCAAAAAATAGGTGATTAGCATTTTCATTACACATATTGCACAAGGAACATAGTGAATTCGGATTATTGCCCCATTTATTAAGTCTATCCAAAGTTGGCAGTCTGTTTTTAATTGCAAAGTATGTACAAAATGCCATCTTGGCACAATTCACTTTGTTCCATATGCATTGATACCAGTCTTCCATTTGGAATTTATTTCTAATAAAATTCCATGTTGATGTAAATGAAAATTTCCCAATGTTGCTTGCTTTCCATTCCCAGTAGTCATTTTCTGCATAAGGATCAAGTTGAATTTTGCATATTTCATCTTTATGGGGGTTAGTAATAGGGTGTAGTTGTGGCTTCCACTGATTATTTATAATAATATCAGATACTTTAGCATTTGATCCACCACAAATAACCAAACTATTCCAACCAACTTTATTTATAAAAGCCTCATTTTTAAACCAAGGATCAAACCATAAACTGGTTTCCTCACCATATTTAAATTTTCTTTCAAGCAAAGTTTTGCCTAACTCTCTGCAATTTAAAATTTGCTTTCAAGCATTAGATTGATTACTGTTATGCATAGTAGTCCAAATTTTTTTATGTTTCAAATACTTAGATCTCATCCATCTGGCCTACAAAGAGTCTGAATTAAGGAATCTCCAAAATAATTTTAAGTGGCAAGTAACACTAAGGTCAGTAATACTTCTAATGCCAAAACCCCTTCATTTTTAGGTCTACACACTTTTTCTCAGCTAATTTTATGATATTTACCCCTCCATAAGAAACCAACACATCTACTTTCCAACTTTTTAATAGATGCAGCTGGGATATGAAAAGTTTGTAGCCAATATAAAATAATTGCATAAATCACAGTATTAATAAGTTCAAATCTTCCAGCTATAGAAAGTAACTTACAAGACCAAGTCTCCATTCTTTCTTGGATTTTTTCAACAAGAACAGAAAAATTTGTATCTTTAATCTGATTTATAGAAAGAGGCAATCCCAAATATTTAATAGGAAGATACCCCTCAGCTATTTGTAAAACATCTAAAAAATCTTTTTTATATTTACTAGATTTACTAAATAAGATTTACACTTATTAACATTAAGCTGCAGCCCAGCATAAGATTTCAGGTTCTCAAAAATTTTCTCTATAGTGTCTGCATTAGCTTTATTAGCTTTTACAAACACCATGAGATCATCAACATAAATCAAATGGTTAATACAGGGATGAATTCTATTTATAGGATGAATATTACCTTTAATAGCTTCTATTACCATAAGTATGGAGAAATATTCCATAACCATAGCAAAAAGATAAGGTAATAAGGGATCACCATGTCTTATACCCCTATTACTTTTAATAAATCCTTCAGCCTTTCCTTGAATCAGAATAGAGAAAGTAGGAGTATTGATACATTCAAACACCAAATCACAAAACTTTGTAGGAAACCTCATGCATTTCATAATATGATGAATAAAATATCTGTTTACCTTATCATATGCTTTTTGTAAGTCAATTTTGATGCAAACATTATCACCCTGTTTTGTATTGAATTTCCTAACCATCTCATGTGCTAAAAGAGAATTTTCATAGATAAATCTACCAGGTACAAAAGCGCTTTGATTTTCAGAGATAAGAAAAGGCAAAAACACTTTGATTCTATTACTAAGGACATTAGCAATAATTTTATAAATAAAGTTGCAGCAAGAAATAGGTCTATTATCACCAATATTAGTGGGATTTTTATTTTTAGGAATAAGGGTAATAAATGTATGGTTTAAAATTTTAAGAATTTTCCCTTTGTCCATAAATTCTTTAATAACTTCAAAAATCTGCTCTTTAATATTGTCCTAATGATTTTTATAAAATTTCGCACTGAACCCGTTAGGGCCAGGACTTTTATTATCATCGGCATTAAAACAATGTATTTTATATCATCTAAATTAATAGGCGCAAGTAAAATTTCAGATGCATTATGTTTCAAAAAATTTTTACAAGTAATATGAGGAAAGTTTTTTCAGTACAATCAGAAAAATAAGCATCCTCATAGAAGTTGATAGCTTCTTTAGTAACTTTATCATATTCATTTGATAAATTACCCTCTTTATCTATAATGTTACCAATATTATTTAAGTGCATTTTGTTACTCATTTTAGCATGAAAGAATTTAGTGCAGTCATCACCTAGATTAAGCCAATCAACTTTAGCCTTTTGTCTAGCAGTAACAGATTCTTTATACATTTCAATAGAAAGCTCTTTCTGATTATTAAAGAATTTATTGATAATATTGATATCATCAGGTTTATTATTAGATTATATGCTGTAAAATTTTTCCTTCTTTTCTTAAGCTAATAAGCTTATTTTTATTCATATAGTTATTTCTGTTCTAGATTTTAAGATTGTTTTTAGTGTATTTCAAAAACATACAAAACTGATACTGTTTAGTACCCACACAAGAAAAATTCATACTGTTTTCCATTAAAACTTTATAATCTTCTTCAAACACCCAGCTATTTTTGAATTTAAAAGGAGATACTTTACTATTAAATTCATCATTAACAAAAATCTTAACCAATAAAGGAGTGTGATCACTCAAATTTTGTTCTAAAGTGGAACAGACACAATTAGGCCATCTTTTTGAAAATTCTTTTTTATATAAAATTCTATCTAACTTGCAGTGAATATTTTTAGGTAGTCCAGATTTCCATGTAAATTTGTTCCCACTAACAATTGGTTCAATGAGACCAGAATCTAACAGAAATTTATTTACCCTATCCAACTTACTTTAAGGTATTTTAATACCTCCAAACTTTTCATTAACATGAAAAACAGTATTAAAATCACCTAAAACAATCCAAGGGAAATCATATATGAAATTTAGAGAATTAAGTTTCTGCCATACAACATTTCTTTCTTTTTCAAAATTACTACCATAAACACTAGTAACCTGCAAAGAAAAAAACCCAATATTTTTAAAACTGCAATCAATAAATTGATTATCTTTGTTTATATTCATATTAGTCCAGATATTAGAATCCCAAATAACAATGATTCTACCTTTACAGCCACAATCATTGATTTATTGCTTTCCGGTTACTAGACATCTTGAGGAAAAACCTATCAAAATTCTCATCATTTAATTTATTATCAATTAAAGCAATAATAGAAGGTTTGTAAACATTAATCATATGAAGAATATCAGATTGTTTAGCAGGGGTGTTCATCCCCCTGACATTCCTAGCAAATAGAGCCATATATTTCTAACAAAAATAAGAAAGTTAAATGGTACCTGCCACTATAGTACCTTTACCTCTCCTTTTATTATCAGCACCCTTAGCTTTCAATCTCGTAGACATTTGGTCCCATTCTGGATTGATTGAGATGTATCTTTGCTTGAAAGCTTTCTTTTCTTTGCTACACTTTAACTTACCAGATGCTTTTGTTTTTGCAATATGTAATTCTGATATGTCAAACTCTTCATTATTATCACCCATCTCAGATTCATCTTCTTCCATTTGTGCAGATTTTGGGACCTTAATCAGGGAAATATCAAAAGGAGCTGTGCGAGGCATGGCTGATTTATTACATTCAGTCACTACAGGCTGCTTTGGGGGAGGATCACACTTGCGAGGCAATGTTGAGTGGATGCAAATACTCTTCTCAACATCTGCAGCAAGCTCAGAAAAGGATCCCTTCTCTATATCATTTTCTCGATTTTGGCTCATACTCTGTTTAAAATTGTTGATTATTCTTGTAACATTATACTCTGTAACTAAACATGGCTCTGAAATAGGAGGGGTTTCAGAGTTAAAGACCTTTTTATTTTTACCCTTCTCTATATTAATCTGTATCAGATCTTTTGAATTTCCTTCATAATCTTTTAACTGATGAACTTCCAAAGCAATGATCTTATCATTTTGATCGGTGAGCTCTTTTGAATTATATTCTTGATCAAAAATGATATCATCTCAATTGATTCGGTCATTGCCTTCTTGAGTTCTTGATTGATTTTTTGCATCTTTATTGAGAATCGGTTCTTGAATCCCTTCAGAACTATTTTCTTGAACATCGACTCTATCTTTATCACTGGTTTTGGGAATCCACATCCGTTTCGAGTTGCATTGCTCTCTAGTGTGACCGAAACACTTATAGATGCTACACTTTGGTGGAACCCATTCATATTCAACTTTTTGTGCTATGATTTCACCATTATAAAGATTGAGACTAATTTCATCTGGAAGTTCATCAGCCGTAGAAACTTCCACTAGAAGCTGAGCATAATTCAATCTCGTCTTCATGGTAGTAGCTGCGTCCATTTTTATGGGTTTTCCGAAAATACTTGCCATAATACTAAAAGCCTCACGATCCCACAGTTTGAGGTTTACACTGGGTAGTTTAACCTATATCGACATAGTTGACAGTAAATCTCTGTCCAACTTTAGTGACTCAGTCCACCTTCTCATGATGATGAGCTTGCCGTTGTAAAAATAAGGACCATTTTGAGTAATTGAATTGCAACCTTGAGATTCATTGAATTTGACAAGAAAAAATCCATTTTCTCTAGAGAAAATTTCGAACTCACTAATCGGTTTCCAAACTCGTTTTATGTATTCTTTAAAAAACAAGAAATATGGTTTGGTGCCTACCACGTAAATCAGAACAGAGTTATTCCAGCTTTCTATGGCTCTTTTACAAACTGCCTCCTTCACCACACCATATTTCTTGTTGTTGATTTGTATAGGAGAAATGGTTTCAAGACTGCATTCTTCATCCCTTGGTTCCTCCGATTGCTATGAGACAATATCAGCTCAGGATTTGTGTCCTTGTTCTTTATTCAGAGAGAACTTGGTCGGCTTACGGGTTTGCATCAGTTTGGTATTATCCTGATTGGAGTTGGTCGGCAGACCCTCCTTCTTTTTCATAACACCATTATTATAAGATCAAACTTGATCATTTCTTGGCTGGTATCTTCTTTGCGATCTTGGTTGAAACAATTGGAAGCCCTCGTTATCTATGATGACACAATTCGGCTTTCTGATATGAGATTTAGGTGGTCTATCCTGAGGAGAAGGACGAGGAAGAGGAAGATTGGATTGATTTTCATGAGGAGATATGGTTTCCCCCATGGCAGAAGAAAACCCTAAATTTCGTATGCAAAGATATATGATAAGGCAAAGATGGAAATACTATTATAGATCATATATTATCAATGCATGAGAAACAATTGTTGGACCAGTTTAATATATTTTTAAAATTATTAATTTGAAGCTATACTTATACAAATGTGTTGTAGTTTTTATGTTGGTAAGAGCAAGAAAAATGAATGGATATGTTTAAATTCCGCAAGCATAGTGCAAGTTCATGAGCTATTTAGGCTTATTATGTGACTTTGCTTCACTTTTTTAGATGCATTCTATAGTATAACTTTGCCCGAGGGAAGAACATTTTGCGCACTGGTTTATGGTAGATGCTATTGAAAACAGTAGTTTAAATTTGATTAAGAATCTCCATAGTTTTGATATGTACTGTTGCAAGTTCTATGAGTTTATATCACATTTATTTATCATATACCTATAAATTTTATTAGTTCGATTGTGAATCTTAATGATGAAGCTTAGAATTTACATTGACAATCAGTTTGCTATTGAAAGCAATGTGGATGAAATATGCTCGATCATATTTTTTCCATAAAAAAGTATTATTTATTGCAGGGTATGACAAAATACGAGCAGTCGTTTTTTCTTTAACGAGAATATAAAGGAGACTTCATAAGATGAAACTTATGTTAATGATTGCATTACAAAGGTTTACGGATAAAAAAGGAACAATCCGGTATGGTTTACTTCTCCAATGTCCTTAGGTTAACAATTAGAACTGACAACCGTAAAACCGAGCTGAACTGACCCAAAAAGACCCGAACCCAATGAGTCTCGGGTTGGATCTGAATGATGAAAAGTACAATACAGACCCGATCAAACCCGACCCAAACTAACCCGATCCAAAAGACTCGATCAAAAAACATTAAAATATGTACATTTTTAGTGTTATTATCCAACTGAATACGATCCGATCCGAACTGAAGCTCGGATCAGGTCTAGGTTTTTAAAATGTATAGTTTGAACCAGACAAAACCCGATATGTCAAGAACCGAGACCCGCCTAGTCGAGTCCGGATCCACCGGCTTGGGTCTAATTTCCATCTCTAATTGTCCTGAATAGTTTCAAGCATGTTAAATTAAAATTAAAATGGAGAAGGCAGAACCACAGTATGCGACAACTACAATTTGTACCCAAAAGAACTTTCAGCATGAACAAGTAGCTCTAGAAAGCAGAATCTTTAGTCTTCAAACTCGAAGTAATATTGATTACGCTTGGACTAAAAGTTCAAAAATATATGTATCAAGGTCACAAAAGAAATGACAATGGACAAACAATTAAAAAAGCAATCATATGATATCAAACACAGATAGAGTTTAAAAACAACCAAAGTTAAACATGCACTGACACATTATCCAATTTATGCCATGCCAAAGAGACCATCTCAAATGTTCCTGTTCTGGTGTGTCCATCCAGATAAAACACAAAGTCTTTTTTATAAATTTTGCGCAAAAGTCCTTCACCAGAGAAAAGAGAGCATTCTTTTGGAGGAGGCTAGAGTAAGTATTCTTTTCTTTTTTCTTTCACGGTATTTCACTATGTTTTGTTGGAGTGTCTCGCATTGTGTTTGGGTAATGGGTGCATATTGAATAGAAGAATAGTCTCACATTGTGAAAAATAATTGAGGTGGTGTGATATATATACGAGTTTGGTCGCATGTAACAATGAGGGGATTCCTTTTCTTAAAAGGTGTTGGCAAAACTCATAAGTCACCCCGAAGGGATATGCAAATCAGATTTCAACATGTTGCCCCCACAGAGGGATATGTGGACTGGATTTCAACATGTTTGCCTCCTCGTAAGGATGTGCGGACTGGATTTCAACATGTTGCCCCCACGTAGGGATGTGCAGACTGAATTTCAACATGTTGCCCCCACGTAGGGATGTGCAGACTGAATTTCAATATGTTTATCTGTGTGGATGCAAACTGAATGAATATTTTAAAGTTGTTTATAAATTATGGTATCCCCACTATAATTTCGCTCAACTATTCTGCTTATCATTCAGATCAAATAGACTTGCTACCTATAAACAACAAGTAACCATTTCTGTTGATTTGCTGAAGTTCATTGGCTTTTTCTTGCATTTGTAATTATTTTATTTTCAAATCAAATTTGGAATTCGTGACCGATGCATTTCACTTATTTGGTGCTCAAATTTGATCTCTAATCAACCAAAGATCATGTCAATTACAATCATGAGATAATCTTAGTGAACAATTATTAATTCATTAGTACTTTTTGCAAATTAACTTTTCATCTGTTTCTTTGTTCATGGAGTTAAAAGTTGGTTAATATAATTGTAATTTGAGTAAATCTAACAACATTAGGTTGAATTAAGTTTGTTTTTCAACAATGTGTGATCAAACGAATAGTCTTTTGCTGAATCAAGTTCATTATTTAATTTGACCTCTTAGTTCAATGAGAATATCAAAGAGGAGATGCTTTTAATCATTTCCCAGTCAATTCAAGTTTAAGCATGTTATATATTAATTACTATAATTCAAGTTAATGAGAGAAATAATGTAAAGTTGTAAACATAAAGTATCCATGCAGTATCCACAAAATTAGTTTGCATTATGGCAACTGATCTCGCACATGATGTATAGTACATAGTTTCTCACTTTTCATCCTTAAGCCATCCTTGATCTTCTTTTCTTTATTAAATAAATATGCTCATTAAACTACGAATAATGTTTGGTTGTTTATTAAGTTTTTATACTTCATCCATGATATATCAGTTGTAAAGTTAATAATTTAGTAGTTGTACACCCAAAGTAACAACTGATCAAACATAAAACGGATTAGCCTTGCTTCATCCCCTTCAAAATAATAAATTCAAGTTAATTCATTCATGTGGATGCTCATCATACCATTTACTAATTTACAAGATAATTATTATCACATTCTCCTACGGTACAACCGTATTAGTACAAAATGTTTGTTTAGGAGTTCGAGCATCGGTGGATGGGTTGTCAGCTAATTGAAATGAACAGTTAAAAAAAGAGGTTAACCGCCCTATGTTGAAGACCTACGTTAACCGAACAATGGTCAGTTTTTATCGGTTTATATCGATTGACCGATCCATAGTTAACCGTGGCTACCCGTTCGTTTTATCCTATTAAATGCTCATTTTAAGCACTTAACCATTGAATCGGTTAACCATTGTTATACTCATTTTAATCATTCAAACATTCAGTCGGTCAGTTAACCGTGGTTACTCGCACTTATCCACTTGTTTGCTGAAAAATTTCCACCACCATCGGGATATTAACCGTAGTTAATTGATTACTAATGGGTTCATTGGGACGGGTTTAGTAATAAAAAATTATGTGAAAAATACAATCGATTCATTAACCGAACAAAAATGGTTGGTTAAGGTCAATCAGTTGGCTATTAACGTAGGATGATCGATTTAATCAATTAAGTCAGTTCGGTTAAAGTTGGTTATGTTAGCTAAGTCGGTTAAATGCTCACAACATGATGCATAGCTTCAAAAATGACCCATGATATTGTTAGGGGTATACTCTAGGGGCAATTCTATAATTTATTAACTCCGAAATCAATTCTTGTTCGAAATAAAGGTGTTTCTTCTTTCTGTTATATATTTGTTATAATGTGTTATAAATAATTAAATGTTTAATTAAAAATATATATTTAACAGAAAATCCATAGATACGTGTTTGTGTAGTAATTACAATGAGTTGTAATCATGAGTATTGGATCACATTGTTACAAAACACGTCATTTTAAATGTTCCTAGTCCAGATGCATCGACACTGAATATCGATGTATCCATTGAGACTAGAGTACGTAATGCTCTCCAAATGTTAGGCAATGTATTACTCATGACTGGTGGGGGCACCTAGAGGTTATGTACTGATAGTTATTGGATAACTATAGAACAACTCACTCGGTAGTTTTCTGTTGGTTAATATAACTAAGGGCAAACAGAAAATATCGATGTGACTAATTTACACAATTCTTTCGACTTGAAAATACTGTTAACCTTCAATATGAAAAACTCTGCTTTGATTATAGTCAAATCATGGAATGGCATCCATTAAGTGATTATAGTTGGGTCGAGTGGAAGTATTGGAAGGAAGACACTATTCAAGAGAGGATTCGTCACTTCAGTTATATGAGGTTAGTATCTTGGTCAACTCAAGTCAACCCAAAGTCAAAATCTCTACCCAATAATTGTTATTATTGAACCAAGGATTTTGTGTTTGGACTATAGAGTTGAATATGGACAATATTGGAATTTTGACCATTACCAGATTCCATAAATCCAAAGTGACACAGTTTTGACGAAGAGAATTGGTGTATAAATGTCACTAATTAGTAACGCTTATTATATTAAATAATATTTTACTGAAAATGAATAAGCGATAAATTTGGCCATAATGTCACACCACTTGCTATGTAACGTGTGAACGTTAACATTCGAATAGTTCGGTGTTAATTGCTGACCAAATTTACACCCAAGAGTTACACAACTGAAATAATGAATTCCCTTAAGACTGAATGATTTAGTTAGCTTATAATTGTTATAAATAAATTAAATTAATTAATATTTATGAAATATTAATTATAAAAATTTGAATATGGTTTGAGAAATAAAAATTATTATACATTTATAATAGTTATAAATGTACCAATTGATATACGATATCGATAAGCGATTAAATTAGATTTAATTGCATAACATTTTGACTTGGGCTTAAATGGGTTTAAAGCCCTTCATTTGGGCTGAAAATTTCGGTTTTGACAAGATATTGGAGGCGGCTTAAACTTAGGATTAGACTTAGAGATGGATGGCTAAGATTAAGAGAAAATAGGTAATGAGATTGTCCTAATATCTCTCTTGTACAAGGCTATATATATGGATCTCTAAACCCTTAATCAAAAACAAATTTTGGCTGCCATAATTATCAAGTTTGCTGGTCAAAATTAATCCCCATATCAGTTCTAAGAATCTCAAATCAATTCAAGTTAAATAAAAGCACTATTTGACAGAAAAGGTCGACGATTTCAGACTTGCAATCTGGCGAATCGAGCATAACTAGAGAAGGGAATTCATTGATTCAAGTGGACTCAAAGGCATCATCAATTGGTATTTTATTTATACATTACAGTAATCATATCATATTTTATTATTTAATATTGATTAATTCCAAATCTGTATATATATTATTGCTGTATATCTAGTTAGGTGAGATTTTTGTAGATATATGTAGTTGTTACAAATTAGTTTGGTTATGTGCATGGTTATATTATTATGTGTTATAATTTATGTATAAACAAATCTAATTTGCTGTAAAAAAATGTTTTTTGTCATTATTAATTATTTTATATATATTTATATATTAATTTGAATATAAACTAATGTATATTTTAAACACATAATTACATATATATATATATATAATGTATAAACATCTTAGATTTTTTCCTTACACCTATTATACATAATATGAATTATCAAATTCGAAAATATTTTTTTATATATAAATAATTTAAAATTATCTTTTATTGATTATTTGAATTGTTTATTATATCTAAAATAATTATTGCATTGAAAATTCGATTTTCTATTTTTCAAAACATCTATGCAGTAACCCAAAAAAAAATTTCAGAATTTTTTGTTAAGATTTAATATTTTTAATAATTAAATTACTTCGGTTGAACACTTCACTTATTTATTAAAAATAATAATTTATTCCAAAAAATCGTGAAAAATTTTTGAACCTGTATTTACTAATTCTAAATTTTCTTAAATTTTAAAATTTGATTTTTTAATATTTATTACTAATATTTTTAATTATTATGATCAAAACTATTTATTATATACATATATATATATAATGATAAAATTATTATTTTATGTTTGTTATGCTAATTTCTATATGGAAATAATTTTAAAATATATATATTTATATTTTAAGTATTTGAATGTAATTAATTATTCATATATATACAATTTATTTAACCTTATATATATATATAATTTTAATTATTATATATATATATATATGTATAATTTTGTATGTATAATTATGCACACATATTTATACAATTTTTTTAAATTAAATATATATATATATTTAATTTTGAGACTTTTAGTTATAAAATATATTTTAAATATATGTATACCTATTTATATAAATATACTTTGCATTATAGATTTATGCACATACTTAGACAACATATAATACATACGAAATGAGCTAATATGTCCGTTGTGGTGTAAATTTCAACATCCATATACGGGCATTTTATAACTTTCATGGATTACTATGTTACACATGCACACACATATGTATATTTATTTGATACATGTATATATATAAATTAAATCATTCAAATTAACTTTATATTACAAAATACTTAAATTTAAATAAAATACATGATTTTATTTAAAACAAATTTAGAATTGTTCTAAATGAATTACACTTCATAGGCCTAATAAAGATCCAATAGAATAAAAAAAATTTGAAATACATCCACCACTACCACTACGGGCTGGCCCAGTTCCAACAATGGCATCAGCGCCCAATTGCCTATGTGGTCTAAATTAGTCATATTAGGGCTAACTTATTAAGCTTGTCCACTTAGTACGGTGTCTAGAAAGGTAATGTCTAGGATTGAAATTGGGTAATCAAGTACCTTGTCCTACCTGGTTACCCGCCTGGCCTGAAAGGTGAAGTGAGCCCAAAGGTTGCCCCTAATAGAAAAGGCCCAACTTAATTTAGGCCTTGGGCTAATTTTCATAATTGTCTTGAAAAATAAAGTAAAATATTTTAAATTTAATTGTTAAATTTAAAATAAAATATATGTTTATTATAATAGTTATAGTGTAACATATTTTTCAAAATGTTTGAAAAACGAAATAACATAATTTTCGAAAATTATAAATTTTATTAATAAGTTAATTAATAAAATGTATGTGCATGTAGTAAATATGTTATGAAATATGTTATGATATTTTAAAATGTTTAAGATATCATAAATATGTATGGATACATATGAATAATGATTTTCGAAATTAAGATAATTTAATTAATTTAATTAAAAGGTTAATTAATTGAAATTATAATTACACATGTATATGATATATGTGTTATACTATCACTACAAAAAAGGACCCTATTACAACTGTAATTTAACAACTGGCATAAAATGTCAGTTGTAATAAAGGTCTTTTACAACGTTTTTTTCTTTTGAAAGTTGTAATAAACTTATTTTCAACAACACTTTTATTTTTTCAGTTGTAATAGATGCCTATTACAACCTTTCTTTTTTGCAAGTTGTAATAGATATCTATTTTTAACAACTATTCTTTTTTGTCAGTTGTAATAGATGCCTATTATAACCTTTCTTCTTTGCCAGTTGTAATAGATACCTATTTTTAACAACTATTCTTTTTTGCCAATTATAATATGTGTCTATTACAACCTTTCTTTTTTACCAGTTGTAATAGAAGTCTATTTTTAACAACTCTTCTTTTTTATCAGTTGTAATAGATGCCTATTACAACCTTTTTCATTTGCTCGTTGTAATAATTAATTAATAATTATAATTAAAGAATAATAATTAATAATTAAAATAATAATAATAAATAATGCTTATTACTAGATAATAATAATTAATAATTAATTTAAAATATGAAATAATTACTATTAATAATTACTATTGAATAATTAATAATTAATATAATAATTAATAAATAATAATTATTTAAAACTAATTGATAATTAATAAATAAGAATTAATTTTTAATAACTAATATTAATAGTTAATAAACAAGAAGTAATAACTAGAAATTAATAATTAATAATTAATAATTAACATTTAATAATTAATATTAAATATATAATAGTTAATAGTTAATAATTACTATTAATATTTAATAATTAATAAAATTTACATAATAATTAACATTTAATAATTAATATTCAATTATAATTAAGAACTAAGAAATAATAAAAAATAATTAATAAATAAGAAGTAGTATTTAATAATTAATAATTAATAATTAATAATTACTATTATATAATTAATAATAAAGAAATAATTAATAATAATTATTAAATAATTAAGACTAATGTTTAGTATTTAATAACTAATTATATTTAATTATTTGATTATTTGATTTCTTTAACAACTTTCATTGCATTACTATTGCAAATATTAATTTACAACTAGGTTTATTTATAGTTGTTTTTAATAACCGACGAAAATTACGAGTCGACGTAACGATACTAATAACCATTAATAAATAATTTACGCTAAACAAACGTTTGGATTTGAACTTGCTAGTTTATGCCTACGAACGCATCTAAAGTATCACTTCTTTAAACATGTAGCTATTTTCTTTTATAACTTTTTACATACACATATACAAGTTTTATTTGACTCCAATCCAAAATTTTGGGCTCCAAATCCAAAATTTTGGCGCCCTCCCCCCTCCCCCCCTAAATTTTCAATTATATTATTTTTTCCAATAACGCTTCTCGATTCCAAAACAAAACCAAAAATCGCTCAGGCCTCTTCTTGAATAGTAATCTCACTTCACAGTTATGTTGATTTGTATTACGGGCTAACCTGGAACTATATGATCAATTCTGGCATAAAATCTAGGAATGCCATTAGGCTCTTCAGAGAATGCCCAAATTTCACCAACATTCAAAACCCTAACAGCGTTACATCCTCAACCTTAGGAAGAGCTTCGATCGCCTTACCCTTCCTTATGCTTTGATTTTGATGCTTATGCATTTCGTAGTAGACGCTTCCTTTAGAGCGTGGGAACCGGCCTCGTCATCCGTTCCAGCTATTTCTAGAGCAGTGGTAGGCGTCGTCGTGGCGATTTTCTTTTCTCTTGACAGTCTTAGTGGGTTTGTTTTCTTTTCGGATCTTGTTGCGATTATTCTTAATGGGTTTGTTTTGAATTGTTTCTCTTGTAAGCATTTGGGGGTTTTGCTGTATTCCTCCTTGTAAGGAAAAGGCAAATACAGGAAACTCGATAGGGACGGTTTCATATTTAACGCCTACGTTACTGTTTATTACTATATTAAACGGTACCTTTTATGCAGGTTGGAAGTTATGTGCTTGTGCCGAGAGAAAATATAGCACTCGTAGCATTCACAATATTAGAGAATCAATACCCGAAATTTAGGAGGAGGAAGGAAAACAAAATCAAACTCTTTCTATAACTGTCAAAACAGTTGTCGAGCTTAAATTTAACACCAAATATGAACTATTAGTTGTGTACTACTATGTATCAAATATTTGGGAACTACGAGCTTATTAAAGTATATGCATGATTTGCATATGTACTATATAGACAAAAAATAATAATAGTGGGGTTTGATTATTTAAGACTTCTTTTTTTGAATTCTTGATTTTAGCGAGAAATAAAAGATTTTAGGTTTAGTAGTGTATTATGATGTCAAAGAAAATTTTCAATGTGCATGTCTACGCTGCACTAGTTTACTGCACTCTATGCCCAGTGCCCACCTGATGACAAATATGTTGCCCTTAATTCTTATAACATGAGGGTACAGTCGTATAGTTTCTTGTATTGATAATTAGCATTGATCGACCCATAAATTTTAACTGTTTTAATAACATATTTAATTGAATTTTGGTGAAATTTTAAATAATAAAATTTGGAAATAAAAATTTGATATTTGGAATACGTCTATGTTAACATAGCAAATGGTAAATTTTCATCTAAAAATATGGAAGTTTATTTTTCTTGTGTGATTCTATTTAAACTTAAATCAGTTAATATTTGATGATAATGAAATGTTTTTCAAACCTGAATATATTTATATAATAAATTTGTAAATCATCTTCTGAGTGGACGTCATAACTCGTTTCTCCAAATTTTGACTGCTATTGCTCCGTTTATCTTATTTTCGGCGTTTTAGCAGCATTTTCGGTACCCGATTATCGACTTTTGATAGGATGGTTGTATCACTATAATCTGTATACCGTTTTGATCGTCTCGTCGTGCTGATCAATACGGTATATTCACTTCTGTGTTTTGGAGTTTCGGTATGTGGTGAAACCCGTAAAACGGTTAACCGCACCGGTACGTCTTTTGATTTGCAATGACCATTCACTTTCCACCGGTTGAATTTAAATGGTTACTAACTTTTAACATTCCAAGTGGTAGGCGTGACTTTTTATATTTCCACTTTTCAATATAATCTTCGCGTTGATTCATTTCCATGATTTAATATTTTTTTTCTCTGATCATTTGCTAAAAAAAGGAAAGAATATAACATTCCATATGCTTGCTTTCCTCTTCAAATTCCTCCCTGTTCCCTCTCGCATGCTTTCCCATGGCATCCCTATCCGAACTCCTCCATCTTATGATCCTCTCCCATCGCTGCCCCGATGCCTAATGCCTCCCTCCGCCTTTACCACCTCCACTACCATCTTCTCGACAACTGCACCCAAGGCCGATTCCCCTCTCTAAACCCGCTAGAGCCTCCTATTCTTTTCTTCTCTTTTCGGCCGTGATTGAACAAAAAAAATATAACATACATATATATATCTCGCCTCCGGTCTCGCCGCCTCCCATAGCCAGCAGCCACTATGGCCAAACAGCCTGCTGTCTTCCCATTATTCTCCTCTGTGCTTTATATAGGTGAATATATATATTAATATATCTAATTGTACATATGCTATGGTATTTACATCCTATGTCTAAAGTATATATATATATATTATGTTATAAGTTGCCCGTTAGTCATTTCTATGAGTTGCATAATTGGTATTATATATATATATACCCAACCTGTGATATAGTTTAGATTTATTTTATCTTAGACATTTATTTTGAAGATGATATATATATTCTATATATTAAGACTGTTTACTATATATGAAATGTGTGTGTATATATATATATATATATTTGTTGCATTCATATTTTCTTTTGCTCGGTTTCAAGCCTGCATGTATATTTTTGGTTATGGCATTTTGTATATATTGATTTGTTGTATATATATATTCACGTAAGGTTATATATATAGTTATATATATTAGTCTGCACTTTTATTTTGAAGTATACATATGTTGAAGATAATTTGCATATAGGTTATATATATAAATATATTTGACTACTGTATATATTATTTTATAGTATAAAAGTCTGTTCGTATATATATATATTGCTGATATACTATTTTATTTATTATGTAGTGTATATAATAATATATATTGTTTATTTGTTTATATAAAATATGTTAATGACTGGATGTCTTATATGTTGGGTGTACATACATGCTATACATATTCATTTGATTGTTTAAAGTGTAGATAAAAAGCTTATTAAATTTTATGCATAACTTATATTCGGTAGCCTGCATATATATATATATATATATATATATTTGTTTTCGTATGTATATTTTGCATGTAAGTTTGGTAGTTGTCTGCACCATATGTATATATGTTAGTCTGCATATTTTTACGTACTTACATTTATTTTGAGTATTGGTATAAAATGTGAGGTATATATATACCTTTTTTTTAAGTTATGTGTTAAGGATATAATATCGGTTTGCAAGTATTTAGCTAGTTTCTATATCTCTTACAGCACATGAATATACATATTTAGATAATTGCAATGAACATACTTTATATTTGTAAGTATTTTGCATTTTTTTAGTATATATATGTATTTATTTCAAATTATATTATGTAGATATGTTCGTTTTATGTGTTTTGTTTAAAACAATGATTTTGAATTACATATATATTTAAATTTAAAATGTGTTTGAATTGAGGATATGAATTCATAGATAGTTATATATAGTTATATATATGTATATATAGATATAAGTTCACTTATATCAATTATCTTCCTCGATCCAGTTCTGATTTGATTTCATCAATTCCTATCTATCTATCAGCCCTGTTCGTCGAAGTCGTGTCCATTAGCTTTGCTTTGGAAGTCGTGCTTACATTTTGTAACTCAATTTCATTGTCTATCCTCTCTAGCCTCGAAAGGTGAGCAATCACTCACGATTAACATTCTTATATTTATTAAATTTGATTTCAATTGAAACGACAATTGAAATATGCTGCTGTTAGTTATTTACATTGCTATATATATGCTATTATCTGTATCTGTCCACCTGTGACATCTGACACCATTATCTGTTATTTATTTTGATGATATATGCATGTTATACATATCTGTTATCACTCTGCAAGTTCCCTGTTAGTATAGAATTCCCTATGGGTTGAAATGATACATACCCGAACGATCTGAAGAATAGGAGAAAATTGTTATGGGTTGAAATGATAAATCCAAGCGATTTTCATTGAATTGAATTTGGGATTGCGGGTTAAAATGATATATACCCGTAGATATTTAAATTGTGGATTGAAATGATAAATATCCGTATCACTTGACCATAGGATAGAGAATTATATACAGACACCGTTGGTCTATATATATATATATATTGAAATGATTTCCAAGGTTTAAAAGATATATATGTGGTTTTATATAAATATTGATTTTTATATATTATATATATAAATATTATTTTATATATATTTAAATTCTTGATGTTTAACATATATGTTTTGAAAATTTTAAAATTATGAGTTAGTTTTGAAATTATAAATTTGAAGAATTTACTTAAAATTTTACTATTTTAAAATATGTATAAATTAGTTTTAATATAAAATAAGTTTAATAATAAGATTTAATTTAATAAAGTTTGATTGAATTAATATATAATGTGTTAAGTATTTATTTAAAATTATATTTTAAAAATAGATTTTATAATAATTTTATAAGTTAAGGTTGGAAAGATGAATTTAAATTGATTTGAAATCGTATTCTTTAAGAATTATATTTAATTAAAAATCAATTTGAAACTTGTTGAATTTGAGATTTTAAAGGATATGATTTTATAACTTGATTTTGGTTTAAGGTGATTAAATGAATATTTCTGGTTTAAATAAAATGAAGGAAATATTTAGTTTATTTATAATTTGGGGTTTTATTTAAATGATATTGGATTTATTAAGTGAATATTTCAAAACTAAATAATAATGAAGTTAAATTTAGATATATATGAAATTATCAAATTTAGTTTGAAATGTTGAATATTTAAAGCTTTGAAATATATTAAAACCGAAATGGCATATTTTGTGGTTCAAATCTGTATTTGCAATTGATAAATTTGAAATGGTTTATTGAGAAACTGAATTGAATTGAAATTGATGAATTGAGATTGAATTAAATTTGAATTTTCGGAACTCGTGTTAATTTGAATTGATTTGTGAAATTTGAGGAAGCTATTTTATTATATAAAGTATTTTTAAATTATATTTAAAACTATTTATATATATTTACCTTATAAATTATTTTAATATAAACTATTTTAATATAAATCATTTTTAATATAAACTATTTTTAATATAAACTATTTTAATATACTAACGATTTTATTATAAACTATTTTAACATATAACTATTTTATATAACTATTTTATTTTATAAACTATTTTATTATATATACTATTATTAATATCTAAACTGTTTAAAGGAAAGTGTTATGATTTTCAAAGTGTTATGATTTCAAAGTGTTATGATTTCCAAGGTGTTATGATTTCAAAGTGTTATGATTTCCAAGGTGTTATAATTTCAAGTGTTTTGGTTTCGAAAGTGTTATAACTTTGAAAGTGCTATGATTTTGGAAATTGATATATTTGAAGTGAAAATGATATCGTATTGATATGGTTTTGAAATGGAAATGATACTTTGGTTTTGAAGTATAAACTATTTTGAAATGATCGCAGTGTTATAATAACGTTTGGTTGTTAAAAAGACTGGGACCAGATATTGTCATACTCTCTGTCAATACCGAAAACCACTTTAACAACTGTGTACGCCGTGGAGATTCCAAAATGAAGTAGGTGGTTGATGACATTCTATTTGAGGTATATACGTGGACCTAACTCCCGTGAGTTAGCATAAGGTGGCTAAAACAGAAGCAATCGACGGGCCAAGTGAGGTAGCTCCTCCGACCGGACACACTTCTTCGATACCATTCTTATACTTTGTGATTGATTGGGTGCAACCTTTGATTTGGGAGTGTGGCTCGAGGTGGGCTATAGTGGCTGCTATGTGTGACCACCAGCCTGGAAGTGTAATTGGTATATCTACCCTGATATTGCCTAGTTGTGCCATGTCACCTACCTTATCGAGACCTCTACGAGTTTGTTTTGTACCATACCTATGGAATGCCCTCTGACGATGCCCAGTACGGGGGAGATTACGGTACTGTATAGACCATGGGAATATATAAAATATGTTAAGAGGGATATGGGTAACGCCTTAACGCTATTTTAATAGTTTACTTTACTATAGACATTATTATAATAGCGTATATTACTACATAGTAGATAGTTCAATGGATCCTTAGAGGATGGTTATCCCAAACATCCTTTAAGTTACTTGTATTTCAGTTGATATTTCACTTGAGTTGGATTTACTGATATAAGAATGTTAATCTTGACTCGAGTGTTTTGTGTTTTGCTTTACGCTCGGGTCAGACTGAGTGTCACAGCATTTGAGACTCACCTTTGGAGTTAGAGCTTCGCTTGGAGATCCATCTATCTATTCAACTAGCAGTTATTCAGTTGACTCCTATGATATATTCTTATCTTGTATTTGACTACTGTATTGAGACTTCTATGTATTCGAGACTTCTGTTGTATCTTGTTTTAACTCTGTTATATATATAGTAGCTTCATGAACTACTATTCATTTGTTTCCGCTGCTTATTATTGTAATACTCTGTGTCTATGATTCTGTGATTTATTTATTTACTGTATATGTTGAGTTTTGCCAAATATAAATTCACAATATGATATTTTGAGCAATTCAAGTCCGACATGTACGGATGCGAATGACACTAAATATCGAGTCGTTACAGTTGGTATCAGAGCTCTGGTTTTAGGCAAAACTTAGTATATAGAGTAAAATTTAATTACAGAATTACCTTCGTTCGAGCTTGAATCTCTTCCTCTTTGATTCGGGTGTCCTTCGGATTTTAGAACATTCCTTGTTCTGAAATCCATCCTTGTCTTTCCTATTCATGTTCTTTTGATTTTGGAGTATCCCATAACTCCACTCCTGGTGATCTCTATAATGAACCGGCGTTTCCGCCAATCTAGTATGATTTGTGAAGGGGTGAAACTCCTTTACAACTGGCATTGATTCACCGAAGATTTTTGTATCCTCGGTTTAGATGCTGCTATTTCTTGCTATGCCCGAATTCTCTTCTCTTGCGATCGGATGTCGATTTGCCTTAGAATATTGCACCGATCTTATTCTTGAAGTCTCGATTGACCCGTTTAAGGTTGCCCGCGATTTATATAAGTTTGTCCATCTTTCTATTTTGTTGTTTAATCATCTTATCTTCATCTCGAGCCTATCCTCTAGTCAGAATTCTCTTTGATTTGGGTTCCCTTAGATTTAGATCTCTATCTTTGTTTTGAAATCCATTCTTGTATCATCGAGTGAGGGAGTGTATTTGTAATTAATATAAAAATGTTTTATATATTGTGTTGTTTGAGTTGTTAATGTTGATTTGGGGTTTCGATCGATTCGTCTGATCAACGCTATCGATAGGATTCCAAAACACTTGAACAGAGCAAACTGACACAATTTTGTTTTCAAATTTGGTAAATGAAATAAATTTTTTGTATCATTATATACTATATATATAAGAAAATTTTCCTGGAATTGTAAGTTAAAAATGAATTGGTTGTTTGAAATGATAATATTTGTTTTTCATTTATTGCTTTGTAAATCGTTGACCATTGTCACATGATATAAATAAATGGAATTATAAGAACATGGTTTAGAAATTGTTTGGAAATTTGATTGAATTTAAAACAAAGAATTTGAGAATTTAATTTCGATGATTTCAAACTTGGGTTTTAAAGTTTTAAAATGTATATTAGTATATAAATCGTTTCCAAAGAATTTTTAAGGTTTTAAATCAGAACTCTTCTCTTTTGTTGCTGGAAAGTGGTTTCGGTGATGACGGCCGCTACATCGACATTCATTTTCAAGTTTTAGAGTGGAGAGGCCACTTAGTAGCTTTGCTACACTTTTGTTTTGGAAAATGAATTTGACTTGAAATTCTTAAGTGTGATTTGATGTATAAAAATATATATTGGTATATAATTATAGATTTGATTTGAAAACATTATTCCTTTAAGAAAACATTCATCATTTGATGTAACAATTCAAAGAGTTTTTATTTCGATCATTCATCATCTGAGTAAAGGCTTGTTTTAGTGAAATAAAGTTAGACTAATTAAGACATCTTGTGGTTTAACTAAATAGAACATTAATTAACTTATCAAACAAGGTACCGTTTAATTATCACGTGACTTTTTCCCCTATGGTATAGGGAAACTATTCAGTTAATCTGAGGCATATTTAACTTTTTATTACTATATTATATTACATAATATAAGTATATAGAGCTGGTTGACAATAGTATTTTTATCGTTTGTAAATGCTCCAACACTTATAAATGCAAAGATAAGTGCAAGTCCATAAAAATAATATGTAGACTTCATTCACATCTCGTATGCACTTAAAAGTCATTAAGTAAACTTGGAGATATCATACACATTCCATTGCTTAACATATAGTTATACAAATTATCTTATAGTACATGGCACATCACCAAAACTAAACCAAATTTTCCTTAGGCCGGAAGGTATCAGAATCCCGAGGAATTGCCTTTCTACCCACAGTACTTGTCTTCATCACTAGTACCTCCATTTAACTTATCACAGGTATATTTGATCTTCCTTCATTCATTTTAACTGCAGTTCGCAGGTATATAAAACATATAAACCATCGATAACTTGACTATATCTTCTTCTTCTTCTTAAACTGCAGTTCCTATACCCTACAGCTGCATCTGTAAATGCAAGCACAGAGATATGGAACATGTATTTTAACCAATTACTACCTTTGATAATTACCAACAGCGATTATGGTGACTATGCTTTGGAAACATCATCAGACCTTCTATGTTTAAAGGTATAATTTACATCAACTTGCTATATACACAATATATATTAGTCCAAAGTGTAAATTTTATACTAACAAATGTAAAACTGGAACAGTTCTAGCAAGAAGAATTCATCTGGGTAGGTTTGTTGCTAAAGTAAAGTTCCAATCAGCTCCAAATGACTATATCCCAGCTATTCGCGCTAAGGTTTTAGTCTTTCAAATTCACACACATTAGATCTTCTTCCTAATACTATAATTTTTACATTTTTTTAAAACCAATCATTAATTATTGCAATATAGTGTAACAACCCGCATATTATACGATTTTATATTTAAATATTTTATTTAAATATAGCGTCGTTAGTCGGATTAAGGTCCGAAATGTTACTTTTTGCAAACGGCCGAATTAGGACTCGAGACCACTTCCATTGAGTCCAAAATGGCGTTTGCGACTTTTTTGAGTATAAGCTTCGATATGTTTGGAGTAAGTTGAATTTCGCTATTTTCTGTTGGGCTTTGGGTTTCACCCCAACTCACTCTATAACCTAGTTCAGCCCCTCTCCTCTCCTCCTCACTTCATTTCTATTTTCTTAAACATTCAAGCTCAAACTGAAATGGGGGAAGAGAATAGGAATTAGAAATTCCAAGCCCTAGTTCCTCTAGCAAATTCAAATTCTTGCTCCAAATTCGAAGAGAAGCTAAGGTAAGCCTCCTCTTCATCTTCTCCATCTCATTTCCTCTTCAATTTCAGAAATGTTTTAAACCCTAACTTAGAAAATGTTTTCTTTTGAGCTCAGATTGAAGCTCCTTGCGTTGAAAGTGAAGAGTGATTGTTCTAGCCTTGCATTTGAGCTTCTTATCCTTGTTTTTGAGTTAAAAAGGTGAGTTTTTGAACTCACATCTACTTCTATAGATATCATTGTTGTTAGGTATGAATTCCTAACACTTATCTATGTCCGTTTGCTTTTGATTTGAATTGAATTGGTGAATATTCCAATTTTTGTGTTTTGGTCCAATTTTATGAAAATCCTCTTGTGGATGTTTGGACTTTGATGTTAGGGTGCATCAAAGAGCCTATAAGGCCGGGTTGTCGTTTGGCGTAAATCCTTGGTCGTCGTTGCTCCATCGATCGCTCTCGAATCATTTTGGCCATCATGGCCTAGGCAAATTGTTGCCTAGACCAGGTCTTCAGATGTCTGAAAAACAAGTTCAAACATCTAGTTTTGGACCTGGAGAAAAATGTATGCCGCAGAATATATAAAAGAAAGGCAGAGATCAGAGCCAGACGTCTAAAACTTCAGACCAGACGTCTGGATGGGTCTCAGACGTCTGACTTGGAGTTCCAGACGTCTGGGAGTTCCCTGGATTATTTCCAGAGAACCAATCCAAACATTTGGATTCTAAATCCATACGTCTGGTCATGGTCCAGACGTCTGATTCGATATCCCAAACGTCTGGGTGGCTTTCTGAACTATTTTTTAGAAAACAAATCCAGACATCTGGATTCCAAACCAGGCGTCTGGAAATGTTTATTTTTTCCTATTAAGGTTGTTTTGTGTAGACTTCCATTGTTTATCGATTTTAGTTTCTCCAATTAGTTGTTATCGCATTTTTGACTTTGATGATTCCTTTTTGATTTCATACACGAGTTTTTATAAAATGATCTTTTCAAATAGTATTAAAACCTCATTTCTCTAATTTATAATTTCTATTTAAAACACACACACAATTTTGCACTTCGAGCGATGAGGGAGGAGCATTAAATGATTAAATTAAAACGCGTGCTATGAACTTGTGTGTTTATCTTTTCAGGTAATTCCTAATCTATTCGTTTGACCGTTTTGACCTTTGGGTCTGGTTTACCGATGAGATGAGGTGAACTTTGTACTGCTTTGAGTGTGAAATTGACTAACGGTTAGTAAACCATTTAGTGCGAACGTGTGGTATGGGACTCATGTTAACATTTTCCGGGTTCCTTTCTGAGAGTTGTGACGCATTCCGCCAGTTAGTGGTGTCCAATATTGGGCCTTCGAACCTTCGCCACTACGGTTTGTTGCCCTATATTATCACTTTTGGAGTTGGTCCATCGTCACCGATCGAGTGATATTGGGTTTGTTGCCTTCGGGTATGTTGCCTTTGGGTTTGTACCTTCGGGTTTGTGCCTTCGGGTTTGTTGCCCTATAGTATCACTTTTGGAGTTGGTCCATCGTCACCGCTCGAGTGATATTGGGTTTGTTGCCTTCGGGTTTGTGGATCCTTGTTATACAGTACTGAGCTCGAGCATCTTTTGTTTATTTGACAATTATATTTCCCTAGTGTATCGCCTTTCGGTGTAGGTTCTTTTAACCACACGATATATAGCGATTACCTTGTGGAAACTTTTGTTACCTTTATTGGTATTTGTCATTTGCCTTTAGGCTTGTTTTAGGATATGATATCCTTTGTTTTAGTGGGATTGCCGATGTTATGAGGCTTGTTTTGATTCATCTTATGTTAGATGATTTGGTTATCTCTTTCGGAGATATTTGTGGTACTTTATGATCTTCTATGTTCATTATCATTTAGTTTATCTAACTGATTTGTTTAGCTAGACTGACCCGTGTATTTTATACTCGGGTCAGACCGAGATGTTTCAGGTTAGGTACTTTGGACTTAGCCTATTTTGCTTCCGCATGGACTATTCCGCTAGCTCCTTTTTGCATAGCTTTTTGTGTAGTCTTTTTTGTCTGTAACTCTGATATATATTCTTTTTACTCGCCTGTATATTGTGGTTTGCTTACCACTTGACATGTATCATTTTGTAAACTTTGTAATGTATATGTATATGTGTAAATATATGTGATGATCGACTGTTCTGTGATGTGTATTACATTTGAGTTGTTATATTTTATTCTGATAGATCCTCCAGCCACCTATGGCTTTGTATTAACTATTAATTGGAGATGTCGATCCACTTGAGTAAGAAGTGGCAATTGTCGACGTATTCAATAGATAATTAAGACAATGTTATAGATGGTCGCTCCTATCCAGCTCTATTCTCCGCATTAGCAGACGGTGTTACTTAGTAATACTCTTTGCTAATGTAGGTCTCGGAGTGGGGCGTCACAGCTTGGTATCAGAGCTGAGTTCAGAACAAAATATGATTAACATAGAACAGAGACACATATTACGGTACATCAAAGGTTAGTACGAATGTTACGAATCTTTGAATCATCGTGCCTTTATTTTTTCCGTGCCTTTGGGGTAGATAGAATTTTTGGGAATACATCTAGGAATGCATTTTTATTCCGTAGTATTCCATATTGAATTAATGATATCTACCTAGTGAATAATCTTTTTTTCTTATCTTATCTTTCAGCCAATGGCCGGAAGATGTAGAGGACGATGCTCGGATGCTGGCCAATCCAGCGGCTCGCATCCGGACGGCGTTTATATGTCTGCCTATTAGTTTTTGAAATTATTTAGGAGCACTCAGCCTCCTGCCCCTATTCGTGCATCTCCTCCATGCAAGTCTACCGTTGCACGCCTGTCCAGTGATTTTTCTCATCTTGGTGGAAAGCCATTCAAAGGCTCCGAGTCCGTTCTTGAGGTCCAAGTTTGGATTCGCACATGCGAGTGTATCTTTTCTCGTATGGATCTTTCTAACCACGATCGAATTCTTATAACTTCTAGCTTATTGCAAGAGCGTGCACATGATTGGTACGAGCTTCTTATAGCCGAACTTGATGAGTCTGCTATTTCTTGGACTCAGTTTCGGGAACGATTCGAACTCAAATTCGTTCCTGAATCTGAGAATGTTTTATTGGCCCGTCGCTTTCTTGAGTTGAAGCAAGGGAAGTCCTCCGTTTCTGAGTATGTTGCATCATTCGAGGCCTTATCTAGGTATGGTCTTGAATTCATTAGCACTTCTTATAAGAAGAATATGAAGTTTATCTTCGGTCTTAAGAAATATCTTAAGAAGTCCTTAATGCTCCAGCTTAAGCTTTCTTTTGAGGAGTTAGTTGATTCGGCACTTCATCTCGAGGCCATCGAGAAGGAGTGTGATAGTGGTGATAATGTTGAGGTTCGCAAGAACCCTAATAAGAAGAGGTTTCCATTTCATAAGCAGGGATTCCTCCCTTCCAAGAAGAAAAAGCCTATTGAATCTAGTTCTAACTCTCAATCTGCTGGAACACCTTCCATTCGGAAGTGTTTCAATTGTGGTTCTCCTGATCATATGATTCGAGCTTGTCCTAAGCCTCTCTTCTGCCATTATTGCAAGAAGGAAGGTCATCATGTTTCCTGCTTCCCTACTGCTCCTAATGCCAAGTCTGGCAAGCTTTATGTTGCTAAAGCTTCTGGAGATTCTTCTCAGCCCAGAGGTATATCTCCATCTAATTTGGAAGGTTCTATTTTATTTCATGACTGTAGTATTCGAGTTCTTTTCGATATGGGTGCATCACATTCTTTCGTATAGAAAAAGCTCGTTGATGATTTATCTTTGGATGTTTCTTGTATGGTTACTTCGTTGAGGATTGCGAATCCTATTGGGGGATTCGCAACCCTTAGCATGCTTTGTGATGATATTGAGATTGTTTTATGTGGCTTTTCTTTTCATGCGAATCTGCATGTTATTTCTTATTTGGGATTTGATATGATTTTGGGTATGGACTGGCTAGTGAGATACGATGCCAGAATTATTTGTTCTGAAAGAATTTTATATCTTCGACATCCAGATTTGTCTACTCAGCTATCACTTGTTCTTCGGAATGTGGATAATTCCGAAATGGCTTTATATTCTCTTGACTCACGAGTTGATGATGATATATCTCGTATCCCAATTATTTGTGACTTCTCTGATGTTTTTGAGCCGGTTTCGGGTTTGCCACCCAAGCGGGCGATGGAGTTCCGCATTGATCTCATTCCAGGTGCGCAGCCAGTTGGGCGTCCTCCCACGAGGATGTCTACAAAAGAAAATGAGGAACTCAAGATGCAGCTTTTTGAGCTTGAGTCCAAACAATTGATTCGGTCCAGTTTTTCACCGTGGGGTACCACAGTTGTCTTCGTGAAGAAGTCCGATGGAACTCTTAGGCTTTGCATCGACTATCGCAAGCTTAACGAGTTGACCATCAAGAATAGGTATCCTTTACCAAGGATCGATGATATGTTCGATCTATTGAGTGGCGCTATGGTCTTCTCTCAGCTCGACCTTGCTACTGGTTTTCATCAGCTCTGAGTCGCGAAAGATAGCATACCTCTTACCGCTTTTCTCACTCGATATGGTTCTTTCGAGTGGCTCATTATGCCGTTCGGTTTGACGAACGCTCCTGCTTTCTTTATTGATCTTATGAATCGAGTATTCAGGGAATATCTCGATGAGTTCATCCTTGTGTTCATTGACGACATTCTTGTTTATTCTAAGTCTGAAGCCGAGCATGCTAATCACTTGAGAATTGTCTTGAGTACTCTTCATCACCATCATCTTAAAGCCAATTTCTCCAAGTGCCATTTTTGGGAGAATAAGTTTAAGTTCTTAGGCCATGTTGTATCTTCCGATGGCATTTCTTTCGATCCCTCAAAGATTGAAGCTATCCAGAATTGGAGGAGGCCTGAGAATGTTCATGAGATTCGTAGTTTCCTTGGATTGGCGGGTTATTACCATCGGTTCATTAAGGATTTTTCTCGTGTTGTGCTTCCTCTCACCAGTCTTACTCGGAAAGGCATTCGTTATATTTGGTCTGACAAGTGTGAAGCTTCCTTTCAGACATTAAAGGAACTTCTCACTAATGCTCCTATTCTTGTGGTTCCCGAGGGGAATCATGATCTTATTGTCTACACCGATGCTTGTGGTAGTGGTCTCGGTGCCGTGATCATGCACAAGGATCAGGTAGTTGCTTATGCTTCTAGGAAACTGCATCCGAATGAAGTTCGCTATGCCACTCATGATCTTGAATTAGCCGCCATTGTCCTTGCTTTGAAGATTTGGCGACACTATTTATTAGGCGAGCGCTTCATTCTCTATACCAATCATAAATCCTTGAAGTATTTGTTCACTCAGAAGGAACTCAATATGAGGCAACAGCATTGGCTCGAGTTTCTTGCCTCCTATGACTTCGATATCCAGTATACCCCTGGTAAGGGTAATCGTGTTGCTGATGCGCTTAGCCGCAGACATTTGGCTGTCGTTTCTATGATGCTTGCCGAATGGGATATTCTTGAGACTCTATCTTTTTGTGATATTCGTTGTGACGCCCCACCTCTACGCTCACGCTGGCCAAGGACACTACTAGGTAATTTCGTCGACTAGAGCAAAGAATAAGGCTGTTGAGGAGCGACCATCCGTGTAATTGCCATAGGCGAGCACCGATATGTCAGATGGTATAACATGCATTTCATTTCAAGAGGAAATCCGACATACTGATACAAACTCAAAGCTACCACACAGTGGCTAAGTGGACCTTCGGAAACAAATATAGAAATAAGCATAACATAAATCAGTCACAGATGTTCATATCTCAAAGGTGGAAACAGATATGAATATAACACATAAACGTGTACATCAGAGTAGTGGTCAAACAAGATCTACAAAATCACAAAAGAATAGATACAAGTGCTAGCCAAAAGAATAATTATACATCAAGGAGTCTCTATCTCTAATGTATAATAATAAAAACTACAAAACTGTGTAGTTAGACAAAAGTCAAAAGATGATCCCAGATAAGGAGTCAATCAGAAACACCTGTAACATCTCGGTCTGACCCGAGTATTATTTAATAAGAAAATAATAAACGGATCAGTCTTGCTATAATAATGATTAAAGAAATGAGATAAAAGAAGAGATATAATAAGAATGTATGATAACAATAATGTCATACAAGGACAAATATGATTTAAACAATCAACAAAATCATACAATATCTCAAGAATCTCAAAGCACCAAAAAGAGTATAATATTCTTAATTTTTATTCACCAAACTACAAATATTGACAAACATATTAATGTCAATCGCAAAAGTTGGTGAAACACAAATTCTAGAAATCATCAATTAGAAATCCAGAAATCACAAATGGGGGAGGCCTATCACAAACGGGAGCATGAAAACTCACCAACACGTGTATCACAAACGGAATGCTATTCCATGGTCGCTAACCATAAATTTTGAGCCGAAGCTCCACAAACGGCTCGAAGACCACGGGTTGCTACCCCGCCAAATTGAACCGAAGTTCCACAAACGGGGATTGTAATCCCCAAACAAACAAATAGACATCGCACATCGCTAGTCTAAATCACAAAATGATCATCATCGATTAATAAAAGTGTCGATTACACTAAGCTGGTAAATATGAGTTTAGCTTCATGTCCCATAACCACTAGCTTAACTTAAATATTTACGAACAAATTGTAGATTCCCACTCGAAAATTGTCACAAGAGTTCAATCGAACAAGTCCAAGAATTAACCGGCAAAGTAACGCAAGCGTTTCATACCACTTGTTTTGCTAAGCCGTTTAATTAGATTTCTCATACGAATGAGGTAAAGGTTTGTATATACTAATTGATTAGAAAACGGTTTTATAAACGAGCTTTGTATTAAAAATATAGTTGAAATCATCTTTTGTAAAAGTGTTTTAATATTTACTACTAGTATAGAAACCTTTGTATTTAGAAGTGACAAATCACAAAATGATTGTAGAAACAATCAATCACCAAATATCCACATTCGAAGATGTGAATTAAATCCAAAGAAATCGATACTGAATCCATTAAAATGGATATTCTCAAAAATACCAAAAAAGAAGTCATCAAAGGCAATAATAAATGATAACAATAAATCGGATAATCACGAATCGATAAAAGTTGGATCCTCAAGCTAAATAGGCAAAATTGGCAAAATCAAGCAGGTCAGTCGACTGGCCTTCTACAGTCAGTCGACTGAACCAGAACCTAAGAGTTTTCAGACCCTACAGTCAGTCGATTGACTGCAGGGGGTCAGTCGACTGGTTGTAGCTGAAACTGTTTTCCAGCCTATCAAATGGAAGAGCAAACTCTCACCATTTGCAACCGATCGAGCAATGGACCTTAGGGGCTTTTGCCAATCGACAACCGAACCATATAGGCTCTCCGAATTCACCACCAAAAACATGTTCACAAATCAAAGCTAGGATTTTCAAAGTTTTGACTTCAAAACACCAAAAATTGAAATGTTCACCAAATCAATTCAAACCAAAAGCAATTGAACATGAGTAAGTGTTAGAAATTCATACCTAACATCAATGATAGAAATAGACAAAGATGTGAGTTCAAAAACTCACCTTTAAACCCAAAAACGATGAAGGAGAAGCTTGAAAGCAAAGGGAGATCAACTACTCTTCAACTTCAACTCTAGAAGCTTGAATCTAAGCTCAAAAGAAGAACATTTCCTAAGTTAGGTTTAGGAAATTTCTGAAATTAAGGAGAGAATGAGTTGGAGGGGATGAAGAGGAGGCTTACCAAAGCTTTTCCAAAAGTTTGGAGCTAGACTTGAGTTTGCAAATGGAATCTAGGGCTTGGAATTTCTAATTCCTATACTCTTCCCCCATTTTCAGTTTTGCTTGAGTGTTTGTAAAACTGAAATAAGTGAATGGATGAAGAGGGGGCTGAGTTAGGGTAATAGAATGAGTTGGGTGAAACCCAAACCCAAAAGCCCACTTAGAAAATAGCAAAATTCAACTTACTCCAAACATATCGATGCTTATACTCAAAAAGGTTGTAAACGTCATTTTGGACTCAATGGAGGTGGTCTCAAGTCCCAATTCGACTGTTTACAAAAAGTAGCTTTTCGGACTTCAATCCAATTAACGATTCTATATTTAAATAAAACATTAAATATTCAATCGTAAAATATGTGGGTTGTTACAGACTCCCCTCCTTAAAGAAATTGCGTCCTCGCAATCTTTAAGAAATAAATAAGAAGTAACAACAATAAAAGCATATCAACACAAAAATAAGAAATTTTGAAATAAAAAGTTCACCTTAAGGAGCACGAGAGAGCAAGTCTGGATGTGTTCACTCGATGAATTCTCTAGATTCCCAAGAGCAATCCTTAGGATTTGAGGACCATTGAACTTTCACAAGAGGAACATCTTTATTTCGAAGGCGTTTAACCTCTGAAGCAATGACACGAATAGGATGTTGCTCATAAGTCAAATTAGGCGAAACTTCAATTTCTTCAATAACACCGGGCTCAAGAATAGAATCAGAATCTCGAAGGCATTTCCGTAGTTGAGAGACGTGGAATACGTCATGAATAGCAGAAAATTGAGCTGGTAATAAAAGGCAATAAGCCACAGAACCAATGTGTTCGGTGATGGGAAATGGGCCAATATAACAAGATGCTAATTTTCCCGATCGACTGAAACGCACAACACCCTTCATATGTGAAACACGAATAAACACAAAATCACCCACAGAAAATTCTAATTTCCTTCTTCGATTATCGGCATAGGATTTTTGTCTACTTTGAGCTTCTTTCATCTTATGACGAATAAGGTCAATCTTTTCTGTGGCATCACGGATAAAATCTGGACCTAAAACCAGCTTCTCACCGGCTTTAAGCCAACACAAAGGAGATTGGCATGGCCTTCCGTAAAGTGCCTCGAAAGGTGCCATACCAATACTAGATTGGAAGCTATTATTATAAGAAAACTCAACAAGAGAAATATGATCTTCCCAACTTCCACCAAAATCAAGAACACATTCACGAAGGAGATCTTCAAGAGTTTGATTCACACGCTCGGTTTGTCCATCGGACTGTGGATGATAAGCGGTGCTAAAATTAAGCTTTGTTCCCAAAGCTTTTTGAAGACCATTCCAAAATCCACTAGTAAACAATAGATCACGATCGCTAAAAATAGAGGTAGGAACTCTATGCAATTTAACAATTTCCTTGACAAAGAGTTTAGCCAACATAGGTACGGTCCGATTGGATCGAACAGGAATAAAATGGGCGGATTTTGTAAGTCTATCAACTATCACCCAAAGGCTATCATGGCTCGAACGAGAACGGAGAAGACCGTCAATAAAGTCCATGGAAATTTAATCCCACTTCCATATTGGAATTTCCAAAGGTTGCAATAACCCACCGGGCCTTTGATGCTCGGCCTTAACAATTTGGCAAGTCATGCAACGCTTAACAAAGTTAGCAATATCGGATTTCATTCCCTCCCAGAAATAAAGTCGCTTCATATCCACGTACATTTTACTACTACCGGGATGAATGGTAAATTTAGAACGATGAGAACCTTTTAATAAATCTTTACGAAGATCGATAATATTTGGCACAATAAGTCTACCAAATTTTCGAATAACGCCACAAGCATCAATATCAAAGTCTTTCAAACCTTCAATATCAATTTTATCCCTACAACTTTGGCTAAGAAGAACCAATTCGGGATCATGCATTTGTGCTTCAAGAATGCGGTCTAAAAGAGAGGGATGAGCCTCAAGGCTACACAAAACAAGAGATGAACATAAATCGGGTTCACGATCTCGAATCTCATAAGTGGAAAAAGTCTCGAGATCATTCCACTCGGATATCATCATAGAAACAACTGCTTGTTGCTTTCGGCTAAGGGCATCGGCAACACGATTTCCCTTTCCGGGAGTATAAAGAATATCAAGATCATAAGATGTAAGGAACTCGAGCCAACGTTGTTGTTGCAAATTAAGTTCCTTTTGGGAAAATAAATACTTCAAAGATTTATGATCGGTGTAGGGAACAAATTTCTCTCCTAAAAGATAATGACGCCAAATTCTAAGGGCAAAAATAATAGCTGTGAGCTCAAAATCATGAGTGGCATATCTAGTCTCGGCAGACTTTAATTGCCTAGAAGCATAAGCAATAACACGTTCCCTTTGCATGAGAACGACACCCTAACCAACACGACTAGCATCGGTATAAACAATAAAATCTTGGTTCCCATCGGGAATCACAAGAATATGAGCATCGGAAAGGAGTTCTTTTAATTTATGAAATGAAGCTTCACATTTGTCTGACCAAATGTATTTAACTCCCTTCTTTGTCAAATTAGTAAGAGGTACAGAAATCTTAGAAAAGTCTTTTATGAATCAACGGTATTGGCCCGCCAATCCGAGAAAGCTACGAATTTCCGTCACACTCTCCGGTCTCTTCCAATTTTGAATCGCTTCAATCTTTGAAGGATCCACGGAAATTCCAGATTCAGAAATAATATGCCCCAAAAATTTCACACGAGATTGCCAAAAGTGGCATTTAGAAAAATTTTCTTTCAATTGATTGCTCCTAAGAGTTTCCAGCACAATCCGAAGATGATTTTCATGCTCTTCCTCGGTTTTAGTATAACTAAGAATATCATCTATAAAGATGAGAACAAATCGATCGAGGAAGTCTTTGAAAACTCGATTCATAAGGTCGACGAAATAAGCTGGAGCATTCGTCAAGCCAAATGGCAGAATAAGCCATTCATAAGATCCATAACGAGTACGGAACGATGTCAAAGGAATGTTATCCTCTACAATACGGAGCTGATGAAAACCGGTTGCTAAGTCTAACTGTGAAAAGACTTTAGCACCACTAAGCTAATCGAAAAAATCATCAATCCGAGGCAAGGGATATTTATTCTTGATGGTGAGATCATTAAGCTTGCGGTAGTCAACGCAAAGCCTAAGTGTACCATCAGATTTCTTCACAAAAATAGCTGAAGCTCCCCATGGAGAGGAACTAGATTGAATAAATTGCTTCACTTCCAATTTAGATAATTGCTTGCGCATTTCCTCATTTTCTTTATTGGACATTCGATAAGGAGGACGAGTAATAGGTTGAGCTCCAGGGATTAGATTAATTATGAACTCAATTGCTCGCTTAGGTGGTAATCCTAGAACGGGCTCAAATATGTCGAGAAATTCACGAACAATGTGAATGAGAGAAATAACATCTTCCTCATCATCATTATCGTCATCATGAGGATTTAGAGAATACAAGGATGCTTTCGAATTGGAATCTGAATCTTTCAGAACTTGAGAAATATGCTTAACAGATTGAGGATGTTGAAGATATATAGTCCGCTCAGGACATAGGATATGGGCTTCATAACGGTTAAGCCAATCCATTCCCAAAATCATTCCGAAACCTAAATAGCGCATAACATACAAATCGGCACGGAAAGAGTAATCACATAAAATAATTTCGACATCTTTACACAATAAACTGAGAGTTGTGGATCCACAAACCGGATTTGCAATTCTCAAAGAAGTCATCAAGCCAATAACATTCAAAGACAAATCATCAACAAGTTCTTTTGATATAAAAGAGTGAGATGCACCCGTATCAAAAAGAACTCGAATAGGAAATTCACGAAATATAATAATTCCATCAAGGATAGAATGGGAAATACCTTGACCACGAGAAGTGTTAGCAGGGGCTTGTACAACATTTACCTTGCCCTCCTTCTTGCCCTAAAGTTTGGGACACGAAGATATAGCATGACCCGAACTCTTGCAATAGCGGCAAGAAAGAGACTTCGGGCACTTGTTTGCATAGTGGTCCTTAAAACCACAATTGTAACATTCTCCACGACGAGGGGTAGGAGTATTTGCTACCGGTGTTGCTTGCTTTCCCTTCTTGCTGGAATTAGGCTTGAATCTAAAAGGTCTCTTCTTGTTGATGTTTGGTTTGACCTCAGCATCACTATCTTTATCAGCCTCTTCGAGACGAAGAGCAATATCAACAAGCTGATCAAAGAAACTTCTAATTTCAGAAGTAATGGCTTTTTGAGGCTCTTGTTCAAGCCATAAAAAAATCTCTGGTTTTTCTTCAATGGGGTATTAATATACTCGACCCCATATTTGGATAGAGATTCGAAAGAAGCGACGTAGTCCGTCACGGAATATTCGCCTTGAACAAGGTCAATGAGGCGTCGAGCTAGAGATACTTTTTCAGCTTCTGGCACAAATTTCAACTCGAACCTTTCCCGGAATTGCTCCCAAGTAAGGTCCGCTTCAAAAATTTTAGAGATCAAAAGCTCGTACCAGTCCAATGCTCTTTCTTGGAGCATGCTAGAAGCCACTTGGACTCGATGAAGATCAATAAGGTTCATGCGAGAGAAGATGCGGTCGCATGTTCGAAGCCAAGCCTGGACTTCTATAACGCTCTCGGAACCTTTGAATGGCTTTTCACCAAGATTGGTGTAATCACTGCACAAGCGTGCAAACCCAGATTTAGGGTGAGTAGGCTCCGGAATAGGTCCGGTAGCTTGAGCATTTCTCACAAGATCAAGAAGTTGCTGAGTAGACATAAATACTCCATCCTGAGGAGTAGCACTAGATTGACCGGCGCTGGGACGGCCTGGTCTAACCATTTCTTTTCTTTAAGAAAGAAAGAAAAGAGGAAAAAGGTTATTCATGAAATGAATATAAAACAAGTTTGATTGATAAAACAAGGCATCATAAAAAGAAATAGGATAGAACGGTACGAAGACTCGAATTAATTCCTATGGCACGACTCTTAAGAGAGACTCAAGACAATGATCCTTGCTAGATTATTCTACATTGTTCCGAAGTTTCGCTCTGATACCAAGTTGTGACGCCCTACCTCTATGCTCACGCTGGCCAAGGACACTACTGGGTAATGCCGTCGACTAGCGTGAAGAATAAGGCTGTTGAGGAGCGACCACCCATGTAATTGCCTTGGGCGAGCACCGATATGTCAGATGGTATAACATGCATTTCATTTCAAGAGGAAATCCGACATACCGATACAAACTCAAAGCTACCACACAGTGGCTAAGTGGACCTTCAGAAACAAATATAGAAATAAGCATAACATAAATCAGTCACAGATGTTCATATCTCAAAGGCGGAAACAGATATGAATATAACACATAAAAGTGTACATCAGAGTAGTGGTCAAACAAGATCCACAAAATCTCAAAAGAATAGATACAAGTGCTAGTCAAAAGAATAATTATACATCAAGGAGTCTCTATCTCTAATGTATAATAACAAAAACTAAAAAACTGTGTAGTTAGACAAAAGTCAGAAGTTGATCCCAGATAAGGAGTCAACCAGAAGCACCTGTAACATCTCGGTCTGATCCGAGTATTATTTAATAAGAAAATAATAAACGGATCAGTCTAGCTATAATTATCATTAAAGAAATGAGATAAAAGCAGAGATTTAATAAGAACGTATGATAACAATAATGTCATACAAGGACAGATATGATTTAAACAATCAACAAAATCATACAATATCTCAAGAATCTCAAAGCACCAAAAAGAATATAATATTCTTAATTTTTATTCACCAAACTACAAATATTGACAAACATATTAATGTCAATCGCAAAAGTTGGTGAAACCCAAATTCTAGAAATCATCAATTAGAAATCCAGAAATCACAAAGGGGGGAGGCCTATCACAAACGGGAGCATGAAAACTCACCAACACGTGTATCACAAACGGAACGCTATTCCATGGTCGCTAACCATAAATTTTGAGCCGAAGCTCCATAAATGGCCCGAAGACCACGGGTCGCTACCCCGCCAAATTGAATCGAAGTTCCACAAACGGGGATTGTAATCCTCAAACAAACAAATAGACATTGCACATCGCTAGTCTAAATCACAAAATGATCATCATCGATCAATAAAAGTGTCGATTACACTAAGCTAGTAAATATATGAGTTTAGCTTCATGTACCATAACCACTAGCTTAACTTAAATATTTACGAACAAATTGTAGATTCCAACTCGAAAATTATCACAAGAGTTCAATCGAACAAGTCCAAGAATTAACCGGCAAAGTAAACGCAAGCGTTTCATACCACTTGTTTTGCTAAGCCGTTTAATTAGATTTCTCATACGAATGAGGTAAAGGTTTGTATATACTAATAGATTAGAAAACGGTTTTATAAACGAGATTTGTATTAAAAATATAGTTGAAATCATCTTTTGTAAAAGAGTTTTATATTTACTACTAGTATAGAAACCTTTGTATTTAGAAGTGAAAAATCACAAAATGATTGTAGAAACAATCAATCACCAAATATCCACATTCGAAGATGTGAATTAAATCCAAAGAAATCGATACCGAATCCATTAAAATGGATATTCTCAAAAATCCCGAAAAAGAAGTCATCAAAGGCAATAATAAACGATAACAATAAATCAGATAATCACGAATCGATAAAAGTTGGATCCTCAAGCTAAATAGGCAAAATAGGCAAAATCAAGCAGGTCAGTCGACTGGCCTTCTACAGTCAGTCGACTGAACCAGAACCCGAGTGTTTTCAGACCCTGTAGTCAGTCGACTGACTGCATGTGGTCAATCGACTGGCTATAGCTGAAACTGTTTTCCAGCCTATCAAATGGAAGAGCAAACTCTCACCATTTGCAACCGGTCGAGCAATGGACCTTCGGGGCTTTTGCCAATCGACAACCCAACCCTATAGGCTCTCCGAATTCACCACCAAAAACATGTTCGCAAATCAAAGCTAGGATTTTCAAAGTTTTGACTTCAAAACACCAAAAATTGAAATGTTCACCCAATCAATTCAAACCAAAAGCAATTGAACATGAATAAGTGTTAGGAATTGATACCTAACATCAATGATAGAAATAGACAAAGATGTGAGTTCAGAAACTCACCTTTAAACCCAAAAACGATGAAGGAGAAGCTTGAAAGCAAAGGGAGATCAACTACTGTTGGGCGTGTTCTCACCCAGAAGAGCTCAAGACCAAGAAGCTTAATTCATTCGCGCTCGCCCAAGTTCCATCCGGTCTCCCACACTACCGGACCATGATACCACCGAATCAACCTCCTTCAAACCAATGCCGAACCAACCTCCTTCAACAATGCCGAACCAACCTCCTTCAACACTACCGAACCAACCTCCTTCAACACTGCCGAACCAACCTCCTTCAAACCAATGCCGAACCAACCTGCCTCCAAACCAATGTCGGACCAACTCGATGCCATCTCCATGCCGGACCAATCATCGCCGGACCAAATGCTACCGAACCAAGACGTGCTAGGTCAGATCACGTCAGCCCAGGCCCGCCAGCTGCTATATACCTCCAAGACCCCTACCCCCAGCCTGACTCTATAAATAGAGGGGCAGGGGTACAACAATGGGGGACAAGTTTGAGAGCTCAAGCACGGAGAGAACTTTCAAACAACTTTCTTTTACTTGTATCAAAGCTTTGTACTTGTAATCAAGACAAGAGAAGAGAAATAACATATAAAGTGGACGTAGGCACATTCTGGCTGAACCACTATAAATCTGCGTGTCATTTTTACAGTTTAGCCCCTGCTTTTTATATATTTGCATAAATCACCCAAATCACTAAGAACAACATAAGATCTACTAAATCATACAACTTTGAGGTGTTTTTCCATTTTTTGTGCAAACATTTTTGGTGCTTTCATTGAGAGCTAGAAGCTCGAAGCTTCAGCTTCATCCACTTAACAGTTTTCCTAACAGCATCGTCCGCCACTTGGAAAACATGCCTCCCAAACAGAGGAAAGATGTTAACAAAGGAAAAAACATCGCATCCAGCAGTCTTCCAGATCCAGCTGTCACGAATCAAGTAAATCGTCCTCCTCCAGCAGCAGTAACAAATGAAGGACAGGCTAACCCGACCACTCCTGCCACAGAACAGCCTGCAGCAATTACTAGGGCAGATTTGGACAGAGTTGTGGTTGAAGTAACTAACCGCTTCACGTCCCAGCAGGAAGCTTTGGTGGACCATCTCATGTCACGCTTAAGGGATGCTGAAGAATCCAACCGCAACACTGAATCATGGGGCGAGTTCCAGTCTGGAGTGAAAGTGTATATGGATCGATAATATAGTTAAAATACGACTAACAAGTGCGGAATTATAAATAATAGTAAATGGCAGTAATAAAAATGACACCAGGGATTTTTATACTGGTTCGAACTTCTCGTTCTACGTCCAGTCCCAGACTGCTTCTGGAATTTCTCGAATAACCCTCACTTAACCCGGAGGAATAGGTATTACACCGCCTGAGCAACCGAACAGGACTTTTCCGCCTAAGCAACCGAATAGGACTTTTCCGCCTAAGCAACCGAATAGGACTTCAAATACAATTTGGTAAATTGTTTCTCGACTTTGTGTGTTCTTTGAATAACACGAATATAGTCAATGTAGTACACCCTTCCTATAATCTTCTTGATATGATGATTTGAATGTGCAAAGATAGGAAGTATAGATTGAAAAATCGCTTGTGATTATGATAATACAAAGCAAGTATAGATAGAAAGAATTGGTTTATGAAATAGTGGATTTTCATCTCTATTTATAGTATTGAATAGTTTTAATTCAATAGTTGCAACTATTAGAAGGAGTGCAACTGTTGGTGAAGAAGACAACTCTTCAAAATTTGAATTTTCATGAAGAGATGCTTCAGTTCGTCAAGTTCAGATGTCTGAGAAAAAGTGACAGATGGCTAAGTAAGTTTAAACAGTCAAATAGGCAGAAGAAACAAATTTCTGTGAATTTAGACGTCTGTTCATTTAATTTAGACGTCTGTTTTTATGACAGACGTCTGTATTAAAGTGACAGACGTCTGTTTTTATGACAGATGGCTAAATAAAAGTGACAGATGTCTGAATTTGTACTGATTTGTTCCTCTTCTTTATTTTAGTGATTCTGAACTTGAGAAACTTTTGAAAATACTTTTATGTCTATAAAAAGATATTTTATATTTGTAGAACATGTTTTCCAAAAATTATTTGTGTGTGTGTGTTATCATCATATCAGAGATTGTACAAAAATATCTAACCGGAAATAATAATCAGTATACTAGAAAGCTTGAGCTTAGTTTGTTGACGATATGATAATAGCTTTTCTTTGTAGATTCCTGCAAGAATATTTGACATCATAGTATATAGTTTGAAATATATAGTTGTCACATTAAAATTGAAGAAGGCAGGTTCCAGCATTCTCCCCCTTTTTGATGATGACAACTATATAATTCAACGGTTAGTATAAACCATACCTTTTGCTCCCCCTGTCAACATGACCATATTATATAGCAGAATGATTAATATTTCTCCCCCTTTGTCATTAACAAAAAGGAATTTGCAAGGGGTTTCGTTAGAAATGTGATGATAAAACACATTTTTGAATAGCAAAATGAACTTTGTTTAGAGCATACCAATGATAAAATTTTGTTGTGGAAGAGTCAGAATATTTGGAGTATAAAAACAGATTTGAACATATGTTTGAACAGGTTCCACATCTTAATATACTAATCAAAGAGAAACAGTTATATAGGACATAAATACATATTTATAAAAAGAGACAGAACATAAGAATAAATTACTTAAGTCACATAACAGACGTCTGATGTTCTGTAGAAAATAAAAAAAATTGAAAAAATTAATAGATTTAGACGTCTAAAAATTATATTAGACGGCTAAGTATGATGACAGACGTCTAAAAGATTTTGTTCAGATGTCTCAGAGGTCTTAATTTTAAACAGAGAGTAAAAAACATTTTGTACTAAATTCAGACGTCTAAATTTTTGTAGCAGACGTCTATTTTTGAGGACAGACGTCTATGACAAAATGTTCAGACGGCTCAAACAAAAAAATAGGTATACAGACGTCTGTTAATAACTATCAGACGTCTGTTTGTCTGATTTTTAGTTTTTGAATAATATTTAAAGGTCCCCCTATGTATAACATCTCCCCCTAAGTATAATATCTTGTAAATAACGAGATAAACTCATTATTAATTATAAAGGAAAAATAAAATAGATTTTACCATATTTGCTGAAGTCCATATTTCATTGTAAGCACGTAATTCTATTAATCGTATGGAACATTCTTTAAAATTCCAAAATCTATCCTTTTCCTTTTGTTTCTTTGAGTACCTGCAAAAAATAATAATCATTTTTGGTACCCACTTATTATGTTAGGGTCCGGGGGGTTAGGTCTTAGGAAACCATACCCATTTAGGTGTGGTTGATCCTTTATAAATATAATTTTCATTATTAACTACCATATCAAAATAATCATCAATGTATTTTTCTCTATTTTTCCAATTAATAGGAACCCAAATACTTAGATAATTTTTATTCATATTTCTAGTCAATGATTTTGTACTTCTAGAGGAATTATAAACATTATTGGTCATAGCAGTATTTGAATTTCTATAAAAATTGGATTTAGATTTTACTCGAAATTTAGTATTAGCACTAACATTTTTACTATACATGAAAGCATATCTAGTGCTATTTCTACGATCAATTTTATTATATCCTAAACCACTTTTATCATTGTGAGCTTTTGAATTTGTAACTAAGGAAGATAAGATATCTTTACCTTTGTTAAAATTTATGATTTTTGTATTTAATCTTTCAAAATTAGCTTTAGAATCACAAACTTTTTTTTGAAAAATATTATTATTAACTTTTAAAATCTCACATTCTTTAGATAATTCTAAATTCTTTTTAATTAAAGCTTCATTCTCTTTTTCAAGAGACAAAATTAAAGAACTAGAATTATTTAAAGAATTTTCCAAAAAAGTATTTTTATTTTGCAAAATATTGATTTCCTCCAAAAGATCATTGTTTTTATTTTCTAACTGCTCATTTTCTTTTTGTAGGAAATCTTTTTGTAAAACAAGTTCTTCGACGGTATTTTCAAAACATTTAGTTTGTTTTACCAAAAATTTATTTTCCTCTTTTAAATTTGAAATTTCTTGCTCACAATCTTTTAACTTAGCTAAAGCAATTGTATTAACTTTATTCAAAGTTTTACAATCTTTTAATAATTCGTCATGTGCTAACAGAAGATCTTTATATAAAGAATCTGAACATACCGATTGTGATCTGAGTTTAGCTATGAAGCATTTGTTTGTTTGCTCCTTTGATTCTTCTTTATTGCTTTTCCTCTTCTTATTGCCTTGACTAGATCTCTTTGTAGCCATTTATTCTAGGATGTTGTTACGATCTCTAGAATCCCAGGCTCTGATACCAAATGAAAGTGTATATGGATCGATAATATAGTTAAACTACAACTAGCAAGTGCGGAATTATAAATAATAGTAAATGGCAGTAATAAAAATGACACCAGGGATTTTTATACTGGTTCGAACTTCTCGTTCTACGTCCAGTCCCAGACTGCTTCTGGAATTTCTCGAATAACCCTCACTTAACCCGGAGGAACATGTATTACACCGCTTGAGCAACCGAACAGGACTTTTCCGCCTAAGCAACCGAATAGGACTTTTCCACCTAAGCAACCGAATAGGACTTCAAATACAATTTGGTAAATTGTTTCTCGACTTTGTGTGTTCTTTGAATAACACGAATATAGTCAATGTAGTACACCCTTCCTATAATCTTCTTGATATGATGATTTGAATGTGCAAAGATAGGAAGTATAGATTGAAAAATCGCTTGTGATTATGATAATACAAAGCAAGTATAGATAGAAAGAATTGGTTTATGAAATAGTGGATTTTCATCTCTATTTATAGTATTGAATAGTTTTAATTCAATAGTTGCAACTATTAGAAGGAGTGCAACTGTTGGTGAAGAAGACAACTCTTCAAAATTTGAATTTTCATGAAGAGATGCTTCAGTTCGTCAAGTTCAGATGTCTGAGAAAAAGTGACAGATGGCTAAGTAAGTTTAAACAGTCAAATAGGCAGAAGAAACAAATTTCTGTGAATTTAGACGTCTGTTCATTTAATTTAGACGTCTGTTTTTATGACAGACGTCTGTATTAAAGTGACAGACGTCTGTTTTTATGACAGATGGCTAAATAAAAGTGACAGATGTCTGAATTTGTACTGATTTGTTCCTCTTCTTTATTTTAGTGATTCTGAACTTGAGAAACTTTTGAAAATACTTTTATGTCTATAAAAAGATATTTTATATTTGTAGAACATGTTTTCCAAAAATTATTTGTGTGTGTGTGTGTTATCATCATATCAGAGATTGTACAAAAATATCTAACCGGAAATAATAATCAGTATACTAGAAAGCTTGAGCTTAGTTTGTTGACGATATGATAATAGCTTTTCTTTGTAGATTCCTGCAAGAATATTTGACATCATAGTATATAGTTTGAAATATATAGTTGTCACATTTAAAATCGAAGAAGGCAGGTTCCAACATTCTCCCCCTTTTTGATGATGACAACTATATAATTCAACGGTTAGTATAAACCATACCTTTTGCTCTCCCTGTCAACATGACCATATTATATAGCAGAATGATTAATATTTCTCCCCCTTTGTCATTAACAAAAAGGAATTTGTAAGGGGTTTCGTTAGAAATGTGATGATAAAACACATTTTTGAATAGCAAAATGAACTTTGTTCAGAGCATACCAATGATAAAATTTTGTTGTGGAAGAGTCAGAATATTTGGAGTATGAAAACAGATTTGAACATATGTTTGAACAGGTTCCACATCTTAATATACTAATCAAAGAGAAACAGTGATATAGGACATAAATACATATTTATAAAAAGATACAGAACATAAGAATAAATTACTTAAGTCACATAACAGACGTCTGATGTTCTGTAGAAAATAAAAAAGATTGAAAAAATTAGTAGATTTAGACGTCTAAAAATTATATTAGACGGCTAAGTATGATGACAGACGTCTAAAAGATTTTGTTCAGACGTCTCAGAGGTCTTAATTTTAAACAGAGAGTAAAAAACATTTTGTATTAAATTCAGACGTCTAAATTTTTGTAGCAGACGTCTATTTTTGAGGACAGACGTCTGTGACAAAATGTTCAGATGGCTCAAACAAAAAAATAGGTATACAGACGTCTGTTAATAACTATCAGACGTTTGTTTGTCTGATTTTTAGTTTTTGAATAATATTTAAAGGTCCCCCTATGTATAACATCTCCCCCTAAGTATAATATCTTGTAAATAACGAGATAAACTCATTATTAATTATGAAGGAAAAATAAAATAGATTTTAACATATTTGCTGAAGTCCATATTTCATTGTAAGCACGTAATTCTATTAATCATATGGAACATTATTTAAAATTCCAAAATCTATCCTTTTCCTTTTGTTTCTTTGAGTATCTGCAAAAAATAATAATCATTTTTGGTACCCACTTATTATGTTAGGGTCCGGGGGGTTAGGTCTTAGGAAACCATACCCATTTAGGTGTGGTTGATCCTTTATAAATATAATTTTCATTATTAACTACCATATCAAAATAATCATCAATGTATTTTTCTCTATTTTTCCAATTAATAGGAACCCAAATACTTAGATAATTTTTATTCATATTTCTAGTCAATGATTTTGTACTTCTAGAGGAATTATAAACATTACTGGTCATAGCAGTATTTGAATTTCTATAAAAATTGGATTTAGATTTTACTCGAAATTTAGTACTAGCACTAACATTTTTACTATACATGAAAGCATATCTAGTGCTATTTCTACGATCAATTTTATTATATCCTAAACCACTTTTATCATTGTGAGCTTTTGAATTTGTAACTAAGGAAGATAAGATATCTTTACCTTTGTTAAAATTTATGATTTTTGTATTTAATCTTTCAAAATTAGCTTTAGAATCACAAACTTTTTTTTGAAAAATATTATTATTAACTTTTAAAATCTCACATTCTTTAGATAATTCTAAATTCTTTTTAATTAAAGCTTCATTCTCTTTTTCAAGAGACAAAATTAAAGAACTAGAATTATTTAAAGAATTTTCCAAAAAAGTATTTTTATTTTGCAAAACATTGATTTCCTCCAAAAGATCATTGTTTTTATCTTCTAACTGCTCATTTTCTTTTTGTAGGAAATCATTTTGTAAAACAAGTTCTTCGACGGTATTTTCAAAACATTTAGTTTGTTTTACCAAAAATTTATTTTCCTCTTTTAAATTTGAAATTTCTTGCTCACAATCTTTTAACTTAACTAAAGCAATTGTATTAACTTTATTCAAAGTTTTACAATCTTTTAATAATTCGTCATGTGCTAACAGAAGATCTTTATATAAAGAATCTGAACATACCGATTGTGATCTGAGTTTAGCTATGAAGCATTTGTTTGTTTGCTCCTTTGATTCTTCTTTATTGCTTTTCCTCTTCTTATTGCCTTGACTAGATCTCTTTGTAGCCATTTATTCTAGGATGTTGTTACGATCTCTAGAATCCCAGGCTCTGATACCAAATGAAAGTGTATATGGATCGATAATATAGTTAAACTACGACTAGCAAGTGCGGAATTATAAATAATAGTAAATGGCAGTAATAAAAATGACACCAGGGATTTTTATACTGGTTCGAACTTCTCGTTCTACGTCCAGTCCCAGACTGCTTCTGGAATTTCTCGAATAACCCTCACTTAACCCGGAGGAACAGGTATTACACCGCCTGAGCAACCGAACATGACTTTTCCGCCTAAGCAACCGAATAGGACTTTTCCGCCTAAGCAACCGAATAGGACTTCAAATACAATTTGGTAAATTGTTTCTCGACTTTGTGTGTTCTTTGAATAACACGAATATAGTCAATGTAGTACACCCTTCCTATAATCTTCTTGATATGATGATTTGAATGTGCAAAGATAGGAAGTATAGATTGAAAAATCGCTTGTGATTATGATAATACAAAGCAAGTATAGATAGAAAGAATTGGTTTATGAAATAGTGGATTTTCATCTCTATTTATAGTATTGAATAGTTTTAATTCAATAGTTGCAACTATTAGAAGGAGTGCAACTGTTGGTGAAGAAGACAACTCTTCAAAATTTGAATTTTCATGAAGAGATGCTTCAGTTCGTCAAGTTCAGATGTCTGAGAAAAAGTGACAGATGGCTAAGTAAGTTTAAACAGTCAAATAGGCAGAAGAAACAAATTTCTGTGAATTTAGACGTCTGTTCATTTAATTTAGACGTCTGTTTTTATGACAGACGTCTGTATTAAAGTGACAGACGTCTGTTTTTATGACAGATGGCTAAATAAAAGTGACAGATGTCTGAATTTGTACTGATTTGTTCCTCTTCTTTATTTTAGTGATTCTGAACTTGAGAAACTTTTGAAAATACTTTTATGTCTATAAAAAGATATTTTATATTTGTAGAACATGTTTTCCAAAAATTATTTGTGTGTGTGTGTGTTATCATCATATCAGAGATTGTACAAAAATATCTAACCGGAAATAATAATCAGTATACTAGAAAGCTTGAGCTTAGTTTGTTGACGATATGATAATAGCTTTTCTTTGTAGATTCCTGCAAGAATATTTGACATCATAGTATATAGTTTGAAATATATAGTTGTCACATTAAAATCGAAGAAGGCAGGTTCCAACATGGAGGATCTCAGAGACAACAAAGATCTTGCTTCTTCGAAGGAGCTAACGGCAGAAGTAGCCATGGTAGGAGCCGAGACCGAGCACAGTACGAAGTTAGGCCTGAGGAAACGTTTGGTACCGAACCCAACGGGGGAGGTACCGGACGGAGGTCAACTATAGCTGAGCCTGTCATACTGCCTAGCCACGGAAACGCCGGTGAACGGGGCCGAGCTAGAGTCCAGCCCGAAGTTGGACCCGAGGAAGTGCTTAGATCAGAACCCAGCAGGGGAAGATCAAGGCAAGGGCCAACTGTAGCTGACCCTAGCATGCTCCCAGAAGATCAAAGGCAGCCGCTGGAAAATATGAGGAACGATAGACGATACCATCCCTACAGGTCATCTGAACGGAATCAATCCCACAGAACAGAACCAAACTCATTTCTATCTGCTCCAAATTTTGATGAAAGGATGGCACGCTTATTCAGAGAGTGTGTCCAACGGGAGCAAAGAGATCGAGGGATAAGCGCTAGGGTAACCAGCCCTTTCGCCCGCAATATCGAAATTGCTATCACCCCCCGAGAATGGAAGATGCCGACAATGGAACCTTACAAAGGAACCTCCGACCCCGTTGTACACTTACAGAGGTACACGCAACATATGCTCATGAGTGGAGCAACAGAGGGAGTACTGTGCAAATGCTTTCCGCTCTTCTTAGCAGATCTTGCTACCTCCTGGTTCTGTCATCTACCCCAGGGATCCATCAGCTCGTGGGAAATGTTGAAAGAAAAATTTATCAGTCAGTTCCGCATTCATGTGGAGCAACCTAAGGACGCTTATTCCTTATCCAGCGTCAAACAGAAACCTGGAGAGAAGCTGCAGCAATACCTGACCAGATTCAACGCCGCAGCAGCCGCAGTCCAAGATGCCGATGAGAAGCTTATCCTAATGGCCCTCTGTAGTGGTGTGCATCCGGACACTAAATTTGCTAGAAGGTTGACAAAAGAAAAACCAGCTACTTTACCCGATTTCTTCCATGAAGCCGGGAAATACATAAGGCTTGAGGATGCTGCCGTTGAGGGGCAGTCAGGACAGCAAAATAAGTCAACCCATAGCAACGCCCCTGCTGTGGCAAGGGACGTTCGAAGAAATGATTCCAGAGACAATGCTGGGGGCAAGAAGGGAGAAAAGCGCCTATATCGACCGGGACCGAGATTCGACACTTACACTCCTTTGAACGAGACCGTCGAAAATATCTTCCTTGCCACCCAAGGCGATGTTAGATACAAACGCCCACCATACAAGAAGGAATCAGATAACGCGCAGAAGTCTGGAAAGTTCTGCCGCTTCCACGAATCTCACGGGCATGATACCAATGAATGCCATCATCTCCGGGATCTGATTGAGGAACACATCAGAAGGAAGAAACTAGAACGTTATGTAAAAAGTCAGGACAGGACTCCAGCTCCTGCCAACGAAAACCCAAGGCTACCCTCACCGGGGACCGACAGAGGAAACCGCAACGCTAGCAGCTCCAGCCAAGAGAAGATAGTGGTCCTTACCATCTCAGGAGGACCGCACATCGCAGATAGAAGCTGGAAAGAGATGGAAAGATATGGGAAGTCGCTTAGAGACAATAAAGACTGTGTCAATTCGGTCATAGAAGAGCGTCACCCGAAGCGGAAAGAAAGTGATGACATCACATTCGGTAAGCGTGACCTAGAAGGAAGGCAGTACCCTCACATGGATCCCATGGTTATCTCTGCCCGACTCGGTCCCGCCGAAGTTTACCGAATCCTGGTAGACACTAGAAGCTCAGTAAACATCCTGTTCAAACACGCATTCGACAAAATGAAGCTATCGATGAAGGATGTATCTCCCTGCACTAAACCACTACACGGTTTCACTGGGGAGGCAAAGATGCCCCTCGGGCAACTGGACCTCTTTGTTGAGATTGGAAGCCATCCCCGCTCCATTGTACGGAAGCAGACGTTCGTACTAATAGAAAACCATTCGGCCTACAACGCCTTCTTAGGAAGACCAGCCTTATCTGACTTCCAGATTGTCCTAGCCCCATGGTGCCTAAAAATGAAATTTCCAACGGACAATGGAATAGAGGAAGTAGAAGGAGACCAGGACGTTGCTCGAGACTGCTATATGACTGAACTTTGCAACAACCACAGGAAGGATAAAGGGAAGGGTGTAGAGGTTGCCCTCTGCATGAAAAGTCTAGAAGCATAGCAACTAAAGAAAGCCCCTCCTCTTCGATATACCAGCGACCCTTTCAATGAATTAGACCCTAGGGACAAAGAGGAGGAGGCCACCGCCGAGCCTGCAGAGGCTATGGAGTTTGTATCTGTAGACAAGCACGACTCAAGCAGGCTATTGAAAATTGGGTCCCAACTAAAAGCAGAGTTGAAGGAACAACTCGTCGACTTCCTCCACCACAACCTGGATGTATTCGCATGGTCACACGCTGACATGACCAGAATCTCCCCCGACATAGCATGCCACGTATTAAACATTGATCCTACCAAGGCGCTCGTAAAACAAAGAAAGAGAAGTATGGGGGCAGAACGATCAGTAGCCCTCGATGAAGAAGTAAAGAATCTACTCGCCAATGACTTCATACGAGAAGCTATCTACCCGGAATGGATCGCCAACCCGGTGCTGGTAAAGAAGGCTAATGGGAAGGGGCGAACCTGCATTGACTTTTCCAACCTAAACGACGCCTGCCCAAAGGATTGCTTCCCACTTCCCCGAATCGACCAACTTGTAGACAGCACAGCCGGGCACGAGCTCCTATCTTTTATGGACGCATACTCAGGATATAATCAAATTCCTATGCATGCTCCTGACCAAGACCACACTAGTTTCATCACCAACTGGGATTTATACTGCTATAAGGTAATGCCTTTCGGACTTAAAAATGCAGGAGCCACCTACCAACGCCTTGTCAACAAGATGTTTGCAGGGCTAATAGGACAAACTATGGAAGTATATGTGGATGACATGCTGGTAAAGTCAAGGAAAGCCAAAGATCATGTAAGCCACCTAGGCGAGATGTTCCAGGTACTTCGACAGTATGGAATGAAGTTGAATCCACTAAAGTGCTCCTTTGGAGTGTCGTCAGGGAAGTTCTTAGGATTCATCGTCCATGCCAGAGGGATTGAAGCAAACCCTGAACAAGTCCGAGCGCTAAGGGATATCAAGATACCTTCCACTCGGAAGGAAATGCAAAGTTTGAATGGAAAAGTGGCCGCCCTAAGCCGATTCATCTCCAAGGCAACGGACAAGTGCGTTCCCTTCTTCGAAGCTCTAAAGAAAGACAAAGGAAAGTTCGGATGGACTGACGAATGCTTAACCGCTTTCCTTAACTTAATCGAACACCTCCATAAACCACCGGTACTCTCGACTCCAAGCGAAGGCGAAGAATTATACCTATACCTTGTTGTGTCATCTCACGCCCTAAGCGCTGCCTTGGTAAGGGAAGACAAACGCACGCAACGGCCAGTTTACTTCGTCAGCAAAAGGTTTACGGGGGCAGAAGTCAGATATCCTAAACTTGAGAAGCTAGCATACTGTTTACTAATCACGTCACGGAAACTGCGCCACTACTTCCAGTCACATTCCATCAAAGTTCTGACCGATCAACCACTGAGGAAGGTACTCCATCGGCCCGACACTTCTGGGCGACTACTTAAATGGTGCATTGAACTAAGTCAGTATGATATCACCTATCACCCTCGCACCGCCATCAAGGGACAAGCTATGGCCGACTTCATTGCAGAATTCACTACCAACGAAGATAAGGAGCAATTGGAAATAGTAGAAGATATCAAGTGGAATCTCTTTGTGGATGGTGCATCGAACGAACAAGGCTCGAGGGCAGGTGTGGTAATAATCACTCCCGGGGGAACAAACTGCACTATGCTATAAGGTTGGAGTTCGCTGCCACCAACAACGATGCAGAATATGAAGCAGTAATAGCCGGACTAGAACTGGCCATAGAAATCGGAGCCAATTCTTTGTGTCTTCACAGCGATTCTCAACTTATTGTTAATCAAATACTAGGAGAATTCCAAGCTCGAGAAGAACGACTCATAGCATATTTAAAGAAGACCAAGTTACTTCTCAGCCGATTGGACCGCTACTTAGTCAAACACATCCCTCGGGAAGAGAACCAAGAGGCCGACGAATTGGCAAAGCAAGCAAGTGTAAGGGACGTCGCCATCTTCGGGGCAGTAACCATCTCAAAGCAACTGACCCCGAGTTTTGAGCAAGTGAATCTGATAGCTGCAACCGAGGAAGTAACTTGGATGACTTCCATCCAAGACTACCTACAAAGCGGCACGCTACCCAAAGGGGCGTAACGAAGTCAAGAAAATCCTGAGGAAAGCATCCCGCTACACAATACAAGAAGACATCCTCTATCGATGCGGATTCTCTAACCCGTTATTAAGGTGTGTCGCTGGGAGGGAAGCCAAGGAAATCTTATCCAACATCCATCAGGGAAGCTGCGGAGATCACACCGGAGGGAAAACTTTAGCAAAAAAGATACTCCGATATGGATATTTTTGGCCCACCTTAAGCAAGGACGGCTTAGATTTCGTCAAAAAGTGTGACAGATGCCAGAAGTTTGCTAAGATTCCGCGGCTACCAACAACTGAGATTACTCAAATGACCAGCCCTTGGCCCTTCGCGATATGGGGAATTGACTTAATCAGCGAGCTACCAATGGGCCGAGGCGGGGCCAAATATGCTATAGTGGCAATCGACTATTTCACCAAATGGGTGGAAGCGGAACCTCTGAATAAAGTATCTTCAGCAAAAGTTATTAACTTCTTGATCAAAAATGTTCTGTGCAGGTACGGAGTCCCACTCAAAATCATATCAGACAATGGACTTCAGTTTGACAGCGAGGAATTCGCCAACTGGTGCCAAAAGCACGGAATTCACAAGAGCTTCTCATCCGTAGCATACCCCCAAGCAAACGGACAAGTCGAAGTCGTCAACAAAATTCTGAAAACTCTAATAAAAAAGAAGCTCGAAAAGTCAAAGGGCGCTTGGGTGGATGAACTCCCTACGGCACTATGGGCCTATCGCACATCTTTCAGAACATCAACGGGGCACACTCCTTTCTCTTTGGCATACGGATCGGAGGCTATGCTCCCAGTTGAAACCATTGTGCCTTCCCACCATAGAATCCACTATAACCCAGAAGAGAACGAAGAACTCCTTCACATGTCTTTAGATCTAATTGAGGAGAGAAGAAATGATGCAGTCCTTAAAACAGCAGCCCACAAACAAAAAGTGGCGGCACAATACAACTCCAAAGTCAAGCATCGTACCTTACAAGAAGGGGATCTTGTCCTCAAGCGAATCTTCCCTCGTCCCGGAGCACTAGACCCAATCTGGGATGGACCATATGTGATTCATAAAGATCTCCACAACGGAGCCTATATTTTGTCAACAGTGGACGGAGAGGTGTTCTAGAGGGCATGGAACATCCAACACCTCCGTCGATACTTTTCTTAACTTGTATTGCCCATATGAAGTGAATTAACAAAGAGAATCAGTGGACGTAGGCATTTTCGTGCCGAACCACTTTAAAAAAAACCTTGTCTCTTTTTTAACTTGTTCCTTTGTATCTTGGCTGCTTGTTAACTTTATCCTTTTCTGTTGAACAAAATCCTGAGCATATAGCATTTCTATTCAAAGCACTTCACAACGCAACTTCACCTGGACAAGACCTAAACAGGTACTATGCGAATCTATGCCCTCGCCAATGAGACACTTTTGCTCCGGCATCCCTCTGCTGTGGGTTAACTCATTGCTCACGACGGCCCTCAAAGCCAACTGTAATGAGCCGATTATAAGCCACTGAGAAGGCCGACTATAGCCGAGGCAGCTCATTACGGCGTTAGGCTCGCCGGCAACTGTGAACCGACTATAAGCCCCAACATAAGGTATGGCCAGCCAGGGGCAGTTCACAGTTAACGATCAGCACCCACGCTAGCCGGCCACAGTAAATCGAATAATACCCACGATTGCGGGCCATAATGGCCCGGGTAGTTACTGTGCGCGATCTCGGCTCCGATGTGTCTTAAGTGCGGCTGTGGTAAAAAAGAATTAACTCCCCGCGGAGGCGTAAGATGGGTGACAAATGTCTCCAAGACCCACAGCTAGGGAAAGTGACTACAAAACCCGTTTGCCACGAACTTAAGCACATCGAAGGCCTTCCGTGATTGGAAGTTTTACTTTTCCACATATTTCAATTTTACTTAAGAAACTTCCCTCCTATCCTCTATAACAATCCCTAAAGTACAGGATACAGAGTAGGAGATACTCGCCAATGGGTGTAGGGACTCACAATTGGATGGCAGGGCATTCAACTGCGTTCCATGCTCGGTCATACGAGATATTCAAAACTGCCATCTACAATTAGAACATGGAAGGTGGTATTTTCTTCTTTTGTGTACAAATACATGACTATAATTCATTCACACCACACGCTAACATTGCAAGTCATGAAATTATGTTTTAAACAAGAACCTGACGTCAAACACAATTTAGTTACAAAAATATACATAGCTATATTTCTCATACGACATGTCAAAATAGCAACAAACATTCATAAGACGACAAAATCAGCTTAAGTCAAAGAATTACACGTCAAGAATAGAGCTATTTATTACAAGTAGCAAAATATTACAACCTAAAAGTTACTTTACTGTTTTGAGACTAACATATACAACCCTGTCAAATCCACAAAAAGAGTTTTTCCAAGTATAATCAAGGGGCCGGCTGCATTGGAGTTTTATCCTTGTCCTGTTGCCCACCTGTCCAGACAGAGAAAGGATTCATTAGTGAGAAGCAACCAAGTTAATGGGGAAACTAAAAAAGGAAGACTTACCAGCACCTGCTTCTTGGCCATCCTGGTCGTCATCCTCTACTTGCACACCTGCCCCCTCAGCAGTAAGCAACCGCATGCCCTCCTTCACCGCCACCTTTTCCTCCTTGGTAAACTGGGCAGTGACCACATCCATGCTAAAGGCCACGCCACCCTCTTTATCCGCATCAGCCTTAGCCTCCTCCAGAGCCCGAAGATAAATCTTAGCCATGACCCTAGGATAATCATCCATCCAGGATAGGTTGCCCTGCTTCCAAGTTCGGAAGTACATGTCCTGAAGCATTTCATCCATCATCTCCTCATTCTCCTCAAACTCCCTCATCCGGGCCTCGGAAGCCGACAACCTTTCAACGGCGGCATCGCTCTCCGATCGGTATCTCAAGCAGTCAACCAGAAGGGATTTCCGCATCGCCTCCATCTCCTCCCTCAACTTGGCTTGAGCAAGCTCTACAGCCTCAAGTTTCCCGGATAACTCCTCCACCTGCTCAAGATCCGCCTTCCGAACCTCGTCCACCGTGGCAATGGCCATGTCGATCCGTTCCTTGCAAGTAGCTTCCATTTTCCGTAGTTCGGCCCGGCTGGCCTCCTTCATGATTTTCTTTAGTTGTCCAGAAGCAGCCTCATGCTGAGAAATCTTAATGGCCTGATCCACAAGTTGTTTGGCCTGATCCGAAACCACCAATCGTAGTCAGATGTTGGCACTCCCAATCTCCTCTCCGGCCTTAACCAGCCGGGCATGATGCCCCATCAGCTTCTTAGTCTCCTCCGCCACCCGATCAATATTAGCCTTGGCCTCGTCTCCCATAGTAATTATCCGAGTAGTGAGTAAATCGAGATCTAAGGATTTAGCCTCATCAAGCACCCGTACCATGGGATTGCGGGGAAGAAGGTGCTCACCGGTGACCTCGTCAAAGGTAATATCATGGGAACTTGGATCCAGATCAGGATGACCCGCAAATGGATTTCGAGCTAAGTCCGGACGATCAATCTGAGTAACGGTAGGATTTTCAGATGGGTGCGGAGAGGGTACGAATTCGGTATCCTCCTCCGTGATATCATGAAGAGGCTGAGCTAGGGGCTGAGGACCAAGTGAAGGTTCAGATAAGGGATGACCCCTCTTTCTCTTTTGAATACCCTCTTCAATAACCCCGAGAAGAGGACGGTAGCCGACTACATCCCCGGGACGGTGGGTTGAAGGCTTCGGCTTGGCGGAAGCTTTGGAGAGCTTGTATTGTTCAAGCCTGTGCCGAAGATCTGAGGCCTTAGCTGTTTTACCTGCTCCTGATATGAAGAACAAGTGTCACAAACTTACATTGATCCATAATTCGAGAAACGCGGCAAATTAAAAGTTAAAAGAGGAAAGGAAACACATTTGTTATACAAACCCTGGGGAGGAGTAGGATACTGCAATAAGTCCTGGATTTCATTCCAGGACGGGAGCGGATCATAAAATATTCCTAAGTCCCTATCATAAATGGAGCCTGTAGGAGTCAAAAGTTCGCCTTGAGTCGTCGGAGCCACCTTGGCTGGAATAGTCTGAGAAGACTCGCCTGCACCGGTCCTGGCCTTATCAGCTTTCCCGGATTTCTCTACCAAAGTCGTTTCTTCGTCCAGCCCTTCGAAATCTTGGTGGAATGCATCATCCGTCCACTCCTGAATCTCGCCCGCTTGCCCAGGAAGCAAGGCCCCGATACCATCACCACCTTCCCGGTCCTCTCCACCCTCACCTCTCTCCTCCTCTACGTCTTCCTCCCCCTGGGTAAGTGGACAATTGCTGGGGGAAGGACCGTCCAACTTCTTAAGTTTCTTGCCTCCGACAGCTGGAGGTTTTGTGAAAGGTTTTCTCTTGCCACTCTCTACTGTAACACCTCCCTTAGCTTGAGCAGCCGCCCTCTCCTCCGCCGTTTCCCTCTGCTTGACTACTGACTGCTATGGAAGGATCAAGTTATACTCCAAAAGGGTCGCATTTCTAATCAGGTAGGCAGCTGATCTATCTCTCCCGGGGATAGCTTCTATCTCAACCGCCGTCTGAACCAGGCGATCAGTCTCCACAACCGCAAAGCCACCTGTCGCTAGCAAAAATGGAAACATATGAGAAGAAGCATCGCAACTAGAATGGAAATTATAAATAAAGCATCGACTTACATCCAGAGGTGAAACGCCGAATCGAAACAGAGTCGTCCCTGACGAAGAACCACTCCTTCTTGAACATGCTGTACTTAGAATACAGATCCAAGACCGGCTTAAAGGTTACAGCTGACTCCAAGCTGATGTATGGGGACCCCTTCTTATAGCCTCTCAGATTATATAAATACCGGATCTCCCGATTGGAAGGAGGACGCCCATATCTCCTTTGGAAGATGACGAAGAGACTCACCAGAATGGCGTAAGAGTTGGGTTGAAGCTGGAATGGGGCCACCTTCAGATATGTAAGAAAGCTGACTACCCAAGCATTAAGAGGCGGGATGGCACCACACATACAGTGGTATCTGTTGTAGGCAAGGTACCCTTCGGGGGGGTCGTATGGAATAACTTCTCTCCCTGGCAACAGCATTTGCGCCCTATTAATTCTGAAAGAACGGGAGATGACATCAGGCTGCTCTTCCTTAAGGGAGCTGGGAAAGCAATCGAGCGGGGAGTTCAGAAGCTCCTGAGGGCCGTACCCGTCCACTAGTGATCTCGGGGTAGATCCGTGACGTTCCGGACCTGGCTGAACAGGGGGCACTGAGGAAGATTCTCCTTCGCCCTGGGACTTCTTTTTATCTGATCGAGTTTCTGCTTTTCGAGACATTTATCTGCAACATAAAAAGCGTATTGTTAAAACAGAGAATACAAATAAGCAAGTACATATAGCCCGGAATTTCGCTCGTGATGTAAAAAATAAAATAAAATAAAATCAAGTGTATCAAGCTTATTCGGCATTCACATTATTCAAGCCCATTCGGCACTCACATCACTCAAGCCCATTCGGCATTCACATTACTCAAAGGCCCATTCGGCAGTCACGTTACTCAATGGCCTATTCGGCATTCTCGTTACCCAAAGGCCCATTCGGCATTCTCATTATCAAGTTTCATTCGGCAAAGGGAAGTCAAATACCTGATTCGGCAGGCTAAAGCGATTCGGCAGTAGGATAAAAACTGATTCGGTTGTTTGAAGCTGTCTCGTTCGGTAGAAGGTACGAAAGCCCTAGGCCCTTATTTATAGGCGAGCATAGACGACCGGACCGGTCGATTCGGCGAAAGCATCCAAGCTAACATCGTTGGTTTTAAAAAAAACAAAGCACGACATATGCCCCACTTTGGGGGGCAAATGTTGGGCGTGTTCTCACCCAGAAGAGCTCAAGACCAAGAAGCTTAATTCATTCGCGCTCGCCCAAGTTCCATCCGGTCTCCCACACTACCGGACCATGATACCACCGAATCAACCTCCTTCAAACCAATGCCGAACCAACCTCCTTCAACAATGCCGAACCAACCTCCTTCAACACTGCCGAACCAACCTCCTTCAACACTACCGAACCAACCTCCTTCAAACCAATGCCGAACCAACCTGCCTCCAAACCAATGCTGGACCAACTCGATGCCATCTCCATGCCGGACCAATCATCGCCGGACCAAATGCTACCGAACCAAGACGTGCCAGGCCAGATCACGTCAGCCCAGGCCCGCTAGCTGCTATATACCTCCAAGACCCCTACCCCCAGCCTGACTCTATAAATAGAGGGGCAGGGGTACAACAATGGGGGACAAGTTTGAGAGCTCAAGCATGGAGAGAACTTTCAAACAACTTTCTTTTACTTGTATCAAAGCTTTGTACTTGTAATCAAGACAAGAGAAATAACATATAAAGTGGACGTAGGCACATTCTGGCTGAACCACTATAAATCTGCATGTCTTTTTTACAGTTTAGCCCCTGCTTTTTATATATTTGCATAAATCACCCAAATCACTAAGAACAACATAAGATCTACTAAATCATACAACTTTGAGGTGTTTGTCCATTTTTTGTGCAAACAACTACTCTTCGACTTCAACTCTAGAAGCTTGAATCTAAGCTCAAAAGAAGAACATTTCCTAAGTTAGGTTTAGAAAATTTCTGAAATTAAGGAGAGAATGAGTTGGAGGGGATGAAGAGGAGGCTTACCAAAGCTTTTCCAAGAGTTTGGAGCTAGACTTGAGTTTGCAAATGGAATCTAGGGCTTGGAATTTCTAATTCCTATACTCTTCCCCCATTTTTAGTTTTGCTTGAGTGTTTGTAAAAATGAAATAAGTGAATGGATGAAGAGGGGGCTGAGTTAGGGTAATAGAATGAGTTGGGTGAAATCCAAACCCAAAAGCCCACTTAGAAATAGCAAAACTCAACTTACTCCAAACATATCGATGCTTATACTCAAAAAAGTTGTAAACATCATTTTGGACTCAATGGAGGTGGTCTCAAGTCCCAATTCGACTGTATACAAAAAGTAGCTTTTCGGACTTCAATCCGATTAACGATTCTATATTTAAATAAAACATTTAAATATTCAATCGTAAAATATGCGGGTTGTTACATTCGTGATCGAGCTCCATCCTTTGATTCTCCGATTGTATTATTCAGTATGGAAGCTTGACCCTCTCTATTGGATCGTATTGCCGAAGCTCAGCGGCGTGATCCTGGTCTTGTGCATCTTATTCAGCTTTGTGAGATTGAATCCCGTGATGAGGCATTACGGGATTTCAACATTGATTTTCATGGGTGTCTTCGCAAGAACAACCGTCTTGTTGTGCCTTCTAATTCTGCACTTAGGCGTGACATTCTTGATGACTGTCATCATTCTAAGTATACCATTCATCCTGGAAGTTGTAAGATGTATGCCGATATGCATCGCCTTTATTATTGGGAAGGCATGAAGCGTGATGTGGCAAGTTATGTGAGTAATTGCATGACTTGTCAATGTATTAAAGCCGAACATCAGCGCCCTTCTGGTCTCCTTCAGCCTCTAGAGATTCCATTGTGGAAATGGGATCAGATTTCGATGGATTTCATTGATGGCCTACCTCGTACGAGATCGGGCCATTCTAGCATTTGGGTTATTGTTGATCGCCTCACCAAATCAGCTCATTTTGTTCCTATTAAATCTAATAGGACTGCTTATCTTTTGGCTAAGTTATATATCAAGGAAATCGTGAGACTTCACGGTGTTCCCAGTTCGATTGTGAGTGACCATGATCCTTTATTCACCAGTCATTTCTGGAAGAGTCTTCAGCAAGCTTTGGGAACAAAGCTTAATTTCAGCACAGCTTATCATCCACAGTCTGATGGACAGACTGAATGGGTGAATCGTGTCTTAGAAGATCTTCTCCGTATTTGTATTCTTGATTTTGGAGGTAGTTGGGAGGATCATCTACCCCTTGTAGAGTTCTCCTACAACAATAGTTTTCAGTCCAGTATCGGTATGGCTCCTTTCGAAGCCTTATACGGAAGGCCATGTCAATCACCTTCTTGTTGGTTGGAATCTGGGGAGAAGCTTATTCTTGGCCCAGATTTTGTTCATGATTCTTCTGAGAAGATTATTCTTATTCGTTAGAGAATGAAAGAGGCACAGAGCCGCCAGAAATCCTACGCGGATAACCGTAGGAAGCCTCTCGAGTTCTCGGTTAGTGACCTCGTCTTTATTCGCGTTTCTCCTTTGAAAGGGGTTATGTGCTTCAGTGTGACCGGGAAATTGGCTCCTCGCTATGTAGGACCATTTCCTATTACTGAACGTATTGGCCCTATGGCTTATAGATTTTCACTTCCAGCTCATCTATCCGGAGTTCACAACGTGTTTCACGTTTCTTAGCTTCGGAAGTGTCTTCGAGAATCGGATTCTATTATCGACTCTCCTGATTTGCAAGGGCTTGAGATCTCACCAGACTTATCTATTGTACAACAGCCTATTTGCGTACTTTCCTCAAAGGTGAGACACCTTCGAAACAAGGACGTGCCGCTCATTAAAGTTCAATGGTTCGCTAATCCCAATGACTGTACTTGGGAAACCAGGGAGTTTATCGAGAGATCCTATCCGGGTTTTCTATCTTCGCTTAGCAATGGTGAGAATATCTTTTTATCTCAAGCTTATTTTCTTTTCTTTTTGGGTGTAAGTATGTAGTTGTTACGAATTCTTCTCTAGGAATTGCATGGACGCAATTTTGTTAAGGAGGGGAGATCTGTAACAACCCGCATATTATACGATTTTATATTTAAATATTTTATTTAAATATAGCGTTGTTAGTCGGATTAAGGTCCGAAATGTTACTTTTTGCAAACGGCCGAATTAGGACTCGGGACCACTTCCATCGAGTCCAAAATGGCGTTTGTGACTTTTTTGAGTATAAGCTTCGATATGTTTGGAGTAAGTTGAATTTCGCTATTTTCTGTTGGGCTTTGGGTTTGGGTTTCACCCCAACTCACTCTATAACCTAGTTCAGCCCCTCGCCTCTCCTCCTCACTTCATTTCTATTTTCTTAAACATTCAAGCTCAAACTGAAATGGGGGGAAGAGAATAGGAATTAGAAATTCCAAGCCCTAGTTCCTCTAGCAAATTCAAATTCTTGCTCCAAATTCGAAGAGAAGCTAAGGTAAGCCTCCTCTTCATCTTCTCCATCTCATTTCCTCTTCAATTTCAGAAATGTTCTAAACCCTAACTTAGAAAATGTTTTCTTTTGAGCTTAGATTGAAGCTCCTTGGGTTGAAATTGAAGAGTGATTGTTCCAGCCTTGCATTTGAGCTTCTTATCCTTGTTTTTGAGTTAAAAAGGTGAGTTTTGGAACTCACATCTACTTCTATAGATATCATTGTTGTTAGGTATGAATTCCTAACACTTATCTATGTTCGTTTGCTTTTGATTTGAATTGAATTGGTGAATATTCCAATTTTTGTGTTTTGGTCCAATTTTATGAAAATCCTCTTGTAGATGTTTGGACTTTGATGTTTAGGGTGTATCAAAGAGCCTATAAGGCCGGGTTGTCGTTTGGCGTAAATCCTTGGTCGTCATTGCTCCATCGATCACTCCCGAATCGTTTTGGCCATGATGGCCTAGGCAAATTGTTGCCAGACCAGGTCTTCAGACGATTGAAAAACAAGTTCTGACGTCTGGTTTTGGACATGGAGCAAAATGTATGCAGCAGAATATATAAAAGAAAGGCAGAGATCAGAGCCAGACGTCTGAAACTTCAGATCAAACGTCTGGATGGGTCTCAGACGTCTGACTTGGAGTTCCAAACGTCTGGGAGTTCTCTGGATTATTTCCAAAGAACTAATCCAGACGTCTGATTCGATATCCCAGACGTCTAGTGGCTTTTTGAACTATTTTTCAGAAAACAAATCCAGACGTCTGGATTCCAAACCAGACGTCTAGAAATGATTATTTTTGCCTATTAAGGCTGTTTTGTGTAGACTTCCATTGTTTATCATTTTAGTTGCTCCAATTAGTTGTTATCGCATTTTGACTTTGATGATTCCTTTTTGATTTCATACAAGGGTTTTTTATAAAATGATCTTTTCAAATAGTATTAAAAGCTCGTTTCTCCAATTTATAATTTCTATTTAAAACACACACACAATTTTGCACTTCGAGCGAAGAGGGAGGAGAATTAAATGATTAAATTAAAACGCGTGCTATGAACAAGTGTGTTTATCTTTTCAGTTAATTCCTAATCTATTCGTTTGACCGTTTTGACCTTTGGGTCTGGTTTACCGATGAGATGAGGTGAACTTTGTACTGCTTTGAGTGTGAAATTGACTAACGGTTGGTAAACCGTTTAGTGCGAACGTGTGGTATGGGACTCACGTTAACATTTTTCGGGTTCCTTTCTGAGAGTTGTGACACATTCCGCCAGTTAGTGGTGTCAAGTACTGGGCCTTCGAACCTTCGCCACTATGGTTTGTTGCCCTATATTATCACTTTTGGAGTTGGTCCATCGTCATCGCTCGAGTGATATTGGGTTTGTTGCCTTCGGGTTTGTACCTTCGGGTTTGTGCCTTCGGGTTTGTTGCCCTATAGTATCACTTTTGGAGTTGGTCCATCGTCACCGCTCGAGTGATATTGGGTTTGTTGCCTTCGGGTTTGTGGATCCTTGTTATACAGTACTGAGCTCGAGCATCTTTTCTTTCTTTGACAATTATATTTCCCTAGTGTATCGCCTTTCGGGGTAGGTTCTTTGAACCACACAATATATAGCGATTACCTTGTGGAAACTTGTGTTACCTTTATTGGTATTTGTCATTTGCCTTTTGGCTTGTTTTAGGATATGATATCCTTTGTTTTAGTGGGATTGCCGATGTTATGAGGCTTGTTTTGATTCATCTTATGTTAGATGATTTGGTTATCTCTTTTGGAGATATTTGTGGTACTTTATGATCTTGTATGTTCATTATCATTTAGTTTATCTAACTGATTTGTTTAGCTAGACTGACCCGTGTATTTTATACTCGGGTCAGACCGAGATGTTTCAGGTTAGGTACTTTGGACTTAGCCTATTTTGCTTCCAGATGGACTATTCCGCTAGCTCCTTTTTGCATAGCTTTTTGTGTAGTCTTTTTTTGTCTGTAACTCTGATATGTATTCTTTTTACTCACTTGTATATTGTGGTTTGCTTACCACTTGACATGTATCATTTTGTAAACTCTGTAATGAATCTGTATATGTGTAAATGCATGTGATGATCGACTGTTCTGTGATGTGTATTACATTTGAGTTGTTATATTTTATTCTGATAGATCCTCCAACCACCTATGGCTTTGTATTAACTATTTATTGGAGATGTCGATCCACTTGAGTAAGAAGTGGCAATTGTCGGTGTATTCAATAGATAATTAAGACAAGGTTATAGATGGTCGCTCCTATCCAGCTCTATTCTCTGCATTAGCAGACGGTGTTACTTAGTAATACTCTTTGCTATTGTGGGTCTCGGAGTGGGGCGTCACATATAGGATACAAAAACTTTAGAAAAATTGGTAACGACGGAGAGTGTGGAAGAAATGGTGCAAAGAAGAGTTGAAATTGGTTTTGTTTTTGCTTGGATGATGCTCGAGTCTCTATCCTTAATTCGTAGGGAGAGTTGGTAGTGTAGTGTGATTCAGCTCCAGTAGCAGCAATGTTCGGTATACTTTTTGAACTTTAGCTGAAACTCTGACATATAAGTATTTGTATGGATTTTTCATTTTCATCCATTCTGGCAAAAAAAAAAATTGAATTAGTTATGTTTTATAGTCACCTGATTTTATGTTTCTTTAAACGGGGTTGAAGCAATGACATTTGTAACTTTCACCTACCTTTGCCTTATAAGTATTTTGGTTATAACTTCCTAATGCTTACATGAAATATAACATTCCCAGATTATTTTATATTGATATTCGTGTGTTGAATATTAACGTTTATTACATGGCAATAAATTCTAGTATGTTAATGAATTGTTTTATATTGTATATAACAATGAACTGTCTGAACTTGCAATTAGCAATTATTTTGTGAATGTGTGTTGTAATTGTCGAGCTGTAATAAATTACTAAACTGTATTGCAACCTTTACAAAAAAAGATTCTTACTTCAGATCTCTTATTTCTCAAATTAATGCCTTGACAAAAACACCACTTCGGTTCAGTCTTAGTTAAATGAAAACACTACTAGCTAAATCTACCAAAAAAAACTCTCTTTATTGAATGTCCAATTCAAATGTCATCTCATCGCCCCATCTAAATTCTCCTTGCACCATAGTATATATCTGGTATTGTTCTAGAAGTGGATCCGATAGACTGTTTACTGTTCTAGCAATGTTCAGCAATTTGGTTTTAACCAAACAACTTAGATGATGACATGAAAATTTGTTATTTCATTGAATTGCTGTTCTTAGAGTTATTTATGTTTTTAATTATAACTATGATTTTCCCTTTTTTTGCTAGTAGCCACATTTTCATTCTATGCTTAGGCAAGTTAATTTGATATTGTTACTTTGCATGATCATGATTGTTAGACGTTATATGTTAGTTATAACTTCCATTACTTTTTCTTTTTTAGATTTAAAGCCACATAGTAGTTTTGTGGTAAAGAGGCATGCATGTTTCTTGTTTAGACGGAGATTATGACATGCTTACATTACATTGATATTGATATTTGATTATCATGCAGCCTTCTTTACTTTTGTATCAAAATACAACATTTTACCAAAATGAATGCTAGTCCCAACTTTATTTGTCCTCATCTGACATTTATTCCTGGAAAAACTGCAGAGATCATTGCCATAACCTGATCAATGGTATTTCCTGGTGATTGCATTACACCAGAGGTGTCTACCTGCAATGCAGCTTATGGAGTTTCAATTAGCACTAGGATGTTCTTTGATTTTGGTTCTCTCACTTCCGACGTATTTTGGTTGCCTGTTTTCTTCTAGAGTTAGCTGTTGCTTAGTAAGATCATGCTTTGTTTTTTTGGTTTAGTGGTTATCTGAGTCTACTTGTATGGAGCTATCAGTCGTGTGGAGCTAATAGTCACTCTAAAATGTCATTGTTGTTTTGGCATTTTTGTTGGGTCAGAGTGTATGTGTCAAAATGTTGTTATCTCAAAAGTGTTGGTATGTTTTATGCTTTATGTCAGTGATATGTTGCACTGTATTGTTTTTGTTTGCTTTGATTTTGTTTTGGTTTGTTTGATATATTAGTTTTGCAGATAAATGTAATGTTTAAATTGCTTATACTGTATTGTTATTTTTTTCTATTATTCATGTTTATATGTTTCTTGCTTTACTTGTAAAATGTGTTCAGAATCTTTTCTTATTATTTTGCGTTCTTTTTACCACAACTGCTAGTTGCAGTTGGAAAATTTCTTTTATAACTGCCAAAAGCAGTTGTAAAAAATTATTTTGAAATTGCCAAAGACCGTTGTAAAAAAAACTTTCACAACTACCAACACCAGTTGTAGCAGTTGTAAAAAAGTCCTTTACAACTGCGAATAGCAGTTGTAAAAAAGTTCTCTTCAGTTGCCAACGGCAGTTGTAAAACGGTTTTTTACAACTGCACTCGCTACTATCCATGCCACTTGTAAAACAATCCTGCTCTATTACAACTGTGGATATAAAGACTAGCGGTCGCATGTTGTAATAGACCTATTACAACTGTTTTTAGCAGTTGTGAAAGGGTATTTTTGTTGTAGTGTATAAAGGTTATAGTACATAATAAATATAAATGTTATATCATTATAAAATTAATTAAAACGTTAATTAATTAAATATGTTTTAATTAATATAATATTATACACTAGATATTATATAAGTAATGTGAAATATAAAAACTATATAAATAAAACTTATATAATACGAATGTAAAAAATCCATAATAGACTTAAGAAATAAACACATATGTAATCGTATGTATATCGTGATTTCTGATGTATTCGACACTTGAATCATGAGGGTAGTTCAGAAGAATTATATTATTTCATAATTCGATATCACTCAATTTAATGTTGTCCTCTACCATATATATGTTAATAAACTACATGCATACTCCTTAGTTGTTGAGCAAACTCAAGTTAGGGATGTTATGTGTAGTATTATTAAAATATTGAATAGATGAAGTAAGATAACTATATATATTTGTTGAGAAAACTCATGGTACATATACTATACTTAGCCCATCACGATATGGTAGGTACGAGTGAATACTTTCATTTCGATTTGTTAAGCAAACTCAAGGTTAATATGACATTAGGACAAGGTTCCAAGGGTTAGGAGTTATATGTGACACAACCGACAAAAGGTTATCCATTGTTCGTGGAGCTATGACTTGTTGAGCAAACTCAAGGTTAGAATTCCGAGATGGACAAGTCCTAACACTTACTAGTGAAGTCATAAGACTTCTATGTATTGACTTAGGGTTTGGCGAAACATAAAAGACTAGTGGGAGCTTATTAGTAAAATGAAACATAGTGTTTAACCTTACTAATATTTTAAGAATATCTATTATGTTTTGTCCTAGTAATCTACCATTTAAACTTGCAGAAAACGTCAACTCCAAAACTTTTTTCTAAAAGTGACAAACTCACCGGACCTAACTATACCGACTAGCTAAGAGCAATTAAAATAGCATTGACTTATGAGCGCCTTTGGACTTCTGTCACATGTGAACCCAAAACAGAACCCGCTGATGGTGCAGACCCTGAAGAACGACTTGCTTATTTAAAGTGGCAACCTGACTTAGAGATCTCCCAAGTTTTCGTGTTGTCTACCTTATACAAACCATTGCAAAGGCAACACGAGAACATGTCTGTCCATGAGATTTTTAATAGTCTCAAAGCTCTTTTTGGTGAACAGTCTCGTTCCGCAAGGTACGAGCTTTCGAAAAAACCGTTTAACACCAAAATGACCAAGGGACAGAAAGTGGATGATTATGTTCTAATGACGAAAGGCTATATTGATAGACTTGCACAATTAGACATAGAGATAAGCAACGAAATGCATGTAGACTTTGTAACGACCCACTATTTTGGACCATTCAAATCGACAATAATCCACACATGTCACACTTGAATAATGCAAAATAACAGATTGTAATAAAATTTGGAGCAAATAAAATCATTCACAGAATCACAGACACAGAAATATCAGAATAACTCGCAGCGGATTTTAAAAATAACCATAGTGCTTCATGAAGCCACTAAAATACATAGTCTCAAAACAAGTACAAATTACATAGTCTTAAACCAATACAGTTTGAATAACCATAGAAAAATCCCAAATTCATTGTCTCAATTACATAAGCTAAAATAAAAGACTGAATAGAAAAATAGATAGCAGCTTGATAAAGATGATCTCCAGTAGTCCAAGCTCCGTGAAGATGAAGTCCAACTGATACTCAGGCTGACCCGAGTGTAAAATAAAACATAAACACTCGAGTCAGGATATACATACTTATACAGTGTAAACCAACTCAAGTGAACTGTAGTAAAGGTACAAGTAACTTAGAAGATGCTTGGGACCGCCCATCCTCTAAGGATCCGTTAAAATATCTACTATGTAGTAATATTCGCTATTACAATAGTGTCTAAATAAGTAAAGTATAATCATATCGGAAAATAGCGTTAAGGGGATGGAGAACCTTAACGCGGTCGGATCTTAAAATCATAATCGTAGTAAAGCTCGATATGGTAGGTGACACGGCACAACTAGGCAATGCCAGGGTAGATATACCAATTACGCACACGGACTGATGGAGCACATAGCAGCCACTATCGTCCACCTCGAACAACATTCCCAAATCGGAGGATGGCCATCTAGTCAAATCACAAGTAAGAGTATAATATCGAAGAAATGTGTCCGAGAAGAGGTGCTACCTCACTGGTCCGAGATCGCTCCTGTTTTAGCCACCTTATGCCAACTCACGGGAGTTGGGTCTACGTAACATACCTTAAGAACGTCGCCACCATCCTACTTCATTCTGGAATCTCCACCGCGTACACAGTTGTCAAAGTGGTTTTCGGTATCGACAGAGAGTATGTCCATATCCGATCCCGGTCTCTTTGCCAACCAATCGTTATTATAACCCGTGGTTATAGATTTAAGACAATTTATCAATTATACTTCGAATTAAACCATTTAAAACAAAGACATTATTCTTTTAAAATCAAATATTAAATTTCCAAAATCTACCCTTTTCGGAGTTCACTTATTCATTTAAAACAATAACGTTAAAATTTCCAGCTTTCACGGCATTTAAAAAAAGTGTGGCGGTTATATTTGAAAACAAATTTTATTCAACAAAACAACATTTATAAACTGCTATAACAGTTCAGTTTTAAACAAAAATCATATTTCAGCCTACTGCAGTCCATAACAAGTGCTACAGTAGCCCTTTTATTAGTTCAGGTTAAATTTAGTTTCTGCTACAACAGCACTTACCAAGTACCATCATAGCCTTAGTTCATTTTAGTCTTTTGGTTCACTTATATAATCCACAACACTTAACAAGTGCTAGGGATTCTACCTAGTTCAGAACTTATTAAATCATACATTAAAAATGTTCATTTCGATCCTTTAACTAATTTATTTTAAAGAGAATTTTTACAAGTTAAAACCAAACTTACAAATTTGCTTATTACATTCATTTCAACATTTAAAATTAAACTCCAATTTTCCACCAAATTAAAACTAAATTTTCATTTCAATTTAATTAACTTAAGTTTCCATCTTTTCTTTTAGTCAAAATTCCAAATTTCAGTTTCGTTTTAAAAATCAATATTCCTCCATTTATTTATATTTATCACATAGAAAAAATCATTTCTATTCTAAATAAATCACTTAAAAATTCGATTTAAATCAATTTAATATTATTACAATATTTAAATTATTTAAAAGTATCCAGAAAATACAGAAAAATAACCACGGGTCTGTATAATATTTTCTAGCCTAAGTCAAGTGATACGGATACTATATCATTTCAATCCGTAATTTACAAAGAAAAATCCGGGTTTTATCATTTCAAACCCGCAATCCCAAGTAAATAAAATTTAATTGAAAATCGTTCAGGCCTATCATTTCAGCCCATAACGACCTTCCCTTATTCTAAAGTCCGTTCGGGTATGTATCATTTCAACCCATAGTGATTCTATTCTACAGGGAACTTGCAGTGTGATTTAACACAATAGAATAACAGTAAAATAGGAACAAAATATAACAGATGATACGATATGCAGTTTTAACAATCTAACATCAACTATAAATAAATCACAGGTAGTTATAACATCATTTATTTATTTATTTATTTCTACACATTTAGTTGCGGTCATTTCACAATCATATAAGTATGAATATTCGTGTGAGATTTACTCACCTCTACGGAGCTGGAGATTCAGAAAGAAAGAAGTACGCTATCAGTCGAAAGCACGCGGAAGGCACGATTTGTTGTTAGCGGATTCGCCGACTAGATTCAAATCTAAAGTCAAAAGAGTAAAGCGAATAAATAGACAATCAAAAAAATGCACGAATAACGAATTTTCAAATGAAGCGACAAACGAAAAAGAAACAAGTTGAAAATTGAAATCGCTAGCCCGACCACCTTTAAAATATAGATTATAACTTTATATTTGCAAAGTGACAAAACATTTTTTTTCTTTTAAAAACCAAGGTCAGGGGAAAATATAGACCCGGCTACCAAAACAAAAGGGGAAACAAAACAATATCTTTCACTTCTCTGGTTCATACAAGGTCGGAGGCAACAAAACTAAAGACTAAAGCAAAAGAATTTTTTCTTTTTCAAAACAAAGGTCAGGAAGCAAACAAAACTAGGCTACCAGAACACGTGACAAACTATTTTTCTCATTTTTTGATTTTAAATACAAAGGTTAGAGGAAACATAGAAAATGACTTCAAAACAAAAGTGGCAAACGGCAAAATGCTCACTGCTCTAGGTTCAATGCAGGGAGGCTCGGTGATGGTCTGGCATGGAGGTGGTGATGTGGGGTTCGGTCTGGATCGGTGGTTGGTCTCGTGGTGGTGGACTGGTGGCGTGGTGGTCTGGTGGCGAATGGGGTCGTGGTGGTGCCGTGGTGGTGGGTTTGCCATGGCCAGTGGGCTTCGGTTGGGGACGTGGGTGGTCTGGTGGTGGAGGAGCGGCAGGTGAGGTGCGTGAGCAGGGGTTGTGGTGGGGTTCGGTGGTGATGGCTGGGGTAGGCGTACGTGGTGGTGGGCATGGCTGGTCTCGGTGTGAGGTTGGAGGCGGTATGGGTTGGAGGGCTGTGGGTGGTGGCTGGCAGGGCGTGGGGTGGTTTCTGGCGGAGCACGGCATGGGGTTGAAGGCGTGGGTTGGGGTCGTATTGGTGGCGAATGGATTTGGTGGGGTGGTGGTTGGTGGTTGCCGTGGTGTCGGCATGGAGGCAGATGAGAAGGGGTTTCGAATGGGTAGATGGTATGAAGTGGGTCAAGGAATTAAAACCAAACTGCAAACAACCAAAACAAAAATATAAATGAAAGAAGAAGGCATGCTTACCCTTTTTAGATGCACACGAGATTTGAACGAAAGCTATAGAGAAAGCTTTTTGAGAAATGAAGATTTGAACGATAGAAAATGAACAGCTGTCTGTACTTTTGTAGAAAGAAGGCACCCAAAAGTTTTTGAACTGTAGGCAATTTAATGCAATACATAAAGTTGAACGGTAGGCAATCAATTTTATTCAATTGGTGGAAACGTTTGGAATAAGTAAAATATAACAAACACTAAAGATTGGAACGGTAAAGAAATGGAATAAAATTTCCAGTAAAATGATAAGGCACGAAATTTTAATTCTCAAAAGCAAAGTACGGTTGAAGCAACCATTGCTAACGTAAGAAATCAAATGGACGGACGAAAACAGCGAACGTAAAGTGTAACGCCCAAAGTAACGTACAACCGTAATTTTGTTACTAAAAAAAATATAACGTTTCTTTAAATAGATAACGTATCTTTTAAACCAAAAATTTAGATAGCTATTACCAAAATAAATAAATTTTTATTTTTTTTAAATATGAGATAAAACGGATGTAAATATGTGGAATGAAATGTAGAGTTTTAAATTTCCTGTTTCACACTAATTTTTTTTTCTATAATTTAAATCAATATTTCAAAATGTTTATTTTTAATTAAAATTTCGTTTAAAATATCGGGCTGTTACAGACTTGGTCCTTGGTTCTCTCACTCCTCGGTATGAACCGTTCAAACTGAATTACAACATGAGCCAATTAAATGTGAATCTCGTGGAGCTCCTCAATATGTTGAGGTCAGCCGAGTCAACATCTAAAGATCAAGGTGTCGTACTTTCTGTAAAGGGAAGTGTATCATCTTTGAAAGGTTCAAAGAAGCGGAAAAGTGATAGTAAGAAAAAGAAAAGTAATAAGACCGATGACAAGGGTGAATGTCACCATTGCCACAAGAAAGGTCACTGGAAGAGAAACTGTCCCGACTACTTGGAGATTGTCAAGGAAAGGAAGCAAAATGGTTTTGCAGCTCCATCAGGTACATTTATGATTCAAAAATGTTTTGTAATCAATAAAATGTCATGGGTTTTAGATAATGGATCTGTTACACATATATGTAATTCGTTATAGGGGCTTAGGAACTGACATCGCGTGGCAAAAGGAGAAATGAAGCTCCAAGTTGCTGATGGATCTATAATAGATGCAAGGCAGTAGGAGACTATCATTTAGATTTACCAAGTGGATTAGTATTAGTATTAAATAATTACTATTCTGTAAAAGAATTTATTTGTGGAATTATCTCTGTTTCTAGATTGTCTAAAACTTGATATAGTTTTCATTGTGCAAATAATGTTATGAACATTAGTTTGGATGGAAATAAAGTCTGCAAAGGTGTCCTTGAAAATGGCATTTATGTGATTAATACTAATTATGTATGTTCTGTGAATGGAGTTTCTAATAAACTAAACGACAATTATCTTTGCCATTGTAAGCTTGGTCATATTAGTGAGAAACGACTACACAAATTGAAACCCAATGGTTTTCTACCATCAATTGATTCTGAATCATTTGAAACTTGTGAGGCGTGTCTTCAAGGTGAAATGACCAAGCACCCCTTAAGTGGGAGCAATGAAAGAGTTAATGAACTCTTAGGGTTACTACATAGTGATGTATGCGGCCCAATGCATACATTAACCAAAGATAATAGTTCTTACTTTGTTACATTCACTGATGATTTCTCAAGACTAGGATATGTATGTCTTATGAAGAACATATCCGACGTTTATGAGAAATTTGTTGAGTATAAAAAGGTAGTAGAAAATCAAATGGGCCGTAAAATTAAAATTCTTCGATCAGATCGAGGAGGTGGGTATGTTGGACAAGATTTCCAACAATACTTAAAATATAATGGGATTATCTCTCAGGTTACTCCACCCTATACTCCGCAACACAATGGTGTGTTAGAGCGAAGGAATCGAACCCTATTAGATATGGTTAGTTCCATGATGAGTAAGGCTAAGTTACCTCTGTCCTATTGGGATATGCGCTAGAAACTGCTGCACATATGTTGAACCTGTTACCCACTAAATCTGTGCCCAAAATACCATATGAGATGTAGTGTGGTAAGAAACCCCAACTCAAATATTTGAAAGTATGGGGTTGTCCGGCATACATTAAGAAAGTCGGTCCAAATAAACTAAAGGCAAGATCGGTACTATGTAAGTTTATAGGATATCCCAAAAACTCGATGGGATATATATTCTGCAATACCGAGAAACAAAAGGTCATTGTCTCTCGACACGCTGTTTTTTTAGAAAAGGAATTTCCATTAAAAGAAATTAACAGTGAAGTTGTAGACTTGGATGAGATCCGAGAAACTAACACTAAAGCCAAAACAGTGGGAGAAACAAGGTCACCCGTATACGAAAACACGCAACCTATTAGGAGGTCTAGTAGGGAATCCCGCGCACCAGAGAGATACTACGGTTTTCTCGTGGATGGCAAAATGGAGGACTATGTCTTAGATGGCAACACTCCTCTGTCTTTCCAACAAGCACTGCAAAGTAAAGACTCCGCACTCTGCCTTGAAGCTATGATATTCGAGATGGACTCCATGTACGAAAACAAAGTTTGGACTTTGTCGGACGTACCCGAAGGGATAAAATCCACCAGCTGCAAATGGATTTTTAAGAAAAAGCTAAATGCAGATAGAGAAGTGGAGACTTATAATGCAAGGCCAGTTGCGAAAGGATTTTGTCAAATTCAAGGTGTTGATTATGATGAGACCTTCTCGCCCGTAGCCATGCTTAAATCTATTCGGATTATGTTAGCCATTGTTGCATTCTATGACTATGAAATATGGAAAATGGATGTAAAGACGGCTTTTCTAAATAGTGATTTAGAAGAAATCATTTATATATCATAGCCAGAGGGTTTTGTAGTCAGTGGGAGTGAAGGCAGAGCTTGCAAGTTGTTAAAGTCCATTTATGGACTCAAACAAGCTTTAAGGAGTTGGAACAAGTGTTTTGATAAAGTAATCAAACAGTTTGGTTTTTATCAGAACACAAAGGAAGCATGTATATACAGAAAGGAACAGGGAAATACTATCGTATTCCTAGTACTCTATGTTGATGATCTATTATTGATTGGCAATGGCACTTAATTATTGCAATCAGTGAAAGCTTGGCTTTCCAAAAACTTCTCCATGAAGGATTTGGAAGAAACAACCTATATACTTGGTATAAAGATCTATAGAGATAGGTCTAAGAGGCTGCTGGGATTGTCCCAATCCCTATGCATAGACACTATACTAAAACGGTTTAGTATGGAGAATTCCAAGCATGGAAGTGTTCCATTGCAATCTAGAATTGTCCTTTCTAAAAAGGACGCTCCTCATACCGATGATGAGAAAGAGCGTATGAAGAGGATTCCCTATGCTTCAGCCATAGAATCCATAATGTATGCTATTTTATTTACTAGACTGGATGTAGCATACACGCATTAGGCTGTGTAAGACGATACTAGTCTAATCCCGGAGAAAAACATTGGATGATCGTAAAATGTACACTTAAGTATTTGAGAAATACTAAGGACATATTCCTCGTTTTTGGGAATGGAGACCTCCTTATGAAGGGGTATATGGATTCAAACTTTCAAAGTGATATAGATGATAGTAAATTAGTGTCCGACTATGTCTTTACACTAGATGGTGGAGCTGTTAGCTGGAAAATTTCCAAGCAAGAAACAATTGCTAATTCCACGATGGAGGCCGAGTATATCGCCTTCAATGAAGCAGCAAAAGAGGCAGTATGGATGCGCAAGTTTTTGAGTGAGCTCGAAGTGATTCTCGATACTGAGAATCCAATGAGATTGTTTTGTGACAACGATGCAGCGATACAGATCGCAAAGGAACCAAGAGCACATAAGAAGTCACAACGCATTCTTCGAAAGTTCCACCTGATTAGAAAATTCGTTGAGAGAAAAGAAGTTGTGATTCAAAGGGTAGATACAAATGACAACATAGCAGATCCATTCACTAAAGGTCTAACTCGGCCAGTTCTGGAGAAACTGATTGAGAGGATGGGATTGAGATTCCATAATTGGCCCCAAGTGCAAGTAAGAGATTGATAGTGTTAGGGGTATGCCCTAGGGGCAATTCTGTAATTTATTAACTCTGAAATCAATTCTTGTTCGAAATAAAGGTGTTTCTTCTTTCTGTTATATATTTGTTATAATGTGTTATAAATAATTAAATGTTTAATTAAAAATATATATTTAACAGAAAATCCATAGATGACGAATTTGTGATAGTAATTACAATTAGTTGTAATCATGAGTATTGGATCACATTGTTTCAAAACACATCATTTTAAATATTCCTAGTCAAGATGCATCGACACTGGATATCGATGTATCCATTGAGACTAGAGTACGTAATGCTCTCCAAATGTTGGGCAGTGTATTACTCATAACTCCTGGGGGCATCTAGAGATTATGTACTGATAGTTGTTGGATAGCTATAGAACCACTCACTCGTTAGTTTTCTGTTGGTTAATATAACTAAGGTCAAACAGAAAATATCAATGTGACTAATTTACACAATTCTTTCGACTTGAGAATACTGTCAACCTTCAATATGTAAAACTCTGCTTTGATTATAGTCAAATCATGGAACAACATCCGTCAAGTGATTATAGTTGGGTCGAGTGGAAGTATTGGAAGGAAGACACTATTCAAGAGAGGATTCGTCACTTCGGTTATATGAGGTTAGTATCATGGTCAACTCAAGTCAACCCAAAGTCAAAATCTCTGTCCAGAGTAGTACGGTTAATAATAATTGTTATTATTGAACCAAGGATTTTGTATTTGGACTATAGATTTGAATATTGACAATATTGAAATTTTGACCATTACCAAATTCCATAAATCCAAAGTGACACAGTTTTGACGAAGAGAATTGGTGTATATAAATGTCACTAATGGGTACCACTTATTAAATTAAATAAGATTTTACTGAAAATGAATAAGCGATAAATTTGTCCATAATGTCACACCATTTGCTAAGTGACGTGTGAACGTTAACATTCGAATAGTTAGTGTTAATTGCTGACCAAATTTACACCTAGGAGTTACATAACTGAAATGATGAATTCCCTTAAGACTGAATGATTTAATTAGTTTATAATTTTTATAAATAAATTAAATTAATTAATATTTATGAAATATTAATTATAAAAATTTGAATATGGTTTGAGAAATAAAAATTGTTATATATTTATAATAGTTATAAATGTACCAATCAATATTCGATTTCGATAAGCGATTAAATTAGATTTAATTGCATAGCATTTGGCTTGTGCTTAAATGGGTTTAAAGCCCATCATTTGGGCTGCAAATTTCGGTTTTAATAAGTTATTGGAGGCGGCTAAAACTTAGGATTAGACCTAGAGATGGATGGCTAAGATTAAGAGAGAATAGGTAATGAGATTGTCCTAATATCTCTCTTGTACAAGGCTATATATATGGATCTCTAAACCCTTGATCAAAAACAACTTTTGGCCGCCATAATTATCATATTTGATGGCCAAAATTAATCTCCATATCAGTTCTAAGAATCTCAAATCAATTCAAGTTAAGTAAAAACACTATTTTGTAGAAGAGGTCAACGATTCTAAACTTTCAATCTGACGGATTGAGCATAACTAGAGAAGGGAATTCATTAATTCAAGTGGACTCAAAGGCATCATCAATTGGTATTTTATTTATATATTACAGTAATAATATTATATTTTATGATTTAATATTGATTAATCTTAAATCTATATATATATATATTAATGTTGTATATCTAGTTAGGTGAAATTTTCGTAGGTATGTGTAGTTGTCATAAATTAGTTTGGTTATGTGCATGATTATATTATTATGTATTATAATTTATGTACAAAAAAAATTAATTTTCTATAAAAAATTAAATTTTGTCTTTATTAATTATTTTATGTATATTTATATATTAATTTAAATATAGGCTAATGTATATTTTAAACATATAATTACATATATGTATATTTATAATGTATAAACAGCTTAGAATTTTTCCTTACACTTGTTATATATAATACGAATTATCAAATTCGAAAATAATTTTTTTTATATATAAATAATTTTAAATTATCTATTATTGATTATTTGAATTGTTTATTATATCGAAAATAATTATTGCATTGAAAATTCGATTTATATTTTTTAAAATTACTACATCTATGCAGTTACCCATAGAAATTTTTTTAGAACTTTTTGTTAATATTTAATATTTTTAATAATTAAGTTACTTCGGCTGAACGTTTCATTTATTTATTAAAAATAATATTTTATTTCAAAAAATCATGAAATTTTTTTTTAACCTGTATTTTATGATCCTAAATTTTCATAAATTTTAAAATTTTATTTTTTAATATATATTACTAATATTTTTAATTATTATGATCAAAACTACTTATTATATATATATATATATAACGAGCGTTACAGCACGCGCTTCGCGCATGATTTTTATTTTTTTTTGCAAATTGTATACGTTTAACATGAAACCATTTTTGTTAGTTTAAATTTTATTTCTATGTTACAACATCAATTCTTTTTAAGTTTGAAATATTGTTTATATTATTAGTTAATAATTATTTGTTAGATCATATTTGTATGTAATAGTAAGATTTGATGGTCTTTATTGATGGATGTTTTAAATTTGTAAAATAATTTTATTTTTTAGATCCTATTTTTTAGTGATATTAAGATTAGATAATATTTGTAGACGAATGTTTTGAATTTGTAAAAGAAATTTAATTGTTAGATCCTATTTTTAAGTGATATTAAGATTTGGTATTATGGGCATTTTTGGTAGTTCACACTGACACCAAAGGTATTACAACTATTATTAAAGATAATGATAAAATTATTATTTTATGTTTTTATGCTAATTTCGATCTGGAAATAATTTTAAAATATATATTTATATTTTAGTATTTAAATGTAATTAATATTCATATATATACATTTTATTTAACCTTATATATATAATTTTAATTATTATATATATATATATATTTATTTATGTATGTATGTATAATTTTTTATGTTTAATTTTGTATATATATATTTATACAAATGTTTTAAATTATATATATATATATATTTATTTATTTAATTTTGAGACTTTTAGTCATAAAATATATTTTAAATATATGTATACGGATTTATATAAATATACTTTGCATTATAGATTTATGCACATATTTAGACGACATAGAATACATACGAAATGAGCTAATGTGTCCATTGCGATGTAAATCCCAACATCTATATATGGGCATGTTATACCCTTCATGGATTATTATGTTACACATGCACACATATATGTATACTATATGATACATGTATATATATATATATAAATTAAATCATTCAAATTAACTTTACATTACAAAATACTTAAATTTAAATAAAATACATGATTTTATTTAAAACAAATTTAGAATTGTTCTAAATGAATTAGACTTCATAGGCCTAATAAAGATCCAATATGACAAAAAAATTTGAAATACACCCACGACTACTGCTGCGGGCTGGCCCAGTTCCAAAAATGAGCCCCACCAATTTATTAAATTTGTTGTGAATGACTTAAATTTTGTTAGAAATGTAGTGGGTTCCTTGGATATATATTCAAAATTGAATGGTATGTACACACATTTATTAATAATATAATTTTTTTACAAATGAACACTTCTTTTCTTAAGAGCTGCTGCTCTTTTATTTTTCTTCTCTTAAGATTGCTAATATATATTGGCTCTATTTATACTAATGCACGGCCATCTTTCTTGCTTGAAGAGTGGATTCAATTTATTACTATTCCCAGCCTTCATTTTCTAGCCGCATGCTTAATTAAGATGCTGCAATATTTATTCTTCTCCGTTAACTAAATATAAAAAGAGGGTATGTAAATTCTAACACTCCCTATCAAACCCGATTTTGCATTCCTAGTTTTTTTTTTCAAATTCTAAAACACTTCGGTCTTCAGCGGCTTTGTAAAAATATCTACGAGTTGATCTTCCGATCTGCAATGTACTAGTTCCACAATTTTATTATTCACTTGTTCCCGAATAAAATGATACTTTATGTTGATATGTTTGCTTCAACCATGTGAAACTGGATTCTTTGCAAGTAATATAGCAGACTTGTTGTCAACATAAATAGTAAATAGATCTTCCTGTATATAGCATAAATCACTCAAAATATACATCAACCACATTGCTTGATATGTACACGCTGCTGCAGTGATATAGTCTGCTTCATATGTTGAGAGTGCAATGTTGCTTTTTCGATGACCATGAAAATACTACTGAACCGATATGAAATGCATATCTGTAAGCACTTTTCCCATCATCCGGATCACCACCATAATCACTATCTGAGTTACTAACTAATTTTGAATCTTGAGCATGTGTATAAAACAAAGCATGATCGAGTGTACCTTTGATGTATCTTAAAATTCTTTTGGCTACGATGAAGTGATCCTGCTTAGGCTTCTTCATGTACCTGCTGACCAGTCTAACTGCATACATAATATCTGGACGTGTAAAAGTTAGGTACCTCAGACTTCCAACAAGACTTTTGCATAATTTCGGATTTACCGATTCTCTTATTAAATCAATTCCGAGCTTCATGCCTGCTTCTGCTGGCGTGCTTACTGACTTGCATTCTTTCATTCTGAATTTTCTTAAAATTTTCTCTGCATATTTCTTCTGTGTCATAAATATCCCATCTTCACTTTGCTTTACTCGACTCCAAAAAAGTAGGACATTTGACCAATATCCGTCATCTCAAATTCTTTCGTCAATACTTTCTTGAAGTCCTTGAACATGCTGGGATTGTTTCCGGTGAAAATCATATCATCGACGTACAAGCACACAATCATGATATCTCCATTTTGATTTCATTTTGTGTATAGAGCATGCTCGTACGGACTCTTCACAAACTCATTTGTCTGAAAATACTTGTATATCCTTGTGTTCAAGGCTCTTGGAGCTTGCTTCAAACCATATAAGGCCTTCTTTAGTCTGTAGACTTTATCTTCCTAACCTTCTTGAATATATCCAGATGGTTGCTCAATATAGACTTCTTCTTCAGGATATCTATTCAGGAATGGTGATTTCACATCCATCTGATAGATCTTACATTTATTTTGTGCTGCGATCGCTGTGAGAAGTCTAATAGTATCCACTCTTGCTATCGGAGCAAATACTTCATCGTAGTTAATCCCGTTCTCTGGTTATAGCCTTTTGCAACTAACCTTGCCTTGTGCTTCTCCACTTTTCCTTCTTGATTAATCTTTGTCTTGTATACCCATTTTACACTAATGGATTTGTGTCCTTCAGGAAGATTTGTAAGCTCCCATGTGTCATTCTTCTTGATTACATCAATTTCTTCATCCATGACCTTATTCCATTTGTTTTCTTCACTAGCTTCCTCATAAGTTACTAGATCACATTCAGCCACCAAACAGAACAACGAGTAATCAAACCTTGTTTGCATAGGACTTGTTGCATCATAAATGTCATTGAGGCTCCGCATTTTTGCTCCCCCTGAATTGTTGCTGCTACTGTTGCTTCCTGACATCGATGGTGTCGATGTAGGAGTTAGTTGATTAGGATTTTGTGGAGGAGTCTGATAATCATTTTCTACGACCTATGTGTTGAAGTCATCGCCGCCGTCATCATCAAAGAATAGACCTTCAAATTTCTTTTTTCTGCGTTCCATCTCCAGTAATCTGTCTCATCAAATTCAACATCTCGTGAAATAAACCTTCTTGGTCAATGGATTATACAGTCTATAGGCCTTGCTTCTTTATCATATCCGATAAAGATGCACTTCTCGCCTTTATCGTCGAGCTTCTTTCTCTTCTGATCAGGAACATGTGCATATGTGATACACCCAAATATTCTGAGATGTCCAATTGTTGGTTTGCTACCACTCCATGCTTCATTTGGTGTTTTGAATCTTACACTCTTTGTTGGACACCGATTCAGCAAATAAACAACACATAATACGGCTTCGACCCAAAAATTTCTTGGCAAGTGCTTTCCCTTCACCATACTCCTTGCCATATCAAGGATCGTCTGATTCTTTCTTTTAGCAACACCATTTTGGCATGGAGTATATGATGTTGTCAACTAATGAATGATTCCTTGAGCTTTGCAGAAGTCTTTGAGCAAGTTTGATGTATACTCGCCTCCTTTGTCAAATCTAAGTATCTTCACATATTGTCCGCTTTGTTTTTCCGCCATTGCTTTAAACTCTTTAAAATTATCAAGAGCTTCTACTTTTTCTTTAAGAATGCATACCCAACTCTTTCTACTAAAATCATCAATAAATGTTAGGTAGTACTTATTTTGACCAAGTGATTCAATGTCAAATAAACCAATGATATCAGTGTGAACAATCTCCAATGGCCTTCTAGCTCTCCATGATTTTCCAATAGGAAAACTTTGTCGATGTTTCTTTCCTTTGACATATTTCTTCGCACAGATTATTCGGTTTATTGATCTCTGGCAAACCATCCACCATCTTTGTCTTTGATAATAGTTTCAGTCCAGTAAATCCAAGATGGCCAAATCTTAAATGCCATAAACATGAGTTATTTTTAATGACCAACTTTAAGCAATGTTGCATCTCTGTCAGCATATCTAGTGTATATAGATGATTCTTTGTCATCTCATCTTTGACGATCAATTCTTGAACTTGATTTCTGATTATGAGACAGTTCACCCTCATATGTATGTCATACTTTTTCTCCATAAGTTGGCTAAGACTGATGATATTACTTTTCAAAGCAAGTATATAATAGACATCATGTATATACTTCTTATCACCATTCTTTAAGATAATCATAATCGTACCTTTTTCTTTAACTGGAATTTTCGACGAGTCACCAAAATTAACATCTCCTTTGCTGTATCATCTAGCTCCGTGAATAACTCCTTTTGGCCACATAGATGATTGCTGGATCCGATGTCAAGATACCAAATATTTTTATTACATTCTTCATATCCTTTGTAAGTGAGGAATACAGCAAAATCCACATCTTTGTCTTCATTTGCTACTATATATAAACTGACTTCTTTCTTCCACCCTAGGATTTGATTTGCACTCATAACTGAAGTGACCATATTTGTTGCAATTATAACATTGAAACCGAGACTTTTCACCTCGTTGTTGAAATCCGCCTCTTCCTCGGCCTCGAAATCCTCAACTATGACCAACCGAGTGATACCCTTCATTTTTTTGGCTTTGTCAAAAAGTTGTCTTCCGCGTCCTCGTCCACCTTAGTAGCCACCTCGATAGCCACCATAATTTCCTCTTCCACGTACATAACTACTACCACCTTGATTGTCATTGATTAACACCTTACTTTGTAATGCTTTCCCCAAATGACTCGTATCATCATTTTGGTTCATTCTCTGTTCAAGGACTTGAAGAGAACCTAAAAGTTCATTAATTGAAATTGAAGATAACTCTTTTGATTCCTCAATGGCTGTAACGATATAATCAAATTTTCTTGTCAACGAACGGAGGAGCTTTTCCATCACCCTCACATCATTAAGAGTTTCTCCATTTCTTTTCATGTCATTCGCTATATTTTTTAGACGAGTGGTGTATTCACTAATATTTTATGAACTTTCCATCTTCAAAGTTTCAAATTTAGCTCGTAGTAATTGCAATCGTATCTTTTTTGCTTTTTCGGCTCCCTGGAATGATTTATGCAGAATCTCGCATGCATCCTTTGATGTCTTTGCGTTCGAAATTTTTTGAAGGTTGATTCATCAATATCTTGAAAAATCTGAAGCAAAGCTTTCATATCCTTTTTTCGGGACTCCTTCAATGCGGTATTCTGGGCATTTGTTAAAGCTGCTTGCTTAGTAGCATCTACGGGTTCGTTGTATCTTTCTTCGACTATGTCCCAAATATCTTGCGACCCGAGCAATACCTTCATTTGAATACTCTAATTTCCATAATTTGTATTCGTCAATTTCGGAATTTGGGGTTGAATCATATTCGCCATTATGCACCTCGTCTTTTTAAACAACAGAATGAACCTTAGCTCTGATACCACTTGTTAGAAACGTAGCGGGTTCCTTGGATATATATTCAGCATTGCATGGTATGTACACACATATATTAATAATATAATTTTATTACAAATGAACGCTTCTTTTCTTAAGAGCTGCTGCTCTTTTATTTCTCTTCTCTTAAGATTGTTAATACATATTGGCTCTATTTATACTAATGCATGACCACCTTTCTTGCTTGAAGAGTGGATACAATATATTACTATTCTCAGCCTTCATTTTCTAACCACATGCTTAATTAAGATGCTGCAACATTTATTCTTCTCCATTAACTAAATATAGAAAGACGGTTTGTAAATTCTAATAGATTTTTAGAGACACAAAGGGACAGGGAAAAAGAGGACAAAAGATTTGACCTGTTCAGTAATAGTTTTTTATGCTCATTATTTACCTCCCTTTGTCATGAATTATAAATTTCATTTTCTATGCATGGTCTTTCGGTAATGTTAGAAAATGAGATGACGATGGAGTTCGAATATTTTACAAATGAGATAGTGTATTCAGTAAATCAATGATGTGGTTATAAGATGCTATACAATGATATTTATTATGATTTTGTAATAACAATAAACTACGGGTTATTGGGCTTATTCAAATACAACCCAAGCTCATATATGTTGAGTTAATTATCTCATTCGCTTATTTTTTGTTCACTTCATTTCTACTGACTTTATTTCTTTGTTACTTCTAATATCTCCCCACAATTTGAGCTAGGGTTTTCATCTCTCCTCAAACAATCTATGATCCTCTGTAAATCTTTCAATTCTTCAAAAATAAAATAAAATTTGAGCTTTGCTTAAGCTTCAACAAATTGATTTGAGCAAAGGTTTCAATAAACGTTCTATCATAGAGTTTAAATCTTTATCTCTTGCAGTGATGGCTTACTTCAAGTGATAGTTTTGAATGCTGAAATCTTTGACACTTAATTCTTACTTCCGACGTAAGAATTTCTTAGCAGACACGGCTTTGGTGAGTATGTCCACCCTTTGGTAAGTGCTTGGTAAGTGACTTATTTCAATCATTCCTTTTAGAACTTGTTCTTTGACAATATACAAGTACAATTCTATGTGTTTGGTTCTAGAATGTAGAATTGGATTTACAGTTAAGGACGCAGTGCTTAGATTATCCCACCAAATTATAGCTTTGTTGCTGATACTGATCTTTAGTTCACTTAATAATGATTTGATCCACATTATCTTTGCTGTTGCATTTGCGACACACCTGTATTCGGTTTCAATACTAGATCTTGAGATGGTTCTTTGCTTTTTAGAACACTATGACACTGGATTCTTTCCTATGTAAATGCAGTAACCAGATGTTGATCTACGATCATCTGGATCGGTTTCCCAGTCTGCATCTGCAAAACCAAATAAGTTTAGATTAGTACAGTTTCTCAAAGTTAAACCATGATCTATTGTACCCTTTAAATATCTCAAAATCTTTTTTACTGCTCTTCAATGCTCATTAAGAGAATTTTTCATGAACTGGCTGACTTTGTTTACACTATATACAATTTCTAGCCTTGTAATTGTTGGATACTGTAATGCTCTAACTATACTTCTGTATTTTTTAGCATTTGTGATTGATTTACCTCTATTCTTTGATAGATGTAGATTGGTTGTCATTGGTGAAGTAAACTGTTTGCCTGATCCATTTTGGTTTTGATCAGAATTTCAGATATGTATTTCTTCCGACTTAATTGAATAACTGAGTTTGATAATCTTTTGACTTCAATCCCAAGAAAATAATGTAGGTCAACAAGATCTTTGATAGAGAATTATTTATTTAATTGCTGAATGAGGTTGCTAATTTCACTGTTGTTGTTTCCCGTGACAATAAAATCATCCACATATTGTACATATATAACTGTATTTCTTTCAAATTTAGTGAATAATGAGTTAACTGATTTTGTATGATTGAAGCCAAGTTTGATCAATGTTGTGTTTAGTTTCTCAAACCACACTCTTGGAGCTTACTTGAGTGCATAAATTTCCTTGTTGAGTTTGCAAACCAGTTTACTTCCAGCTTGTTTGTAACCATCAGGCTGCTCCATATATACTTCTCCTTCACGTACTCCATCTAGAAATGCATTGTTAACATCTAGTTGCCTTATTTTCCAATTTCTAAAGGCAATTGTGAGAATAATCCTAATTGATTTTGGTTTAACAACTGGTGAGAAAGTTTCATTGAAATCAAATCCTTGTTGTTGAGAGTAACCTTTTGCTACAAGTCTGGCTTTATACTTAGATATTGGTCAATTGGATATTGATCCATTTGCATTAATTTTCAACCTATAAGTCCACTTACAACCATTGACATTTTTATGACTTGGTATGGTTACAAAACTCCATGTATTGTTTTTCATAAGTGCTATATACTCTTCATCCATAGCTGCTTTCCATTTTTCACTTTGCATAGCTTGCCGATAAGTATATTGTTAACGTTAAAAATCGAACGATAACACCCGGTGTGTGTAATAAGATCGTGAAAGCACCACCCGTGTGACGGGAACAGAAATTAAGCAAGAAAATAGCCGAAATGCAGTAAATGAACAACAGGTTTATAGTGGTTCGGCCCGTAATTGAGCCTACGTCCACTTTATAGTCTCTTATTGCTGATTTGATTACAATTTGATACAAATCTCTTCAGGAAACAGTACAATTCGATCACAAGAAACAATCTAGACTACTAGCTCAATCTTCGACGGTGAAACTCGATAAATCCATGTCGGATGTGAGGAATTTCTCTCGAAGCTTGTTGTAGTGTCGCGAATGCTTGAAGGATCCTTGATTACTGAATGAATGAAGAGTTCGACGGAGTAACAGCGCTGTAGAAATGATTTGCCAAAAGTCCCCTCAATGTTGGAAGTGACGGGGTATTTATAGGAGCTGATTCCTGAGCTTTTAATCCGACCAAGTCATGAGTCGTATCCGACTCATGGTAAGTCGTGACTCGTATTCGACTCATGATGTCTCGTGGGCGCCTTATGGTCCATCTTGCGGCTTAGTTGGAAGACGTGTTAAGTCGTAGTCGACTCATTAGATCAAAATAGTACAGGCCTGGGCCTTAGATTCCAGTTTCGATAGCCTTTAAGTCGTAAGCCTGATGAGTCGTACGCACCATGAGTCGTAAGACCTTATGAGTCGTATGTTTCCAAGTCTGATGAGTCGTAAAGACCATGAGTCGGATACTCCATGACTCGTAAGACCATGAGTCGTATACTTCATGACTCGTAAGACCATGAGTCGTATACTTCATAACTCGTAAGACCATGAGTCGTATACTTCATAACTCGTTGAACCTGATGAGTCGTAAAGACCATGAGTCGTTTACTCCATGACTCGTAAGACCATGAGTCGTATACTTCATGACTCGCAAGACCATAAGTCGTATACTTCATAACTCGTTGAACCTGATGAGTCGTAAGCCCTATGAGTCGTAAGACCTTATGAGTCGTACGTTTCCAAGTCTGATGAGTCGTACAGACCTTGACTCGCTGAACCATCTGGACCATGAGTCGTAGACTCCTTATCTCGTAAGTCCATGAGTCGTACAGCTCATAAGTCGTGAGGCCATAAGTCGTAGGGCCATAAGTCGTAGAAATTTAGGGGTTAACATTTGCCCCTCGAAGTACACGCCTAAGTCGTGGGTCGTGTGCTTCGACTCATCTTAACTCGTATATGCCTCTTCGTGTTCCGCTGCCCAATGGTATAAAATGCTTGAGTCGTTTCCTCTATCCATTACCCATATTCTGAGTCGTACTCGCCATTGCTGTTCCTTCAAGCTTTCTCAAGGCAATTTCATCCTTTTCTGTCAGTCAATCAATTCGATTCTCGATTCTTCATTGCGTAAGTGCCTCTGACCCATCCTCGACCTTTAATCGTCATTGATTCGTGAACTCTCCCCCTATACCTAATCCATCCCCTCGTGCAATGCTTTGTTGTGAATTCTTCCATACCGGTAGTTCATGAGCTTGATTTTTGCTCGATTTCATCTTTTAGATGAATAGGGCGATGGAGATGTAAGGTTATTGCGCTTCAGGCGTTAATGGACTAGGTTGGCGAGGTTTTGAGGATCTGAACTTAACTCAATGGATGGCTTAATGGTGTCTTGGAATGGGGATAAGGATAGTAGTTTGATTAAGAGGTTATCGGGTTTGGATGAAGATGGGTTAGAAGAAAAGTCAATGGGTTCAAATCAAGGGAGGTGCTGGCATGGCCATGGTTCAGTAACTTTGTACGACTCACGAGTCAAGCCCCCTAAGACATAATTCTTGAGTCGTAGACGACTCAGGACTTAGGATTTTATGCCGCTTTGGACTGTAGCCTCTTATTTTCTCACGACTTAAGACCTGAAGTACTGCTAACCTGCCCTGTAACCTTTAAGTCGTAGACGAGTCAGAACATAAGTCGTGGGCGACTCATGACTTAGACTTTGTATGAGTTTTGAACTGCCGTGGATGAACTTTGAATATAAGTCGTGAACGACTCATGACTTAAGCTTTACATGAACTTTGAACTGCTGCATTTTCCCACAGATCATTCTAGCTTGCAAACTAATAACCTGCCTAATACAATATCCACAGAAAATTGGGACAAATATACTGTCACCGACTGCCCACATCAAGTGACAGATTAGTCAATAAAAGATAGTCAACATAAATAGATTGTGTGAATGAAGTGCTTTAAATCAATAAGTTCAAGCAAAGTATTAAAGCAACATTGAACTAATCAACTGAAAATGTCTGGTTTGCACTAATGCCATACCTGAACTTTTAAATTAACAACTCCTGAAATTTGATAATCGATCAATTACCGACTAACTTAATTCCAGCTTGTATTTATTTGTTATATTTACTAGTTTTGCACAACACTTCACACTATTTAGGAAACGTGCACCTTCATATTTGAATATCCAGTTGCTTGTGTAGAATGGCTTCTCAACAAAGAGATGTAACAGTTCAGACTGGAGAATCCATTCTCATTCCAGCTCCTTTAGTCAATCCCCCAGAGAGAGCATCTTCCACTCTAGTATACAAAACTTTTCGGCAGTTATGCACTCAATTTGGCATTGCTGAGGACGACGCTATCCTTCCTGAGAAGAACAACACTGCTGATGTAGCGCCTTCTGGCTTTGTGGCAGTCAACCGACAAATGTGCTCGTGCGGAGCCATTCCTCCTTTCAACAACTTTCTTCAACACCTTCTCCGCCAACTGGCAATCGCTCCATTCCAATTACACCCCAATGGTTATGCTGTTCTAATGGGGCTATGCGTACAATTTGGCAGAACGCTTGACCGTCTCCCTAGTGTTGACGAAATCTGTTATCTATGCTCTTTCGTCAGAATAAAAGATCATCCTTCGATCATTGTTATAAGAAGTGCCAGGAATCGCAAACTGGTTGTCGGCCTCCCTGATACTGCTCACGGGTTTTTGACTTAGTATTTTTATGTTCGCTGTCCCCCTGGTTTTTATGCCGTGTGGAGAGAAGGAAGTAAGAATGCCTACCCTTTCTTCTCCTTGTTCTCTGAGTATCTTGCAGTCCGAATCACTAAGTGTTTTAACTTTGCTTTCTCATTTCAGCGCTCCTGTCTCCCTCTAGGGATCCTAGTCATAAGCAAACTCTGGAGAAGCTCATGGCTATTCCGACTGAAGAACGGGATGTGAAATTCTTGTTGAAAGATGAGTTTCTCCACCAGTTTGGACTTTTACATCCTTCTAGATCGACTCAAATTCATGAAATCTCGAGTTCTGATGCGGAAACGTTAGCTGTCTCAGGTTCCCAAGCGGAGGACTTGAATGCCTCAGCTTCTGTAGAAGAAACTACATCAGAAGCACCCGTCGCGGAGGCTGCTTTGGTAAAATGTTCCGCATCCATCAATGTCGTAGGGTTAGTCAGCAAGTCGGCGCTTACCCCAATTACTGAGGAGGAAGAGAATCCTCGAGTTCCTGAGAAATCCATTGATACAGAGGTTGAGAAAGAGAAGTCTGCTGAACTCCTGGGTGATGACACCTTTGATGGCTTGAGCGATATTATGATAACTTCTCGAGAGCTTTTTGGGGATAACAATCCAAAAGCAACTTCTCCCGTTGTCGAGGCGACTTCTACCTTTAAACAAACCCAGACGCCTACTACGCCAGTCGTCTCTGTTTCCACACTAAAGCGTGGTCTGTAGTTTGACGCATGTAGCTTGCACGCCACACACACTTAGGATTTTTCAGCACTTATAAACTTTTATCCTCTTTCTCCTGGAAATCTCTAAACTTTACTCCTTTTTTGCTTTCAGGTTCTCCAATGGGACGTACAGGTTCATATTATGACTCATTCAAGTACCGTGGAGGCCGCGGCACCTATGACTTTAGGAAGTACCTTGATACCCCAAAAGAAACAGATGAAGAGAGGGCTCGAAGGAAAGCCCAGGAGAAGCGGGATTACGATCAGTGGCAAAGAAGGAAAGATGCCGAGCGATACGACTCTTCGCATAGGAGTGACTACTCTCATAAGCGGAAGTCTTACGACGATAAGGGAAAAACTCAGATTGCCGATGAACCGAGCAAACGATCTAAACCGCTTGACGCGTCTGAAATTTCTGAAAAGACTGACGCTCCCATTCCTTCCGATATTCTGGCCAGCTCTCCTCCTCTGAAGAAATCTGACATTCAGACTATCATTAACAGACCGCAATATCAAGTCAAGGACGGCCCCCCAACACTTCAGAGCCGTTTTCCGAATTGGTGCCTAAAAGGGGTGCGCTTCGACTTGGACCTAGTTCCGATTGATAAGCCAGACATGCTTAGTAGTCTTGACGCAGTCAGGCTTAATATCGAGAGGATGTCGCAGTGGCAGAAGCTTGTCGATGAACTACAAAGGGTTAATCGTGCCAACCTTGAGGCGATGCTGACTATGGAAAACGACAAGGCGGAGTGGGACAAAATTTGCAAACAGCATAATGTCGAGATGACAAATATTGCTGATGGTTATGCAAAACTTGAGTCCGAGGTTAAAAAACTTAAGGAAGATCTTGCTTCTTCTTCTGCATCTCATACTCAAAAAGAAGAAGTCTTTCAAAAACAGGTGCGGGATGCTCATGCTGCACAGAGAGATGTCGAAATGAAGCTTGCCGCTGAACAGCATATTACTGAGAAATACCGCACAGAAAACGCCGATTTGCGGGAAAAAGTCACCTCCCAGAACGTAGAGATTGAGTTACTAAAGTCTCGACTCGCTAAAGCTGAGGTAGAGCGTGATGAGGCTACCGCTAGTCGGGTTGCTGCCGTTGCCGAAAAGGAAGCGGCTGAGCAATCACATGAGGCGACGAAAGCAGACATCAGCTCTACTTTATTCGACTTTTACTTACACAGCGTTCTGGGTCGTGGGAGCCTCTCTTTTCTTGGTCCCGGTTATGAAATTACATTGGCTGAAGTGTGGGAAGTTGCAATGGATATGCTCGGCGGGGCTGGCTATAATGAGTTGGAACTTGAGGAGCGCTATCTCGATGATGAGGCTCGTGCCGCTCTTGTTAAGGGGAAGGAGCAACTTGCCAAAATACGAGCTGAAACAATGGGAGAAGAGCCTCCAAAAGAAGAAACTCCTTTAACTGCCCCCGTTCTAACTTCCACTTCAGCCGACGTTAATATTATAGATTCCAGCTCTCATTCTTTACAACTAGCTAAAGTTGCCCAAGAAACTGCAACTACTCCTACTGAAGATGAGGCACTGGATGATATTGAAGCCGAGAAGTTTGAGGTGGATCTTGCAAAGCCAACTCCTCCAGGTACTCTTGGTGTCGTCTCGGGTCTAATGAACCAGTCATTTGACTTAGCCGAATTCGATGACCTTCTTACTTGTTACTTAAACTTTGATGAACCAATGCCTTCTTTATTTTCGGGGGATGCTGATTTTAACTTCTTTTCTTCTACAGCGGAGGCACCAAGCACTACACAAGCTTTCACTCCTTCGATTGCCGTTCCTCCGTCTTCCCAAATTACTCCTCCTTCTACTTCCCAACCGGGATCACAGGCAGAGAAAATCAAAGCTCTTCAAGGCTTGGATGATCCGGCTGCTTCTCAGGAACAGAAGGCGGAGGATTTTGAAGACATCGAGAAGACCCCGGAGCGGTCTCTTGACGACGATACGAAGCTTTCAACATTGCTTGCTACTCCGGGGAGCGAGTCTTCTTCAAAGAGGAAGGGGAAGCGTGCTGTAAGGAAAAAGAAGAAGACTTCCACTGAAGAGGAAGCAGTAGTTGATCTGGCTGTACCGCTTTCTCCTTCTGCCCCTGCCCGTTCGCAACGACTTCAAAAGCTAATCATTAGGCCGGGAAAGAGCTCCAAGGGTGGTGAGAAGAAGGAATAATCAAGCTGGATTTTCTACTTATTATTTTTGCTCTTTGCATGTATTGACCGGGGATTGTGCGGGTACCGGTCCCCGCTTTTGCTTGTTCGAGATATCTGCACATGTAAAGAATTTTTGTAGTGCTAAATAAATCAATTATTTTACTTGTACAAACTCTTGTGTATGTGAGAATGCATTTGTTTTTTATTTTTAGTGTAGAACAAACGATTCTTTTCACTTGTACAAACTTTTTGTTTGTGTTTAAGAATGCATTTATTCCACAGCTTTTTCGCGTGATATTGTTATGTGCTTGTGGTATGTTGCTTGAATACTGCTTTTTATTGTTGTAGCCGTATCATATGATATTGCCCCTATACCACAAGTGCTTTACAATATCTTTCGCTTTTAGCGAGACCCGTACTCTTATTTTCCATAGAATAACTATTCCATCTTTGAGGGAATGATTATTCTACTTAAACGGAGTGTGTCTCATTTTCGGATAAGTTTTCATGCTTCAACCTTCGGAGATGCTTACTTCATGTTTTTGAGAAGTGAATTCTCCTACGCGGTAAAGCGAATCTCAGAAGAAGATATTACTTAGCACTTCGATTTCTGGGGAAGAGTTTTTTTTTTTTTTAAGATGAACAAGTAGATCTTCCTTAAGAACCGAAGTGTGCCTCTAAGGAGGGCTTTATTTTGGTATTTTTGAGGAGTAGCATGTGGACTCCGAAGAGTAGCATTATGCTTTGTGGGGTATTGGTGTGCCTCCGAAGAGGTCTTGTGCTTCCAAAGAAGTCTTGATTTTGGTCTCCGAAGAGAAGCAATTTTTTGTATTTCTACTTGGGTGAAGTGGGTCTCCGAAGAGAAGCATTTTGCACTTTTACCCTGATGAAATGTGCCTCCGAAAAGGGCTTTTACCTCCGAAGATGGCTTGTGCCTCCGAAGAGGGCTTGTGCCTCCGAAGAGGGCTTGTGCCTCCGAAAAGGGCTTTTGCCTCCGAAGATGGCTTGTGCCTCCGAAGAGGGCTTGTGCCTCCGAAGAGGGCTTGTGATTGCCTGGAAGTTACTTTCTCATGGTCAGAGGTCTACGGGGCGAACGCAAGTTGCTTGATTGGATGTTTGCTTGCACAAACGATCGCAATTAACTAACAAGGTGCCCCTTTGGTACTCCCACCGATCTTTTTGATTGAGTAAAGCACTCCCATTTATTGGCGTGCCTTGTTAGAGGGCTTTGGTTTGTTGGTGTGCCAGGTAGGTTACGTCTCAGGGGCGAGTGGATCCACGGGGCGGACATACGCTATCTGGTCGGATGCATCACGACCAGTTAGCGAGGGTCTTGTTCCTTCCGATTGGGAAGGCGTCCCTTTAGTGGATCTTTCGGCCTTCCTGTTGAGAGGCATACCTCCCTTTGTCTGCTTCTTTGTTTGCTTGGCAATTTTCTCTCATCATTTGCCCATTAGGGATCTCTTATCATCATTTCCAAGCACATCTTTTTTCCTTTTGCGAGTAAATTGCTTCATCCGAAGGAGTGTTCTTCACCGTTGAATGACTTCACGAGACAAACGCGAGTTATCTAGTTGGATGCCCGTTCATAACGACAATCTCAACTAGTGAACAAAGGTTTGTCCCAGTAAAGTCGCCAACTCTTTATGTGAAGTTTTCCTTGCGTAGGATTTGAGTTTTGAATTTTTGTTGTTTGGTTTGTGCATTAGCTGATTTATAGAGGTCGCTTAGCTTTGTGATGAGCAAGCCTTGTTATAATGTCCTGCAATTTTGAATCGATATTTTAGCGATACATTTAAAGTATTTACATATCGAAATAAAACAGGCATTATGAAATAGTAAAGAACACAAGATTTATAGTGGTTCGGCCAAGAATCGGGCCTACGTCCACTTTATAGCTTTCATTCATTTACACTGATTTACAATGTTTCACAATACAACTGATACATTCATCATCATTTTACAATTTTGAGCAGAGCTCCTTTCAAGTAAAATAAGGGCGCAAATGATTGTTGTTCCAGGCCCTTGGAATTGGATCTCCTTCAACAATTATGAGTTTGAAAGTGCCATCAAGAAGTTTAGTGCCTATAACATATGGCCCTTCCCAGTTTGGCCCAAACACACCAGTTGCTGTCATGATCCTTTTCAAAACCAAGTCTCCGATTTCAAAGCTGCGTTGGCGAACTTTGGAGTTGAAATGCCTGGCTATTCTCTGCTGATGAGCTGAAACTCTGAGCCTAGCTTCCTCTCTTTTCTCATCGAGAAAATCAAGCGCTTCAAGTTGCAGTTTTTCATTTTCGGTTTTATTGAAATGAACTCTTCTATGCGAAGGAACCTCTACTTCTACTGGAATCATTGCCTCAGATCCGTATGCCAGTGAAAATGGAGTGTGCCCAGTTGCAGTTTTGTGAGTAGTTCTGTACGCCCATAGTGCTAATGGAAGCTTATCAACCCAACCACCTTTTGCTCTTTCAAGTTGCTTTTTGATAGTTGACTTGATGATCTTGTTAACTGCTTCCACTTGCTCGTTTGCCTACGGATGAGCCACTGCTGAGAAGCTTTTTCGAATTCTGAACCGTTTGCAAAAATCCTGGAATTCTTCACTTTCAAATTGAGTACCATTGTCGGTGATTATCTTCTGTGGCACACCATATCTGCAAATGATATTCTTCGTTACAAAATTTATCATCTTTTTAGAAGTGATGGTGGCCAAAGGTTCAGCTTCAGCCCATTTGGTGAAATAGTCAACGGCGACAATAGCATATTTAATTCCTGATTTAGCGATCGGTAATGGTCCAATTAGGTCTATTCCCCAAATGGCAAATGGCCATGGGCTGACCATTTGTGTGAGTTCGGTGGAAGGTGCTCTTGGGATTTTTGCAAATCTTTGGCATTTATCACACTTCCTGGAGTAAGCTGCAGCATCTCGATTAATATCCGGCCAGAAATACCCATATCGGAGAATTTTCTTTGCAAGTGTTTGACCACCTGAATGGTCTCCACATTCTCCTCCGTGCACCTCTGCTAAGATTGTCTTGGCTTCTTATTTAGTTACACATCGGAGTAGTGGGATTGAAAATCCTCGCCTGTATAATCTGCCATCTTGAATTACATATCTTGACGCTTTTCTCAATAATTTTCGACGTTCCTTAGAATCTTCTGGCAGAGAACCACTGAGTAAGTATTCTTTGATTGGACTCATCCACGATTCATGCTCTTGAGACGTAGTCATAACCCAATCAATATCCATTTCATCAATGCTTGGAGCCGACAGAACTTCTACAGGAACTAATCCCAGCAATTGAGCTTCTCCGGAACTTGAGTACTTTGCCAAAGAATCCGCCTTCATATTTTCCTCTCGGGGTATGTGGCTTATTGAGTAGTGATCTAAACCATTGAGGAGTTCGGAAGTTTTTGTCAAATATGCAGGCAAATTCCCTCCTTTGGCTTGGAATTCCTTCTTCACCTGGCAGACAATAAGCTGAGAATCACTGAAAATCTGTATCACTTTGATATTCAATTCCTTGGCGATCTTCAATCCGGCAATAAGGGCTTCATATTCTGCTTCATTGTTTGTCGAAGGAAATTCCAGTCTCAATGCATAACATAGTGATCGTCCTTCGGGAGTTTCGAGCACAACTCCTGCCCCAGAACAATAGTCATTTCTCGAGCCATGAACATACAACTTCCACTGTATCGGAATGCAGTCAGTTGTTTCTTCCTTACTGTCACCTTTGTCAGTGGATTCTGCAATGAAATCTGCTAAGGCTTGTCCGTTAATTGCTCTTCGGGGATGGTAAGTGATGTCATATTGACTGAGCTCTATGTTCGACTTTAAGAGACGACCCGAAGTTTCAGGACGATACAGGACTTGCTTCAAAGGTTGATCAGTCAGGACCTTGATAGGATGAGATTGGAAATAAGGTCTCAACTTCCTGGAAGCGATTATCAGACAATAAGCAAGTTTTTCTATCTTTGAATAATTCATTTCAGCTCCAGCGAACCGTTTGCTGATGTAGTAAACTGGACGTTGTATTTTCATATCTTCTCGTACAAGTGCTGCACTTAAAGCATGGGATGAAATTGCTAAATAGATGAAGAGGTCTTCACCATCACTAGGCTTGGAGAGGACCGGAGGAGTTCTCATATGATGAATCAGTTGATCGAAAGTATTCTGACATTCAGGAGTCCATTCGAAATTTTTCTTTCCTTTCTTTAGAGCATCAAAGAAGGGAATGCATTTGTCTGTGGCCTTGGAAATGAAGCGACTAAGAGCGGCAACCTTTCCATTGAGACTTTGCAGTTCTTTCTTTGTTCTAGGGGCTTTAACTTCTCTTAGAGCTGTGATTTGAGCAGGATTGGCCTCGATGCCCCTAGCGCTCACAATGAAACCCAGGAATTTCCCAGACTCTACTCCGAATGAACATTTCAATGGATTGAGCTTCATTCCGTACTTCCGAAGAATTGAGAACATCTCTGCCAAGTGATCCATGTGGTCTACTGCTTTCTTTGACTTTACTAACATATCATCAACATAGACTTCCATTGTTTTGCCGATCTGTGGCTTGAACATAGCGTTGACAAGTCTTTGGTATGTTGCCCCTGCATTCTTTAACCCGAATGGCATGACTTTGTAACAGTAGAGTCCCACATCTGTAATAAAGCTTGTGTCCTCCTGATCTGGTTCATTCATCATAATCTGATTGTATCCGGAATAGGCATCCATAAAAGATAACAACTCATGTCCAGCCGTCCCATCTACTAGTTGATCGATTCTAGGCAACGGGAAGCAGTCTTTGGGGCAAGCTTTGTTCAGATCTGAGAAATCAATGCATACTCTCCACTTTCCATTTGCCTTCTTAACCAGTACTGGATTCGAAACCCAATTTGGATAAGTGGATTCTTTGATGAAATTATTCTCTAAGAGGCGATCTACTTCTTCCTTTAAAGCTGCTGATCTTTCTGGACCTTGAGTTCTTCTTTTCTGTTTTACCGGTGTGAATTTCGGATCAACATTCAGAGTATGAACAGCAATTGTTGGAGAGATTCCGCACATATCAGCATGACACCAAGCGAACACGTCCAGATTTGCTTTTAGAAATGATATCAGTGTATTTTGAACTGTTGTACTTAGTTGCGAACCCACATTAAGCACTTTATTTGGGTCTTTGGAGTCGACAGGTATTGGTACCGTAACTTCCACAGGCACCACTCTATTTTCCTCTGCACTGGATTTTCTGGGGTCCATTTCTCGCCTTGCACCACTATGCTCTCCAGTGCAGGGGCCACTCTGTATTTGCTATAAGGTTGGGTTTTTGATGCGGAGGGGAGCTGCCGCATCTTTACCCATCTCTCTCTTTCTGGCTTCTCGAAGCTCTATAAGATAACATTCACGTCCAGCATTTTGATCTCCCTTGATGACACCAACACCATTTTCTGTAGGAAACTTCATAGTTAAGCACCACGGGGCCAAAATGGCCTTGAATGCAGCTAAAGCTGGCCTGCCTAGGAAAGCATTGTAGGCAGAAAATCCATCGACAATCACAAAGGTTTGTTTTCGAGTTACCCTTTTCTGCCCTTCACCAAGTTCCACGAACAAATCGACAGTTCCGATTGGTTGCTGTGGTTCCCCAGTGAAACCAACGATCTTTTGTGATGAAGCCTGAACGTCGGTCATTGGGATCTTCATCTGGTCAAATGTTTTCTTGAAAAGTATATTGCAGGAAGCACCGCAATCAATGATTACTCGTCTTACTATTGCTGGCCCGATTCCTGCAGAAATAACTAAGGGGTCTATGGTCGGAGCTTCAATACCAATAGAATCTCGAGCCTTGAACAAAATATCATTATCTGAAATCTTTTGCTGTTTTAGGGGTACTGTGTTTTCTACAGCAAAAACATCTTCTTCTGCCGGGATATACTTCAAAGCGTGAGCATATCGTTCCATCTCACCCCAGCTTTTGCCTGCTGGGTGTGGGCCCCCTGAAATGACGTTGATAACGGGCCTCTCAGATTCTTGTGCCGCAGCACCTTTACTTGATTCTGACGGCTGATTAGAGGGTTGTTGTCTCTGAGTAGACGAAGATGGATCACTTCTGTTTTTCTTGACATATTGTTGCAGCTTGTTTTCTCTCAATAATTCTTCAATTAAGCTCTTTAAGTGACGACAGTCATTGGTATCATGACCAGGTTGGTTGTGAAAACGACAGAACTTTCCATTTCTCATAGCGCCCTTTCCTGGTTTTATCTCAGCCGGTTTGGGATAATCCACAGCATCTTTGGTGGGGAAGAAGATATTTTCCAGAGTGTCGGTCAATGGAGTGAAATCTGAGGGTTTGAAGAAGCGAGGTTTCTTCATATCCTTTTGTTTCTTCCCCTCGTGATTTTCCCTTTTCTGACCTCCGGAATCTTTCTTTTCCGAAGCGGCAGTATTATTTTCCACCTTTGTTGCCACCACCTTCATTGATGCTGGAAGATTTTCCAAGCGTATGAATTCATCGGCTTTCTTGTAGAATTTCTCGAGAGAATTTGGCTCTTTCATCTTCAGCCATTTTCCAAATTCGCTCGATTTGTCGATAGCACACATCAAATAGGTCAAGATCATCCGTGGCTCTGCGTTATCAACTTCCGCCAGAGCTATATTGAAACGGTTCAGGAATGATTTAATAGGTTCTCCCAGATTCTGTTCAAGACTGGATAATGACATTATGTCCTTTGCCTTTGAAGCGTATAGCCTGAATTGCTCTTTAAACTTTCTAGTCAGATCGGAAAACTGATCTACTGATCGGACAAGAAGTTTGGTGAACCAGAGAAGTGCCACTCCTTCCAAATATACTGGGAAATACCGGCACTTGATTTCATCAGTTGCTCTCGCACCGGTCATATGCCAATCATACTTATACAAGAATTGGTTTGGATCACTTGTTCCCCGATAAGCAGGAATGGTAGGGGGAACAAATTTTCTAGGAAATTCAGCCTTTAGAATCTTCTCGGTAAATGGAGTCTTGCTTGGCGCGAATCCCCATTCACTCTCATCTTCACCTCTCTGCATGCTCTCTTTCATTATTTGCTTGATCATGCCAGAAAGATATTCCTCATTGTTCAAAGATTTTGCGGAGTAGACTTCTGCCATTTTCTCAGATGTTTGCTCGGGCAGATTTTCGTGGAAAATTGGCGATGGCCTAGATCCTTCAGCTCGGAGGGGTGCCCCTTCAGCAGCACCTGATCCCCCCTGAGGAATATTCCTCCCTTCGGAGTTGCGAAGGGCATCAGCGGTGTTTTCTTCATTACCCACTGGTCTTTGGTTGGCACCAAGCAGAGCGTTCAGTTTTTCCATCATCAGATTGTTTTGAGTCTCAATCTGCTGGTATAGTCCGGATACAGCAGCGTCTAGCTCCTCTCGCGTCACCCCAACGCTTGGAGCTGCTTGACTTGGTGAAGCAGAGGTGGCGGTATCATCATGAACATTTTCAGATCTGACAACCTTTCGTTTCCTTCCAGGAGCCATTATGTCTGATAGACTTCTAGTTCTGTAGGAAATCTTTTCAACAAACTTGTGCGAAGCAATGATGGATGGTAGCCTGAGTTCAATTCTCAGTGAAAGCACCAAAATGTTAACGTTAAAAATCGAACGATAACACCCGGTGTGTGTAATAAGATCGTGAAAGCACCACCCGTGTGACGGGAACAGAAATTAAGCAAGAAAATAGCCGAAATGCAGTAAATGAACAACAGGTTTATAGTGGTTCGGCCCGTAATTGAGCCTACGTCCACTTTATAGTCTCTTATTGCTGATTTGATTACAATTTGATACAAATCTCTTCAGGAAACAGTACAATTCGATCACAAGAAACAATCTAGACTACTAGCTCAATCTGCGACGGTGAAACTCGATAAATCCATGTCGGATGTGAGGAATTTCTCTCGAAGCTTGTTGTAGTGTCGCGAATTCTTGAAGGATCCTTGATTACTGAATGAATGAAGAGTTCGACGGAGTAACAGCGCTGTAGAAATGATTTGCCAAAAGTCCCCTCAATGTTGGAAGTGACGGGGTATTTATAGGAGCTGATTCCTGAGCTTTCAATCCGACCAAGTCATGAGTCGTATCGACTCATGGTAAGTCGTGACTCGTATTCGACTCATGATGTCTCGTGGGCGCCTTATGGTCCATCTTGCGGCTTAGTTGGAAGACGTGTTAAGTCGTAGTCGACTCATTAGATCAAAATAGTACAGGCCTGGGCCTTAGATTCCAGTTTCGATAGCCTTTAAGTCGTAAGCCTGATGAGTCGTACGCACCATGAGTCGTAAGACCTTATGAGTCGTATGTTTCCAAGTCTGATGAGTCGTAAAGACCATGAGTCGGATACTCCATGACTCGTAAGACCATGAGTCGTATACTTCATGACTCGTAAGACCATGAGTCGTATACTTCATAACTCGTAAGACCATGAGTCGTATACTTCATAACTCGTTGAACCTGATGAGTCGTAAAGACCATGAGTCGTTTACTCCATGACTCGTAAGACCATGAGTCGTATACTTCATGACTCGCAAGACCATAAGTCGTATACTTCATAACTCGTTGAACCTGATGAGTCGTAAGCCCTATGAGTCGTAAGACCTTATGAGTCGTACGTTTCCAAGTCTGATGAGTCGTACAGACCTTGACTCGCTGAACCATCTGGACCATGAGTCGTAGACTCCTTATCTCGTAAGTCCATGAGTCGTACAGCTCATAAGTCGTGAGGCCATAAGTCGTAGGGCCATAAGTCGTAGAAATTTAGGGGTTAACATATATGGTTCTTCAGTTTCCAGATTTGCAGTGTATATTTTTGGTTTGAAAATTCCACTCTTTGCCCTAGTGATCATATGGGACCGGTTGTTGTAGGTGTAGAAGGTTAATGATTGGATCTATCTTCAAATTTAGACCGTGAGCTTGATATCTGTGCTTGATCACTCATTTGTTGATCAATCGACTGATGACTAATATCCTAATAGGTTGCATAATAAGGACATATGGGTGATTTGGTTGACTCATGACCTGACCCAATATTGGATACTATGTGTGTTAACGTAAAAATCGAACGCTAACACCCCGGTGTGAGTATTAGTAAAGTGAAAGCACCACCCGTTGGTACGGGAACTACAACAAGCAGATAATTGCAGTAAAAGTAAAGAGAAAGCAGTTTTATAGTGGTTCGGCCCAAAATCAAGCCTACGTCCACTTTATCTTCTTTATCACAAGTTCGATTACAAGCTTTACAAGAATTCCTTCGATTACTCAGCAATCAATACAAGTAATTAGCACTACAATGCAAAAGAGATTTTGGAATCCATCTTGAATGTAGTTGATCTTCTCTTTAGGTAGTTTGGAATGTTTTTGGCAGTAGAGGTGTTGTAGAAGTCGTGAATGCAGCAGAGTTTCGACGCTTCAAAGTCTGGAAAAGTCCCCTTTGAATGTGGAGTAGGTGGGGTATTTATAGGAGGAGCAGTCCTTAGGTCGGCTGTGATAGGTCGTATGCGACCTATGAATCGTGCGACCTAAGAATATCTCGAGGTAATTAGGTTGTCCACGACTTAGTGGAGCTATCCTGGGCGAGTTACTGGGTATGAGCGACCTAATGTAGTGAATACAAAAGTTACCTCGGCCAAATTAAGTCGTGAGCAACCTAAAAGAAGAGGCAGGTCGTGAGCGACCTAATGGAAGAGGTAGGTCGTGTGGCTTTACTCTGTAGCATGTTAATTCGTTCCCTTTTCCTGAATTGCTAGGTCGCTAACTCGCTAACTCGCTAGGTCTCTAGGTCGCTAGGTCGCTTTCTGGAGTTAGGTCGCAGCCTTCTTATCTCGTTAGGTCGCTGGGTTTCTGGACCACTGAGTCGCTTAGTTTCTTAGGTTGTTAAGCCGTAAGTCGTTGGGTCGCTGAAGCTTTGAGTTGCTTAAGTCCCTTAGCTCGCTAAGTCGTAGGTCGTTGAAAAAGTGGTGTTAACACTTGCCCCTCGAAGTATATGCCTAGGGACTAGGTCGTGTGCATCGATACTTTTTAATTCGTGCCATCTGAATTGCTAAGTCGTGAGTCGCTCGAGTTGTTAGATCGTGAGTCGCTCGAGTTGTTAGATCGTGAGTCGCTCGAGTTGTTAGGTCATTTTTAGGCCGATTCGAATTCCACCTTTCCCGCCTATAAATTGCTTAGCTTCTCCTTCCTCCTCCACACTTACTCTATTATCTGAAACCGTTATTTATGAATCTCTGAGCACTCGAACTTCAAAGCAAAATTCCATTCCTCGTTATTTTGATCATCATTTCTAACAGCGAATTTAGGTAACGCTGATCTTCCATCTATTGTGCCTTCCATCGATTCTCTTATCACTAGTTCTATGCAATTTCTGTTACCATATTGTAAAGTTGTACTCCGTTTCGCCTTCTAATTATTGTCGAATCGTTGGTAATTGCTTTAAAAAGTGAATCGGCAAATTTGGAGAAGGCGATGAGGTTTTAGGTGTTTGGAGGAGATGATGAGGTTTTAGGCGTTTGGAGGAGATGAGGAGATATCATGTTAACGGGTTATTGGATAGTGGGCAATGTTGTGGTGTTCCTGATGAGGTAAGGGGGATGGGCACGCGGCAACATGCGAGTGGAGAGCAGGACTTAGGGTTTTTTGATGGAAGAAAATTCGGCATTTCCGAGTTATTCTTAGAGCGACCTAAAGCATCGAACGACCTAAGAGCCTTGCGACTTAAAAGAATATGAACGACTTAAGAACTTGCAACTTAAAAGAATCCGAACGACTTAAGAACTTGCGACTTAAAAGAATCTGAACGACTTAAGAACTTGCGACTTAAAAGAATCTGAACGACTCAAGAACTTGCAACTTAAAAAGAATTTGAACGACTTAAGAACTTGCGACTTAAGAAGTGTAGCATATTTCTTCGGACGAGATAATTCTCCTTACGACCTATCTTTGGATCGCACTATGATCTGGGCGACTTAACTTCTTACGACATAACTTTTAGGTCGCGGGCGTACTTGGATGAGTTAACCCTTAAACAAATTTACCCTGTCCTGGCTTAAAGCCTTATGCCTTAACTTGCAGTGTAGCTTTAACTCGTAGGAACATGACTAATGAACTCCATAGCTTGAGCAGAGTGACTTAAGGAAGGCTGACTTATGTTAGGTCGTTGAACATGATTTGGACGACCTAAGCACTCCCGAGCTAGTCTTAAGTCGTTCCTGCGACTTAAGGACTAGAACACTTGCAAAATTTTACAGAACTTGACTGAGTTGCCAATTTGAACTGCTTGAACTTGTTGCACTTTTTCACAGATTGTATTGACTTGATTGCTAATAACCTGTTAAATACAACATTTGCAGAAAACTGGGACGAATATACTCATCATTGACTGCCCACATCGAATGATGGATTAAATCAAGAGACAATATTCTACTTAAGTAAAATAAACTGAATTCAATCGAGTGTGAAATGCTGCGAATCAACTATCTTGAATGAAGTGTCAACACAAAATTCTCACAGTTAAAACTGCTTACTATCGAATGTTATCTGCATTGACACCACTCTCAGTTTTAATTTAATAACAAGTCTTGCATTTTCCTGAATTGACGTATGCCAACCAGTATTATTATTTTTATTTACTTATCATTTTATTAGCTTCGCACAACACTTCACACGCTTTTAGGAAACGTGCACCTTCATATTTGAACGTCCAGTTCCTTGTGTAGAATGACTTCTCAACAAGAAGAGATAGTAGGGCAAGCTGGAGAGGTCTTCCCAATAGCTAACCCCTTGGATGATCCCCTAGAAAGAACTTCCACCACTCTGAATCAACGGGTGTTCAGTCAATTATGTGTTCAGTTCGGTATCGCTGAAGCGGACGCTTTGCTTCCTGGGTAAACGATACTGCTGACAGGCCACCTCTTGGTTTTATCGTAGTTAATCGTCAGATGTGCTCAAGTGGAGCTATTCCTCCCTTTAACGATTTTCTTCGACAGCTCCTTCTCCGATTAACTATCTCTCCTTTCCAGTTGCATCCCAATGGCTACGCCATCTTGATGGGACTGTGTACTGTTTAGGAGGACACTTGACCGTCTTCTGAGCTTTGAAGAGATTTGCTATTTGTGCACATTTGTGAAGAATAAAGATCATCCTTCTATTGTACTTGTGAGGAGCGCCAGGAACTGTAAACTAATTGCTGATCTTCCTGAAAGCGCCCACGGGTTTTTAATCAATTTTTCTTTATTCGCTGTTCCCCGGGATTCTACGCCATTTGGAGAATAGGAAGTAAGCTTGCCTATCTCTGTTTTTTCCGTTCCTGAGCTTTTAAAAATCCGAGTTGTTAAGTGCTAACTTCATTCTTTTACTTTTACAGCACTTCCTCTTCTTTCTAAAGACTCCAGCCACAAGTCAACTTTTGAAAGGCTAAATGCTGTAGCCGTCGAGGAAAGGAGTATCAAATTTCTTTTGAAAGATGAATTTCTACATCAATTTGGCCTTTTACATCCTTCCCGATCCCTTCAACTTCGCGATGCCCCTGCTTCTCAACCGGAAACATCTGATGCCCCAGCTCCCGCAAAAGAACTTGCATTGAAAGAACTAGTTGCAGAAGCTTCATTGGTAAAATGCTCCGGTTCTACTGAGGGTGCAGAATTTTCCGGTAAGTCTAAACTTCGTTCGGTTATCGAAGAAGAGGAACTCCCTCAATGTCCCAGGAAGACCGCCACAGAAGTTGATGAGGGGACGGAGAAAGAAAGTTCTTCCACAAAAAGTACTGAACATGCTGAAGAAGGAACTGCTGGTGTGACTCACTCGGCTGGGCACAACAGTGACGACATCTTCGGGGGGTTAAGCGATTTTTTGGTGACTTCTCAAGAGCTTTTTAAAGATAATATCACTGCTCCTAAGCTTGTCTCTCCATCGGTCGAGGCAACATATGTCTTACGACCACTTCCGTCAACCCAAGAGTTGACCCTTACTGTAAAAGCCGACATCACTCCTAAGCTGAAGAGTGGTTTGTAGCTTGACGCACGTAGTTTGCACGCCACACACACTTAGGATTTTTAGCAGTTACTCACACTTAACTTCCTTTTTCTGGAGATTTCTAAATTCTATCTCTTTTTCATTTTCAGATTCTCCAATGGGACGAAGCGGCTTATATTATGATGATTTTAACCGCTACGGAAGGCGTGACTTTTATGATCCCCGGCGCTATTTCTCTGTTCCCAAGGAAACTGATGAGGAACGAGCGGCCAGAAAGCTCGTGAGAGGCAGGCTTACGAGGAGCGATATGGAAGAAAAGATGACCGCCATGACTCCTCTCAAAGAGATGACGATTCTCACAAAAGATAATCTCACGATGACAGGGGAAAGAGTCACATAACCGAGGAGCCAAGCAAGCGGGCCAAACTCGATGACAAGTCTTCTTCTGAAATCTCTAAAGTGCCCGCTGCTTCTATTTCTTTAGATATTCCTCCCAGCTCTCCTACCCTCAAAAGAACTGATATCCAAACAATCATCAATAGGCCTCCCTATCATGTCGAGAAGCCTCCGCCTTACACTCCACAGCCGATTCCCGAACTGGTGTCTAAAAGGAGTGCGTCTTGATTTGGATTTGGTACCGATCGACAAACAAGCCACGCTGCGAAATCTTGATGCTGTAAAGCTTGATATTGAAAGAATGTCCAGCTGGCAAAAACTGGTCGATGAACTCCAAAGAGTCAACCGTGCCAATCTTGAGGCTATGCTGACTATGGAAAATGATAAGTCTGAATGGCAGAAAATTCTTGATCAGCACGATGCAGAAATGAAGAGCGTCGCCGATGATAACGAGAGACTTGAGGCTGAAGTTAAGAAACTTAAGGAGGACCTTGCTACCTCTTCCGCTTCCTATTCCCAAAAGGAAGAGGTTTTTCAAAAGCAAGTGAGGGATGCGCATGCTGCTCAGAGAGATGCCAAGATCAAACTTGAGGCGGAACATCATGTTGTTGAAAAATACCGCAACGATACTGTCCAGTTGCGGGAAAAAGTCAGCTCCCAAGACTTGGAGATTACCATGTTAAAAGCTCAACTTTTAAAAGCAGAAAAGGAGCGTAATGAGGCCATTGCTGGAAGAGCGGCTGCTGAAGAGTCGCACGAAACAACCAAGGCCACCATCAGCTCCACTCTTTTTGAGTTTTATGTTCTCAGTGTCTTAGGGAAAGGAAGTCTTTCGTTCTTGGGTCCAAAATATGAAATTACTCTGGCCGAAGTGTGGGAGGCAATAAATGAAATGTTTAAAGATGCTGGTTATGCAGAGAAGGATTTGGAAGCTTGCTACTTGGACGACGATGGTCGTGCCGCCCTGGCTAGAGGAAAAGAATAGCTTGCCAGGGAGCGAGCCGAAGCGGCAGAAGGAGAACATCTGGGGAAGGCACCTTTGGCTGACCCCACTCGTTCTTCGGCTTCGGTCGACCCTGATATCATCGGTTCTAGCTCTCATTCCCTATCTCCTGCAAAAGCCGAAACTGAAATCACAATTCCTGAGCCCCCAACTGCTCACACTGAAGAAGAGGCCCAAGAAAGTACCGAAGTCCAAGACTATGAAATCGAAGTGATCAACCCAAGCTCTCCAGGTAACTTCAATTCCGATCTGGCTCAAGTGGACTGCTTGTTTGCTTCTCATGAGCTTGATGAACTTTTTGCCTATTACTTAAGCTTTGATGTGCCACTATCTCCTCTCTTTGCGGGAAATACTGATGTTTTTGACTTTTCTTCTTCTGTAGCGAAAACAATAAGTGCCACACAAGCTTCGCCTCCCCCAGCTGCTGCTCCTCCACCTCTTAAAGTTACTCCTCCTTCTGCTTCTCAACTGGGGTCGCAAGAAGAACAAATAGAAGCACTTCGAGGCTTAGATGACCCTGCGGCTTCTCAAGAGCAAAAAGCCGATGAACTTGAGGAGGGCGAGAGAACTCCGGAAGAATTCACTGCAGATGATATAAAGCTTTCTGATCTTATTTCTCTGGGCAGCGAATCTTCTTCAAAGAAGAGGGGAAAGCGCGGGGTTTCGAAGAAAAAGAAAGGCGCTTCTGCTGATGATGAAAAAGCAGAAGAAGACCTAGTTGCACCTCTTTCTCCTTCTTCCGCGACTCGTCCAAGCCGGCCTGCGAAGTTATTCATTAAACCAGGTGAAGGCTCCAAAGGCGGTGGGAGGAAGAAGAAATGAGTTTGGTTCTATCTTTCTTGTTTTGCTATTTTGGTTTTTGTCTAAAGGCTTGTATCGACCGGGGATTGTGCGGGTACCGACCCCCGCTTTTTTGAAACCTGCATATGGATAAAAAAATTGATAGTATGGAATAAAAATGACTCTTTTTACTTGTACAATCTCTTGTCAGTATTTGTGAATGCATTTATTCCTTGTTTTTGCACAAGTTTCTTTATTTTCTTTGTACGATACTGCAGTGAGCTCGTGGTATGCTGTTTGAGCGTTGTTTTTATTAATATAGCTATATGCCCCCATACCATGACTCATTGCAATATTCTAAAAAGACTTGTACTCTTATTCTTAGAGAATAATTCTTCCATTTTGAGAAAATATTATTCTGCTTTTAGTAGAGTGTGCCTTGTATTGGAGAAGTTTTCTTCCTTTTCTTTTCTTTTTAGAAAAGTTAACACACTTCAACTTTTGAAGATGGCCACTTTTATTTTCTGAGAAGTGGATTACTTTTTGTAGTGAAGCGGACTTTTGAAGAAAACTTTTATTTTTGGACGTGCCTCGTTAGAGGGCTTTATTTGGCACTTTACCGTTGGGGGTAGAAATGTGCCTCCGAAGGGGGCTTTGTTTGATATGCCTCTGGAGAGGGCTTTCTTAGTGTGCCTCTTGGAGAGGACTTGTGCCTCCGAAGTGGGCTCCTCCGAAGAGTTGTGCCTTCGAAGATGGCTTGTGCCTCATTAGAGGTCTTTTGCCTCGTTAGAGGTCTTTTGCCTCCGAAGAGGACTCCTCCGAAGAGTTGTGCCTCCGAAGAGGGCTTGTGCCTCGTTAGAGGTCTTTTGCCTCGTTAGAGGGCTTCGTGCCTCCGAAGAGGGCTTTTGTTTTTGTGCCTCCGAAGAGGGATTATGCTTCCGAAGAGGGCTTGTGCCTCCGAAGAGGGCTTTGTGCCTCCGAAGAGGGCTTTTGTTTTTGTGCCTCCGAAGTGGGCTTGTGCCTCCGAAGAGGGCTTTTGTTTCGCCTGAAAGTTATTTCTCACAGTCAAATGGATCCACGGGGCGGACGTAAGCCACTTAATTGGATGTTCGTGCACAAATGATCGCCATTAACTAGCAAGGGTCCTGTGCCTTCCTTTGGGATGGTGCCCCTTCGGTGGTTCCATTAACCTTATTAGTTGAGAAAAACATTTCATTTTACAGCGTGCCTCGTTAGAGGGCTTTTAAATTGTGCCTCCGGAGAGGGCTTTGAGCTGTGCCTCCGGAGAGGGCTTTACTTGTTTTGTTTGCCAGGAAGGTTGCGTCTCACAGTTAAGTGGTTCCATGGGGCGGACGCAAGCCACCTAATTGGATGTTTGTTTGCACAAGCGATCACAATCAAGCAACATGGGCCCGGTGCCTTCACTTTGGGAAGGTGCCCCTTTTGTGGTACCACCAACCTTTTTGGTTGAGAGACAAGATTCCTTTTTGGCTGCTTTTTGTCTGCTTGCCAATATCTTTTCATCATCTGTTCCTCAGCGATTCCTTGTTGTCACCTTTGAATACGTGTTCCTTCCTTTTGCAGGTTGTTTGATTCTTCCAGAGAAGTGCATTTCTTTGTTAAGTGAACCCACGGGGCAGACGCAAGCTACTTAATCGGATGTTTGTTTGCACAAACGATCTTAATCAGTTAGCAAGGGCCTAGAACCTTCACTCTGGGAAGGTGCCCCTTCGGTGGAATCACCAACTGTTTGTGAGAAGTACTTCTTATGTAGGAATTGAATCTGGAATTTTTGTGGTTTGACATTTACTTGTTGAGTGATTTATGGGAATCGCTTGGGTTTGTGACGTGTTGAATAGGTAAGCTTTGCTTTGATTTCCTGCAATATTAAATCGACATTTTAGCAACATATTTAAGATATTTACACATCGAAATGATACAAGCATTTTAAAGCAGTAGAAGACACAAGTTTTATAGTGGTTCGGCCAAGAATTGGGCCTACATCCACTTTATAGTTCTTATTGTTGAGTCACACTGATTTTACAATGGCTTACAATACAAGAATGATACATCCAGAATTATTTTACAAATTTAAGCATCGCTTTTAAGTAAAATATGGACGCAAATGGTTGTTGTTCCAGGCTCTAGGGATTGGATCTCCTTCGACAGTTGTGAGTTTGAAAGTGCCATCAATAAGTTTTTTGCCTATGACATACGGCCCTTCCCAGTTTGGCCCAAACACTCCTGTTGTTGTCATGATCCTTTTCAAGACTAGATCCCCAATTTCAAAGCTGCATTGACGAACTATAGAATTGAAGTGCCCGGCTATCCTTTGCTGTTGAGCTGCAACTCTGAGTTCAGCTTCCTTCCTTCTTTCATCAAGCAAGTCAAGTGCTTCAAGTTGCAGCTTTTCGTTTTCAGCTTGGTTGAAATGAATTCTCCTGTGTGAGGGGACCTCTATTTCTACTGGAATCATTGCCTCTGATCCATATGCTAATAATGAGAATGGAGTGTGCCCAGTTGCAGTTTTGTGGTAGTCCTATATGCCCATAGTGCTAGTGGCAGCTTATCAACCCAACCACCTTTTGCTTTTTCCAGTTGCTTTTTGATGGTTGATTTGATGATTTTGTTCACTGCTTCCACTTGTCTGTTTGCCTGCGGATGAGCCACTTCTGAGTAGCTTTTTCGGATCTTGAATCGTCTGCAAAATTCCTGGAATTCTTCGCTTTCGAATTGGGTACCATTGTCTGTTATTATCTTCTGAGGCACTCCATACCTGCAAATGATATTTTTAGTCACAAAATTTATCATCTTTTTAGAGGTAATAGTAGCCAATGGTTCAACTTCAGCCCATTTAGTGAAATAATCAACAGCAACAATGGCATATTTGATTCCGGATCTGGCAATCGGCATAGGCCCAATGAGATTTATTCCCCAAATGGTGAATGGCCATGGACTGACCATCTGTGTTAGCACGGTGGAAGGTGCTCTTGGGATTTTTGCGAATCTCTGGCATCTGTCACACTTTCGGGAATAGCTAGCAGCATCCCGATTAATATGCGGCCAAAAATACCCATAACGGAGAATTTTCTTTGCAAGAGTTTGGCCACCTGAATGATCTCCACATTCTCCTCCATGCACTTCAGCTAAAATTGTCTTAGCCTCTTCTTTGGTTACACATCGGAGTAATGGCATTGAGAATCCTCGTTTGTACAAATGGTCGCCTTGAATTACATATCTCGGGGCTTTTCTTAACAGCTTCTGTCATTCTTTTGAGTTTTCTGGCAAGGACCCGTTGAGTAAATATTCTTTGATCGGGGTCATCCATGACTTCGGTTCTTGAGATACAGCCATGATCCAGTCAATATCCATCTCATCAATACTCGTAGCTATCAAGACTTCTATAGGGACCAATCCCAATAATTGAGCTTCGCCAAAGCTTGAGTATTTCGCGAGAGAATCTGCCTTCATGTTCTCTTCCCGGGGGATATGGTTGATTGTATAATGATCAAAATCATCGAGAAGCTCACAAGCTTTTCATAAGTAAGCAAGCAGATTTCATCCTTTAGTTTGAAACTCTTTCTTGACTTGGCATACAATAAGCTGGGAATCACTGAAGATCTGCAATACTTTGATGCTCAGTTCTTTAGCAATCCTCAGACCAGTAATAAGAGCTTCGTATTTGGCTTCATTATTTGTCGAACGAAATTCTAATCTCAATGCATAACACAATGATCGCCCTTCGGGGGCTTCAAGCACAACCCCAGCTTCGAAACAGTAGTCATTTCTTGCACCATCAACATACAATTTCCATCAGATCAGGATGTCATCAGTTACCTCTTCCTCACTGCCACCTTTATCTGTGCATTCTGCAATGAAATCTGCTAAAGCTTGTCCATTGATTGCTCTTCGGGGATGGTAGGTGATATCATATTGACCGAGTTCAATATTCCACTTCAGAAGTCGAGCCGAAGTTTCAGGGCGGAATAGGACTTGCTTTAGAGGTTGATCAGTGAGGACTTTAATAGGATAAGCCTGGAAGTATGGCCTCAACTTTCTGGACGCGATCAATAGACAATAGGCGAGTTTTTCTAACTTCGAATAATTCATCTCTGCCCCAGTGAATCTTTTGCTGATGTAATAAACTGGACGCTGAACTTTCACGTCTTCTCGTACCAACGCTGCACTGAGAGCATGAGATGAAACTGCTAAGTATATGAATAGATCTTCACCATTGTTGGGCTTAGAAAGTACTGGAGGCGTTTCTTTGTGATGAATCAGCTCATCAAAAGCTTTTTGACACTCAGGGGTCCATTCAAAATTCTTCTTTCCTTTCTTCAGAGCATCAAAGAAGGGAATGCATTTATCTGTGGCTTTGGAAATAAATCGACTCAAAGCAGCGACTTTCACATTGAGGCTTTGCAATTCCTTCTTTATTCTAGGGAGTTTGACTTCTCTTAAGGCAGTGATCTGAGCAGGATTAGCTTCAATGCCCCTAGCACTCACAATGAAACCTAAGAATTTTCCGGACTCAACCCCGAATGAACATTTCAGAGGATTCAACTTCATCCCATACTTTCGGAGGATTGTGAACATTTCTGCTAGATGGTCCATGTGGTCTACTGCCTTCTTCGATTTCACTAACATATCATCAATGTACACTTCCATAGTATTGCCAATTTGAGGCTTGAACATGGCATTAACGAGTCTCTGATAAGTTGCCCCCGCGTTCTTTAGTCCGAAGGGCATGACTTTATAGTAGTAAAGACCAACATCGGTGATGAAGCTCGTGTCCTCCTGATCTGGCTCATGCATCATGATTTGATTGTATCCTGAGTAAGCATCCATAAAAGACAATAATTCATGCCCGGCTGTTCCATCCACCAACTGGTCAATCCTGGGTAACGGGAAACAATCCTTGCGGCATGCTTTGTTCAAGTCTGAAAAGTCGATGCATACTCTCCACTTTCCATTTGCTTTTTTAACCAACACCGGATTAGAAACCCAATTTGGATAAGTGGATTCTCTGACAAAGCCATTCTCCATGAGCCGATCTACTTCTTCTTTCAATGCTGCTGACCTTTCAGGACCCTGGGTTCTTCTTTTCTGCTTTATGGGTGTGAACTTCGGATCAATATTTAAAGCATGCACTGCGATTTCTGGAGATATTCCGCACATGTCAGCATGACTCCAAGCGAATACATCCAGGTTGGCTTTTAAGAATGATATTAGTATATTCTAAACCGTCATGCCAAGTTGTGAACCCACATTCAGCACCTTGTTTGGGTCACTCAGGTCAACAGGTATTGGTACCGTCACTTCTACCGGCACCACTCAATTCTCTCCTGCACTGGTCTTTCTGGGATCAATTTCTTTTTGCGCACCACTATGTTCACCAGTGCAGGGTCCATCCCGTAATTGCTACAAGGTGGGTTCTTTGATGCAGAGCGGAGCTGCAGCACCCTTTCCCATCTCTCTCTTCTTCGCCTCCCCGCAACTCTGTGAGATAACATTCCCGCCCAGCATTCTGGTCCCCCTTCAAAACACCAATGCCGTTTTCAGTGGGGAATTTCATAGTTAGGCACCACGGGGCGAGAATAGCTTTGAATGCAGCTAGAGTTGGTCGTCCGAAGAAGGCGTTATAAGCAGAAAATTCGTCAACAATAACAAAGGTTTGCTTACGGACCACTTTTCTTTCCCCTTCACCAAGTTCTACAAATAAGTCAACGGTTCCGATGGGCTGTTTTGGTTCCCCAGTGAACCCAACAATTTTTTGCGAAGAGGCTTGAACATCAGCCATCGGGATATTCATTTGATCAAATGTCTTTTTGAAGAGGATATTACAAGAAGCGCCGCAATCAACAAGCACTCTTCTCACAATAGCTGGTCCGATACCGGTGGTTATTACCAAAGGATTCATGGTGGGAGCTTCAACTCCCACAGAATCTCTAGCTCTGAATACGATGTCATCGTGAAAAGTTCTTTGTTGTTTTGAAGGCACAGCATCACCCAAGACAAAAACAGTTTCTTCTTTCGGGGAATGTCTCAGAGCATGAGCATACCTCTCCATCTCTCCCCAAATTCTGCCTGCTGGGTGAGGACCCCCTGTGATTACATTAATAACAGGCCTTTCAGATTCCTGCACCATAGCCTTTTCACCTGAGCCAGATTGACGAGCAGGAAGTTGCTGCCCCTGAGTAGATGAGGCCGGATCACCTCTGTTTTTCTTGACATACTGTTGTAGTTTATTCTTTCACAGCAGCTCTTCAATTAAATTCTTCAAATGGCGACACTCATTAGTGTCATGGCCAGGCTGATTATGAAATCGACAGAATCTTCCATTAGGCACAAAATTTTTCCCAAGCTTTATCTTAGGTGGTTCAGGGTACTCAATAGCATCCTTGGTTGCGAAGAAGATGTTCTCTGGAGTCTCAGTTAGAGGAGTAAAGTCTGAAGGCTTAAAGTAACGAGGTTTTTTCACATCTTTCTGTCTTTTCCCACCGTTATTTTCCCTCTTCTGATCACCAGATTCTTTCTTATTAGAAGTTTCAGCCACATTGTTGTTTTCAATTTCAGCCACAACCACCTTTGTTGGTGCAGGAAGATTTTCCAGACGCATAAATTCGTCAGCCTTTTTATAAAACTTCTCAAGTGAATTTGGTTCCTTCATCTTCAACCATTTTCCGAATTCACATGTTTTATCGATGGCTCGCATCAAGTAAGTTAGAATCATTCGAGGCTCAGCATTATCCACTTCGGCCAAGGCTATATTAAAACGATTCAAGAAAGATTTGATAGATTCTCTAGGAGCTTGTTCGAGGCTGGACAGTGACATTATGTCCTTGGCCTTTGAAGTATACAACCTGAACTGTTCCTTGAATTTACGAGTTAAGTCAGAGAATTGATCTACCGATCGGATTGGTAGCTTCGTAAACCAAAGTAGAGCCACCCCCTCCAAATAAACAGGAAAATATCTGCATTTAATTTCATCTGTTGCCTTGGCACCTGTCATATGCCAGTCATACTTGTACAAGAATTGATTAGGGTCACTTGTCCCCCGATAGGCTGGGATAGTAGGGGGAACAAATTTCTTTGGAAATTCAGCTTTTAGAATTCTTTCGGTAAACGAAGTCTTGCTTGGAGCAAATCCCCAGTCACTTTCATCTTCATCCCTTTGCATACTTTCTTTCATAATTTGGCGAACCATTCCTGATAGGTATTCCTCATCGTTCAGAGGCCTTGCCGGCCAGACGTCAGCCACTTTTTCAGAAGTTTGCCTGAACAAACGTTCGCGAAGAGGCGGCTGCGGCCTTGAACCTCCAGCTTGGGGAGGTGCTCCTTCGGCGGTGCCAGCTGCCCTTTGAGGAATACTTTTGTCTTGGGAATCATGAGTATCTTCAGCAAAGGTTGGTTCATTATTTTCTGGTTGTTGGTGAACCCCAAGCAGAGCGTTTAACCTTTCCATCATCAAAGCATTTTGAGATTCCATTTGTTGGTATAATCCAGACACAACATCATCAAGTTCGGCCCTTGTGACTCCAATAGTAGGAGTCTCCTGATTTGGCGCTACAGAGGTGGCAGTCCTGTCATAAGCATTTCCGGATCTCGTGGATCTACTCTTTCTTCCAGGAGCCATGATTTCAGATAGACTTCTGGTTTTTAAGGAGAGTCTTTCAACAAATCTTTGCGAAGCAATGGTGAGAACACTCATGAGCTCGATGTTCTCAGTGAAAGCACCATAAATGTTAATGTAAAAATCGAACGCTAACACCCCGGTGTGTGTATTAGTAAAGTGAAAGCACCACCCGTTGGTACGGGAACTACAACAAGCAGTTAATTGCAGTAAAAGTAAAGAGACAGCAGTTTTATAGTGGTTTGGCTCAAAATCAAGCCTACGTCCACTTTATCTTCTTTATCACAAGTTCGATTACAAGCTTTACAAGAATTCCTTCGATTACTCAGCAATCAATACAAGTAATTAGCACTATAATGCAAAAGAGATTCTGGAATCCATCTTGAATGTAGTTGATCTTCTCTTTAGGTAGTTTGGAATGTTTTTGGTAGTAGAGGTGTTGTAGAAGTCGTGAATGCAGCAGAGTTTCGACGCTTCAAAGTCTGGAAAAGTCCCCTTTGAATGTGGAGTAGGTGGGGTATTTATAGGAGGAGCAGTCCTTAGGTCGGCTATGATAGGTCGTATGCGACCTATGAATCGTGCGACTTAAGAATATCTCGAGGTAATTAGGTCGTCTATGACTTAGTGGAGCTATCCTGGGCGAGTTACTGGGTATGAGCGACCTAATGTAGTGAATACAAAAGTTACCTCGGCCAAATTAAGTCGTGAGTGACCTAAAAGAAGAGGCAGGTCGTGAGCGACCTAATGGAAGAGGCAGGTCGTGTGGCTTTACTCTGGAGCATGTTAAGTCGTTCCCTTTTCCTGAATTGCTAGGTCGCTAGGTCGCTAGGTCGCTAGGTCGCTAACTCGTTAGGTCGCTAGGTCGCTAACTCGTTAGGTCGCTAGGTCGCAGCCTTCTTATCTCGTTAGGTCGCTGGGTTTCTGGACCACTGAGTCGCTTAGTTTCTTAGGTTGTTAAGCCGTAAGTCGTTGGGTCGCTGAAGCTTTGAGTTGCTTAAGTCCCTTAGCTCGCTAAGTCGTAGATCGTGGAAAAAGTGGTGTTAACCGTGTGTTGTGGTCCATTATCACTTGGTTGATCTTCAACATACATCTCTTGATTGTGTGGTAATGGAGGTATTGAGAACTTTGAATTATATTTTTTTTGAGTTGTTTTAATCTCCTTTTCATTGAAAGGAAATACATCTTCATTGAAGACAACATGTCTTGAAATGAAGATTCTTCCTTTGCTGTCCAAACATTTGTAACCTTTTAATTTATTGGCATATCCTAGAAAAGTACAGGGAGAAGATTTAAAGCTTAGCTTGTGGTTATATGGTCTTAAATATGAAAAACATAAGCAACCGAATACTTTTAGACTTTTGTAATCAGGTTGTACATGGAACAACATCTCAGTTGGACTTTTTCCTTGTAGCACTGGCAATTTGTTAATCAAATATACCGCTGTACTGTGACGCCCCACCTCTATACCCACGCTAGCTGAGAACACTATGGAGTAATGCTGTCAACTAGCACAGAGAATAAGGCTGTTGAGGAGCGACCATCCGTGTAATTTCTTTGTGCGAGCATCGATATGTCAGATAGTATAGCATGCATTTCGTAGAAGGAGGAAATCCGACATACCGATACAAACTCAAAGCTATCACACAGTGGCTATATATGATTCTTCAGAAACAAACATAGAAGTAAACATAACATAAATCAGTCACACACATCCATATCACAAAGGCGGAAAAAGATATGAATATATAACACATGAAAGTGTACATCAGAGTAGTGGTCTGAAAGATCCACGATAATACAAAAGAATAGCAACAAGCTACACAAAAGGATAAGTATACATCTCAGAGTCTATATCTCAAATGTATACAACAAAAACTACTAATCTAAGTAGTTAGCTAAAAGTCAGAATAATCCCTGAAGAGAAGTCAAGCAGAAGCACCTGTAACATCTCGGTCTGACCCGAGTATTATTTCATAAGAAAATAATAAACGGATCAGTCTAGCTATAAATATCAGATGACATGATATAGAATAAATGATATGGCAAAAACATGTAACAACCATAATGGCATACTACTATAAGTATGTAATTGAAAATCAACAAGAGATTAATCAATATCACAAGAATCTTCTCAAAGATAAAATAGGGTATCATACCCTAAACTTGTATTCATAACAAGTCAATGACACACAAATTCACCAATGCACAAAAATTGATAAAAACATATCAATGGAAGTCACGAAAATTGGTGAAGCATAAAATTCCAGAAATTATCACAAGAAATCTAGAAATCACAAGAAGGGGGGAGGCCTATCACAAAATGGGAGTATGAAAACTCACCAACACGTGTATCACAAAACGAGACGCTATCTCATGGTAGCTAACCATTAGTTTTGAGCCGAAGCTCCACAAGAATGGCCCGAAGACCGTGGGGCGCTACCCCACATATGTGATGGTGAAACATCACACAAACGGGGTTTAGTCTCCCTCGTAGACAAAGAGACATCACACAACTGCTAGTCTAAATCAAATCACAAAAATGATGGTCATGATCATCAAGAAGTGTCAATCACACCAAGCTAGTAAATATATGAGTTTAGCTTCATGTCCCATAACCACTTGCTTAACTTAAATATTTACGAACAAGCTGTGAATCTTCACTAGAAAATTGTCACAAAAGGTTCAATCGAACAAGTCCATGAATTAACCGACGAAGTGAAAGAAAGCATTTCATACCACTCGTTTTACTAAGTCGTTTAATTAGATTTCTCATCCGAGTGAAGTAAAGGCTTGTATATACTAATAGATTGAAAAACGGTTTAGGAAAAAGAGCTTTGTAATAAAATGGAGTTGAAATCGTTTTGATGAAAGAGTTTTGATATTTACTACTAGTATTGAAACCTTTATATCTTTAGAGTGACAAGTCACAAAACGATTGTTGAAACAAATCGAATCACATAAATTCACATTCGAAGACGTGAGTAAAGTCCAAAGGAATCAATCCTAAAACCATCAAAGTAGGAAGGCCCGTGTGACCAAAGGTGGCCGAGTTAAAGTGATGTGCGACCTAACATAGCCGAGGTAAAAACTGCAAGTAGACCGAGCGACCTAAGGTAATAAGGTCTAACGACCTAAAGGTATTGGGGTCTTGCGACCTAACGAAATTGAGGTCATGCGACCTACGACCTAATGGTGCAAACGACCTAAAGGTATGGCGCGATCTATGAAGCAAACAGGTCGAGCGACCTAAAGTGATGGAACAACCAAAGCATGGTGCGACTTAACGTATTACGCGACCTAATGGGGTGAGCGACCTAACACGGTCGAGCTAAGCGTACGATGCAACTAAGTCTGGGTGAACGACCTAGTGGGTTACGACTTAAAGTAGGATAGGTCGAACGACCTAAGAATAGCATGCTGAGCGACCTAGGTGAGCGACCTAAGTGAGCGACCTAAGCAATGTGGCGCGACCTATAATATCCAAATGACCCAACTAGGCGAGCGACCTAAAGGGAAGATAGGTCGAGCGACCTAACTCATAGTCGAGGTAAGGAAAGACGCGACCTAAAGACTCGCGACCTAAAGACTCGCGACCTAAAAAAAGACAAGGCTGGGCGACTTAACTCGTGGCGAGCTAAACGTAGGCAGAACGACCTAGCGGGTTACGAGCTATAGCCGAGCGACCTAAAGGTGCTGGAAGACCGAGCGACTTAAGGATCGCGACCTAACTACGGGGCGACCTAAGGAAGTGAACGACCTAAGAACGCGAGCAGCTTAAAATACTCGAACGACCTAACAGCAGGCGAGCGACCTAAGCCCAGAACGAGCAATTTGCAGGCCTATCCTCTCCAAAGCCGAACGACCTAAGCCCAGAATTTTGCCAAAACACTAAAAATTGGGTTTTTCACCAATTCAATCCAAACCAAATGCAAATTCATGTGCACAAGTGATAGGGAATCATTCCCAACAATCCAATGACAGTTATAGGCAAGAATGTGAGATAAAAATCTCACCTTTTCACAATTTAGATGAAAATCAAGCTTGAAAGCAAAGTGAGAAGCAACCACAAGCTTGAATCAATGCTTCACTTTGAATTTGGAGTTAGATGTTGGATTAGCAATGAAAACTTGAGCTTGGAATTTTAATTTCCCATTCCCTCCACCATTTTTGGTAAAGCTTGAAGTGTTTGAAGAAGTGGTGAAGAGGAGAGGGGGTTGGGACTGAGTTAACAAGTGGTTCAGCCCAAACCAAAGCCCTAAGCAAAAAGTGATGAAAATTCCATTATCTCCAAACATATCGATGTTTATACTTAAAAGATGGCAAACGGCGTTTCGAACTCAATGGAAGTGGTCTCGAGTCCTAATTTGACCGTTTGCAAAAAGTAGCTTTTCGTACTAAAATCCGACTAACGATAAAATATTTAAATAAAATATTCAAATATAAAATTGACAAATATGCGGGTTGTTACAGACTCCCCTCCTTAAAGAGATTGCGTCCTCGCAATATATAAGATGGAAAGTAAAAAGTAACAACCATAAAAGCATATTAACACAAAAGAAATTTGAAATAAGAAGTTCACCTCAAAGAGCATGAGAAAGCAAGTCCGGATGTGCTCGCTCGATGAATTCTCTAGTTTCCCAAGAGCAATCCTTAGAATTTGAGGACCATTGAACTTTAACAAGCGGAACATCTTTATTTCGAAGTCGTTTGACCTCCGAAGCAATAATTCGAATAGGTTGCTGCTCATAAGTTAAATTAGGCGAAACTTCAATTTCTTCCACAACACCGGGCTCAAGCATCGAATCGGAATCCCGAAGGCACTTCCGTAATTGAGAAACGTGAAACACGTCATGCATGGCAGAAAAATGAGCCGGTAATGAAAGGCGATAAGCCATGGAACCAATATGTTCAGTGATAGGAAATGGCCCAATATATCGAGGCGCTAATTTTCCCGATCGACTGAAACGTACAACACCCTTCATAGGTGAAACACGAACGAATGCAAGGTCTCCAACAGAAAATTCTAATTTCCTTCTTCGGTTATCGGCATAGGATTTTTGTCTACTCTGGGCTTCTTTCATCCTATGTCGAATAAGTTCAATCTTTTCAGTGGAATCACGAATAAAATCTGGACCTAAAACCAGCTTCTCACCGGCCTCAAGCCAACAAGAAGGAGATCGGCATGGCCTTCCATAGCGTGCCTCGAAAGGTGCCATACCAATACTAGATTGGAAGCTATTATTATAGGAAAATTCAACAAGTGAAATATGATCTTCCCAACTTCCATCGAAATCAAGCACACAAGCACGAAGAAGATCTTGAAGAGTTTGATTCATACGCTCGGTTTGTCCATCAGACTGGGGGTGATAAGCGGTGCTAAAATTAAGCTTCGTTCCCAAAGCTTTTTGAATACTCTTCCAAAATCCACTAGTAAATAATGGATCACGATCACTAACAATAGAAGTAGGAACTCCATGCAATTTAACAATTTCTTTGATAAAGAGGTTGGCCAGAAGAGGAACGGTTCGGTCCGACCGAATGGGAATAAAATGGGCGGATTTAGTAAGTCTATCAACGATCACCCATAAGCTATCATGACCCGAACGAGATCGGGGAAGGCCATCAATAAAATCCATGGAAATTTGATCTCACTTCCAAATTGGAATTTCCAATGGTTGCAATAACCCACCGGGCCTTTGATGTTCAGCCTTGACAAGTTGGCAAGTCATGCAACACTTAACAAAGTTAGCAATATCAGATTTCATTCCCTCCCAGTAATAAAGTCGCTTCATATCCGCGTACATTTTACTACTACCGGGATGAATGGAAAATTTGGAACGATGAGAATCTTCTAAAATATTTTTACGAAGATCACTAATATTTGGCACGATAAGCCTACCAAATTTTCGAATGCCGCCACGAGAATCAATATCAAAGTCTTTCAAACCTTCAACATCGGTTTTATCCTTAAAATTTTGGCTAAGAAGAGCCAGTTTGGAATCTAGCCTTTAAGCTTCAAGAATGCGGTCTAAAAGAGAAGGACGAGCCTCAAGGCTACATAAAACAAAAGATGAACATAAATCGGAGACACGATCTCGAATTTCACAAGTGGATAAAACCTCGAGATCTTTCCATTCAGATATCATCATAGAAACAACTACTTGTTGCTTATGACTAAGAGCATCAGCAACTCGATTTCCCTTTCCGAGAGTATAAAGAATGTCAAGATCATAAGAAGCAAGGAATTCGAGCCAACGTTGTTGACGCAAATTAAGTTCCTTTTGAGAAAATAAATATTTCAAAGACTTATGATCAGTATAAAGTATAAATTTTTCTCCCAAAAGATAATGTCGCCAAATTCGAAGGGCGAAAACGATAGCCGCGAGTTCTAAATCATGTGTGGCATATCTAGTCTCAACCGGCTTCAATTGCCTAGAAGCATAAACAATAACACGTTCTTTTTGCATAAGAACGGCACCTAAACCAACGCGACTAGCATCGGTATAAACAACAAAATCTTGATTCCCTTCGGGAATAACAAGAATAAGAGCATCAGAAAGGAGTTCTTTTAATTTCTGAAAAGAAGTTTCACATTTGTTCGACCAAATGTATTTAACACCTTTCTTTGTTAAGCCAGTAGGAGGCACGGCAATTTTAGAAAAGTCTTTTATGAACGGCGGTAATAACCTGCCAATCCGAGAAAGCTACGGATTTCAGTCACGCTCTCCGGTCTCTTCCAATGTTGAATCGCTTCAATCTTTGAAGGATCCACTAATATTCCGGATTCAGAAATAATATGACCGAGAAACTTCACACTAGATTGCCAAAAGTGGCATTTAGAAAATTTTGCTTTTAATTGATTGCTCCTAAGAGTTTCCAATACAATCCGAAGATGCTTTTCATGTTCCTCCTCGGTTTTAGAATACACAAGAATATCATCAATAAAGATGAGAACAAACCGATCGAAGAAATCTTTGAAAACTCGATTCATAAGGTCAACGAAATAAGCCGGAGCATTCGTTAAACCAAATGGCATAACTAGCCATTCATAAGATCCATAACGAGTACGGAATGAAGTCAAAGGAATACTATCCTCTGCAATACGAAGCTGATGAAAACCGGTAGCCAAGTCCAATTGTGAAAAGACTCTAGCACCACTAAGTTGATCAAATAGATCATCAATCCGAGGTAAAGGATATTTATTCTTAATAGTAAGATCATTAAGCTTGCGGTAGTCAACGCAAAGCCTAAGTGTACCGTCGGATTTCTTAACGAAAATTGCTGAAGCTCCCCAAGGCGAGGAACTAGAGCGAATAAATTGCTTCGTCTCCAATTCGGACAATTGTTTGCGCATCTCTTCATTTTCCTTATTAGACATGCGATAAGGAGGACGGATAATAGGTTGAGCTCCATGTGTAAGATTAATTCTGAACTCAATTGCTCGCTTAGGTGGTAAACCTAAAACGGGCTCAAAAATGTCGGAAAATTCACGAACGACGTGAATATTAGAAATGACATCTTCCTCATCATCATTATCATCATCACGAGGATTTAAAGAATATAACGACGCCGTTAAAGTAGAATCCAAATCTTTAAGAACAATAGAAATCTGCTTAACAGATAGTGGATGTCGGAGATAAATAGTCCGCTCAGGACATAGGATATGAGCTTCATAACGGTTAAGCCAATCCATACCCAAAATCATTCCAAAGCTAAAAATAACGCATGACATGCAAATCGGCTAGGAAAGGAAAATCACACAAAATAATCTCCACATCTTTACAAAGCAAACTAAGAGTTGCAGATCCACCAACCGGATTCGCAATTCTTAAAGAAGTCATTAAAGCAACAACACATAAGGAAAAAGTATCGACAAGTTCCTTTGATATAAAAGAATGGGAGGCACCCGTATCAAAGAGAACTCTAGTAGGTTGATCATGAAATATAATAATGCCATCAAGGATTGAATGAGACATACCTTGACCGCGAGATGTGTTGCCAGGGGCTTGAGCCACATTAAGCTTTCCCTCCTTCTTGCCTTGAAATCTGGGGCATAAATGTATATAATGATCCGGGCTCTTGCAATAGCGACAAGAACGGGGCTTTGAACACTTGTTCGCAAAATGGTCCTTAGAACCACAGTTATAGCATTGCCCGCTACTAGGGGTAGAAGTCTTTGCTGCCGGAGGTGCAGGTTTCCCCTTTTTGTTGGGATAAGGACCTTTGAATTTATTTGGCCTCTTCTTGTTGTTGAAGTTTGGTTTGGAACCCACCACTTCAACATCACATTCCCTATCCGCCTCTTCAAGACGAAGAGCGATATCAATGAGTTGATCGAAAGAAACTTCTAATTTGAGAAGTAATGGCTTCTTGAGATTCTTGTTTAAGCCATAGACGAACCTCTGGTTCTTCTTCAATGGGGTGTTGATGTATTCAACCCCATATTTAGACAGTTACTCGAAGGATGCAACATAATCTGTCACAGAGGATTCACCTTGAACAAGGTCTATGAAACGACGAGCCAATGTCACCTTCTCAGCTTCTGGTACAAATTTCAATTCGAAGCGTTCCCGGAATTGCTCCCAGGAGAGATCCACTTCATTGATTTCAGAAATAAGAAGTTCGTACCAGTCCAATGCTCTTTCTTGGAGCATACTGGAGGCCACCAGAACACGGTGAAGATCGATAAGATTCATGCGAGAAAAGATTCGATCGCATGTTCTTAACCAAGCCTGGACCTCAATAATAGTTTCAGAACCTTTGAACGGTTTCCCACCCAAGTTGGTATAATCGCTGCACAAGCGTGCAAATCCAGACTTAGGGTGAGTAGGTTCCTAACTAGGACCAGCTGCCTGAGCATTCTTTACTAAATCAAGAAGTTGTTGAGCAGTCATAAAAACTCCATCCTGGGGAGTAATAGTAGATGGTCCGGCTCTGGGATGGCCTGGTCTAGACATTCTCTTCTTTAAGAAAGAGAGAAGAAGAAAAGTTATTCTCCAAATTATCAAGCAAATCTTGATAGATAAAACAAGGAATCATAAAGGAAACAAGATGAATTGGTTCGAAGACTCGAACAAAATCCTGAAGCACGACTCCTAAGGTGGACTTAGGACGATGATCCTTGTTAAGTTATTCTATATTGTTCCGAAGTTTAGCTCTGATACCAAGCTGTGACGCTCCACCTCTATACCCACGCTAGCCGAGAACACTACGGAGTAATGATGTCAACTAGCACGGAGAATAAGGCTGTTGAGGAGCGACCATCCGTGTAATTTCTTTGTGCGAGCACCGATATGTCAGATAGTATAGCATGCATTTCGTAGAAGGAGGAAATCCGACATACCGATACAAACTCAAAGCTATCACACAGTGGATATATATGATTCTTCGGAAACAAACATAGAAGTAAACATAACATAAATCAGTCATAGACATCCATATCACAAAGGCGGAAAAAGATATGAATATATAACACATGAAAGTGTACATCAGAGTAGTGGTCTGAAAGATCTACGATAATACAAAAGAATAGCTACAAGCTACACAAAAGGATAAGTATACATCTCAGAGTCTATATCTCAAATGTATACAACAAAAACTACTAATCTAAGTAGTTAGCCAAAAGTCAGAATAATCCCTGAAGAGAAGTCAAGCAGAAGCACCTGTAACATCTCGGTCTGACCCGAGTATTATTTCATAAGAAAATAATAAACGGATCAGTCTAGCTATAAATATCAGATGACATGATATAGAATAAATGATATGGCATAAACATGTAACAACCATAATGGCATACTACTATAAGTATGTAATTGAAAATCAACAATAGATTAATCAATATCACAAGAATCTTCTCAAAGATAAAATAGGGTATCATACCCTAAACTTGTATTCATAACAAGTCAATGACACACAAATTCACCAATGCACAAAAATTGATAAAAACATATCAATGGAAGTCACGAAAATTGGTGAAGCACAAAATTCCAGAAATCATCACAAGAAATCCAGAAATCACAAGAAGGGGGGGAGGCCTATGACAAAACGGGAGTATGAAAACTCACCAACACGTGTATCACAAAACAAGACGCTATCTCATGGTAGCTAACCATTAGTTTTGAGCCGAAGCTCCACAAGAATGGCCCGAAGACCGTGTGGCGCTACCCCACATATGTGATGGTGAAACATCACACAAACGGGGTTTAGTCTCCCTCGTAGACAAAGAGACATCGCACAACTGCTAGTCTAAATCAAATCACAAAAATGATCGTCATGATCATCAAGAAGTGTCAATCACACCAAGCTAGTAAATATATGAGTTTAGCTTCATGTCCCATAACCACTTGCTTAACTTAAATATTTACGAACAAGCTGTGAATCTTCACTAGAAAATTGTCACAAAAGGTTCAATCGAACAAGTCCAAGAATTAACCGACGAAGTGAACGCAAGCGTTTCATGCCACTCGTTTTACTAAGTCGTTTAATTAGATTTCTCATCCGAGTGAAGTAAAGGCTTGTATATACTAATAGATTGGAAAACGGTTTAGGAAAAAGAGTTTTGTAATAAAATAGAGTTGAAATCGTTTTGATGAAAGAGTTTTGATATTTACTACTAGTATTGAAACCTTTATATCTTTAGAGTGACAAGTCACAAAACGATTGTTGAAACAAATCGAATCACATAAATTCACATTCGAAGATGTGAGTAAAGTCCAAAGGAATCAATCCCAAAACCATCAAAGTAGGAAGGCCCGTGCGACCAAAGATGGCCGAGTTAAAGTGATGTGCGACCTAACTTAGCCGAGGTAAAAACTGCAAGTAGACCGAGCGACCTAAGGTAATAAGGTCTAACGATCTAAAGGTATTGGGGTCTTGCGACCTAACGAAATTGAGGTCATGCGACCTACGGCCTAATGGTGCAAACGACCTAAAGGTATGGCGCGATCTATGAAGCAAACAGGTCGAGCGACCTAAAGTGATGGAACGACCAAAGCATGGTGCGACTTAACGTATTACGCGACCTAATGGGGTGAGCGACCTAACACGGTCGAGCTAAGCGTATGATGCAACTAAGTCTGGGTGAACGACCTAGTGGGTTACGACTTAAAGTAGGATAGGTCGAACGACCTAAGAATAGCATGCTGAGCGACCTAGGTGAGCGACCTAAGCAATGTGGCGTGACCTATAATATCCAAACGACCCAACTAGGCGAGCGACCTAAAGGGAAGACAGGTCGAGCGACCTAACTCATAGTCGATGTAAGGAAAGACGCGACCTAAAGACTCGCGACCTAAAAAAAGACAAGGCTGGGCGACTTAACTCGTGGCGAGCTAAATGTAGGCAGAACGAACTAACGGGTTACGAGCTATAGCCGAGCGACCTAAAGGTGCTGGAAGACCGAGCGACTTAAGGATCGCGACGTAACTACGAGGCGACCTAAGGAAGTGAACGACCTAAGAACGCGAGTGGCTTAAAATACTCGAACGACCTAACAGCAGGCGAGCGACCTAAGCCCAGAACGAGCAATTTGCAGGCCTATCCTCTCCAAAGCCGAACGACCTAAGCCCAGAATTTTGCCAAAACACTAAAAATTGGGTTTTTCACCAATTCAATCCAAACCAAATGCAAATTCATGTGCACAAGTGATAGGGAATCATTCCCAACAATCCAATGACAGTTATAGGCAAGAATGTGAGATAAAAATCTCACCTTTTCACAATTTAGATGAAAATCAAGCTTGAAAGCAAAGTGAGAAGCAACCACAAGCTTGAATCAATGCTTCACTTTGAATTTGGAGTTAGATGTTGGATTAGCAATGAAAACTTGAGCTTGGAATTTTAATTTTCCATTCCCTCCACCATTTTTGATAAAGCTTGAAGTGTTGAAGAAGTGGTGAAGAGGAGAGGGGGTTGGGACTGAGTTAACAAGTGGTTCAGCCCAAACCAAAGCCCTAAACAAAAAGTGACGAAAATTTCATTATCTCCAAACATATCGAAGTTTATACTTAAAAGATGACAAACGGCGTTTCGAACTCAATGGAAGTGGTCTCGAGTCCTAATTTGACCGTTTGCAAAAAGTAGCTTTTCGGACTAAAATCCGACTAACGATAAAATATTTAAATAAAATATTCAAATATAAAATCGACAAATATGCGGGTTGTTACATGTACCAAATGCATCTAGCCAGAATTTCAAAGATAGAGATGCTTGAGCTAACATGGTGAGTCATGTCTCAACTATATGTCTGCGCTTTCTTTCTATTAAACCATTCTGCTCGTGCACGAACGACAACTCCAAACGTCACACATCCGCCGCCTACCGTTTAGGTGGCACCAGCGAGATCCAGCTAAGGTAAGGAACTTCGTGTCGCGGCTGCTCCACTCCGCTGCGGTCTCTTGAACTGCACTTCGTTGATGTGTAAGGACAAGTATTTCTTTGTATTATCCCATTCGCTTGGTTTTTGTTCACTTCATTTGTGCTGACTTTATTTCTTTGTTGCTTCTAATAAGTAGGGTAACGGTTTCTGCTCGTACAACTAAGCAAAGAACAGAAATGGTAACAATTTTTGTATCTGTTCACTTTTTTGATGCTGAATATTTTCCCTTACCTTCCTTCTTCTTGCATTGAAAAAGCATATCTTATGGCTGTAAAGTTGAAGCAGATGTCCATGCTGGAATAAGCTATTCTTTTGTAATTTACTGTTATTTCAAGTTTTATTTGAGAACCATGTAATATCAGTCTGATCGTGTAAAAGTATAGCTGTTATTTCATGTGTCTATACTCTATATCATCCCATGCACTACATATTTGAGATTTGCTGTTATTTCGTGTGTTAACATCATCCTATGCACTATATACTTCAATGTTTGTAGTGCTTTCTAGAACTGTATAATTCTTAATTATTCTTCGATTCAAAACTCCCTGGATCATTGGATTGCTGCTTATGGGCCAATGTAATATTGTAATTTATGATTTCTTTGTACAAGAAATAATCAATGTATAATGGAAGTATACGATAAGCTGCAACAATGAAATAAAACAGTAGCAATTCCAAGTATAACCTAACATGTATATGTATTCCATTACACTCTTCTGTTAATTACTGTGTACTATGGTTTGTCCCCGTATAAAAAATATAGCTGATTTTTTATTTGGTATAAATTAACTAATAGTGTAATCTTTGTTCGAAAAATATATTTATTTCCAACAAATGTGCTGTTCTTCGTTTCCCGTATCATTAACTAATAGTGTGCTTTAGCATGCTATTCAAACCTGTATTAATATGTTTTTATCGCAACTTCATTTGTCTGTGTGCAAAGTACAAGCCTTTATGCACATATAGTATAAGAAGTGATACAGGTAGCACAATTTCCTTTGGAAATGTAAGTTTATTACGGTTCCGCTTGTATGTTTTTTCTACCAGTCTTGATTGGTCTTGGACGACGCTGTATTTTAGATGTTGAGATAAGTCTTACTTGTGAGTAATTTTTTACGTCGATTAATGTTGGTTATAAATATGATGAAAACCGACGTAGTATAATTTCAATGGCAGATCTGAACCCATCAAATCAGTGTATGTTACTCTCAAACATGTATTGATCGGCGATAACAACCGTTCATGTAAATCAATCAAAACCGCTACATTTATTTAAGATTAAAATCGTTACTTTTAAAACCTCTCATAACCGATATTGCTAAAACTCTCAAGTGGAGTCTAGATTAGATATTTGTAGATTTGTTCATCTTCGAAAGAAAAGGAAAAAGAAAATAGAAGGTGAATTAATAATAATAAAAACAAAGATAAAGGGTTGTAATAAATGACAATAAATCCTTTTAATAAATGCATTAACATAATGTATGTAAAAGATACTAATTTATTAAATTCAACCATTACAATAATCTTTTTATCAAATATAAGTTATGTATGTTATCATTCATTATCCGCTCATTAAATTAAATTCATTATAATCCAGTAAACTAATCGAGTTCAGAACAAATACCAGATGTATATATTCACATTCATTACATCATACCCACTGCAATACTCAATAGTCAATATCCATCAAATATGGCCACCATGGACGCATGCAAACTTCTACAGATAACCATCAACCCCGACGGCACCATCACCCGCCACGGGGACGACCCACGTGTACCCCCCACCGGCGACCAACTCCCACCCGATTCCACGGCCCGTGCCCTCTCCAAAGACATCACCCTCAACGAAACCCACGGCACATTCATCCGCATCTTCCGCCCCATAACCACCGCCCCCACCTCCAACCTCCCAGTCCTCCTCTACATCCACGGCGGCGCCTTCATCCTCTCGAGCGCGGCCTCCGTCAACTTCCAGAAGCCCTGCTCCGAAATGGCAGCCGAGCTCCCCGCCCTCGTCCTGTCCATCGAGCACCGCCTCGCTCCCGAGCACCGCCTCCCCGCGGCCTACGACGACGCCCTCGAAGCCCTCCTCTGGGTCCGCGATCAGGCCCGGAGCACGACGTCCGAACCATGGCTCGACCGGGCGGACTTCTCCAGGTGCCACGTCATGGGAAACAGCTCCGGGGCAAACATCGCGTTGCACCTGACCCTGCGCGCGATGGAGGTCGACGTAACCCCTGTGAAGCTGGCGGGGCTGGTGCTGTACCAGCCTGGGTTCTCGGGGGAAGAGAGGACGGAGTCCGAGCTGAGGATGCACGATGATAAGATGCTGCCACTGCCCCTGCTGGATTTGGTGTTTGGGCTTTGTTTGCCGGAAGGAGCGGACAGGGATCACGAGTACGTTAACCCGATGAAGCTGAAGGGGAGGCTGGGGGGCTTGCCCAGGTGTTTGGTAAGGGGGTACTTGGGGGATCCCATGATCGATAGGCAGAGGGCGTTTGCGGAGATGATGGAGGAGGAAGGGGTGACCGTCGTCAAGAGCTTGGACGTGGAAGGGTATCATGCAGTTGATTTTTTTGATGCTGATTTGGCCGCTGCTTTGCTGGATGATGTCAAGCGCTTTGTTAACGCCGGTTCTGCGTCTCGACTGTGAGCTGAGTGAAAGGAAAGGGACGACTGTGTGCGTGATTGAATAAAGATTCTTGCTTTCTTAATCAGTTCGATTGTAGTTCATCTCTGTTGCACATTTGTCTTGCAACACTAGTTATTAAATTTAATAAGACGTTACTCCTTTTTAACTGAGAACAAAGAGACTCCCCACTAAAAAAATACTGTATTAAACACTGAAATTTTTAGTCTGTAATTAACCAATTCATTGGTTGAATCGTATTTAAAGACGGGAAGAGACTGAATTTCAGTTTTTGAATTTTTAACCGCAAAACCAGAGATCAACGCTGAAACTTCAGCTGAAGCTGATATTTCAGTCTTAAATATAATTGAAATTGAATTTTAAAGGCTGAAAGTTTGTCTTTAGTCGGTTTTAAAATCGTCTAATTCAAAAACAAATAATATGCATAATAGTAAACGATGAGTTATCATCAAATTTTTTAACAAATCCGCGTTATAATTTCATTTATTCCAAAATATATTCAATAAAGTATTCAATTCGATGACCTCCTACCGAATACGCTCTCATTTTCAAAAATGGAGTTATCAATGCTCTTTTAATTGCATACTACTATCAATCGTTTTCAGTTAACCAGTCCAATACCATTTAAACACACATACGCAAATCGTTTTTTCAATGATCTCTCTTTCTACTCTTCTTTAGTCGAGAGAGTGAACTGTTGATAGAAAAGGGAAGAAAAATCACTGATTTTTGCATTGCCATATATCCTTCGTGTTTTCAAGTATAGTTCCTTTGCATGTCTTTTTTTAGTTCAATTGCTTTGATTGTGAACATAATAGAAGGAGATAATGAGAACCTTTGAGTTTTGAAGCCTGTAAGCATATCATCGATCACTTAGTTCAAATTGCTTTATTTTTATTTCTGTTACTGCACACTTTTTTTGGGTTCAATTATTGCTTTGATTTCTCATTCAATAATGCATTCTAATACACTTTTCCTTCTACTACTCTTCTTTTGTGTGATAACAAACTGTTGCTTAAGGGACAAACTCTGGAACCTAATGGCACTACACCATTTAATACAACGACTAAATTTTGCAGCAAAGTGAAAGATTCATCTATAGTTAATGCCTGTGGAAGAGGCGAGTCCAGTCGCTTTTTGTTAACTCTTACAACTCACCTGATGAATAAGTGAAGGTGCAATTAGTCACAGGTTGGTGTGTGTTGAAGGAGTTGATGAACATTCGTGGATTCACCTGATTTGAAGTTGTATCAATTACATAGAATTTTAGCATGTCCAGTTTCTTACATGGTATAAGAAAATATTTGTACCTGGAAAAGTTTAGTGTAGAGGACGGGGGACATCTATGAAGGGATAGAGCAATTAAACTCCTAATTGAATATTTTTGAAATGAAAATAATATCTTTTAAGATGGAAAAACATAGATGATATAATTCAAATTTACATAAAAGAAGTTAGCAAATAACAGGCTATGAAAAATATGACATGATCTTGAGGATTTTAAATCATGTTGAGTCTTCAACCCAAAAGAACTGGTTGCAACAGGTTAGGAGGAAATTTTTAGAAACAACCAGAAGTTATCATCAAATTCTGAAGGCCATGGCAGGCGGAAGCTTCAAAACTTGGATGAATAAGGATCGAAATCTCATGAGGAACAGGAACTCCAACAATTAAACACTTAAAAAAAATGAAGCATACTGCTATGCCATTGTGACGTTGCTAACTGGGCTCTTTTATTGCTAATCGTTTACTCTCTGTCCTAACCTTTGTTTCTAAAATTCGACTGGAAAGTCATATATATTCGTTTGCGCATTCTCCTGATTCGAAAACTGAAAAGAAGTTGACATGGAATATTTATTCTATGCTAACATTAATATCTACGATTCGAAAACTCCAATGGCGATTGTTGAATATGCTAGATATATTCAGAAGTTCTATATATAAATCAAGGCCTGTCGCGATGTGGAATAGGATTAAATGTCCATCATATTAATGAAAATATAAGAACCATCCTCCTCAATGGACCCCTTGATGCACTCTATCGCACTAAAATTATCACACATATTGTTACACCTGTATTTTCCAAATATTTTTAAAGGCAAATTGATGCAAGTACGGGACTAAAAGAACCGCTTCCACGAGAGAAGTTGGACTATGAAGAGGAAACATACAAAAAACAAACTCTAGATAGTACTGGGTCAAAGTCTTAAGACAGTGGCAAAACATAAGGACTGCGCTGTTCCGTTGAACACATCGTTGTTATAATACTACGTCAGAGTCCTGACACAACCACAATGTATAGGGACTGCTCTGCAGCCCTAATACTTACTTCGGCGGATAGAACTGTGGCAATGTCTTTTAAGTACCAAATATGAAGATTGTGTCGTGTTTCTAAAAGTAGCATTAATAAGTTGGGATTGCGGCACAATCTTTTAGTAAGAACAAAATGTAGAGATTGTACTCAGGCTTCAAAAGCAATATTAACGATATAAAACTGTGACATATTCCTTAAAACAATTATAGGCAATAGAGATGCACCGTAATCTTAAACTAATATTAAAGTGACAGGACTACTTCGCAATCTTAAATTGACGTTGAAGCAACGGCAATGCACCGCAATTCTAAGTTGACATTAAAGTGACAAAACAACGTCGTAATTCTAAAGAAGTACCACCCAAAAAATAAAAGGATTCAAAGGATGAGGTAGTAATCAGGACTGCGTTTCCGCCACCATAAAAGCAAAGCTTAACGAGGAATGACCAATACTGCTCCACCACAGCAGCCCCAAGTAGTTAAAAACTCATATCAAGTCATGGTCTATTCAAAAATAGGGTTTTCCGTCTCAATTTCAAGCTTCCGATCCAAATTCAAAATACATCAACTCAAATCAAAGTTTCCCTCCAAATACCACGTCGACAATGCATTTTAGTAAATATGCAGATCGGATGATCGATACATGGCATAATCCAAAGGCAGGAACCAAAAGCACGGAAGATTGACGTTAGCAATCCGTGTAATTCTCTATGTACTATAATAGACAAGAGACTGTAGCAAAAAAAGGGATCAAATTTACTATACACTTTTGAGCACTGAAATCAAAATTGTACTCTGTTCCATTTTTGTTAGTACTAAGAATCAAAGAAGAAGATAATGACATTTTTTCCGTGGATGTAGGATACGTTAACATCCGAACCACATGAATTCATTGTGCCATTTATTAATTTCAATACTTTATTTACTATTTGTCTTTCATATCTAAATTGAATTGGATTACTTTGACGAATTGGGTTGATACATTTCATAAGATTTTAAACACTTCTCCTTATAATTGTGTAAGCATTACATCGACATAAGTACTTCATTTAAAGGAAATTTTAATACTACTTAATCTTGTTCATCCTTAAACACATAAGTGTTTAGGGTCATGGTTATTTCTAAAATACTTGGGTGTTTCTAAGACGAAAATTCTCATTAACATTTTAGCATTAGAAGGAGGGCCCAAACATTCGGCAAAATTTACACATGTTTTCTTTAGATGCCACTATAATGTTATGATTCCCACTGATTCCAGCACTCCTCCTAACCAACAACAAATTTATCTGGCCTCAAAAACGCAGAAAAAGCAATCCCACACCTCTATGAGCCTAACCAAGGTAGGTGCTTCTACAGTGCCTCCCTCGGATCCCGTCCTAACTGCTCTCCATGCTTTCACAAACCAACTAAACAAATACATGGATGTGCTAGAGAGATCCATGGCCCAATATCCTTCTCGTAAACCAACCTCCCCTCAATCTTCCACAGCTCATCGCCATCATTCACCAACCGCACTGACTATGTAGCGTGTGAATGACAACGTCAATCTCAAAAATGTGAATGGTGATGATGGTCTAAAACAAACGGATGCCAAGCTCAAAAACAAGATTCAAATCAATTCCCAAATCAAATCAAAGTCTACGAACATTAACCCATTACTGCTAAAAAAGCAAACACGAACTATGCAGATGACGATGACGTCAACTCACTCTATAAAGGTGGCTCATCCCATAATAGACCCCAAGGAGGATGAGGTCCGTCAATTGAAAGCTCGCATAGAGCAGCTGGCAAGATTTTTCCAACAGAACAACGGAGAGGAAGTAAGGGGAGAGGGTTCTTGTAACAACCCGGAGTTTTACAACAATCAATTATCGTCAAACGGTGATTAAATTGGTTGTTAATTTCTGTTGGGATTTTACCGGTTGAAATTCCTTGAAGAAATTGGTTAGCGGTTAAACGGGCTTTAAAATTCGCTTGGCCCACGTTTTTCTTTTGCTTGGTGCCGAGATAATGATATTCGACTGTTCCCCATTTCGTTCAATTCTCATTCAAGGAAACCCTAAGTAAAACCTAGTAACGAACGAAAGAATAAAAATGGCGCTCGCTCCTCTTTCTTCAGTAATTAGGGATTTCAATCGATTTCTTAGTGATGCGGCTCCCTCTATCACGTCGAAGCAAGGTGAGTTCTACTCACATCTAATTCATACTCAAGTGTAATTAGGGTTTGAATTCTGTGATTTTGTTCGTATTCAATTGTCGAGTTTGTCGATTCATTTTGTTCGCCGATTCGATTTATGTTGTTTGCGTGAGATTTACCCGACTTCTTCAAGTTTGTTTTCGTTCTTGGTTAACTTCGATGTTGATTGGAACTGTCATTCTTTTGTGGGCATCACAGTTTCGATTTTGGTTGACAATATTGATTTTTGTTCGTGGCCACCACGGTTTCGATTTTGTTGCCCTTAGTATCAGTCATTGTTGTAGCTTCGGTGGTTGGTTTCGTGATATAATTTGGTCATTTTGTTTAGCGGATATTTTTAACTCGACTTGATTTGGAGATGGAAAGAACAAGTAGTGGTTTTGTTCGACTTTTGGCTGCCGTTTACTGGAGTCAGTAGTTCGACACTGTCTTGGTGGCTTTGTTCGAACTACCTATTAAAGCTCGAAACGGGTTTTGTGTTGTGACTTTGGCTTCACTTGATTATGGAACTGGTTTTGATTTTGTTCTTTTAGTCTGGAAGTCTTATTCATGTGATCTGGGTCTGCTTGAGTTTTGTGATAGTATATCATTGATTTTGTGTTCTCTGTTCCTTGATCAAAACTACTACTTGATTGAAATTTATTCGATTTTACCCTGTTATTAATCCTTTGACTTCGGCTATGCTTTTGTTGACATTTCCTATGACATTTCTTTCAAGATTAATTGTCTTATACAGTTGCTCATTGGAGTTGCTATGTAATTCAATGATATGCTGGAAAATGTTCTTTGTTGCCTTCAATGTCACTGTTGCATTCTGTTAACGCTAAAAGTTGAACGCTAACACCCGGTGTGTGTAGTAATATTGTGAAAGCACCACCCGTGATACGGGAACAAGAAATAAGCAATAAGATAGCAAAAAGCAGTAAAAGACAGCGATTTTATAGTGGTTCGGCTTAAGATCAGGCCTACGTCCACTTTGAATTCCTTTAATGCTGATTTTGGTTACAAATTCATACAATGCACTTCAAAATACGATACACTTCGATCACAGAAACACTCTAGACTAATAGCTCAAACTTCAATGATAAGATCCGTTGAATCCATGTTGGATGTGCGAGATCTCTTTCAAAGCTTGTTGTAGTGTCTTGAATGTTTGGAGTTCTTCAGGTGTTAGATGAGTTGAGAATTCTGCAGAGTAATGGCGCTGCAGAGAATGATCGGCCCAAAAGTCCTTTTCTAGTTGGAGTTAGGTTGGTATTTATAGAGAAATTCTGTGTCTGGGTCGTAGGTCGTGGCCGACCTAAGTTGGGTCGTGAATGGTTCAACTGGTTACGACCGACCTAAGCTGGGTTGAGACTTCACAGTTGCATGCTTGTTCGTTTGGATAAATCACTAAGTCCCAGATCATCCACGAGTTAGGAGGCCACCGTGTGAAATAATGCGGCATTGAGTTTGTTTAGATCATGAGCGACCTATCATAGGTCGTAGGTCGGTCGCGACTTAAAAGCAGCTGCTAAGTCGTTCAGTCATTTTCGTAGTTAAGTGGTTACTTCCTTAAGTCGTTAGGCCGTAATCCCCTTAAGTCGTCATATTCCCTTAAGTCGTAAGTCGTCCAGATCTGAAGTCGTTAACTCTTTGAAGACATTGAGCCGCTTTATTTCTTAGGTCGTATGCGATCTAACATAAGTCGTTGACTACTTTGAGGTATTTCATCTCTTAAGTCGCTAGGTCGCAACTTTCTTTAGATCGTTATGCATTTAGGTCGTTAAACCGTGGCTGTAGTTAGGTCGTCCAGACCTTTAAGTCGCTCCGCCCCATAAATCGTTAGCTCGTAGCTCCTTTAGGTCGTTAGTTTCTTAGGTCGTGGCAGCTCTTAAGTCAGCAGCTCTTTAGGTCGCGAATCAAAAGAGGGTTAACATTTGCCCCTCGAAGTATACGTCTAGGTCGTAGGTCGTGTGCTTCGATTTCCTTAGTTCGCTCTTTGATGAGTTTGTTAGGTTGTGAGCGACTTAAGTTAAGTCGTGGGTCGTATGTGTCGATTCGCCTTTCACTACCACAGCGTATAAATAGCTTAGTTCGTTCCCTCTTTTCCTTTACCTGCTCTATCATTCCGTCTACCATTAACAAGTTTCCGAGCTTTCGAAGACGAATTCCAGATTACTCGACCGTTAATCATCTCCATCATCATATTTCGTAAGTGAATCCATCCAACATTCAATCATGACCATCATCGAATCACGAGTCCCTTATTTTTCGTCTCTAATCCAAGTTTGTATACTATGTTCCACCATGAGTTGTGTCACAACCGATCCTTAACTTCCTCTAGTTGCTATGTCATTGTGATTTCTCGAAAATACTACAGCATACTGATTTCATGATGGATTTGGGATTTTTTTTATATGGGGATAGTTCGAGTTTATTGGGTTTATGGATCTCGAGTTGGCGAGTTACTGAACTCCTCAATGGAGAGGGAGGAGATTGGTGGAGGGAAATGAGGCTTCGGTTCGAACAGGAAATAGCCTGAGATTCCTTCGGAGACGACCTAAAACATTCACGATTTAACAGCTTGTCCGGTTCAGGAGATCTTGCGACTTAACTGATTTGAACGACCCAACTTTCTCTGCGACCTAATTAGCTCGCGGCATAAGCCTTAGCTCGTGGCCGAGCTAGGACTTAGGAAAATTTGTGTCGTTCTGTCTTGAGACCTTTATATGCATTACGACCTAGGGCCAATGACTTAACTTTAACTCGTTGCATATCCTTTAAGTTGTGGACGACTTAACTTGCACATTGTGTCCTGAGGAATTTCCGACCTAGGACTTTGAACAATTTAATCGACCTAATTTCAGCAGCATAGGCTCTCGGTCGCAGTCGAGTTAGAACTTGATATATTTGTATTGCCTTGAACTTTGAATTGTCTGAACTTCTTTACAGATTATCTCTAATGCTAATTGCCTGTTAAACATAACATTAGCAGAAAACTGGGACGAATATACTGCCATTGACTGCCCACATCAAATGACAGATTAGTCGATAAAGAAAAAATCAACTTAAATGAACTGCGTGAACGAAATGCTGTAAACTAACCAATTCAAGTGAAGTATTAAAGCAAAACTATAATAGTTAACTGAAGTTGATTTGTTTGCATTAACACTGCACTTGAATTTTAGATTAACAAGTCCTGAAATTTAGCAATCGACCAAATGTCGACTAGTTTAATTCCAGTTATGTTTGCTTTCTATTTTAATTAGTTCTGCACAACACTTCACACTTTTTAGGAAACGTGCACCTTCACATTTGAATATCCAGTTGCTTGTGTAGAATGACTTCTCAGCAAGAAGATGTAGTGGTTCAAACCGGAGAGGCTGCCCTTATTCCAGCCCCGTTAGTCAATCCTCCAGAAAGAGTCTCAACTACTTTGTCGTACAAAGTTTTTCGGCAATTGTGCACCCAGTTTGGTATCGTTGAAGCAGATGCTATTCTTCCTGAAAAAAGCAGCACCGCTGATGTGGCACCCCCTGGATTTGTCTCAGTTAACCGGCAAATGTGCCTGAATGGGGCTATTCCCCCTTTCAATGACTTTCTCCAGAATCTTCTTCGTCGACTAGCCATCTCCCCTTTCCAGCTACATCCTAATGGCTACGCCATTCTGATGGGATTGTGTGTGCTATTTAGGAAGACACTTGACCGTTTTCCAAGCTTCGGTGAGATTTGTTACTTATGCTCTTTCACCAGAAATAAAGATCACCCTTCCATCACTGTCGTGCGAAGTGCTAGAAACCGCAAACTAATCATTGGCCTTTCGGATAGTGTTCACGGATTTCTAAGTCAATTCTTCTTCGTCCGTTGTCCTCCGGGGTTTTACGCCGTGTGGAGAGAAGGAAGTAAGATTATTCATTTTTACTTCTTCTACTCTTTGAGTTTTCCGAAATCTGAAATGTCAAGTGCTAACTTCATCTTTACTTTTCAGCGCTTCCTCCCCCTTCCAGGGAACCCAGCCACAAGTCAACTTTTGAAAGGCTTATGGTTGTGCCAGTTGAGGAGAGAAGCATTAAATTTTTGTTAAAAGATGAATTTCTGCACCAGTTTGAACTTCTTCACCCTTCTCGCTCTACTCAGCCTCACGAAGTTCCTGATTCTCCAGGAAAGGCGTCTGATGCACCAGCTTTTGTCGGAGAACCTACACCGCAAGAACCTACCACTGAGGCTTCACTGGTGAAGTGTTCTGCCTTTATTGACGTTGCGGGTTCGTCCGACAAAGGTACGCTCTCTCCGGTTATCGAAGAGGAGGAACCTCCTCAATGCCCCGAGAAGGCATCCAATGAAGGGGTTGAGAAAGAGAGTTCCGCCCAGCATGACGGCGAAGACATTTTTGGGGATCTTAGTGACTTAATGGTGACCTCACAGGAGCTATTTAAAAATGACGCTTCAAAAGCTATTTCTCCTGCTGTCGAGGCGACTTCTTCTTTACAACAAGTTTCGACGCCTTCTATACAAGCCGTTGCCATTCCCACAACAAAGAGTGGTTTGTAGTTCGATGCGCGTAGCTTGCACGCCACACACACTTAGGATTTTTTACAATTAAATGCACTCGGCTTCTCTACTTTGAAGATTTCTAAGACTTGACTTTTCTTCAATTTCAGGTTCTCCGATGGGGCGAAGCGGTTCATACTATGATAAATTCCAGCGTCACGGAAGCCGCGACACTTATGATTTTAGGTGCTATCTCTCTGCCCCGAGGGAAACAGATGAAGAAAGAGCTATTAGGAATGCTCAAGAAAGGCAAGATTATGAACATCAATACGGGAGGAGGGATGAGCGACACGAATCTTCTCATAGAGGCGATGATTCCCATAAGCGAAAGTCTTATGACGATAAAGGGAAGAGTCACCTTACTGGAGATCCAAGCAAGTGGGTCAAGCCTAGTGACGCGTCTGCAATTTCTGAAAAGTCTGATGCTCCTACCTCTGCAGAAATTCCATCTGGTTCTCCGGCTCTCAAGAAGTCTGACATCCAAACAATTATCAACAGGCCTCAATATCAAGTCGGGGACGGTCCTCCTACACTTCAAAGCCGATTCCCAAATTGGTGCTTAAAAGGAGTTCGCTTTGACTTAGACTTGGTTCCCATTGATAAGCAGACCATGCTTAGGAATCTTGATGCTGTTAAGCTTGATATCGAGAGGATATCCGGATGGCAGAAACTTGTTGATGAGCTTCAAAGAGTTAACCATATGAATCTTGAAGCCATGCTGACAATGGAAAATGACAGGACGGAATGGGATAAAATCTGCAAGCAGCATGATGCAGAGATGGCGAGCATTGCCGACGACAATGCGAGACTTGAGTCCGAGGTTAAAAAACTCAAGGAAGATCTCGCCGCTTCTTCCACTTCGCACTCTAAAAAAGAAGAAGTGTTTCAAAAACAAGTGCGGGATGCACATGCTGCTCAAAGGGATGTTGAGATGAAACTTGCGGCTGAGCAACATGTTACTGAAGAATATCGCAAAAATACTGCTCAGCTGCGGGAAACAGTTATCTCCCAGAGCATGGAGATCGAATTGTTAAAGTCTCGACTTTCTAAAGTTGAGAAAGAGCATGATGAGGCTGTTGCTGGTCAAGTTGCAGCCGTCGCCGAAAAAGAAGCGGCTGAGCAGTCGCATGAGGCAACGAAGGCCAAAGTCAGCTCTACCTTATTTGACTTTTATATCCAGAGCGTCTTGGGGTGCGGGAGTCTCTCGTTTTTGGGGCCGGATTATGAAGTCACCTTGGCTGAAGTATGGGAGGCGATAATCGATATGCTTGGTGGTGCTGGCTATGACGAGACAGAGCTTGAGGCACGTTATTTTGACGATGAAACTTGTGCCACTCTTGCTAGAGGAAAGGAGCAACTTGCTAAAGCGCGAGCTGAACCGACGGGAGAAGAACACCCAAAGGAGGAAGCTCCTTTAATTGCCCCCGTCCATACTTCAATTTCGGTCGATGCTAACATTGTAGGCTCCAGTTCCCATTCTTCGCCTCCTGCTAAAGTTGACACTGAAATTGTGACTACTCCCACCGAGGAAGAGGCTCTGGAAGATATTGAGGCTCGGAAATTAGAAATTGATCTTGCAAAGCCGACTTCTCCAGGTAACTTTGACGTTGACCCGGTTCCAGTGGGTCACTTATTCGATTTAACCGAGCTTGATGAACTTCTTACTTATTACTTAAGCTTTGATGAACCAATACCTTCTCTTTTCTCGGAGAATACTGATTTTAACTTCTTTTCTTCTGTAGTGGAGGCACCGAGCGCTGCACACACTTCTCCTCTTCCAGCTGTTCCTCCTCCAACCCTTCAAGTCACTCCTGCTTCCCAGCCGGGTTCGCAGGAAGAGCAAATAGAAGCCCTTCAAGGCTTGGAGGATCCACTCGCTTCTCAAGAGCAGAAGGCGGAAGATCTTGAGGACAGTGAGAAGACTCCGGAGCAGTCTCTTGATGATAACACGAAACTTTTTGCGCTGCTTACTCCGGGAAGTGAGTCTTCTTCGAAGAGGAAAGGGAAGCGCGCTATAAGGAAGAAGAAGAAAAGCACTTCAGCTGGAGAAGATAAAGTAGAGGAAGACCCAGCCACACCTTCTTCTCCTTCTTCTCCGACCCGTCCATGCCGGATTCCGAAACTAGTCATCAAACCAGGCAAGGGTACTAAAGGTGGCGGGAAGGAGTGATAAGCTGGACTCTACCTTCCTTATTTTGCTTTTTGCTGGTGTCGACCGGAGATTGTGCGGGTACCGGTCCCTGCTTTTTTGAGATCTGCATATGTAAAAGAATTTTCACAGTATTGAATAAAACAATTCTTTTACTTGTACGAATTCTTGTGTATGTAAGAATGTATCTATTTCTCATTTTAGTGTAGAATAAGCGATTCTTTTTACTTGTACAAACTTTTGGTCTGGTTTGAGAATGCATTTATTCCACATCTTTTCTGCGTGATATTGTAATGATCTTGTGGTATGTCGCTTGAATACTACTTTTATTGATGTAGTTGTATTGTATGATATTGCCCCTATACCACAAGTGCATTACAATATCTTTTTCTTTGACGAGACTTGTACTCTTATTTTTGGAGAATAACTATTCCATTTTTGAGGAATCAATTATTCTACTTTAATGAAGCGTGTCTCGTTTTTGGAGAAGTTTTTACGCTTCAACCTTCGAAGATGGTCACTTCATATTTTTGAGAAGTGAATTCTCCTTCGCAGTGAAGCAAGCTTCTGAAGAATGTTTTGACATTTCAACTCTGGTGAAGTGGGTCTCTGAAGAGAGATTTTTGCACTTCAACTTTGGTGAAATGTGCCTCTGAAGAGGTCTTTTTGGCATTTCTGAGGAGTAGCATTTGGACTCCAAAGAGTAGCATTATGCTTTGTGAAGTAGCGTTGTGCCCCCGGAGAGGTCTTGTGCTTCCGGAGAAGTCTTGTTTTTGTGCTTCTGGAGAAGTCTTGTTTTTTTGCTTCCGGAGAAGTCTTGTGCCTCCGAAGAGGTCTTGTGCCTCCGGAGAGGTCTTGTGTGCCTTGGGGAAGGTCTTCTGCCTCCGAAGAGGTCAGTGTGTGCCTTTGGTGAAGGCATGTGCCTTCGAAGAGGGCTTGTGGTGCCTCGGGAGAGGTCTTATGCCTCCGAAGAGGTCTTGTGCCTCCGAAGAGGTCTTTATTTGATTGCCAGGAAGTTACTTTCTCACAGGTAAATGGATCCATGGGGCAGACGCAAGTTACTTAATTGAATGTTCGTTCGCACAAACGATCGCAACTAGTTAACAAAGGTCTTGCGCCCTTTGGTTCCACCATCCTCTTTGTTGAGAAGAGAATTTCCATTTTTTGGCGTGCCTCCGAAGAGGTCTTCATCCTCCGAAGAGTTGCGCCTCCGAAGAGGTCTTGTGCCTCCGGAGAGGGCTTTTGTTGACTAGCTTGCCCATGTCTCTTCGTCGTTTGCTCATTAGCGGTCCCCTGTTATAGTCTCCGAGCCCATGTTCCCTTCTTTTCGCGAGTAGTTTGCTTCATCCGAAGAAGTGAACTTCACTGTTAAGTGATTCCATGGGGCAAACGCGAGTTATCTAATCAGATGTCTGTTTGTACAGACGATCGTAATTAGTTAACAAGCGTCTAGTTCCTTTTCTTTTGAAAAGTGCCCCTTTGGTGGGATTATCAACCTTTTGTGTGAAGTTCATCTTATGTTGGATTTAAATTTGGAACTTTTTTTGTGGCTTGGAATTCATTTATCGAGTGATTTACAGGGCTCACTTGGCCTTGTAATGTGTAAGCTTTGTTTTAATGACCTGCAATATTAAATCGATACTTTAGCAATACATTTAGAGTATTTTCACATCGAAATGAAACAGGCATTTTCTAGTAATAATGAACACATAATTTATAGTGGTTCGGCCAAGAATTGGGCCTACATCCACTTTATAGCTCTTTTATTAATCATCACTGATTTTACAATGGTTTACAATACAATTGATGCATCCATAATCATTTTACAATTTCAAGCAAAGCTTTTTAAGTAAAATATGGGCGCAAATGATTGCTGTTCTAGGCTCTTGGGATTGGATCTCCTTCGACAGTTGTGAGTTTGAATGTGCCATCAAGAAGTTTATTGCCTATGACATATGGCCCTTCCCAATTTGGTCCAAATACTCCGACTGCTGTCATGATCCTCTTCAAAACTAAGTCCCCGACTTCAAAGCTTCGTTGACGGACTTTAGAATTGAAGTGCCTTGCAATCCTTTGCTGATGGGCCGCAACTCTGAGTCTAGCTTCTTCCCTTCTTTCATCAAGAAAGTCAAGTGCTTCGAGTTGCAACTTTTCGTTTTCAGATTGGTTGAAATGAATTCTCCTGTGTGAACTTTTGCTGATATAGTAGACCGGGCGCTGAACTTTTGCATCTTCCCGCACCAGTGCTGCACTCAGGGTATGAGATGAAACTGCCAAGTATATGAAAAGGTCTTCGCCATTGTTGGGCTTGGAAAGTATTGGAGGCGCTTCCATGTGACGGATTAATTCATCGAAAGCTTTCTGGCATTCAGGCGTCCATTCGAAGTTTTTCTTTCCTTTCTTTAAAGCGTCAAAGAAGGGGATGCATTTATTAGTGGCTTTGGAAATGAACCGACTTAAAGCAGCAACTTTCCCATTGAGGTTCTGCAAGTCCTTCTTTGTCCTAGGGGCTTTGACTTCTCTTAGAGCAGTAATTTGAGCGGGATTAGCTTCAATGCCCCTAGCGCTTACGATAAATCCCAAGAATTTCGCGGACTCTACTCCAAATGAACATTTCAGAGGGTTGAGCTTCATTCCATATTTTCGGAGGATTGCGAACATTTCTGCTAAGTGTTCCATATGGTCGACTGCTTTCTTTGATTTCACCAACATATCATCGACATAAACTTCCATAGTTTTCCCAAGCTGTGATTTTAACAATTGCATTAACAAGTCTTTGATATATTGCCCCTGCATTCTTCAATACGAAGGGCATGACTTTGTAGCAGTAGAGACCAACATCTGTGACGAAGCTTGTATCCTCCTGATCCGACTCATGCATCATAATCTGGTTATACCCGGAGTAAGCATCCATAAAAGACAACAATTCGTGCCCGGCTGTCCCATCTACCAGCTGATCAATCCTTGGCAACGGAAAGCCGTCTTTGGGACAAGCTTTGTTTAAATCTGAGAAATCGATGCATACTCTCAACTTTCCATTTGCTTTTTTAACCAGTACTGGATTTGAAACCCAATTTGGATAAGTGGACTCTTTGATGAAACCATTCTCCATGAGCCGATCTACTTCTTCCTTTAGCGCTGCTGACCTTTCTGGACCCTGGGTTCTCCTTTTCTGTTTCACAGGTGTGAATTTCGGATCAATATTCAGAGTATGTACAGCAATATCTGGAGATATTCCATACATATCGGCGTGACTCCAAGCGAATACGTCCAGATTTGCTTTCAAAAATGATATTAGCATATTTTGGACTGCCATACTGAGTTGCGAACCCACATTTAGCACTTTGTTTGGGTCTTTAAGATCAACAGGTACTGGCACCGTTACCTCTATCGGCACCACTCTATTTTCCTCTGCACTGGCCTTTTTGGGGTCCATTTCTCTCCTTGCACCACTATGCTCGCCAGTGCAGGGACCACCCTGTATTTTCTACAAGGTTGGGTTTTTGATGCGGAGAGGGGCTGCCGCATCTTTTCCCATCTCTCTCTTCCTGGCCTCTCGAAGCTTTATAAGATAACATTCCCGCCCAGCATTTTGATCCCCTTTAATGACACCAACACCATTATCTGTGTGAAACTTCATGGTTAGGCACCACGGGGCAAGAATGGCTTTGAACGCAGCTAAAGTTGGCCGGCCCAGGAAGGCATTGTAGGCAGAAAATCCATCAACAATTACAAAAGTCTGCTTCCGAACTACCTTCTTATGTCCCTCTCCAAGTTCCACGAACAAGTCGACAGTTCCAATTGGCTGCTGCGGTTCCCCAGTGAACCCAACAATCTTCTGTGATGAAGCATGAACGTCAGCCATTGGAATCTTCATTTGATCAAATGTCTTCTTAAAGAGTATATTGCAAGAGGCGCCGCAATCAATAAGTACTCGTCTTACAATAGCTGGCCTAATTCCCGCAGAAATGACCAAGGGATCTATGGTTGGAGCTTCAATACCCATAGAATCCCTGGCCTTGAACACAACATCATCATTAGAAGTTTTCTGCTGTTTCAGGGGTACATCGTCTTCTAAAACAAAAACATCTTCTTCTACTGGGGTATATTTCAAAGCACGAGCATATCGTTCCATCTCATCCTAGCTTCTGCCTGCTGGGTGTGGGCCTCCTGTAATCACATTGATAACAGGCCTTTCAGATTCGTGTGTAGTAGTACCTTTACCCGAGCCAGATGGACGAGTAAGGGGTTGCTGCCACTGAGTAGACGAAGTTGGGTCATTCCTGTTCTTCTTTACATACTATTGCAGCTTGTTTTCCCTTAACAATTCTTCAATTAAGCTCTTCAAATGACGACATTCGTTGGTATCATGACCGGGTTGATTATGAAATCGGCAGAATTTTCCATTTCGCATAGCACTCTTTCCAGGCTTTATCTCAGCTGGTTTAGGATACTCCACAGCATCCTTGGTGGCAAAGAAGATATTCTCCGAAGTGTCGGTTAACGGAGTGAAATCTGAGGGTTTGAAGAAGCGAGGTTTCTTTATATCCTTTTGTTTCTTCCCATCATTATTTTCCCTTTTCTGACCTCCGGAATCTTTCTTCGTTGAAGCAGCAATGTTATTCTCCACTCTTGTCGCCACCACTTTCATTGGTGCCGGAAGATTTTCCAAGCATATGAATTCATCAGCTTTCTTATAGAATTTCTCGAGTGAATTTGGCTCCTTCATTTTCAGCCATTTTCCAAATTCGCTTGACTTATTGACAGCCCGCATCAGATAAGTCAAAATCATCCATGGCTCCGCATTGTCGAATTCCGCCAGAGCTATGTTGAAACGATTCAAGAAGGATTTAATCGACTCTCCCGGATTCTGCTCAAGACTAGACAATGACATTATGTCTTTTGCCTTTGAAGCGTACAATCTGAATTGCTCCTTAAACTTTCGGGTTAAATCGGAAAATTGGTCTAAAGATCGAACGGGAAGCTTGGTAAACCAAAGAAGTGCCACTCCCTCCAAGTATACCGGGAAATACCGGCACTTAATCTCATCAGTCGCTCTGGCGCCGGTCATGTGCCAGTCATATTTGTACAAGAATTGATTCGGGTAACTTGTCCCCCGATAAGCAGGAATGGTAGGGGGAACAAATTTTCTGGGAAACTCAGCCTTTAGAATCCTCTCAGTAAACGGAGTTTTACTCGGAGCAAATCCCCATTCGCTCTCATCTTCATTTCTCTGCATGCTTTCTTTCATTATTTGTCGAATCATGCCAGAGAGATATTCCTCATTGTTTAATGACTTGGCGGAGTAGACTTCGGCCACTTTCTCGGAAGTTTGTCCGGGCAAATGTTCGCGGAAAACTGGCGATGGCCTGGATCCTTCAGCTTGGAGAGGTGCCCCTTCAGCGGCACCTGATCCCCTTTGAGGAATATTTCTTCCTTCGGAGTTGTGAAGAGCATCAATAATGTTTTCTTCATTGTTTACCGGCCTTTGACTAGCCCCGAGCAAAGCACTTAACTTCTCCATCATTAGAGTATTCTGAGTTTCAATTTGCTGATACAACCCGGTCACTGCAGCATCTAACTCTTCTCGCGTCACTCCAACGCTTGGAGCTGCTTGACTTGGAGAAAGAGTAGCAGCAGTATTATCGTGAGCATCTTCAGATCTGATAGACTTGCGTTTTCTCCCAGGAGCCATTATATCCAGCAGACTTCTGGTCTTGAAAGAAACTTTTTCAACGAACTTTTGTGAAGCAATGGTGAATGTATCCCTGAGTTGGGTTCTCGGTGAAAGCACCAAAATGTTAACGCTAAAAGTTGAACGCTAACACCCGGTGTGTGTAGTAATGTTGTGAAAGCACCACCCGTGATACGGGAACAAGAAATAAGCAGTAAGATAGCAGAAAGTAGCAAAAGACAGCGATTTTATAGTGGTTCGGCTTAAGATCAGGCCTATGTCCACTTTGAATTCCTTTAATGCTGATTTTGGTTGCAAATTCATACAATGCACTTCAAAATATGATACACTTCGATCACAGAAACACTCTAGACTAATAGCTCAAACTTCAATGATAAGATCCGTTGAATCCATGTTGGATGTGCGAGATCTCTTTCAAAGCTTGTTGTAGTGTCTTGAATGTTTGGAGTTCTTCAGGTGTTAGATGAGTTGAGAATTCTGCAGAGTAATGGCGCTTCAGAGAATGATCGGCCCAAAAGTCCTTTTCTAGTTGGAGTTAGGTTGGTATTTATAGAGAAATTCTGTGCCTGGGTCATAGGTCGTGGCCGACCTAAGTTGGGTCGTGAACGGTTCAACTGGTTATGACCGACCTAAGCTGGGTTGAGACTTCACAGTTGCATGCTTGTTCGTTTGGATAAATCACTAAGTCCTAGATCGTCCATGAGTTAGGAGGCCACCGTGTGAAATAATGCGGCATTGAGTTTGTTTAGATCATGAGCGACCTATCATAGGTCGTAGGTCGGTCGCGACTTAAAAGCAGCTGCTAAGTCGTTCAGTCCTTTCTGTAGTTAAGTGGTTACTTCCTTAAGTCGTTAGGCTGTAATCCCCTTAAGTCGTCATATTCCCTTAAGTCGTAAGTCGTCCAGATCTGAAGTCGTTAACTCGTTGAAGACATTGAGCCGCTTCATTTCTTAAGTCGTATGCGATCTAACATAAGTCGTTGACTACTTTGAGGTGTTTCATCTCTTAAGTCGCTAGGTCGCAACTTTCTTTAGATCGTTATGCATTTAGGTCGTTAAACCGTGGCTGTAGTTAGGTCGTCCAGACCTTTAAGTCGCTCCGCCCCATAAATCGTTAGCTCGTAGCTCCTTTAGGTCGTTAGTTTCTTAGGTCGTGGCAGCTATTAAGTTGGCAGCTCTTTAGGTCGCGAATCAAAAGAGGGTTAACACATTCATTAGTCTAAAACTTGTTTTCATATATATGCTGGTGGCATTGACTTCTGCACTTTGTTTTGTCCTTTGTTGTAAAGTGAATCATTGTCACTTATTGGTTTTGGTCACTTAATTTTGCTATTTCATCAGATATACACTTGATAATCATGCTGTATATTTGACTTGAGCCTGGCATTATCAATGGTAGTATGTGAGTTGCATCTGTAGTCTGTGGCTATAAAATTGTTGTTTGCATTTTTCCAGTTTCATTTGGTGACACTGTTTCACCTCTACTTCATGTATAGTGGTATGGTGTGCACTGTCTTGAGTCTTGTTTACTTGATGACAATTGGTCTGGTGTAGTGTACACTTGGTTACTTTCTTGGTCGAAACTGGTCATTTAGGTTGTAGTTGTACACTTGCTTACATTCTAGGTGCAGTTACATCCTTGCTCATGTCACTGGTTGCATTGTCGAATTATGTGGTCTATGAGGTTGAAGTATTTTTGTTGTCCACTGTTTGGACATTTGGGCTCTTTTGAGTTGCAGTATATTTGTTCTATTCGGTTAATATTCACTTGCTTATGTTGGTTCATGAATATGTATGTTGTCATTGCCCTGTGCACTGATGTTTACTGTCGTGCTTCATTGCGACTCTCATGTATTTTGTTCATAGCCAGTTGCCTCTGGTTGAGTTTTGCTGTCTTTCCTGGCCACTGCTTGCTTTTGTGGTCTGGTTCCTTTATGTGATTTGTACCACTGCCTTTGTGCACTTGGTCATTCGAGCCTTTGTGCTCTACATTTGAGTTGAGTCAGTGACTTGACCTTTTGCGTTTTAATTGTGAGTTGGTGCCTTTTTCCTTTGATTCATTGAGGTAGTTTGTATATGGTTTGATTTGAGTTGTTCATTTATCTGACTTGACCTCTGTAGTTCTGATTGCTGTTAGTATTCACTGTTGTGATGATTTCACGTACTGTAGTGGCGAGGCAGTGCACGCGTGCGTGTACTGCAGCCACATAGAAAGTTGGTTTGATTTGATCATTTTGTGATTGTCTAATTATCTATTTGATAATTAGATTCTGAGTTTCTAATTGTTTATTTAATAATTAGATTTTGTAGTTAATTGATGTTTAGGAAATTCTGGAGTTTTCATATTATCTTCATTGATAATCTTTTTATTTATCCTTGTTGGTGATTTGGAATTGCTGATTTGTTGTTTAACACTGTTTAGTGTTATATCTGCCGTTATCCGATTCTCTTAGCGAGGAGTTGGATATACGAGATTTCTGTGACTGTCGTCTATTTGATATTTGATTATTATTGCTTCTGTGCATTAATAACTGAGTTTGAATTAGACTGACCTGTGTATTATTTTCTTTTGAATTTAATACTCGGGTCAGACCCTAGTTATTTCAGGTTGTAGATATCTTGCTTTGGGTTGCTGTTTGAGCTATGAAGACTTTTCATATCTTTTGGAGTAGTCGTGTCATAGTATAGGTTGATATGTATTCATGTATATTAGTCGATAATGTACTTGTATATATAACTTCCAGAGTCGACAGTTGTAGTTGTATCATATGTATTGTGTCAAATGTATTGTAACTGACATCAGTTATATATATATATATGAGACTTTTGTTATCTATGTTCCGCATTTTTATTATCTGTGTTATTATTATATATATTATCCTAAACTATTATGAACCATCGTAGTTCGTTTTATACTGGAATTGGGTATGTCGATGGGAGTAAATAAATAAGAGATGAAAAATGTAAAATATATACCACTCCTATCGAGGTAACCAATACTAGTGCAAGGCCAACTACGAATGGCCGCTCCTATCCAGCCTTATTCTTCGTAATAACAGACAGTATTTCTTTTAATACTCTTTGTTATTGTGAGCATAGAGGTGGGGCGTCACAGTTCTTCCCCGTTTAGCGAAAGTATTATAGAGGCAAACTTCCCCGATAGCTTCAAAGCCCCATCAATCGATAAATTTGATGGTACTACCAACCCTAATGACCATATTTCACTTTTGAGTACTTCATGGACATTCTGAAGGTAGGAAGGATGGCCAGATGCAAGCTCTTTCCAGTATATCTGGCTGGGGTAGCTTTCAGATGGTTCAGAAGGTATGAGCTAGGGGAGGTTCGATCTTGACCGTTGTTAACCGTAGATTTCTTAAAACAATTCAACTTTGGGAGAGCCCAGACGTGAATACCATATCCTGCGTGAATCCAGGCGAAAATGAAAGCTTATGCAACTTTATAAAATGCTTCAAATCAGAGGATCCTCGGATTGGAGTAGCTTGTGAAGAAGCACTGCTGATGCAGCACATGTTGGGATTATAAGGAACATTACTATGTAGGACAAGAATGGCAGTAAGCCATGCCGTAGCATGAAAGCTTTTTATGAAAGGGCTACCGACTACATACGAATGGAAGAAATCAGGGTTGAAGAATTACCTTCATCTGAAAGAATTTCTGCTCCCTACAATGAGAAAAAGATGGAGCAGAAGGATACAATCCACCTATGAAGCATCAGAGAGAATTTAATTTCCTTGCTAAAGCTCCCCTCACCTACATACTAAGTCAGATTTATGAGATGAGCAGGACCGAACTGGCCTACAATGCCCCGAACAAGGGGAAGAAGCCAGAACAGAATAGGGGGAGCATATTGTCGCTTCCATAGAGCTAATGGCCACCATACTGATAACTGCCGACACTTGAGGAACAAAATTGAAAGAATGATCCAGAAGGGATACTTAAGCAGCTATCAAAAGGAAACCAATGGGGACAGAACTGAGAATCTTTCTCCAGTTCTGAACGAGGGTGTGCCAACCGCCTTACACCACCGACGTCCAATATACCTATATAGTGCGTTGGAGCGGTGCCCGGTCAATGTAGGATGACCGTCAAGGTTGTAAGATAAAGTAAAACAACGCAAAACCTATCGTATATCTCACAACACATCGAATAAAATATAATAAACATCTTAGATATAAAACAGATGAGATAGTAATAACTGAATGAATCACAGTATCAGAATAAATAGATCCATACAGTACATAGCATAAGTGATAGAATTAATACATCAACAACTCAAAAACAAACTGTCTCTAAATGGTAAAAGTACTAGCAAGCTTCATAGTGCTATGCAGCAAAATAGGAAATAAGTAAATGTAGTAATACGAGAATGTGATCTCCTGCTCATCCTATGTCCAGCTCCATGTGCTCACTAGACCTTATCCCTAAACTACTCATTTAAGAGTACCGAAAGTGATAGGAAGCAAACCGTAAAACTCTGAGTCAGCTAACAGCCTAGTGTGAGCGGTAATACCTCTAAATACTAATACATCACTATAATAGGACAAATGAAATAAAGAATCATACCTGACATGTCCCTGCATCCACAAAGTTAGCACATACACAAGAGATATGCTACTTTATATCATAGTCATCATGGGTGTACAATACATCAAAATATTAAGGGGTGTCCAAATATATACATCAATAATATCGATATCATGTGACATCCCTAGGGTGATAAACAATCAAACAAATGTGACATCCATCATCCATCCTTACATTCACTCACTCGGTGTGTTGGATATAAAATCACTCACCAACCCATCATGGTTAAAGACTAGACTATCCATCATGATAGCCCGCATCGTGGTTCTTTGGTACTTAAATCCATGCCACTCAGTCGATCGGGAAATAGATCGCCCATCATGGCTGATTCGACGTAAAGATCGCCCATTATGGAGATCAGATCGTCCTTCATGGAGATCAAGACCTGTCATGGTCCGAATAGGTACCTCACATTACCTTTGCTTTATGAGTACTCCCTGCAATCCCAAAATTCAAAAATCAATAAAATCGCTTGAGTTTATCATTTCAACCCATAACTATTTTCCCTAATCTATAAAATCATTCGGGTATGTATCATTTCAACCCATAGGGATTTCCTAGACTAACAGGGAACTTACAGAGTGAGAACAATAGAATAATAATAATATAAAATAGCATTCATGTCAACAGCAAATATGATCATAAGTAACAATTTAAAATAAAATATATATACAACATGTTATGGTGTCATATGTCAATTATCATAGGTTAACAAATTTAAATAATTACATATCATTTAACGATTTAATTACTAAACATTTCAAATTAATAACATATTTAATCGTCATTTCACGTGCAATCAATTTACTAAATATAAGAATGTTAATCGTGAGTGATCACTCACCTTACGTGGTTATGGAAACAGCGAGAATAAGATGCAGATGGACATAGATAAGCACGGATCGACAAGCGGGACAACAACAAGCTAGAACTGCTGCTGTAACTTTCCGGATAGCGGCAAAACAAGAAAAGCTATAACTTGAGTTTGAAGAAAACAATATATATATATATATAAATATATGTGCAATATATATATAATCTGTGGAGGAACATCCACTCTTTCCTCAATAAACTTAGACTACTAAAGGTGAACTTAAACAATAGGTTGATGATACCTTTAATAATGGCTTAAACTCTCAACTGCCTTTAGAAACCTACTGAGCAAACTCAAATGAGCCTTTATGTTGAGTCAATCCACTTTTATCTGATCTTGAGCATTAATTGAGTATTAAACTCCAACAAGCAGTTGAAGCTGAGCTTAGCATGGCCAAGCAAAAAGCTTGCATTAACCATAAATGTGAGGCTCATAGGAATTTAGACAATTTTATAACTCATTCAAGCTCAAATTGGTCATAGGAATGCTTACAGTATATATGACACGAAAGGAATCATGCACAAGTACAATGAAGAGATAACAATGCTTCTATGAGAGAGATGCAGGCGGCACAAGGCAGTAAGCAGGCAGAGCACAGGGGTTATCGGCCAGAGTGCTGCATGTTCGGCTACTGGGCGCAGAGGCTCCACAGGCGGGAGGCAGAGGTACAGGGTCAGATGGGGAGGAGGGTGCAGCATCTTCGACGTGGAGGGTTGGAGGTTGTGCACGTGGGCTATGCTTCGATGGAGATGGGGTAGGTGGTCGGCCTGACTGTGGTTGGGCTGTGGAGTGATGGAGTGGCTGCTCGAGGGGTGGACGGCGAGTCAGGTGAAAGGGACGCGGAAGATGATCTTAAGGCTATTTAACACTAGAGGGGGGGTGAATAGTGTTTTAAGAATTTCTTTAAAACTTCTTTGATTTAAATTGAATTAACTAACTTAATGCAAATACACAATCACAGATCAAATCACAGAATCACAAACAAATGCAGATATAAATAAAAAGCAAGTAAAGGAAAGAACACACCAGGAATTTTATACTGGTTCGGTGTTACCCTACATCCAGTCCCGCACAACCCGTACGGCTTTCTATTCAATAATAATCTAGATTACAATCCCTCGATTCCAAGGCAACGAGGTACACCCTCCAGATTCTCAGGTCTCTGGGTAGAACCACTTGATTCACAGGACACAAGTTCACCCGATCGATTTCCAAGGACACGATCACACCTTTATAACCCTACACAAGTTTCTTTGAGTACAAATGTATCTATAACTCTGATAAGCACTGAGATTCTTTGAAGAGACTGGCAGAGAATCAAACTAGAGATATTCTGGTTTGATTCACTTAAGATTTCGGCAGAATATGAATAGGATGATTAGAAAATAAGATAAGAGAGTAAAGAGGAGAGAAAAATAAAGAAAGTAGTTACTGGAAAACGTCCATAACAGTCTCTATTTATAGAGAATGAATGGATGTGTCCATTCGAAGAGGTTTAAACGAATAGACACTTCTTTTGAAAACAACCTTTGCTGTAACGGGAAGTATGTCGACATGACAAGTAAAAAGGATGTCGACATGGTCTAGTAAAAAGTGATGATTTGCTTTACTTTGAAAATGATGATTTAAAACATATGCAACTTTATTCAAATGGACTCTATGTATTTGTAGAAGGTATTTAGAAGTAGAAATACTTATGAATGTATATATATGTATATATACTAAAATATATTTAAAATCAAAGTAAATAAACTAAAGTAAATATAATATTAAAATAGATTTTGAGGCTAAAAATATCAAGGACAATTTTGAAATCAAAATATAACAAAATGATAAATATGATTTTGAGGCTAAAACATTTTTGGAAATGTGAACGAAGGTTTTTCTTTTGAAAAGGAATATTTGAAAATCATTTTATAAAACAAGAGATAATTTTGAAAATCATTTTGAATCAAAATTAGTGGATAACAAAATAGGGCTACTATCCGTTCCACTAGATATTTCGTGAGTTCCATCTCACTAGGGTTCCATCCCTTTAACAAGAACGAAGTGGATTCCATTCCACGAGTAAATTGGATAAAAAAGAATGATAGTGCTTTCAAGGAGTTTTAACAAATATCTAACCTAACTATATTATTTGTCTTGAACTCTTGAATATCTTGAATCTCATGAGTCTTCAATCTTGAACTCTTGATCTTTGTCTTCATCAATTTTGTTTTCTTTACTGTACAGTCTTCTTTTGTTGATACCTACATATAGATTTCCTGCACATATATATTTTATAACACTTCTATAGTTGTTGTCATCAAAACCACTATCCTATGGACTAACATTCTCCCCCTTTTTGATGATGACAACCTTTGTTTATAAAATATTTATATTCTCCTTATAACTCCCCCTAAATTTAATAACTCCCCCTTAATCTATGCCTAACTAACCTATTTTATATTTCTCCCCCTTTGTCATCAACAAAAACCATCCTAAAACCATAAAACTATAAAACTCCCCCTTAAACTAATACTATATAACATGTGATTATAATGATAGTGTTATCATAAATAATCAACACTTAACTCTAAAAACTAGAACTTAATCCTAAATTACTAACTATCCTAACTAAGAATCTATGATAATGCTTATAATAGTTAGAAATCAAATATAAGAACATAAATTATTTATTAAGTATATTTCAACATACACATCAAAACCAATCATGTTAGACAAGTCAAACAAATCAATCAAGTCAAACAAGTCAATCAAGTCAATCAAGTCAAACAAGTCAATCAAAACATCAAAAACTAATAATCCTATATTATAAGACAATACTACAAACTCCTCCTAAATAAAATACACTCGTTATGTATACATGTAAGCAATATGTAGTTTGTAATGCAGTATGAAATGTATGACATATGCAATGTAGCATGAAATGATATGCAGAATGAAGTGCAACTTGTGATGCAAATGATTATGATATTTCATGCATTGTAATTTATGATGTAATATGTAATGAAATGTGATATGAAATAGGATGCATAATGATATGTAATATGAAACAAAATGATAATGAAGTAAAAATAATAATAATATGCAGAATGATATGATGATATATATATTACGGTAGGTGACATTCAGATTATAAGATAAACATGAGTGATGAGTAATATCTAATTGACAAGCATATGTGTGTGTGTGTGTGTGCCTGCCTATGTATGTATACATATATCAAACTATTTATTATAAAACACTTTAACCAAACAAAGGTAAAACACACTAATTACTAGACTTAAGTTAAGGAAACTAATGAATGGGACTGAAAGAGTTGTAAAGAAAGAGTTTAAAGATAATAAATGGTATTTAAACTATAACATATTCATGAAAGGTAGTAATCACACTCAATATCAAAATCAAATTGATAAGAAATATGGACTTTAAACTGCATATATGATCAAATATGGTTTTTTTTAAATTAATACCCTAATTATTTAATTTATTTAAAATGATTTTTTATTAACTTGGTTGATTTTTTTAAGAATCCAAACTTCCATGTTCTTAACTTACTAATTAAAACCTTTAGATCAAATTATTATTGATTTAAATATTTAGAAACATGTTTAAACATCTTTTAAATTTAAAAAATATCATAATGAAATATTAAATAAAATATTAAAGATTGAAAAACTAAAATAAACATGTGTTACATTAAGGCTTCTTACATTAAAAATCTAATTAATTAAAAAAATATTTAAACATGAAATTACTTTTTAAATATTCTAATATAAGTTAGAAAATAACTCTAAAAAGAATAGAGAAAAATACTTAGTTTAAATATCATTTTTTTTATAATTTAAAATTTCAAACAGAAAAGACAGCATTTACAGAATGCTATAAAAAGTTTTTGCAATAAAATATATTCAAAACATTATAAAATAAAAACTGTAGCTTTAACCAAATGCTGTGTAAAGTTTTTGAAACTCTACAGCGTTTCAAAGCACAGAAATGCTATAAAAACGAATTTGTAGTACTTACAAAACATTACGGAAGAAAAGAAGCATTTTAGAAATGCTATCTAAAATTCCAGTCATGTGATGTGGTGCAATCTTATTAATTGAAGAAATATATAAATAGAGCCTTCTTCTAACATTCTAAATTCATTCTACTAATTTCTTAAAGATATAAAATTAGTATCTTAAAAGAAATAGAGTATGAGAAGTAAAAATAAAGTTAGAAAAGTTGAAATCATGAATGAATGTATGCTTTTCTACTTAGTATAGTTGTAATAAATTAGTTATAGATTTTATTTGAAAGAAAACACATTTTAAAAGACATTTAAAAAATTTAGACTTGTATAACGATATTTATACTATGGTGTGTCGATATATGGACCAAAATATCAAAACTTATAAAAGAGATAAATTTCTATACCTAACTAAATGCATAGATATATATTTCTAAATGCAACAATAAAGATAAAATAATAGTAAAGCGTACCAATTTTTGCATTCCATCTTTCTAACTTTTCTGTTCCTCCATTGTTGTGAACCACACATTTATATCTTTCTGAATTTGACGACGAGATATGTTCTATTGCGACGGGCTCGTTTTTTTGATCAGCGTAGTATATTCATTTGCTGAATTTGAAGACCGTATGAGAAAGATACAGATGATTTAGTAAATTGACCAACTTGGCGCCAAAACTTTGAATTCGAATTTTGAATGAATGGACACTTCAACCACTATAAATAGGCCCAACGGTCACCACTTTTCATAAAAATTCATTATCTTCATCTTCTTCCCGTTTTTCTATATACTATCAAACTTCTAGAAGGCATATCTCCTTCGTTTCTTAACGGAATTGGATGAAACCAGCGGCAAATCGAAGAGGAAGGCAAGGGCTACGATCTAGTAATAGTTTGGTGTTGAATTTGGACGGTATTGTGATGCAATAGGCCGAACAGTAGAAGAAATGTAGAAGATCCCGTACACAGTTTTCAGTTTTGGATAGCCAACTTCAAACTATCATATCTCACTCATTTTTGATCGGAATTTGATGATCCACCCATCAAAACGACCGCGAGAACAAGAACTACAATCTGAAAAGGAGTGGGAACAAAATTACTCAAATCTCTGGATGCATTTTGAAGAATACCTTTGACAGTTTTGCCTTCTTTTTCTCTTTGTTCACCAAAACTTCATTTGGCCATAACTTGGTCATTTCTTGACGGATTCACACGAAACCAGTGACATTGCGAAGCAGATGGAGAGGAGTACAGTATCAAATCAAGTTGTAGATGAGAACCTAAAGTTTTGAATTGATCCGGTTCCCATTTCTTTGTCGATTTCCATTATATATCCGTTTGTTCTTCTTGATAGATGAATGATTATCTGGTATCTTATAACCAACAGTCATTAGACATAACTCTTCTCCTGCAAAACAAGATAACTTTTTAAAGAATCAAGTGACTTTCAAAATAAATAAATATAATTTTAAACAACAATATCATGATGATTCTGTGACATATTCATATGAAAACAATGTTAATAATTTTATAAAAAAAATTGCCATTTTAAAATTTTCAAAATTCAGATTATGAAAGTTTGAAAACCTTGCTCTGATACCAAATGAAAGGGACGCGGAAGATGATCTTAAGGCTATTTAACACTAGAGGGGGGTGAATAGTGTTTTAAGAATTTCTTTAAAACTTCTTTGATTTAAATTGAATTAACTAACTTAATGCAAATACACAATCACAGATTAAATCACAGAATCACAAACAAATGCAGATATAAATAAAAAGCAAGTAAAGGAAAGAACACACCAGGAATTTTATACTGGTTCGGTGTTACCCTACATCCAGTCCCGCACAACCCGTACGGCTTTCTATTCAACAATAATCTAGATTACAATCCCTCGATTCCAAGGCAACGAGGTACACCCTCCAGATTCTCAGGTCTCTGGGTAGAACCACTTGATTCACAGGACACAAGTTCACCCGATCGATTTCCAAGGACACGATCACACCTTTATAACCCTACACAAGTTTCTTTGAGTACAAATGTATCTATAACTCTGATAAGCACTGAGATTCTTTGAAGAGAGTGGCAGAGAATCAAACTAGAGATATTCTGGTTTGATTCACTTAAGATTTCGGCAGAATATGAATAGGATTATTAGAAAATAAGATAAGAGAGTAAAGAGGAGAGAAAAATAAAGAAAGTAGTTACTGGAAAACGTCCATAACAGTCTCTATTTATAGAGAATGAATGGATGTGTCCATTCGAAGAGGTTTAAACGAATAGACACTTCTTTTGAAAACAACCTTTGCTGTAACGGGAAGTATGTCGACATGACAAGTAAAAAGGATGTCGACATGGTCTAGTAAAAAGTGATGATTTGCTTTACTTTGAAAATGATGATTTAAAACATATGCAACTTTATTCAAATGGACTCTATGTATTTGTAGAAGGTATTTAGAAGTAGAAATACTTATGAATGTATATATATGTATATATACTAAAATATATTTAAAATCAAAGTAAATAAACTAAAGTAAATATAATATTAAAATAGATTTTGAGGCTAAAAATATCAAGGACAATTTTGAAATCAAAATATAACAAAATGATAAATATGATTTTGAGGCTAAAACATTTTTGGAAATGTGAACGAAGGTTTTTCTTTTGAAAAGGAATATTTGAAAATCATTTTATAAAACAAGAGATAATTTTGAAAATCATTTTGAATCAAAATTAGTGGATAACAAAATAGGGCTACTATCCGTTCCACTAGATATTTCGTGAGTTCCATCTCACTAGGGTTCCATCCCTTTAACAAGAACGAAGTGGATTCCATTCCATGAGTAAATTGGATAAAAAAGAATGATAGTGCTTTCAAGGAGTTTTAACAAATATCTAACCTAACTATATTATTTGTCTTGAACTCTTGAATATCTTGAATCTCATGAGTCTTCAATCTTGAACTCTTGATCTTTGTCTTCATCAATTTTGTTTTCTTTACTGTACAGTCTTCTTTTGTTGATACCTGCATATAGATTTCCTGCACATATATATTTTATAACACTTCTATAGTTGTTGTCATCAAAACCACTATCCTATGGACTAACATCAGGTTCATAGGAAGTGAGGGCGAATGTTGTCACGTGGAGAAGTGGACTGATGCATGCTCGGGTTTGGGGTGGGGCTAGCATGTAGGAGCACAGGCGGAGAGGTGGAAGTGTTGCGGTCAAGTGAGAGAAGGAGTGGGCTGATCGAAAGAGGTCAGGTCAGGGGAGAGATGGTAGCGGAGAGGGGAAAAGAAGTGAGAGAGCGCGAGCTGGAGTGTATTGGGTGGATGTTGGCAAATGGAAGATGGTGAGGAGGTGGGCTGCAGTTTGGGTTGTGGTGTGGTGGGGCCTTATATGGGCGGCTGCGGTTCAAGTAGGAGAGGAGGCGGTGGATGATGATGGCGTGGGTGGCTAAGGGTGGCGACATGGAGTTGCTGGCAGCAAAACATAGGGTTTTGATGAAAAAGGGAATAGGTCGAGCAATGATTCACAGAGATAAACATACAAATGCTTACTTTATATTATTTTTTCAACTGAAAGAGCAAAATGAATAGAGAGGAACGAAAAATGAACCAGTAAAGGGAACGAACAAATATATGGAAGTGGTAGGAATACTGAAAGCCAATAGTTGAATTCTGGTAATAATAAAGGCAATGGCTATTGGTTTTCTCACGGGGAAAAATGAAAGAGCATATGGAAACCAAAGGCTAAAATAAGAACCGATACGGCTAATCGTTTTGCAGATTTCGCCGTGCACCGGACGTCGAAATGCACAAATGAATATACTGCGGAGATCAACGCGATAAGATGAACAGGATGGTACACATATATCAGCGATATGACCAACCTATCAAAACTCAATATTCACTGTCGATAATGCTGCTAAAATACCGAAAATAATATAAACAGGGCTAGAGAAGTCCAAATTTGGCGAAACGAAATATGACGTCTCACTCAGAAAATGATAAATATTTTTCTTATATAAAAATATCCAGATTTCAAAAATATTTTAGTCCATCATTTTTAACCGATTTAAATTTAAATTGGAAATTTCACAACTGAACAAACTTTCAAATTTTCAAACGAAAATCTGCCACTAGCTATGCTTCAACATATGCATACCAAATATCAAATTTTCATTTCAAAATTTTTTGTTTATTTTTAAGAAAAATTTAGTTACTTTCGTTATTTAGATCGTTAAAATTTTCTAGTCGTTGCAACTTCAAACTAGTCTTGAAGCTGCAATGTTGAGATGGACATGCCCAAAGAAGATTTCAAAATAAAGGGAGAGGATTTGGCAAAAGAAAAAAGTGAAGATGAAAGTCCGTCGACTCCCGAACAAGCTATGGGGGAGGCCAATGTAAAGACCTTATATAAAGTATCATGTGGAAAGTTGGGACAATGGCCATCCTATGAATTTCGGGTTTTTGAAGGAAAATGCGCTTTAGGTTGAGTCATCCTTTAACCAAAAGTATGAAGAGTCTAAGAAAGCCGAAGGTTCTTCCTTAACAGCTTCTATTGCTCTTGAGGTAGGAGAGGAAGAAAATCCCTTAACTATTAATCAATAAGATTCTAAACAAACTTGATTATTATGTAATATTTTTTCAAGTTTGAATAATTTAACACTCTACTTTTGATTGTGATGTGATTCAGGTTGATATTTTACTAGTCCATACCATAGTTGTTATCTCATTATCAAAGTATTATTCTTATTTAGATTATACCAAAGAAGCCAGTTTTGAATTCCATATCACATTATAAAGTCCTCTGGAATCATAGTAAGACCAAAAATTATCAAATATTGAAAACCATTAGTACTCATAAGAGTCATCTTTTAGCAAGTAGATCGTGTAAGGTTAGTTTGGCAAATTATCTTGAAGACGTTAAAGATTCTCATGATAAATCATGTGCTAAGATGATTAAGTCTCTTAGGACTAAAGCTTTTAGTTTAACGAATTGGGTTTTAAGTTTGATTGATAAATTAAAGTTTGTAACTCAAGACCGAGATAACGACTTTCAGGAGTTTTCTAAGTTATCTAAACAACATCCAAGGGATAGATTTCTAAAGCAAAATAGACTAGACTTTCTTTGTAGAATCTATGTTTTTGGCTTAAATATAACTCCGAAGGATGTTCTTGGATTTAAAAGCATAACTTCGTCCCCCTTTGCTATTGGTAATGGGGATTATATCGAGAACAACCCTATTCCTAAGTTTATTTTGTAATATGTTTCGACTATCATTTCGAGACTCTAAGAGATTCTTCTCTCTTATAGCATTCGATTCCTAAGGCTGGTTTAGGAAAAAATCTTTCATCTTTCGATGTGGCTAACTCTTCAGTGATACTTGTTGAAGCTAAGTCTAAGGGTGTTAGGATAATTTTAAGTATAAAGGAAATTTTAGTCTTTTGAAAGTCATATTGTTTTATACTTTTCTTATAATTTAAGCACTTGTATTCTTTCGTACTTGTAATCTTTCAACTACAATGAAAAGAAATTCTATCTTTTACTTCTTGTTTTTGATTTGACGTATTATTCAATTTAAATAGGAATCATCATGCCAGATTGAATAAGTAGTATACAGGTTCATGTTTTTATATAAAGGGCTTACGACAATAAAGTTGCCAAAATATTACTACTCAAGGTAAAGCTTGAGGCATTGAGACTCGAGTTAGCTTCCATTAGTCTAAGTTCACCTTAAGTGATGGTACTTTGGAACTTGTAAAGTTAAATAAGGTGCTTAAACAATAAGTAAAAGATCTAGAATAGCACATTAAATATGTTCTGGTAGTGATTCCCCTTTCGGATCAGGCCTTAGAAAATTTAATCACTGAATTGTTCGATTAAGTGGTTGACCTTCGCTAGCAGTTAAATGACGCTTATAAGGAGCATTTGCCAATTTAACTTAAAGAACTGGAGGATGAAAATAGTCCTCAAAATGTTATAATTTCCTTTGTCCTGAAGTCATGAAGAGGTCGAGGTAGGGGTTCAGTTAAACTCCCCCGTTCGAATAAAACTAAGATAGTTTCACAAGGTCGTGGCTCTACATGGAAATTTAAGCACCAACATAGGAGTCCACACTCGGCTCCCATTAAAAGTCTAGTTATGGTTCCCATGGAACTTAAAGATGGGAAATGTTACACTTGGTAATTTTACAGAATTAATTATTAAGTTAAAAAGGGTAAAACTTTAATTTTATATAAATGAAAGAATAGTAATTTTTTACGAAAGTTGGAATTAGGCCTCCAGACCCATCTCATTGTGTTTGAAATGTCAGTTGTGGTCAGTAAATATATATAACTTGTTGAATTTGGTTAAACGGACTAGAAACTAGAAGAAGTCCCAGTGGTATTTTTGTAATATATTGATTTCAAAATTTGAGCCCAAATATTAGTGTTTTCAACTATAAATGGAAATGCAAACCTTATTCTCTAATTTTAGTCAAATCTAAACAACTTATTACTATCATCATCTTCCTCATCTAATTTTCAAACAAAAAAAACCAGCTTCACATCATATAAAATCTGAATTAAACAAATTAACATATGAAATTTGTCACCATGGAGAGAGCTACACAAATAAACCAATTTTATCAAGAAATTTGTAGTTTTGGAGGCGAGGAACTTTTGGACAGCATAGAAGAAGAAGGATTTACATCAGATCGTAGAGGATGCATAGTTAATTGGTAAGTGGGACTTATACTATTTGAGTATATATTAGTAAGACATAGTAATTCATCTCTTATGGTCTTAAATCATAATTAGCCAAAGTTAATCCTTCCTTAATTAAAAAGTGCAAAATAAAAAGGTATTCCAAATTAGGCATATCATATATCAAAATTGTAGTTCTCAACGACGTGAATTTATTACTGGTGTTCATTCTTATATTGGATGTATATGTTGACCAGAAAATGCATCGGAAATTCGATAAATGTGGATCATCTGTTTCGATCCAATTGTAAACAATAATGATAGCGTGATTAGAGGGCTTAGACGTGAAGAGGAGATCGAGAGGAGCGCCACGTCGAGGACTGGTCGACCCTAGGTGGTCGGAATTCACTAGAATTTGGGAAAGAATGCGCCTTGGTGGTGGTATGATTTGGCGAGGTAGAGATGGCCAAATCTGGTAGTAGGTGGCGCAGCAATGAGCAAATCATATGTGGTGTCGGACCATGGCATGGCTGTCTATAAGTGACCCTAGTAGCTATCAAAGCATGATAGCTGATGGGTTGTTTTGCATGACTCGAGATAGAAAGAAAGGTAGTAGAAAACGATGTGTTAAATAAATTATTAAACAAATAATTAATTAAATATATAAATTTTGTACGAATTAATTTAATAATACCACATGCTACAAACACTTATATCTCTCACATATGGACTTCATTTCACGGCATTGAGATTATGGAGAGACAAGCAAAATTTTGGTATGTTATTTGTTGTGTTTTGAGATATTTCAAAAAAGCATCTTATTTTATTAGATCTGTTATATGGGGGTTCCACTAGGATGCTTTCGTACACGCATGAGGAAATTGGTCCTCAGTTGTACTAGTGGCATTTAATGAAGATTGATAAGGGCTTAATCCAGTAGCAACTTAACGGTGGGACAATGATGAGTTTTGGGCTTCATCCCAATACTGTCACAGACCATTAGGCAAATGACTAGCATGGACTTGACCTCAATAGTCATGTGCGATTTCGGCATATGATTTGAGACTTTAAGCTCGACCGTGTGCATACGTATTGGATGATAGCGAGTTAGGACTTTGGGCTAAATCCTACTGCAGTCAGTTTCGACAATAACAAGTTAGGACTTTGGGATGAATTGTATCACAGTCGATTTGGCATACAAGATGAGACTTTGGGCTTAGTTATGTGCATGCATTTTCGGTAATAGCAAGTTGAGCCTTTAGGCTTAATCACATCATAGTCGTTTTCGGCATACGAGCTTAGACATCAGGATCGGTCGTATACGTTTTGGCGAAAGTGATTTGGGACATTGAGCTCAATCATATCATAGTAGTTTTTATCATATGAAGTGAGACATTAGGCTCAGTAGTGTGCATACATTTCGGCGATGGCGAGTTGGGACTTTGGGTGGGATCCCATCGTAGTTCGTTTTGGCATGCGAGTTAGGGCTTTGGGCCCAATCGTGTGCATAAGATTAGGCATGGGTATATCTTAGTGATACCTTAGCATATGATGTCACTATAGCATTATATTGTGGTTAGCTGACTTATTGGGCAGATGTTCTAGGTTTAAGTATTATTTTCAAGCATAAGTGTTGTTTTACTGGCGTATTAGTATTATACACTTATATGATGTGTTTCACTTACTAGACGCAAATCTAACCCCCTCTATCAGTTTCTCCCTTTTGTTTTACTCAGATAGGTAGATAGAGAGGACAAGTGGAGATTTCAAAGGAACGATGGTGCGATGGAGACGTGCATTTATTCATCTATTAGCTATCTACTATTTTATTTAAGTTATCCCAAACATTAGACCATTTCCATTAATATTATAGAGTGATGTTGTAGTTGGAGCCTATTTGATACTCTGTTGTTTTATTTATCCAGATTATATTATTGATTATTATTATATTTTATTTCTTCCGCTACGAATTTCAAAAAGTATAGACTTTTGTAGATAGCTCTGTGATAGGTATTTTATATTTTACCTCAAAACGATCCGCCATCAACGGCATCTTGGATGTCAGCATCATTGAATGCGTGAATCAGGAAGTCATAGATGGCGATTGTTACATGTGGTATCAAAGGTTAGGTTAGGTGGTTCCCACTATACTTAGGCGCATAAAAGAGCGTATTTGTAATTTCTATGATTTATATTATGTTATGTTATGTTATGTTATACACACACACACAGGCCATACCCCATATATTTTGACACGTAAAGGGAGTTATTGGCTTATCCCTTGTAGAAGTAGGCAACTATAAGTTAAATAAATTTTGAGATTTGAACAATTTTGAGGTGAAAAAAAATCCAATGCATTTTTTTATATTTTACACCAAAAGAATTGACAATGGTGGGTCTCTGTACTAACTAGAAGTAGAGTAAATTATGGGACTAAGGAGGAATAAAAGAAGAGAAGTACCCTTGAGTCCAAACAATATAAGTGTGCTATTAACATAATGGAAGCATTGTTAGTTTAATAATGTAGTTGGGCATGTGTAAGTTATGATCTACTCCAATTAATGATTTTAAATTGTTTGAAAAGTTTTCGAAAAAGTTAAGACCATTAATGTTTGGGATTTTTCGAAAAAATGTAGTAGTTGAAGATCGTATAATGTATTGAAATAATGACCCGTTCTTTTAAGTTTCAAACGTGGTAAATCTTTATAAGAAGTAGCTTTCCATATTATTTAAAGCATTTACTTTTGAACGAAAAAAGGATTTAAAATTATTATTTTAATTGTGGAATTTCTCTAATTTAATATGCATTTATTTTTAAATGGAAATTGAAGGGTTTATTATACAAAATCTTGAAAATATGCATTAATAGATGATTTAAAATTTTGGAAATTATTCTTGAATTCGATGTGAATATAGTTTTTAGCCAAAATTGAATTTTACAAATATCTCTATATGTATATACATGACTATTGTTTAAAAGGTGTTAGAATTGGCTAATTATAGAATAAAATGATACATACATACATACATAGACACACACACACACACACATATATATATATATATGTGTGTGTGTGTGTGTGTGTGTGTGTGTGAAAATTGGTTAAAATTTATATGAAATAAGGATGTATGAGTATTTTAGAAAATAACTGAAATTATTTCAAATCTATTTATATTTTGAGTAATTAATATTGAATTAGTAAAGTTATAAAAGATTGAGTTTTTAAAGTTAAATATTTTAAGTATTCGATATTTGTAAGAATTGTTGAAAAGCAATTATCTTTTTAAATTGATATTTATTTTAGTTATTTCATGGGGAGACTTACGAATAGATATAAAATGATTAAATTGAGATAGGTATATCATTTTCTATGAAAGGATTTAACATGAAATTTCTAAATTAGAACATTTTGAAAATTTATTTAAGTATAATTTAAAGAATTTAATTTGAAAGAAAAAGGTGTTATGATTTTTGTTAAATGTTTAATAAATTTAGCAGATAATTTTATAGTTTTAGAAGTTTGCTGGTGATGTGAAGAGAAAAAGTTAGAACTCCATGGATTTTGATTTAAACATAAAATGAAAATGTTGTTATGATTTTTACTTAAATTCAAAAATTATATTGGAGTTAGAAAAGAATTACACATCCTACAGAGTTTGAGTTAGCTATGGGGAACTGCCTATAATAGTCAATATGCTAATGTGTTGAGGACTTGCTAGTATTGAACATCAAGGATTTGTGAGGTGTTAAGAATCGGGTAAAGTATAAAAAAATAGCATGGAAATTTGGTGACCTTTTCAATCAAAATTCGAGTTGGAAGGGTACGTACCAATTGAATCTTTTCATAATAATAAGGCATAAATTCTCTTCCATGTTATTTTACCCAAAATATGGTTTTGAGTAGTTAGAGCTTAATGTAAGATAACTTAGAAGATGTGATTTGGTAGAAACTTGTTCAATTTTGAAATAAGACAAGGGTAAGCTAAATATTTTTCAATAAAACTACATAGAAGAGACGTTAAGCAAAATGACAATATGATGTTAGGGCTGGGATACACTCACACAAAACATTGGGAAGCATGAGAGCACGGTTGAGTATGAAGTTTACCTAAAGGAAGGATAATATAAGATTTTCGCTTGCTACGTCGACGATAGAGGACAACTATACTATTTTATGGAGGGTGTCATTATACAAACATATCGGTTAGCATTACGACACATGTGTTTGCTTTGGTTTATGGTACACCCACACAAGGTTTGTGTTTCGCAGTAGATGTTCTTGTCTCTTTGTTGTACTATAATAATTGGGTTGTCGCTAAAACTGGAATTGTGTTGCCCTTGAGTTATGATTATGTATATATAGTAACCAAAGAGGGAAATCGTTTCTATTTTGGTCATGGTGTAGCATTTGGGTGTATACCTTTAGGGTATGATTTTGACATTTTATGAGTTGTTGAATGTGATAGATGCTCAACGTCATGTTCACTATGTTAGTACATCGATCTATTCTCCAATGTTCTTATATGAAATTCGTTCATTTTATTAAGGCTATGTTATTGGATGACTAAGCATTATATTTTTAAGTTAGTATGGCAAGGCACTATTCGCTATTGGGTGCATCGTCTATTATACTTCAGAAGTGAGTCAATGAGGGCTCCGTGTTAGAGAGATACCATCCAATAATTATATGTAAAGTGTTTTTGGAGTACAACAACATACATAAAGGTACTCTAGCCAAATGTTAGTTTATAAGGCTTCACAAGCATGTGGAGTTGATACTATTTTTGAAGTAACAAATGTGGTATGATTTCAATTCATGAATTAAATGCCTTGACTTGCACATACTAAGGCATAAAAGCAATTTTGAGGAAGGCGAGATTTAGTGATTCAGAAGAAAGTTGACAAAGAGGTGAGAATAGTTCTTTTCTAATCATTTGGATTGAAAGAACTATCTTAGTAAGTTTTCAAAATGCCGACTTTTGTGCATAACCTATTTTCAGTGCCCACCGCACTTGGAAATTCACAATTTAGTCAAAGGGTTTATTTTAATGGTTGTTAGGTAGAATCTTAAGATGGTATAAAGTTACACCTTAGATTCTCTTTGTTTATTTTTGACTTATTACGTTTGTTGTTAGTTGCTTTTTGTTTTAATTTATTTAATTGTTAGTTGAAGTAATATTGTGTTGACCGAAAATAAGGAATCATCCGTTTATGATGTCTATAAATTAAATGGTGATGGAGTATGGGTTCACTTTAGAATCCTATTGTTAGTCCACTTAAAGGTAACACACTGTCTGTTATCGTTCTGTCGTTCCTATGGACTAAAAAAGTAGTTTAGTGAGGTATGTCAAAAGAAATAAAGAGGGTTTTCAATTGGTTGAGAATGAAGAAGTATACGACAGTGTATGTTGCAAAGTATTTAATGATGGAGATATGCCAGTAGCAAAGTCTATTTAATTAAAGTCATATTTGAATGGTATTTGATTAGAAATACCTTAGCAAAATTTGAAGTGATACGCAAAAGAGTCGAAACCGCATAGGATACGGATGCATATAGAGTTTGCAGTGAGTAGCATGGTATATGTGAAGGACTCGCTATTGAGATGTGTTATGTGGGAAATCTAGTACCACCATTTGTTTGGCCTTTCCATATTTTATAGAGAGTAGAGAAGTAAATACGCTTGAGTGGGGCTTCTTGAAAAGTTGGCGAGTGTTCACACACATTCTTTTTATCCCATTTGCGAACATACATTGATGATTTAGTGGTTATGGTAGAACCTAGTCAGCTTGATGAGGTGACTATAAAGGTGGAGTCTAGAATACTCTATAGATGTATTTTCAGAGCTTTATAAGATATTGTATAAGAATAAAGAAGTGAAATTGGTTCAAGTATGGCAATAAAAAGGTTTGGATGGGAGTACATGGAAACTCGAGGGGAGAATTCGATTTTCCCATCATGAGCTCTCTTATAATATGTTACTCTTTTGATTAATTTTTAGGTTGGTTGGCTGGTTAGGTTATTGTATGTTTGCATGGTTGCTTTAGCTAGCTAATTTACATAGGTATGGATGTATGAATTCTAGAATTGGTTATATGCATGTCCTTATGATGTGTTTTGGTTGTTATGGTTGCCTTGTTTGAGATATACCAACTTAGTTCTTATTGAATTAAGTACTTATATTTATGTGTATATTCTAACATAGATTAGAATATTTTCTATATACTATTTACTGTTTCTTCATATCTACGGTTGTTGATCGTGTTTATGGATGTGATTATTTACTTACACTTTGATATGGTTGTTGCATATGGATGTACGGATGCACACATAGATATATTTACACACACACATACATACATAAACATATGCATATATATATATATGTGTGGATGTTTGCATATATTTTTTGTTGTCCCTATACAAGCATTCATATAAGTTGCCGATTTAGTTGCATTCGCACTCATCTCACATTATATCGTTCTATTTTATCTATGTACTCTTGGCTGTTTTTGCTTGTGTTTTATGATAGACGCTAGATGGATGCAGCTATGTTTGTTTTGCAAGTTTGGACGTTATAAAATGAGTTGCATTGTCTGTTCCTTGGAATTTTGGGGTCAAAATTCTTTTAACGGGGGAGAATATACCACTCTACAATTTTACAAAATTAAATAATTATACTAAAAATGGTAAATTGAAATTTCATGTAAAGGGAAATTTTTTTTTACAAAAGCTGGAATTAGGCCTCGGGACATATTCCATTGCATTCGGAAAGCCAATTACAGTCAAAAAACATATTAACTTGTTGAACGTGGTTAAATGAACTAGAAATTAGAAAAAGTCAAACCTAGTGGCACCTTTGTAATATATTGATTTTGAAAATTACCCCAAATATTAGTGCTTTCATCCTACAAATAGAAATGTAAAGTTTATTCTCTAATTTTATTTGAACCTAAATACCTTACCACTAATCAGCATAATCTTCCTCATCTAATCTCCAAATAAAAATCAAACTAACATCAGTTAAAATCAAATTTGGATTAAAAAACTAATATATGAAATCGATCATTACGGAGTGTGCTACACAAATAAATTAATGCTATCAACAAATTTTGAAGTTTTGTAGTTGAGGTATTTTTGGTTAATGAAGTAGGTGGATTCCACATCGGTTCAAAGAGGATGCAAGGCTAATCGGTTAGTGGGACTCAACCTATTTGGATATATATTAGTAAGATATGGCAATTCATCTCTTATGGTCTTAAATAAAATTATAAATGATGAAACTTATAATTAAAAAGTGATACACACACATGATTAGGATGTAGCATGCCATGGCTAGATAATTTAAAAGCAATTTTTTCAATTATAATTAGCCAAAGTTAATCCCTCTCTAACTAAAAAGTTTGAAATACACAATATTCCAAATTAGGCATATTATATTTCAAAATTGTAGTCCTTGACGATGTAAATCCCTGTAATGACTCGTAATTTTAACCGTTTTAAATTATCAAATTTAATATAATTAGCGAACAAAAATGGTTAGAAATAAAAATTTAACGATTTATGAATGTAGTTTATTGAATATGAACTTGAGTAAAATTTTGAAATAACCAATTTCAAAGATTTAGGCAATAACCAGTATTGAAATGAAATTCTATGTATCTGATGTGTTTATAATCAATAGCTGGAATTGAATAATAAATGTTGAATTACTGTAAAATGGAAGTAGTTGTTTTGTTATTTGAATTCGTTTTAAAAGTTAAAATTTACAAGTTAAATAACTTATATTTCAAATGTAGTGATTTATTGGGTAATTAAATTGTTTAAATTTAATATTGGAAATTGTTTAAATAATTGAATCTTGAATTTAATCTGAATGAAAATGATTTTGAAAGTTGATTTAAATTTTATTTAAACAAGAATGAAGATTGTTAACTTTTAAAATTGAATTTAAAGTGAATAATTTGATTTTGGAAAATAGCTTGTCTAATTAACGTGTAAAAATAATCTTTTTGGGCACTTTCTCGGATTTCGATGAAACTAGAATTATTGGATCCGTAATAGTGAATTATTATAGGATTTCAAGTTTCGTAGCGATCAGACTTATCGTTTGGTCGTGCGAGCTTGAAATGCGTAGAATTTATTTTTAGGAATTTAATTAAAATAATTTGACTTTGAAAAGCTATCTTCTGTATATGATGGAATTAGCTCTCGAGACATATTCCATTGAGTTTGGAATAGGGGTATAACATATGGAACGCTAGGTGGCACACTTCGTTTGGAGTTCGGAAAATTTATGTGTGAATTGGGCCGAAAATTTATATAATAGGCCGTTCCATTTCATTTTCGCGTAACCCTAAATCGCGCAGTTGCTTTCTCTAAAACGATTAATAGTTGACATTCATCGTTCTTCTTCCCTTGATTTCTCAAAATCCGTTCAAAGAAATCAAATGACTCCAAAATCAGAGTTGAAGATCTTGTCGAGCTCGACGTTATGGACGGTCGGATCATCAAATTTCGCGATGAGGTGGCCTGGTTTCTGTCGCATCTGTTTTGGGTTAAACGTGCTTCATTTTCACGCGCATGGCAAGGGGCAGGGTGGCGGTGAGTGTGCAAAGCGGCGACACCGGTGGTGCTCTACGCGATCGATCGTTCATGTATTAAAAAAAGTCGTGAACGATGAAACTTCGGTGGCCTGGAGAAGGAAGAAGCACGGCCTGTTGAAACGCAGAGAGATGGTTAGGTTTAGTTTTTTTTGGTTAATTATTTATTTAGTTAAATGTTAATTAAAATCATAATGCTAATTATCGTATAGCTTTTTCGTACGAGGTCCGATTCGAGCGAAACAAGTCGCGTTGCGATCGAATCGACGAGGGCTGCGACATGGAGTAGAAATGGAATTTATTTGACTCTGGAATATTTTCACTTTCAAATAAAGGTGAGTGTTTAAAACGCTCACGGATTACTAAAATATTCTGATGTTAGTTAAATTGAAATTATGAAGTAATTTAATTTTATTGACTGTTGTTCGGTAATTTAATTGACATTTAAATTGATATATGAATTGAGCTGATAAGAACTTAAATTGACAGTTAAATTTGAAATTGGAATTAAATTTCTAGTTAGACTCCCGATTATTATAACTAGTTAATTTTTGCGATTTATTGACTATTTTGGATGTTGATTGTGATGGATGACTATTGGTTGATATTTTGAATGATTAGATGTTTATTTATTTTTATATATTCATGTTATCACCCTGTAAATTATTTGACATCATATGTACTATTATTTGAATTATTTTGAATAAATTAAGAAATAGGTTGAAATGATATATACCTATGACACTTTGATTTGGATTGAAATAATATATATCCATCCCTAAAATTAAATTGAAATAACTATTCACTTGGCCACAAGATAGAAAATTATATACGGAGACCGGATTGGTTAAATTAAATGGTTTTAAAATTCTTGGTTTTGAAATTATTTAAATGATATCGTTTTAAGTAATAAAACAATTGATTTATGGAAATGGAATTATTTTCGAACTCGAGCTCGGAATGTTGAAACTGAAATTGTTAACAGGAATTGTTTACAGAATCAGATATGAAATGTGAAGTTATAATTGAGAAATCAATTGAATGATGGAGAATGAAATTGATTTAAAAAGGGTTGAACCTTTATTCGAACTTTGGAATTTATCTTGGTTAGTAATTTAGATTGATATTTCAAATTTGAGCTCGGAATTGAATTATTTTAAAAGATTTGGACCTTAAATCAAATATTGAAGTTTAAATTGATTTAAGTGATTTAAATCGTTATTTTGAAATCGAACTCGAAATTGATATAAATTGAAATGCTTTAAATAAAAATTGAACTGAAATTTGAACCATTGAATCAAATTGTTGAATCGAACTTGAAGTTAAATTGAATCGAAATTAAGTTGGTTTGAATTGAAATCGAAATTGAGTCGATTTGAATTATTTTAAGATTTAAGATGATCTGAATTTGAAGATTTGAAATTGAATCAGTTTGATTTAAATTTGGACCTGAATCCAGATTTATTGGAAATGGGAAGAAACAGTTTTTAATTTTAAATTATTTTCGCTATAAACTGTTTTAAAATTCATCTTTTTAAAGTTCCAAATTATTTAAATTTTTAAATCATTTAATATATAACCTATTTTAACTACTTAACTACCTAAACAATTTTAACTATTTAAAACTATTCAAACTGTTTTCTAAAAATTCAAACTGTGCAAGGGTGGAATGTTTATATTTAAATCGTTGATTTAAATGCGAATGTGGTTAAATGAAGCTATAAACTAAGTTGAAATTCGAAATGATTATTTAAGTGAAAATAACATATTTTAAGTAAATATGATTTTTGAAGTGAATATGATATTCTGATATCAAGTATGAATCGTTTTCGATATGTAAAAGAACCAACCGGTGTGTAAAATGATGGTTGGTTGTTAAAGAGATCGGGGTCTCTTATTGGCATACTCTCTATCAATATTAGAATCACTTTAACAACTGTGTACGTAGAGGAGACTCCAGAATGAAGTGGTTGTCGTATGATTGCTAGATTTGAAGAAAGAGAACGATGATGGATAGACCCCGGCACTTGTGCCAATTTGAAATGACTGAAACAGGACGGCTTGATAGGGCCAAGTGGGCTAGCTACCCATAGCGGACATCCGTTCTTCGATTTTCTTCTTGGACTTGGTCCATACTATTACTTTTGTTGTTGGTTTCGATTGGTGCACCTTGATTTGGGATGGCCTCCCTTTGACTCGATATAGGATGGATGGACGCAGTGGGCGGTCATGGCTACGATGCGTTACCACCAACCCTACGACTCGAACTGGTAGTATCCTACATTGGGTATTGCCTCACGTGCTTTGCCATACTTTTATCCTTATACGAGACTACTACGAGTGTGATGACCCACAAATCCGTACCCTTTGAATCGACAATAAACCACACATGTCCGAACCAAAAAGCACAAACTGACGGAAAGTCATGAGAAAGAAAAGAAGAGAGAATGAGAGAAGAGAAGAAAGAGAGAAGAGAGAACCAAACAGAACAATACAGAATCTCACTTCGCAGCGGGAAACATATAATATCACATCAATGGTCTTTACAAAAAAGAAACTGTATATGCATACATCAATCGGAGTTCAACAATCAATCACCAATCATCAGCCTAGACAGTTATAATAACATGTCCTTACTTTTGCTGACAATATAAATAACAAAGCAGCGGATAATAAACAGATACATGCATACGAAAATGAAGATCTCCAGCTCTCTCGCTGAAGCTCCAAAAGCACCAATCTGAACCAGTAAATATACTCGGTCTGACCCGAGCATTGAAAGGGAAGAATGCCCGGATCAGTCTAGTAAACCAGCGTGAGAAACACACTCAACTGAATTTATTAAATTACCAAACTTTTCCTTTCAAAACAAAAGTATCTCATAAGACACGCCCACACATAAACACGGACATGTTTTTACCTTACGATAACTAAAACCATTCATATCAAATCATCTGATATTATACTAGTGTCTATTGCACAAATAATATTAATCGTAGCTGAAATGGTTACCCATATAGCATTTTGGGGCTATTCATTACGCCAATACAAATAAAACCGCAAGCTTGTAGTGGAGGTTGGATTTCCATACAAATGACCAGGTGAAGGGACTACCTTCCGGCAGTACATCTCTAGAGGAATGTACTGAGGAACCACACATGAGAACCTCTACCAACATAAGACCAGCCTACCTCTATACCTAGGTAGTACTGAATATATCATCCCTCGGTCGTTACTGACCTTTCCGAGGGCCCTCATAGCATACAAACCACATTAACCATCCCGAAAGTCATAGCGGAAAGAAATATATCTAGAAAGAGAAGATCATATCCTAATTGGGAATGACCCACTTAGCCTTGCCGCATCTAACCATGTTTCGGTCATTTCCGGTTGATGAGGCCAAAGAGGTAATGAATTACCTTTCACATATCACATATCACATCACTTTTGAATGCCAAATTCGTCATTTCCGTTGACTGCTAATTGCCTTTCACAAAAATACAACCCTTGAGCTCGTACGTCTCAAGGAAGGGTGTTAAGCTAAGAGAAGTTGCCTTCTCCGCCACCAAACAGATGTACGTTTGTAAAAACTAATGTACGTAATCTAAGAAAATGCAATGTCAGACATTCATCCATACAAGTTGTCCAGGAATAGGACAAACCGAAGGTACTCTCCTACCACATCCTGTCAGGAAATCCCTAGGATTAGTAGTGAATAGTCCTTGCGTTGGATATTTCATAACGAAGAGACTACTGCTACTATATGTATATTGGGATTTTAACCCCAAATGATCAACAAGCAGTCCTTCACTATGAAAATTCTAAACATCAATATCATCGGCCAACCTGCACAATGGTCGTATAAATGTTGGTCCGAAGTGGTTTTCGGATAAACCGATCCTGGTCTCTTCGCACCAACAATGCAAAAGCGATTCTCAACCTCATACAGAAACTAAGTCTCATAGACTTATCACGTCTCCAACTTTCAACTTGCTATCCTTCGGCCAAGAAGGAAGCTCGATAGATTAGAGTAATACTCCGCACTACATAATTAACATCCTCCACACAAACGACAATCAAGCCTACACAGATGGCTACTTACTAAGTGTATGACTAAATATTTCCCACATCAAGTCGAGGAACTAAAAATGGCCAAATTTGATAGTCGGTTATTTAACTATCACAGCAACAAACAAATATTTAGCACCATAAGCAATCACTAGGCCCTTTTAATTAATCTTTTATTAATTAAATAACTTTCCAAATATTCACTTCAAATTATCTTTAAAATGATATATTCTCAAAACCATTTCAATAATCCACTATTTGGAAAACATTTCCATATACTTATTTAATAATAAGTAATTCACAAATCAATTTATTTTCAATACTTAGAAAATATTACATATACTTAAATCATGATTAAGTATATATTCTATTCTTTAAGGAAAACATTCTTTTAAACGTATTTATTTGGGTCAAAACAAATGTTGCGTAAAACATCGTTACGACAACCCAAAATCACTATTATAGGGATTCGATAATTAGATATGTGACACCCCACCTCTATACTCACACTAGCCAAGGACACTACGGGTAATGCCGTTGACTAGCATGAAGAATAAGGCTGTTGAGGAGCGACCATCTGTGTAATTGCTTTGTGCGAGTACCGATATGTCAGAAAATATAACTTACATTTCATTTAAAGAGGAAATCCGACATATCAAATACAAACTCAAAGCTACCACACAAGGGCTGTGTGGACTTCGGAAACAAATATAGAAATAAGCATAAAACAAATCAGTCATAGATATTCATATCACAAAGGAGGAAACAGATATGAATATAACACATAGAAGTGTACATCAAAGTAGTGGTCAAACTAGATCCACTACATCACAAAAGAATAGATACAAGTGCTAGACAAAAGAATAAGTATACATCAAGGTGTCTATATCTCGAATGTATAACAACAAAAACTACTAAGCTAAAGTAGTTAGCCAAAAGTCAGGTGACAGACCCTGATAAGAAGTCAAGCAGAAGCACCTGAAATACCTCGGTTTGACCTGAGTATTATTTAAGAAGAAAATAATAAACGGATCCGTCTAGCTATAAATATCATATAAAATGAGATAGGATAAGAGATATCACAAAAACGTATGATAACAATAATGCCATACAGTGACAAGTATACATCAGATAATAACAAAAATCATACAATATCTCAAATATTCTCAAACACTAAAAAGAATGTCATATTCTTTAAATTATTCACCAAAACACATTTATTGACAAAATATATCAATGCCAATCGCATAAAAATCAGTGAAATACAAATTCTAGAAATCATCAACTAGAAATCCAGAAATCACAAAAAGGGGAAGGCCTATCACAAACGGAAGCATGAAAACTCCCCAACACATGTATCACAAATGAGATGCTATCCCATGAACTCAACATCGACGTACCTAAAAAGATACGCCCCATGCACAGTCGAACATTGATGCACCTAAAAAGATATGCCCCATGTATAGTCGAACATCGACGCACCTAAAAAGATACGCCCCATGCATAATCAAACATCGACGCACCTAAAAAGATACGCCCCATGCATAATCAAACATCGACGCACCTAAAAAGATACGCCCCATGCATAGTCGAACATCGACGCACATAAAAAGATACGCCCCATGCATAATCAAACATCGACGCACCTAAAAAGATACGCCCCATGTATAGTCGAACATCGATGCACCTAAAAAGATACGCCCCATGCATAATCAAACATCGACGCACCTAAAAAGATACGCCACATGTATAGTCGAACATCGACGCACCTAAAAAGATATGCCCCATGCCCAGACTTATCGAGCCGATTGCTCCACGAACAATCCAAAGACCTTGGGTCGCTAGCCCATAAAAATGAGACGAAGCTCAACAGAACGAGGTATAGTCCCACGCGGACAAAGAGACATCGCACATCGCTAGTCTAAATCATAAAATGATCATCATTGATCAATAAGAAGTGTCAATTACACTAAGCTAGTAAATAAATGAGTTTAGCTTCATGTCCCATAACCACTAGCTTAAATATTTACGAACAGATTGTAGATTTCCACTCAAAGATTGTCACAAGATTTTCAATCGAACAAGTCCAAAAATTAAACGACGAAGTAAACGCAAGCGTTTCATACCACTTGTTTTGCTAAGCCGTTTAATTAGATTTCTCATACGAATGAGGTAAAGGTTTGTATATACTAATAGATTGGAAAACGGTTTTAAAAGAGAGCTTTATATTTAAAATAGTGTCGAAATCGTTTTGATGAAAGAGTTTTAGTATTTACTACTAGTATAGAAACCTTTGTATTTAAAAGTGACAAATCACAAAAAATATTGTAGAAACAATCAATCACCAAAAATTCACATACGAGAATGTGAATTAAATCCATAAAAATCGATATCAAATCCATCAAATGGATATTCCAAAAATCCAAAGAAAGAAGTCATCAAAGTCGATAATAAGTAATAACAACTATCCGGATCAACAAAAACCGATTAAAATTGGAAATCCACACAAAACAGACAAAAAAGGCAAAATGCACAGTTCCAGCTGTCTGGTTTAGAATCCAGACGTCTGGATTTGTTCTCTGGAAATAATCCAAAAAAACCCCAGACGTCTGAAATTACAAGGCAAACGTCTAAACCCTAACCAGACGTCTGAACTGAGGTACTGGAAATTCTATTCCAGATCATCCAGACGTCTGGGAAGTAAGCTCAGACGTCTGGATCTCCCAGACGTCTGGAAAGCAAGGTCAGACGTCTGAGCTGAACGTCTGGAATATTTATTCCTTAGCCTCAGACGTCTGATCCTTATACCAGACGTCTGAGCTGAAGCTCAGGCAAATATTGAACCTAGGCCAATGATGGCCAATTCACGTCGAAAGCGATCGAATGAGCGACGATGGATAGGGATTTATGCCATGCGACAACCCAGCCCTATAGACTCATCAATACACTCCGAACACATGTCCAAACATCTATATAAGGATTTTCATAGATTTTGAACCAAAACACCAAAATTTGGAAAATTCACCAAATCAATTCAAATAAAAAACAAATGAACATGCACAAAGGTTAGGAATTCATACCTAACAACAATGAAATTTATAGACGTAGATGTGAGTTAAAGAACTCACCTTTTAAAACTCAAAGACACGAATGAGAAGCTTTAAATCAAAGCAAGACAAATTCCTCTTCAATATACCTCTAGAATCTTCAATCTATTATCAAAGGTGAAGTTTTTCCTAAGTTAGGTTTTAGGAATTTTGGTAAATTAACGAGAGATAGAGATGGAGAAGATGAAGAGGATGCTTACCTAAGCTTCTACTTGATTTTGGACTTGAATTTGAGTTTCCTAATCAAAACTAGGGTTTAGGAATTTCCAATTCCCATTCTTTCCCCCATTTTTCTTAAAAGCTCGAGTGTTAGGAAATGAGAATGAATGAATAGGAGTGGGGTGGAGTTAGGGTATTAAGTTGGGTTAGTGGGCTGAAACCCAAACCCAAAGCCCAAAATAGAAAAATAGCAAAATTCCACTCAACTCCAAACATATCGATGTTTATACTCAAAAAAGTTGTAAACGCCACTTTGGAGTCAATGGAAGTGGTCTCGAGTCCCAATTCGACTGTTTACAAAAAGTAACATTTTGGACTTTAATCCGATTAACGATGCTATATTTAAATAAAACATTTAAATATACAATCGTAAAATATGCGGGTTATTACAGACTCCCCTACTTAAAGAAATTGCATCCTCGCAATACTTAAGAAGAAAATAAAAAGTAACAACCATACTAAGGCATAACGACACAAAAGAAGAAATTTTGAAATGAGAAGTTCACCTTAAGGAGCACGAGAGAGTAAGTCCGGATGTGTTTGCTCAATGAATTCTCTGGATTCCTAAGAGCAATCCTTAGGATTTGAGGACCATTGAACTTTCACAAGCAGAACATCCTTATTTCAAAGGCATTTAACCTCCGAAGCAATGATATGAGTAAGATGTTGCTCATAAGTCAAATTTGGTGAAACTTCAATTTCTTCAATTACACCGGGCTCAATAATAGAATCGAAATCCCAAAGGCATTTCCATAGTTGAAAGACGTGGAATACATCATGAATAGCAGAAGACTGAGCCGGTAATAAAAAAGGTGATAAGCCATGGAACTAATACGTTCGGTGATGGGAAATGGACCAACATATCGAGGTGCTAATTTTTCCGATTGACTGAAACGCACAACACCCCTCATAGGTGAAACACGAATAAAATCTGGACCTAAAACCAGCCTCTCACCGGCTTCAAGCCAACACGAAGGAGATCGGCACGGCCTTCCGTAGAGTGCCTCGAAAGGTGCCATACCAATACTAGATTGGAAGCTATTATTATCGGAAAACTCAACAAGAGAAATATGATCTTCCCAACTTCCACAAAAATCAAGAACATATGCACGAAGGAGATCTTCAAGAGTTTGATTCACACGCTCTATTTGTCCATCGGATTGAGGACGATAAGCGGTGCTAAAAGAGAAGGATGAGCATTAAGGCTACATAAAATAAGAGATGAACATGAATCGGATTCACGATCTCGAATCTCACAAGTGGATAAAGTCTCGAGATCATTCCATTCGGATATCATCATGGAAACAATCGCTTGTCGCTTACGACTAAGGGCATCGACAACACGATTTCCCTTTCCAGGAGCATAGAGAATATCAAGATCATAAGATGCAAGGAACTCGAGCCAACGTTGTTGACGCAAATTAAGTTCCTTTTGAGAAAATAAATATTTCAAAGATTTATGATCGATGTAGAGAACAAATTTCTCTCCCAAAAGATAATAACGCCAAATTATAAGAGCGAAAACAATGGCTGCGAGCTCTAGATCATGAGTGGCATATCTAGTCTCGATAGGCTTTAATTATCAAGAAGCATATGTGATAACACGTTCCCTTTTTGCATGAGAATAGCATTCAAACCAATACGACTAGTATCGGTATAAACAATCAATTCTTGGTTCCCTTCAGGAATCACAAGAATAAAAGCATCGGAAAAGAGTCCTTTTAATTGATCCTCTTTTTCGAAAAACTAAGACATTCAAAATTATAATGAACTTTATGTAATCATCTTTTTTTAGAAAAAATTACTTTTTACAAGTCAATTTATTGTGTCTGACTGTCTCATCATAGTGTTTAGGAGATTCCTATCGATAACGTTGATCAAGTGCATCGACCAGAATTCTTAAAGCACTCAATGGGCAAAACAACACAAAATCATCTTCTATATGATAAACATGTCTCTTAAAATTTTTACGAATATTCTTTGCTCGTTTTAAGAACAAAATCCAATCATACTTATAAATATCTTATTAAAAAAATTTGCAAATTTTAAATTGTTGTTTTCATCCATAATCAATAAATACAAGGATGGTCTCATCGTGATATTCGCAGAATACTCGATTCATAATATGGATGAAATAAGCTAGACAAACCGAATGACATCACTAGTTACTCATAAGAATCATAACGAGTGCGGAATGTGGTAAGTGGAATGCTACCCTCCACAACTTGTAGCTGATGAAAACCGGTGGCAAGGTCGAGCTGAAAAGACCTTAGCAACACTCAATAGATTGCTTAGGTGATAATCCTAAGACAAGTTCAAATATACCGGAAAATTCACGAACTACTTGAGTGAGGGAAATAACATCATCCTCATCAAGTGAGTTTAAAGAATAAAATGATGCCACCAAATTGGAATCAAAATCATTAACAACAATAGAAATTTGTTTAACAGATTGAGGATGTCGAAGATGGATAGTCCTCTTGGGACATAGGATGTGGGCTTCATAATGATTAAGCCAATCCTTCCCCAAAAATCAATTTTGAAGCCTAAGTAACGCAGAACATGCAAATCGGCTTGAAAAGAATAATCACATAAAATAATCTCGACATCTCCACAAAGTAAACTGAGTGTTGCAGATCCACCAACCGGATCCGCAATTCTCAGTGAAGTCATCAAGCCCATAATATTTAAATAAAAAGTATCAACAAGTTCTTTTGATATAAAAGAGTGAGATGCACCCGAATCAAAAGAAATCAAATAGGAAGATCACGAAATAAAATAATGCCATCAAGGACAGAATGAAAAATACCTTGACCAAGAGAAGGGTTACTAGGGGCTTGCACAACATTCAACTTTCCCTCTCTCCTACTTTGAAGTTTGGGACATGAAGATAAAAGATGACCCAAACCTTTGCAATAGCGACAAGAAAAGGGTTTCGGACACTCATTCGCATAGTGGTCCATAGAACCACAATTGTAGCATTGTCCACGACTAGAGGTAGGACTCTTTGCTACCGAAGTTGCCTGCTTCCCCTTCTTGTTGGGATTAGGGCTTCTGAACTTAATACGCCTCTTCTTGTTGTTATTGAGGCACTTTTTAGAACCTCCAACATCACTATCACTTCCTTTATCGGCCTCTTCAAGTCGAAGAGTGATATCTACAAGCTGATCGAAAGGAACTTCTAGTTTCAGAGGTAAAACCTTTTTGGGGTTCTTACTCAAAGCACAGATAAACCTTTGATTCTTTACAAGATCCAAAAGTTGTTGGGCAGACATGAATACACCATCTAGAGGAGGACTACTGGATTGACCAGCGCTAGGACTGCCAGATCTAACCATTTCTCTTCTTTAAGAAAGAAAAAAAGAAAAGGAAAAAGGTTATTCACAGAATGAATATCAAAAAAACTTGATTGATAAAACAAGGCATCACAAAAGAAAATAGGATAGTACGGGTCCAATGGCTCGAATTAAATCCTAAGGCACGACTCCTAAGAAAGACTTTGGAGAATGATCCTTGTTATAATATTCTATATTGTTCCGAAGTTTGGCTCTGATACCAAGCTGTGACGCCCCACCTCTATACTCACACTAGCCAAGGACACTATGGGGTAATGCCGTCGACTAGCACGAAGAATAAGGTTGTTAAGGAGCGACCATCTGTGTAATTGCTTTGTGCGAGTACCGATATGTCAGAAAATATAACTTACATTTCATTTCAAGAGGAAATCTAACATATCAAATACAAACTCAAAGCTATCACACAGAGGCTATGTGGACTTCGGAAACAAATATAGAAATAAACATAACACAAATCAGTCACAGATATTCATATCACAAAGGCGAAAACAGATATGAATATAACACATAGAAGCGTACATCAAAGTGGTGGTCAAACTAGATCCACTACATCACAAAAGAATAGATACAAGTGCTAGACAAAAGAATAAGTATACATCAAGGTGTCTATATCTCGAATGTATAACAACAAAAACTACTAAGCTAAAGTAGTTAGCCAAAAGTCAGGTGACAGACCCTGATAAGAAGTCAAGCAGAAGCACCTGAAATACCTTGGTCTGACCCGAGTATTATTTAAGAAGAAAATAATAAATGGATCAGTCTAGCTATAAATATCATATAAAATGAGATAGGATAAGAGATATCACAAAAACGTATGATAACAATAATGCCATACTGTGACAAGTAAACATCAGATAACAACAAAAATCATACAATATCTCAAATATTCTCAAACACTAAAAAGAATGTCATATTCTTTAAATTATTCACCAAAACATAAATATTGACAAAACATATCAATGCCAATCGCATAAAAATCGGTGAAACACAAATTCTAGAAATCATCAATTAGAAATCCAGAAATCACAAAAAGGGGAAGGCCTATCACAAACGGAAGCATGAAAACTCCCCAACACATGTATCACAAATGAGACGCTATCCCATGAACCGAACATCGACATACCTAAAAAGATACGCCCCACGCATAGTCGAACATTGACGCACCTAAATAGATACGCCCCATGTATAGTCGAACATCGACGCATCTAAAAAGAAACACCTCATGCATAGTCGAACATCGACGCACCTAAAAAGAAACACCCCATGCATAATCAAACATCGACGCACCTAAAAAGATATGCCCCATGTATAGCCGAACATCGATGCACCTAAAAAGATACGCCCCATGCATAATCGAACATCGACGCACCTAAAAAGATACGCCCCATGTATAGTCGAACATCGACGCACCTAAAAATATACGCCCCATGCATAATCAAACATCGATGCACCTAAAAAGATACTCCCCATGTATAGTCGAACATCGACGCACCTAAAAAGATACGCCCCATGCCCAGACTTATCGAGCCGATTGCTCCACGAACAATCCAAAGACCTTGGGTCGCTAGCCCATAAAAATGAGACGAAGCTCAACAGAACGAGGTATAGTCCCACGCGAACAAAGAGACATCGCACATCGCTAGTCTAAATCATAAAATGATCATCATTGATCAATAAGAAGTGTCAATTACTCTAAGCTAGTAAAAAAATGAGTTTAGCTTCATGTCCCATAACCACTAGTTTAACATAAATATTTACGAACAGATTGTAGATTTCCACTCAAAGATTGTCACAAGATTTTCAATCGAACAAGTCCAAAAATTAACTGACGAAGTAAACGCAAGCGTTTCATACCTCTTCTTTTGCTAAGCCGTTTAATTAGATTTCTCATACGAATGAGGTAAAGGTTTGTATATACTAATAGATTGGAAAACGGTTTTAAAAGAGAGCTTTATATTTAAAATAGTGTCGAAATCGTTTTGATGAAAGGTTTTTAGTATTTACTACTAGTATAGAAACCTTTGTATTTAAAAGTGACAAATCACAAAAATTATTGTAGAAACAATCAATCACCAAAAATTCACATACGAGAATGTGAATTAAATCCATAAAAATCAACATCAAATCCATCAAATAGATATTCCAAAAATCCAAAGAAAGAAGTCATCAAAGTTGATAATAAGTGATAACAACAATCCGGATCAACAAAAACTGATTAAAATTGGAAATCCATACAAAACAGCCCAAAATAGGCAAAATGCACAGTTCCTGACGTCTGGTTTAGAATCCAGACGTCTGGATTTGTTCTCTGGAAATAATCCAAAAAAATCCCCAGACGTCTGAAATTACAAGGCAGATGTCCGAACCCTAACCAGACGTCTGAACCAGTAAATCAGACGTCTAAACTGAGGTACTAGAAATTATATTCCAGATCATCCAGACGTCTGGGAAGTAAGCTCAAATATCTGGATCTCCCAGACGTCTGGAAAGCAAGGTCAGACGTCTGAGCTGAACGTGTGGAATATTTATTCCTTAGCCTCAGACGTCTGATCCTTATACCAGACGTCTGAGCTGAAGCTCTGGCAAATATTGAACCTAGGCCAACGATGGCCAATTCACGTCGAAAGCGATCGAGTGAGCGACGATGGCTAGGGATTTATGCCAAGCGACAACCCAGCCCTATAGACTCATCAATACACTCCGAACACATGTCCAAACATCTATATAAGGATTTTCATAGATTTTGAACCAAAACACCAAAATTTGGAAAATTCACCAAATCAAAAGCAAATGAACATGCACAAAAGTTAGGAATTCATACCTAACAACAATGAAAGTTATAGACGTAGATGTGAGTTAAAGAACTCACCTTTTAAAACTCAAAGACACGAATGAGAAGCTTCAAAAAAAAGCAAGACCAATTCCTCTTCAATATACCTCTAGAATCTTCAATCTATTATCAAAGGTGAAGTTTTTCCTAAGTTAGGTTATAGGAATTTCTGTAAATTGAAGAGAGATAGAGATGGAGAAGATGAAGAGGATGCTTACCTAAGCTTCTCCTTGATTTTGGACTTGAATTTGAGTTTCCTAATCAAAACTAGGGTTTAGGAATTTCCAATTCCCATTCTTTCCCCTATTTTTCTGAAAAGCTTGAGTGTTAGGAAATGAGAATGAATGAAGAGGAGTGGGTGGAGTTAGGGTATTAAGTTGGGTTAGTGGGCTGAAACCCAAACCCAAAGCCCAAAATAGAAAATAGCAAAATTCCACTCAACTCCAAACATATCGATGTTTATACTCAAAAAGTTGTAAATGCCACTTTGGACTCAATGGAAATGGTCTCGAGTCCCAATTCGACTGTTTACAAAAAGTAACATTTCGGACTTTAATCCGATTAACGATGCTATATTTAAATAAAACATTTAAATATACAATCGTAAAATATGCGTGTTGTTACAAGATAGATATTTAAATCCCATATACTATACAAAACATATCCTTTCGAAAATCATTTACTATAACAATAGTGTTATAGTCCATGCTTTCCTTGCTTCTCGAAACGTCTATTTCAACAATGAATGTTGAAATCTATGTATTCGATACTTAACACATTTTAAAACATCTTCAAACCATTTAACTCTATTTAAAAGATCACTTTTCAAAAATATCCATTTTATTTAAATAATTATTCACTGTCCAAAATCGTGAATAAAATTCTCTAACCTAAATCAATACTTCTACACGTTTAATTAAAGGATTATCCATTGTCCAAAATCGTGAATATATTTCCTTTACCAAATTCAATTGATTTTGGATTTATAAAACAATGTTTAAAATTCACATTTCTATTTTATAAAAAACTTCCATTTATAAGATTCCTTTATTAACAAATCTCATTTGTATCATTTATATACCAAAATCCAATTATAAGTTAATTTACTTATAAATCATCTATTTGCAAATTCATTCTTTTTTGTAACTTCATAAATTTATAAATCTTATTCACTTATAAGATTCATTTACAACTTCATTTTAATACTTATAAAACTCCTTTATAATTCATTATTTTGATTTATAAAAATATCAATTTTATAAATCTTATGTATAAACCGTTTATAATAAATCAAAATTCTCAATTAACTTATTTTACCAAATACTTAACTCCATATTTCAAAATTCACATTTTGCTTATATTTCACAGAAATCATAATTTTTATAACATAAAAATCATAACTTTTTATTTATTTAAAATAAATTCATTTCCTTAACAATTCAAAAATATATATTTTCAAAATCACTTTGAAATCCTTTTTAAATTAAAATCATAAATTTAATATTTTAAAAATCTCCAAAAATAAGGGCCAGAGCTGCAAAAATGTTAAATAAGGTGATCACATCAATCATATCAATCCTGGCATCCAAAACATCATATATCATATGATAACAGCATATATATCAATATCTGTAAATAAAATCAACACTGGTGAGGAATCCAGTTGGATCCCTCCAACCTGTCACCTGCAACAAATATAAATATGAGAAAATATGTACAATGTCCGCTTCGAGGCAGACGCGCGTACAAAAGGTCATCCGCTCATACATGGGAACGTACAGAGTCTCATATGCTCCAATAGGCATGAATATATCCAAACCAATCAATATATATATAATATATCATATATCATCCAAACAATCATCAATCAGCAAAAAATAATTTTATTCTCACTTATATAAAAGTATAAGCGAGACAGAAAGAGTGAGTTTTACTCACTTTGACTCCAATAGCCGTTGCAGCGTTTTATTCCGAATAAAATTAAACGAACGTTTAATTTTACCCAAAATTTTCACTAGCTCCAATCAACTCCAAACAAGCTCTAAAATGTAGTGCTCGTCAATACGATCCCAACGCAATTTTTTTTGTCAAAAACGGACCTCGTATGAAGAAGCTATGAATTTTTAAAGTTTATACAAATTATAATATAAATTAATTTCAAATTTTTTTATTATTATTTCAAACCTTAGTCAATCTGGGCCGTTCGTTTCAAAAGATGAGATCATGGCTGCTTCTTCCCTTCTTCTTCCCCAGGATCTTCATGCGCAAAACAACCCAAAGCTGCCGTCCTCTCGTCCAATTATGCTCCTCCATCGACCATCTAGACAACGATCTAGGATAACTATGTGAAAGCTCGTCGCGAGCTCCATTAGTGGCCGAAGCACGGTTGAACTCGATCGCCCCTTGTCCATTAATTTCCAGTTCGATCGCGGCGCCGTAGCCTCGTCCTCGCCACACCAAACTCGATCTCCACCGTACAGTTGATAGATCTCTCCAAGCTCTCCATTTTCTTAGTTGACGTCGAAGGCTATAGGGGCGTGGATGAGGAGATAAACGAGGAGGAACGAGGATGTTTTTTGGCCATTGAAAATATAATCGCGGCGGCTGTAATTAGGGTTAGGGTTTTTTGAAAATAGAAAAAGAATGTGGCCTTTTATAGAAAATTTCGCGACACTATTCACCCGAAATTTTTTCGAACTCCAATCGAAGCGTGCCGCCTGACGTTTATAATATTTTATCCCTATTCCGAACACAATGGAATATATATCGGGAGCCAATTCCATCGTATTTGGAAGATAGGTTTTCGAATCGAATTATTTAAATTAAAATTTTACTTAAACAAATTTCTACGCGTTTCAGCTTCCCACGACTAAACCGTAAGTCCGATCGACACGAAATTTGGAATCCTATAATAATATAAAATTACGGATCCAATGAAACTAGTTTCGTCGAAATCCGAGACCGTGTAAAAAATGACTATTTTTACATGTTAATTAAATATTAAAATTTCCAATTTCAATAAATTAACTTTTAATTCAATTTTAAAAGTTCTCCAACATCATTCTAATTCAAATCGAATTTAATTCAACTTTATAAACCATATTTATTCACATTAAATTTTTCATCAAATTATTTCTGCAATCTCAAATATTAAATTAACAATTTAATTATCAAATAAATTATTATATTTGAAATACAAGTTACTCAAATTATAAAATTAACTTTTGAATATTTAAAATCAATTAAATATTTGAATATCGAATGACCAAAATTCTGGGTCGTTACATTCTTCCCTACTTAAAAGAATTTCATCCCAAAAATTACCAAGTACGAAAAAGTCACAAAATCCATTAACTTTTCAAAATAATTTGTTTAAATTAGATTACCAACATTATTTAAACATTTTAACGTTTTCAAAATCCATTAGTCAAACTTCTTATAAAACTTTTCTAAGTTTTCAAATTCATTCATAGTTATCTTTTCAAAACTAACTAATATCATTTAACTTTTAACTCAAAAATCAAAATTTTAGTTATCAAATTTTTTTCCAATTTTCCTAAAATTTTCTAATGCCTTAAATTTCCAAAAAAATTGGCCATAGCCTCCTTTGAGCGGTTCGATCGTAGTAAAATCACAATATATATATATATATATATATCATAAATATACATCTCATCTTTGAGGATGGGGCATCCCGTAGGGAAAAAATATAAAAGTACGATATATAATCCAAGATATGTACCTTATATATTATTAGCGAGCATATACGGCTAATATAGCGCGAAAGCGAGCTCCAAATGCAAAGCATACTCCATCCGCCCCTACTAAACACTCAACAAATAAATGATAAACATATATGGAAAGTAATATCAATATACAACATATACCAATATAGCAAATGCAATCTAAAGCAACAAATCCAACCATCAAACAACTATCATCCAACTAACATCCAATAAACCAATATCTATCCAATCAATCCATAACCAAATCAATATACATTCATTACTCTTTACTTATTCATTAAATTGGTTTTCAATTTATTCACATTTGATTCACTAACATTTGATTTTACTAACATTTATTCATTCAAATTCAATTAGTTTACATTCACTAATTTACATTCATTTTAGTTCATTTCCAAATCAAATCAAATTCAATTCTATTTAGATTCACTTACTTCTAATTTGAATTCAATTATTTATAGCTTTCAATTTCATTAATTCAATTGCTAATTCATTTAATAACTAAAGTTGAATTACATTTTATAACTCAAGTTCATATTCATTTGATTAATTCATTTCATTAATCCATTCTGATATCAAATTCAACTTCATTCCACATCACTTAAGTTATATTTCATTTTTATTCTCACTTGCATTTACTTTCATTATACAACTTAAGTCACTACTAATTTAATTCGAATTCTATTTTATTTAACTCTTACTTAATCAAATTTCATATCGCTATTCAAATTCAGATTTCGTTTTGCTTAATGAAATTGTTTAACTATTATATCATTTGGTTTTACTTACATTTTCTCATTTTACAAGTTATACAACTTATATTTTTAAACTTCCAAATTCATATTAAATAATCATTTACCAAAATTAATTTTTTTATTATTTTATAAGTCCAAAACTCATTTCACTTATATTTATCGATTTCAACTTGGATTTTAAATTCAAATTTGTTTATCACAACAAAACTTAAAATTTCAATTTACTGTCGGTAGCAAATCAATCACACAAAACTCCAAAATGATACTGATGATGCTGCAGTCATCACCCTTATTATTTCCCTGCAATAGTAGTGAATTCGGTGCTTTAAATTCTTTTAAAAATCTTATTTATAATTTATAAATCACTTTTATAAATTAATACTTATATAATTTCACTATTTCACTTCACTTATATAGGACCCATTCCAAATTCATTTATCTTATTTAGATTTATAATAATATAATCTCTTTAAATTTTGAAAAACAACTTCCAAAATCAACGGGATTCAAATTTTCAAATTCTTAGTTTAAATCCTTTTTTTTTATTTATAACTCGTATTTATAAATATACTCATGTAGTTTCATTTCTTAGGTATAAGATATTTTCAAAATTGTAAATCATATTAATTATAATTCCATACTTTATAATTCATTTACTTATATAATTTATCCTTTTACAATTGCTGTTTTCATTTAGATTATTCAAACAGCTTTTATTAACTTATATATATTTACATTTTCAAACAACGAAACAATCAATTTATATATACTTTCATAATTTCTGAAAAATTATCCTTTATATATAAAATATAATCGAGGTAAAAATATTTCATTTACCTAATTTAAAAACAATACTATGTCGACTTGCCTTGTTTAATTGTTTAGAAATCCCTATCGATAACATGGCGTCCCACATACCGAACAGAATTCACAAACAACTCAACGGATAAGTAAACACAATACAAAACATTTTATATTACTTACAAATACGCGCTCATATCTATAATACACTCAAACTCAATCTAGGGTGCTACTGACCCTATCTATACTGAGTACACATCAAAGCCTAGGAATATACTAAATCTAAGCTCTGATACCACGTGTGACGACCCGCAAATCCGTACCCTTTGAATCAACAATAAACCACACATGTCCGACCCAAAAAGCACAGACTGACAAAAAGTCATGAGAAAGAAAAGAAGAGAGAAGGAGAGAAGAGAAGAATGAGAGGAAAAAGAACCAAACAGAACAATAAAGAACTCACATCACAGTGGAAAACATATAATATCATATCAATGATCTTTACAAAACAAAAACTGTATATACATACATCAATCAGAGTTCAATAATCAATCACCAATCATCAGCCTAGACAGTTATAATAACCTGTCCTTACTTTTGCTGACAATATAAATAACAAAGCGGCGGATAATAAACAGATACCTATATACGAAAATGAAGATCTCCAGCTCTCCTGCTGAAGCTCCAAAAGCACCAATCTAAACCTGTAGATATACTCGGTCTGACCCGAGCATTGAAAGGGAAGAGCGCTCGGATCAGTCTGGTAAACCAGCATGAGAAACACACTCAACTGAATTTATTAAATTACCAAACTTTTCCTTTCAAAACAAAAGTATCTCAAAAGACACGCCCACACATAAACACGGACATGTTTTTACCTTACGATAACTAAAACCATTCATATCAAATCATCTGATATTATACTAGTGTCTATTGCACAAATAATATTAATTATAGCCGAAATGGTTACCCATATAGCATTTCGGGGCTATTTATTATGCCAATACAAACAAAACCGCAAGCTTGTAGTGGAGGTTGGATTTCCATACAAATGACCAGGTGAAGGGACTACCTTCTAGCAGTACATCTCTAGAGGAATGTTCCGAGGAACCACACATGGGAACTTCTACCAACACAATACCGACCTACCTCTATACCTAGGTAGTACCAAATATATCATCCCCCGGTCATTACCCACCTTTCCGAGGGTCCTCATAGCATACAAACCGCAATAATTTACATCCCGAACGTCATAGCGGAAAGAAATATATCTAGAAGGGGATGATCATATCCTAATTGGGAATGACCCACTTAGCCTTGCCGCATCTAACCCTGTTTCGGTCATTTTCGGTTGATGAGGCCAAAGAGGTAATGAATTAACTTTCACATATCACATATCACATCACTTTTGAATGCCACATTCGCCATTTCCATTGACTACTAATTACCTTTCACAAAAATACAACCCTTGAGCTCGTACGTCTCAAGGAAGGGTGTTAAGCTAGGAGAACTTGCCTTCTTCGCTACCAAACAGATGTTCGTTTGTAAAAACCAATGTATGTAATCTCAGAAAATGCAATGTCAGACATTCATCCATACAAGTTGTCCAGGAACAGGACAAACCGAAGGTACTCTCCTACCACATCCTGTCGGGAAATCCCTAGGATTAGTAGCGTATAGTCCTTGCATTGGATATTTCATAACGAAGAGACTACTACTACTATATGTATATTGGGATTTTAACCCCAAATGATCAACAAATAGTACTTTACTATAAAAATCCTAAACATCAATATCATCGGCCAACTTGCACAATCGTCGTATAAATGTTGGTCCGAAGTGGTTTTCGGATAAACCGATCCTGGTCTCTTCGCACCAACAATGCAAAAGCGTTTCTCAACCTCATACAGAAACTAAGTCTCATAGACTTATCACGTCTATAACTTTCAACTTGCTATCCTTCGGCCAAGAAGGAAGCTCGATAGATTAGAGTAAACTCCACACTACAGAATCAACATCCTCAACACAAATGATAATCAAGCCTACACAGATGGCTACGTACTAAGTGTACGACTAAATATTTCCCACATCAAGTCGAGGAACTAAAAATGGCCAAATTTGATAGTCGGTTATTTAAATATCAAAGCAACAAACAAATATTTAGCACCATAACCAATCACTAGGCCCTTTTAATTAATCTTTTATTAATTAAATCACTTTCCAAATATTCACTTCAAATTATCTTTAAAAAGATATATTCTCAAAACCATTTCAATATTCCACTATTTGGAAAACATTTCCATATACTTATTTAATAATAAGTAATTCACAAATCAACTTATTTTCAATACTTAGAAAATATTACATATACTTAAATTGTGATTAAGTATATATTCTATTCTTTAAGGAAAACATTCTTTTAAACGTATTTATTTGGGTCAAAACGAATGTTGCGTAAAACATCGTTACGACAACCCAAAATCACTAATATAGGGATTTGATAATTAGATAGATATATAAATCCCATATACTATACAAAATATCCCCTTTCAAAAATCATTTACTATAACAACAGTGTGATAGTCCATGTGTAACGACCCCGAATTTTAATTACATTTAAATTGATAATTAAATGAAATTTTGAATTAATTTTTTTTTGAAATTTATCGATTAATTGATTGCGAGTTTCCCCTATCCAAATAAATTTTGTATAAATCATTTAAATTTAAAGTATTGTATATATATGTATATATGTGGATATATATGTATATGTGCATATATGAGTAAATATGAATTTATATATATATATATTGAATTTGAGTTTAAAATCTCAAGTAAATGGTTTAATAATAATAATTTAGGTTTATAAAGATATATTTATAGAATTCAAAAATAAGTGTTGATGTTAAATAAATATTTCAAATAAATCTATAATTATATAAAATATGAAATGAACATATAAACCTCTAGAAATAAATATTCAAGTTAAAATAGAAGTAAACATTATAAAGTCAAATAAAATATAAAGTAACCCATTAGCTAAAAATTAACAACATATTAAAAATAGAAACTCATTTATATTACAAAATTATAAATTGTAAAGGTATAAAATAACACATTAGTTAAATTAAAACCACATATTAAAAATAGCATTTCATTCATATTATAAAGCAAAGAAAACAAATACATATGTATACCAATTGGCTTGCAAAGGAAGATATAGCAAGTAGAAAGAAAGAAAAATAATATAACTTATAGAAATACATATGTTTGCAAGACAAAGGGGAAAATTTATTTGTACAACCGAAAGGAAGACAAAGCATAAGTATATATAGATAATTATATGCAAATTTGTACAAGTAATAAATGTCATATCCTATAGCCATCACGTTCAAGTATATCAGCCTCCAAACATAGAAATATCCCTGCCTACTTTTGTACAACCAAATTATATCAATCTGTACAAGAAAATATTACTCTATAAACTCATTTCTTTATATCTCCTCCTCACTTCAGTTTCGTTCATCTACATCTGGAAAAAAACTTAAACAAAACTTCATTTTAAAACAACTCTACAAACCAGATTTATCAAAGATCAAAGAAGAAGCTTCAACTTGCAAAATTTTAAAAGCCTGTTCATCAAGCAAACTCTGTTTCTTCTGTGAAAAACAATCTGAGTAACATCACTTTTATAAGTTTAAGTATTTGAATATGTTGCATGATAATTGCTGTGTTAAGTATGTATTATGTGTGTGTATATATCAATAGATCTTCTGTGTAAATATGAATGGATATATGTGTGCATGTGTTGTCTCTGTATTACACTGTTTTTAGTTTCCAGTTTCAAGAATTGTTCAAAACCCATTATCACATGATCTAATCTATGTTAGTGTTTAAGATACAAACAAAAATTGTTTGTTTAGTCATGAATTAAAGTTTAAAAATTCATTTAAGTAAAAATAAATTTGGGAGTTGCTCTGTAAACCATAAGAACAGAAATGATTAAACTTGTCAAAAATTCAAACATACAAATTTATAGTTTCAGGCTTAGGATCTGAACTCTCATCCAAAATCTTGATTTTTAAAAGTAAAATCACAATTTTTAATGTTAGAGTTAAGGAGTAGTTCTAGTTTGTTTGGATTGTGCATTTTGGGTTGTCTCTGGTGATCGACAGTCGCTGGAGGGTCGGGGTTTCGTCTGGAGGAGGAAGGATGTACGGTGAGGCTGGGAAAAATGGTTGGGGCTAGTAAAGATCGCCGTAGCGTCGACGGCGAAGAGGTTTAGTTTATAACCCTAATTTTGGTCTAGCTGGAAGATTTGATCACTTCTTTCTCTATGGTGCATCGAGTTCGATGGGACTTTGGGGATGGGTTCGTCGATGATCAGAGATGTCGTGGCCGGGGTTACAGCTGCTCAGATGACCGGAGGCGTGGAATCGAGGGAAATGCTGGTGATGTTAGAAGTTCCAGTTTCATCTACTTGGCTCGATTTTGATTGGAAGCTTTCACGAGCCATTCGAAGGGCTAGGTTGAAGGTTTGGATGTTGGTCGTTGTGTTGGAAGTTACGGCGGTGGTCATCGCCATCGTAGTTGGATGTGCAGGTGCAGAGGGGAGATGGGTGTCTGTTGTTTGGGTAGTAATTCCTAACATATATTCCTTGTTCATTTGCTTTTGAATTGAATTGGTTTGATGAATATTCCAAATTTTAGTGTTTTGAAGTCAAATCTTTAAAAATCCTATCTTTGATGTTTGACAACGTTGTTTGTCACGTACGGGATTTTCGACTTCCGAAAATTCGACATCGATACTCATTTTATCGACTGCCGAGCAATCGAGTGCCGGAAACTCCAATAGTGAGGGTTTTAAGAAAAAGAAAAAGTAGAAGAAGAAGAAGATAGAAAGAAAGAAGAACACCAGAAAACACATCAGAACAGAAATCAATATTAGAATCTTACACATCGCAGCGGAACAATATATAATAAATAAACACTAGTCTTTTAAAACAAAGAGCTATATCAGTTTATACATACATCAATCATCAGAGTCAATATACAACTCAATACGATACATCACATCAATGGACAGTTATATAACTTGTCCTCTTACAGAATACACAGCGGAATAAATACTATCAGATACAAATACTACGTCTCGTCCTCCAGCTTATCTCCAAGCTCCAGAATATCCAGAAAATATCCTGATAACATAACTCTAGGCTGCCCGTGTGGAAATTTGTGGGCACCCAGAGTTTAGAAGGGAACAATAAACTCCGAGTCAGTCATGGTGACTGGTGTGAGATCGTAAAACAGTTATTTATCTTTAAAATAGACAACAGAAAAATTTTAAAGTCAATTCGCAATGCTTTTGGAAAATGAAACTACCATAAGACCTCCCGCCACACACACAATGCAAACGCAGAATTGGAGGAGATTTCTTCTTATGATAGTCAAAGATGCTTACTACGCAAAATCAAATCATTTGATATTATTATTAGTGCATAGTGTAGAAAACATTTCGAAAGTACAATATAAATCTTAGCCAGCATACGTACCATTATAGTATGCTTGCTATAGCTGCCATATTAGATGGTAGGTTCTACAACTAATACCGTACAAAGTTCGTATTGGAAGATGGATTTCCAACAAATGGTCAGGCTAAGGAACTTCCTATCCACGATGGGTACGTCCCTGGAATAGACGACCCGAGAACCTAACCGGATCTCTGCCAACACAAGGCCGGGTTACCTCTGCAAAAATAGGTAACTACTGACACGCGTATGCCATCCCCCGATCGTCACCAATCTTCCCGAGGATCCCCGATTCGCAACAAACCACATAGATAATAATAATGCAGTAACCACAGAGGTTAAGTATCTGGGCTCCATACCATGATACCACCTTTATCCAGAAGGAATGACATACACTAAGGGGCGCTACTCCCTAGAACCTTGCCGCATTCTTCCTGTTTCGACCATTTCCGGGGTGTGAGGCTCGACGAAGTCTCGTCCACAAAGCTACGCTTTCTCAAAAAGCCCTGCTTCGGGTCAACAAAATGATCAACCTATGATCACAAAGATATAAGATCAAACAAATGATCATATCACAAATGATCAAACACTGATCATTTCACAGCAACACTCAGTATGCCACGTTACCAAATTGGGATATATCGCTGATAAATTTCAACTACATGACCTCTGAGCTCGTACGTCTCAGAGAAGGGTGTTAAGCTAAGAGAATAAATTCTCCGCCACCAACAGAAATGTATTTGAAAGAAATCAGCTTTATATCTCAAATTGTAACGTCAGACATACAATCCATACAAGTCTGTTCCAGGATCGAACAGAACCGAAGGCACTTCTCACGAAGCCCTTGCATTTCCGGATAATTTTCTAATCACGTCCGGACTTCCCGTCACTAAGGGTGATAAAACCTCTAAATCGGAGATCAGCCGATGTAGAGTAACTCGACGGTAATCCTTCCGTTTTCAAAAATATCCGGTCTTCACCATCGGTCTTCAAATGCGATTCATAACGACGTATCACATATTCGGAATGGGTTATACGACCCCATGGTCCTTTCCCGGCTAACCCGAATAGTGAGCGATTATTTAAAAATAAGTGTGGCATTCAAATTCATCCAATTCACAACAAATACCTATCTAAAGGTAATTATTGATAGTCGGTTATTTAACTATCAATAAAGATGCGCAACATCATCAGATTCCAAATAATTTTCCAAATTATTTATTCTTCAAAAATATCTTTACTAGATATAAAATTTCCACACTTAACCGTTTGAAAACAGTTTCAAATCAATTCCCACATTTTTTTTTCTTGAAGATAAAATCTCAAAACAGTTCATTTCATATTGGAAAAGCATTTCCACACTTATATAATAATAAGTAATTCACAAATCTATTTATTTTCAACACTTGAAAATATTCAATATACTTAAATCAAATTAAGTATATATTTCATTCTTTTAAGGAAACCATTTACTATAACATTTATTCGAGTCAAAACTGTAACGACCCTGGATTTTAATTTAATTTAAATTGATAATTAAATTAATTTTTGAATAAAAATAGTAAAATAAATCGATAAAATGGAGCGAGTTTCCCCGGATTCTAGTATATTCTGTATGAATCATTTCAATTTAAAATATTGTAAATATATATATGTATATTGAATTCGAGTTTAAATCTAAGTTTAAAATGGTTTAATAATAATAAATAATAATAGATATTAAGTTATAAATAGAATCGAAAATATATAGGATAAATTATAAAAAAATATAAAGAAAAACCTTAGCTCAAATTTTCACAACGTATTACAATAGGACTTCCTTCATATTTCAAAGTTTTGGCTTGTAAAGGAAAAACAAAATTTTTATAATTATGAAACCATATAAGTAAACACATAGAAATTATAACAACATACTAAAGGTAGATTAATTCCATATTGTAACAAAACAAATGAAACAAAAAATATATAAAGTATGAACAAGCTAGGCAAATAAATTATTAAGTGAACACATGAAAATGAATCTAACAACAAATTAAAGTAGAAATTTGTTATATCACAAGGTAAACAAAACAAAAATGTAAATATGAGATGAACACATAAAATAACAGTACAACTTGAACAAATACAAACTGAATTGAAAAGCATAAGACAGCAAATATCTCTAGCACATGTGAAACAAAGCAAAATGAAGAAACAAATGTATACAAGAAGAGAATTCATCAACCTGGAAAAGCAAGATGATAAGGCATGTAAACAAAAATGGAAACATATGTACTTAAACCTATCATCTCAGCCGAAACAAGAAAAAAAAGGTATAGTATATAAATAATTTTATGTAAATATAGTACAAGGCAATTAATGTGGCACCACAAATTGTTCTCATCAGCCTGCATAAAATATGGAAGGAAGTATGGCAAAAGAGCAAAGGACTTAAGCATTAATTATGCAAGTATCTTCAGCATGTCTTATACTGCACACTTCTCTTTTATATGTATCATCTCCTATATATCAACCTCCTTCCTCTCGGTTTCTTCCATTTATTCAAAGCAAAACTGAAGCAAGCTTCATCTTCAACTTTAAAAAAATAAAAAAATAAATTCAACCTTATAAATTAACTACAATACAATCAGTACAAGCCAAAGATTAAAGTCTGGAAAGCAAAGCAAAAGAAAATATAGAGGCATCATTTACCTCAAAGTAAAACAACAAGATTCAGAAAGAAATAATCAACTGCAGTTTCAAAATAACAATGTTCTCCTCTGTTCTTCCCTGGAAATCATGTGAGTAACATCACTTTTTAATCTAAAAATTGAATATGGTTGCCTGTCTTTCTGTGATAGATATGGTAGTATGTATATATGTAAATGTAATATGCTTTGTGTATGTTTATTCCCATATGAGAATTCTCTGATCTTAGTTTTCAGTCTCCTGTTTTAGATTTAAATTCATATTCTATTCAACCAATGGTTGTTAGGACTTGGTTTATAAAGAAAAGTTGTTGATTTATTATGGATTAATGTTTAAAACTTGATTAAGTTAAATTTTAATCCTGAGTGTCATTGGGATATAAAAACAACAGTATATGTTAAACAAAGTGAGTAAACCCAAACTTTACCAATCTAGAAAACTATGATTGCATAGGTATATGCCACGAATTTGGATAAAATCTCTTGTAGTTTGGCATGTAATCGCATAGAAAAATGTTTAATGTTGTATAGATACATGATAATCATTTTTTTTTCTCACCCAGTAACCAATGGAATCTCATGTTCTTGAAAGAATAAAAAGCTAATATTGAATTTTAAAAATCTCTATATCTCGATCCAATTGGTTTTAGGTTATGATCAAAGAAAAGAAGTTGCTTGTTTAAAAGTGTAGATTTTTCTGAAATTCGTTTCACTTGTTATTATGTGACATAGAGGATGGAAACTCATGTCTACTGTAAACAGGTATGAAATGAAAAAAATTCGAATGGCACAACTAAATCAATCGATTTCATGAACGGGTTTGTGATTCACAATGATGTTTTTTAAAAATAGTTGGGTGATTTTTAAGTAGAAATTGAAGGAGATAATAGGGGTTGAACGAACGTGGGTTTTTGGTCCATTTCGGCGAGGCGAGCAATCATTGGTGATCGGCGTTGGGTCAGGAGGTTGAGGAAGGATCTGGGGGTACGGCAAAAATGTCAGGTGGGGACCCTGATCACTGTGGTGACGGCGGCGTGACGATCTAGGTTTTAAACCTAGTTTGAACAGGGTGTACTTCTCTGAATCATAGCTTCTGCTCTGTTTGATCGAGTGTAACTAAACTCGAGGGGATGAAAGCATGAAGGTAGGTGATGGTGTGGTCGGAATCGCAGGTGTTCTGATGGTCGGAATCTCGAGAGCGATGGTGGATTCCAGGTTTGGGTGTAGTTCCAGTTCTCGTTTCCAAGTTTTGAATGATGGGCTCGAATTCGAATTTGTGTTTGAATCAATTATCTGAAGTTTGTGATTGAGTTAAAGTGTGATAGCCGACTCAAAGAGATCATCGTTGATGATCGGAGTGGACGAACTCATTGGTGCAGGTGCACATGCACTTGCGTGTGCCAGAGGTTATGTTGTGAGGAAGAAAGAAAACCTGTTTTCATAAACTTGTTGATTGGCTCGGGTAATCTGACATTCTACTCGAAGTTTTTAAGCGAATTACCCGAAGTCATTATGTCCGACTCGAATGAATTGTTGTTTTGAGTTTCTATTTAAACCTGTCCGTGTTTAAGCTTTTAAACTTAAATAAATTTAAAGTGTAAAATGAGTTTAAACCAAAAGATATTGAAACAAGTTAAACCTGAGTCTGTTGTCTGGAAATTAAAACTAAATTCAAATTTTAAATCAAAATGCAAATATATTTCAAATTGAATTGGAATTTACTATTGAATATAAATAAAGTTTTGAAATTAAATTTGTTTCAAATGACTTGGAAATATAATTAGATGTATAGAAAGTAACTTGAAATTTAAAACGAATTTAGAGATTATAAATGGAAACTTAAACAAGTTGAAAATTTAAAGGTTTTGAAAAAAAAATATTTTCTAAAGTTAATTAAGTTTAATTAAAATGTTTTAAAACTTGTATTTGAAAGGGGTTTATTGTAAATAAAACTTAATTAAGTAATTAGGAAGTTGATTAAATGTTTTAATGTGTTAACTTAAAAGTTAAGTAAATTTTATATTGATGAATGATTTAAAATTAACTAAAGGTCAATTAATTATAAATTTAAAGCTAATTAATTTATAAGAAAGGATAATTAATTAAATGGTAATAAATTAAAGATTAATTTATTAATTGAAGATAATCAATTAATTAGTGAAGTTTATAATTAAAGATTAATTAATTAAAATAAAATTTGAATTAGTAAATGTTAATTAACCAGGATTAGTGACTAATCTGATTTAATTTAATCAGATATAAATTGACCTTACTTATGAATGTTTGGATTTTGTTGAATGATATGAATTGTTTGATATCCCTGATATATGATGCTTTGTGATACGTCCTGATTTATGTCGTGATCTGTGATTTCTATTTCTGTGATATATTACTATGTGAATATGAAACCCTTTGCCCATAAAACGGCACTTGAATTTCGATGCGACAGGGAGTCGGATTTCAGTTGGTTATCCGAAACCCACATCGAATTATAATTGTGAATCTTTGTGACCGATAAATTTATTTTATCTATGAATCTGTGAATGAAGATAAGCGTTATCGATTATACCGCTTATCGATATATCTGTGATGATTGATGTTGCACTATTGTGTGTGAAACCCCTGGACTACACCATACACAAAGAAATATGGATTTCACGTGGAAATCGGTTAAGTCACAGGTAAATTAAATTTGATGTTTTTGAAATTGAAATTTTAATTTCAATTGATTTTGAAATTAGAAATTTGGGTTTTAAATGTGAAAAGCTTTGAAATAGAATTTCAAAGATAAAAGTTATTTTGAATAACTTAATCGAGTTTTGAGAATTTAAATAATTTGATTTAAACTTAAATTCAAGATTTGAAATTGAATTCTATGATTTAAAACTAGAGATTAAAGATGTTATACCAGTTATATATATAAGGAGTGAACTTCCAATTTGTGTTGAAAGGGTTCAAATTTAAAATGAAATTGAAATGTTTTGAAAGGCTATGAATGAATTCTTTTTGAAAGCTATGAATTGAATCTGTTTATTTTTAACAGATTTAAAATGGTGATTTGTTTAAACCATTTGAAATGAAATTGTTTTGAAAGCTATAAGTTGAATCTTTGTTTTAAAGATTTAACGAGTTAATCAAATTGAAATGGAAATTGATTTGGAAAAATCTGTAAGTGAATCTTTTTGTTTAAAAGATTTGAAATGGTAATTGGTTTAAACCATTTGAAAGAAAGATTGGAATCATTAAGTTGTGACTTAATTGAAATCCCATATCCATATGTTTTGAATATTGCGCTCATTATTCGGGTTAGCCGGGAAAAGACCTTTGGGTCGTATAACCCATTCCGAATAATGATACGTCGTATATGGATGACATTTGAAGACCGGTGTTGAAGACCGGATATTTATGAAAACGAAAGGACAACTCGTCGAATGTCTCTGCACCGACTGGTCCCCGGTATAGAGATTTTATCACCCTTTTTGATGAGAAGTCCGGACGGGATTGTGAATACCCGGAATTGCAAGGGCTTCGAAAGAAGTGCCTTCGGTTCTGTTCGAACCCGGAACAGACTTGTATGGATACATGTCTGACATTACACTTTGAGATATAAAGCCGATTTCTTTCAAATACATTTCTGTTGGTGGCGGAGAATTTATTCTCTTAGCTTAACACCCTTCTCTGAGATGTACGAGCTCAGAGGTTATGTAGTTGAAATTTATCAGCGATATATCCCAATTTGGTAATGTGGCATGCTGAGTGTTGCTGTGTGATGATCAGTGTTTGATCATTTGCGATATGATCATTTGTTTGATCTTATATCTTTGTGATCATAGGTTGATCATTTGTTTGACCCGAAGCATGGCTTTGTGAACAAAGCGTAGCTTTGTGGACGAGACTTCGTCGAACCTCACACCCCGGAATGGTCAAAACAGGAAAGATGCAGCAAGGTTATAGGGAGTAGCGCCCCTTAGTGTATGTTCATTTCCTTCTGGATAGAAGTGGTATCATGGTATGGAGCCCAGATACTTACTTATGTGGATGTCGCAAGTATATATATATCTTACTTTGTGATTTGTTGCTCGGGGCCCCGGTTAAAGGTTGTTACAACCGGGAGATGGCATACTCGTGTCAGTAGTTACCTATTTTTGCAGAGGTAACCCGGCCTTGTGTTGGCAGAGATCCGGTTAGGTTCTCGGGACGTCCATCCAGAGGCGTTTCCATGTGGCAATGGGAAGTTCCTTGGCCTGACCATTTGTTGGAAATCCAAAGAAACAATATGAACCTTTTACGATTGCAAATTGTAGAACTTGTCTCCTCAGGAGGCAGCTATAGCAGGCATAATATAATGGTACCTATGCTGGCTAAGATTTATATTCTACTTTCGAAATGTTTTCCACTATGCACTAATAATAATATCAAAAATGTTTTGATTTTGCGTAGTAAGCATCTTTGACTAACATAAGAATAAATCTCCTCCAAGTCTGCGTTTGCATTGTGTGTGTGGTGGGAGGTCTTATGGTAGTTTCATTTTCCAAAAGCATTGCGAATTGACTTTAAAATCTTTTGTTGTTCGTTTTTAAAGATAAACTGTTTTGTTGCTCACACCAGTCCCACGATTGACTCGGAGTTTATTGTTCCTTTCCTAAACTCTGGGTGCTCATAATTTTCTACACGAGCAGTCTAGAGTTGAGTTTTTTAGATATTCAGATTTAGTAGATTATCTGGAGCTAGTTCAGTCTTTGGATATGGACTGCACTTGCTTATCTTTGTGCCTCGTTATTGGGAGTTCGAGCTACTGCGGGAGTTCCCTCTTGAAGACTATCTTAGAGTTATTTGTTCCGCTGCTGATGTTAGTTATCTATTTTTCTTTTCCGCTGCTATTTGTTGTATCATATCTCTGATGTATATTGATATTCATTGTATCATTCTGTTGTATCAGATATTGTATATCAATGTATTATTCTTTTATTCCGCTGTGTTATTTACTTAACTGTGTTATAAGCTCCGGCGACTTGGATTTGAACAGTCGAATCTACGGCATTCGAGTACGATGTAAAGTATGGATGTCGATTTTCGAGCGCGAAAATCTGGGACGTTACAAAAACGAATGTTGCGTAAAACATCGTTACGACGACTCAAAATCACTAGTATAGGGATTCGAAATTTTAAGAGAGATATGTAAATCCCAATACTACATAAAACATTTTCTTTCGAAAATCATTTACTATAACAACAGTGTTATAGTCCATCATTTCCTTATTTCTCGAAAACGTCTATTTCAACAATGAATGTTGAAATCTATGATTTCGATTCACAATACATTTTAAAACATCTTTAAAATGTTTAACTTCATTTTTAATATCACTTCTTCAAAAATGAATCCATTTTATTCAATAATATATTCACTGTCCAAAATCGTGAATATACTTCACTTAACCAAATTTCAATCTTTTCTACACATTTATTTCAAAACTAATTCGCTATCCAAATTCGCGAATATATCTTCTTTAATAACCTTCTATATTTGAATTATCAAATTCAATTGATTTCGAATTTATAAAACAACGATTATAAATTCTATTTCCATTTTATAACAACTTCGACTTATACATTTCTTTTTATTAACTTCTATACTTTACTTATCAAGATAAGTGATTTCGGATCTATAACCAACTTTTATAAGTTCCAATTCCATTCATAAAAACTTCAATACCAAATCAATTTCAATATTGATTTCTAAATTTATTTTCAACTTTAAAATAAAATTCCCATACTGATTTCTCAAAAATTCATTTCCAAATATTAAATCAATTACAGATTGATTTCTAATTTTATTTATCCTTACTAAAATAAATTCTTATTTTCCTTCAAATTTTTCAATATCCTGTTTTTAAATGGATTCTTTAAATTGAAGTCATTTTACATTGACTTCCCAAATCATTTCAATTTACCAAGTAAATTTCTAATCGGATTTCCAACTTATCTTCTTTTAATAAATTCCTTTTTAAGAAAATAAATTTCAATCGTTTCTTTCAATCTATTTAAAAATCCAGATTCTTAAATTAAATTCTTCAATTTATAATCACTATTTACGAAATCCATTTATTTAGCATTTTCACTTTATTCTGGAATTTATTCAATACGATTATAAAAATTTACTTTTTTATACTTCAAAATTCCTTTCTTCAAAATCTCTTCAATTTCAAAAATTGATTTACTTAGAAATTTTCTACTTGAATTTCAAAAATTCAATTTCGTTTATCTTTGGAATCCAATGATGTCAAAACATCCATTCAGCTAAATTTTAGCTTTCAAATAATTTCCAGGCATCAATATGATCAATAAAATCATTCACAGATTATCACATCACAGTAGAAATAAATTCAATCAATGTGAGGGGTCCAGTTGGATCCCTCCAACCTGTTTCCCTGCATCCAAAGACGTTAGCACAATACCAATTCCGCTCCAGTACGGAATTATCGCGGTATATGGGTTTTATAAAAATCCGCTTACTAACGGCGCAATAGGGTCTCATCCGCTATACGAGGCGGGAAATCATCAATCCAATATATACATATGCCAATATGTATATACTGCTATATATATAGATATATCCTATCATATCTAATAGCACATTCAAACAAATCAATCAATAACTGCAAAAATTCCACTTTAAATTTTGAGTGAGAAGATCTCACCTTTGCTTTTTAATTTGCCATCCATTTTCCCATTTTGGCCATTCCTTCACGGTTTTGACCTTGTATAAATATTTACACAATTTATTAATATTCGAAATAAATCGAACAATCAATGTTCGTTTTACAGTTTATTTCACTTTAATCTAGCTGATGATTTAAATTTAACGTTTAATTTAATTTCAAACCAACTTCCTTTTGAAAAAAAATCCTTTAGTAATTAAAATAATCACCTAAGTTAACTAAACAATTTAATTACTAAAATAAATTAGTAAATTGTATTTTGTCTCTAGTTTCTATTTTTTTTTTCAAACTGTATACTTAAAATAGGCTATATGGGTTTATGAAAATCTTACCTTTATATTTTAAATTTGAATTGACAAATATACTTAAAATGTATATACTCTTATATATGTTTAAAACCTGTTTTCCCTGTAAAAGAAATTAAAAATCCATATTATACTTTACTGTTTTAAAGTCATAAATTATAACAAATATATATTTATTCTCCTCTAACTACTGTCATTATTTTCTGTTTAATATAAATTAGCAAATTATATATATATATTTGTCTTACTGCAATATATTATATGTAGATATGTTATCACAATTAAATTGAAAATTTGAATCGAATGAAGATAAATTGCAGATACCTCATCAATTCGAATTGAATGATTTGCCCCTACTATCGTGCGCGACCCCCCACCATGCTTGTCACTGCTTTCATCGCGACACCACCCTATCTCGATCTGAAGCACACGTGAACACGTGCCTCCACTTCACCGTCTCGAGCTCGAACATTGAATCCCCATAGTCGCGTACGCGAGGGCGATACCACCTGCTCGTGCTTCCATCTCAACACGTACGCCACCAAGCCCTAAGTCGATGCCGCACGTGATGCTCTCGATCGCGCCTCTCTGTCGACGATACCTTCACTTCCGCGAACCACCATTGTCAGAGACGAAATCGACTTCGCCTTGGCCACGCGATGCTCGATGTTCCACTTCGTCGCTCGAAAACTGCTATCGTGACCGCCCTCCAAAATCGACGACACCTCATCTCGACGCGCCTCCTGCCTTGAGCTTGATTCGAGTGGGACTCGAACTCGTCGCCGCCCATCCCCTTCGTCGTCGCGATTTCAGACATCGCGATGCCCTAATCTTGCGAATCGCGAGAACGTTCTCCCCATTTATTTTCATTTGAACGTAGAGGAGATAATGTCGAACTGGGAGATAGGGGAGAACGAACATGAAACTGGATTTGGGTATGATTTTTTTTTTCTTTATCGAACGCGGCCATTCTTTTAAATTTTGACCGGTTCCCTTGCGATTTCCATTCGACTAGCAGAGAATAGGAAGAACGAAACTACGCTCAAAGCTCGAATTCATTTCAGCCATTTTCGTTTGATTTTTAAAACTGTTTGCGTGATGGTTTAAGGAGAGTGGGGGAAAACAGGAGAACATGGGTGGCATGATTTGGTATCGTGATTTCTTGCGTGATTGTTGGCGTGAATTAAGGGAACGAACGTGTATATGTTTGACCAAATTTAAGTTTAAATTTAAATTCGAATTCGAATAAATTTCGATGCGTTTTCCTGTCGTGTGCTCACATATAAACTTCGAAAAATACGAAATTGGAAACCCAGCAATAATTCAACGTTACGGACCCAATGGAACTGGTTTCGTCGAATTCCGAGACTGTTTGAAAAATGACTATTTTTAAATATCGGTTCAAACAATTAAATTCAAACTGAACACTTCACTCCCAAATTCGATTTCTGAAGCTTCTGTTATCTTCAGTAATATAAATACAAATTTTAAAAGCTTTCGAAATATTTCTCTTCAACTTAAAATTGAAGATATAAATTTTTATTCGACTATCAATAGATTAAATTTTATAATTTAATCGTCAAATTCAAAGTTATATCGGGGATTCAAATTAAATCATCGTTCAAATATTTAAAATTAATTAAATATTCTCAATTTAATTCGTTCAAAATTCTGGGTCGTTACAGACTTCCCCCCTTAAAAGAATTTCGTCCTCGAAATTACAAGTTGGAAAGAAAGGTCCTTAACTCGTCTACTATTTTTCACAATCCAAATAGTTTTATCAATTTTCAAAACAAATCTTCTACTAAAGATTCGTTATCATTCAACTAATTTTCCAACTTCAATTATAGGTTTTAAACAACACTGTTTTACTACTCAATTCAAATTTAAATTCAAATTCAAATTTAAACTTTCAAAATTTTCTCAAAAATTTTCTAACACCCGAAATTTTCAAAAAATTTCGCCAGCGTCTCCTTTGCGCGGCTAATACGGCACGACTACAAAACGTCCCTACGGACTCTCAGATTTCAAAAAGAAAAAGAAAAAGCCAAGCGGCTAGAGAAATAAGTCATCAAAAACTCATATTATAATTCAAATACGTACCTTTTGTCGAGCAATTCAAATTATCTGTGAAATCAAATTCAATTCCCTTTGTACCTGTATATCTACTAGCCATAATATCTAGTTATAACATCCAACTATTTTGCAAATTTTATTACAAACTTCTAATATCAACTTCTTATACCATTTCTAGTTTACTATTGAAGTTATATCCATTATCATTCAATTTCACATTTCACATTCATTTGAATTTAATTTACACTTTCAATCTAATTTAGATTCAGTTTACTTCTGAATATTGAATTTCATCAATTATCTTTAGTTCACTTCAAACTAATCTTAAAGCTTCATTTTATTTCACACAATTCAAATTTGTTTCAACATTCAGTTTCAATTTTATTCACTTACAATTGTAAATTCCATTCATATGAAATTTATTTCTTCTTACTTGAATTTATTTGCAATTCCGAACCATTCTTTCATTTAGTTCACAATTCAAGGTTTAATTTCACTAATTTAACTTTCAATTTCGCTTTCATTAAATCACAATCAATTCACTTGTACTTACATTTATTTAAATTCATCTTTAAGTTAAATTTATTCTATCAAAATTCAATTTGTATAGGTTATCAACTTACAATATTTCATAAATATTTTTATATAGCATTCCAGAGTTTTTTCAACCTTTTCAAAACCATTTTTGAAAACAATTCAAATCATCCTTTGAATTTCTAAAACAAAACCCAAATTTTTCCAACAACTTCCATTTAAAACAATTTGGCAGCAATTTCTCTTTTGGAAACCCGAAAATGAACATCGATAATGCTGCAGTCATTACCAAAATTATTTTCCAGCGACTGAAAAGAGTTTAGAGCTTTTCACCTTTCTAAAATACCTTTCAAAACCTTTGAAATTCATTTCCAAACCAAAAATGATTTAAACTTTCCAAATCTTCAAAGTTTTCAAATTTTTTTTAAAATATTTCCAAATACTTTTCTGGAATTCCGTTTCAAATTATAAGTCACATTTATAATTTACATTCTTTAATTTCATTAGTATGTGAATTTATTTCTTAACTTTCGAGTTATGATTTCGATTCCTTATTCAATTTCAATGATGATAATTTACTATTATTACTTCCTAACATCCATGCAACCATATACTATAGTACTTTATAGAAAAACATTTCTTTTCCATACAAAAATAGTTTTAGGTGAAATTATCTCATTCACCCTATTTAAAACAATACTGTGTCGGTTTATCTTGTTTAAGAGTTTAGAAACCCCTATCGATTACAGTTAGCTAGACTGCACCGACCAGAATCCATAAACAATCAACCGATAAGTCAACACAATACAAAACAATTTTATATTCAAATAACAAATACGCGCTCATATCTATTATTACACTCAACTCATTCTAGAGTACTACTGACTCTATCTCTAATGAGTAACACCCAACAGAGCAGGGTTGTCGCTTAACCATATGCTCTGATACCACGCTGTCACGTACGGGATTTTCGACTTCCGAAAATTCGACATCGATACTCACTTTATCGACTGCCGAGCAATCGAGTGCCGGAAACTCCAATAGTGAGGGTTTTAAGAAAAAGAAAAAGTAGAAGAAGAAGAAGATAGAAAGAAAGAAGAACAACAGAAAACACATCAGAACAGAAATCAATATCAGAATCTTACACATCGCAGCGGAACAATATATAATAAATAAACACTAGTCTTTTAAAACAAAGAGCTATATCAGTTTATACATACATCAATCATCAGAGTCAATATACAACTCAATACGATACATCACATCAATGGACAGTTATATAACTTGTCCTCTTACAGAATACACAGCGGAATAAATACTATCAGATACAAATACTACGTCTCGTCCTCCAGCTTATCTCCAAGCTCCAGAATATCCAGAAAATATCCTGATAACATAACTCTAGGCTGCCCGTGTGGAAATTTGTGGGCACCCAGAGTTTAGAAGGGAACAATAAACTCCGAGTCAGTCATGGTGACTGGTGTGAGATCGTAAAACAGTTATTTATCTTTAAAATAGACAACAGAAAAATTTTAAAGTCAATTCGCAATGCTTTTGGAAAATGAAACTACCATAAGACCTCCCACCACACACACAATGCAAACGCAGAATTGGAGGAGATTTCTTCTTATGATAGTCAAAGATGCTTACTACGCAAAATCAAATCATTTGATATTATTATTAGTGCATAGTGTAGAAAACATTTCGAAAGTACAATATAAATCTTAGCCAGCATACGTACCATTATAGTATGCTTGCTATAGCTGCCATATTAGATGGTAGGTTCTACAACTAATACCGTACAAAGTTCGTATTGGAAGATGGATTTCCAACAAATGGTCAGGCTAAGGAACTTCCTATCCACGATGGGTACGTCCCTGGAATAGACGACCCGAGAACCTAACCGGATCTCTGCCAACACAAGGCCGGGTTACCTCTGCAAAAATAGGTAACTACTGACACGCGTATGCCATCCCCCGATCGTCACCGATCTTCCCGAGGATCCCCGATTCGCAACAAACCACATAGATAATAATAATGCAGTAACCACAGAGGTTAAGTATCTGGGCTCCATACCATGATACCACCTTTATCCAGAAGGAATGACATACACTAAGGGGCGCTACTCCCTAGAACCTTGCCGCATTCTTCCTGTTTCGACCATTTCCAGGGTGTGAGGCTCGACGAAGTCTCGTCCACAAAGCTACGCTTTCTCAAAAAGCCCTTCTTCGGGTCAACAAAATGATCAACCTATGATCACAAAGATATAAGATCAAACAAATGATCATATCACAAATGATCAAACACTGATCATTTCACAGCAACACTCAGTATGCCACGTTACCAAATTGGGATATATCGCTGATAAATTTCAACTACATGACCTCTGAGCTCGTACGTCTCAGAGAAGGGTGTTAAGCTAAGAGAATAAATTCTCCGCCACCAACAGAAATGTATTTGAAAGAAATCAGCTTTATATCTCAAATTGTAACGTCAGACATACAATCCATACAAGTCTGTTCCGGGATCGAACAGAACCGAAGGCACTTCTCACGAAGCCCTTGCATTTCCGGATAATTTTCTAATCACGTCCGGACTTCCCGTCACTAAGGGTGATAAAACCTCTAAATCGGAGATCAGCCGATGTAGAGTAACTCGACGGTAATCCTTCCGTTTTCAAAAATATCCGGTCTTCAACACCGGTCTTCAAATGCGATTCATAACGACGTATCACATATTCGGAATGGGTTATACGACCCCATGGTCCTTTCCCGGCTAACCCGAATAGTGAGCGATTATTTAAAAATAAGTGTGGCATTCAAATTCATCCAATTCACAACAAATACCTATCTAAAGGTAATTATTGATAGTCGGTTATTTAACTATCAATAAAGATGCGCAACATCATCAGATTCCAAATAATTTTCCAAATTATTTATTCTTCAAAAATATCTTTACTAGATATAAAATTTCCACACTTAACCGTTTGAAAACAGTTTCAAATCAATTCCCACATTTTTTTTTCTTGAAGATAAAATCTCAAAACAGTTCATTTCATATTGGAAAAGCATTTCCACACTTATATAATAATAAGTAATTCACAAATCTATTTATTTTCAACACTTGAAAATATTCAATATACTTAAATCAAATTAAGTATATATTTCATTCTTTTAAGGAAACCATTTACTATAACATTTATTCGAGTCAAAACGAATGTTGCGTAAAACATCGTTACGAAGACTCAAAATCACTAGTATAGGGATTCGAAATTTTAAGAGAGATATGTAAATCCCAATACTACATAAAACATTTTCTTTCGAAAATCATTTACTATAACAACAGTGTTATAGTCCATCATTTCCTTATTTCTCGAAAACGTCTATTTCAACAATGAATGTTGAAATCTATGATTTCGATTCACAATACATTTTAAAACATCTTTAAAATGTTTATCTTCATTTTTAATATCACTTCTTCAAAAATGAATCCATTTTATTCAATAATATATTCACTGTCCAAAATCGTGAATATACTTCACTTAACCAAATTTCAATCTTTTCTACACATTTATTTCAAAACTAATTCGCTATCCAAATTCGCGAATATATCTTCTTTAATAACCTTCTATATTTGAATTATCAAATTCAATTGATTTCGAATTTATAAAACAACGATTATAAATTCTATTTCCATTTTATAACAACTTCGACTTATACATTTCTTTTTATTAACTTCTATACTTTACTTATCAAGATAAATGATTTCGGATCTATAACCAACTTTTATAAGTTCCAATTCCATTCATAAAAACTTCAATACCAAATCAATTTCAATATTGATTTCTAAATTTATTTTCAACTTTAAAATAAAATTCCCATACTGATTTCTCAAAAATTCATTTCCAAATATTAAATCAATTACAGATTGATTTCTAATTTTATTTATCCTTACTAAAATAAATTCTTATTTTCCTTCAAATTTTTCAATATCCTGTTTTTAAATGGATTCTTTAAATTGAAGTCATTTTACATTGACTTCCCAAATCATTTCAATTTACCAAGTAAATTTCTAATCGGATTTCCAACTTATCTTCTTTTAATAAATTCCTTTTTAAGAAAATAAATTTCAATCGTTTCTTTCAATCTATTTAAAAATCCAGATTCTTAAATTAAATTCTTCAATTTATAATCACTATTTACGAAATCCATTTATTTAGCATTTTCACTTTATTCTGGAATTTATTCAATACGATTATAAAAATTTACTTTTTTATACTTCAAAATTCCTTTCTTCAAAATCTCTTCAATTTCAAAAATTGATTTACTTAGAAATTTTCTACTTGAATTTCAAAAATTCAATTTCGTTTATCTTTGGAATCCAATGATGTCAAAACATCCATTCAGCTAAATTTTAGCTTTCAAATAATTTCCAGGCATCAATATGATCAATAAAATCATTCACAGATTATCACATCACAGTAGAAATAAATTCAATCAATGTGAGGGGTCCAGTTGGATCCCTCCAACCTGTTTCCCTGCATCCAAAGACGTTAGCACAATACCAATTCCGCTCCAGTACGGAATTATCGCGGTATATGGGTTTTATAAAAATCCGCTTACTAACGGCGCAATAGGGTCTCATCCGCTATACGAGGCGGGAAATCATCAATCCAATATATACATATGCCAATATGTATATACTGCTATATATATAGATATATCCTATCATATCTAATAGCACATTCAAACAAATCAATCAATAACTGCAAAAATTCCACTTTAAATTTTGAGTGAGAAGATCTCACCTTTGCTTTTTAATTTGCCATCCATTTTCCCATTTTGGCCATTCCTTCACGGTTTTGACCTTGTATAAATATTTACACAATTTATTAATATTCGAAATAAATCGAACAATCAATGTTCGTTTTACAGTTTATTTCACTTTAATCTAGCTGATGATTTAAATTTAACGTTTAATTTAATTTCAAACCAACTTCCTTTTGAAAAAAAAATCCTTTAGTAATTAAAATAATCACCTAAGTTAACTAAACAATTTAATTACTAAAATAAATTAGTAAATTGTATTTTGTCTCTAGTTTCTATTTTTTTTTTCAAACTGTATACTTAAAATAGGCTATATGGGTTTATGAAAATCTTACCTTTATATTTTAAATTTGAATTGACAAATATACTTAAAATGTATATACTCTTATATATGTTTAAAACCTATTTTCCCTGTAAAAGAAATTAAAAATCCATATTATACTTTACTGTTTTAAAGTCATAAATTATAACAAATATATATTTATTCTCCTCTAACTACTGTCATTATTTTCTGTTTAATATAAATTAGCAAATTATATATATATATATATTTGTCTTACTGCAATATATTATATGTAGATATGTTATCACAATTAAATTGAAAATTTGAATCGAATGAAGATAAATTGCAGATACCTCATCAATTCGAATTGAATGATTTGCCCCTACTATCGTGCGCGACCCCCCACCATGCTTGTCACTGCTTTCATCGCGACACCACCCTATCTCGATCTGAAGCACACGTGAACACGTGCCTCCACTTCACCGTCTCGAGCTCGAACATTGAATCCCCATAGTCGCGTACGCGAGGGTGATACCACCTGCTCGTGCTTCCATCTCAACACGTACGCCACCAAGCCCTAAGTCGATGCCGCACGTGATGCTCTCGATCGCGCCTCTCTGTCGACGATACCTTCACTTCCGCGAACCACCATTGTCAGAGACGAAATCGACTTCGCCTTGGCCACGCGATGCTCGATGTTCCACTTCGTCGCTCGAAAACTGCTATCGTGACCGCCCCCCAAAATCGACGACACCTCATCTCGACGCGCCTCCTGCCTTTAGCTTGATTCGAGTGGGACTCGAACTCGTCGCCGCCCATCCCCTTCGTCGTCGCGATTTCAGACATCGCGATGCCCTAATCTTGCGAATCGCGAGAACGTTCTCCCCATTTATTTTCATTTGAACGTAGAGGAGATAATGTCGAACTGGGAGATAGGGGAGAACGAACGTGAAACTGGATTTGGGTATGATTTTTTTTTTCTTTATCGAACGCGGCCATTCTTTTAAATTTTGACCGGTTGCCTTGCGATTTCCATTCGACTAGCAGAGAATAGGAAGAATGAAACTACGCTCAAAGCTCGAATTCATTTCGGCCATTTTCATTTGATTTTTAAAACTGTTTGCGTGATGGTTTAAGGAGAGTGGGGGAAAACAGGAGAACATGGGTGGCACGATTTGGTATCGTGATTTCTTGCGTGATTGTTGGCGTGAATTAAGGGAACGAACGTGTATATGTTTGACCAAATTTAAGTTTAAATTTAAATTCGAATTCGAATAAATTTCGATGCGTTTTCCTATCGTGTGCTGTAATAACCCGCATATCTATCGATTTTATATTTAAATATTTTATCGTTAGTCGGATTTTAGTCCGAAAAGCTACTTTTTGCATACGGTCAAATTAGGACTCGAGACCACTCCCATTGAGTTTAAAATGACGTTTGCGATCTTTTTGAGTGTAAACTTCGATATGTTTGGAGATAGTGGAATTTTCGACACTTTTTCCCGCCTTTGACTTTGGTTTGGACTGCACCCCTTTAGTTCAGCCCAAACCTCTTTCTCATTTGTTCAAACACTTCAAGCTTTGTCAAAAATGGTGGTGGGAAAGAGAAATTAAAACTCCCAACTCAAATTCTATTGCAAATCCGAGATTCAACATCAAATTCAAGTAGAAGATTTTGGATTCAAGCTTTGGATTGCTTCTCCTTGCTTTCAATCTTCATCTTCATCAATTTCGTGGAAAAGGTGAGATTTTTGATCTCACATCTTGCCTATGATTGTCATTGGACTGTTGGGAATGATTCCCTATCACTCTAGCATCAACATTTGCATTTGGTTTGGATTGGATTGGCGAAAAACTCCAAAATTTAGTGATTTTGGTGAAAAACTGCTACTAGGTTGTTCTGGCCATTTTTAGCTTGTTCGGAGTTAGGTCGTTCTGGCCCTTAAGTCGTAGGTCGTTGCCGACCTATAATCTCCAGGCAAAATGATAAGTCGTTCAGGAGTTAAAGCCATAGGTCGTCCACGAGTTAACCCCTTAAGTCGTCCACGAGTTAACATCTTAGGTCGTCCCCGAGTTAGGACTTAGGTCGCTTGCGTGCTTAGGTCGTTCTGGCTTAGGTCGTAGGGAAATAAGTCGTAGGTCGAAACAGCTTTAAGTCTTAGGTCGTTGCCGACCTAAAATTCCAAGGCAAACCACTAAGTCGCTCGAATTTTGTTAAGTCTTAGGTCGTTGCCGACCTAAAATCCCCAGGCAAACTTTAGGTCGCTCGCACTGGCTTATCTCGTAGGTCGTCTCCGACCTAAGCTTCTTTTCCATAAGTCGTTCGCGAGTCAAGTGTTAGGTCGTCTCCGACCTAACGCCCTCGTCACCTTAGGTCGTAGCTCGTAAGTCGCTCGACCCATGCTAAGTCTTTAAGTCGTTCGAGTTAGGTCGGCCAGTATATCTCGTAGGTCGTCTCCGACTTATCCTCCAGTTAAGTCGTTCGACCCTCTAGGTCGTTCGAGTTAGGTCGTTGGACCATTTACCTTAGGTCGCTTGACCTTAAGTCGTAGGTCGTCTCCGACCTATGCCCCACTAAGTCGCATCCCACTTAGGTCGCAGGACTCTGTAAGTCGTAGGTCGTAGGACTCTGTAAGTCGTAGGTCGCAGGACTCTATAAGTCGTAGGTCGTCGCCGACCTTACACTTGGTCTTTTTAGTTCGCGATTTCCTTAGGTCGTATGACCTATTTTTCCTTAGGTCGCTGGACCGCTTGCCTTCACTAGGTCGTACCGTGACGGGGCGCTGCCCCCTGGACCCCCGCGACCTGACCGGGCAGGTCGAACCCCGTATTACTCTGCGTAGGCAATCTCTTCTGAAAAACATTTATCAGAATTTATGCTTTGGTGGTTTTGGGATTGACTTCTTTGGACTTTACTCACGTCTTCGAACGTGAATTGATTTGTTTCTACAATCGTTTTATGACTTGTCACTTTAAAGATATATGAAGGTTTCAATACTAATAGTAAATATCAAAACTCTTTCATCAAAGCGATTTCAACACTATTTTAAATATCAAAAGTTCGTTTTCTCAAACCGATTTTCAATCTACTAGTATATACAAGCCTTTACTTCACTCGAATGAGAAATCGACTTAAATGACTTAGTAAAACGAGTGGTATGAAACGCTTGCGTTCACTTCGTCGGTTAGCTCTTGGACTTGTTCGATTGAACCCTTTTGTGACAATTTCCTAGTGAAGATCTACAGTTTGTTCGTAAATATTTGAGTTAAGCAAGTGGTTATGGGACATGAAGCTAAACCCTTATATTTACTAGCTTAGTGTAATCGACACTTCTTTATGATCGATGATGATCATTTTTGGTTTAGACTAGCAATGTGCGATGTCTCTTCGTCCGTGTGTCGGACTTGCCTTCGGGCCATCCGTGTGTTCGGAAAATTCAAATGGATAGCTTCCAGGAGATAGCTTCTCGTCCGTGTGTTCGGACTTCCCCCTTTTAGTGATTTCTGGATTTCGTGTGTTGATTTCTGGGATTTGTTCTGGATTTCGTGTGTTGATTTCTGGATTTAGTGCTTCACCAACTTTTGTGGTTTTCACTGATATGATATCAGTTTTTGTGTATTGGTGAATTTGTGTGTCATTACCTTTTTATGTGTTTGGATCTTTGAGAAGATTCTTGTGACATTGATTAATCCCTTGTTGATTATCATTTACATACTTATAGTAGTATGCCATCATGGTTATTATATGTTTATGCCATACCCCTTATCCTATATCATGTCATCTGATATTTATAGTTAGACTGATCCGTTTATTATTTTCTTATAAATAATACTCGGGTCAGACCGAGATGTTATAGGTGCTTCTGCTTGACTTCTCTTCTGGATTACTCTGACTTTTGGCTAACTACTTAGATTAGTAGTTTTTGGATGTACACCTTTGAGATATAGACTCTATGTTGTGTACTTATTCTTTTGTATAGCACGTGATGCTATTCTTTTGTATTATCGTGGATCTTTCTGACCACTACTCTGATGTACACTTTCATGTGTTATATATTTATTCATATCTTCTTCCGCCTTTGTGATATGGATGTCTGTGACTGATTTATGTTATGATTATTTCTATGTTTGTTTCCGAAGATTATATATAGCCACCGTGTGATAGCTTTGTGTTTGTATCGGTATGTCGGATTTCCTCCTTAAAAGATATGCATTCTATTCTATCTGACGTATCGGTGCTCGCACAAAGAAGTTACATGGATGGTCGCTCCTCCACAGCCTTATTCTCCGTGCTAATTGATAACACTACATCGTAGTGTTCTTGGTTAGCGTGGGTATAGAGGTGGGGCGTCACATGTGCTCACATATAAACTTCGAAAAATACGAAATTGGAAACCACCATTTCAGTCGACTGAACTGGGGACAGAAATGTTTCTGTCCCTGTATCGGTCAACTGAAATGCAAAGTCAGTCGACTGAACCTAAAACCCGAGAGTTTCTAGGCTTGTTTCAGTCGACTGACACTACAGAACAGTCGACTGAATCTGTGAAGTTTGCTTTTTGCCTATTTTAGGCAGTTTTGTACGGGTTCTCCGATTTTTAATCGATTTTTGAGGATCCGAATTGTTGTTATCATTTATCGACTTTGATGACTTCTTTTTCGGGATTTTTGGAAATATCCATTTTGATGGATTCAGTATCGATTTTTATGGTTTTAATTCACGTCGTCGAATGTGGATTTTGGTGATTGATTGTTTTTACAATCATTTCTGTGATTTGTCACTTTAAAATACAAAGGTTTCTATACTAGTAGTAAATATTCAAACTCTTTCACAAAGATGATTCCAACTCTATTTTTAATACAAATCTCGTTTATAAAACCGTTTTCCAATCTATTAGCATATACAAACCTGTACCTCATTCGTATGAGAAATCTAATTAAACAGCTTAGCAAAACAAGTGGTATGAAACGCTTGCGTTTACTTTGTCGGTTAATTCTTAGACTTGTTCGATTGAAATCTTGTGACAATTTTCGAGTGGAAATCTACAATTTGTTCGTAAATATTTAAGTTAAGCAAGTGGTTATGAGACATGAAGCTAAACTCATTTATTTACTAGCTCAGTGTAATTTACACTTATCGATCAATGATGATCCTTTGGTGATTTAGACTAGCGATGTGAGATGTCTCTTTGTCCGCGTGGGGGGGACTGTACCCCGTTTGGAGGAGTTTCGGCTCATAGTCCGCAAAGGGGGACTATACCCTGTTTGGAGGAGTTTCATCTCATAGTCCGCAATGGGGGACTATACCCTGTTTGCAGGAGCTTCTGCTCATAGGAGGAGCTTTGGCTCATTGTACGCAAGGGGGGACTATACCCTGTTTGGAGGAGTTCCGGCTCATTTGTGATACACGTGTTGGTGAGTTTTCATGCTCCCGTTTGTGATAGTCCTTCCCCTTTTTGTGATTTCTGGATTTCTAGTTCATGATTTCTAGAATTTGTGTTTCACCGATTTTTGCGATTGACATTGATATGTTTTGTCAATATTTGTGTTTTGGGTGAATAATTTAAAGAATGCGATTCTTTTTGGATGTTTGAGATGATTTGAGATATTGTATGATTTTTGTTGTTACCTTATGTATACTTGTCACAGTATGGCATTTTTGTTATCATACGTTTTTGTCATATCTCTTATCCTTTCTCATTTTATATGATATTTATAGCTAGACTGATCCGGTTATTATTTTCTTCTTAAATAATACTCGGGTCAAACCGAGATATTTCAGGTGCTCCTGCTTGACTTCTTATCAGGGTCCGTCACTTGACTTTTGGCTAACTACTTTAACATAGTAGTATTGTTAGTATACATTTCAGATATAGACTCCTTGATGTATACTTAATCTTTGTCTAGTACTTGTATCTATTCTTTTGTGATGTAGTGGATCTTGTATGACCACTACTTTGATGTACACTTCTATGTGTTATATTCATATCTGTTTCCGCCTTTGTGATATAAATATCTATGACTGATTTGTGTTATGTTTATTTCTATAATTGTTTCCGAAGTCTACATAGCCACTGTTTGGTAGCTATGAGTTTGTATTTGATATGTCGGATTTCCTCTTGAAATGAAATGTAAGTTATATTATCTGACATATCGGTACTCGCACAAAGCAATTACACAGATGGTTGCTCCTCAACAGCCCTATTCTTCGTGCTAGTCGACGGCATTACTCAGTAGTGTCCTTGGCTAGTGTGAGTATAGAGGTGGGGCATCACATTAGCAATCCATGTGATATATTTCTACTATAAAAGGAAAAGATTGTACCAAGAAAAGGAGATCCAAAGTTTTATTCAGAGAGTTAAATACTATTAAATTGTACTAAGATCTCGATTGATTTCTAAGCTTATATAAAGAAAGAAAACAAATGAAGGTGATAGATTTTTACCCATGGACGTAGGATTTCTAAATATCATAACCATGTAATTCTATATGTCTTTACTTTTTCAAAATTTACTTTATTGCAGTTTGTTTTTGGAATAATTTAAATTTGAGTTTGTCTACTTATGCATTTTAATAAACAATTAAGCTACAACCATCTTTATTGTATAAGCATTCGATGATATAATTACTACGTAGTGGCAATTGATATCCCTTAAATTAATTTGTGACCACGTAAGTGTTCATCAACATGATTATTTCAAATTAACTTAGAGTTGTAAGATTGAAAAATCTTATTGACACATATATTAATATTTATACTTGTATTTACATTAATATAATATATATATATATATTTTTAATTTGGCCATTAGTTTAGTGATCGATATTTATATATAAATATATACATATATAATGTTATTTAAATTAAATGTATATATGTTATAATATAATTTTTGGCAATTTGGTATATATATTCTAAATAAATAGTTTAAACTTAATATCCTTATGTATAATTATATTAATTATTTGTAAATATTAATGTAATTAATAACTTAAAATTTTTAATTTAGAACAATTTGACCTTTCCAAAATAAAAAAAATATTTTTTAAACTTCAAACCAATGAGCTATTTTATTTGAAATATAACCCATATGGATTACAATAAATATATAATATACGTCTGAATATTTCAAAATTTTGAATTTTAGAAACTTAAGCTTTTCTCAAAATTAATATTTTTTTGTCTAAAGCCATGAGACAAAATAAACCTTTTTTAAAATAAAATTCCTATGCAAAATTTATGTGTGTGTGTATTAGAAATTTTCTTATTTATTTAATTAATTAAAAATTATATTTAATTCTGACCATTTTTATATTGGTCAAACTAAATAAAGATGATGGGAATCATATATGAACATAAGCATGTTTGTGAATAAACTTAAATAAAGAATTTTACCTTCTTTTTGCGATCCTACCAGTCATCGAACATTTTGGTCACTAATTATTTCCTCAAACTTCTTGTTTAGTCTCCTTGGCCATTTGATACAACTCCATCTGCAAAGGCTTCACTAATGTCAACAATGGTGGCAAGGGTTAGAGTTTGGTTTAGTGTTAAGTGAGAATGAATGGGGTGGTTATTTATAGTCAACTAGATCATGAATATTAAGCTCATTTCTCTTTAGCCCTTGAAAACAAAGTCATCCCACTCCTTTGCATTTCTTTGGTCGGTTCCTCCCATGGTTTGGCTTCCACACTTTGGACTAAATCGATTCAACCATCAAAATAGTTAATTAATTAATTTACGCGTGTTCATTAATTAAATCAATGTATAACATTTCTACATAATTCTAATTAATTTTTAGGCTTCACAAAATAAATAAAATGACATTAAATTTAATACAATAATTATATTTAATTTTATTATTAAATTATAACATTTATAAATTAATTTTACATTGGTCAAACTCGAAAATTAACTAACAACATGGTTGTGTTGACTCTCTATTATGAACATGGTCCTCAATCAATATTTGAACAATTTAAATATTGAAGCATGTACAAACTTTGCTGAAGTACAATATCGCGCACAAGTTCTATCACTTATGGATCATTTAGGAAAAATCCAATTTCTAATCTTTATTAAGCTACACTTAGTAATGAAATTTTGTACACGTTATCTTTTCATCGACAATATGTCACTAAGAAATCTACAGTTTGGTCATACGTAATTTTTTTATTGATATCCTATTTAATTTCGTAGACTACATTAAAGTCCTTGGTTCAATCTGATTATCAATTAATCGATTTACTCTTGCTAGAGATTTTGACTTTAAGTTAACTACCAATTATCGTGATACTAACCTTACATAACAAAGGAGAAGAATCCTCTTTTGAGTAGTATTTAACTTCAACTAGTTCAACGTGCACCCAACTATAGCTGTGTCATGTGCCATGTGCTTGACCATAATCAAAGTACAGTATAGCTATTTAAGATCGATAGTACCCTTATGTCTGAAGACTACTATATCTTGTTACCATGAGATCTTCTATTTTAACTTAGGTGCATTAACATGTAAAAGACTTTCATCGAGTCATTCTGCAATCATTCCAAGCAACCACAAGTACATAACCCCTTAGCGCCCCCAGCGGTCATGAAAAATTCATTACCTATCGTACGTAGAGCACTACATACACTAGTCTAAATGGATGTATCGATATCCTTTCCTTGATACACCTTGACTAGGAACATTTAAGAGGTAAGTATATAGATAACGATTCAGTACTCATAGTTACGAACACATTCGTAACTGCAATGGATAAAATACAACTCCTACGGATTTTTTACTTATATATGTTTGGTGTATTAATTCATTATCATATCTCTATACAACAACCCATATAAAAGAAAATAAAACCTAAAGCATATATTGTTTATTACAATGTTGTTTACAGAGTTAAGTTTATATAATTGATTACAAATTGCCCCTAAGGCACACACTTAACTCTATCAACAACTTCCTTAAAAGCTTGTGTTAGTCCAGAAATTTGTCCTAACTTGTATTCTAGTCTTATGCAAGATGAAAAGTTTAAAAATGCTTCGAAAAGGGAGGAATTCCTTGGGCAAGCATGTTCATAGTCCAATAATCAAGTAAGCGAATATGCAAATAGTCAAATGTAAGTCCTTAAATTCAAAGTCCCTATTACAATTTGACCTAGGCAGCCACTAATGTCCCCAAATCAATTTCTATCAATAAGGAGGTTACAAAGTGTAAAAGAGGAAGAAGACTAGTTCGGAATTTTCCACTTCTTATTATGGGATACATGCATATTTATAGTGAAATTACATCTTCAGATCATTGACACGTGGAACTTATGGGAGATGGATAATTGAGATATTGCTGATGTGGCAAATTGCCGCTTTAACATGTGGCACAACTTGTTTTAAATCTCTTCATGATGACGTGGCATGACTAGACCAATTAGGAGTTTCCACATGGCTGATAAAAGTGTTGGTTTTAGCAACTTTCTCAACATGTGATAGCATTGTCTTCAATCGAGGACAGCCTTGATGCCATCATTATGCGAGAGCTTTAGTTCCTTTAATTTGTGATAGCTTTTGTTCATTTAATTTGCGATAGCTTTGTTCTTCCAATATGTGACAGCTCTGTATGATAGCTTCAATGTTCTCAATGTATAATAGCTTTATCATTTTCATATGCGATAGCTTTATTATACTTCAACATGCGATAGCCTCTTTCTCAACATATGTTAGCTTTAACCTTAAAATATAATAGTTTCTTTCTCAATATGTGATAACTTTAACCTTAATATACGATAGTTTTGTTTCCTAATCTAGCGAGGGTTCAATATTATTAACTTGCGATAACTCAATCATCTTATCCTACGATGGCCTTATATCTATAATTTGTGACAGCTTCCACGTTCTTAACCTGCGATAGCTTCTTAACTTGTGGTGGTTTTAATATCTCAACTTGCGATTACTTCATTATTATAAACTTGCGATAACTCGATCTTGTCATCTTGTGATGGCTTTGCATTCTCAACTTGTGATTGCTTTCGTATTCTCAACTTGTGATAGCTTTTCAACTCGTGATGGCTTTAATATCTCAACTTACGATGGCTTTAATATCTCAACTTGGGATGGATTTAATATTATCAACTTGCGAAAGCTTCTCAACTTGCGATAGCCTTTACCTTCAACATGTTATAGCTTTTAACATTTGATAACATCATTTCTTGCCTAACTATTGAAATTTATTAGGGTGTAATACTTGACCCCTCCTATATAAGTCTACTTATGTTTTAGCATAAGTAGGATTCTACCTTAAGTTAGCTTTTCAATTTCTTTCTTTGGTTGGTGTAGTTCTTTGATAGCTTCGATTGAGTATCTCTTTTCTCTTTGATAATTGGTCCTTCAACCAATAACTTTTGGATGGTTGCCTTGGATGGGCTCATATGTGAGATCAAACAGCTTTATTTTAGCTACCACTATTTGGGTGACTGCTTTGGATAGGCTCAGAGGCGGTACTAAAGGCTTGATTGGCCATCTCCCCTAGATGGTTGCTTTGGCTAGGCTTGTCGGGCGAGACCAAAGGCTTAATTTGACCAACACTCTTTGGTTGGTTGCTTTAGCCAGGCTCAAAGATGAGACTAATGGCTTAATTGACCATCTCCCTTGGATGGCTGCATTGGCCAGGCTCAAAGGCGGGACCAAAGGCTTAATTTGACCAACACTCTATGTGTGGTTTCTCTAGCCAGGCTCAGAGGTAAGACTAAAGGCTTGATTAACCATCTACCTTGGATGGTTGCTTTGGCCAAGCATAGAGGCTGGACTAAAGGCTTAATTGACCACCATTCTTTTGTTGGTTACTTTAGTTAGGCTTAGAGGTGGGACTAAAGGCTTAATTGACCATCTCTCTTAGATGGTTGCTTTGGCCTGGCCCAAAGGTGGGACCAAAGTGTTTTTTTCCTCTATTGGGCATGAAGTATGCTTCTACTCAGAGAATACCAAAGACCTCATTAGGCAATGTGTTGCATTGAACATAATGTATCTCGGTCGGGGGCAAAGAAATTATGCAAAATAATTTTGCATTCATTTTTTGAAGATTTTTAGAATATCTTTTTCCAAAAAAAAGAATGTTATTTTTGGAAACTCATATTTTTTCTTCGATAATTTTATATAAACTTTTTTAAATACTTAATGGGAAGTAAATCCTTAATAACTAATTTTAAGCGTGTAACATAATAAAGTACGACCTTAGATATTCTACATTCCATGTTCTTGATTTGACATTTCCATCTGGTCTACTTAGTTGGTAAGTTCTTGGAGGTATTACTTCATGGATAACCAGGGGCCCTTCCTAATTTGGCCATAGCGGACCATCCGCAGGGTTCTTGACATTTGTTATTACTTCCCAAAGTATTGGATCTCAGTTTTGAAATGCCATCTCTTACTTCAAAATTATAATATTTGGAGATTCTTTATTTGTACTCCGTTGTTTACAATGCAGCCAGATCTCCTGCTCACTGATTAAGTTTGGAGATTCCTTATTCAATTCTTGGTTTTGTTCGTAGGCATATGTAATTCTTTGGTGTGATGTGTCATCAACCTCTATAGGTTCATTGCTTCAAACCATATGTTAAAGAATATGGGTTGTACCCATTAACTGTTTTTGCGGAAGTCCTATATGACCATAAAACAAGAGGAAGTTCTACTTCTTAGTTCTTTTTTCCTTTCCTAACCCTTCCTATAGTTTTGTCTTAATGGTTTTGTTTGCTGCTTCAACCACCCCACTAGCCTTTAGGTGTGTCACCAAAGAAAAACTCTTTACTGTTCCTTTTTTTCTTACAAAAGCAAGAGAACTCTTCACTTTCAAATCGAGTTCCATTATCACAAATGGTTTTATTCAAGGTCCAAATACGGTAACTATGTTCTTGATAACGAACTTCAAGACCTTTCCCATGGTAATATTGGATAATGGCTCATCTTCCGCCCACATAGTAAAATAGTCAATCGCTACTATTATAAATTTTTCACCTCCTTTAGAGATAGGAAGGGGCCTATTAATTTGATTCTCCATACGTCAAAGGGCCATGGACTTATGATGGGAGTTTACTCACTAGGGTAGGACCAAGGACTTATGACAGGAATTAACTTGCTTGGGGTAGTTAGGGAATTTTAGAGAACCTTTGACATTTATCACATCCTTTCATATATGCTAAAGCATCTTTAGTCATGCGAGGCCAATGGTAACCTTGCCTCATTATTTTCTTTGCTAATTTTATAACATCAGAGTGATCCTCGTAAAACTTAATAAGAAATAAATAAAATAGGAAAATTAATTAAATAAGATAAGGCAAGAAATGGAAATTTTGGAAAAGTCAGAATTTGACCATGGAAGTTATGCCATTGCATTCGTGATGAAATTTTGATTAATTTCCATGTCTATGTTCTAAAAAACGGAGCTCAAATGAAGAAGTTATAGACGTTTGAAGTTTTCAAATTTAAAATAATTCAAATAGAATTAAAATTCAAATAATTAAAGAATTCTTAAATTTTGAAATTTGAAAGTTTATAGTAATTAGACTTGGGGGTTAAGTAAACGTTAAAATTAATGTTAAGTTGAGAGATAATAAATTAATATAATAAATAAAAATATAATTAAGGAATATAATAAATAAAATCAACGGTAGAATAAAATACCTCCCAAAATAAACGTAATGGTCGACCGCTAGGCAGGGTAGAGGCGGTCGTCCTGTGGAAGCTAGAGGAGGCTAGGGTTTTAACAATTTGAACGGTCGGATTTTTATTACCTTAAACCGACTTAAATCTGATGGTTCTAGAACATTTCAACCACTATAAATAATAGCCTAGCCTCCTTACTTTTATTCACAAATTAGTTTAGGAACAAAGTGAAGATTTATCGGTCTCTCTCTTCAGATTCAGAAAAAGGTTCTTTAGGGTTTCTGGTAACAAATTCTAGAAGCTTATTACTTTATTTCTGATTCTATTCTTCTCCAATCCCTCAATTTCTGAATCTAATCTATATATACAAATCTTGTTATATAAATCAAAAAGTGGAGATCCAAAAGAGATTATTGAAGGCGTGACAAATCCAAAAGAAGGAAGAGCTAAGGACCTATAGTGAGTGAAAATCTTAGCTTTTCTATTTTAGTAGTTAATTAGTATATGGGTTTGAATATGCCTTAGAGAGTTCTGGTTTGCGAAAACATTGTAATATAAACCCTAAAAAAAATCCTAATGCGAAATGTCAATTCTTGGATGAAAATTCTCAATTGTTTATGTCAAAATAATAAGAATTATGTAGTTCTGCAGTTTTGATAATTTTACCTTCAATTCCACTTCTTATTATTTTTCTTTGAATTTGATTAAAGGGTTTGATTTGGGAGTAGTGTGCAAGGTACGAATTTTATTCGTAGTTTGCACAGCTTATTCCCATAAATTAAATAGAAATTCCTTTGTTTATTTTTAAGTGAAAAAGGAGTTAAATAGAGCGTAAAATTGGAATTGCAAGTTTCTATTATCAATATATTCCATTATTTAATGTAATAAGTTGAGTTTAAAATTTTATTGTATATAAGTCTATTGACTGGAATTTTTGGATATGAATATTGGAATTTTGGCATTGTTGATAATATGGAATGCGACTTGTATAATTATTGAAAGAGTTGACGTTTATACACTAGTTTAGGATGTATCCACATGCTTAAAAATTGCTAGGTGCATACACACACACATATCTGTGTGTGTGCGCATTAGCGTAATTAACGTATAATTGTGTAGTTAAATAGGTTATTAATTTTATTAAATCTCCCTTAGGCAAGTAATTAATGTTAAAGGCGAAATAAGAAAGATTTCTTATAAGGCTTTGATTATGGAAACGGTGAGATGTGTGATAATATATATAGAGTGTGATATAGATTATGACTGATTTATAGGGATGCGATGTCAGTCAAAAGCACATGAAAGTCTGTCCAGCTAACCTGGCTACCAACAGTGTGACTTTAAAGCTAATGTGAGACATCGCCTATAATAGGTAACTATGATGACATGGGATTAGTCCTAAATTATGTAGGGTAAATCTATCCAGCTAATCTGGCTACCAATACCTATGAATAGTCGGACTAATGTGAAACGTCACTATGGGACACGGGTCATAATACGAAGGAATTGCTTTAGAAATTGAAGGTATTAAGTGTTATGTGAAGGCCCACCACTTTTCTATGTAGGAAGTAGTAAATGGTTGGGGTTATGGGTTAGGCATGGTAGATGATATCTCGGAAAAGGGCCCACTTCAATAGGAAGTATTAAGTGGTTGAAGAGATTCCATGCAATGTCAGCTAGATAGTTACTAGTGAGGAGTCCGCCTTCGGATTATAGGTAGTAAATGACGTGGACATACCTTAAATAAGGTATTAAATGGTCAGAGTCTGCTTAATTCCTATTAAGAGGTATTAAGTGACTTGAGTACAATCTCTTACATTGATATGACATTATGGACGACAAATATGGGTTATTAGGTTAATAGCAAGTTGTCTATGGGCTTATATTTGGAAAGCCTTCTTATTAATGTTGAGAAAAGCCATTGGGCTTATATTTGAAAAGACTTCTAATGTAGGTAGAATACTTATTCCTAATTAAATTATACTTCCCAAGTATTAATATTATAAGGCTCGAGATTTTTATTCACCGAACATATATTGTTCTGACTCCCTTCTCTTTACAACACATGTAAGGAAAGATGATGATGTTGAAAGCGAAGGGGTGGAGTAAGCTTGTGGCAGTCTATCTATTTATCTATTTATGTTACTTTCAGATACACCCATTGGAAACTGTTGTATTTCAAAAATGATGTATCACAGATATGTAACGGTTATTATTGATTTTTATGACATTTAAATTTAAATGAAATGAGTAATGTTTCCGTTATTGTATTTTATCCTTCCACTGCGAATTCTAAATGTGTAAATAAATAGCTCTGTATTGTTCTTTATACCAACCAACAGCCAGCTTTGGAACGAGTCTAAGTTTTGATGGGCCTTTTCTGGGTCGGAATTTAGGTCTTTTTCGGAGCGGGTTGTTACATTTGGTATCAGAGCTTAGGTTACCTGATCAATGGGGATAAGTATAAGTATGAGAGGTGTACTTGATGTTTTTGAAAATATTTTTCAAAAATCCTACTATATATAAATATGTATACTTATTTTAAACATACGCAAAAACATTAGGCAAATCTTTACTTCAAGATGTAGTACTATCTTAGAAAATGTGGGTGGAAAAGATTGTGAATCCAAAGTTGATAAGGCAAAAAATATACAATAAATAAGGACTTACAAGAATTTAATAAGGACATAAATGGACCAATTAAGGAGATTATTATGGTAATTATGGGAGATAAGGTGGGTTAATAGGTAAAATTGAAATGAACAAATAAATGTCTTTAATAAATTGCACATTAAAATAATAATCATTTATTATGGACAATTGGCATTTACAGAAATAGCAAACAAACATGTTAGATAGTAATTAAATATTATAAGGTAGTACAATTGTCATTAGGAGACGAAAATTAGTGGAACTAGCCTAATACATAAAAGTAGGTGGGAGATAAGAACCTATGTGTTGTAAACAATTAAATGGAATTAAATGATAAATAGTAAATGGACCGAGATAATTTTGTATATAAGAAAAGGCATTATGTGAAGATGAGAATTTTATATATACATTTTTCTATTTGTATTTAGAACCTGTTTGAATAAGAATATTATTAAATTTAAAATGGTAATATAAGAGATATAAATTGGGATTGATAAGAAAAGGATTGTGAAAGATTATAGGAGTTTTAAAACAGAGTTATAAAAATTATTTAGTTAAGTGATAGTACATTCTGAGTAATAAAACAATTGATATTGATGCATATCTTTAGAATAATATAAAAAATTGAAATTAGAAAATTTTCATGCATGTGAAATATCATTGAAAGAATAAATGACTAAGAGAAGAAAATTTGTTATTTCAGAATAATATTGAAGTTATAAACCTTGTAATGGATTTAAGAAAACTTAAACTTGGAATAACAATAATAATATATCCTTAAAATGGTAGTCAATGAAATTTTCATAAGTATAGGCCATAATTTCCTGGAGTAGTAAGTGCTGATTTCCAATTTAATATAAAAAATTTATATTTATGAAAATATTTTATTGAAAATTATTTTGTATGTTGTAGAAGGTTTTTGAGAAGGGAAATTATTTTGCTCCTTTATAGATTTAAGCACTTTTTGAACTTTTGATTTGGTAAAAGTTTGTTTTGATAATTTAGTTTTAAATTTTTTGAATTAAAAGTCCAACTTTTAAAGAAATAAATCTTTGTTGTAGAAAGTCCTTAAAAGGAAGAGTTGGATAGAAAAAGGAAAAAATTTCATGACTCATTTTGGGAACTAAGCATTTTTTGAAAATTGGCAAAATGGGTTTCCAAGTTTATATTTTAAAGGTAAAGGTTTTAGATAAGGTACTTTATAATTTTGAAATTTTAGTTTTAAGAACGGTGAGAACTAAACAATTTTTTTATGGAGTAGATAAGGACCACTACCTAGGTAAGGCAGTGTAAAGGTTTTAAGATATGAATAAAATAGGAATAGTATGTACAATCTGATTTGGAAATCGGTCCTAGATATTTAATTATAGAGTATTGGTCAAGTTGTGAAGATATTCCAGATTTATAATTGGGTTGTAAATTAGGTTGTCGTAGTTAACAAGGTATGTGAATTTCTATGTTTTGATTTATTTGGAGCGGTTTTCGTGTAACATCCAAAAATTTTCCAACTCCAAAATATGTATAAAAGCATATCGTTTGAATTGAGAACGGATATACCAAAAAGGAAAGAGATGTGTAAGATATGGATATTTTTTCCATAGTTTACGCTGTCTATTTCATTAAAAAGGAAAAAAAATAATTCCTAATAATTTCAAACGAAGCAAAGAGCTCATTTTGGTTAATTTATGAAAAATTATAACAATAATCCTTTTTAGAAGGATAGCTCTGATAAATTAAAATGTGGAAATGAATGTTCGCACTTAACATATAAAAATAGAAATGTATAAATATCGTAATTTACGACTATATATGTATTAGTTAGTAATTAATGGATTATGATTTATGGACATTAATTACAAATTTAATGGGCAATAAATTTGTAATTAATGAAAGGAATTAAATGGGGACGAAATAGGGAATTTAATATGGCATTTATGGAGGAATTTAATAGGTATAAATTTTGAAACTGGTAAAAAGAAAAGGGATTAAATAAGGATTTATTAGAGATGGTCCAACATTGACATTAATGATCAATTACTAAAGGGTGTATTAACTGAAGTAATGAATGGACCACGTTTATTAAGAATCAAGCAGGAAAATTAAGGAAAGTGGATGATAGTGTGATGAAATATTAGAAATGTCCACCTTAATTGAGTAAGGAGTGTTAGGACCACAACATTATTTACACCAGTTAATGATAAATGGCAACTTCCAGCAAAATTTTCTTCTAGTGTTTTTGCAATTGTTATCTCTAGTTTTCTCCCTTAAGTTATTGGAAAAACGTATGATATGGTATAAGATATGTTTCTGTTTTATCGTTGTGTTGACTTTATGAATATGACTAGACCTCTAAATAAATATATACATATTGAAAACAGCTTAAATAAGAAAATTTTATAAGGACACTTAACTAGCGATAAACTGTAGGTAAGATTGGAAGTTAATAAGGAAATTAGGTTAGCAACTAGGAATAAAGGTTAATCCCAAAAGGTATTAGGATTTTGGGGAAAAAATTTAGCTTATAGAGAGACATCATTCAAGGACGATCCTTTATCCTAGAGGGGAGAAGATGAATATGAATATGAAGAGAATTTTATATCGGACGGGGATGATGAAGAAGATGGAAAAATTTGCCACTAGGTTTTTGACTTGCCAAAAAGAAAAGGATAGAATTGATTAGGCAACGAATGAAGGACGCCAGAAATCCTATGTAGACTAGCGAGGAAAAGAATTAGAATTAGATGTACAGGACATGGTGTTTATCTAAGTTTCCCCTCTTAGAAAGGTCGTGAGATTTGGAAAGTCAGAAAAGTTGGCACCAAAGACTTGTTGGCCTCTCCCAATTTAAGAAAGAATAAGAAAACTTGCTTACTGTGGCCGGATAAGTTGGTAGGAGTCCATGATGTTTTTCACATTTCACACTTAAGGAAGTACTTTCAATAGCACAAGTATTGTTGTAAAGCCTGATCAATTGGGGGATATTGAGATGGAGCCAGTAGCATCCCATGCCACCACACGCATTGCAAAGCATGAAACTGGGAATTTCTGCAACAAAGAAATTAGGTTGGTTCGAGTATAATGAGGGGAGAATCAGACAGAAAGCATGAGGACTTCTCATCATATGCTTTTCACTAGTAAACTTTTCTCTTCAAAATTAGGTTTTAGTTGCTTCTTGGTTGCTAGATTGAAGGTAGGAGATGGTTGCTACACTTTTACTATCACTTTTGCACCTATATAGAACACTTTTTGCATGTTTAGGATGTTTGCATACATGCCTACATTTCACGACACATGCATTCGCGCTAGGATTGAGCTCATCTATAGTTTGTCTACAAACATGATCACATTGCACTTTTGGTTGTGTAGATGGTTGTGTAGATAACTTGGTCGAATAACATGGACTTTTATGGAAAGTTACACTGTTCTCCCCTTGAAAAGATTTCGGGGACGAAATCCTTTTAGGGGTAGAATGTAACACTGTAACAACCCGTAAATTTTATTAATTTTATTTGTTTTATTTAATACATTTAATTGAAATTTTGTGAACTTTTAAATAATAAAATTTTGAAATAAAAATTTAATATTTGGAAAACGTCTAATTAAACATAGCAATTGGTAAATTTTCATCAGATAATATGAAAATTTATTTTATTGCGTAATTTTATTTAAATTTAAATCAATTAAAATTGATGATAATAAAATATTTTCCAAACTTGAATATTTTTCTATAGAAAATTTGTAAATCATCTTCTGAGTGAGGCGACATATTTCGTTTCTTCAAATTTGGACTGCTATTGTTCCGTTTATCTTATTTTCGGCAAATTAGTAGCATTTTCGGTACCAATTATCGACTTTTGATAGGATGATTGTACCACTGAAACCTGTATACCGTTTTGATCGTCTCGTCGTGCTGATCTTTGCGGTATATTCACTTTTGTGTTTCGGAGTCCGGTACGTGACGGAGTCTGTGTAATGATTTGTCGTACTGGTTCTGCATTCAAGCCTTTTGGTTTCCTTCGCCTCTTCATTTCGCACAGTGTAATTCCAATGGTCAGTAGCCTTTAATATCCCCAAAAAAAATTTGTGTTCTGACTTTTTGTTTCCCACGGTTTCAATACGGTTCATTTGAAATCTAAATTTCTTTATTCTGACGTTCGCATTTCTTTCCTCTTTCCCTTTCTATTGCTCTTATCTTTCTTCCATCTATAGCCATTTCCTTCTCTTCTTTTACTTTTTTCTTTTTCATGATTTCTCTGTCTTATAAAAGTCTGAAGCTTGCATTCATGCAACCTAGCCTCTACCTTTAACCACGTCTATACCTCCCAAGCAAACCGAGCACGCGCCCTGTCCACATGAGCCGAGCACCTTCCCTTGGCAACAGTGGCCACTTCTTTCCTCCGCCTTCATCTTTCCATTCACTTTTCACGTGAGCAAATACCCACAACCCATACGAGCTCAACCCTACACCACGTGAGCACCACTTCTCCTCCGCAACCCACTCCGCAACACATTTCCTGTTTGCCTGCAGGTCCACGTCTTCTCTTCCTCTTTTGCATATATACAAGATTATAATATGTTTATATGTCTGTAGTATAAGTAGATTTACATAAGCTATATGAGTTATACATTTTATATGAGTTTATACAAAGCTTGTTGTTTGTGTATATATGGGTTTCAACTGGTTATATATAATCCATTCTGTATGTTTTATATAATTTAATTGTTAGTTAGATATATATATATATATATATATATGTACATATAGATGAGCTACAACCTTATATTTTCTATATTGTTTTATATGTTACATATGTACGTATTATAGTCTATACTTGATAATGATTTATCCTATACATACACTACCAAATTTTAATCTATTAGGGGCATAATAAAAAGGGCAAAAAAATAATTCCGCCTCTCTTAAACAATAATTAGAGGAAATATAATTTCACGCCTTAATTAACAGCATTAAAGACGCGTAAAAAAGCCCCGTTTCTTTTCTCAGTTAAAACACAAACGCATCTGCCCCCAAAACCTAACAAAATCGAATTTGTGTCAAAAAAAAATCTCAGAATTAAGAAGATGTGCGCAGAAAATTGCGGTGGAGGGAAAATCAAGTTCGTGCGCAGTAGCATTCGCTCTTCCCCGCCAGATTACCATACACCGTCTTCAACCTGCAAGATTTTTGTTGGCGAAACTCTTCTCAAAACCCTAGATAGCATATCTACAGGTATTTTAATTTGTTTATTCTGTACTTCTATTCGTGTTTCGAATTTGTTCTAAATTGATTTCGCTTGATTGAATATGTTTTTACTGTTCAAATTTAAGATCAAACCTAAATAATAGGAGGTTATTTGAACATTTCTTAAAAATGTTCTGTTTGAACAAGTCATTGTAACTTGATCTTGATTTGGTTCGTATTCAGCAGCTCGTCCCCTCTTAGTTAGGTAAACGTATAGCAGGTGGGGTTTTGTTTTAGTTTAGCCTTTTTTTTTGGGTCTATAAATATTTTTTAATTATTGTTTTATTGTATGAACTGAAGTTATCAAATAAAGTTTTTCTTCTTCTCTTTTATACATACTGTTTAATATATTTTCAACATTTGGTATCGGAGCCATATTGCTTATACGAGTTTTTTGATCTGGAGTGTTCCAATCTGGCGGCGGTAGCCACCGTTATAGGTTGCCGTCCGCTGAATCCTGTTAATGCTAAAAGTTTGAAACGATTGGGTTTCAAGTAGAGGTGGGACTGAAAAAAATGTGCTGCAAGTGGCTGAGTATGGTAAAAACAAAATAAAAGTGGTGATGATTGTTGCTGTATGAAGCAAGGTAACGCGTCAGTTATGGCTGAAGGAATTTGGGTGTTGCCTGGAATGCTTGATTCACTAAATGAATCAACTACCCAAATATTTCTATGTTAATACACAATATGAATGTTGGTGATTGTGGGATTTGATATTTTCAACATTATCTGGTATAAGCCAAGTTATTTACTGCTTGTATTCCGTAGCTTTATGTAATTTTTCACAGGATTAAACTGTTTCCTTGCCATTGTTAAACTGATACTGAATTTTGTAATGGTAAAATGATTTTTGATAGTGTAATATATGTAGATGAAAGTGAAGTATAAAATTATATTTCCTATAGTCTGTAGCAGTGCTTGCTTACATTACAGGTTTTTTTTGTTTGACTTCTGTAAATCTGAAATAACCAGAATACCTTCTCTACTTCTATTTCTATGTTGAATAATTTGTATTTAAAAACATATTCACCTTATTTGTTGAGTACATATTACACACAAGTTTAGGGCCTTGCCTTTTGGCAGTTGAGGCATGAATGGTTTGATTTAATTCATATATTGATAAATAATAATTTTGATGGTAACATTAGTATGTTAAATAAAGGCAGCCTCTGTAATGTTAAACAAATTTAAGTGGTCTTGAGGATCTATGTTTTTTCATTTATTTTTCGACATGATATTATCAAATTTAGAAGATTGTGTTTTTATTTAAGCGGATCTCGTTTTTTGGGATTTATATAAATGTATTATGTGCGCAGGTTATTGTACTCCTATCGGAAGCATTTACACTTACAGTGGCAGCGACGGTTGAAGGTATAAAAGATGTATTTTTATTACTTTCCTAATGACTTTATTGTTAGTAACGGTCTTAGGTTTTGCGTATTTATATTTAAGTTATTCAAAATGACTTGACCACATTGCACCATGTATTAACCTCTGTGTATCTGAACCATATTAAATACTAAATACTAAATAGTTTATGCTGGGTAAGAATGTAGTTATGCACCGAGCTTCTATATTTATTTATTTTTTAAAAAAAAATTCTTTAGAAGTGGACTTTCATGACTATTATTGCACCAACTGGTCTTTATAACTAAAGTAACGACAAATTAAAAAATAACATCACAATAAATGGGGATTGAAGTAGATAATGCCTTCATCCAAGAAGCAGTTCACTGATGTAATCCAGACATACCCACCTTAGAAGGCGTTCCGCTCATCGACTTAACCCCCATCCTGACCAAAATATCACCCGCCTTTATTTCAATGTTTTTGATCGGATCAAAATATCACAAATTTCGAATCCGATTACACAGTCAAATAGTTTTATGGAATCCTAAAATAAATAATTCAATGAACCTCTCATATTGGAAGAGTTGAATTATTGACTAAAGAAATTTCATACAGCGCAAATCACCAAATATTTCTAACATATATATTTTAAATGTTTGTTTTGCAGAGAATAAATATTTGTAAAATAAATATTTGCATTGTGCATTGCATATATTTACAGTATAAACGGTCTGTTTTTACTTATGTAATAGTAGTTTTCATGAAACATGTTTCTACGGTGGGGTAAAAGTGAATTTTGAAACATTACAGGTGTTTGCAAAAACTCCCTATAATAATAAAAATATGTAGAAATTAGGAAATGCAAGATGAATGATATACAGTTGAAGTTTCTCCCAATTTTCAATGGATGTTGTTATATAAATGTAAATTTTCAAGCTTACTGTTGTTGTCAGTAATGTTCCTATTAGAATTCATACTCGCTATGTGAAATAAACGCACGTATTGGCATGCCTAGTGCCTAAACATGTTGCATGATTGTTTAATTACCTGTAAATACCATTTTAAGGCAAGTGCAGCTTTCAGCAAAAGCCGAACACACCTTGATCTTTTCTCCAATACAATAGCCACAGGTATGGTGTCCCTTTCATATACACATAGACATTTTGGCCTGTTTATTAGAGCATATGGAAGTCAGAGTCTGTAAAACAGTCTCGGCAATTGAACTAAATTAAATATGATTTGACGTCATTCGGTTGATTGAGGTAATCTTTTATTTGAATTATTAGCTTAAAAAACTGTAAACTGATACTCGTTAGACGCAGCCTGCACACATATACAAGCAGTAAAGCAGTTGAGAACTGTTTTTTGTCACACTGAATGACCATTTTGTGTATCTGAACCATATTAAACACTAAGTATTTTACGCTGGGTAAGGATGCGGTTATGCACCTAGCTTATATATTTAATTTTTTTTTAATTTTTTTCCTCTAGAATTGGACTTTCATGACTTTATTGCACCAACTGGTCTTTATAATTAAAGTAACGACGAACCGAAAAATAATCAGTTTACTTTTGAAATGTAGTAAACATAATAAATATACTAAAATATTAAATAAAACGTTGTTATTGTTTATTGATGTGTGAACCAAAATGTTAGGCCTTTTGGTGATAATTAAACATGTAGTTGATTATGATGTTAGATAAAAAAAATCTCAAGTGTTTGATAAGCTTTTACTTTTTGACAGTCATTAACTTATGGACAAAACTTGGGTGAATTTGGAACGTAATTCAAAAGAATATAGAGATGGGATGGAATTATTTTTAAACGAAGCTTTTTCCAAATCCATTCGAAAAGATAAGATAATATGTCCTTGTAAAAAGTGCTGCAATCGTTATTTTAACGATAGAATTCATGTTACTGGTCATCTCCTTTCATATGGAATGGACCCACTTTATATGACGGCTCGTTGGACGCATCATGGTGAATCGTATAATGAGGAGTCTTATGTAGAAACCGGGACTTACATCAACTTGGAAAATGATATGCAAATGGACAGTGATCAAAGGGGGAGAGGTGAAATGCATGATTTTCTCGATGAGACATTTATGTCCTTTGTTGGACAAAGTGCAAGTTCATTGGATCATTCTCCTATTTTTGAAGGTCAAACCCCGAGGCAGAACATTTTTTCAAGTTGGTAGATGAAGCTAGTAGAGAATTGTATGTTGGCAATAAGTATAAAAAAATGGGTGCAGTTGTAAAATTGTACCAGATCAAGTGTTTGGGAAATGTGAGTAATTCAGCTTTCTCTATGTTCTTAGAAGCATTTAAAGATATGTTGCCTGATGGAAATTGTATGCCAAAGTCAAATGCACAGGCAAAAAAATAATTGACGATTTGGGTCTCACTTACGAGAAGATCGATGCTTGTCCGAATGACTGTATGCTATTTTGGAAGCAAACATCACACTTGCAAACTTGCTCTCATTGTGGCGCTTCAAGATACAAAGTAAATACAGAAGATGAAAATGTTAAAAAGAAAGTATCTATTAAAGTGCTTCGCTATTTTCCTTTAATTCCTAGGCTAAAGAGGTTGTATATGTCAAAATATACAGCAGAACATATGAGATGGCATTCAAATGGTGGTTCGAATGATGGTTTCATGAAACATCCAGTAGATTCTCCAGCTTGGAAACATTTGGATTCTCTATACCCTGATTTTGCATCCGAAATTCGAAATGTTCGTTTGGGCCTTGCAAGTGATGGTTTCAATCCATTTGCGCACTTAAATAGTAAACATAGCACTTGGCCAGTGATTATCTCTGTTTATAATTTACCACCGTGGTTGTGTATGAAGCAACCTTATCTATTTATGTCTTTGTTAATTCCAGGACCTCATGAACCAGGAAAAGACATTGATATATATATATATATATATATGCAACCACTAGTAGATGAGTTAAAAGAGCTATGGGAGGTTGGCACGAATACATACGATGTTTTTTCGAAACAAACATTCAATTTGAGAGCAGCTATTTTATGGACTATAAACGATTTACCTGCATATGCTAATTTATCAGGATGGAGTACATCAGGAAAGCTTGCATGTCCGCATTGTAACCACCAAACTTATTCAGTGCGTTTACCAAATAGCAAAAAGCAAGGTTATTTGGGAAGTCGTAGATTTTTACCTATTTCACATAGGTTTCGACTTGATGAATGTTTGTTTAATGGTAAGTGTGAGAAAGATCTTGCCCCTAAACCACTAACAAGAATCGAGTGTTTAAAGCAACTATCAAATTTAAGATTTACATTTGGTAAATCATCGGCCGTTGACTCTATTAGTGGTCACAAACGACAGAGGAGTATGAATGCCAATAAGGAAACTCGAGTTGTTGGACCTTGGAAGAAAAAAAGCATATTTTTTACTTTACCTTATTGGAAACATCTGTTGATACGACACAATATTGATTTGATGCATCTTGAGAAGAATGTCAGTGAAAACATTTTAGGAACTTTACTTGGAAATTCAAAAAAAGGAAAGGATGGAGTTAAGGCCCGGGCTGATTTAGAAATTTTACAAATACGAAAATCACTTCATCCTATTTGGGAAGGCAATAGGACATATATACCTCCAGCGATATTCTTCATGACCAATGAGGAAAGAATGTTGTTTTGTAAAGCATTCTCAGTTGTACGTGTACCGGATGGATATTCAACCAATATTTCTCGATGTGTAGATGTGAAGGAAAAAAGGTTACAAGGATTAAAAAGTCACGATCATCATGTTATTATGCAACATTTGCTTCCACTTGCAATTCAAAGGGTTTTGCCTAGACCTCTTGTACTTGTTTTGCTTGAGTTATGTGCAATTTTTAGACAATTTTGTAGTAAAAAGCAACATGTTGCGTCGATGAGCCAACTAAAATATAGGGTAGCATTAGCATTATGTATGATGGAGAAAATGTTCCCTCCTTCCTTTTTCACTATATCAGTTCACCTAATAGCTCATTTAGTCGATGAAACCGCAATTGCCGGACCAGTTCAATATCGTTGGATGTATCCTATTGAAAGGTAATCAATTTTCCTTCATTACATTTTGATATTTTGTTTTCCATCTTCTTATTACTTCTTCTTATTACTTCGTAATTATGGGCGACATTTAAAATTTGAAGGTGAACTAATAATATTTAGGGTTGATGCAAGAAATTTGATAAGTATATAGTAGGAATTAGGTAAATACAACTATAAATGCATATGTAACGAAGCATTTTTCATAACATCCACATCCGAATATTACAATTATTATAAGTATATATATGCACCTGGATTTGAGGAAAAAACTAGAGATTTCTATAATTACATGCAAAACCAATGTAGAAACTTTTGGACAATGATAAACGAATGCAAAAAAATACAATTTATTCGACAACATCACACAAGTACATTTGTTGATCCTTTTGTAAGCGTAACCACTTGTCCCGATTAGATCCTCTTATGGTAATGATATGTTATAGGAAAAATGAGTACTTATTTGTTTCTTCAGGTACTTGCAAACATTAAAAAGATATGTTTGCAATAAAAGTAACCCAGAAGGAAGTATTGCAGTAGGATATCTTGCAGAAGAATGTGTTTCGTTTTGTTCAATGTACTTGAAAGATGTAGAGACTCGTTACACACGCCATGGTCGTAATGCCGATGCATCATTGCCTCGTGTTGTTGATGGGGGTCTGTCAATATTTGCAAATTCTGGTCGTCATTTAGGAAAATGCTCAGAGATTACTCTTGAAAAGAAAATCTGGGAGCAATGTCATACTTATATCTTATTCAACTGTGGCGAAGTGACTTGTTATTTAAAGTAAGACCATTATGTTAATCTAAAGTATCTACTTTTACTTTCACCATTGAATTATAAACAATCATTTCTTCTCTAACTTATGTTTTGTTATTAGTAAAAGATTAAGAGAGCTACGTAGAATGCATCATCGGAAAACTATTCGAGAAGTCGAGAGTTTGAGAAACAAGGAATTCCCTACATGGTTTAGGAACCATGTATGTGTCTTTTTATTTTAACATGCAATATTGATAACTTTTACTATAAAATGATGTATAATAATACACTGATCATATTGGCTTAGGTAAATGATCTTCATACTACCGATGATTTTGCTGTATCAAATGACTTGCTTCGATTAGCTAACGGTCCAAGCAGGATGGTGAGACAATATAAGAAGTATGTGATAAATGGTTACAGGTTTCGAATTAAAACGGTCGACGACAAATACAAAAATCAAAATTGTGGTATCTTTGTGAATGCTGAAACATCAAGTTATTCGAATGTTAGAGATTGTAATCCAATCACCGGTAATGTCGACTATTACGGTGTGTTAAAAAATATATATGAGCTTGATTATAGATTTCCTGGTGAAAGTGACAATCAAGCTTGCAAAGTTGTCCTGTTTGAGTGTGATTGGGTAAATAAGTCCGGGAAGAAAACTGACAAATACGGTTTCAATTTAGTGAACTTTAACCATGTGGCACAAAATAATGATAGGTTTATACTAGCATCACAAGCTATTCAAGTGTTTTATGTTCCTGATCCAAAACAACCGGACTGGGCTGTTGTAGTTAAAACAAAACCGAGAGATTTCTATGATTTAATTGTGGATGAAAACGAAGCTGATGTCGATGATTACTATGCCACACCAAATCTTGATGATCCTAATCTTGACAGTGAAGAGCTACAAATAAGAACCGATGTTCCCGGCGTTTACGTTAACAATGTGTTACCAACGCCTAATGTGGATGTTTCCTTACGGGAAGACGATGACAGTGATGAAGAAAATATTGGGAATGAGAATGAAAATGAGAGCATCAACTAAATATAGTACTTGAACTATATTTATGTTTTTAGTAAACTTTGTTCATTTAATATTTCATTTGAAGTTGAATTGTATTCTATTTGTATTCCAGTGTTGTTTATTTCTATTTGTCATGTAAAGTTTCATATTTTTGCAGACCCATAGTACAAATTGATTGTTAGATTTATTATGTATAATCACTTATTATATTTTAGCATACATTAATTGTCATTGCCTTTTATTTATAAGTAAAATATTGGTACATTACCGTTTATTTTTATTTTACACAACTACTAAGATGAGCAGCTCTGAAACTTCTCATTCGGACGAAATGAATCCTTTGGATGATGGCATGCATGAAGATTGCGACTCTCAAAACAATGGTATTTTCATATTTTATTTACTGATCACTTTAATAGAATAAGTTTACAAAGGTTGAAAGTGCTGTTTTTGGCCGTAAAGCAATAGCGTTAAGGGATCAATTGACGTGGCTAAAAAAATTCATTGTACAAGCAGCTTATGACATGTTGTTGGTTTAGTAGCCTGTTACTATTGAAAATATTATATTATTAATTTGGCAGGGTCAAAGAGTAGAAAAGGGCGTGGCTATAATAAACCAACATGGGGAAAATCCGGAAAAGAAAAAATTGAGTTTACAAAAGATGGTTTGTGCGTTGTTCCAGAAGATGCCAAATTAGCAAGATACTTAGGTAGTTTGGCGAGAAACTACAACCTTATTCCTCTTTCTCCAAAAGACTGGCGATCCCAAGACGATGCTTTTTTGGAAAACATGTGGAAAATAATATCGGTATGATGAATCTATTTAAATTTTACTTAATATTGGGAAATGGCTTTTTGTGCTTTGAATATTGGTTATTCATCTTCATATTTTATGGTAGCTTTTAAAATGTGATTAGTAAGTGATATATTCTTAAGATGAAATTTATTTCTTGACACAAAGACTAAATATGCATGAACTTGGTTGACGAAACATACTCAATGTTGCAAAACTTACAAGTTACACTATTTCAGTTAAAGAATATGGAGATGAAAAATAACAATCACAATTATTTCGATCCTACAGTTTTATATTGTTTCTACCACGACTTATTTTTTTGTAATTACAGCAGAGTTGTCACATTTGATAAAATAGGAGTTTACACCATTACTACGATAATTGGATTTTGTTGTGTTCATGTTGTAGTACGCTAGTACATGCGCATAAAATGTTTAAATTAATCGCTAAAGAATCCATTACAAAACCTAACCTCAATAACAGTGATGTACACATTACAGTAATCTGGAAAGCCAATTTCACACCTATAACATTGAAGTGTCCTACAATTTCATCAGTTGGGAGTTTTTTTCGCTGATTAAGTAAAAAAAAAAATTAATAGCCTAAATATAACAGTTTTGCATTATCAGAGAACAATATACTTTCTATACAACAGTGTACTTTTCATTGTTTTAACAAACATGAACAGGATTTTGCAGTTTTGTAGCTTTTTATTATACTGCATTATTACTTCTACAATGATCTTATTCTCCATTATCAAGCTGAATTGGAATTGGTCATTTCAAATTATATTCTTGTTTTTTTGTGGCTTTGATTTCGTCAATTTTTCTATGTTTAACATAAAATATTTATATCTTAAAGGATACAATAGACTGGCGTTCTGAAGACATACCCCACATCCCCACAATTCGTCATGTATTACTAAAACGTCTAGCCAAAAGAGTGAGAAATAATAGAGCCGATCTAAAAAAAAATATTACACTCCATATATTGGCTCACCATCGCGTTTTATGTGTGGAGATGATCGCGTGGATAGCGAACAATGGAGGAAAATGGTAAACTATTGGGATAGCGACCATAAAAATAAAGTAACATCTCTTACTCTTATTCTTCTCTATATGTTTCAGTTTGGTACATATTACATCTATGTTGTTATTCACTATTTTTTTACTGTTTTGTGAATCATAGATAAAGGTTGACAAACATATTGAGAACCGCAAGAAGTTGAAAATGAGTCACACAGGCGGCTCAATGTCCTTCGTAAGACACCATGCTAGATTTGTAAGTAACCACTTCTTTACACGAACTTTATTTTCTTAGCCAAGTACATTGTTATAATTAAGAGGCAATATATTATATTATAGTACTAGTATGGAGCTCGTGCCGATGACACCGGTAAGATCATTAGTTTATCTATAACTTGTGAAACCATACATTGCAAGAATAAGAATTTTCCTACTAGTAAATTTTTCTACATATATAAAAATGCATAGTTTGGTTGGTATCTGTTTTTTCTGTAAAAACATAATTAATCCGACGGTATAACAACTACTTTCTCATATATTAATCAATTCATATGATCGAGATTTAATGCTTACTTTCAAAACATATAGCAAATCTGTTCAAATAAAAACATATTAACATTTCTATGTAAAAAACAAAAGGTGTAGTTGAGGTAGATCTTGAAAAATACAATAATTCAGAATAATAAATGTAGAATTAAAACCAAAATTGCATATGAAAAACAATACCAAAATCTTATGTGATTTCTGTGCCTAATTGAGCTAGTTAATTAAATCAAATCATCCCTAAGTAAAATTTGAATTATTGGCAATCAAATTATGTGATTTATATTCTACTGTTACATGCTGTACATACACCTATACATGAACATGTTATTTAGCATCTACTGCTTATCGATCTTTTATTTCAATGTCATGTGAAAAAATAAATTAAACCATCGAGGTATTTAAAAAACTCTATAGTTAGGTGTGAAGTATAAGTTAATTTGCATATAAGAGTAAGAAGGAAGTTGCATATGTTAATTTCAATAAGCTGGATAGTATATAAAGCCTTCAAACACCTCATCAAAATGCAAAAATCAAATTGTGTGTAAGATTAGAAACATTAGAAGGATTTTCACCACTTCATTTATCATATATTGTTATCTTTACGGCTTATGCTTTTGGATTCAAAAAAATCTGATCATTATTGCGAAGGGAAGCTACAACAATAGTGGAAGTAGTAAATTCAACTTCAGTTTCAACATCTTCTATATCAGTAGGATACTTACTGGAAGAAGGTACAATAACAATACCTGAATAAAATATACATTTTGTAATTTGATTATCCACCTAAACAAAAGTATAATAAATCAATTTGTTACTAAGTTGACTTCATATTAAATAATGTATCAAATTAGATATATTTTCTACCTAGCGTGCAACTGAGATGAGTTTGTGGGAGCTTCTCAAGTGCAACCGTACAAATTAAAGGAGCAGATGTTGAAGTCATTTGATAAGTATTGATTGAGAACACTATATAAGGATAACACTCTTTTTATTTTATGCACCTGGCCACTTTAACAACAAAACATATGATAAAGAATAACCATACGATAAATCAGATAAATTAGCCTTTCTATTCTTTATTAGTGATATTGAAATGTTAATTTCATGATATAACAAAAGGAGGTAAGTATAAAAAAATTCACAAAATATAACTATAAATTCTAGGAAGAACATATAATCTATTAAGTAATAACTAAATCTTTACTGCAAATGTATAACATGTTAAATTTGTTTTAAATAAATGTTGCCAAAATTGATACTTGTTTTACGCAAGTTTCCTTGAGACTAAATAAATCAAGGAATGAACAAACTACAATTATCAAACAATAAATGTTATATAATATTGGAATGACAACTGCAATTCAGCCTACTTGATGAATTTGTTTGCCAACAAAATAGCTATACCTACCAATAAATTAACTTTATTTTGAATAGGTGCATACTTTTAAGTTCCATCTGTTAGTTTTATTCCGCTGGAAGAATATTGTAAACATACATTCAACGCAAACATGATAATATAATATAATTAAACCACTGAATAATCAAACTTGACTATATAGTTCTTAAAATATATGTACAATATAGTAGTCACAATAATATTGTAATGGTAAGTATTATTCAAAGTTTTATCACTGTATAGTTATGTAAATATTAATAGATTTTATGCTGTTAGAGTAATTGAATAGGGTAAATTTGGAGACCAAAACGTATAATCTGCTCAATATTTTATCGTATATTAAATGAAAGCTTGTTAACTAAGGGTCGTTACGTTTCTGAAAAAAAGACTGCAAACAAAATTTTATAGAGAAAAACACCTTTAATAAATTTTAATGAGAACATTAACACATCTTACATAGCAATTTAACATAAAAATAGCCAAATTAATTCATTACAACAATGTGTAAGATTTTTTTTTAACTTTGGCAGCAATATTATAAGAAGAGAAAAAGTTTTTTATGTCTCCAAGAAGCTATTTTTTTTTGTTTGGCACAAAGAATCCATTAACATGTAATTATATTATAGAAAGAGAAAGAGTTTATTCTTATCCAAAAGCCATTAAATGGTAATTATTCCAAAATATCATCTTGTTTTCAATGTCAATTAAACGGTTAAGCCTTTAGTGAGGTACACACAGGAAAGTTAAATATACGTGAAACATGCATGTATTAATTAAATTCATCGACACTAACAACACTCTTTCAAAATTTTGATTACTTCTCTTTCTTAACAGATTAAAACAATAATTTATGTAGTGTAGAACATGGACAAGGTTAGCTATAGATCCATGCATATCCCACCTTAATGTTTAGTTAGCAGAATTTCAAAAATATGCAAATCAGAGAAGATTGAAACCAAAATGTGAATTGTATTGAAATTAAAATAACAAAATGAGAGTGAAGATTAATTACCTAACGGTTTTGAACAATAGAGCAACAAACCTTCATCCCCAAGTTTACAAAGTAATTTCATGAGCGTACAAATCAATAGCTAGAAATATTTTTTTAAGTTTGTTCAACTATAAATTCATGGTGAGAGAAAGAAATATTAATCATGGGTATGGAGTTTTAATTCTTCTTTATGAAAGCAAATATTAAATGCATGGTTTACTTTACAGAGAGAAAAAAATTTCGAACCGATTATCGATCGTGGAAGCAGCAGTTTAGAAGATGACGTGATTTGCATCTTAAGTGTTAATTACATTCTTAGTTGTGCATTCATTCACCATCTGATGTCTTGTTCATCAATAGATCTCATCCGTCCTTTGTCTTTTGTTTATCTACCAAGGGATTTTATTATATAGTTAAATCATATATTCTTATTAAGCTATCATATGATTTATAGGATTATAATATAATTTTTATATTCTCATTATGCTACTAACTTGAAACATAAACAAATTTATGGTCATGAACCCGATCCTATTGAAGCATTTGATTTGGTTCATAAAAGAAAGGATAAAGATAGAAGCTGGATTGACGACACATCTGAGCATATAGGGGTAAGAGATATTAATCTAGTTATTTTTATCTTCTTCTGACAAAGTGTGATAACTAAATAATATGTATACTGCACTGTAAGTACACCATTTCCATAGAATTTGATAGTATTACTTTTTGGTCGCTCTTCCCGATAGCCTCTGTGGCTGCTTTTGGTTTGGCTATACATTTGAAAATAATTTACCGATATGAATTTTTACTAATATTATAATTAATTAAATTAAGACAAGATGCTACCATGTCTTATACTACAGATTACACTTGGCTATCCTCTGAAACTGGCAGCACATAATATTAAGCAGTCTGCACTCAACACAAGCTATTTTTACTTTCTTTTTTCTTTTTTCACCCAGTCTTTAAACCACCAAAGTGGACCAAAAATACATTTATGATTACATTATAATTGAACATTAAGGCGTTTAAATTTTAGTTGACAGTGTGAATTGTCATATTGAAATGTTTGTCTACTTTGAAAATAATAAAGATGTGTTGGAGGGCTTCTCTTGTATATGGAGTAACATGCCCAGATTGAAAAAATAATAGGGAATCATCATGAAAAATAGAGAAGAGACAAGGCTTGGTTGTTTAGCACTAATATTTTATCTTATCGCTTTGGCTAACTTTGATTGATGGCTTCTTTTACTTTTTTACTGTCAGATGATCATGTTATTTAAAAATTTCTCATTAATAATTAACTTTCGCAGGCACTTTTATCCCAAAAGCTAAGGGAATTAGTTGATACGCATGGTGAGGAGACGCCGGAATTGAGATTGCAAGCATATGTGTCTGTAAGAGGTTATGAGACGGGTGGCAGAGTTCGATGCTATGGAGAAGTTGTAGCACCAAGCATGGTTCCATGGGTGCAACAAACTCAACATGTTTCATCTATTCGTAGATCCCGAAAAGGAAGAGATTATGCATCTTTGCAGTCGGAATATCTTGATCTACGGGAAATGTATGAACAACAAAAGAAGGAGATTGATGAGTTGCGGAGTTTGATTTTATCTTCACAGCATCAGCCGTCTAATCCAGATACTTCTTTTGGACAGCACTCATCTCCAGTTCATGTATCCATGCAACAACAAGCACCCATGCAACATCAATCGCCTATCCAACATCAATCGTCCGTCCAACAACAAATGCCTGTGTAAAATAATTCCTCACCACGACATCAGTCTCTCATACATCTACAGTCAGCGTATCCACAAAATAGACCTTTTTACTACCCTCATCCATATCACGCGTCTTTATATGCACCAATTTCTCGTCATGTAGGGAATTTCACATCAACTCTAAGTGATATGGATTTTCTACAACAACTCATGTCGCCACATCACGTAAGTAGTTAGTTTCAGAAAAATTGATGTTATGTTGTTATTTCCCTTGTTATGTAAGTGGTTTAGTCAAGGTACTTATGAATCATGTATATATGGATCTCAAATTTCATGTTTTGTTTGCTGTTTGAAATGAGAATTGAATGCAGTAATGTGCTGAAATGAGAATTGAATGCAGGAATGTGCAGTACTGTGCTGAAATGAGATTTGTTTGCCTGTAGTACACTTTTGAATATTGAACGTCCTGTACTGTGCTGCATAGGACTGTTAATTACTTGTTCTTTGTGTTCTTTATCTGTGTATATGTTGAAATGACATATTCTTCTTTTGCTTTAATTTTAATATGAAATAATTATTACATTTATACGGCAGATTAAATATATCAATAGGGGCAGTTACAAATGTCAGTATTTTTGTTAAACTGTCCTACCTAATTTTATATCAGAGGCATTAGTATAAGCCTCAATTGTTTTAAATTTTTTAGAGGCTCATGTAATTGTTTTTAATGTACTGCTGTTGATGTTTGGGTCCACATACAATAGAGGCGAATTAAAGAACAAATTTGCCTCTTTTTAGCAATAGAGGCTACAGTTTTAGGGGCAGATATTCTTTTGCCTCTCATTGTTGTAGGGGCAAATATAGTTAGTTTTTGGCCTCTAGTTGAAATGTAAGAGGCATTTCTAAATGCCTGTACTGATTTGATATTTGGTAGTGATACTACCTACGTATATTATACAGTCGTTATGTGTTGTAACATCTGGGTTTTTATTTTATGTAAATAGCGTGTTATGTAATTTAAATATCTGGGATTTTAAGCTCTACATATTGATTTTTGGTTTATATTATATAGTTTATATACATATATCTTAGTTTATATCTATATTCCACCTACTTTTATATATATATATATAAGTTATATATGTTGACCGTATATATATATATATACTTCTACACGTGCATTAATTTCAATATGTATACGTGAATATATATATTAGTTTAATAAGTATGTTTAACTGTTATAAGATTTGTTGTATATATGTAGGTATATGCAAGTTATAAAAGTTTTTTTTAGTATATATATATATAGCAGGTTGTTTATAGTTAAGTATATATACATATAACAGTTCGGTTATATTTTTTTATAATAATAGTTATGTCTGGGTGTGTTTATATGTTTCGAAATTTTGTTTGGAACTGTCTTACTTTTAAATATACTTACTATCATAGTGATTTTAAAGTATATCTATATTTATAGATTTATGATGTGTTTCAAATTTTATTATGTAAATATGTTTGATATTTTATGAATGTATATAAGTCTCATATATTATTATTTTGATCTTAAAATTCATATGGTTTATATATATATATATTATTACTTTATTTGTTACTGTACTCAGTATGTAACTTTATACAGGACTTTATATTAGTTTATTTATATAAGTATAAATGAGTTATAAAGTTACAATATCTATATTGAGGTGTATATAAGTGTATATATATGTTTCAAATTATAATATATGGATATGTTTGTTTTATTATATGGTTTTTATTTAAAACAATGATTTTGAAATACATATATATTTAAATTTAAATTGTGTTTGAATTTAGAATATGATATTTTAGTATATACAGTTATATATATATGAGTTCACTTATACCATTATCTTCATCAATCCAATTCTGACTTGATCTCATCAATTCTGATTTATCAGCTTTGTTCGTCGATTCGTGCCAATCTAGCTTGTTTTGGAAGTCGTGCTTGCATTTTGTAACTCAATTTCAGTGTCAAATATCTCTAGCCTTGAAAGGTGAGCAATCACTCATGATTAACATTCTTATATTGTGACGACCGCCCATGACCCCTGCACCGAATCTAAAGATAGAGCGCTGTAAAGTGTGCCAGGCGACCATGGACGATTGTCAAGGTAAGATTAAAACGACAGAATCTATCGTATTACTCACAGCGCATGGACAAAATACAATAGAACATATATATAGTGAAGCTTTACAGAACAAAATGACATCATATAAAACTCCATAATAGTTGAATACAAGCATCCACATAGTCAATACATCAAGCCTCACTACATATCTCTCAGAGAATACAAAACAGCGGAATATCCAGTACATATAATAAGAAGATAATATGCAACCCTCCAGCTCGTCTTCGATATCAGCATCGTGAGAAGAGAACAGCACCTGTCACCTGCTACCTAGTCTGCCCGTCCCAAAATGGACGAATAGCCCAAGGCAATAAGAATTAAAACATAAAGCCTTGAGTCAGACAACAGTCTTAGTGAGCAGTAAATTAACTAACATCATACCAAAAGAGCATAAAGGGAAAGGAATAGGAATACAACCCTCCCACTCCAACCTCGTTCTACAGTGATAGCCCCCAGACACACACTAAGCAGAAACAACATAGCAGAGCATACAATTTTAAAGTAAAGCTACTATCACTCGAGTCAAGGGCGATGTTTTCCAAGTACCAAGGCCTAAATCAGATAAGCACCCAGAAAATACCGCTCTTGAGTCCGAATGACGATACAACCAAACATCCATGACTCTGGCTATCACTGTTATCATTGCTTCGATATCACCGTTAATTGAATGACCGGCACATTCTTTCAGCCGTCCGTCAAGGGCTAATGGAAACCCCGGTTCTAGACATAACTCCCGCACGTCGTCGCAGCCCGTGCCTAGGACTATCGAATCTGCCCAGAGTACTCGACCATCAACAGTTAGCCGTTGGGACTATCGAATCTGCCCAAACGTACTCTTGCTTAGAGCATGCTAGAACCTTCAACAACGATGCTATCCAAGCCTCCTAGTCATCCTCCTCGACGACTATTCTCATATCCATTCATTATCCTCAACTCGAATCATATCACCGAGTTATCAACATGCTTGGAATGATCCCGTCTGGATTAGACCAAGTCTTCATCACATGATTGCCTCGCTTCATTACATCCTCGCAAAGCCTCATCTCATCCTCACATCATCAAATCTATGCATAAGAGCTTCATCATCCCGCTACATATGCCACGAGCAGCTTTTCTAATTCAAGAGCCTTTCCCTTAGCTTTTGAATCACCTTCGATCTAAATCTAATCATCAATCATCTAGTTCATAACAATCAATCAAATCAAACATCAATCCAAGCAATCAAGCATTTAAAAATGATCTAAGTAGACAATTATAACAATAATGGCATTTTCGTAATTAAAGAGTTGAAAGTCCAATAAGCATGAAAACATGGATTATATCTCTACAAACTTGATGAATGAACTTGCATAGGTTAACATATGATAAAATGGATGTAACATCATCATGAACAATGGATCTATATGGATCTACACTTTAGATGAAGAAAATGCAAGGAAATCTCTATTTTAACACCAAATCGAGCCAACAATCCGATATACTCCTTTGGATCCGTGTGAGAGATAATCACCACTCACCAAATCACCAAAACAACCTCAAATCAATACGCTTCAGATCTGGACAGCGAAGGATCAAGCTTGATCTATCACAAATCCGCTTCAAATGAAGAAATCTCACTTCAAAGGATGAAGATCTTCAACTTTTAGCTCTTGGATCTTCAATCTTGATCTTCGATTTGGATGGATGGAAGCACTAGATTAGAGTGGAGAAAAGAAGTGAAGAAGTGTAGAAGTCGAGTTCTCAAAATGGCAGCACTTCGTCGCTTCAAAATCCGGATCCCAAAAATGAAGAGAAGCTCTCCTATTTATAGCTGAAAACTGCCTAAGTCGTAACTCGGCTAACTCCATAGGTCGTCTCCGACTTACGACCTAAGATTCCCCACCGACCTAAGCCTTAGCCAACAACTCCGACCTAACAGACAAGCCTACGACTTAACATGCGCGCGACCTAACTTATTCGAGCTACACGACCTAATACACGCGTGCTCCCTCCTAAGTCGCCTAGACGACTTAACAACTTAGCACCATTCGACTTAACACTTAGACGAAACCCAGCGACCTAACACAGACTGCCTCTACGACCTACGACTTATAAAACCTCGCGACCTAACAACTTAGCAACCTACGTGACCTAACAGTGTTACGACCTAACACATAGCCTAACTCTTAAGGTCGCCAACTTGTTAACTCCTTAGGTCGCTAACCCACCCAGTCGACTTAACTTGGTAACAACTTAACCCTTAGGTCGCTTACGACCTAACCAACCAAGCTCCCAGACGACCTAACACATAGCGACCTATCCCTTAACTCGGTTACTACGACCTAACTCTAACCTTAAGTCGTCTACAATCATAAGTCGGTCAACCCACTAACTCGTCCAACCGACCTAACTTCTACACACTCTAAGTCGTTGCCGACCTAACCACACACCCAGTAACCACTAGGTCGCTTACTCCACTAGGTCTGCCTACCCTTGAGTCGCCATATCCTTAAGTCGGTCAGTTCTTTAGGTTGTTAACTCGCCCTGCCGACCTAATACTTAATCAAATCCTAGGTTGCATAATTCTATAGGTCGCTCCAACTAACCCACGACCTAACACTAACTCACCGAATTCCTTAACTCGGTCACGACTTAGCTCTTAGGTCGTTCACGACCTAGGACTTAGACAAATCTGCCTAAAAATCTGAAATGACTTAAAAATGCAAAAATTCCAGATTTTGACGAACTTGTCGATCCGTAAAAATACGGGTCGTTACATATATTAATTAAATTTGATTTCAATTGAAACGTCAATTGAAATATGCTGATGCTAGTTATTTACATTGTTATATATATGCCATTATCTGTATCTGTTCACCTGTGACATCTGGCACCATTATCTGTTATTTACATTGATGATATATGCTTGTTATATATCTGTTATCACTCTGCAAGTTCCCTGTTAGTATAGAATTCACTTTGGATTGAAATGATACATACCCGAACGATCTGTAGAATATGAGAAAATCGTTATGGGTTGAAATGATAAACCCAAGCGATTTTCATTGAACTGAATTTGGATTGCGGGTTGAAATGATATATACCCGTATATATTTAAATTACGGATTGAAATGATAAATATCCGTATCACTTGACCATAGGGTAGAAAATTATATACAGACACCGTTAGTCTACAGATAAATATTTTGAAAATAATTTCTATGGTTTTGAAAAGTAATATATGGTTTTAATAAATATTGATTTTAAAGATTTATTAAAGTTAATTTAATAAAGTTGATATATAATATGTTTAAGTATTTATATAAAATTTATATTTTCAAATATAGAGTTTATAATGATTCAGGGTGGAAAGATAAATTTGAAATTGATTTGAAATTATATTTATTTAAGCAATTTTTCTTAAATAGGTTTGATTTGAAATTTATTAAATTTGAAATTTTAAAGATATTTTTTATAACTTGAATTTGATTAAAAGTGACTTAAATGAATATTTCAAACTTATATATGGGATATTTTGTTTATTAAAATTTGTAAATTGAAGTTGTATTTAGATGTTATTGAAATGATTAAGTAAATATTTCAAAACTAAATAATAGTAAAGTGAATTTGATATATATATGAAAATTTCGAATTTAGTTTTGAAATGTTGAATATTTAAAGCTTTGAAATATATTGAAATTGAAATGGCTTATCTTATGGTTCAAATATGTATTTGAAATCGATAATTTGAAATGGTTTATTGAGAAGCTGAATCGAATTAAAACTGATGAATTGAGATTGAATTAAAATTTATTTTGGAATTCGAGTTGAATTGAATTGATTAGTGAAATTTGAGGAAACTATTTTATTATATAAATCAATGTAAATTATATTTAAAACTATTTTATATTATTTTATAAACTATTTTTAATATAAACTATTTTTAATATAATTATTTTTAATATAAACTATTTTTAATATAACTATTTTTAATATAAGCTATTTTAAATATATTAATTATTTTAATATAAATTTTTTTAACTTATAACTATTTTATATAAATTATTTTATTTTATAAACTATTTTATTCTATATACTATTTATAATATTTAAACTATTTGAAGGAAAGTGTTATGATTTCAAAGTGTTATGATTTCCAAAGTTATGAATTTCAAAGTATTATGATTTCCAAAGTATTATTACTTCAAATTGTTTTGGTTTCGAAAGTATTATATCTTTGAAAGTACTATGATTTTGAAAGTGAATATTTTTGAAATGGAAATGATATAGTATTGATATGTTTTGAAATGGAAATGATATAGTATTGATATGTTTTTGAAATGGAAATGATATCATTTTGATATGGTTTTAAAATGGAAATGATATTTTGGGTTTGAAGTATAAACTATTTCGAAATGACCACGGTGTTATAATAACGTTTGGTTGTTAAAGAGACCGGGATCAGATATGGACATACTCTCTGTCGATACCGAAAACCACCTTAACAACTGTGTACGCGGTGGAGATTCCAGAATGAAGTAGGATGGTGACGACGATCCTATTGAGGTATATACGTGGACCCGACTCCCATGAGTTGGCTTAAGGTGGCTAAAACAGGAGCATTGACGGGCCAATGAGGTAGCTCCTCTGATCGGACACACTTCTTCGATACCATTCTATTACTTTGTGATTGATTGGGTGCACCATTTGATATTTGGGAGTGTGGCTCGAGGTGGGCGGTAGTGGCTGCTATGCGTTACCACCAGTCCGGATGCGTAATTGGTATATCTACCCTGGCATTGCCTTGTTGTGCCGTGTCACCTACCCTAGCGCGCCTTATACGAGTTTGATTTGTGTCGTACCTATGGAGTATCCTCTGGTAGCCTCCCGATCTGGAGGTGCTACGGTACTGTATAAACTATTGGCACTATATATGTGTTAAGGTGGAAAATGTAAAGCCTTAACGCTATTTTTAAGTAAGTTTACTTTACTTTAGACATTATTATCATAGTGTATATTACTACATAGTAGATAGTTTAACGGATCCTTAAAGGATGGTTATCCCAAACATCCTTTGAGTTACTGGTATTTCAGTTGATATTTCACTTGAGTTGAATTTATTGATATAAGAATGTTAATCCTGACTCGAGTGTTTTGTGTTTTGCTTTATGCTCCGGTCAGACTGAGTGGTTCAGTGTTCGAGACTCACCTTTGGAGTTGGAGCTTCACTTGGAGATCCAGCTATCTATCCAACTTTCAGTTATTCATTAGATTCCAGTGATGTATTCTGATCTTGTATTTGACTATTGTATTGAGACATCTATGTATTCGAAGACTTCTGTTGTATCTTGTTTAACTCTGTTATATATATATATAGTAGCTTCATGAACTACTTGTGATGACCCGACTTTTTCTCCACAGAAAGTCGCATCATCTTGAAGAAAGAAAGGGATAGAAAAGAGAAAAGATAGAGAAGAAAGAAGAAACAACATCAGAATCTCAACAGCGGAACGAATAAATTATATTAATAACATAAGATATTACATAGTATACAACAACTATCAGAGTTATACAGCTTATAAAACACATACTAGACAGTTATAAACACCTGTCTAGTTATTACAACTCAAGATACAACTCAACCAAACGACTCAGATATACCAACACAGCGGAACTATAATATATATCTACAGCGCCGAAGCCTCCTGCTCCATTGCTCCTCCACAATTCGTCAAAGCTAAACTGAATCCCTTGGCTACTCGTAAAAATTTGAGTACCCAAGAGTTTATAAAACAGAAAATAAACACTTGGGTCAGACATGGGTCTGGTGTGAGTAACAGGTTAAAGTTGCTTAACTTCGAAAACCATTTGGAAAGAAAAGGTATCTCGTAAGACTTCCCGCACATAAACATGGAAAAGTTTTTACCTTACGATAACCAAAACATTTGATAGGAAATCCAGTTATATTATAATAAGTCTAGGATTTTCAAATAAATATGAAATAGCTGAAATTGTTACATTATTAAATTCCAGCATACTAGCCACAAAGTGGGTTATACAATCAAGTTTGTTATCACTTATTGGAAATTGGATTCCATGCAATGGCAGGGCTACCGGGTTACCGCCCATCACAGTACGTGGCCTAGATCACCGTACCGAGGATTACTCCCAATCTCCTGCAACACAAAGCCGGAACTATCCCTTACTGGATAATTCCGAACAAGACAACCCCGCAGTTGTTTGCAACCAACTGCCCACTAAGCCGAATAAAAAGAAGGGACTTCTAGACAGGGATATATCTCGCTCTCAGTGGGCGCTACCCACGAAGCCTTGCTGCACCTCCCCTGTTTTAGCCATTCCCGGTTGATGAGGCTTGAGGCTACGATTACCTTTAATCAGAACACATCACTTAGAATGCTCATCATCCACCTGACGATGTTCTGAAAGCATTCAATCCATACAAGTTCGTTCTGGGTTCGAACGAAACCGAAGGCATTATCTCGTTACACTCATTTTGGAATCACCCTCAAAGTTAACGACAATAACCCTTGCACTATGAATCTTCATCTTCACTTGAGATTCACGACCTATCGTTAATTTGGATCGATGTGGTATTCGGATATCCAAATCTGGAAACCCGATCCCGGTCTCATCGAATTCCAAAACGTATCTTTTAAGGCCAAGTTGTTTTAAAGTTAAAACAATTTAATTCTATTATCTATATGCACACAGATAGATAATTCACAATATCAAATAGATATTCTACATTATCATCACAAATAGATAATCCATATCATCATCACTATGCAACCAAAACATCTATATCACACAGTATCAATTATCTCATATCTGAGATCTCAAACTATTCAAGACAATCAATATCATCCATTCATATATAAGCAATGATCTAATCATCACACCATCTATAATTAATTTAAAATGAATTAAATTAATTACTTCATCTTTAATTAATTTAAAATAAATTAAATTAATTACTTCCATCATTATCAATCTTGCTTAAATCACTATTAATTAATTATTAATCAATTAATCAATCATCATCCAATTATTCATTTTAATTAATCATCCTTGATTAATTTACATTTAATTACATTCAAGTAATTAGCATTAAATTAATTTCACAAATTAATTATTCTTAACCACTTATAGTAATTAACCTTTAATTACTTCATTAATTAATTAATTATAATTAATTACATTACTTCTTAATTAATTACATTAATTAATCACTTTATTTATAATTATTCCTTAATTAATCAATTCTTAATTACATCATTAATTATATTAATTAATGATTCCTAATTACATTTTAATTAATTACTCTATTTAAATTAATTACATTAGGTAATTATCTTTAAATAAATCATAATTATTAATCACACTTGATTAATCATATTCAGTAATTAATTACCCTTAATTACTTCTTTAAATAAATATATTATTCCTTAATTAATTTCTAAATTAATCCCTTGATTAATTCCATTAAGTAATTAACTATCCTTAATTACTCCATTAATTACATTAGTAATTATCCATTAATTACTTTCCTAAGTAATTATACTTCATTAAATTACATTAAGTAATTATACTTCACTAATCATTAAGTGATTATCTTAAATTAATTAAACTTAATTAATTAACTTAAACTAATCAAATTAAACTCAATTGATTACCTTAAATAATTAATTCCTTAATTACTTTCATTAAGTATTTATATTTAATTAAAAAATTTCACAAATGATTAACCTTAATTAATCTATTTAATTATCAAAATTAATCACATTAATTAATTACTTATTTAATCCAAGTTAATGATCTACATTATCTATTAATTATTCTTTAATTATTTTTCCTAAATAATTAAACTTAAATTAACCATTATTAATTACAAATTAATTAATTCTAATTACCAATAAATTAATCTTTCATTAGTTAATTAATTAAGTACCTAACAATGACTTAATTAATCCTTAATTACTTGATTAATTAACTTCTAATCATTATTTAATAATCTTAACTTATCAAATTAATGATCCTTAATTTCAAATTAATTAATCTTTAATTAATTTAATTAAACCTTAATTAATCAATTTAAACCCTTAATTACTAAATTTATTAACCCAAATCATAAATTAATTAATTGATTAATTAACTTTTAATTTCCTTAATAATTTATTTTATCCCAAATCATTAAATCTTAACTATCTTTAAGATAAAACATTCTTCTTATTTATGACTTAATTGTCATTCACAAATGCATTTGAACATTTTACTTTGAATCTACTAGTGAATTCCATTTTAAATTAAGATTTAAAATGATTTATCTTATCAAAATTTAAACAATTTAAAGTAGTTAAAACAATTTAGAAACTTTATTTATTTTTAAATTAAAATTCACTAACTTAAATTCCATATCTAAACTTTAATTTAAAACTTATTTAAAACTTTACTTTACATTTCAACTTCAGTTTTAAATTCCATTTTAAAATTTAAAAACTGATCAAACAGGTTTCTGTAAAACCTGTAATACCATTCAACCCGAGTTATACCTACAAAACCACGAGAATTACTTCGAGTCTTCCACCAAAAATCACGAGACAACCCGAGTCGCTCCCCTTCTTCCCCAAAACACAACAGATACCCAGACGTGCACGTGCACAGTCAACCACCATCCTCCGACCATGCTGCTCAACCACGACGACTACCTCACATCGGCGATCACAACCTCAGACGAACTAAACCCTAAACTTCATCGATTCTTACTCGAAATCGAATTCGAGCATTCAACCCAACCTGGAACAAAAGTCTCGAACTATCACAAAGCCTAGAAACGCCTCGTCAACACATCTCCGACCACCAGAATGTAAGATCCTCCGGCCATGACTTCGACAACACTCCAGCTACCATTTCCCTAAGTATAGTGGCACTCGATCAACTCAAACTGACGTGGTGATCGATTCCTTATTCCTAGTTAAAACTAGGGTTAAAATCAAAAATCGAACACCGCTACCACCACAATGATCTGATCTTCTTCCTGCTAATTTTCCCTAACTCCCCAATCATTCTTGCCTCACCACAGAAATTTACAACATTCCAGATCCTCGAGATCACCAGAACTACCCAAAAGTCCAAAAACAGTGCAAACCAGAAATGCACTTACATTTCTAATCTAAAAATTGTTAATTTAGTTTTAAAAAACATGATTTAGTTTAAGGATTTGATTCATAATCCTGAATCCATGAATTACTAAATTTGAATTTTGACTTAGCTTAAGCATTCCAGTACTTATGGTTTCCAGAGCCAAATAAATATTATATTTGACTTAATTTAAAATTCTAAACCAAAGTTTGAAATGAAACAAACAACTTTTGTTTTAATCTTAAATCCTAAATAAGATCGGATCAAGTGATAATGTAATTTTTAACAAATTCCTAATTTTAATTCAAGAACAGACAAGAACAGATACACATCAACACACATATATGCATTCATATACACACAGAAGATTCACCAATATATATACATGTAAAGCATACTCATTCCAGAAATCAACATGCAAACAAATAATCAATACTTATGCTTTTAAAAATGATGTTACTCACAGATTTGAAGAAGAACAGAGCCTCTTTGAAAAAGCTTTTAAACTTGAGTTGCTGGAAATGCTACTGACTTTAAAACTTGAATTGTTGCATCTTTGTTTTGATTTAAAAACTTGCATGCTTTTGATTTTGCTTTTGATTCCAGATTTATTTGCTTATCTCTGTTTTGAAGAATACATGCAGGCTTTGATTTACATTTTTGTTTTGAGGAGGATTGTTGATTACAGATTTGTTTATGAGGATTTGATTGAGTTTATTCTTGGCTTTGAATAGAAAAAGTTAGAAAAGAAAATGAATTATAGATCTGTTTTTGATCTTTTTGTTTCAGCTGAAGTTTCTTAAGTTTTGAAAAAGAATAGAAAAAGAATGGAAGGGAAAAGGATTTGTTTATATAAAGGCTGAAATTATATGTAAATAAAAATAAAAAAAACTAACTTAAATTTGACACTTGTCCTATATCATATTTAACTAACTAACACTTGTAATAATGAGGCTTTAGGAAAATAACATGTGTCTTTTTAAGTTAATTAGTATATATTTTAAATGTTAATAAAGATTTTTAACTTAATTAATAAATTCTTATGTAAATACATATATGAATTTCTCTTTTAAAGAAAATGTAAATAAACAAATTATATATAATTAAAGGCTTATCCAAATATTTTTAGAATGTCTATCTTTTGAATTCCTATTATAAATCCAAATTCATATTCAAATTAAACTTAAAAATCCAATTTAAAATCAAGTTATATATATGCATATATAACTACCATTTAAATTTAAAATAACAATTCTATTTCCATAAAATCTATTTATGTTTATAAAAACAAAGTATTATAATTATTACTTGAAAATATCAAATTTGACTATTTTAAATAATTTATAAAAGAGATTATAAATTACTTCTATTATTAAATGAATTAATACCATATGTAAATTGTATTTTAAACTTTTATTTTTAAATCATATATATCAAGTAATATTTAAAAAGAAATTAAAAAAACCTTTTATTTAAATTTAAACTTAAGCTAAAATATATCTTAAACAATAAATCATTTATTTAATTAGATTATTAAATTAATTCAAATTTATTAACAAAGATTATCAAATCAAATTAATTTTTAATAGAGATTATTAAATGGATATTGCCCAAAATTCCGGGATATCACATTCCTCCCCCCTTAAAATAATTTCGTCCCCGAAATTTAAAAGCAAAGGTAATTTAATAATCTATCAAAGATTTTAATTCTTAAACCATATATTATCAACCATATGCTAACAACCATAGCAACCAATTTACTCAAACAAACAAATCTAACTATCCAGACAAAATTCTAGATAGAACTTCCTAGAGTTTCCCAAGTATAAATCCGGGATACTCGCTCTACAGAATCCAAACAATCTATACTACTAAGCTATAGAGCTCCTACTCATCTAGATCTACCAAAACCAAGAACACAAACTCTACTCCTTAAACAACAGAAGACTAAACTTACTCCTCCTATCCAGAAAGGATAAACAGATGCACTCCCAAACTTCTTCCGCTGCACAACTTTGATCTGGAGTAGAATGAAAATGCTGATGAAGAACACAAACACAGACTGGACAACACATCCCAGAAAAATGGTTCAACAGATCCATAAAGAAAACTCAGATACTCCATCAAAACCTGAGCTGCTTCACCAAACTCTATCTCTAGGAACCATCCTTCCACTAGGCTGAACCACCGGTACCACTCCTGGAATCCTAGTCGATAAGAAAACTCAATCTCCAGACGCGGACAAACTTCTGACTTCCTGAAGACATCCAGAAAACTTCTCCAAAAACTCAAGAGAACACTCAACTATCGCAAGTCACTTTTGCGATCCACCCAGCCTAATTCCAAAGAAACTGCTCTCACTTTACCAATCAGTCTCTTTACCAATCAGAACAGCTTATACTTGACTAACCAATCCATCGAAGAAATGGATCCACTCTGCTGCTACTGAACTCCACCTCTAGAAAACTGCTTAGCCAAAAATCTCCTTGTCGGCACACATAACACTCCCGAGCTGCACTGCTGACACTGATGCCAAAGACTTCCTAACCAAAGCTCTTCGAGAAACTCGAACCTCAAACAAAACAGAAACACCATGATGAACTCAGCCACAACACCGAAGCATACATACTTCCTTAAACTTGTTCCAAAGAAAACATCTTCGGGAACATCCATAGTCACTATATCTCATCACACAGCTACTTCTTCCAGAAGTTACCAAGATACCATCACTTGCTTCTGCTCATCCAACAGATCCAAACTCTACTCATCCAAACTTGCACTTCAAAGTGGACTCCGAACCTTAACAGGTTTCCTTCAGAGATCGATGAGATCCTTCACCATAGCAAAGCTCACTTGAGACGGTATTAGGTTTACAGTCTCGACAAATACACTTCCAACCTTAAAACACTTCAGACTCTTATTATAGGTAATAGTCGTGTTACACACACCACTACCCCATCTACCTTTATAACTTATATTGGGAAACCTGTACAGGTAACCCAACAAATAGGTAGAAATAAATATATATAGTTATATAAAAATTACAAATACGCTCTCTCAAGATAGACACCACTCCAAAGCCTAGGTATTCACTAAACCTAGCGCTCTGATACCAATTGTGACGAACCGACTTTTTCTCCACAGAAAGTCGCATCATCTTGAAGAAAGAAAGGGATAGAAAAGAGAAAAGATAGAGAAGAAAGAAGAAACAACATCAGAATCTCAACAGCGGAACGAATAAATTATATTAATAACATAAGATATTACATAGTATACAACAACTATCAGAGTTATACAGCTTATACAACACATACTAGACAGTTATAAACACCTGTCTAGTTATTACAACTCAAGATACAACTCAACAGAACGACTCAGAGATACCAACACATCGGAACTATAATATATATCTACAGCGCCGAAGCCTCCTGCTGTAACGACCCATAAATTTTGATTGGTTTTGATAACGTATTTAACTGAATTTTTTGAAATTTTAAATAATTGAATTTGAAAATAAAAATTTATTATTTAGAATACGTCTATTTAAACATAACAACTGGTAAATTTTCATCTAATAATATTGAATTTTATTTTATTGTATAATTTTATTTCAATTTAAATCAGTTAAAAATTGATGATAATAAATGTATTTCAAAACCTGAATATTTTTCTATAGAAAATTTCTAAATCTTCTTCTGAGTCAGATGTCATCTTTCGTTTTTCCAAATTTGGACTTCTATTGCTCCGTTTATCTTAATTCTGGCAGAATATCAGCATTTCTGGTACCGATTATCGACTTTTGATCAAATGATCGTACCACTAATATCTGTATACCGTTTTGATCGTCTCATCGTGCTGATCTCAACAGTATATTTTTTTCTGTATTTTGAAGTTCGGTACACGATAGCAACAGTAAAACTGTTCGTTGTAACGGTACCGTAAATTTTGACTTTTAACTTTCTTTTATTGCTTCCTTCGGTTTCAAAATTTGAAACTCGCATGCTGGACCACAGTATTAATAGCTTTAATAAATATTGTAGAATTCAATGGTCCGCCGTTACATCATTTCAATTCACTTTAATTGGTACGTTTCTCTACTTTTTTTCTATCTGTTCGTTTCTGTGCTCATATAAGAAAATTATAATAATTTAAACATAACTTTCCTTTCTCATATTTTCTGCTCTCCTCTTCTCCATTCTGGCGGCTGAAACCCAAACCTTGATTCCTCTAACCCAATGTCCTCCATTCTTACATATACATAAATACACGCTATCACTATTTGCATATGTTGTTTTTCTCTGCCGATCAAACCCACTCGCACAGTTCGCCCACAACTTCCACCCAAAACCCAACAACCACGGCTTCTCTCCACTTCCCCCATTCAGATCTGGCCTTCCCTGTCAACCCTCTGCCATCCACCGCCCTCCCTGTTGCCACGTGTAGCCACCACCGAGGCCGAGCCTCTAACCTTCCTCCCACGACAGCCTACCCGCGTCCTTCACTGTCCCGCCTCTTCTCCTCGTGCGCTCAGGTAACAAACTGCTGACCACCATCTTCCTCCTTTGTTGACGTATATTAAATTTATATAAACTTAGTTTGTGGATCTCTTTTATAGATAGTGTATACATCAGTTTATGTTAGTAAGTTATAGGGTATACGTATACGTATGTATGTTAAAGGTATTATTTTATATGTCATACTTTAAGCTGTTGTTGTATAGTATATAACTTATATATTAGTATTATATTTGATTTATAAAAATATATATATCACTGTCTGTTTACGGATCTGGTTTTATAAGTATAGTGGTTTTATTTATATTACTTTTCTAATATAAATGGGTTTTATAAATTTGTCTTCCCTTTAATTCGCAGTTTGTATATATGTTTATACTATAACCGCATACTAGCATGTATATATCTTTAGTTGTGGTCTGCATTTATATAGATAGGTATTGAAAGTTTGCCTGGAAATCTGTAGATATTTTATATAATTTATATATGGGCTGCTATATGCTTAAGTGTGCATGTATATTGATCTTAGTTTATTTCATTTTATTGTAAAGTGCATATATGAAACATATCCTGGGTACATGCTTTCACTATATATATATAATGTAAATATGAGTTTCGTATATATTGTGCAGTCTGCATTTTGTTATTTCATGGTCTGTCAAATTTATATATATATATAATTGTTGTTCAGCTATAGATATATTGATACATATAATATGTATTCCAGAACTTTACTTATATCCTAATCTTATGGTATGTTAGTTACATATATCTATGTTGTTATATATATACACTTGAGTTACATGAAATAAAATGGATGCAGTTTTATTAAGCTTCAGAATATATATATAATTATAGTTTCAAAATGTTTTTGTACTGTGTTAATGTATATAAGCATTGTTTTGAAATATAGTATAAGAGTGGTTTCGCATACGTATTTTTGAAAGCATGCATATATTGTTGGAAGTCTGCATATTATTTTAGGGTGTATATACGGTTGTTTGTATATATAAGTCTATATATATATCATTATGGACAGGAATAGTTAAAAATGTTAATACATATATATAAGTTTACAGACTTTATAACGGTGTTAGTATATGCATTTGTTAGTTTATATAAGTTTATAGGTGTATATGTTATAAAGTTTTAAAGTTATAAAAGTTTATATAAGTTATATATTGTTCGCTAGTATATATATAGTTATGGTTTACATATATGGACTGGAGTATTGATGTTGCAGAAGATACGTAGGTAAATATGTTTATAGTATATACTAAGTTATATGAGTTTAGTTTATATATTTTATCTATATACAGTATCATATGTTTTTAGTATTGTATATTTTATTTTATGTAGTGAAAAATGATAGTACAAAATCTTAAATTAGGATATATAAAGTATATATAAGAATCTCGTTACTTGTTGGAATTATATACTGTAATTTTAGTGGTCCGCATATATATTGATTTTCTTTGTTTCGGTATGTATTGTAATATAATATGGTTATTTATGTTGATATTTAGAAATATAGAAATATAGACATTGGATATTTGATTTTTTTTAAATTAATGTATGTATTTAAAATTGAATATTTGTTTAAGGAAATTTTTATTAATAATAATAGTATATTTTGTTTCTATCAAACTGATTTTTTCTCGTCGGTTCATATTTATCAGCTCTATCGAATTCGTGTCAATCTTGCCCTGCTTTGGAATTCGTGCTTGAATTCGTAGTTTGTTCTGTGTCAAACTCCTCTAGCCACGAAAGGTGAGCAATCACTCACGATTAACGTTCTTATATTGATTAAATTTGATTTCAATTGAAACGACAATTGAAATATGCTGCTGTAGTTATTTAAATTGTTATATATGCTATTATCTGTAACTGTTCACCTGTGGGATATGACACCATATCCTATTGTTTATGTTATATTGTTATTGATGATATATGCCTGTTGTTATATTTTATATTATATGTTATCACTCTGCAAGTTCCCTATTAGTATAGAATTCACTATGGGTTGAAATGATACATACCCGAACGGACTTTAGAATAGGAGAAAATCGTTATGGGTTGAAATGATAGACCCAAGCGATTTTCATTTGTATTGAAATTGGGATTACGGGTTGAAATGATATCTACCCGTATATATTTAAATTACGGGTTGAAATGATAAATATCCGTATCACTTAACCATATGATAGAAATATATACAAACACCGTTGGTCCATATATTTAAATATTTTGAAAATAAATTCTATGGAGTTGGGAAGAAAAATAATAATAATTTATATTTCAAAATAGATTTTGGTAATAATTTGAACAAATTAAGGTTGAGAAGATAATTTGAATTTAGTTGAAATTGTATTCATTAAAGAATTTTTATTTAATTAAACCGATTTGAAATTTATTGAAATTGAGATTATGATATGATTTATAACTTGGGTTTGATTTAAATAATTTGATGAATATTTCTTGTTTAAATAAATTTAAGGAAGTATTAGAAAAATTGAAATTTAGGGCTAGTTAGATGATATTGAATCTATTAAGTGAATATTCCCTGATTAAATAATAATGAAGTTAAATCAAAAGCTATATGAAACCGTTAAATTTAACTTTGAAAATGTTGAATAATAAAGCCTTGAAATATATTGAAAATTTAAATGGTATATTTAGAACTGAATTGAATTGATGAATGGAGCTTGAATAAATTTGAATTTGGAATTTGAAGTTGATTTGAATCGATTTGCGAGACTTGAGAAAATTAAATTCTTTACTTTATAAATTAATTAATATATATACTATATTGGAAAATAGTTATATTTGAAATGAAATGATATTTGGGTTTTGAAGTATAAATTAAATTGAAATGACCACGGTGTTATAATGTATATTTCCACCTTGTAGATAGTTCTGAAGATCCTTAGAGGATGGTTATCCCAAACATCCTTTAAGTTACTTGTATTTCAGTTGATATTTCACTTGAGTTGGATTTATTTATATAAGAATATTAATCCTGACTCGAGTGTTTTGTGTTTTTCTTTACGCTCGGGTCAGACCGAGTGATACAGCATTTGAGATTCACCCTTGGAGTTTGGAGCTTCCTTTGGAGATCCAACTATCGCCTCAGCTTTCAGCTCTTCTAGTTGATTTGTCCAAAGAAGTCATCTGTTGTATTGGAGACTTCACTGCATTTGGGATATTCTGTTGTATTTTATTTCTAACTCTGATGTTTATATAGTAGCTTCATGAACTACTATTTTATCTATTCCGCTGCGTATTATTGTATTACTCTGTGTCTGTGATTCCGTGATTGATTTATTTACTGCATATGCTAAGTTTTGCCAAATTTAAATTAACAATCTGATATTTTGAATTATTCAAGTCAAACATGTGTGGATTTATTGTCGATTTGAATGGTCCAAAATAGCGGATCGTTACACCTGCTCCATTGCTCCTCCACAATTCGTCAAAGCTAAACTGAATCCCTTGGCTACTCGTAAAAATTTGAGTACCCAAGAGTTTATAAAACAGAAAATAAACACTTGGGTCAGACATGGGTCTGGTGTGAGTAACAGGTTAAAGTTGCTTAACTTCGAAAACCATTTGGAAAGAAAAGGTATCTCGTAAGACTTCCCGCACATAAACACGGAAAAGTTTTTACCTTACGATAACCAAAAGATTTGATAGGAAATCCAGTTATATTATAATAGGTCTAGGATTTTCAAATAAATATGAAATAGCTGAAATTGTTACATTATTGAATTCCAGCGTACTAGCCACAAAGTGGGTTATACAATCAAGTCCGTTATCACTTATTGGAAAATGGATTCCATACAATGGCAGGGCTACCGGGGTACCGCCCGTCACAGTACGTGGCCTAGATCACCGTACCGAGGATTACTCCCAATCCCCTGCAACACAAGGCCGGAACTATCCCTTACCGGATAATTTCGAACAAGACAACCCAGCAGTTGTTTGCAACCAACTGCCCACTAAGCCGAATAAATAGAAGGGACTTCTAGACAGGGATATATCTCGCTCTCAGTGGGCGCTACCCACGAAGCCTTGCTGCACCTCCCCTGTTTTAGCCATTCTCGGTTGATGAGGCTTGAGGATACGATTACCTTTAATCAGAACACATCACTTAGAATGCTCATCGTCCACCTGACGATGTTCTGAAAGCATTCAATCCATACAAGTTCGTTTCGGGTTCGAACGAAACCGAAGGCATTATCTCGTTACACTCATTTTGGAATCACCCTCAAAGTTAACGACTATAACCCTTGCACTCTGAATCTTCATCTTCACTTGAGATTCACGACCTATCGTTAATTTGGATCGATGTGGTATTCGGATATCCAAATCTGGAAACCCGATCCCGGTCTCCTCGAATTCCAAAACGTATCTTTTAAGGCCAAGTTGTTTTAAAGTTAAAACAATTTAATTCTATTATCTATATACACACAGATAGATAATTCACAATATCAAATAGATATTCTACATTATCATCACAAATAGATAATCCATATCATCATCACTATGCAACCAAAACATCTATATCACACAGTATCAATTATCTCATATCTGAGATCTCAAACTATTCAAGACAATCAATATCATCCATTCATATATAAGCAATGATCTAATCATCACACCATCTATAATTAATTTAAAATGAATTAAATTAATTACTTCATCTTTAATTAATTTAAAATAAATTAAATTAATTACTTCCATCATTATCAATCTTGCTTAAATCACTATTAATTAATTATCAATCAATTAATCAATCATCATCCAATTATTCATTTTAATTAATCATCCTTGATTAATTTACATTTAATTACATTCAAGTAATTAGCATTAAATTAATTTCACAAATTAATTATTCTTAACCACTTATAGTAATTAACCTTTAATTACTTCATTAATTAATTAATTATAATTAATTACATTACTCCTTAATTAATTACATTAATTAATCACTTTATTTATAATTATTCCTTAATTAATCAATTCTTAATTACATCATTAATTATATTAATTAATGATTCCTAATTACATTTTAATTAATTACTCTATTTAAATTAATTACATTAGGTAATTATCTTTAATTAAATCATAATTATTAATCACACTTGATTAATCATATTCAGTAATTAATTACCCTTAATTACTTCTTTAAATAAATTAATTATTCCTTAATTAATTTCTTAATTAATCCCTTGATTAATTCCATTAAGTAATTAACTATCCTTAATTACTTCATTAATTACATTAGTAATTATCCATTAATTACTTTCCTAAGTAATTATACTTCATTAAATTACATTAAGTAATTATACTTCACAAATCATTAAGTGATTATCTTAAATTAATTAAACTTAATTAATTAACTTAAACTAATCAAATTAAACTCAATTAATTACCTTAAGTAATTAATTCCTTAATTACTTTCATTAAGTATTTATATTTAATTAAAAAATTTCACAAATGATTAACCTTAATTAATCTATTTAATTATCAAAATTAATCACATTAATTAATTACTTATTTAATCCAAGTTAATGATCTACATTATCTATTAATTATTCTTTAATTATTTTTCCTAAATAATTAAACTTAAATTAACCATTATTAATTACAAATTAATTAATTCTAATTACTAATAAATTAATCTTTCATTACTTAATTAATTAAGTACCTAACAATGACTTAATTAATCCTTAATGACTTGATTAATTAACTTCTAATCATTATTTAATAATCTTAACTTATCAAATTAATGATCCTTAATTTCAAATTAATTAATCTTTAATTAATTTAATTAAACCTTAATTAATCAATTTAAACCCTTAATTACTAAATTTATTAACCCAAATCATAAATTAATTAAATTGATTAATTAACTTTTAATTTCCTTAATAATTTATTTTATCCCAAATCATTAAATCTTAATTATCTTTAAGATAAAACATTCTTCTTATTTATGACTTAATTGTCATTCACAAATGCATTTGAACATTTTACTTTGAATCTACTATTGAATTCCATTTTAAATTAAGATTTAAAATGATTTATCTTATCAAAATTTAAACAATTTAAAGTAGTTAAAACAATTTAGAAACTTTATTTATTTTTAAATTAAAATTCACTAACTTAAATTCCATATCTAAACTTTAATTTAAAACTTATTTAAAACTTTACTTTACATTTCAACTTCAGTTTTAAATTCCATTTTAAAATTTAAAAACTGATCAAACAGGTTTCTGTAAAACATGTAATACCATTCAACCCGAGTTATACCTACAAAACCACGAGAATTACTTCGAGTCTTCCACCAAAAATCACGAGACAACCCGAGTCGCTCCCCTTCTTCCCCAAAACACAACAGATACCCAGACGTGCACGTGCACAGTCAACCACCATCCTCCGACCATGCTGGTCAACCACGACGACTACCTCACATCGGCGATCACAACCTCAGACGAACTAAACCCTAAACTTCATCGATTCTTACTCGAAATCGAATTCGAGCATTCAACCCAACCTGGAACAAAAGTCTCGAACTATCACAAAGCCTGGAAACGCCTCGTCAACACATCTCCGACCACCAGAATGTAAGATCCTCCGGCCACGACTTCGACAACACTCCAGCTACCATTTCCCTAAGTATAGTGGCACTCGATCAACTCAAACTGACGTGGTGATCGATTCCTTATTCCTAGTTAAAACTAGGGTTAAAATCAAAAATCGAACACCGCTACCACCACAATGATCTGATCTTCTTCCTGCTAATTTTCCCTAACTCCCCAATCATTCTTGCCTCACCACAGAAATTTACAACATTCCAGATCCTCGAGATCACCAGAACTACCCAAAAGTCCAAAAACAGTGCAAACCAGAAATGCACTTACATTTCTAATCTAAAAATTGTTAATTTAGTTTTAAAAAACATGATTTAGTTTAAGGATTTGATTCATAATCCTGAATCCATGAATTACTAAATTTGAATTTTGACTTAGCTTAAGCATTCCAGTACTTATGGTTTCCAGAGCCAAATAAATATTATATTTGACTTACTTTAAAATTCTAAACCAAAGTTTGAAATGAAACAAACAACTTTTGTTTTAATCTTAAATCCTAAATAAGATCGGATCAAGTGATAATGTAATTTTTAACAAATTCCTAATTTTAATTCAAGAACAGACAAGAACAGATACACATCAACACACATATATGCATTCATATACACACAGAAGATTCACCAATATATATACATGTAAAGCATACTCATTCCAGAAATCAACATGCAAACAAATAATCAATACTTATGCTTTTAAAAATGATGTTACTCACAGATTTGAAGAAGAACAGAGCCTCTTTGAAAAAGCTTTTAAACTTGAGTTGTTGGAAATGCTACTGACTTTAAAACTTGAATTGTTGCATCTTTGTTTTGATTTAAAAACTTGCATGCTTTTGATTTTGCTTTTGATTCCAGATTTATTTGCTTATCTCTGTTTTGAAGAATACATGCAGGCTTTGATTTACATTTTTGTTTTGAGGAGGATTGTTGATTACAGATTTGTTTATGAGGATTTGATTGAGTTTATTCTTGGCTTTGAATAGAAAAAGTTAGAAAAGAAAATGAATTATAGATCTGTTTTTGATCTTTTTGTTTCAGCTGAAGTTTCTTAAGTTTTGAAAAAGAATAGAAAAAGAATGGAAGGGAAAAGGATTTGTTTATATAAAGGCTGGAATTATATGTAAATAAAAATAAAAGAAAAACTAACTTAAATTTGACACTTGTCCTATATCATATTTAACTAACTAACACTTGTAATAATGAGGCTTTAGGAAAATAACATGTGTCTTTTTAAGTTAATTAGTATATATTTTAAATGTTAATAAAGATTTTTAACTTAATTAATAAATTCTGATATAAATACATATATATGAATTTCTCTTTTAAAGAAAATGTAAATAAACAAATTATATATAATTAAAGGCTTATCCAAATATTTTTAGAATGTCTATCTTTTGAATTCCTATTATAAATCCAAATTCATATTCAAATTAAACTTAAAAATCCAATTTAAAATCAAGTTATATATATGCATATATAACTACCATTTAAATTTAAAATAACAATTCTATTTCCATAAAATCTATTTATGTTTATAAAAACAAAGTATTATAATTATTACTTGAAAATATCAAATTTGACTATTTTAAATAATTTATAAAAGAGATTATAAATTACTTCTATTATTAAATGAATTAATACCATATGTAAATTGTATTTTAAACTTTTATTTTTAAATCATATATATCAAGTAATATTTAAAAAGAAATTAAAAAAACCTTTTATTTAAATTTAAACTTAAGCTAAAATATATCTTAAACAATAAATCATTTATTTAATTAGATTATTAAATTAATTCAAATTTATTAACAAAGATTATCAAATCAAATTAATTTTTAATACAGATTATTAAATGGATATTGCCCAAAATTCCGGGATATCACATTCCTCCCCCCTTAAAATAATTTCGTCCCCGAAATTTAAAAGCAAAGGTAATTTAATAATCTATCAAAGATTTTAATTCTTAAACCATATATTATCAACCATATGCTAACAACCATAGCAACCAATTTACTCAAACAAACAAATCTAACTATCCAGACAAAATTCTAGATAGAACTTCCTAGAGTTTCCCAAGTATAAATCCGGGATACTCGCTCTACAGAATCCAAACAATCTATACTACTAAGCTATAGAGCTCCTACTCATCTAGATCTACCAAAACCAAGAACACAAACTCTACTCCTTAAACAACAGAAGACTAAACTTACTCCTCCTATCCAGAAAGGATAAACAGATGCACTCCCAAACTTCTTCCGCTGCACAACTTTGATCTGGAGTAGAATGAAAATGCTGATGAAGAACACAAACACAGACTGGACAACACATCCCAGAAAAATGGTTCAACAGATCCATAAAGAAAACTCAGATACTCCATCAAAACCTGAGCTGCTTCACCAAACTCTATCTCTAGGAACCATCCTTCCACTAGGCTGAACCACCGGTACCACTCCTGGAATCCTAGTCGATAAGAAAACTCAATCTCCAGACGCGGACAAACTTCTGACTTCCTGAAGACATCCAGAAAACTTCTCCAAAAACTCAAGAGAACACTCAACTATCGCAAGTCACTTTTGCGATCCACCCAGCCTAATTCCAAAGAAACTGCTCTCACTTTACCAATCAGTCTCTTTACCAATCAGAACAGCTTATACTTGACTAACCAATCCATCGAAGAAATGGATCCACTCTGCTGCTACTGAACTCCACCTCTAGAAAACTGCTTAGCCAAAAATCTCCTTGTCGGCACACATAACACTCCCGAGCTGCACTGCTGACACTGATGCCAAAGACTTCCTAACCAAAGCTCTTCGAGAAACTCGAACCTCAAACAAAACAGAAACACCATGCTGAACTCAGCCACAACACCGAAGCATACATACTTCCTTAAACTTGTTCCAAAGAAAACATCTTCGGGAACATCCATAGTCACTATATCTCATCACACAGCTACTTCTTCCAGAAGTTACCAAGATACCATCACTTGCTTCTGCTCATCCAACAGATCCAAACTCTACTCATCCAAACTTGCACTTCAAAGAGGACTCCGAACCTTAACAGGTTTCCTTCAGAGATCGATGAGATCGGAAAAGCTCACTTGAGACGGTATTAGGTTTACAGTCTCGACAAATACACTTCCAACCTTAAAACACTTCAGACTCTTATTATAGGTAATAGTCGTGTTACACACACCACTACCCCATCTACCTTTATAACTTATATTGGGAAACCCGAACAGGTAACCCAACAAATAGGTAGAAATAAATATATATATAGTTATATAAAAATTACAAATACGCTCTCTCAAGATAGACACCACTCCAAAGCCTAGGTATTCACTCAACCTAGCGCTCTGATACCAATTGTGACGACCCGACTTTTTCTCCATAGAAAGTCGCATCATCTTGAAGAAAGAAAGGGATAGAAAAGAGAAAAGATAGAGAAGAAAGAAGAAACAACATCAGAATCTCAACAGCGGAACGAATAAATTATATTAATAACATAAGATATTACATAGTATACAACAACTATCAGAGTTATACAGCTTATACAACACATACTAGACAGTTATAAACACCTGTCTAGTTATTACAACTCAAGATACAACTCAACAGAACGACTCAGAGATACCAACACAGCGGAACTATAATATATATCTACAGCGCCGAAGCCTCCTGCTGTAACGACCCATAAATTTTGATTGGTTTTGATAACGTATTTAACTGAATTTTTTGAAATTTTAAATAATTGAATTTGAAAATAAAAATTTATTATTTAGAATACGTCTATTTAAACATAGCAACTGGTAAATTTTCATCTAATAATATTGAATTTTATTTTATTGTATAATTTTATTTCAATTTAAATCAGTTAAAAATTGATGATAATAAATGTATTTCAAAACCTGAATATTTTTCTATAGAAAATTTCTAAATCTTCTTCTGAGTCAGATGTCATCTTTCGTTTTTCCAAATTTGGACTTCTATTGCTCCGTTTATCTTAATTCTGGCAGAATATCAGCATTTCTGGTACCGATTATCGACTTTTGATCAGATGATCGTACCACTAATATCTGTATACCGTTTTGATCGTCTCATCGTGCTGATCTCAACAGTATATTTTTTTCTGTATTTTGAAGTTCGGTACACGATAGCAACAGTAAAACTGTTCGTTGTAACGGTACCGTAAATTTTGACTTTTAACTTTCTTTTATTGCTTCCTTCGGTTTCAAAATTTGAAACTCACATGCTGGACCACAGTATTAATAGCTTTAATAAATATTGTAGAATTCAATGGTCCGCCGTTACATCATTTCAATTCACTTTAATTGGTACGTTTCTCTACTTTTTTTCTATCTGTTCGTTTCTGTGCTCATATAAGAAAATTATAATAATTTAAACATAACTTTCCTTTCTCATATTTTCTGCTCTCCTCTTCTCCATTCTGGCGGCTGAAACCCAAACCTTGATTCCTCTAACCCAATGTCCTCCATTCTTACATATACATAAATACACGCTATCACTATTTGCATATGTTGTTTTTCTCTGCCGATCAAACCCACTCGCACAGTTCGCCCACAACTTCCACCCAAAACCCAACAACCACGGCTTCTCTCCACTTCCCCCATTCAGATCCGGCCTTCCCTGTCAACCCTCTGCCATCCACCGCCCTCCCTGTTGCCACGTATAGCCACCACCGAGGCCGAGCCTCTAACCTTCCTCCCACGACAGCCTACCCGCGTCCTTCACTGTCCCGCCTCTTCTCCTCGTGCGCTCATGTAACAGACTGCTGACCACCATCTTCCTCCTTTGTTGACGTATATTAAGTTTATATAAGCTTAGTTTGTGGATCTCTTTTATAGATAGTGTATACATCAGTTTATGTTAGTAAGTTATAGGGTATACGTATACGTATGTATGTTAAAGGTATTATTTTATATGTCATACTTTAAGCTGTTGTTGTATAGTATATAACTTATATATTAGTATTATATTTGATTTATAAAAATATATATATCACTGTCTGTTTACGGATCTGGTTTTATAAGTATAGTGGTTTTATTTGTATTACTTTTCTAATATAAATGGGTTTTATAAATTTATCTTCCCTTTAATTCGCAGTTTGTATATATGTTTATACTATAACCGCATACTAGCATGTATATATCTTTAGTTGTGGTCTGCATTTATATAGATAGGTATTGAAAGTTTGCCTGGAAATATGTAGATATTTTATATAATTTATATATGGGCTGCTATATGCTTAAGTGTGCATGTATATTGATCTTAGTTTATTTCATTTTATTGTAAAGTGCATATATGAAACATATCCTGGGTACATGCTTTCACTCTATATATATAATGTAAATATGAGTTTCGTATATATTGTGCAGTCTGCATTTTGTTATTTCATGGTCTGTCAAATTTATATATATATAATTGTTGTTCAGCTATAGATATATTGATACATATAATATGTATTCCAGAACTTTACTTATATCCTAATCTTATGGTATGTTAGTTACATATATCTATGTTGTTATATATATACACTTGAGTTACATGAAATAAAATGGATGCAGTTTTATTAAGCTTCAGAATATATATATAATTATAGTTTCAAAATGTTTTTGTACTGTGTTAATGTATATAAGCATTGTTTTGAAATATAGTATAAGAGTGGTTTCGCATACGTATTTTTGAAAGCATGCATATATTGTTGGAAGTCTGCATATTATTTTAGGGTGTATATACGGTTGTTTGTATATATAAGTCTATATATATATATCATTATGGACAGGAATAGTTAAAAATGTTAATACATATATATAAGTTTACAGACTTTATAACGGTGTTAGTATATGCATTTGTTAGTTTATAGGTGTATATGTTATAAAGTTTTAAAGTTATAAAAGTTTATATAAGTTATATATTGTTCGCTAGTATATATATAGTTATGGTTTACATATATGGACTGGAGTATTGATGTTGCAGAAGATACGTAGGTAAATATGTTTATAGTATATACTAAGTTATATGAGTTTAGTTTATATATTTTATCTATATACAGTATCATATGTTTTTAGTATTGTATATTTTATTTTATGTAGTGAAAAATGATAGTACAAAATCTTAAATTAGGATATATAAAGTATATATAAGAATCCCGTTACTTGTTGGAATTATATACTGTAATTTTAGTGGTCCGCATATATATTGATTTTCTTTGTTTCGGTATGTATTGTAATATAATATGGTTATTTATGTTGATATTTAGAAATATAGAAATATAGACATTGGATATTTGATTTTTTTTAAATTAATGTATGTATTTAAAATTGAATATTTGTTTAAGGAAATTTTTATTAATAATAATAGTATATTTTGTTTCTATCAAACTGATTTTTTCTCGTCGGTTCATATTTATCAGCTCTATCGAATTCGTGCCAATCTTGCCCTGCTTTGGAATTCGTGCTTGAATTCGTAGTTTGTTCTGTGTCAAACTCCTCTAGCCACGAAAGGTGAGCAATCACTTACGATTAACGTTCTTATATTGATTAAATTTGATTTCAATTGAAACGACAATTGAAATATGCTGCTGTAGTTATTTAAATTGTTATATATGCTATTATCTGTAACTGTTCATCTGTGGGATATGACACCATATCCTATTGTTTATGTTATATTGTTATTGATGATATATGCCTGTTGTTATATTTTATATTATATGTTATCACTCTGCAAGTTTCCTATTAGTATAGAATTCACTATGGGTTGAAATGATACATACCCGAACGGACTTTAGAATAGGAGAAAATCGTTATGGGTTGAAATGATAGACCCAAGCGATTTTCATTTGTATTGAAATTGGGATTACGGGTTGAAATGATATCTACCCGTATATATTTAAATTACGGGTTGAAATGATAAATATCCGTATCACTTAACCATATGATAGAAATATATACAAACACCATTGGTCCATATATTTAAATATTTTGAAAATAAATTCTATGGAGTTGGGAAGAAAAATAATAATAATTTATATTTCAAAATAGATTTTGGTAATAATTTGAACAAATTAAGGTTGAGAAGATAATTTGAATTTAGTTGAAATTGTATTCATTAAAGAATTTTTATTTAATTAAACCGATTTGAAATTTATTGAAATTGAGATTATGATATGATTTATAACTTGGGTTTGATTTAAATAATTTGATGAATATTTCTTGTTTAAATAAATTTAAGGAAGTATTAGAAAAATTGAAATTTAGGGCTAGTTAGATGATATTGAATCTATTAAGTGAATATTCCCTGATTAAATAATAATGAAGTTAAATCAAAAGCTATATGAAACTGTTAAATTTAACTTTGAAAATGTTGAATATTAAAGCCTTGAAATATATTGAAAATTTAAATGGTATATTTAGAACTGAATTGAATTGATGAATGGAGCTTGAATAAATTTGAATTTGGAATTTGAAGTTGATTTGAATCGATTTGCGAGACTTGAGAAAATTAAATTCTTTACTTTATAAATTAATTAATATATATACTATATTGGAAAATAGTTATATTTGAAATGAAATGATATTTTGGTTTTGAAGTATAAATTAAATTGAAATGACCACGGTGTTATAATGTATATTTCCACCTTGTAGATAGTTCTGAAGATCCTTAGAGGATGGTTATCCCAAACATCCTTTAAGTTACTTGTATTTCAGTTGATATTTCACTTGAGTTGGATTTATTTATATAAGAATATTAATCCTGACTCGAGTGTTTTGTGTTTTTCTTTACGCTCGGGTCAGACCGAGTGATACAGCATTTGAGATTCACCCTTGGAGTTTGGAGCTTCCTTTGGAGATCCAACTATCGCCTCAGCTTTCAGCTCTTCTAGTTGATTTGTCCAAAGAAGTCATCTGTTGTATTGGAGACTTCACTGCATTTGGGATATTCTGTTGTATTTTATTTCTAACTCTGATGTTTATATAGTAGCTTCATGAACTACTATTTTATCTATTCCGCTGCGTATTATTGTATTACTCTGTGTCTGTGATTCCGTGATTGATTTATTTACTGCATATGCTAAGTTTTGCCAAATTTAAATTAACAATCTGATATTTTGAATTATTCAAGTCAAACATGTGTGGATTTATTGTCGATTTGAATGGTCCAAAATAGCGGGTCGTTACACCTGCTCCATTGGTCCTCCACAATTCGTCAAAGCTAAACTGAATCCCTTGGCTACTCGTAAAAATTTGAGTACCCAAGAGTTTATAAAACAGAAATAAACACTTGGGTCAGACATGGGTCTGGTGTGAGTAACAGGTTAAAGTTGCTTAACTTCATAAACCATTTGGAAAGAAAAGGTATCTCGTAAGACTTCCCGCACATAAACACGGAAAAGTTTTTACCTTACGATAACCAAAAGATTTGATAGGAAATCCAGTTATATTATAATAGGTCTAGGATTTTCAAATAAATATGAAATAGCTGAAATTGTTACATTATTAAATTCCAGCATACTAGCCACAAAGTGGGTTATACAATCAAGTCTGTTATCACTTATTGGAAAATGGATTCCATACAATGGCAGGGCTACCGGGGTACCGCCCGTCACAGTACGTGGCCTAGATCACCGTACCGAGGATTACTCCCAATCCCCTGCAACACAAGGCCGGAACTATCCCTTACCGGATAATTCCGAACAAGACAACCCAGCAGTTGTTTGCAACCAACTGCCCACTAAGCCGAATAAAAAGAAGGGACTTCTAGACAGGGATATATCTCGCTCTCAGTGGGCGCTACCCACGAAGCCTTGCTGCACCTCCCCTGTTTTAGCCATTCTCGGTTGATGAGGCTTGAGGATACGATTACCTTTAATCAGAACACATCACTTAGAATGCTCATCGTCCACCTGACGATGTTCTGAAAGCATTCAATCCATACAAGTTCGTTTCGGGTTCGAACGAAACCGAAGGCATTATCTCGTTACACTCATTTTGGAATCACCCTCAAAGTTAACGACAATAACCCTTGCACTCTGAATCTTCATCTTCACTTGAGATTCACGACCTATCGTTAATTTGGATCGATGTGGTATTCGGATATCCAAATCTGGAAACCCGATCCCGGTCTCCTCGAATTCCAAAACGTATCTTTTAAGGCCAAGTTGTTTTAAAGTTAAAACAATTTAATTCTATTATCTATATACACACAGATAGATAATTCACAATATCAAATAGATATTCTACATTATCATCACAAATAGATAATCCATATCATCATCACTATGCAACCAAAACATCTATATCACACAGTATCAATTATCTCATATCTGAGATCTCAAACTATTCAAGACAATCAATATCATCCATTCATATATAAGCAATGATCTAATCATCACACCATCTATAATTAATTTAAAATGAATTAAATTAATTACTTCATCTTTAATTAATTTAAAATAAATTAAATTAATTACTTCCATCATTATCAATCTTGCTTAAATCACTATTAATTAATTATCAATCAATTAATCAATCATCATCCAATTATTCATTTTAATTAATCATCCTTGATTAATTTACATTTAATTACATTCAAGTAATTAGCATTAAATTAATTTCACAAATTAATTATTCTTAACCACTTATAGTAATTAACCTTTAATTACTTCATTAATTAATTAATTATAATTAATTACATTACTCCTTAATTAATTACATTAATTAATCACTTTATTTATAATTATTCCTTAATTAATCAATTCTTAATTACATCATTAATTATATTAATTAATGATTCCTAATTACATTTTAATTAATTACTCTATTTAAATTAATTACATTAGGTAATTATCTTTAATTAAATCATAATTATTAATCACACTTGATTAATCATATTCAGTAATTAATTACCCTTAATTACTTCTTTAAATAAATTAATTATTCCTTAATTAATTTCTTAATTAATCCCTTGATTAATTCCATTAAGTAATTAACTATCCTTAATTACTTCATTAATTACATTAGTAATTATCCATTAATTACTTTCCTAAGTAATTATACTTCATTAAATTACATTAAGTAATTATACTTCACAAATCATTAAGTGATTATCTTAAATTAATTAAACTTAATTAATTAACTTAAACTAATCAAATTAAACTCAATTAATTACCTTAAGTAATTAATTCCTTAATTACTTTCATTAAGTATTTATATTTAATTAAAAAATTTCACAAATGATTAACCTTAATTAATCTATTTAATTATCAAAATTAATCACATTAATTAATTACTTATTTAATCCAAGTTAATGATCTACATTATCTATTAATTATTCTTTAATTATTTTTCCTAAATAATTAAACTTAAATTAACCATTATTAATTACAAATTAATTAATTCTAATTACTAATAAATTAATCTTTCATTACTTAATTAATTAAGTACCTAACAATGACTTAATTAATCCTTAATTACTTGATTAGTTAACTTCTAATCATTATTTAATAATCTTAACTTATCAAATTAATGATCCTTAATTTCAAATTAATTAATCTTTAATTAATTTAATTAAACCTTAATTAATCAATTTAAACCCTTAATTACTAAATTTATTAACCCAAATCATAAATTAATTAAATTGATTAATTAACTTTTAATTTCCTTAATAATTTATTTTATCCCAAATCATTAAATCTTAATTATCTTTAAGATAAAACATTCTTCTTATTTATGACTTAATTGTCATTCACAAACGCATTTGAACATTTTACTTTGAATCTACTATTGAATTCCATTTTAAATTAAGATTTAAAATGATTTATCTTATTAAAATTTAAACAATTTAAAGTAGTTAAAACAATTTAGAAACTTTATTTATTTTTAAATTAAAATTCACTAACTTAAATTCCATATCTAAACTTTAATTTAAAACTTATTTAAAACTTTACTTTACATTTCAACTTCAGTTTTAAATTCCATTTTAAAATTTAAAAATTGATCAAACAGGTTTCTGTAAAACCTGTAATACCATTCAACCCGAGTTATACCTACAAAACCACGAGAATTACTTCGAGTCTTCCACCAAAAATCACGAGACAACCCGAGTCGCTCCCCTTCTTCCCCAAAACACAACAGATACCCAGACGTGCACGTGCACAGTCAACCACCATCCTCCGACCATGCTGGTCAACCACGACGACTACCTCACATCGGCGATCACAACCTCAGACGAACTAAACCCTAAACTTCATCGATTCTTACTCGAAATCGAATTCGAGCATTCAACCCAACCTGGAACAAAAGTCTCGAACTATCACAAAGCCTGGAAACGCCTCGTCAACACATCTCCGACCACCAGAATGTAAGATCCTCCGGCCACGACTTCGACAACACTCCAGCTACCATTTCCCTAAGTATAGTGGCACTCGATCAACTCAAACTGACGTGGTGATTGATTCCTTATTCCTAGTTAAAACTAGGGTTAAAATCAAAAATCGAACACCGCTACCACCACAATGATCTGATCTTCTTCCTGCTAATTTTCCCTAACTCCCCAATCATTCTTGCCTCACCACAGAAATTTACAACATTCCAGATCCTCGAGATCACCAGAACTACCCAAAAGTACAAAAACAGTGCAAACCAGAAATGCACTTACATTTCTAATCTAAAAATTGTTAATTTAGTTTTAAAAAACATGATGTAGTTTAAGGATTTGATTCATAATCCTGAATCCATGAATTACTAAATTTGAATTTTGACTTAGCTTAAGCATTCCAGTACTTATGGTTTCCAGAGCCAAATAAATATTATATTTGACTTAATTTAAAATTCTAAACCAAAGTTTGAAATGAAACAAAAACCTTTTGTTTTAATCTTAAATCCTAAATAAGATCGGATCAAGTGATAATGTAATTTTTAACAAATTCCTAATTTTAATTCAAGAACAGACAAGAACAGATACACATCAACACACATATATGCATTCATATACACACAGAAGATTCACCAATATATATACATGTAAAGCATACTCATTCCAGAAATCAACATGCAAACAAATAATCAATACTTATGCTTTTAAAAATGATGTTACTCACAGATTTGAAGAAGAACAGAGCCTCTTTGAAAAAGCTTTTAAACTTGAGTTGCTGGAAATGCTACTGACTTTAAAACTTGAATTGTTGCATCTTTGTTTTGATTTAAAAACTTGCATGCTTTTGATTTTGCTTTTGATTCCAGATTTATTTGCTTATCTCTATTTTGAAGAATACATGCAGGCTTTGATTTACATTTTTGTTTTGAGGAGGATTGTTGATTACAGATTTGTTTATGAGGATTTGATTGAGTTTATTCTTGGCTTTGAATAGAAAAAGTTAGAAAAGAAAATGAATTATAGATCTGTTTTTGATCTTTTTGTTTCAGCTGAAGTTTCTTAAGTTTTGAAAAAGAATAGAAAAAGAATGGAAGGGAAAAGGATTTGTTTATATAAAGGCTGAAATTATATGTAAATAAAAATAAAAAAACTAACTTAAATTTGACACTTGTCCTATATCATATTTAACTAACTAACACTTGTAATAATGAGGCTTTAGGAAAATAACATGTGTCTTTTTAAGTTAATTAGTATATATTTTAAATGTTAATAAAGATTTTTAACTTAATTAATAAATTCTTATGTAAATACATATATGAATTTCTCTTTTAAAGAAACTGTAAATAAACAAATTATATATAATTAAAGGCTTATCCAAATATTTTTAGAATGTCTATCTTTTGAATTCCTATTATAAATCCAAATTCATATTCAAATTAAACTTAAAAATCCAATTTAAAATCAAGTTATATATATGCATATATAACTACCATTTAAATTTAAAATAACAATTCTATTTCCATAAAATCTATTTATGTTTATAAAAACAAAGTATTATAATTATTACTTGAAAATATCAAATTTTACTATTTTAAATAATTTATAAAAGAGATTATAAATTACTTCTATTATTAAATGAATTAATACCATATGTAAATTGTATTTTAAACTTTTATTTTTAAATCATATATATCAAGTAATATTTAAAAAGAAATTAAAAAAACCTTTTATTTAAATTTAAACTTAAGCTAAAATATATCTTAAACAATAAATCATTTATTTAATTAGATTATTAAATTAATTCAAATTTATTAACAAAGATTATCAAATCAAATTAATTTTTAATACAGATTATTAAATGGATATTGCCCAAAATTCCGGGATATCACATTCTTCCCCCTTAAAATAATTTCGTCCCCGAAATTTAAAAGCAAAGGTAATTTAATAATCTATCAAAGATTTTAATTCTTAAACCATATATTATCAACCATATGCTAACAACCATAGCAACCAATTTACTCAAACAAACAAATCTAACTATCCAGACAAAATTCTAGATAGAACTTCCTAGAGTTTCCCAAGTATAAATCCGGGATACTCGCTCTACAGAATCCAAACAATCTATACTACTAAGCTATAGAGCTCCTACTCATCTAGATCTACCAAAACCAAGAACACAAACTCTACTCCTTAAACAACAGAAGACTAAACTTACTCCTCCTATCCAGAAAGGATAAACAGATGCACTCCCAAACTTCTTCCGCTGCACAACTTTGATCTGGAGTAGAATGAAAATGCTGATGAAGAACACAAACACAGACTGGACAACACATCCCAGAAAAATGGTTCAACAGATCCATAAAGAAAACTCAGATACTCCATCAAAACCTGAGCTGCTTCACCAAACTCTATCTCTAGGAACCATCCTTCCACTAGGCTGAACCACCGGTACCACTCCTGGAATCCTAGTCGATAAGAAAACTCAATCTCCAGATGCGGACAAACTTCTGACTTCCTGAAGACATCCAGAAAACTTCTCCAAAAACTCAAGAGAACACTCAACTATCGCAAGTCACTTTTGCGATCCACCCAGCCTAATTCCAAAGAAACTGCTCTCACTTTACCAATCAGTCTCTTTACCAATCAGAACAGCTTATACTTGACTAACCAATCCATCGAAGAAATGGATCCACTCTGCTGCTACTGAACTCCACCTCTAGAAAACTGCTTAGCCAAAAATCTCCTTGTCGGCACACATAACACTCCCGAGCTGCACTGCTGACACTGATGCCAAAGACTTCCTAACCAAAGCTCTTCGAGAAACTCGAACCTCAAACAAAACAGAAACACCATGCTGAACTCAGCCACAACACCGAAGCATACATACTTCCTTAAACTTGTTCCAAAGAAAACATCTTCGGGAACATCCATAGTCACTATATCTCATCACACAGCTACTTCTTCCAGAAGTTACCAAGATACCATCACTTGCTTCTGCTCATCCAACAGATCCAAACTCTACTCATCCAAACTTGCACTTCAAAGTGGACTCCGAACCTTAACAGGTTTCCTTCAGAGATCGATGAGATCCTTCACCATAGCAAAGCTCACTTGAGACGGTATTAGGTTTACAGTCTCGACAAATACACTTCCAACCTTAAAACACTTCAGACTCTTATTATAGGTAATAGTCGTGTTACACACACCACTACCCCATCTACCTTTATAACTTATATTGGGAAACCCGAACAGGTAACCCAACAAATAGGTAGAAATAAATATAAATAGTTATATAAAAATTACAAATACGCTCTCTCAAGATAGACACCACTCCAAAGCCTAGGTATTCACTCAACCTAGCGCTCTGATACCAATTGTGACGACCCGACTTTTTCTCCACAGAAAGTCGCATCATCTTGAAGAAAGAAAGGGATAGAAAAGAGAAAAGATAGAGAAGAAAGAAGAAACAACATCAGAATCTCAACAGCGGAACGAATAAATTATATTAATAACATAAGATATTACATAGTATACAACAACTATCAGAGTTATACAGCTTATACAACACATACTAGACAGTTATAAACACCTGTCTAGTTATTACAACTCAAGATACAACTCAACAGAACGACTCAGAGATACCAACACAGTGGAACTATAATATATATCTACAGCGCCGAAGCCTCCTGCTGTAACGACCCATAAATTTTGATTGGTTTTGATAACGTATTTAACTGAATTTTTTGAAATTTTAAATAATTGAATTTGAAAATAAAAATTTATTATTTAGAATACGTCTATTTAAACATAGCAACTGGTAAATTTTCATCTAATAATATTGAATTTTATTTTATTGTATAATTTTATTTCAATTTAAATCAGTTAAAAATTGATGATAATAAATGTATTTCAAAACCTGAATATTTTTCTATAGAAAATTTCTAAATCTTCTTCTGAGTCAGATGTCATCTTTCGTTTTTCCAAATTTGGACTTCTATTGCTCCGTTTATCTTAATTCTGGCAGAATATCAGCATTTCTGGTACCGATTATCGACTTTTGATCAGATGATCGTACCACTAATATCTGTATACCGTTTTGATCGTCTCATCGTGCTGATCTCAACAGTATATTTTTTTCTGTATTTTGAAGTTCGGTACACGATAGCAACAGTAAAACTGTTCGTTGTAACGGTACCGTAAATTTTGACTTTTAACTTTCTTTTATTGCTTCCTTCGGTTTCAAAATTTGAAACTCACATGCTGGACCACAGTATTAATAGCTTTAATAAATATTGTAGAATTCAATGGTCCGCCGTTACATCATTTCAATTCACTTTAATTGGTACGTTTCTCTACTTTTTTTCTATCTGTTCGTTTCTGTGCTCATATAAGAAAATTATAATAATTTAAACATAACTTTCCTTTCTCATATTTTCTGCTCTCCTCTTCTCCATTCTGGCGGCTGAAACCCAAACCTTGATTCCTCTAACCCAATGTCCTCCATTCTTACATATACATAAATACACGCTATCACTATTTGCATATGTTGTTTTTCTCTGCCGATCAAACCCACTCGCACAGTTCGCCCACAACTTCCACCCAAAACCCAACAACCACGGCTTCTCTCCACTTCCCCCATTCAGATCCGGTCTTCCCTGTCAACCCTCTGCCATCCACCGCCCTCCTTGTTGCCACGTGTAGCCACCACCGAGGCCGAGCCTCTAACCTTCCTCCCACGACAGCCTACCCGCGTCCTTCACTATCCCGCCTCTTCTCCTCGTGCGCTCAGGTAACAGACTGCTGACCACCATCTTCCTCCTTTGTTGACGTATATTAAATTTATATAAACTTAGTTTGTGGATCTCTTTTATAGATAGTGTATACATTAGTTTATGTTAGTAAGTTATAGGGTATACGTATACGTATGTATGTTAAAGGTATTATTTTATATGTCATACTTTAAGCTGTTGTTGTATAGTATATAACTTATATATTAGTATTATATTTGATTTATAAAAATATATATATCACTGTCTGTTTACGGATCTGGTTTTATAAGTATAGTGGTTTTATTTATATTACTTTTCTAATATAAATGGGTTTTATAAATTTATCTTCCCTTTAATTCGCAGTTTGTATATATGTTTATACTATAACCGCATACTAGCATGTATATATCTTTAGTTGTGGTCTGCATTTATATAGATAGGTATTGAAAGTTTGCCTGGAAATCTGTAGATATTTTATATAATTTATATATGGGCTGCTATATGCTTAAGTGTGCATGTATATTGATCTTAGTTTATTTCATTTTATTGTAAAGTGCATATATGAAACATATCCTGGGTACATGCTTTCACTCTATATATATAATGTAAATATGAGTTTCGTATATATTGTGCAGTCTGCATTTTGTTATTTCATGGTCTATCAAATTTATATATATATAATTGTTGTTCAGCTATAGATATATTGATACATATAATATGTATTCCAGAACTTTACTTATATCCTAATCTTATGGTATGTTAGTTACATATATCTATGTTGTTATATATATACACTTGAGTTACATGAAATAAAATGGATGCAGTTTTATTAAGCTTCAGAATATATTTATAATTATAGTTTCAAAATGTTTTTGTACTGTGTTAATGTATATAAGCATTGTTTTGAAATATAGTATAAGAGTGGTTTCGCATACGTATTTTTGAAAGCATGCATATATTGTTGGAAGTCTGCATATTATTTTAGGGTGTATATACGGTTGTTTGTATATATAAGTCTATATATATATCATTATGGACAGGAATAGTTAAAAATGTTAATACATATATATAAGTTTACAGACTTTATAACGGTGTTAGTATATGCATTTGTTAGTTTATATAAGTTTATAGGTGTATATGTTATAAAGTTTTAAAGTTATAAAAGTTTATATAAGTTATATATTGTTCGCTAGTATATATATAGTTATGGTTTACATATATGGACTGGAGTATTGATGTTGTAGAAGATACGTAGGTAAATATGTTTATAGTATATACTAAGTTATATGAGTTTAGTTTATATATTTTATCTATATACAGTATCATATGTTTTTAGTATTGTATATTTTATTTTATGTAGTGAAAAATGATAGTACAAAATCTTAAATTAGGATATATAAAGTATATATAAGAATCCCGTTACTTGTTGGAATTATATACTGTAATTTTAGTGGTCCGCATATATATTGATTTTCTTTGTTTCGGTATGTATTGTAATATAATATGGTTATTTATGTTGATATTTAGAAATATAGAAATATAGACATTGGATATTTGATTTTTTTTAACTTAATGTATGTATTTAAAATTGAATATTTGTTTAAGGAAATTTTTATTAATAATAATAGTATATTTTGTTTCTATCAAACTGATTTTTTCTCGTCGGTTCATATTTATCAGCTCTATCGAATTCGTGCCAATCTTGCCCTGCTTTGGAATTCGTGCTTGAATTCGTAGTTTGTTCTGTGTCAAACTCCTCTAGCCACGAAAGGTGAGCAATCACTTACGATTAACGTTCTTATATTGATTAAATTTGATTTCAATTGAAACGACAATTGAAATATGCTGCTGTAGTTATTTAAATTGTTATATATGCTATTATCTGTAACTGTTCACCTGTGGGATATGACACCATATCCTATTGTTTATGTTATATTGTTATTGATGATATATGCCTGTTGTTATATTTTATATTATATGTTATCACTCTGCAAGTTTCCTATTAGTATAGAATTCACTATGGGTTGAAATGATACATACCCGAACGGACTTTAGAATAGGAGAAAATCGTTATGGGTTGAAATGATAGACCCAAGCGATTTTCATTTGTATTGAAATTGGGATTATGGGTTGAAATGATATCTACCCGTATATATTTAAATTACGGGTTGAAATGATAAATATCCGTATCACTTAACCATATGATAGAAATATATACAAACACCGTTGGTCCATATATTTAAATATTTTGAAAATAAATTCTATGGAGTTGGGAAGAAAAATAATAATAATTTATATTTCAAAATAGATTTTGGTAATAATTTGAACAAATTAAGGTTGAGAAGATAATTTGAATTTAGTTGAAATTGTATTCATTAAAGAATTTTTATTTAATTAAACCGATTTGAAATTTATTGAAATTGAGATTATGATATGATTTATAACTTGGGTTTGATTTAAATAATTTGATGAATATTTCTTGTTTAAATAAATTTAAGGAAGTATTAGAAAAATTGAAATTTAGGGCTAGTTAGATGATATTGAATCTATTAAGTGAATATTCCCTGATTAAATAATAATGAAGTTAAATCAAAAGCTATATGAAACTGTTAAATTTAACTTTGAAAATGTTGAATATTAAAGCCTTGAAATATATTGAAAATTTAAATGGTATATTTAGAACTGAATTGAATTGATGAATGGAGCTTGAATAAATTTGAATTTGGAATTTGAAGTTGATTTGAATCGATTTGCGAGACTTGAGAAAATTAAATTCTTTACTTTATAAATTAATTAATATATATACTATATTGGAAAATAGTTATATTTGAAATGAAATGATATTTGGGTTTTGAAGTATAAACTAAATTGAAATGACCACGGTGTTATAATGTATATTTCCACCTTGTAGATAGTTCTGAAGATCCTTAGAGGATGGTTATCCCAAACATCCTTTAAGTTACTTGTATTTCAGTTGATATTTCACTTGAGTTGGATTTATTTATATAAGAATATTAATCCTGACTCGAGTGTTTTGTGTTTTTCTTTACGCTCGGGTCAGACCGAGTGATACAGCATTTGAGATTCACCCTTGGAGTTTGGAGCTTCCTTTGGAGATCCAACTATCGCCTCAGCTTTCAGCTCTTCTAGTTGATTTGTCCAAAGAAGTCATCTGTTGTATTGGAGACTTCACCGCATTTGGGATATTCTGTTGTATTTTATTTCTAACTCTGATGTTTATATAGTAGCTTCATGAACTACTATTTTATCTATTCCGCTGCGTATTATTGTATTACTCTGTGTCTGTGATTCCGTGATTGATTTATTTACTGCATATGCTAAGTTTTGCCAAATTTAAATTAACAATCTGATATTTTGAATTATTCAAGTCAAACATGTATGGATTTATTGTCGATTTGAATGGTCCAAAATAGCGGGTCATTACACCTGCTCCATTGCTCCTCCACAATTCGTCAAAGCTAAACTGAATCCCTTGGCTACTCGTAAAAATTTGAGTACCCAAGAGTTTATAAAACAGAAAATAAACACTTGGGTCAGACATGGGTCTGGTGTGAGTAACAAGTTAAAGTTGCTTAACTTCGAAAACCATTTGGAAAGAAAAGGTATCTCGTAAGACTTCCCGCACATAAACACGGAAAAGTTTTTACCTTACGATAACCAAAAGATTTGATAGGAAATCCAGTTATATTATAATAGGTCTAGGATTTTCAAATAAATATGAAATAGCTGAAATTGTTACATTATTAAATTCCAGCATACTAGCCACAAAGTGGGTTATACAATCAAGTCCGTTATCACTTATTGGAAAATGGATTCCATACAATAGCAGGGCTACCGGGGTACCGCCCGTCACAGTACGTGGCCTAGATCACCGTACCGAGGATTACTCCCAATCCCCTGCAACACAAGGCCGGAACTATCCTTTACCGGATAATTCCGAACAAGACAACCCAGCAGTTGTTTGCAACCAACTGCCCACTAAGCCGAATAAAAAGAAGGGACTTCTAGACAGGGATATATCTCGCTCTCAATGGGCGCTACCCACGAAGCCTTGCTGCACCTCCCCTGTTTTAGCCATTCTCGGTTGATGAGGCTTGAGGATACGATTACCTTTAATCAGAACACATCACTTAGAATGCTCATCGTCCACCTGACGATGTTCTGAAAGCATTCAATCCATACAAGTTCATTTCGGGTTCGAACGAAACCGAAGGCATTATCTCGTTACACTCATTTTGGAATCACCCTCAAAGTTAACGACAATAACCCTTGCACTCTGAATCTTCATCTTCACTTGAGATTCACGACCTATCGTTAATTTGGATCGATGTGGTATTCGGATATCCAAATCTGGAAACCCGATCCCGGTCTCCTCGAATTCCAAAACGTATCTTTTAAGGCCAAGTTGTTTTAAAGTTAAAACAATTTAATTCTATTATCTATATACACATAGATAGATAATTCACAATATCAAATAGATATTCTACATTATCATCACAAATAGATAATCCATATCATCATCACTATGCAACCAAAACATCTATATCACACAGTATCAATTATCTCATATCTGAGATCTCAAACTATTCAAGACAATCAATATCATCCATTCATATATAAGCAATGATCTAATCATCACACCATCTATAATTAATTTAAAATGAATTAAATTAATTACTTCATCTTTAATTAATTTAAAATAAATTAAATTAATTACTTCCATCATTATCAATCTTGCTTAAATCACTATTAATTAATTATCAATCAATTAATCAATCATCATCCAATTATTCATTTTAATTAATCATCCTTGATTAATTTACATTTAATTACATTCAAGTAATTAGCATTAAATTAATTTCACAAATTAATTATTCTTAACCACTTATAGTAATTAACCTTTAATTACTTCATTAATTAATTAATTATAATTAATTACATTACTCCTTAATTAATTACATTAATTAATCACTTTATTTATAATTATTCCTTAATTAATCAATTCTTAATTACATCATTAATTATATTAATTAATGATTCCTAATTACATTTTAATTAATTACTCTATTTAAATTAATTACATTAGGTAATTATCTTTAATTAAATCATAATTATTAATCACACTTGATTAATCATATTCAGTAATTAATTACCCTTAATTACTTCTTTAAATAAATTAATTATTCCTTAATTAATTTCTTAATTAATCCCTTGATTAATTCCATTAAGTAATTAACTATCCTTAATTACTTCATTAATTACATTAGTAATTATCCATTAATTACTTTCCTAAGTAATTATACTTCATTAAATTACATTAAGTAATTATACTTCACAAATCATTAAGTGATTATCTTAAATTAATTAAACTTAATTAATTAACTTAAACTAATCAAATTAAACTCAATTAATTACCTTAAGTAATTAATTCCTTAATTACTTTCATTAAGTATTTATATTTAATTAAAAAATTTCACAAATGATTAACCTTAATTAATCTATTTAATTATCAAAATTAATCACATTAATTAATTACTTATTTAATCCAAGTTAATGATCTACATTATCTATTAATTATTCTTTAATTATTTTTCCTAAATAATTAAACTTAAATTAACCATTATTAATTACAAATTAATTAATTCTAATTACTAATAAATTAATCTTTCATTACTTAATTAATTAAGTACCTAACAATGACTTAATTAATCCTTAATGACTTGATTAATTAACTTCTAATCATTATTTAATAATCTTAACTTATCAAATTAATGATCCTTAATTTCAAATTAATTAATCTTTAATTAATTTAATTAAACCTTAATTAATCAATTTAAACCCTTAATTACTAAATTTATTAACCCAAATCATAAATTAATTAAATTGATTAATTAACTTTTAATTTCCTTAATAATTTATTTTATCCCAAATCATTAAATCTTAATTATCTTTAAGATAAAACATTCTTCTTATTTATGACTTAATTGTCATTCACAAATGCATTTGAACATTTTACTTTGAATCTACTATTGAATTCCATTTTAAATTAAGATTTAAAATGATTTATCTTATCAAAATTTAAACAATTTAAAGTAGTTAAAACAATTTAGAAACTTTATTTATTTTTAAATTAAAATTCACTAACTTAAATTCCATATCTAAACTTTAATTTAAAACTTATTTAAAACTTTACTTTACATTTCAACTTCAGTTTTAAATTCCATTTTAAAATTTAAAAACTGATCAAACAGGTTTCTGTAAAACCTGTAATACCATTCAACCCGAGTTATACCTACAAAACCACGAGAATTACTTCGAGTCTTCCACCAAAAATCATGAGACAACCCGAGTCGCTCCCCTTCTTCCCCAAAACACAACAGATACCCAGACGTGCACGTGCACAGTCAACCACCATCCTCCGACCATGCTGGTCAACCACGACGACTACCTCACATCGGCGATCACAACCTCAGACGAACTAAACCCTAAACTTCATCGATTCTTACTCGAAATCGAATTCGAGCATTCAACCCAACCTGGAACAAAAGTCTCGAACTATCACAAAGCCTGGAAACGCCTCGTCAACACATCTCCGACCACCAGAATGTAAGATCCTCCGGCCACGACTTCGACAACACTCCAGCTACCATTTCCCTAAGTATAGTGGCACTCGATCAACTCAAACTGACGTGGTGATCGATTCCTTATTCCTAGTTAAAACTAGGGTTAAAATCAAAAATCGAACACCGCTACCACCACAATGATCTGATCTTCTTCCTGCTAATTTTCCCTAACTCCCCAATCATTCTTGCCTCACCACAGAAATTTACAACATTCCAGATCCTCGAGATCACCAGAACTACCCAAAAGTCCAAAAACAGTGCAAACCAGAAATGCACTTACATTTCTAATCTAAAAATTGTTAATTTAGTTTTAAAAAACATGATTTAGTTTAAGGATTTGATTCATAATCCTGAATCCATGAATTACTAAATTTGAATTTTGACTTAGCTTAAGCATTCCAGTACTTATGGTTTCCAGAGCCAAATAAATATTATATTTGACTTAATTTAAAATTCTAAACCAAAGTTTGAAATGAAACAAACAACTTTTGTTTTAATCTTAAATCCTAAATAAGATCGGATCAAGTGATAATGTAATTTTTAACAAATTCCTAATTTTAATTCAAGAACAGACAAGAACAGATACACATCAACACACATATATGCATTCATATACACACAGAAGATTCACCAATATATATACATGTAAAGCATACTCATTCCAGAAATCAACATGCAAACAAATAATCAATACTTATGCTTTTAAAAATGATGTTACTCACAGATTTGAAGAAGAACAGAGCCTCTTTGAAAAAGCTTTTAAACTTGAGTTGCTGGAAATGCTACTGACTTTAAAACTTGAATTGTTGCATCTTTGTTTTGATTTAAAAACTTGCATGCTTTTGATTTTGCTTTTGATTCCAGATTTATTTGCTTATCTCTGTTTTGAAGAATACATGCAGGCTTTGATTTACATTTTTGTTTTGAGGAGGATTGTTGATTACAGATTTGTTTATGAGGATTTGATTGAGTTTATTCTTGGCTTTGAATAGAAAAAGTTAGAAAAGAAAATGAATTATAGATCTGTTTTTGATCTTTTTGTTTCAGCTGAAGTTTCTTAAGTTTTGAAAAAGAATAGAAAAAGAATGGAAGGGAAAAGGATTCGTTTATATAAAGGCTGAAATTATATGTAAATAAAAATAAAAAAAACTAACTTAAATTTGACACTTGTCCTATATCATATTTAACTAACTAACACTTGTAATAATGAGGCTTTAGGAAAATAACATGTGTCTTTTTAAGTTAATTAGTATATATTTTAAATGTTAATAAAGATTTTTAACTTAATTAATAAATTCTTATGTAAATACATATATGAATTTCTCTTTTAAAGAAAATGTAAATAAACAAATTATATATAATTAAAGGCTTATCCAAATATTTTTAGAATGTCTATCTTTTGAATTCCTATTATAAATCCAAATTCATATTCAAATTAAACTTAAAAATCCAATTTAAAATCAAGTTATATATATGCATATATAACTACCATTTAAATTTAAAATAACAATTCTATTTCCATAAAATCTATTTATGTTTATAAAAAACAAAGTATTATAATTATTACCTGAAAATATCAAATTTGACTATTTTAAATAATTTATAAAAGAGATTATAAATTACTTCTATTATTAAATGAATTAATACCATATGTAAATTGTATTTTAAACTTTTATTTTTAAATCATATATATCAAGTAATATTTAAAAAGAAATTAAAAAAACCTTTTATTTAAATTTAAACTTAAGCTAAAATATATCTTAAACAATAAATCATTTATTTAATTAGATTATTAAATTAATTCAAATTTATTAACAAAGATTATCAAATCAAATTAATTTTTAATACAGATTATTAAATGGATATTGCCCAAAATTCCGGGATATCACATTCCTCCCCCCTTAAAATAATTTCGTCCCCGAAATTTAAAAGCAAAGGTAATTTAATAATCTATCAAAGATTTTAATTCTTAAACCATATATTATCAACCATATGCTAACAACCATAGCAACCAATTTACTCAAACAAACAAATCTAACTATCCAGACAAAATTCTAGATAGAACTTCCTAGAGTTTCCCAAGTATAAATCCGGGATACTCGCTCTACAGAATCCAAACAATCTATACTACTAAGCTATAGAGCTCCTACTCATCTAGATCTACCAAAACCAAGAACACAAACTCTACTCCTTAAACAACAGAAGACTAAACTTACTCCTCCTATCCAGAAAGGATAAACAGATGCACTCCCAAACTTCTTCCGCTGCACAACTTTGATCTGGAGTAGAATGAAAATGCTGATGAAGAACACAAACACAGACTGGACAACACATCCCAGAAAAATGGTTCAACAGATCCATAAAGAAAACTCAGATACTCCATCAAAACCTGAGCTGCTTCACCAAACTCTATCTCTAGGAACCATCCTTCCACTAGGCTGAACCACCGGTACCACTCCTGGAATCCTAGTCGATAAGAAAACTCAATCTCCAGATGCGGACAAACTTCTGACTTCCTGAAGACATCCAGAAAACTTCTCCAAAAACTCAAGAGAACACTCAACTATCGCAAGTCACTTTTGCGATCCACCCAGCCTAATTCCAAAGAAACTGCTCTCACTTTACCAATCAGTCTCTTTACCAATCAGAACAGCTTATACTTGACTAACCAATCCATCGAAGAAATGGATCCACTCTGCTGCTACTGAACTCCACCTCTAGAAAACTGCTTAGCCAAAAATCTCCTTGTCGGCACACATAACACTCCCGAGCTGCACTGCTGACACTGATGCCAAAGACTTCCTAACCAAAGCTCTTCGAGAAACTCGAACCTCAAACAAAACAGAAACACCATGCTGAACTCAGCCACAACACCGAAGCATACATACTTCCTTAAACTTGTTCCAAAGAAAACATCTTCGGGAACATCCATAGTCACTATATCTCATCACACAGCTACTTCTTCCAGAAGTTACCAAGATACCATCACTTGCTTCTGCTCATCCAACAGATCCAAACTCTACTCATCCAAACTTGCACTTCAAAGTGGACTCCGAACCTTAACAGGTTTCCTTCAGAGATCGATGAGATCCTTCACCATAGCAAAGCTCACTTGAGACGGTATTAGGTTTACAGTCTCGACAAATACACTTCCAACCTTAAAACACTTCAGACTCTTATTATAGGTAATAGTCGTGTTACACACACCACTACCCCATCTACCTTTATAACTTATATTGGGAAACCCGAACAGGTAACCCAACAAATAGGTAGAAATAAATATATATAGTTATATAAAAATTACAAATACGCTCTCTCAAGATAGACACCACTCCAAAGCCTAGGTATTCACTCAACCTAGCGCTCTGATACCAATTGTGACGACCCGACTTTTTCTCCACAGAAAGTCGCATCATCTTGAAGAAAGAAAGGGATAGAAAAGAGAAAAGATAGAGAAGAAAGAAGAAACAACATCAGAATCTCAACAGCGGAACGAATAAATTATATTAATAACATAAGATATTACATAGTATACAACAACTATCAGAGTTATACAACTTATACAACACATACTAGACAGTTATAAACACCTGTCTAGTTATTACAACTCAAGATACAACTCAACAGAACGACTCAGAGATACCAACACAGCGGAACTATAATATATATCTACAGCGCCGAAGCCTCCTGCTGTAACGACCCATAAATTTTGATTGGTTTTGATAACGTATTTAACTAAGTTTTTTGAAATTTTAAATAATTGAATTTGAAAATAAAAATTTATTATTTAGAATACGTCTATTTAAACATAGCAACTGGAAAATTTTCATCTAATAATATTGAATTTTATTTTATTGTATAATTTTATTTCAATTTAAATCAGTTAAAAATTGATGATAATAAATGTATTTCAAAACCTGAATATTTTTCTATAGAAAATTTCTAAATCTTCTTCTGAGTCAGATGTCATCTTTCTTTTTCCAAATTTGGACTTCTATTGCTCCGTTTATCTTAATTCTGGCAGAATATCAGCATTTCTGGTACCGATTATCGACTTTTGATCAGATGATCGTACCACTAATATCTGTATACCGTTTTGATCGTCTCATCGTGCTGATCTCAACAGTATATTTTTTTCTGTATTTTGAAGTTCGGTACACGATAGCAACAGTAAAACTGTTCGTTGTAACGGTACCGTAAATTTTGACTTTTAACTTTCTTTTATTGCTTCCTTCGGTTTCAAAATTTGAAACTCACATGCTGGACCACAGTATTAATAGCTTTAATAAATATTGTAGAATTCAATGGTCCGCCGTTACATCATTTCAATTCACTTTAATTGGTACGTTTCTCTACTTTTTTTCTATCTGTTCGTTTCTGTGCTCATATAAGAAAATTATAATAATTTAAACATAACTTTCCTTTCTCATATTTTCTGCTCTCCTCTTCTCCATTCTGGCAGCTGAAACCCAAACCTTGATTCCTCTAACCCAATGTCCTCCATTCTTACATATACATAAATACACGCTATCACTATTTGCATATGTTGTTTTTCTCTGCCGATCAAACCCACTCGCACAGTTCGCCCACAACTTCCACCCAAAACCCAACAACCACGGCTTCTCTCCACTTCCCCCATTCAGATCCGGCCTTCCCTGTCAACCCTCTGCCATCCACCGCCCTCCCTGTTGCCACGTGTAGCCACCACCGAGGCCGAGCCTCTAACCTTCCTCCCACGACAGCCTACCCGCGTCCTTCACTGTCCCGCCTCTTCTCCTCGTGCGCTCAGGTAACAAACTGCTGACCACCATCTTCCTCCTTTGTTGACGTATATTAAATTTATATAAACTTAGTTTGTGGATCTCTTTTATAGATAGTGTATACATCAGTTTATGTTAGTAAGTTATAGGGTATACGTATACGTATGTATGTTAAAGGTATTATTTTATATGTCATACTTTAAGCTGTTGTTGTATAGTATATAACTTATATATTAGTATTATATTTGATTTATAAAAATATATATATCACTGTCTGTTTACGGATCTGGTTTTATAAGTATAGTGGTTTTATTTATATTACTTTTCTAATATAAATGGGTTTTATAAATTTGTCTTCCCTTTAATTCGCAGTTTGTATATATGTTTATACTATAACCGCATACTAGCATGTATATATCTTTAGTTGTGGTCTGCATTTATATAGATAGGTATTGAAAGTTTGCCTGGAAATCTGTAGATATTTTATATAATTTATATATGGGCTGCTATATGCTTAAGTGTGCATGTATATTGATCTTAGTTTATTTCATTTTATTGTAAAGTGCATATATGAAACATATCCTGGGTACATGCTTTCACTATATATATATAATGTAAATATGAGTTTCGTATATATTGTGCAGTCTGCATTTTGTTATTTCATGGTCTGTCAAATTTATATATATATATAATTGTTGTTCAGCTATAGATATATTGATACATATAATATGTATTCCAGAACTTTACTTATATCCTAATCTTATGGTATGTTAGTTACATATATCTATGTTGTTATATATATACACTTGAGTTACATGAAATAAAATGGATGCAGTTTTATTAAGCTTCAGAATATATATATAATTATAGTTTCAAAATGTTTTTGTACTGTGTTAATGTATATAAGCATTGTTTTGAAATATAGTATAAGAGTGGTTTCGCATACGTATTTTTGAAAGCATGCATATATTGTTGGAAGTCTGCATATTATTTTAGGGTGTATATACGGTTGTTTGTATATATAAGTCTATATATATATCATTATGGACAGGAATAGTTAAAAATGTTAATACATATATATAAGTTTACAGACTTTATAACGGTGTTAGCATATGCATTTGTTAGTTTATATAAGTTTATAGGTGTATATGTTATAAAGTTTTAAAGTTATAAAAGTTTATATAAGTTATATATTGTTCGCTAGTATATATATAGTTATGGTTTACATATATGGACTGGAGTATTGATGTTGCAGAAGATACGTAGGTAAATATGTTTATAGTATATACTAAGTTATATGAGTTTAGTTTATATATTTTATCTATATACAGTATCATATGTTTTTAGTATTGTATATTTTATTTTATGTAGTGAAAAATGATAGTACAAAATCTTAAATTAGGATATATAAAGTATATATAAGAATCCCGTTACTTGTTGGAATTATATACTGTAATTTTAGTGGTCCGCATATATATTGATTTTCTTTGTTTCGGTATGTATTGTAATATAATATGGTTATTTATGTTGATATTTAGAAATATAGAAATATAGACATTGGATATTTGAATTTTTTTAACTTAATGTATGTATTTAAAATTGAATATTTGTTTAAGGAAATTTTTATTAATAATAATAGTATATTTTGTTTCTATCAAACTGATTTTTTCTCGTCGGTTCATATTTATCAGCTCTATCGAATTCGTGCCAATCTTGCCCTGCTTTGGAATTCGTGCTTGAATTCGTAGTTTGTTCTGTGTCAAACTCCTCTAGCCACGAAAGGTGAGCAATCACTCACGATTAACGTTCTTATATTGATTAAATTTGATTTCAATTGAAACGACAATTGAAATATGCTGCTGTAGTTATTTAAATTGTTATATATGCTATTATCTGTAACTGTTCACCTGTGGGATATGACACCATATCCTATTGTTTATGTTATATTGTTATTGATGATATATGCCTGTTGTTATATTTTATATTATATGTTATCACTCTGCAAGTTTCCTATTAGTATAGAATTCACTATGGGTTGAAATGATACATACCCGAACGGACTTTAGAATAGGAGAAAATCGTTATGGGTTGAAATGATAAACCCAAGCGATTTTCATTTGTATTGAAATTGGGATTACGGGTTGAAATGATATCTACCCGTATATATTTAAATTACGGGTTGAAATGATAAATATCCATATCACTTAACCATATGATAGAAATATATACAAACACCGTTGGTCCATATATTTAAATATTTTGAAAATAAATTCTATGGAGTTGGGAAGAAAAATAATAATAATTTATATTTCAAAATAGATTTTGGTAATAATTTGAACAAATTAAGGTTGAGAAGATAATTTGAATTTAGTTGAAATTGTATTCATTAAAGAATTTTTATTTAATTAAACCGATTTGAAATTTATTGAAATTGAGATTATGATATGATTTATAACTTGGGTTTGATTTAAATAATTTGATGAATATTTCTTGTTTAAATAAATTTAAGGAAGTATTAGAAAAATTGAAATTTAGGGCTAGTTAGATGATATTGAATCTATTAAGTGAATATTCCCTGATTAAATAATAATGAAGTTAAATCAAAAGCTATATGAAACTGTTAAATTTAACTTTGAAAATGTTGAATATTAAAGCCTTGAAATATATTGAAAATTTAAATGGTATATTTAGAACTGAATTGAATTGATGAATGGAGCTTGAATAAATTTGAATTTGGAATTTGAAGTTGATTTGAATCGATTTGCGAGACTTGAGAAAATTAAATTCTTTACTTTATAAATTAATTAATATATATACTATATTGGAAAATAGTTATATTTGAAATGAAATGATATTTGGGTTTTGAAGTATAAATTAAATTGAAATGACCACGGTGTTATAATGTATATTTCCACCTTGTAGATAGTTCTGAAGATCCTTAGAGGATGGTTATCCCAAACATCCTTTAAGTTACTTGTATTTCAGTTGATATTTCACTTGAGTTGGATTTATTTATATAAGAATATTAATCCTGACTCGAGTGTTTTGTGTTTTTCTTTACGCTCGGGTCAGACCGAGTGATACAGCATTTGAGATTCACCCTTGGAGTTTGGAGCTTCCATTGGAGATCCAACTATCGCCTCAGCTTTCAGCTCTTCTAGTTGATTTGTCCAAAGAAGTCATCTGTTGTATTGGAGACTTCACTGCATTTGGGATATTCTATTGTATTTTATTTCTAACTCTGATGTTTATATAGTAGCTTCATGAACTACTATTTTATCTATTCCGCTGCGTATTATTGTATTACTCTGTGTCTGTGATTCCGTGATTAATTTATTTACTGCATATGCTAAGTTTTGCCAAATTTAAATTAACAATCTGATATTTTGAATTATTCAAGTCAAACATGTGTGGATTTATTGTCGATTTGAATGGTCCAAAATAGCGGGTCGTTACACCTGCTCCATTGCTCCTCCACAATTCGTCAAAGCTAAACTGAATCCCTTGGCTACTCGTAAAAATTTGAGTACCCAAGAGTTTATAAAACAGAAAATAAACACTTGGGTCAGACATGGGTCTGGTGTGAGTAACAGATTAAAGTTGCTTAACTTCGAAAACCATTTGGAAAGAAAAGGTATCTCGTAAGACTTCCCGCACATAAACACGGAAAAGTTTTTACCTTACGATAACCAAAAGATTTGATAGGAAATCCAGTTATATTATAATAGGTCTAGGATTTTCAAATAAATATGAAATAGCTGAAATTGTTACATTATTAAATTCCAGCATACTAGCCACAAAGTGGGTTATACAATCAAGTCCGTTATCACTTATTGGAAAATGGATTCCATACAATGGCAGGGCTACCGGGGTACCGCCCGTCACAGTATGTGGCCTAGATCACCGTACCGAGGATTACTCCCAATCCCCTGCAACACAAGGCCGGAACTATCCCTTACCGGATAATTCCGAAAAAGACAACCCAGCAGTTGTTTGCAACCAACTGCCCACTAAGCCGAATAAAAAGAAGGGACTTCTAGACAGGGATATATCTCGCTCTCAGTGGGCGCTACCCACGAAGCCTTGCTGCACCTCCCCTGTTTTAGCCATTCTCGGTTGATGAGGCTTGAGGATACGATTACCTTTAATCAGAACACATCACTTAGAATGCTCATCGTCCACCTGACGATGTTCTGAAAGCATTCAATCCATACAAGTTCGTTTCGGGTTCGAACGAAACCGAAGGCATTATCTCGTTACACTCATTTTGGAATCACCCTCAAAGTTAACGACAATAACCCTTGCACTCTGAATCTTCATCTTCACTTGAGATTCACGACCTATCGTTAATTTGGATCGATGTGGTATTTGGATATCCAAATCTGGAAACCCGATCCCGGTCTCCTCGAATTCCAAAACGTATCTTTTAAGGCCAAGTTGTTTTAAAGTTAAAACAATTTAATTCTATTATCTATATACACACAGATAGATAATTCACAATATCAAATAGATATTCTACATTATCATCACAAATAGATAATCCATATCATCATCATTATGCAACCAAAACATCTATATCACACAGTATCAATTATCTCATATCTGAGATCTCAAACTATTCAAGACAATCAATATCATCCATTCATATATAAGCAATGATCTAATCATCACACCATCTATAATTAATTTAAAATGAATTAAATTAATTACTTCATCTTTAATTAATTTAAAATAAATTAAATTAATTACTTCCATCATTATCAATCTTGCTTAAATCACTATTAATTAATTATCAATCAATTAATCAATCATCATCCAATTATTCATTTTAATTAATCATCCTTGATTAATTTACATTTAATTACATTCAAGTAATTAGCATTAAATTAATTTCACAAATTAATTATTCTTAACCACTTATAGTAATTAACCTTTAATTACTTCATTAATTAATTAATTATAATTAATTACATTACTCCTTAATTAATTACATTAATTAATCACTTTATTTATAATTATTCCTTAATTAATCAATTCTTAATTACATCATTAATTATATTAATTAATGATTCCTAATTACATTTTAATTAATTATTCTATTTAAATTAATTACATTAGGTAATTATCTTTAATTAAATCATAATTATTAATCACACTTGATTAATCATATTCAGTAATTAATTACCCTTAATTACTTCTTTAAATAAATTAATTATTCCTTAATTAATTTCTTAATTAATCCCTTGATTAATTCCATTAAGTAATTAACTATCCTTAATTACTTCATTAATTACATTAGTAATTATCCATTAATTACTTTCCTAAGTAATTATACTTCATTAAATTACATTAAGTAATTATACTTCACAAATCATTAAGTGATTATCTTAAATTAATTAAACTTAATTAATTAACTTAAACTAATCAAATTAAACTCAATTAATTACCTTAAGTAATTAATTCCTTAATTACTTTCATTAAGTATTTATATTTAATTAAAAAATTTCACAAATGATTAACCTTAATTAATCTATTTAATTATCAAAATTAATCACATTAATTAATTACTTATTTAATCCAAGTTAATGATCTACATTATCTATTAATTATTCTTTAATTATTTTTCCTAAATAATTAAACTTAAATTAACCATTATTAATTACAAATTAATTAATTCTAATTACTAATAAATTAATCTTTCATTACTTAATTAATTAAGTACCTAACAATGACTTAATTAATCCTTAATTACTTGATTAATTAACTTCTAATCATTATTTAATAATCTTAACTTATCAAATTAATGATCCTTAATTTCAAATTAATTAATCTTTAATTAATTTAATTAAACCTTAATTAATCAATTTAAACCCTTAATTACTAAATTTATTAACCCAAATCATAAATTAATTAAATTGATTAATTAACTTTTAATTTCCTTAATAATTTATTTTATCCCAAATCATTAAATCTTAATTATCTTTAAGATAAAACATTCTTCTTATTTATGACTTAATTGTCATTCACAAATGCATTTGAACATTTTACTTTGAATCTACTATTGAATTCCATTTTAAATTAAGATTTAAAATGATTTATCTTATCAAAATTTAAACAATTTAAAGTAGTTAAAACAATTTAGAAACTTTATTTATTTTTAAATTAAAATTCACTAACTTAAATTCCATATCTAAACTTTAATTTAAAACTTATTTAAAACTTTACTTTACATTTCAACTTCAGTTTTAAATTCCATTTTAAAATTTAAAAACTGATCAAACAGGTTTCTGTAAAACCTGTAATACCATTCAACCCGAGTTATACCTACAAAACCACGAGAATTACTTCGAGTCTTCCACCAAAAATCACGAGACAACCCGAGTCGCTCCCCTTCTTCCCCAAAACACAACAGATACCCAGACGTGCACGTGCACAGTCAACCACCATCCTCCGACCATGCTGGTCAACCACGACGACTACCTCACATCGGCGATCACAACCTCAGACGAACTAAACCCTAAACTTCATCGATTCTTACTCAAAATCGAATTCGAGCATTCAACCCAACCTGGAACAAAAGTCTCGAACTATCACAAAGCCTGGAAACGCTTCGTCAACACATCTCCGACCACCAGAATGTAAGATCCTCCGGCCACGACTTCGACAACACTCCAGCTACCATTTCCCTAAGTATAGTGGCACTCGATCAACTCAAACTGACGTGGTGATCGATTCCTTATTCCTAGTTAAAACTAGGGTTAAAATCAAAAATCGAACACCGCTACCACCACAATGATCTGATCTTCTTCCTGCTAATTTTCCCTAACTCCCCAATCATTCTTGCCTCACCACAGAAATTTACAACATTCCAGATCCTCGAGATCACCAGAACTACCCAAAAGTCCAAAAACAGTGCAAACCAGAAATGCACTTACATTTCTAATCTAAAAATTGTTAATTTAGTTTTAAAAAACATGATTTAGTTTAAGGATTTGATTCATAATCCTGAATCCATGAATTACTAAATTTGAATTTTGACTTAGCTTAAGCATTCCAGTACTTATGGTTTCCAGAGCCAAATAAATATTATATTTGACTTAATTTAAAATTCTAAACCAAAGTTTGAAATGAAACAAACAACTTTTTTTTTAATCTTAAATCCTAAATAAGATCGGATCAAGTGATAATGTAATTTTTAACAAATTCCTAATTTTAATTCAAGAACAGACAAGAACAGATACACATCAACACACATATATGCATTCATATACACACAGAAGATTCACCAATATATATACATGTAAAGCATACTCATTCCAGAAATCAACATGCAAACAAATAATCAATATTTATGCTTTTAAAAATGATGTTACTCACAGATTTGAAGAAGAACAGAGCCTCTTTGAAAAAGCTTTTAAACTTGAGTTGCTGGAAATGCTACTGACTTTAAAACTTGAATTGTTGCATCTTTGTTTTGATTTAAAAACTTGCATGCTTTTGATTTTGCTTTTGATTCCAGATTTATTTGCTTATCTCTGTTTTGAAGAATACATGCAGGCTTTGATTTACATTTTTGTTTTGAGGAGGATTGTTGATTACAGATTTGTTTATGAGGATTTGATTGAGTTTATTCTTGGCTTTGAATAGAAAAAGTTAGAAAAGAAAATGAATTATAGATCTGTTTTTGATCTTTTTGTTTCAGCTGAAGTTTCTTAAGTTTTGAAAAAGAATAGAAAAAGAATGGAAGGGAAAAGGATTTGTTTATATAAAGGCTGGAATTATATGTAAATAAAAATAAAAGAAAAACTAACTTAAATTTGACACTTGTCCTATATCATATTTAACTAACTAACACTTGTAATAATGAGGCTTTAGGAAAATAACATGTGTCTTTTTAAGTTAATTAGTATATATTTTAAATGTTAATAAAGATTTTTAACTTAATTAATAAATTCTGATATAAATACATATATATGAATTTCTCTTTTAAAGAAAATGTAAATAAACAAATTATATATAATTAAAGGCTTATCCAAATATTTTTAGAATGTCTATCTTTTGAATTCCTATTATAAATCCAAATTCATATTCAAATTAAACTTAAAAATCCAATTTAAAATCAAGTTATATATATGCATATATAACTACCATTTAAATTTAAAATAACAATTCTATTTCCATAAAATCTATTTATGTTTATAAAAACAAAGTATTATAATTATTACTTGAAAATATCAAATTTGACTATTTTAAATAATTTATAAAAGAGATTATAAATTACTTCTATTATTAAATGAATTAATACCATATGTAAATTGTATTTTAAACTTTTATTTTTAAATCATATATATCAAGTAATATTTATAAAGAAATAAAAAAACCTTTTATTTAAATTTAAACTTAAGCTAAAATATATCTTAAACAATAAATCATTTATTTAATTAGATTATTAAATTAATTCAAATTTATTAACAAAGATTATCAAATCAATTTAATTTTTAATACATATTATTAAATTGATATTGCCCAAAATTCTGGGATATCACACTACTACTCTTTTGTTTCCACTGCATTATTGTTATTACTTCGTGTCTGTGATTCTATGATTATTTTATTTACTATATATGCTGAGTTTTGCCAAATATAAAAATTAACAATCTGATATTTTGAGCAATTCAAATCCGACATGTATGGATGCGAATGGTTGAAATTTCAGGCTGTTACAAACACCCCGTAATATTTAATAAGAAATAAATAAAATTGGTAAATTAATTAAATATGACATGGCTAAAAATGAAAATTTTGCAAAAGTTGGAATTTGACCATGGAAGTTATGTCATTGCGTTTGTGGAAAATTTTTGATCAATTTCCATATATAATGTTCTGAAAATAGAGCTCAAACGGAAAAGTTATGGACGTTTGAAGTTTTCAGATTTAAAATAATTTAAATAGAATTCAAATAATTAAATAATTCTTAAATTTGAAATTTGAAAGTTAACAGTAATTAGACTTGAGGGTTAAGTAAACGTTAAAATTAACATTAATGTAAAGAGATAATTAAGGAATATATTATAAAAAACAACGGCATAATAAAATACTTTCCAAAATAAACGTAACGATCGATCGCTCCCCTAGGACCGGTCAATTGGTAGCGATCGACAGGTTGGGTAGAGGGAGTCGATCGGTGGAAGCTAGAAGCGGCAATGGTTTTAACAATTTGGGCATCCGAATTTTTATTATTTTAAACCGATTTAAATCTGATGGTTCTGGAGCATTTCAACCACTATAAATAAGAGCCTAGACATCGTATTTTTGTTCACAAATTATTTTGGGAACCATGTGAAGCTCTATCGGTCTCTCTCTTCAGATTTAGAAAAAGGTTCTTTAGGGTTTCATGTAACAAATTCTAGAAGTATATTACTTTATTTCTAATTCAATTCCCCTCCAATCCCTAATTTCCGAATCTAATCTATGTAAACAAATCTCTTGTTGCATATATATAAAAGAAGAGATCTAAAAGAGATTGTTAAAGGCATGTCAGATCTAAAGGAGGCAAACCTATGGATATACTGCTAGTGGAAATCTTAGCTTTTCTATTTTGGTAGTTGATTAGTATAGTTTGGGTTTGAATGTCTTGGAGAGTTTTGGTTTGCAAAACATCATATTATAAACCCTTAAAACTTCTCCAATGTTAAATGTCAATTCTAGATTGAAATCTCAATTGTTTATGTCAAAATAATGAGACTTGTGTAGATTTACAGTTTTCGTACTTTTACCTTCGATTTCACTTCTTATTCTTTTCCTTTGAATTTTATTAAAAGTTTTGATTTGAGACTAGTATGTAAGGTACGAATTTTGTTCGTAGTTTACACCACTTATTCCCATAAATTAAATAGAAATTCCTTTTTAAATTTTTATGTGAAAAATGAGTCGAATAGAGCATAAAATTGGAATTGCAAGTTTCTATTATCAATATATTACATCATTTTGAAGTAATAAGTTGAGTTTAAATTTTTATTGTATACAACTCTGTTGATTGGAATTTTGCATATGAATATTAGAAATTTTGCATTGTTGATAATATAAAATGAGACTTGTATAATTATTGAAAGAGTTGACAATCAAACGTAGCTTAGGGCATAAATTCCGCAGGCTTAAAAATTTCGAGGTACATACATACATATATATATATATATATATACACACACACACAGATATATATATATATATATGTATGTATGTATGTATATGTATGCATTAGCATACTTAACGTATAATTATAACACTTAATTGCGTAATTAAATAGGTTATTAATTTTATTAAATCCCCCTTATGCAAATAATTAATGTTAAAGGCGAAATAAGAAAGATTTCTTATAAAACCTTGATTATGGAAACGATGAGATGTGTGATAATATATGTTGAGTGTGATATAGAATATGACTAAGTTATAAGGACAAGAGGTCCGTCAAAAGCACACAGAAGTCTACCCAGCTAATCTGGCTACCAGCAGTGTGACATTGCGGCTGATGTGAATCATCGTCTATAATAACTATGATGATGCTAAGTTAGTCCCAAATTCTATAGGGTAAATTTGGCCAGCTAATTTGGCTACCAGTACATACGAATAGTCGGACTAATGTGAGACGTCATCATGGGATATGGGTCATAATACGAAGAACCTACTTTAGAGATTGAAGGTATTAAGTGATGGTGTGAAGGCCCGCCTCACCTTTATGTAGGAAATAGTAAATGGTCGAAGTTATGGGTTAGGCACGGTAGAGGATATCTCAAGAAAGAGCTTGCTTTAATAGGAAGTATCAAGTGGCTGAAGAGATTCCATGCAATGTCAGCTAGATAGTTACTAGTGAGCAGTCCACCTTGGGATTATAGATAGTAGATGACGTGGACCTACCTTAAATAAGGTATTAAATGTTTGGAGTCTGCCTAATTCCCATTAAGAGGTACTAAGTGGCTTGAGTATTACCTTTTACAATGATAGGACATTATGGACAATAAATATGAGTTATTGGGTTGATAGCAAGTTAGCTATGGGATTATATTTGGAAAGCCTTTTTATTTATGTTGAGAAAAGCCTTTGGGCTTATATTTGAAAAGACTTATGATATAGGTGGAATACATATTACTACTTAAATTATACTACCCAAGTACTAATATAGTAAGGCTCAAGATTTTTATTCACCAAATATATGTTGTTTTGGCTACCTCCTCATTACAACATAGGTTAGGAAAGATGATGATGTTGAAGGCAAAGGCATGGAGTAAGCTTGTGGTAGTCTATCTATTTATGTTATTTTCATATGTACCCATTGGAAACTGTTGTATTTTAAAAATGATGAACCACTGATATGTAACAGTTATTATTGATTTTTATAACATTTAAATTTTAAATGAAATGGGTATTGTTTCTGTTATTATATTTTATCATTCCATTGTGAGTTCTAAATGTGTAGATAAATATATTTGTATTGTTCTTTATACCAACCAACGGCAAGCTTTGGTATAGGTTTAAGTTTCGATGAGACTGTTTTGGATCAGAATTTAGTTTTGTTTCAGAGTAAGTTATTACACCACAGAACCCTTCTTGAGCTTCTTTTAATAACTCTGTTCCTTTTTCATGGATTATGCATCTCAAGTAGGGGACCAAATATCCCTTTTGTGTAATGTTCCATTGATCATAATTTAGGAAGGTGATTGATATCTTAATTTCTTTTAGTCATTCCTATTTTTTGCCAATGTTTCTTTTTTTTCAAGTATTCTGTACGTGCCATCCAGTTATCCATATTTGATTCTCATGATTTTCCGTATCTATCCCTTCTTAAGTTTCCTCATTATTATTACCTTATTAATAGTTTTCCTCTTTATTTTGCGACTATTGGGCCTGTGAGCGGGTTAAATCCAAAGCCACATTATTTGATTCTTCCTTTTTAAACTTAATTCATGGACTCTTTTGGAACCTGACATGAACAATTTTTTCTTTTGGTGCTCCACGGAACATCATGCCGGTTTTCCTAATGAGACTGCTTGTGCATTCTTTTCCCTTGGTACTTGATGGATAGAAAAGTCTTACAATTGGTTCAACATCTCATGGATCTTTCTAATATATTGAGTTAAGCCGGCACCTTTCATTTGATATGTCTTGTTTTGTTGGTTTACAAATAATTGTGAATCACTAAACACTTCAATTCATGGAATTTTTAGTCGTTAGACAAAAGTTAATCCAGCTATCATGGATTCATATTCAGCCACATTATTGGTTGCAGAAAATCCTATCTTCATAGCATAATGCAACCTATATCCATCGGCCATAATTATTACATATCCAGCTTTGACCCTTTGTTCCTTCGAAGCACCTTCTATAAATAACTGTCATCTTGGTTCAAGCTTCTTTTCTTTTGCCAACTGCTCAAACACTGTGCTCTCACTAACAAAATTGGCCAAAAACTATCCCATTATTAATACAAGAAGAAATATTCAATACTATATTGACTTAAATCCAACCCCAATTTCATCAACCTTCCAGATGTTTCAGGCTTACTAAAGATATGCTAAAGCAGATAGTTGGTAAAAACCTTGATCAGATGTGCTTGAAAATATAATCTCAATTTTCATATTGATAATACCAGCCATACTTTTTCTATAACTGGATATCTGGTTTCAACATCCTTTAGCCTCTTGCTTTTATAATTTACTAATAATTGGATTCCATTTTTCTTCCCTTATCAAAACATGAGCCTAAGACGTAGATTTGGTCTTTGACCAATATTACTATTAGTATCATTATCGCTATTAGTATTATTATTATCATTCCTCTTATATATATACATATATATTTTTATTTTATTTTACTTTACTTAGTTATTATTATTAATTTACTTATTTGACTTTTTTTTATTATTGTTATTGCTATTGTTATTATTATAACTTTTAAATTGATTTTTTCATTTAGTTTTGGGTTCCATCTCTAGCCGACCCCAACTTGTTTGGGAATAATGGCTTAGTTGTTGTTGTTGTTATCAAAACTGAACTGAGCACATGTTCTGACACTGCTAAATAAAAAAAATAAAATTTCCCCCTCTATCGAGATGGAAAGTATTGGTGGCTTTCCCAGATGATGCTTTAATTCTTGGAAGTCCGTTCAAAATTCTTCTGTCCATTCAAAGGTCCTTCGTTTCATGATTACATCAAAGAACATAATACATATGCTTGTTAATTTTGATATAAATCAGTTAAGTGCAGTAACTCAACCATTTAATCCCATCGCATCTTTGCTTGTTTTAGGCTATGCCATATTTCAAATCTCCCATATTTGATTAGGGTTAGCTTCTTTTCCTCATGCACTTATGATATTTCCTAAGAACTTTCAAATTGAATCTTGAAAGAACATTTTTATGGAATTAACTTCATTTTGTATTTTCACTGCACTCGAAACATGTCATTTATGTGGTTGATTTCTTCCTTAAACTTCACTAGCATGTCATCAACATATACTTTTATGTTTTTCTTGATCTGATTTTAATAATCCTATTTACTTGTCGTTGATACGTGGGCCCATCATTTTTCAGTCCAAATACCATATAACAGTATGTTCCCAATCAGTTACAAAGCTCGTATGTTTTCATCAGGCTTAAACATCAGAATCTGGTTGTATCCAGAGTATGCATCAATAATAAAAATTTATGTCCACTTGTGACGCCAACTAGTCGTCCAATCCTTAGGAGGGTATAACAATCCTTTAAGTATGCCTTATTATGATCCGTATAATCAACACTTGTTCTCCACTTCCCATCAGACTTCTTGACTGATAAAGGGTTTCCCAACCACTCCGGATAGAACATTTTCTGAATGAACCCATTTTTATTAATCTCTATACTTCTTCTTATAACGCATTGGTTTAGACATTGTCAAAAATTTTCTTCTTTTTCCTTATAGGAGTAAACTTTGGGTCTATATTGAGCGCATGACACATCACTACGGAGTTGGTCCCCACCATATCAGCATAGGTCCAAGCGAAAACAACCTTACTTGATTAAAGAAATAAGATTAGCTTTTCCCTTATATTCTTTTCTAATCCTTTCCATATCTTCAACAATTTAGTGAAATCTTATGGATCTTAGTTGACCTCCTTTATGTCTTCTATAGATTATATACTCTCTTCATTGTCTCTAGAAATCATTTTTGGCACTATTTCTTTTAGAACTTCTTCAAAGTTTACATATTTATTTATCTTATTTAGCATATATATTTCCTATTCTTATTTGATAATTTGACCTTTTTGTCAGACACCTTTTGCTTCTCCATCGGTACATTCTACTTAATTGCCTTAGACATTAGTTCATGATGACTGGTATGCATAGGCATAGGAACTTTAGTTTTATTTAATTTGTTTAATATAGGTTTGGAACAAGATTCACCTTCTTTATTTCATTATTCAAGAGTTGTGAAATATATTTCCCTAAAGCTAATTTCTCTCCTCACAAGATTCTCTAACCACCTTTAGAAAGAAATTTGAAAAGAAAGTGTTTTGGAGAACCGAATGTGTCTATTTTATCCAAAGTGGGTCTTCCAGAAAATGCATTGTAGTAAAAAGGTTGGTCCATCACCATAAATAAAGTCTCAATGGCCCTATAGTAAGAGGAAGTCACATTTGGACATACAGCTTTATCTATCCAATTGGTGTAGAACCTTTATTATTCAACCAGAAGATGTGCTTCAAAATGGGCTCAAGCTTTCCTGCAATAATGTCTAACTGATCAAAGGCATTCTTAAAGATAACATTCACTATATTTCCAGTTTCCACCATTATTTTGGACACTAAAGAAAGTCCAATTTGAGCCTTTATAATTACTGGGTCATTGTGTGGATGGCTCACTCCTCTTTGTTCTTTTGCAATAATTATCAGATCTAGAATCTTGATAGTGTTTCTGTATGCTTTCACTAAAGGCTCCTCTCCTACTAAATAGGTTCCTTCTTTTGATTCCTTTATATACCCATTCCATGCGCCTTTTCTCATTATTGCGATGTGCGGGCCACCATAAATGACATTAATATGGCTAATTGACAATGTAAAATTTTGCAGAGGATCGTTTCCTTAGAAGTTAGCATCGGTAGTTAGGGGTTTTTCATTACTGTTGGATTTAGGGAATTTCTGATTAGTCTTCATAAATTCTTTGAGTAAACTTTTATAATCATGTTTTGAATAATTTCAGTTAAAATAGACAATCGTCTATCTTGTGGCCGTTTGTCTTATGAAAAGCATAGTAATCCCCTCCTTTATTGGGCTTTGGATTCATCTTAGATTTGAGCAATGTAGGATATTATATTTCGTCTTTAGTTATGGCATAAATGTACAAAATAGGTTCGTTCAAGTCAAATAATTTGCTCTTGATGCTTCCTCCCATTACCCTCTTTTGTTGCGGACAAGAAAACCTCTGTTTCCTCTTTGCCGAGACTTCTTCTCATAAAAGATTTATTCCATTCGGTCAAATTTATTGGCCTAAAAATGAAGGTCTTGTATATCCTTACACCCGTGGATATAGCGTTCCTTCCATAATTGCGTGTTTTCTATCAGCCAAGATTTTGCAACCATTAATTTTCCCATCACTCTCCTCTCGGCCTTCTTGGAATTAGCATTGAATCTCTTCAAATATTCTCTTAACAACTCCCCTGGCCTTTGCTCTACGTTGACAAAGACACTTGCATCTATAGTTGGCTCATTGGAGTATAAAACTGTGTCGAAAATTCATAAAAAATTATTCCCATGAGTAAATGGTCTTCTCTCGAAAGCAGTAGTACCATTTTGCAGCTACACCAAAGAATGTAGTAGGGAATAGTCCACATCCTACTACTCCAACGACATCGTGAATATCCATTTGGCTTTCAAATCCAACAAAACGTCATCTGGATTAGCCAATCCATTATGCTTAATCAAAGGAATTTTGATATAGGAAGGTAATAGGACTATCATAATCCCTTCATTAAATCGAGCTCCCCTAAAGTTTTTATTACCTTAGGATCCATTATTATTTTTCCTTTCATGTCTATCGTATCTTTAATTATTATTTTGCAAAATCTCCTTGGTATTCGTCATCTCTATAATCCTTCTTTTCTGATTTGTATTCATTCAGAGAAATTGAACTAGTGGACCGCACAAATGGGGATTTTGGCTCTTTGGTTTCCTTTTTAGTTGGGTGATTGTTAGTCTATACATCTTTTCCAAAGTCCAAGTAAGCCTTGATAGGAGTTTTGACTAATTTGGTTGTTCTAGCTTCATCCTTCTTCTGGGGCTCCAAATTACATTTCCCAAAGTTTTTGCATCTTAAGAGTGGCGCACCAACACCATTCTAAGGATATTCGACCTTTACCTCATCATCACACTTTGTCCTTTATGTATTCTTGATGATTTTTGAGAGATGAGCATTTCACATTGCTCCTGCATAGTTTGATGCGCTTTTGCATTGCTTTTATATTAGCTTCTTCATTAGTTGTTACTACTGGTATTGAAGCTTGCCCTACTTCAGTATTCTCAATGTTGAATTAAGGAGTCACATTTTCCTCGAGATTAGTATGATGCAAGGCTTCTTGTTCTTAGGTGTTAAATTTCTTTTTTTTCTTCCCATTTTTCATGAGAATGTATGGGTAAATATGTTGTTTTCCACTGATCTCAATTCTCGGTGAAAGCAACAAATATGGTAGTCTAGAAAATGGGCCTAATTTATATTCAACTCTTATGCAAGATGATAAGCTTAAGAATGCTTAGGCAAGGAAGGAAGTTCTTGGGTAAGCATGTTCATAGTCCAATAGTCAAGTAAGCGAATATGCAAATAGTCAAAGTCCTCAAATTCAAAGTCCCAATTACATTTTGACCTAGGCGGCCATTAATGTCCCACAATCAAGTTCTATCAATTAGGCGGTTACAAAACAAAAATGAGGAAGAAGACTAGTTTGGGATTTGCCCCTTCTTTGTAGGGGATACATGCCTATTTATAGAGAAATCACACCTTCAGATCTTTGACACGTGGTACTAATAGGAGATGGATGGTTGAGATTTTGTTGATTTGGCACATTACTGCTTTGGCATGTCACATAACTTATTTTCAATCTCAAGTGATGACATGGCATGACTAGACCAATTAGGAGTTCCCATGGGGCTGATTAGAGTGTTGATTTTAACAGTTTTCTCAATATGTGATAGCACTGTCTTCAACCTGCGCCCATGATGCCATCAGCATGTGGTACCTTTAAATCCTTTAATTTGCGATAGCTTTAGTTCCTTTAGTTTGCGATAGCTTAGTTTTCCCTATATGAGATAGCTTCAAAATTCTAAATGTCCGATAATTTTCATATGTGATGGCTTTATTATACTTCAACGTGGAATAGTCTCTTTCTCAACATGTGATAGCTTTAACTCAACATGCGAATTTCTTTCCCAACATGCGATAGCTTTAGTATCAACATGTAATTGTGTTGTTTCCTCATCTTGCAAGGGCTTCAGTATTAACAACTTATGATAACTCGATCATCTCGAACCAGCGATGGCCTTATATCCTCAACTTGCAATAGCTATTACATTCTCATCTTATAATAGCTTCTAAACTTTTGATGGCTTCAATACCTCAACTTGCGATGGCTTCAATATCATTAACTGCGATAACTTCTCATCTTATGATCGCTTTACATCCTTAATTTGCGATAGCTTTCACATTCTCAACTTGCGATAACTTTCACATTCTTAACTTTCCATAGCTTCTCAACCTATGATGGCTTTAATATCTTAAGTTGTAATAGCTTTAATATCTCAACTTGTGATGGCCTTAATGTTATCGACTTGCGATAGCCTTTGTCTTAAAAATGTGATAGCTTTTAACATATGATAACAACATTTCCTACACAATTTTTGATAATTTTAAGGTGTAATGGCTTAGCTACTGATGGAGTTTTATCTTTATTTTTTTAAGTAGAACAGTGAAACGTTGAGGCTTTATTAATTGGAGAAAGAGGGATACAAATATCCCTAATATCTCCTTAAAAGATGGAGCACATCTTTTACCATTTAATATACATATATATTAAACATTATCGCATATATATTAATGTATTTGGCCAAAAATAATTTGTATTAATTAATTAATATGTGGCCTAATGTTTTTAAATATGTATAAACAAATATTTTACATGACTAAATAAGTACATTATTTATTTAATTTATTTTAACGCCTTATCTAATTAAATAAATATATAACAATTAAATTAATATTTTATCCTTAAAATATGTATTAGTATGACATCTTTATTAAAATTATTTCGTTTAAATAATTTATAACATTTATAAATTATATTTAAGTTATTTCGGAATGCATCGAAATTCTGGAGACTGTGGGGTGTGAAAATCAGTCCTCAATTGATATTTAAATTTTTTAAATATTAAAGCTTCTATAAACTTTGCTAAAGTGCGATAGTGGCCATGAGTCATATGCTTATAGGTCGTCTAAATAAAATGGTTATTTTTAATCTATTTAAAGCATCACCCATAAGCAATGATATTATGTATGTTTTCTTTTCATTATCATTATTTTACTAAGACATTTAGAGTTTAGGTCGTGTCAATAGTCCGTAGTTAATTTTGAAGTCCAAATTCTAATAGTTACTTGGTTTAATTCGATAATTTTTTATCAATTAACCAAAATCGCTTGGTCAAAGACTTTGACTTTGAGTTAACCCCCAATTACAATAGCATTAACCCTCTATATTAATGGAGATAAGTCCTCTCTAGATTAGTGCTTCACTTCTTATACTTCAACGCATATCCAAAAATGGTCGTAACTCAAATTGATAATGAGTGAACTTCCATAATAAAAGTAAAGTATTCATGTAAAGGTCCATAGTACCTTCAAGTCAAAAGACTACTATGTATAGTCACATAAGATCCTCTATTTAACTTAGATACAATAACCATTAAGAAGATTTCTAAGGAAGCTCAGAGTTATGATTAAAATAGATTTTAGGTCAACTACTAAAACCATAGTTAAAAATGTTAAATGTGAAGTGAATGAGATATTTATATCTAGTGGAAGGAAAATATAGAGTGGTCCAATGTTAACAAAGATCTACACTCATTATGGTTGGTAGTTTTTTTTCCTGATATTCCAGCTATAAGAGATGATGACTAAAAGAATTTTGAGCTATATTATATTGCTTAGAAGACTAGAAAAATAAATCCTTATGCAAGTACATGGGGATTTTTATTTATAGTTGTAGAGATCATGCTTTTAATGGCATGGATTGATGCCTTAGATGCTAAGTTTCCTTGTGAATGTCGATTGCTATACAAGGTTTGGATGATAGCTAGCTCAAATGTGGAGTGGAAATATTGGCTTAGATTCATGCCAACTAGGGGGGTTGTACCATGGTATTCTTGTGTCAATAAGGCAAAATGGAGTAGATAGTTGTTGATGAATAGTAACGCTATTACCATATGGACAACAAAGTACACATAGTAGTTACTTCATAGCGACACTTTATTCAGATGATCAGTGTTGTTTTACATTGTTCTTGTTATGGAACAGTACTGTAATATCCCGGAAATTTGAGCAATATCAATTTAATAATCTGTTAAATAATTAAATTGATATTGATGATCTTTGATAATAAAATTTGAGTTTAATTTAATAATCTGATGAAATAAGTATTTAATTGGTAAATTTTATCTTTTAAAAGTTAATAAGATATTTTCTATTTGAATATATATATTTATTTGTATATATTGTAAATAGAAAAGCTTTGGTAAATTGGAAATTTAGATTAAATTTAATATGAACTTTTCAAAGTTTAGTTTAGATTAATTCCATTATTTTCAAAATATAAGATAATTATTATTTCTAAAGTATGATAGTTTAAATAAGATTTAATAAAAGATTTATTTTATCTTGTTTTCTTTTAAAAAGTGTTAAACTAAAAATGGTTTATAAATTTATATGTTAAGGTTTAAAATAAACTTTCTTTTTAAATATCTTTTGAATTTAGAAGGTTTGTAAAAATAAATAAATATAACATAAGTTAATTAAATTCATTTCATAAATAATAAAATGTAGGTACTTAAACTAAATAGTTTGTAAATAAATAAATAAAACATGAATTTATATAAATCTATATTTACATAATTAATATAACATAAATACTTTTGTAATAAGGGTTTAGACATAATTATACTTGTTTTAACACTTGTAAGAAATGTAAACCATGAATGTACATTTGTCTAATTTGTAATAAAACAAGTGGCAAAATTTTATTTTCTCTAAAATTTAATTAAATGTAGAAGAAACCTGGCCATTTGATTTCAGTTCAAAATCGTTGAACTTACTGTCTCAAATTCTTTTCTTCTTAAAAACTAAAAGCTGAAAACCAAAAATCAAAAGAAAGTAAAAATCAAAAATTCAACAACCTGATTTCATCTTCAATCTGGAATCTGCAAACCATAATGAAGATCAACTCAACTTCAAACGAAGATGCAAGTTTCAATTTCAAATTCTTCAAGTACAATAAATCAACAAGCAACTATTTCAAACCTGAGCAATTCAAGTTCCAGATTTCAACTTAAAAGAACTGCTCTCTGTTTAATTCCTGGTGAGTAAACTATAATTTTAAAAACAGCTTAAAACCCTGGATTTAACTTTGATATATAAATGAAAATCATGTTGCTTGCCTAAAAATCTGGATTGAAATGGATGCATGTGTATGTGATAGTATTGAATGTCTATATATATATGCTCTGTTGTGTTTAAATATTTGAAAGTTTATAAATAACAGTGAGTAACTTCAAATTTCTTAACTTAAGAAGATCTGGTTGCATGATTGATTAGTATACTTGTGTGTATAATTTTAAATGCATTACTGTATCTATATATGACTGTGAATGTATATGAACTTATATATGCCGTGAATTTGTCTGCCTGTGCTTGATGTTTTTTTTTGAAAACTAAGATTTTGGTAAAAAAAAATACTTTACCACTTAATCTGATCTTAGTTAGGAACTTATGTTTAAACAAAAGTAATTTGTTTAAGATGGATTTATGTTTAAAAATTTTAATTAAGTTAAAATAATCCTGGCACTGTCTTTGGAAAATCAAGATACTTGAACAAAGTCTTAAATAAGTTAAAATTCAAACTTCCTAATTCGTGAATTCAGGTATATAATCTAAATCCTCATACCTTAACATGATTTTTAAAGTTAAAATCATGATTTTTAAATAGAGGAGGGGAGAGCAGTTTTGGTTTGTTTGAATTGTGTATTCTGGGTTGTTCTGGTTGATCTAGATGATCGGAGTGGTCGGAATTTTGGATGGTGATGGAGGAGCGAACGAAGGTTCTAGGAAAAATATCAGGTAGGCGGCCAAGGGATGGTGGCGATGGTGGTTGACCTTTGAAGTTTGTAGCCCTAGTTTTAAGGTTGATCGGAAATGTTGCCATCACGAATACTCTGGTGGTTCGAGTTCCACTGGGCTTAGGGATTTGGAAGTTGGGATGTTGACGAGGTGGTGGCCGGAGGGTCAGGCTTTCAGATGATCGGAGAGGGGAGCACGAGATCTATTCCAGGCTTTAGTAGTTGTTCCAGTTTTGGTTTTTAAACTCGAATTTGATTTCGAGTTTGTAACTTCGATGTGATGATCGGATTCTGGTGAGAGGGTGGTCGCCGTCTTGCTCGATGGTGTGGTGTTGACCGGAGATGGTCGGAGGAACTGTGCATGTGCACGGTGCATATCTGGGTTGATGAAGATGTTTGAGCAGGAATGGGTTCTGTTTTTTTTACTCGAGTCGAATTTTGAGTTGCTCGAAGTATTTTGGGTTTGGCTCGAAGCATTTCAGGGATAGCTCGGGAAATGTGTAGTTATAGGTTTTCTTTAAACTTGTCTGTTTAAAATGTTATAATGGTTTAAAAATTTGTAAATAAAGATTTAAACAATGTTTTAATTCTAAGTTTAAATCTGAATTCAAAATCTAAATTTGCATCCTAGCTTTGAAATGAAATAAAGTTTTGGAAATGTATGGTTACAAGTTTTGAAATCTGTCAGCTTTTTAAAATTTAAAAATGAATAGGTAAATGTAAAACAAAGATTAAACTAAGTTTTAAATCAGTTTTTAAGTATGATTGCAAAATTTAAAATGGAATGTATTGGTAAGTTTAAAGGTAAATTGTTTTTAGAATGTTTGTTAATGATAATTCAATCATAAGTAAGAGTAATGTTTATCTTAAAGTTAATTAGGATTTAATGATTTACGATTCATTTAAATTATTAAGTTAATTAAAATGGATTAATAAATTTAATTTATAATTGGATTAATTAAGTAATTATGAGTTTTAAACCAATTAATTAAGGTTTAAGTTAATTATTAATTAGGAAAAATTAATTTGTAATTAAAAATCATTAATTTGATAAGACTAGATTTTAAATTAATGGTTAAATGTTAATTAATCAGGTAATTAAGGGTTAATTAAGTTACGGTTAAAAACTTAAATTAATTAAATAATTAGTGGTTAATTAATTGGTTATTAAGGATAAATTAAATTGTAATTAACATTGATTAATCTAAGTTTAATTTCTTAAGGAAAGAAATTAAGAATTGTTAATAATAGATGAAGATCAGTAACTTAAGATTATTTAATAATTAATTAATGTGATTTATTTTAATAATTAATTAGATTAATTAATTAAAGATAATCATTTGTGAAAATGTTTAAGTGTAATTACTAAATGGAAGTAATTAAGGAATTTATTACTTAATATAATTAATTGAGTTTAATATGATTTGTTTAAGTTAATTAATTAAGTTTAATTAATTTAAATTAATCATTGGATGATTTGATAAGTATAATTATTTAAATGTAATCAATGAAGTAATTAATGGTAATTACTATATGTAATTGATTTAAGATGATTTAAGTATGGAAGTAATTTGGATTAAATTACTTTGTGAAATTAATCAAGGGATTAATTAAGAAATTAATTAAGGAAGTAATTAATTTAGTTAGTGAAGGTAATTAAGGGTAGTTAATTACTGTTTGAAGATTAAATCAGAGTGATTAATAAATGTTGTTTAATTAAAGGTTAATTACTTAATGTAATTAATTTAATTAAGTAATTAATAATTAAGTTAAGGATCATTAATTAATATAATTAATGATGTAATTAAGATTGGTTAATTAAGTAATAATTAATAAATGAAGTAATTAATCAATGTAATTAATTAAGGATTAATGTAATTAATTATAGTTGATTAACTTAATTAATTTTAGTTAATTAATTAATGAAGTAATTAAAGGTTAATTACTATAAGCGGTTAAGAATAATTAATTTAAGTAATTAATTAAAGATAAATTACCTGAATGGAATTAAAGGGTAATTAAAGGATAATTAATTAGTTTGTAATTAATTAATGATTAAGTAAGCAGGATTTATAGAATGAAGTAATTAATTTAATTCATTTTAAATTAATTAGAAATGGTATAAATCATTACTTAAGAATGGATGATAATATTGAATGCTTTGCATTGATTGATATCTCTGATGAGATATATGCTGTGTGATATGGATGTTTAGTTAAATTGTGATGATAATATGGATTATCTGATAATGTTGATTATCTATTGTGAATTATCCTTCTATGTGTATAAAGATAATTGAATTGAATTGTTTTAACTTTAAAACAACTTGGCCTTAAAAGATACGCTTTGGATTTCGATGAGACCGGGATCGGGTTTCCGTATACCGGATTTCCAGGTCTGGAGACCCGAATACCACATCGATCCAAATTTACGATAGGTCGTGAATCTCAAGTGAAGATGAAGATTCAGAGTGCAAGGGTTATTGTCGTTAACTCTGAGGGTGATTCCAAAACGAGTGTAACGAGATAATGCCTTCGGTTTCGTTCGAACCCGGAACGAACTTGTATGGATTGAATGCTTTCAGAACATCGTCAGGTGGACGATGAGCATTCTAAGTGATGTGTTCTTTTCTAAGGTAATCGTGACCTCAAGCCTCACAAACCGGGAATGGCTAAAACAGGGGAGGTGCAGCAAGGTTAGTGGGTAGCACCCAAGTAGGACAAGGTTACCTCTGTCTAGAAGTCCCTTCTTATTTCGGCTTAGTGTGTGCGGTTGCTGATCCCAACCGTGAGGTATCTTGTGCGGGAATTATCCAGTAAGGGATGTTCCGGCCTTGTGTTGCAGGGGATTGGGAGTGATCCTCGGTACGGTGATCTAGGCCACGTACTGTGACGGGCGGTACCCCAGTAGCCCTGCCATTGTATGGAATCCAAACTCCAATAAGTGCCGTACGTATTAGTTGTGCCTAACTATGTTGGAATGTGAGATGTAAGCATTTCAGCTATTTCTGTATTTTACTTGAAAACCCTAGACCCTATTATAATACAATCAGATTTCCTATCAAATGTTTTGGTTAGCGTAAGGTAAAAACTTACCCATGTTTATTTGTGGGGAGTCTTACGTGATACCTTTTCTTTCAAAAAGTTTTGAAGTTAAACAATTTTAACCCGTTTACTCACACCAGACCCATGTCTGACCCAAGTGTTTATTTTCTGTTTTATAAACTCTTGGGTACTCAAATTTTTACGAGTAGCCAAGGGATTCAGGTTAGCTTTGACGAATCTATGGAGGAGATATGGAGCAGGAGGCTTCAGCATTCGTAGATATATAGTGTTCCGCTGTATTGGTTTCTCTGAGTCTTTTGTTTGAGTTATATCTTGAGTTGTATAATAGACAGAAATTTATAACTGTCTATTTTGTGATGTATAAGTTGTGTACTCTGATTTTGTAAAGACTATGTAATAGTTATGTGATATATTATATTTTGTTCCGTTTCCGCTGTGAGTATTTGTGTTTGTTTCTTTTCTCTTCTTCTCTTTTCTACTTCTCACCCCTTTCTTTCTTACTGTCGATGCGATTTTCCGGGAGTGGAAAGTCGGGTCGTCACAAGTACAGAGTCCTTGTTTATTTATGCTAAGGAAATCAAGAGCTTCTGTTAGGCGTCCGCTGAGTCACGACAAAATAGAGTGGGTAGGGAGGTTAGTCGGTTGGGAGAATGGAAAATTATAAAGGATACTGGAGGCGAGGTTCTCTTGCTATGACCTGGTCATCAAAATGACGGGGCGAGGGGTGGTTGCCATGAGGCTTTGAGATCCTTGGGAAATTTTGGCAAGTAGAGGCTCGTTCAAAGGACGGTGGGGTGATCGTGTCTTTGAGGGTTGAGATGTTGAAGGCGAGCTGCCAATTTGGCCCATAATGGATGTTAGTTGGACTGCATCGCGCAGGCTTAGGTAACTAGGCATTGAAGTTATGAGCTCGCTTAATTTTTTGCGAGAGATCGAGTAACCGTTACCTATAGAGGATTCTTAATGAGCCTATTATGTAATTGTTCCAAATAATTACACATGCATAACATCTTGGTGCCCCCACAATGGTCGTGAGTAATTCACCATCCATCCTATGGAGAGGGTTACGTACAATAGCCTCAACAAGTACCTTAATAACCCTTTCTCAATGTACCATGGCTAGGAATATTTAAGGATAAATGTTTTTAATGATTTAATTCATTACTTATGGTTACAAAATAATTCGTAACTACAATCAATCATACACCTTTTCTAGAGATTTCTATCTATACGTTTTTAAATATGCTAATACATTTATTTATAAATTATAGTATCATGTAATAGAAATAAAACCAGACAACTGATAGAGTTATGGGTGTGCCCTAGGGGTAATTATGTAATTTTGTTATATAAACTAAACTCTATAAATAATCTTGTTCGAAGTAAACTATGCTTTTAGGTTTGTTTCTATTATATGTGTTGTTATACTATGATATAAATAATGAATTAATTAGAATAAACATATATAAGTAGAAAACCCTTAGAAGTAGAATTTAATCGATCGCAGTTACAAATATTTTTGTAATCATGTGTATTGAAATGTTATAAATAAATACCAACTCGTTAAATGTCCCTAGTCAAGATGTATCGAGAAAAGGATATCGATATGGCTAATGAGACTAATATACATAACACTCTCCATATGATAAACGCTGATTTACTCATAACCGTTGGGGGCATCACGAGGTTATGTATTTGTGGTTATTTGGAATAATCAAAGAATGACTCAACATGAGTCTTCTATAGGTTAATGTAACTAAGTCAAAATAGATCTCATGGTAACGACGTACAAGTAGTCTTCTGACTTGAAGGTATTATTGATCTTAAGTAGTTAGGATATACTTTGATTATGATTAAATATTTGGCACGATGATTTTATTACGGCCATAAATAGATACACATTGAACTACTAGAAGTGAAGCACTACTCAAGTGAGGATTTGTATCCTTCGTTATTAAAGGTCGGTATCACAATAATTGGTAAGTCAACTTAAGGTCAAAATCTCTAGCCTAAGTAAACTGGTTAATCGATAAACATTATCGGATTGAACTGAGGACTTTAAAGTGACTTATGCGATTGACACGAAAATTAATAGAGTTTTTGACCTTAAACCAAACTCAAGATATCAAAGTGATATAGTAATGATAAAATAATACTTGTACAAACTGTCGTTACTAAGTGAGCTTATATTAGATCAAAAGTACGATTTCACCTAAATGGACTATAACCATTGAACTTGGCCATATACTGTGCTTCAGTAAATTCCAAGTAGGCTTTCGTATTTAAATTGGTTAAATATTGATTGTGGATCGAGTTCACACTAGAGAGTCAACATAATTGTATTGTTAGTTATTACCAAGTTAGACCAATGGTAAAATTAATTTATTAATGTTTTAATCAATAACAAATTAACACAAATGTTGTATCAATATTTTGTGGCTATTTTATTTATTTATATAAAGTTTAAAATTAGACAGAACAATGTATAAATTATATAACGGTTCGATCGATTTAGGAGCTAGAAATTAAATAATTAATTGATGATTCAAACGAGGGTCAAAGAGGTAATTGACCTTGCTTGGACAATCATAGTCCAACCACATCAGGCGCTAGGGGAAGACTTTACAAAGTTTTCAAGGGAACTAGAGAATTATGGAGAAAAGGGTGTAACATCATGGCTATAATTAAATAACTTAGCCTCAACCCGATTTCTTTACATATTTTTGAGTACTCTCTCCCCTTGCTTATTATATCCCTTACCCATTGGTGAATCCATATTTTAAGCCTTTCAATGTGGAGAGAAGGAGGTGACCGTGAAGCTCCAAGAGAAAATATTAAAAAAACAACGCATTAGGCTCTTGGCAGGACTCTTTGGTGAAAGGTATAACTTCTAACTAGTTTTTTTGGAGCATTTTAGCTAGTTTTATTATTTCATATATATGAATGTTTATACTATAACATCATGATTCCTTAAAAAGGTCAACTATAATAATTTATAGAATTAATAAATTAAATAATTATTTTCGTATATATGATTTAATATTTTAACTTTAATATATATATATATATTTGTGTGTGTATAAATATATAATTTACATATATATTAAATCTATTTTGGCATAATAGAAAAATTAGATCTGAAAATGTTTTACGATATATATATTTGTTTATTTATATATATATATATATATTAACAAACATCTTTCAATTATTGCTTTCGGTTTAATATTATTCTCGGGTTTAATTATATATGTATATGCACATTATATGTATATTCATATATATCCATACAAATATGTATATTTATATAAAAATCAGATCTTAGCAAAATTTATTAGTTATAATATATGTATATATTATATAAATGTATATTTACAAAGTAAAACTATTTTAAATTTAATGTTTTAAATATTTCAAACTATTTATATTTTCAGTCAAAAATTAAATAATACACATACACACATATACTTTTTGGAGGCTGCAGCAATAAAATATATATTTGAATAATTCAAATTATTTAGAATTTGAATTTTAAACTATTTTAATAACAGTTGAACATAAATTTGATAATATATTATACATATACATTTATTTATTATAAAATTTATTCAATATAATTCTTACAGAAATAATGCATTTCAATACACACACACACACATACATATACATATACACACACATACATATACATATACATACACACAGATATATATATTATGCATGCACACATACAATCATACATACATACATACATACATACATACATACATATATATATATAATTTAAATATTATTTCAAAACTTAAATGGCCAAATAAAAAAATTATTTCACATTTTTACAAGTATAATTATAATATTACATGGTTTAATTATGACACTAAGTTGGCATCATATCATCACACTTGACATCTTATTAACTATAAGACACAATAGTCAATTTTGCCCATGAACCTTTAGAATAGATAACTTATTTATAGTATTGTAATGTTCATATTCATAATTTATATTGTTATGATGTTCATATTGTGAACATGAATATCACAAAATATTAAAATAAATTAAATATAAATTAAATTATTAATAATTATTATTTTAAACATTAACAATAAATAAATATTTTAATATAACTAAAAAATTAATGTATTACCAAAACCTTTTTGTTAATTAAATACTAAATTTTATTTTGTACAAACAAAATATTATTTACATAAACAAAATTTTGTGATTTAATAAAAGGTAAATTATTGAAATTCACCCTTTAACCCTACTGCTAGTGCATCTGATCCAACAGTGATATCTGAGCGCACAATGTTGTTGTATAAATAATTAATCAACATGTAGGGCACTGCTTTTAGAAAAGTCAAAGTAGATGAATGTCTAAGGAAACTGTGCTTAAAAAAGGAGAAGTTTACTCTAATTAAGGACCACTTTTTAGCGGGAAACCTCTAATCTCTTGGCCTTACCTAGCTCGTCGAAATGATTTGTTTCTAGAGTATGCTCGTATGGAAGACCCGGAAGTGTTTTTGAGTCTTAGGTTAATTCTAATAGAAATTTAAATATTATAAAATTAATTTCAAATTGTTTTAAATTAATCATATACAAAATGTAAAATTAAAATTATTTTAAATATAAATATATAAATATAACTATTGTATTTATAAATTAATTAATTTGTTTAATTGATAAAGGAATACATATGGATACATATATATAACTTAATAAACCATAAATGTTAAAATAATTAAATGTTATATATATATATATTATTTATATGAACAAAACAAGAGGCTAAGTATCAATAAAACTCATAAGACTTAAGGGAGTATACATTGGATGTATATAAAAGACTTGTGTTATCATGAGTTATAACCATTATACTCATCTCCCTAAAATATTCGATAATACTCTATAAAATTAATTTTAAATTATGAATTTAAATTAGTGATGCTCTCCATCATTCATAATATAAATAGAGTACTATACATATCTACGGTTATTAAGCACCCCAAACCATACAATATTTAAGGATGTTTTATTATCTGTAGATAGGTACTAATGTTTATGTAATTTTGTTGAGCACCCTCCAGGGTTACATAAATCCCTTAAGGATATCACAAAATGATGGGTATAGGGTATCTAATGTACTTCATGATTTTTTACACAAGGTCATTGTAACGACCCCGAATTTTATATAAATTTAAAATGATAATTTATTGAATTTTTGAATAAAAATTTGTGAAATAAATCGATTTAAGTGATGCGAGTTTCCCCGATCTTCGAATAAATTTTGGATGAATCATTTAAATTAAAAATATTGTATATATATTGAATTTGAGTTTAAACCTAAAATAGGTGGTTTAAAAATACAATTTTATAAGATAAAGTATAAAATAAATACATTAAGTAAAAAATCTAACAATGAATCAAAATGGAAGTTCATTCACATTTTTAAAGTAACATTAGCTAGATTCCAATAACATATTTAGAATAGAAATTATTTATACTATGAAATAATAAGACTAAAGAAGAAAAATAAAATATAACATAACTAAAGATAAGTATGAAAACAAAGTATAAGGCTAAAGAAAGAAGTACAAAACTAGTAACACATTTATTCATAATTCATGCATAGGTAAGTAGAAAACAAACACAATAACAAGGCAACCATTTAACTACAAACAAAAAAATATATATACAAGTTCAGTACAAACAAATAATCTTCAAATTGTAAACTAACATGAGAAGCTGCAGCACATATATATAAGTTTGGAGCATCTAGACATATATGTGATTGTACAAACGAAATGTATATATAAGTTTAGTATAAACAGAAATGAGTAGGTGCATGTTGAAAATCAGAATAAAATACTAATTGTGTACAAAAGAAATATAACATATACTAGAATGTATGGGATAGGCATGCAGACTTAAAGGCAACAAAATCAAAAGATGTATAGGCTGTAGGGTAAACAAACTATATTAAATAAATAAGAGAGGTGAAATTCTAAGCAGGCAAGTATAAGGAAAATATAGGATAAGTATAAAATAAAAACATCAAGGACAATGCCATTTAATGCTTGCTAAGACAATATCTCCTCTAGTACATTAGTATACAATCTCGGCCACCAAAATATAGAACTATCTCTGATAAATTGTACAAACTTGTACACTGTTTGCATAAGAAAATTATACCCTGTAACTTGTATAAACATCACCCTGTAAACTACTTCCCCTATCATCTTTTCATTTCTTTCGAGCTAAGTAAAAACTGAGATGAAACTTCATTTAAAATCCTAAAACAAACACTCTACAACAATCGGCAACTCAATAAAACAGAGATCTAGAGGAGCTTCTGATAGAAAATCCAAGCCTGTTTCATCTGGAAGTCTCTGTTCTTCTTTTTCATAAAAACTGTGAGTAACTTTTGTTTAAAATCTTAACAGTAAATCTTTTGAATACTTCTCTGTGAATAGCTATCCATATACATATGGTTTTCTCTGAGTATATTGGTAAGATGGAAGAATTTTGTGCAGACTGCTATTCATGTATGATTCTTGTCTAGAATTAGAAATCAGTTTCTTCATTTCAAAAATCAGTTTCTCTTACTTTACCCATTGTTTGAGCTTAAGGTGAAAATAAACTTGTCTGTTATAGTATATATTAAGTTTTTAAAACTTATACAAGCAAAAACAACTTCGAATTTTTCCTGGAAAACAAGAAACTGAATATAACTTACAATAAGTCAAAAATTCAAACTTCTCAATTCACAGATTCAGGCATGTAGATGGAATTCGCATATCAAAACATGATTTTTAAAGTAAAGATCATGATTTTTAGAGCTAAGATGAAGGAGCAGTTCAATAATGAACTGAAAATGGGTTTGAGGCTAATTCAGGTGATCGGAGGATTGTTGGAGCTCAGGGTCTCACGTGGAGGTGAAGAAGCCTAGGGGGTACCGGAGAAAAATGGCCGGAGATGATCTCGATCATCGAGGCGACGGCGGCGAACGTTTAAAATTTTTAAACCTAGTTTTGTCAAGGCTGTTTTCTTTCGATTGATTCGTCGCCAATAATGGATCGAGTGCGATGAGATTGTTGGTGAGGATGGTGGAAGTGTCAACGAAGTAGCGACCGGAGTTTCGAGTCGTTTAATGGTCGGAGCGTCGTGGTCAAGGCGTTGACAGGGACGGGTGGTGGTGGTTCCAGTTGTTCTAGATTTGGGTTGTGAAGCTCGAACTTTGATCTCGAGTTTGGGTGGTGATCTGATGATCGCGAGAGGGTATGAAGGTGATTGAGGACTTGAGGAGATCATCGTGGATGATCGAAGTCGACCAGAGCCACCGTGCACATGCACGAGCATGGTGTCTGGTGATCTGGTAGAAAGCAGGGCGGGACTCGAGAATTTTCTCGAGTAACTCGAGTGTTCACTCGAGTGAATTCGTATTGGACTCGAGGCAAAGTGTTCTGGCTCGGGTATAGGCTGTTCTCAGGTTTAAACAAAACCTGTTTTGTTTGGTTTGGAAATTTTAATTAAATTTCAACATTATAAAACAAAGTTAAACTAAGTTCTAAATCAAAGTCAATAATGAATTCAAATCAGTTTGAAACTTAGTTGGGAATAAAGCTTGAAAATTTAAATTGTTTTTTTTATATAACCGAAAGTGTTTAAGTTTATGTGTATTTAAAAAAAAGAGTTTTGAAATTTTGAAATGGAATTTGAATTTAAATTAGAGTGTAATGTTTAAAATACACTTAATGTTAATGAAATCATTAATGAAGAAATTAATTATCTTAGAGATGATTAAGGTAATAAGAAAATGATTTAATTAATAAGTAATTAAAGAAGGATTTATCAAATTGGTAAAGGAATAATTTAGATAAATTTATAATTGGAAATGATTGATAATGAATTAACCAAATATAATTTCTTAATAAAGTAATTAAGCAATGTTATTAGTTAATGAAGATAATTAACTAGGGAATATTAAGTAATTAAATTAATATGATTAATTTTGATAGTTAATTTGATTAATAAATTAAGTAATCAATTATAAATTGATTTAAATGAAATTCTTAATGAAAGCAATTAAGGATTAATTACTTATTATAATTAATTTTGGATATTTTGATTAATTAAGAAGTTAATTTATTATGTAATGAGCTTAAAGGTTAATTAAAGTGTTTGATTAATTAATTTATATTAAATGATTTGGAATTAATAAATCAGAATTAGATAATAAATTCATAAGTAAATAAATTTGATTGGAAATAAATTGAATTAATTAGAAACAGTTAATTAATCCTATCTATGATTAATTTTGAATGCTTGACCTCACTTATGAATGATTATATCGTATGAGATTCTTGAATCGCTTGTGATATATCTTGATTTGTGTGGGATTTGTAATGTAGTTAATTATCTGTGATATAATTTATTATCTGTGATACATCTGTGATTTATACATCTGTGAATAAAAGATAAGCGTTATAGTTTATATCGCTTATCAACTATATTTCTGTGTTTTAATCTGTGATGATTGAATGATGTTGCACTATTGTGTTGAACCCCTAGACTACACTGTTACACACACAAATATGGATTTCACGTGGAAATCGGTTAAGTCACAGATAATTCAAATCAATGTTTTTGAAATTGAAATTTTAATTTCAATTGATTTTGAAATTAGAAATTTGGGTTTAAAGTGAAAAGATTTTGAAATGGAATTTCAAAGATAAAAGTTATTTTGAATAACTTAATCGAGTTTTGAAAATTTAAATAATTTGATTTAAATTTGAATTTAAGTTGGGAATTGAATCCTATGATTTGGAACTAGGGATTAAAGATATTATAAATGTGTTTTCTATGAATTTGAACCATTTTAAAATATTGGTTTGAGAATTTGAATTTAACCCAAGAACCTTAACTCGTATGAATAAATCAGATTTTCTGAAATGAAACTGTTTGTTTTAAAAGAATAAAAGCTTTCAGATAAGAAATGAAATTCCAGTTTAATTAAAGGAATTTCAATATTGAATTGAAAATGGTTTTCCAAGTTATGAATAAATTGTTTTGAAAAGCTATGAATTGAATCTGTTTATTTTTAACAGATTTAAAATAATGATTGGTTTAAATCATTTGAAATGAAATTGTTTTGAAAGCTATAAGTTAAATCTTTGATTTAAAGGTTTAACGAGTTAATCAAACTGAAATGGAGATTAATTTGGAAAATCTGTGAATGAATCTTTTATTTAAAAGATTTAAATGTGGAAATTGTTTAAACCGTTGAAGGTTGTTTAAAATAAATCTTTTTGTTTAAAGATTTGAAAATGGTAATTTGTTAAACCATTTGAAAAGAGAAGTTTTGGGTAATAAGTTGTGACTTAATTGAAATCTCATATCCATATGTTTTTAAATATTTCGCTCACTATTCGGTTTAGCCGGAAGAGGACCTTTGGGTCGTATAACCCATTCCGAATATGTGATACGTCGTATATGGATAGCATTTGAAGACCGGTGTTGAAGACCGGATATTTTTGAAAACGGAAGGATTACCGTCGAGTTACTCTGCATCGGCTGATCCCCGATATAGAGGTTTTATCACCCTTAGTGACGGGAAGTCCGGACGTGATTGGAAATTATCCGGATTTGCAAGGGCTTCGTGAGAAGTGCCTTCGGTTCTGTTCGAACCCGGAACAGACTTGTATGGATACATGTATGACATTACACTTTAAGATATAAAGCCGATTTCTTTCAAATACATCTCTGTTGGTGGCGGAGAATTTATTCTCTTAGCTTAACACCCTTCTCTGAGACGTACGATCTTAGAGGTTATGTAGTTGAAAATTTATCAGCGATATATCCCAATTTGGTAATGTGGCATGCTGAGTGTTGCTGTGTGATGATCAGTGTTTGATCATTTGCGATATGATCATTTGTTTGATCTTATATCTTTGTGATCATAGGTTGATCATTTGTTTGACCCAAAGCGTGGCTTTTTGAAAAAAGCGTAGCTTTGTGGACGAGACTTCATCGAGCCTCACAACCCGGTAATGGTCGAAACAGGAATTGTGCGGCAAGGTTTTCAGGGGTAGCTCCCCTAGGGTATGACCATTCCTTCTGGAAAAGGGTAGTATCATGGTATGGAGCCCAGATACTTACTCATGTGGACACACTTTATTTATGACGTGTGATGTTGGTTTCGAGGTACCTCGGTTAAAGGTCCCAAAGGACCGGGGGTGGCATATCTGAGGTTTCTTTTATCCCTTGGGAAAAGGGGTTGCCGGCCTTGTTTGGCAGAGAACAGTTGGTTCTCGGAACGTCCCGCCAGAGGCGTTTCTTTCGTGGAATAGGAAGTTCCTTAGCCTGACCATTTGTTGGAAATCCATCTTCCAAATACGAACCTTGTACGGTATTAGTTGTATTACCTACCATGGAATGTGGTGGTAACCTGCTATTGAACATGGTAGCTATAGTAGGCATAGTTCGAAATGTCTATGCTGGCTAAGATTTATATTCTACTTTCGAAAATGTTTTCTACACTATGCACTAATAATAATATCAAGATGATTTTACGTAGTAAGCATCTTTGACTATCATAAGAAGAAATCTTCTCCAATTCTGCGTTTGCATTGTGTGTGTGGCGGGAGGTCTTATGGTAGTTTCATTTTCCAAAAGCATTGCGGATTTCAATGTTTAAAATCCTTTGTTGTTGTTTAAAGATAAACTGTTTTTGTTGCTCACACCAGTCCCATGACTGATCCGGAGTTTATTGTTCCCTTCCTAAACTCTGGGTGCCCACCATTTTCTACACGGGCAGTCTAGAGTTGGGTTTTTCAGATATTCAGGTTTAGTAGATTATCTGGAGCTGGTTCATTCATCGGAGTTGCGTATCTTGGAGTTGTGGATTCATTCTTGTCTGAAGATCATTTTGGAGTTATCACTTCTATTGATATTGTTCCGCTGCTGTTGTTATCTTTTCTTTTCCGCTGCTATTTCTTGTATCATATCTCTGATGTATATTGATATTCATTGTATCACTCTGTTGTATCAGATATTATATATCAATGTATTATTCTTTTCTTCCGCTGTGTTATTTACTTAATTGTGTTATAGCTCCGGCGAATTGGATTTGAACGGTCGAATCTGCGGCATTCTAGTACAATGTGAAGTACGGATGTTGATTTTCGAGCGGGCAAAACCCGAGTCGTCACAGTCATAAAGATGATTAGGAGCACAGTTAAGTATGTTAGTAGTTACAAACAAGATATTACTAGTAAAGTGTTATTTACCATTTGCAGGGGAACTACAGTATATTGAGCACCCTTAAGGTTGTAGTAACATGATAAATAGATCATAATACCCATTGAAGTAATTTAAGAAATTCCCATATTTCTTTTAGGATTTTTAAGAGATGAAAATTTTCGTTGAGGCCTTATTAAATAAATATAATAAACCATTCTAATAAGTATAAGAATAGTTGCAATGATATCTAATTTACTCTAATGAATTTGCGTAGATCAAAAGGCAACTATGAAGTTATTTTCTGAAAAGAACACACAACTGGTGCAAACTACAAAGATTGGCTAAGGAATGTTAAAATGGCAATCACATACGGAAAGCTCTTGTACATTGTCTCTAACGGCCCTTTGATTAAACCTTGTAAAGATGCCATGCTCAAACAAACTAAGGCTTAGGAGGATGAGTTAGTGGATTTAACTTGTTCATTGTTACGTGCTGTCTACAATGAGTGTCAAACTCTAAAGTGAACATGAGAACATTAATATTCATAAAATATTCGACCTCCTTTAAATGTTTTTAGTGAGCAATCTCATAATGTGAGGTATTAGGTATTGTGGAAATTGTTTCGTACAAAAATGAGTAAGGTATCATCAGTCCAAAATCATGAGCTAAGTATGATTTGGCAAAGTGAATGGTTGGCCGAGCTTGGTACTGCACTAGATACCAAGCTTTTGACCAACTTTATTCTTGGGTTATTAACTCCAAAGTTCTACCGATTCATATTGAGCTTCAATAAGAAATCATTGAAGTTCATTGTCATGGACCTTTTTAATATGTTAAGAATGACCAAAAGAATATTAACGAAGGAACCAACTGTGTTACTCACTATCAAGGGCAGCTCTTTATCAAATAGCCAGGAGAAGAGAAAAAGGAATTCTGAGGGTAGTTAGGGAAAGTCAAAGGCGTAGGAGAAAGGTGATTGTCACTTTTGCTCGAAGAAGGGACATTGGGAGAGGAACTATTCAGAGTACTTAAAGTTGCTAAAGGGAAAGGAATCAGATTTCAATCCTAAAGGTATTTTCCATATAAAATATTATTTGTCTATATGTGCTTCTAGTTGAGTTTTAGATTTTGGATTTGGAATTCATATCTGTAATTCATTACCGAGACTTAGTAGGAAGAGGCTCATTGCTAGAGGGAGCATGAAATTTAAAATTACGATGGGAGAATATCATGTGAATCTAATGAGTTAACATGATTTAATTTTAAGCAATTTTTATTATGTACCAAAGTGATTTGTGTACTAATATCCATCTCTCATTTGGCAGGGGACAAATATAGTTTTATATGTAAAGATAATATTATGAATATTTATTGTGGAAATAAATCTGTTATATTTGGTGCTTCGAATAATGGTATTTATGTTCTTAATTTAAATCATGTGTTTGCTATGGAAAATAGTAATGTAGTTAAAGTAAATTATATTTATCTTTGGTGTTGTAGGCTAGGCCATATTAGTAAGAAATGACTTAACGAATTAAGAAACCAAGGGTTTCTACCATTGTTTTTTGATACTTATGATTCATGTCTTAAAGGTAAATTGACCAAGCACTCGTTTAGTGGGAGTAATGAAAGAGCTAATGAAATCTTAGGACTAGTATATACTGATGTATGTGGTATGTCTACAACTATCAAAGGGGGGATCTCATACTTTGCAGCATTCGCCAATGATTTTTATAGATATGGATATATGTATCTTATGAAACACAAATCAAAACTCTACGAAAAATTTGTTAAATATAAAAACTAAAGTCAAAAACCAAAATAATAAGAAAATAAAAATACTTTGATCTAATCGAGGAGGTGAGTACATTGGATCTAAACTCCAAGAGTACATAACAGAGAAGGGATTCTCTCCCAAGTCACTCCTCCATATACTTGTAACACAATGGTGATTAAAAAAGGAGATATCAAACCTTGTCTTACATGGTTCGATCTATGATGAGTGATGCTGGGTTACCTCTTTCATTTTTAGGACACTTGCAACTATCATATATATGTTGAATATTGTATTGCCTAAATCTATGCCTAAGACTCCTATGGAGTTATGGACTTGGAAGAAACCTCAATCTTAATTATCTAATGTTTTGGGGTTATTAGGCTTATGTTAAGAATATGAGCCCAGTAAGCTTAAGGCGAGATCAATTTTATATAAGTTTATAGGGTATCAAAGAAATTCTCATGGATGCATATTTTACCATATTGAGGAACAAAAGGGTTTTGTTTCTAGACACGCCACCTTTTTTAAAAAGGAACTTCTCTCATGAGAAGTTAGTGGAAGTAGGATAGTCTTGGATGAGATCCAAGAAATATCCATACAGATCGAATATACAGATGGTAAGTCAACACCTAATGACAATACAAAACCTATTAGAAGATCTATAAGGAATCTCACATGCTTGAGAGACACTATGTGTAACAATCCTTAATTTTCGCTTAGTAATAAATTATAATTAATCATTTAATTAAAATTAGTGAACTAATGACTTAAAAGATGGATTTTTAAGGATGAAAAAATTAGAACTTGAGACCAATTCTGTTGGGTTCATAATTTCATTTATATATAACATACATATTAAGTTTGTTAAAATCAGATAAAATGTGTGAAACGGGAAGAAAAGAGACGTTAAGGACAAATTGGTCATTTGGCCAGAACTGTATTGTACAATTCTAAAATGAACTCCTTTCCTCATCATCCCTCAATTCTTGATACCAAGCTGTGACGCCCCACCCCAAGACCCACATTAATAAAGAGTATTACTGGGTAATGCTGTCTGCTAATGCGGAGAATAGGGCTGGTTATGAGCGACCATCTATAGCTTTGTCTTAAACATCTATCAGATACGTCAATTTAGTGCTCTAAATTTTTTTTCCTATCTTAAGTGGATCGACATATTCAATAAATGCTTAATACAAAACTATAGTGGCTAACGGATCTATCAGAATAAAATACAACAACAATATGTACAACACAATCAAAGAACAGCATATAAACATATATACTTCCTCTTCATTCAAAAAAAAATTCTTAATTTCAAATCAACATAACCTATGATTCCCGCAACTAAAAATTCAAAATAAAAAAATCTAAATTTAAGTTATAAGATTCTCTACAAATCCATTCCATTATGTTTGCATTTTGGAGGCAATTGAGGCCAGATTTCTAAAATCATAGGAAAGCTTTGAATTTGGGTTTCATTTAGTTAGATTTTTGGAAGATTTGGTGAGTGGGATCTCTCTACTAAGCCATATGACCATTTTTCATGTTAAAATCTTGTTTTAGAATTTGATTGGGGCATGAGTAATGAACTTGGTTAGGGACTTTAGAGATGTGAATCTTGTTGGCTAAATGTATTAATGTACAAATTTCATAAACCGATGTGTTATAAATTTGTATAAATTAAATGTTGATTGATATGAATGTGTTGTCTGATTATTGATTGAATGGTTAGTAGAAATGATAGGATTGTATTAAATGATAGTTGAAGTTATCATTGAATAATAGAATACGGAGTTGGAATGGCTGGTTATAAATTCATATGGTTTGTAAAGCGGTTGAGTTCTAGAATGATTTGTCAAATTATCATTTAGTGGTGTTTATCTCATTATAGATCTTCGAAGATACAAACTCAAGTGCCAAGCATAGTAGGGTACGTAGGGCCGTGAAGTGGTTAGAGTCGAGATCGAGGCAAGGGAACTCGGGATGATAATCGAGTAAAGTTTAAATGGTAGGATGGAAATTTATCCCATCAAGGTTCACGCTCTCACCCCTATAGGCGATCAGTTGACTAGTAGAGTAACCATTAATCGATTGATCGAAGAGGTAGAGATAGAGTCTTAAGACCGAAAAATTTAGGCCAAAAATGGCCTCAAACAATTGACTAGTCATACCCAACCAGTGAATTGATGAAAGGGCCAGACGACTGATTAGAGTAGACTTGTCGATTGTCTAGCTATAGACAATTTTGGCAATAGCAAGTCAGTCCACCGGCCAAATTGGGTTAGTTGATCAACGAGCTGCTATTGAAGATGTGGGGTTTTTCTTCGAGTTGTTTTGACGAACTTCAAGATGCGATATTTCGCATATAAGGTCGGATCTAGACATGCTTTGAACCAGTGTTCATATTTTATAAGAGAACAATCCATGAGTTTTTGGTAGGTTTTAGAGTACTTTGATTTCAAGGCCCATGTAGGACTTACTCTGACACATATTCCAGAATCATAGCTTTTGAGATAGAAAGGAAGGGTGTATCGGAGATTTTATACGACATGAAAGTCATACATGATGACACAGTTTGATTTGTATGGTAACTTGTATAGAGTCATTCAATGATTTTGCGATATGACGACTAGGATACCGTGTATACAATTCCATACGATATTGCATATATAGAGCTTGTCCGTACTTCTTGGTTTCGACATTGGGTTTAGATATTTATTGACAATTATTATTGGTCTTATATTAGTGACATTCCTGCATTGATCATATATTAGTGACCATCCTGAAAGTGTACGTGCAGTACTAAGGATCGTGTAATATGGTATATAAATGCGGAAATTGATAATAGCAGTAAAATAAAAATTAAAGTAAGCACACCAGGAATTTTTATACTGGTTCGAACTTCCCGTTCTACGTCCAGTCCCAGAATACCCTCTGGATTTAAACTAAACCCCTCACTTAACCCGAAGGAATAGGTATACGACACCTGAGCAGCCGAACAGGAATTTTTCCGCCTCAACAGCCGAAGAGGACTTCAACTTAATACAAATAGTTTGTTGACGAATGTGTTCTGAATAACACTGATTGTCTTTTGATAGTACAACTTTCCTATAATCAAATCCTCAATAGTATATATGTGTGTGAAGATTTAGAAGGAAGATAATCATGTAGAATCGAAGTATATGAATTAATTCAAGGATTCTAGTGATATTGAATAAGAATGAATGCTTTTATTTGCAGAAATAAATAGAGAATAGATTTCAGAATTATAAACAAGAATCCGTTAATGTAGAAGTGAATTGAATATGTTTATATAGTTGTAGAATAGTTACAATCTTTCATGAAGAGTTTCAATCAAGAGTTGTGTCCATATCTGTTGGATTAAAGAACATTCCTCTTCATGAACAATTGCACCTTTTCAGAAAAACTAGCCGTTGCGTTCTGGTCGGTTGACCGAGAAACCTGGGCCGGTCAGCTGAGTTTACAGATATAAATAAAAACGGTGCATATCTGTGCTCTGGACACATAGTCGGTCGGCCGAAGATTCTGGTCGGTCGGCCGAAGATTCTGGTTGGTCGGCCGACCTGCTGTTATTTGCACAGTGTACACTAATTTTTGTATAAATTAATTTGTGTGTATGTATGACTACTTGAGGAATGATTTTAACAATATTCTTAGACTCAATGAAATAAAATATTCATACTAATATCTAGATTGTAGTCTTGTCTCCTTTGTAGTGTGCAATATATGGTTATTCTCCTTTTTGTCGCTTTCGTATAGTATTCTCGTCGTATGATCTCTGAAGCTTGTGTCATGAATCAAAACTCATGAATCAACACATCCTAGTATTGGTCTTATAATAGTGACTATACATATATAGTATTGATCTTATATTGGTGACTATATGCTTGTATGCATGGATTCTGGATGTTACGAGAGGCAAGTCATTACATTTGGTATCAGGGCTTAGTTTACTCGATCACCATAAATTGGGATAAGTTGAGAAAGCGTATTGGTAATTTTGTTATACTTATGCGTATAACATTTAAGCACTCACAATTTTTGTTTATAGCATCATGTACTATATTGTATGAAAAATTGATAATAATTTCCATCTATAGATAGCTACTATGAATCGTGCACCTCATGCTACGGCCGCTAGGGACAATGCTAAGGTTCTGGATCTTCATATGCCAATATGGTTATGGAGATACCTTTAAGCTACAGCACAGTGTACCCTACCTCTAATGGGTGTCCCTCCTATACCAACAGATGTTGGGGTGAAGCCTATTTCTCCATCACCCCCACCACCCATTCTTGATTTTCCTCGACTTTGTAGAGATTACCTCCATACAGGAGGCAAGCCTTATTCGGAACTTAGTCATTTATAGTGACTCGGGCATGGCATCACACTAGGAAGCAGATCTTTGATGATGTGGTGCTCGAGACTTTGGTAAAGAGACAACTTGCTTCTAGGAAACTTCAAGAGGAAGCTTTGTTTTAGTGGAATATTGTAATTAGAGAGGTGGATGAGCATGCTATCGCTTCAGAGGAGTTTTAGAGAAGGTTTGAGGCTCGGTTTAATTCTGAGCCAAGAAAGGCTTACAAGCCAAGAAGTTCTTGTATCTCCAACAAGGTGATAAGACAGTGAAGGAGTACATAAATGAGTTCATATTGTTTCAGGATGGGCATGTTCAACACTCCCGCTAAGAAGGAAAAGAATTTTGCTATGGGTGTTACTATTAAGAGTCTGGTGGAAATGGTTTTGCTAAATTCTATTTCTTAAGGTGCTTCTAAAGAGAAAGAAGCTAAAGTGGAAGTCAAGCCGACATTCCAAAGTAAGAGGAAAGGAAAATGGAACAAGAATGACTAAGGCCAAAAGCACAAGGAGGAGGTGACTTGTAATAGGTGCCATTTGAAAAGGCATTTTGCCAAAGATTGTAGATCCAACCTCCAAGGAAAAATATATTTCAATTGTGATCAATTGGAACATTTCAAGAGCAATTTTCCATCACTTCTGAAAGGTAGAAAAATGATAAAAGCCTATGCTATCCATGTAACTCCTAGTCCGAGCACTCAGCCAAAGCTCGACAAGGGGAATAGTGTTGTTATGGAAGCTGTGCTTTCTATTTATGACTTTCCTTTCCATTTATTATTTAATACGGGAACTTCACATTCTTCTATTGCTAAACATTTTATTGATAGTTTAAGCCTAGTGCCACATGTATTGATGACTCTCTCATTGTGTCGAATCCTATTGGGAAATCGATGCATCTTTCTTTGAAATGTGAGATAGTAAGTTATCTCAAGGCGGGTCCGAGTTTTTATGTGATGCTTTTATGCTTGGGTTTTAAGGTTATGGAATTATACTAGGGATAGATTGGATGATGAAGCATGGCATTGTTATAGATTTTGATAGTCAAGCAGTCCGTATAAATGATAGTGGTGGGGAGGGGCTTAAAGTGTATTATGAGCGTGAATGTTTTATGATGTTGATTTATTTATACTCCGTGGATCTCTCCCGTGTTGAGTTGATGCTAGTCCCATTATTAGGAATTTTCTAGATGAATTTGAAGAGGTTTTGAGTTTACCTCCTCATCAGGAAATTAAATTCTATATCAATATAAAGTGAGATGTGAAGCTGGTAGTCTTACCTATTAGACGTATGGCTCCGAGAGAAAGAAAAGAATTAGAAACTTAAATTTCTAGGATTTTGAATAATGGTCTTATTTGGAGAAGTACATCAAAGTGCGAAACACCCGTCGTGGTTGCCACTAAATCAGGTGGATCCTTGAGATTGTATCTTGACTATAGAGAGTTGAATAATTTGACAAGAAAGAACAAATATCCTCTTTCTCATATTGATGATTTGCTCGACCAACTCGAAGGAGCAAAGATTTTCTCTTAACTTGATCTTCCTAAGTGTTTTCATCAACTAAGGATGGCAAAAGATAACCTTTCCAAGACCATCGTTAGAACTCCCAATGCTTCTTGTGAATCATTGGTAATGCTATTCGGCCTTACGAATTCACCGATATATTTTATTGATCTCATGAGTTGTTTCTTTTGGGACAAACTAAGTAAATTTATCCTGGCGTTCATTAAAAGTGAAGATGAGCACAAATTAAACTTGTGGGAAGTGTTGAGGCGAAATTGCTTGAAGATAAAGTTTTCTAAATGTCACTTTTGGAGAAGAGAAGTAAGATTTTTGGGTCATGTTGTATCCGAGCATGGGATTTCCATTGATAAAAGTAAGGTTGTTGCTGTTAGTCCATGAGTTGATGGTTTTGATAACAACAACCTTAGAATAAGATTATAAAATATAAATACTAACATTATAGTTTAGATATTATGTATATGCAGGATTTAACCATGCAGGTACAAAGAATGAAGACTATACAGTATAGAGATTCAAGATATCAAGATTGAAGACTCATGAGTATCAAGAATATCAAGATTATCAAGAGTTCAAGATTTCAAGATAAGTATTGAGTCTAGAATTATGTTAAAACTTCACAATAGCACTGAAATCTTCACTCCATTTTTTTTTTGGGATGGAACCCATTTCTAACTTTTTAGTGGCTTACAAACCCACGACAAGTAGCTTACAAACCTACGACAAGTGGCTTACAAACCCACGAACATCCTGGTTTTGTACAAGTTCTTGAGTCCCGATATGATGAGATATTCTACAGGAAGAAGCTTGCAAAACTACTTCAAAATGATTTTCAAAACTACTTCAGAATGATTTTCAAAATTGCTTTTCAAAATGTTTTAGCCTTAAAAATTATCTTTTCAAATGATTTTCAAAAAGATGTTTTAGCCTTAAAATATTCTTTGTTTTTTGTTTTTAATAAACTCATGTTTTTAAACTTCGTTTGTTTTAAACTATCTTTATACTTAGATTTAAATATAAAATTATAGTAAAATTTTATATATATTATTCTCTATATTTATCTATGTATTTTATCTATAGTCAAGTATATTTATAAAGTTTAAAATAGTTTAATATAAGATAAAGGTTATTTTCAAAGAAAAACAAAACATCAAAATTTCCTTTGGGATGTCGACATGCCCTAGTACCCTATGTCGACATAGTGTCAGTTAGGACCAAAAATTTGAATTTCAAAAGAAGTGTCTATTCGCCATAACTTTTCACGAATGGACATGACTGTTGTTCTTCTATAAATAGAGGTTAGTTTCAATTAATTTTATATCAGATTTTTTGGTTTTTCACTTCTCTTCTTCTTCCACATTTTCTTATTCAAAATCCTATCATTACTCTGCCGAAATCAACATTGAATCTAATTAGATAATCTCTGTTTGATTCTCTATCACTATCTCAACAAGATCCAAGTGCTATTTAGAGTTATAGGCTTCTTTGTAATCTATCTAGCGAGAAAAGGTGTGATTGTAGCCTCGGAAATCAATCAAGCGAGAAAACGTGTGATTGTAGCCTTGGAAATCAATTGGGTGAACTTGTTGCCTCGGAAATCAAGTATCTCTACCTAGAGGATTGTGATTCTGGAGGTTGTACCTTGTAGCCTTGAAACCGAGGGTTGTAATTGTTGAATTGCTTTTGAAAGGATATCCGTACTTAGTTGTGCGGGACTGGATGTAGGGTAACTCCAAACCAGTATAAAATCCGGTGTGTTCTTTCCTTTACTGCATTTACTTTATTTCTGCATCTATGTTTGTCTCTGTGATTATATATGTGTCTGAATATTACATACATTTGTGTTCAAATTAACATAAACTCAAAAAGATTTAGTAATTTCTTATAAACACTATTCACCCCCCCCCTCTAGTGTTATTCCTAGCCTTAAGATCCATATTCTGCATTCCTCACATTGGTATTAAAGCAAGGTTTTCAAAAGTTTCATAATCTGAATTTTGAAATGTTTTCTAAATGGCTACCAACACTGGTACTGTTTATAACACTAGTTCATTTGTAGAAGGTCAGTCTACTACCAGACCACCACTTTTTAATGGCAGTAACTATGCATATTGGGCATGTAGGATGAAAATATATTTACAATCTAAAGGATTAGATACTTGGAATATCACACAAACTGAATATTCTGAACCCACAACTAATTTTGCATAGTGGACTACTGAGCAAAAGCATGTTGCACAAAATAATTCTAAATCAATGAATATTCTGTTTTGTTCACTTGATAGGAATGAATTTAATAGAGTGTCAGTTTGTAAGTCTGCATATGAAATCCGGAAAACTTTGCAAGTGACTCACGAAGGAACAAGCAAAGTTAAACAAACCAAAATCTCCATGCTCACAAATCAGTTTCAGTTATTTAAAATGAATACTAATGAGTCTATTTCAGATATGTATAGTCGATTTTAAGATATTGTGCATTCTTTAATATCCTTGGGAAAGGAATTTTCGAAAGAAGATCAAGTCAGAAAATTTTTAAATTCTCTCACTCCAGAATAGGATCAAAAGACACTTGCAATTGAAGAGGCAAATGACATCAGTACTTTAAAGATAGAAGAATTGATTGAAAATCTAATGTCGTTTGAAGTCCAAATGATCGGGAGAAGAGAAAGCAAAGCATCTGAAAAGAAATCAATGGCATTCAATGCATTAACTGACGGACCAGACTCAAACAGTGATAATGATGAAGAGATATAATTTATGACCAGGAATTTTCGGAAATTCCTGAAATGTAGAAAGATGAATAATCTCAAGAGAAACAACTATAAGAATTCTGGAAATCAGAATGTAGTGCCAAACAATGTCAAATGCTTCAACTGTGATGAACCAGGCCATATCAAAAGAAACTGTCCATATCCAGAAAGGCAGAATCCTCCTATAAACAATGACTCAGTAAAGAAATGGAAGCGTGCATTTACTGCTACTCTAGATGACTTAGACTCGTCCTTAAGCGATGATGATCAGAAGATAGATAACTCAAATTTGTGTTTCACGGCAGTTCACGACTTCAACAAATTCAAGGAAACGGATTTAGAAAAAGGTACACATTTATAATACAATTGAGTGAAATTGCATGCTTAGAATTAGATGATTGATTACTTGATTGATTGATTTTGAATTGGTGTGTTGATTGAATTTTAAATTTTTTTTTATTATTATAATTTTATTATTATTTTTTAATAATATAATAATATTTTCTGGAATATACTATAATTCTAATAATATTCTAGATATATATATATATATATAGACATTAAAATAATAAGTATATATATACTAGAATACTTAGGAAAAATAAATCATAGAAATTCACAGGCACATGTCGACATGGTCCCTACCATGATGTCGACATGGGTACAAATTTTGAAATTCAAAATTTGAATTCAAATGCTTGAATTCCCCCCACCTTTTCACTTCATTCAATACTCTGAAAAGGCATCTTTTGACCAGAGAACATGTCTTTCAAAAATCTATTTATTCACTATCTTTTATCACAACTTTTCACCTTCATTTTCAAATTCAAACTCTCTCTTCAAAACTTCAAGCTCTCTATTCTCTACTTTAATAGCTTCTTCAAGCAACCCCTCCACCATGAGACTTTCCAGAAACTTGAAAGAGCAACTCCTCAATAATCCGGAGGCAATAAAAGCATACATCAATTATGTTAATTATGGAAAAGTCTATCCCGGAAAGTTTGCTATCTTTCAAGATTTTGCTTCTTATGAAATTGATACTCTTTTAGCAAACAATCAAATTCTTAAGTCTTGTTGATTCTTCTCAAAATGATTTTGTTTATTACCCAAATCATGTTAAAATTTTCTATGCAAAATCTCAATCGAGAATTTTATGAAAGAAATGATAATGAAATTTGGAGTAGTGTCAAAGGCACTAAAATTATTTTGAATTGTGATCTTTTGGGTACCATTCTCAATTGCAAAAGCACGGGAATGGATCTTTCTAGTTTTCAAATCGATGAACATGATCGTGAGACATTTCATCATATTTTTGAAGGAGAAGAAAACTTTGAATTTAAAAACCGAAACTTTCGTCCTAAAGCAAGAATTGTCAATCTTCTTTTACAACATACTTTGACCCCAAGATCGGGAAATTCTAACAATCCTACTTCAAAAGTGTGCAAAGCACTTTTTGCTATTTTCGGAAATTATGATATCAATTGGGCGCAAGTTATTTTGCATGAACTTCGTCCTAAAAATTTTGAAATGGGAGAAAACACTTTATACCAAGGAATTTACCTTACTCGGATTTTCAACTATTTTGGAGTAAATTTCAAAGGAGAAGAATTTATTTCAAGAAAAGTTTTTAATATCTCAAACATTTCTCTCATGAAAATCCCATATGTTTTTCAACCTTATGAGACTCTTGCCGAAAAGGAAGAGCGTTTGGCTCATGAAGAAATGGAAGAGGAGGAAGAGGAAGAAGAAGAAGAAAGGGATGAAATGGAAATAGAAGAAGAAGGAGAATGAGAAACATCCCTAGAAAGTATTGAATATCCCTCCAATCCTACCAACAAAACCCTTCTCAAAAACCAAAAGATTATTGTTGAGAATCAACGGGTTCTTAAAAGATCCGTTAGTAAGAAGTTGGACAAAATATCATCCAAGATGAACAAGTTTTTCTCCAAAGTCAGCAAGAAACTTGGATTATCTTCATCTTCATCATCCTCTAACTAGTTCTATATTTTCATATCATGTCGAATTAGTTTAAGTTTGTTTTTTGAGTGTTTATGTAGTTCTTCATGGTTAATCATTGTATTATCCTATTATACAATGAAATTAATTTCTTTTTCTGTTATCTAGCTTATCTTATCTCATGCATAAATGTTAGTATATTATATAAATATATATATATATACACACAATTATTCACAAAATCAAAAAGGTCATCAAAATTCACTAGGCCATGTCGACATCACCCCTTTGACCATGTCGACATGTACTGGTCAAAAATGACACTTCATTTTGAATTTGAATAACTACCATATGTCTATTCATTTCAAATGAATTTCTACACTTATATATACCCATTTCTTCCAGAATTCATTACTGAATATTATTTCTTATCTATTCTATCTCTCATTCTTTTCACAATTTCAAAAATGGCTAATCCAATTCATAACTTATCCGAGAATCTTGAAGAAACTCTTAATTCATTCAAGAATATTCTCTCGTTCATTCTTCGTAACCAGTGACACTTAGAATTGAGTCAAATGCAGATGATCAAGGAGCAAGAAAGGCATTTCGAGGCAATTCGATGGATGATTTCTTCCCTACACAAGGATGATAACGAAGCACATCCTCCTGCCTCTCCCACAAATGACAATGAAAATTGGGATGCCATCAAAGCAGACCCTATTTTCGGAGAAGAAGGATGGGTGAAAGTTTCTCGTAACGTTTAATTTGATTGCCTTATTTAATTACTTTGTTTGAATTGATTGCTTTGATTGAAATTGGTTGTTTTTGATTGATTTGATTAACACTTGGTGTGGTTTGATGATTGTATAAATATACATTGATATATTTATAATCGTTGATTGAATATCATGTCTATAAGTATAGTTATTTCTTAATATACTCTATTATATAGTTTATTAATGCAGGTACTTGAGTACAAGAATGAGGGGGAGTTATATAGTTTAGAGTTTGTTTGTTTTTGTTGATGACAAAGGGGGAGAAATATAAAATAGGGTAGTTAGGCATAGATTAAGGGGGAGTTATTAGATTTAGGGGGAGTTATTAGGATAGAAGTAATATTTTATAAAAAAGGTTGTCATCATCAAAAAGGGGGAGATTGTTAGTCCATGAGTTGATGGATTTGATGACAACAACCTTAGAATAAGATTATAAAATATAAATGCTAACATTATAGTTTAGATATATATGTATATGCAGGATTTAACAATGCAGGTACAAAGAATGAAGACTGTACAATATAGAGATTCAAGATATCAAGATTGAAGACTCATGAGTATCAAGAATATCAAGATTATCAAGATTTCAAGATAAGTATTGAGTCTAGAATTATGTTAAAACTTCACAATAGCACTGAAATCTTCACTCCATTTTTCTTTTAGAATGGAACCCATTTCTACCTTTTTAGTGGCTTACAAACCCACGACAAGTAGCTTACAAACCTACGACAAGTGGCTTACAAACCCACGAACATCCTGGTTTTGTACAAGTTCTCGAGTCCTGATATGATGAGATATTCTACAGGAAGAAGCTTGCAAAACTACTTCAAAATGATTTTCAAAACTACTTCAGAATGATTTTCAAAATTGCTTTTCAAAATGTTTTAGCCTTAAAAATTATCTTTTCAAATGATTTTCAAAAAGATGTTTTAGCCTTAAAATATTCTTTGTTTTTTGTTTTTAATAAACTCGTGTTTTTAAACTTCGTTTGTTTTAAACTATCTTTATACTTAGATTTAAATATAAAATTATAGTAAAATTTTATATATATTATTCTCTATATTTATCTATGTATTTTATCTATAGTCAAGTATATTTATAAAGTTTAAAATAGTTTAAGATAAGATAAAGGTTATATTCCAAGAAAAACAAAACATCAAAATTTCCTTTGGGATGTCGACATGCCCTAGTACCCCATGTCGACATAGTGTCAGTTAGGACCAAAAATTTGAATTTCAAAAGAAGTGTCTATTCGCCATAACTTTTCACGAATGGACATGACTGTTGTTCTTCTATAAATAGGGGTTAGTTTCAACGAATTTTATATCAGATTTTCTGGTTTTTCACTTCTCTTCTTCTTCCACATTTTCTTATTCAAAATCCTATCATTACTCTGCCAAAATCAACATTGAATCTAACTAGATAATCTCTGGTTTGATTCTCTATCACTATCTCAACAAGATCCAAGTGCTATTCAGAGTTATAGGCTTCTTTGTAATCTATCTAGCGAGAAAAGGTATGATTGTAGCCTTGGAAATCAATCAAGCGAGAAAAGGTGTGATTGTAGCCTTGGAAATCAATTGGGTGAACTTGTTGCCTCGGAAATCAAGTATCTCTACCTAGAGGATTGTGATTCTGGAGGGTGTACCTCGTAGCCTTGAAATCGAGGGTTGTAATTGTTGAATTGCTTTTGAAAGGAAATCCATACTTAGTTGTGCGGGACTGGATGTAGGGTAACTCCGAACCAGTATAAAATCCGGTGTGTTCTTTCCTTTACTGTATTTACTTTATTTCTGCATATGTGTTTGTCTCTGTGATTATATCTGTGTCTGAATATTACATACATTTGTGTTCAAATTAACATAAACTCAAAAAGATTTAGTAATTTCTTATGAACACTATTCACCCCACCCCCTCCAGTGTTATTCCTAGCCTTAAGATCCATATTCCGCATTCCTTACAGTTGCGGTACAAGATTGGAAAGTACTGAGTAGTACGATCAAAGTTCGTAGTTTTCTTGGGCCAGATATTATCGAATGTTCATCAAGGAATTCACGTAATTGTTACATCTTTAACTCACCTAACTAGGAAGAACCATGTCTTATTATGGGACGCATAGTTGGAAGTCATTTTATTAAGATGAATCAATTATTGACTAGTGCTTCGGTTCTTGTTATTGTGTAGGAAGCTAAACCATTAACCGTATATGCCAATGCTTATTGTGCGGGACTCGGTGTGGTTCTTATGAAAGAAGATAAAGTAATTGCTTATGACAGTGGGAAATTTAAGACCCATGAGAAGAACTGTCTAACTCATGATTTGAAGTTGGCGGCCACTGTCTTCACTTTGAAGACACTGATGAATTATTTATTGAGTGAGAAGTTTGAGCTATTCACCGATCATAAATCTTTGAAGTACTTATTATCCCAAAAAAATAACAATCTTATGCAACAAAGATGGATGGAATTCCTAGCATCATATGATTTTGGAAATTCAGACATTCTAGGAAAGGAGAATGTTATGGCAGACGCGTTGGGTAGAAGGAATGTTATGTTGGGTTCTATGTTTGTTGATTTGGAGTTTATTACAGAGTTTTATTTTCGACCTTCCTACAATGTGTTACCCAGTTTGTTGACAATATCAGAAGTTAGACCCATAATTATCGATCAAACGGCTCTAGCCAAAGACTTGATGCGAGCATTGTAGAGATCATAGATCGGATTTGGAAAGGGGAGAAGTCTAACCATAGTGACGGCTATTCCATTGATGCAAAGGGTTGGCTTCGTAAGGATGGAAGGTTGTGTGTTGTCGAAGTGGGGGTTTGATTGATAAGGTGCTTTGAGAGAGCCATCATTCTAGGATGACTATTCATCATGGTGGCAACAAAATGTATAATGATGTGAAGCACATTTATTATTAAAAGCTATGTAAAGGCTTGTTTCAGAGTTCAAAGAAAAGTGCATGATTTGTCGACGAGTCAAGGCCCAACAAAAGAAGCCCAAAGGTTTGTTATTGTATATGGAGCTTTACATTGGAAATGGGAGCATATTTCCATGTATTTTATAAATGATTTGCCATGGAATAAGAGAGGAAATGGGAGCTTATGGGTTGTTGTGGACCATTTTACAAAGAGCGCTCATTTTATTTCAGTGAATGTTTCGAGAACTGCTCGATCTCTAGCGACGTTGTATATGCAAGAGATAGTGAAGTTACATGGTGTACCCTCTAGTACCGTGAGCGATACAGATCCATTCTTCATAAGTGAGTTTAAAAGTGCTTGCAACAAGCGTTCGGCATGGAATTGAACTTAAGTATGGCTTATCGTCCTCAAACCAATAGCTAAATCGAAAAAGTAAACAATGTACTTGTATACTTGTTGAGAGCTTATATTATTGATTTTGTGGCTTATGGAAAGATCACTTACCTCAATGTTGAATTTGCATACAACAATAGCTTCCAAGCTAGTATCGACAAGACACCATTGGAAGCTTTGTGTGGATGCCATTGTAAGCCTCCACATAACTCCTTTACTCATTTTTAAGTGCTCTCTCTTCCCTAACTGCCTATACCCCTTACCCATTAGTGAAGCCATCTTTTCAGCTTAAAATTCTAAAGAGAAAGAGGAGACCGTGAAGCTCTAAGAGAAATTCTATACAAACAAAATGTTATGCTCTTGGTGTGACTCTTCGGTAAAAGTTATACTTTATCTAGTTTTATTAATATATATATATATATATATATGTGTGTGTGTTTGTACTATGTCATCATGATAATTTAAAAAAAATTCGACCATGATATTCTATTAAATAATTAATTATTTATTTATTTTCATGTAAATATATATATATATATAGAAGTTGTTTTGGTATAATAATTATAATAGATTTAGAATTTTTATATTATATATACATATATACAAAATTTTTATTAATATATATATTGAACAAACATTTTTCAGATTATTACTTCTGATATAAAAATATTAAAAAATTCTTAAGATTGTTTCAAGTTTAATAATATACACATATATGCGTGTGTGTGTGTGTTTTTATATATATACAGATATGTTTATAAAAAAATTGGACCTCAGCAATATATATTAATCATAATATATATATTTTATTGTTCGAACTGGCCCAGCACTCAGCGGGTTAATGGGTTAATTTCAAAAGGTTTTACCATTTTAGATCTTATTGGGCCTATGAAGTCTAATTGATTTAGATCCAATCTAAATAATTTTAAATAAAATCTTTGTTGTATTTAATTAATTAATATAAAGGTTTGATTTGTTTATGTATATAAAATATACAAAGTGTATATGTGTATCAAATACACACATACATGTAAGTGTACGTGCAACATATGGATGTGTACATGGTTTAACGTGGCCATGTAAAAGTACTATGATTTTCACCGCAACAGACACATTAGCCCCTTTATATACATATTTGCTTTCTATTAAAATTTTAAAATTAAAATATTATAAAGTATACATATATATACATACATACATTATATATACCAGCACAAAAGCACGTCCGTTGGACGTGTGCATTGAAAATAGTAATTCCCTCTTGTTATAGTATAGTATTGGAAGATTGAATTGAGTTAGGGGAAAAAATAATTAATTTGTGTACGTACAAAAATTTAGAAGTAGTATTGGGAGATGAAATTTCAAGTGAAAGCGGGTCTAGCCATAAAATGTTAAACATACATCATTCTTTATAACGATGATATAAAACCATATATAGGAAGCCTCTGAATGCAGAAAGAAATTTTGGAATAGCAGATATATAAAACACATTATTAGTAAAGGTGTGTGAAAAGCCTTAAAGCTGTTTTAGTTGTTGGAAATGTATATAGGAAAGGTGACATAAAACTGGACCATCTTTCTAGAAATGAAACCAAAGTATTTTGAACAAAGTTACAAAATTATTCATTTATTACTCAGTTAAAAAAAAGGTATATTATAGTTGTAGCACTGAGTACTATTTACGTAAAAACTGTATATCACAATGTATATCACAAAAAATCTGTCTATAAAAGATTGAATGTATATGAAGTGAAAATGTGTTTCAAAATGAAAGTCAGACTAAATGTTAGTACATGTGGAGCACATGGTTTAATATTGTGTTATATTTGATGAATACAATAAACTAATAGTAGTATTATCATCATTAAATCATACATCGTTTACTGGTTTGTGGTAAGCAGTAGAGTGGAAATGGTTGGTGCTGCAGATGAAAATGTCACATTCTTTATTGGTGAACTCAACAAATATTAAAAAAAACTGAATCAAAAATATAAAGGTTACAGCTAACTTGCTTAATTAAGTTATGAATAAAACATTTTCTCTCCACCTTTTCCAGGCTTATGACCGACATCATTACAAAAAAATTATAGATGGCAGAGTTAGAAATGTTTGTGTATGTCAAATGGTGTTAGGGTTAAAAAAATATGAATAGGATTCTGTCAAAAATACAGTTGGTTAATTATATATAAACTAACTGCATGTGAAAATAATATGATGATTGACACATGTTTTGATTAAATGCGAGCAAAACATCTTTGTAAAGTACATTTCTAGCATGAGTACCATTTTTCCTTCGAATTTTTCTATTTTGTACTAATACCTTTGTTGTTTAATGCCCAGTTCCTTAAGATAAAGCTATATATAGTTGACCATGAGTGAAAACATGTTGTGGAAGATAGATGCCAAACATTAGGAATAGTTTGTACTTGTGATTTGTTAATTGTTATATAGAAAGCTAATTTAATTGGAAATTGTTTTCAAATGAGGGTGAAAGGCATGTTGACATTTTCTAAAGGCTTTAGTGGTATACGTGAGATAAATACTCTTGTACCTTGAAAATGACCAACTATAATTTCTGCATCTGTAAGATTTCTATCGAAAACACGACATATTAACCTTTGTCCATTACATGATCCAATTTTAGGTTCAATATTCCTAAGCAGCATTATTGGAGATCTTAGTTTAAGAGTTAGCTTATAAGGTGGTAATTCACCTGGAGCAAGTGAATTCAAAAATTCTTGTTGATACAAATTAGTTGTATCATCAGCAGTAGCAAAAGAATAATAAATGTGGTCATTGGTTGGAAACATGGTTATTAACTTATTATTAAGTTCATCAACAGACTTATTTGTTGGAGCTAATATGGCTCTGTTCATTATATAATTAATATCGTATAGTCTAGTAGTAAGTGAGGGGAAGATAGAGTTAAATCAAAGTGTAAATAGTGGTTGTGTTATTCCAAGTTGTAACAATATCATTTGGGAGTTCGTTCACGTTATCTTGTACGTAGCTTTCCTCTCCATTTCCAATACGTAAAATAAAATCAGCTTATGAATGGTCATTTTTAGCATGCATATTTTATGTAAAGTGGATTACGTAAACATATGACCATAGGTATGGTTTTACTATGCATGTATCAATTGTTTGAGCTTTGGCGCATTTCATCACGATGGGCAAAATTTGATGGAAATCGCCTCCTAAAATGACAACTTTACCACCAAATGGTTTATCACTATTGGTTAGATCTCTTAGTGATTTATCAAATGCCTCAAATGCATGATGATGAGCCATTGTTGCTTCATCCCATAGTATAACAGTTGATTCGCATAGTAATTTTGCAGTACTAAATTGTTTAGGAATGTAATAGGTGGAGGAGGTATCAAGATTAATTGGAATTTTCAATCGAGAATGTGCAGTTCAACCTCCTGGCAAATCTATAGAAGCAATTCCCGAAGTGGCAACTGGAATTGCAATGAGTCCTTGACTTCTTGATAAGCTAAAATTGCACGATATAAATATGGATTTTTAGTTCCTCCTAGACTGTCTATGAAATAAATTGAATTTGTTTTGAATTTTATCAAATTCATTATCATATCAAATGCCTCATTCTGTTGTAAGTTTAAGTTATTTATGGATTCTATGTCTTGTAATGGTATTTCTACGGATTGTTCTTGTAAAATAAGGCTTGAGTTAGTGTAATTAGTAGTATAATTAAAATTATCGTGAGGAAAGTCGTAATCCAAAACTGATTTTTTATATTGTTTGAGTAGGTCTTTAAGATCTGAAAGAAACAAAAGTAAAAAATGTGTATTGTTAGTGGTGGAAGTGGATGTATGTTGATAATCTTCGATTAAATATGGTAAAAACTCTTCCTACAACCGTCGCATATGAGTTGGTTCACAATATACTAAAATTTTAATGAATAACCTTCTTAGTGCAGCAGGCATATGTGTATTTGAAGCATCTCTCAAACAGTCTTTAATATTATTATTATTTTCTAGCAAACCTATATGTTTAACCACTTCTTTAAATGTATTATAGTGTACTCTGCAAGTGGTAAGTAAATCATTAAAGGATAATGGTCCTCTAACATGTGTTAATAAAAATCTCAAAAAAATAATGATCACCTTCTATAGGGGATACGACATAAATTCTACCTATTACCCTACAATTATTTAATCTACGCATCCACTCCTTCCATTTGGACTTCCACCAATATTTCTCTAGAAACTCATGATAAAAGTATTGTCGTGCCTCTGCATCGTTAACATTTTAAACAAAAAATTCAGTAAGCATTGTTTTCAATCTATTTTGATCGTCCAAAACATGTTGTAATTGTTCATTTGAAGAAAACTGTAGTTGTTGTCTATTTGGTAGATGTATTTGTAAACCAATAACAAAGAGTGAAATGTTACTGCATGAAAATTTAAATGTTCTCCATAAGCCTTTCGGTGCACAAACCAATTGTGCATTAGCAAATTTAGAAATTTCATCCTCATTGTCATAAGGTGCAGTAGATACACCAACTAACACACAGTCCGACCCCTTGTAGACATACTTATAAAGATATTTTATGGATTTAATAGTAGAGCAAATTTTAACATTTATATGAAAATCGTATTTAGGAGTAAATAAGGATTGTAAGAAACTGCCCAACGGTTGTCAATTGTGTGTTCCATTGTTTGCTTTTGTATCATGTTATCACATCTTCTATAAATTGGTTATGCATCATTTCCTTGTAAAGTTATGGGAGCGAAAGGCTTGGGAAATCCTTTCTTACACTGATCTTTTTTCATACAAACAGCATTTGAATTAAACTGACCAAATGGATGATGAATCATTTATTTCATAATAGCATTATATAAATCAGGTTCATACTCTTTGCAAGAGATTTTAGCTCTAACAAAAGCATCGTATTCATCGGGTTATTAATCCTATAATTTTCAGCTAAAATTAGTAAAATATGTGAATGTGGGAATCCACTTTTTTGAAATTCAGTGACATGCACATGTGCAATAACTTTACCTAAAGTGCCTTTATCAAATAAATCACCTTTTAATTGTTCTAATTTAGCATGAAATATTCTTGTTGTCAAATCTGGTCTATCTTATGGTTGTTGATCGGGAAGTAATTCATAAGTAATTTCAACCCATTTGGCATTACTCATAATAATAATAAATTAGGTTTTCCGTACTTTTGCACCACTGCCATTGCATCTTCGTACTGTTGGTGCATATCTCATGGACTAACAATATGAGATGATGGAATAATTTTTTTGACACCAATGTTTCCTGGTTTGTTGAGTTATAGAGTTGGTTACAAATTAAGATGATAAGAGATAATTAGTAACGACGGAATGTGACATATTTAAGGTAAAGAAGTTACTGGTGGATGTCTCTCACATGGTGAGGGCATCTTATAAACCTGATAAAACTCGGCTCTAATGGTATCTTGGTTATTGCAAAGAAACCTAATTCGCATGGTTTCTATTTTCACGAACATATCAAGTGTGTATTGTTGAAATATACATCCACCAAGCAAAAGAAGCGATGTCTCTTCTCCTTGAATCTATGGACAAAAATAATTATATGCAGTAATAATATGTTCGTATGATATTGAAATACGATTTGCAAGTTAAAATGTGGCAAAATGATTATAAAACATGAATTGGAAAATATTATAGTCCATATATTGCTATTTTTAGATATGCTAAAAGAATGTAATATGTAAATGGAAAATAGCAATTTTGAACAGATGCACAAACATGTAAATTATTTTATATTGCAAAATGAACATTCTGTGTTATGTTAATTAATAACATCGCATTTGTACCTATGGGAGTAGTAAGATGCGCGACTAATTAGAGTATTTCCATTGTCATATATGTTCAAATTCCAACCATGTTCACCATATGCTAGTAAGAGATGATATTGTAGTGGATCATAAAATCTGACTGTATCTAGAACTTCTTGTAGATTTCCACTTCTTATTTCAACTATAATATCACTACCTTGCAAATCATCTGATTTGTCTCCTATGACAATCCCAACTACTTGTGATGTAGCTGGTAATTCATGAATATGTCGGTTTATTGTGATCTTTTTTATTTTAATTCTGCAAATTTGCAGATCTTCACATTGTCCTAGTTGACGAAAGATAGATACATAAGGGTTATATGTATCTAAAATATGCTTTAGGTCAAGAAGTATATCGGATCTTAGCGCTTCATTATCTAGTTGTCGATTTTCTATCTCATGCTCTATGTCATATATATACAGTTGTAAATATCTTAGCCTATTTTCAGTTGTAGGTAAAGCGCTTCCAATACGATGATATATAAAACCTTATGCATGGTAGGAATAAACTCCATTTGTTGCATTCGCTAGAGTTTGATCAATAATTGCACTCGATGTAAAAGCAAATGATTTATTATAAGCTATGATGTTGGTTTTATAATGCGTACCAACTTAACCTTGGTCGGTAAATAAGTTAAGTAGTTCTTATGGAGAAGTAGGTTGACAATTACTAATATTTCCATTTGAACGGCAGTTTTCTGAAGTTTCCAAGCTGAATTTTTTGGCTGTATAGAATTGACAGTACATAGTTGTGGCAGTAGGTGTATATGAAGAACATGATTTGCCATAAAGACCACAGTTGCGATTAGTTATAAAAGGTGGCAAATGTACTATAACTTCCTCATTTTCAAATATTGCAGTTCTTATATAAAAGTCGAAAAGGAGATATTTACAACTGCTGATGAAATGAACGGAAAAAAAGGAGTTGATAAAAATTGGAAAAATATGCCAAGAATGAAATACTGAAGGTGGTTATGGTAGTAACTGTTATTAACAACTTTTCAAAAAGTTGGTTGATTTCTTTCAAGGTGTAGGTCATAAATTGTACATAATAAGTGAGTTGTTATGTACTGTAATAATACAGCCTAATAACTATTTGAGTATCCATGTTATAATGAATATCATCCTAAAATAGTATGTTTGCAAATTTCTTGTTGATAGACTAACAGACCTAAATATCAAATTTCATTTAATTTCACACTTGTAGTTAAAGAAAATCTATTTTCGGTTGTTTAAGATTTTGGTTAATTATTTTAACAGTTTGGTACACTAAAGGGTATGGCTTATCACCATCACCCTGTTCATAGTGTAAGTTTTAACTATGTTGGGTTCTATTGTTATTCAGCACGTTGTTTCTCAACTTGAAACTATCTATCAGTAATAGTATTATGTAAAACATTGATAATTTGAAAGATGAAACTGAAAATGTGAATATAAATTAAAATTAGTACATGTTGCACGTTTGTTTGCATTTCAGATGTTTGCAATCGTTGCAAACATCTTTGTCGTCTATAATTAGCCGGCTTGACTTCCCTTGCATTGCTTGACATCCTATTACATCAAGCTCATAGTGGCAACCGATGTCGTTCTCGTTTGTGAACATTCATTGTTTATCATAGGAAATAGGAAAAAAATTAATTTACTAAACAACGTTTACTAGATTGCTATATTTACATCGGATAATTAAAAGAGTAAATATTCTAGTGGTGTATGAAAATTTGCATTGTACATAACTTGATTACATAGTAGTTGTAGGACAAAAATAGAGTGAAATATATATTATGATAAAATAGTGAAGCAGTAATGAAAGCAAGTAAGAAGTGGATGGTATAACTCCTTATAGTAAGAATATAGAAAAACAATATGGAGATAGCGAAGGAGAAATCATACTTTAAGTAGTGTTTGTTGTTACTGTTATGGATGAAACGGTAAAAAAGAAGGTGATAATTTTGGATCCATGTAAAATGTTTTGAATTATTCAAGTGGGGCTAAGTCAGTAATTATAACTACTAGCATGTTGAAAACATTTTCTAGAAATATCATACAGCTAGTAACAAATAAGAACTAAATGGTATTACCTGTTGGATGTTGGATATCTTCCATTTCCTATTAAGTCTTCATGTTGAATCATGGAGATGTAATAATAACCTAAAGAAAAAAATGATGGATAAAAATAAGAGTTTAAATAATAAAATAAGATAAGGATTGCTGACGGTAAAAATGGCCATCAACGCCTAAATAATGTGAAAGTACCACCAATCCAATAACAATACTAATCAGAGAATAAAATAAGTTCACAAATCATATATATTTAGTGCAGAAAAGTAAGTAAACACGCGAATTTTTTATTGGTTTGCCAAACTTTAGCCTACGTCCACTCCAATAATTTTATTATTTATACTGTAAGATTACAAGTACAGTTGTTCTTGACTTAGAAAATTAATGAAGGAAGAGAAAAGAGTGATGAAAAATAGCCAACTCAATGATCCCTGAATGAATGCCAAGCCTGATGTATTTATAGGAGAAAACGTGCAAGTATCTTGCTCAAAACTTGGATTTGAACTCTCTAGGCCAAGACGACCTGACCCACAAAAATCCATACCGATTGTACCCCTATATCACCAAGGCTTATAATGTCAAGATTGTAAGAGGGGATTTTATCCGGTATGCTAACAATTGAGCCATTAATATCTCCAGTCAGAGGAGCTGGTGTTTCTTCCTTAACCAGAGCCTAATGTGGCTATGGAACCAGATAGGGTGAATTAATTTTAGCTTCAAATGACGGGGAATAATCAGTACTTGATTATCGTCGCTCGCCAATGGACTCGTGATCGAGGTTCACGCCCTCACTATTACCCCCGTCCTCATCATTATCATCATCATTGTCGTCGTCGTCGCTATCATCATTTCCTTCTCCTACGATGTTGCCATTACCATCACCCTGCACATTCTCTTCTTGATTAATCTAAGGATCTTGAATAAGAGGATTCTCTCGGTCCATTTTATCTTGGAGCTCGTCCTCATCCTCTTAAAGGGCCTGAGCACCTCCACGAACAGTTGGCATAAGGCATACACTACGATCATTATCTAAAAGATTAAAGTGCTGCATCCTTTCATTCATCAGCAGATATCTCATTTCTCACTCTTCGATAGGAATAACTTGTAAATCTTGGTGATATGTGCCAAAGTTGCACTATTAGGCCTCCTCAGAATATCCATAAAGTTATGAAATAAAGGAATTAGCGGTTCGGACAGACTAGCTCAATCAATATAAAGTATGATAGTAGAACTTATGTCCTGAGAGCCATTTCTGGGTAAAACCAGGTGGGTAGTGTACAAAGAAGTACTCGTACTTGAAATAACTAAGTTTGTTCCAAAGACCGATGATAATGCGATGGTTCAAAATAAGTGAGAGAAGGACTTTCTTTACGCTTTTTGAGGGTGTATAGATCTGTGCAGTTAATGCCCCGCTATAACCCTGCTATATCTCACTGCGGATTTCTACTGCTACGATTTTTCCATATAACCCCTGTTATAGTTCTAGTATACCAAAATAGAGAATACATAATTATAAACTCGTCGCACAAGTTTATAGCTCAGATTTCCACTACACTGGAATTCTGTATTAATTATTATAACAATATGAATGTTGTAAATAAATTACAACAACAGTGTTATACTATTTTGAATAAATAGTATAACAAAATTAAAGGATAGAATGTAGAATAATAATTCTAACCCGATTATGTCTGAGGCTCGTCGTAACGATTTCCTTAAGAATTTTATTTCAAAATTCCCCCAAGATACAACAGACGTATTCTGCTCGAGATTGTAGTGAGTATATCACTCTGTGATTTAGAGTATAGCAGCAGAAGAGAAGAAGAAGATTAGGATTTCTAAAAAATAGTTAGGAAAGTGATCAGTTTTCCTTCTTATTTATAGTTGGTCTGTATCTCTTCCGAATGGTCGTGTCTGCACCCGTTCGCTCAAACAGTCGCGTTTGTACCTCTTCGTACAGTCACATCTGTTTTTATGCCATCGCTGCCTTTTAACGGGTCGCACCCACTCATGCCGCATCCATTCGCCCGCGTCCGCTTCAGTCGGGTCGCACCCGCTACTATTCACGCCTATTCAACCCACGTCCGCTTTGATCTGCATCTGTTCGTATGCCCTGCAACTGTCAGAAAACCCGGTCCAGTTTGTAGTAAAAATACGAGTATCATATTAGACCCAAACCCAAACCCGGCCCGGTTCGGTCGGACGGCGGTGGCACGCGCGTGTGTGGTGGTGATGCATGATCTCCCTCCTCACAACGAAGCATACATTTGGGAGCCCCAGGCCCCCAACCTCCTCATGAGAAAACCATATATAAACCAATATAGCTCTCAACAATTTGGCGATGTGGGACTTTGGACTTTGTATATTTCTATTCATTTTATTTCTTAAGGAATTCCAACAATCCCCCACATGAATGATAATATACATATCCCCCACACAAAGCGAAATATCACAGAGTACATATGGAATAATGCTTTATCATGGATAAGTAGATATTTCACTTTGAACTTTCCCTAGTTAAAACTTATCGGATCTACTTGGCTAATCGGTGAATTATTTCATCTTGAACCGTCGGCCTTTATTGTATATCCAGACAATAAGCTTTACGAAGCATTGATTCCCTTCTCATCCAATCTCTTGGTTGTGTTCATTTTGGTCCTGAACAATTTTTGGTTCTGCGAGTGTTTTAGAGAATAATAGCCTTTTAATATTCTCATAGAGCCGACCCAGCTCACACTAACATAGGTGATCGCAACCATTAAGAGTGTCCTACATATACCCCACTTGTTATTTCTAAGATATGGTCATCATTAAAAAACATAGTTTTAACCTTTAAATACTTCTGTAGGCATGCATTTATATTGTGCACCATAGGAATGGAGTTGGACTATGTCCACGCAAATGCATTACGTCTTGAGTTATTCAGAACTGGTTTGCCTATTGATCCTAGTCCGTGGGATCTCCAGTCGCTAGGATAGGTTTTTGTATAAGATAACTCTTGGTGGTTTAGGCTTTTAAACCTATTCCCCTCGATGCACAGTCAATTTTCTCTCTTGATAAACCTTTAGTAAATGGATCCGCTAGGTTATCATTTGTTCTCACATAATCTATGGAAATAGTTCCATTTGAGAGTAACTGCCTAACTGTGTTATGGCGTCGACGAATATGTCATGACTTTCCATTATACACAAAGTTGTGCGCTCTGCTTAGTGCAGCTTGGTTATCACAGTGTATGCATATGGCTGGTACAGGTTTAGGCCAAAATGGAATATCTTCTAAAAAGTGACGAAGCCATTCTGCTTCTTCGCCTGCTTTATCTAAAGCGATGAACTCCGATTCCATAGTGGATCGAGCTATGCATGTTTGTTTAGTAGATTTCGATGACACTGCTGCCCCTGCTAAGGTAAAGACATAACCACTCATTGATTTTGATTCCTCTGAATCAGCAATCCAATTTGCATCACTATATCCTTCTAAGATGGCATGATATTTTCCATAATGTAAGGAATAATTTGTAGTATTTTTTAAATATCCAAGTACTCTCATTAGTGCTTTCCAGTGTTACTTCCCTGGATTGCTCGTATACCTACTTAGTCGACTCACTGCATAAGCTGTATCTGGTCTTGTGCAATTCATCAGATACATGAGACATCCTATTACACGAGAGTATTCCAGTTGCATTACACTCTCATTAGTGTTTTTATGCAGTACTTCTGATGGATTAAAAGGTGTTCTCACTCCTTTAATTCCATAGTCTTGGAATTTTTCAATCACTTTGTCTACATAGTGTGACTGAGACAATTCAATTCCATTAGGAGTTCTTATTATTTTGATTCCCAAAATAACGTCTGCAACTCCTAAATCTTTCATATCGAAATTGCTAGTTAACATCTTCTTTATGGTCTCTATTACCTGAGTATTTGGACCAAATATTAACATATCGTCTACATATAAACAAATCATCACATATGATTGTCCAATTTGTTTATAATAAACACACTTATCGCATTCATTTATACGAAAACCATTTCTCATCGTGACACTATCAAATTTTGCGTGCCATTGTTTTGGAGCTTGTTTTAGTCCGTATAATGATTTTACTAATCTACAGACTTTGTTTTCATTTCCTTTGGAAATAAAACCATCAGGTTGCTCCATGTAGATCTCCTCATCGAGATCTCCATTTAAGAATGCTGTCTTTACATCCATTTGATGAATTTCTAGACCATAAATTGATGCAATTGCTATTAGCATTCTTATAGAGGTTATTCGTGTTACTGGCGAATATGTATCAAAGAAGTCTACTCCTTCTTTTTGACGATATCCTTTGTCTACTAATCTGGCTTTATACTTGTCGATAGAGCCATCTGCTTTCATTTTCTTCTTGAAAATCCATTTGCAGCCAATAGGTTTTATTCCAGGTGGAATATCAACAATTTCCCAAGTTTTATTACTTAGAATTGAATCAATCTCACTTTGGATTACTTCTTTCCAACATGAAGATTCAAAAGATGACATTGCTTCCTTGTACGTTTGAGGTTCATGTTCTAACACATATGTGAAAAAATCCGAACCAAATGTCTTGGAAGTCCTAGCCCTTACGCTTCTTCTTGGTTCAACTTCCTCAATCTCATGATGAGTTTCATCTTCATGTGAATTGCTTGATTCTTCTCTTGTCCTTTTAGGGACATTATTCCCTTTATTCCTTTTGTGCGGAAACACATCTTCAAAGAATGAGGCATTTCTAGATTCCATGATTGTATTTACATGAATATCAGCTATATCAGACTTGAATACCAAAAATCTATAGGCACTACTATTTTGGGCTGGCCCTAAATAGTAACAATCTACTGTTTTTGGTCCAAGTTTGACTTTCTTGGGAGGTGGACCTGGGACTTTTGCCAAGCACCCCCATACTTTAAGGTATTTAAAACTTGGTTTGTGTCCTTTCCATAACTCATATGGAATTGTTCCTGTTTTATTGTGAGGAACTTTGTTTAATATGTGATTAGACATATTTAAGGCTTCCCCCCACAAGTTCGTCGGTAGACCAGAAGTTAAAAGCATGGCATTAATCATGTCTTTTAACGTTCGGTTCTTCCTCTTGGCTACACCATTTTGTTGTGGTGAATATGGAGCTGTTGTTTGATGAATTATACCATCTTCGGCACAGAACTGTTCAAATGGTGATTCATATTCTCCACCTCGATCAGATCTCAATATCTTGATCTTTTTATTTAACTGATTTTCTACCTCAGCCTTGTACTTTATAAATGATGTAATTGCTTCATCTTTGCTATTCAAAAGATATACATAGCAAAATCGCGTATAATCGTCAATAAACATGATAAAGTACTTTTTCCCACCTCTTGTAGGTAACGATTTAAAATCACATAAATCTGTATGAACCAAACCTAGTGGTTCGGTGCTTCTATCAACAGATTGAAATGGTTTTTTAACCATTTTTGCTTCTACACATGTCTCACATTTGTAGTTCTTATCTACTTGGAATTAATCCCAAGTTTGATAATATTTTCATTTTTCGAAAATTTATGTGTCCTAATCTATCATGCCATAGTAAAATTTCATGCTCAAGCAAGTAAGAAACTTCAATTTTATTAATAGCACAATCAGAATACATTGTTTTATTGCCGATAACGGCTACATTTGCCTTAAATAGGCCATCACATAAATATCCCCTTCCGATATACATTCCAGCTTTGGACAGAACCATCTTGTCTGACTCGAACACCATTCTGAATCCTTTCTTTGATAATACTGCACCAGAGATGAGATTCTTGCGTATGTCTGGAACGTGGAGCACGTCATTCAACTTGACAGTTTTTCCCGAAGTAAACTTGAGGATTACTATGCCACTGCCTTCGATCATAGATACTGCAGAATTACCCATATAGAGTTTTTCTTCATGATCAAATTTCTTGTATGTAGAAAACATGGATTTGTCAGAGCAGGCATGACGAGTAGCGCTTGTGTCCACCCACCATTGGTTAGGATTCTGAACCATATTGCATTCAGATACAACTGCCGAGAAGTTGGACTCATCCACTTCCATGTTGTCTACTAAATTTGCCTCTTTATTGCGGTCCTTTTTGAGTCTGCAATCTCTAGCGGCATGTCCAACCTTTCCACAAACCCAACTTTCACCATTAAACTTTTTGGTTCGTTTGTTGTCTTTTGGTTTGTTGTCTGGAGCTTTCCTCTTCTTCTGGAAATTCTTCTTTGTGTTTTTGGTCTTTGAATCTTCAGCCATAAATGCCTCCTCGCTTTGTTTTGTAATTCCACGGTTATCTGCCTCAATTTTCAATCGGACTATGAGATCCTGTAAAGAGATTTCCTTCTTTTTATGCTTTAGATAATTGCGGTAATCTCTCCACAATGGTGGCAGTTTTCCCGTGATGGCTTCAACCAAAAACGTTTCTCCAACCTTATGACCTTCCGCTTCGATTTCATGAATAATGATTTGTAGTTCATGCAGTTGAGCAGTCACCGGTTTGGAGTCGACCATCTTTTAGTCCATGAATTTGTCTACAATGAATTTCTTAAGACTGATATTCTGCGTCTTAAACTTCGTGGCAAGTGCATTCCAGAGTGCTTTTGCTGTCTTTAGAGGTTGATATACTTTGTATAGCACCTTGTCGAGACAATTCAGAATATAGTTTCTGCATAGGAAATCGGAATGTTTCCATGTCGCAACATCTGCTTCCTTGCCTGGTGCAGAAATTGGTTCCTCCTCCTCGAGATACCGTTGCAGAACGAGTGTGGTGAGGTAAAATAACATCTGATTCTGCCATGTTAAAAAGTCGTCACCATCTCCTTTAAAAGGATCGGGTATGTTGTGTGTAGTAGCCTTTGTTGAGAGCTCTACTGTTGCCATCTCTGTTTTAGTGAAAAAAATAAAATTCTTAAGATGTTATAGTTCTAGTATACCAAAACAGAGAATAAATAATTATAAACTCGTCGCACAAGTTTATAGCTCAGATTTCCACTACACTGGAATTTTGTATTAATTATTATAACAATATGAATGTTGTAAATAAATTACAACAACAGCGTTATACTATTTTGAATAAATAGTATAACAAAATTAAAGGATAGAATGTAGAATAATAATTCTAACCCGATTATGTCTGAGGCTCGTCGTAACGATTTCCTTAAGAATTTTATTTCAAAATTCCCCCAAGATACAACAGACGTATTCTGCTCGAGATTGTAGTGAGTATATCACTCTGTGATTTAGAGTATAGCAGCAGAAGAGAAGAAGAAGATTAGGATTTCTAAAAAATAGTTAGGAAAGTGATCAGTTTTCCTTCTTATTTATAGTTGGGCCGTATCTCTTCCGAACGGTCGTGTCTGCACCCGTTCGCTCAAACAGTCGCATCTGTACCTCTTCGTACAGTCACATCTGTTTTTATGCCATCGCTGCCCTTTAACGGGTCGCACCCGCTCATGCCGCATCCATTCTCCCGCGTCCGCTTCAGTCGGGTCGCACCCGCTACTATTCGCGCCTATTCAACCCGTGTCTGCTTTGATCTGCATCTGTTCGTATGGCCTGCTACTGTCAGAAAACCCGGTCCAGTTTGCAGTAAAAATACGAGTATCATATTAGACCCAAACCCGACCCGGTTCGGTCGGAAGGACGACGGCGGCGCGCGCGTGTGTGGTGGTGATGCATGATCTCCCTCCTCACAACGAAGCATACATTTGGGAGCCCCAGGCCCCCAACCTCCTCATGAGAAAACCATATATAAACCAATATAGCTCTCAACAATTTGGCGATGTGGGACTTTGGACTTTGTATAATTCTATTCATTTTATTTCTTAAGGAATTCCAACACCCCCAAATATAGCCTTTCCGCTTTAAGCCCCGCTATTTCGGCTATATCCTGTTATTCCTACTATATTTTGCTATTTCCACTATATCTTCTTTAAAAGAAACTGAAAAATGACATTTATATATTATAAAAATTATGAAATTAATTTATTTAGTTGAATTTTTAATATATTTTCAGAAATGAAAATACTCTAATATTCTATTAAATTCAATTATGTTATATATAATAGTTTTACGTTTATTTACAGTATATTCGCACATGTTTTTATTAAAAATTACTTATGTATTAATTATAATTCAATTGAATGTTAATTTCTCATTTAATTACCATTTATATATTTATAAAAATATTAAGTATGAGTTTTATATGCTATTTTAGAGTCATCCGCTATATCCCGCTATATCCTCGTTGTATCCCCTATATTACTTTTTTCACCTTCGCCGCATTGAATCTGCTGAGCGCTTTAACTGCACAGGTATAGATAACATATCTCCTCCGATATGGGCACCAGTCCAAATGATAAAAATAGACCATGTACATGCTACTTAATGAGGGTAGTTATTTAGATAAAGCTGGATAGGGGCAAGCTTCATAAAATGAAGCACAAGTCCGATGAATTGATTGAAAGGAGGGTCACATTCGAAAAGGTTCATATATCGATTGCATGCAGTACAGCCATCGGAAGATTGTGGGTCAAGTGAAAGGGCTTCGTAACCAAAACATCTTTGAAAGGGATATCGTGCCTTTGACAAATTCTTATGACCCCAGCTTTATCTAAATTGGATGGGGGAGTGTCCAAAGGATTATCCAAAATTACAACATCTCTAAGATCGATATCAAGGGCTACCCCTATGAATGCTTCATCTACCATCACAAAGGGAACTACCTCTAGAGATAGCCTCGTCGAGCGATGAGGTGATTGAGGCCGGAAAGATAAGGAAGTAGACGGTGCTGAAGATGTCAAAGTAGAGGCTAACTGTGTTATGGGAGTATAAAATTCTAATGTAGGCTAACCTGCACCCATCGTAGAGATATGCGAAGTGCGTCTACGATCCATAACTATTAAAATCTTTACTAGATAAGCAAGGTTAGGTAGAGTTTAACTATGATCTTCATACTGAAATAAAACCATGTATGGCTAATGAATAAGATCGGATGTCAATGTGTATTGACCAATCATATATTATACATTGATGGGGGCAATGGTATACAATCCAATCTATGCAGTGTGGGTCCTATGTCCAGAGCACGGTGAACGCAAACACTCTTTGTAGATAGCTCGCTCGTGCTGGTAAATGAGCATCGTCGCATAATGGAACCATGTGACAGATTTACCCATTATCATATAATTTATGATAACAGAACCGTTGTCCAGAGGGACATGAAACACTTCTTTGTAAGGACACTGGAGTGAAACGTTTGATTTAAAACACTGATGAAAAAGTATATTCAAATGTCGAAGCACATTCAATATGATCATTATCAGAAACTGCCCTAACCGAACTTGGCCGTCAATCTACGCTCGACCAAAAATTAGTCGTACCATTTATCTTCCCTTCTTGTACTTAGAAAAAGTCTGACTAAAATACTGAAAAACAAAAGGCTTTACAAAAACTCGAACTAAGGGTAGGTGTAACATGAAGCTGACCCGAAGCAAATATTAAATGGAAATGACTGAATCATGCCTAGGGAATTCAGGTAGAATCTTTGGGGTAGCATCGAGTTTACAAGGCCAAATTCATGTTTAAGTTTTTCAAAAGCCATGGTCAAATCAAGGGGAGAAGATGAAATTCATTCATGGCCGAGTGTAACCGATAGTCCACCACCGACATAGATGACCCCCTTAGTAGCACTACCACCAAGCTTTAATCTAAAAGTAGTGAAAGCAACGATGTTGAAAGCAAAGAAAGTCGAATTTGATTTGAATCGATTTGGGGAATCGGTTCTTACGAATCAGGTCCGAATAGTGTAACGACCGCCTTTCTTGAACACCGAAAGACAAGCCACTAAGGGTGGAAGAAAATGAAAGATAAGAAGAAATTTCACAATCACAGAATCTCACCACAAATTAGAACAATATATAATAGACAATATAAGATATTACATAGTCATTCCCATAATAATAATACATTAGGGTCATTACATTACAGCCTTCAACCAGACAGTTATAACTAGCTAACCGTACAAAAATATATAGATCATACATAAATACACAGCGAAATTAGAAAAAATTAGCTAACGGTTAAGCCACCTGCTCCGGCTCCTTCAAAATGCTTCCGTAAGAAACCTGAATCACTTGGCTACTCATACAAATTTGAGTATCCAAGAGTTTTAGGAAAGGAAAATAAAACTCTGGGTCAAACAAGGGTCTGGCGTGAGTAAACTCAAGACAACTTAAATTTTACCTTTATAAACACTTTGAAAATAAAGGGTATCCCGTAAGACCACGCCGCACATAAACAAGGATGGGTTTTTACCTTACGATAACCAAACACTTTATATTGAAATCCGGTGATATTATGATAATGTCTAGGGTTTTCAAGTAAAATAGAACATAGCTGAAATGCTTGCATCTCACATTTCAACATATTTGGGTACAACTAAATCCGTACAACACTTATTGGAGAACGGATTCCATATAATGACTGGGCTACTAGGGTACCGTCCGTTACAGTACACCTCTAGATTTGTGTACTGAGGTCGAATCTTTCGACCCCTGCCAGCACAAGACCGGCCTACCCTTTACTGGATAGTACCGAATAAGGTTACACCTTGGTTGGGATCAGCAACCGTATCGAAGCATACATGAGTTGATGGCAGGGACTCTAGATAGGGATGACCTTACCCTCATGGAAGCAACCGACCTAGCCTTGCTGCATCTCCCCTGTTTTAGTCATTCCTGGCTGATGAGGCCTGGGGCTACATTTACCTTTATTAGCATTGCCACTAGGAATGCTAACATTGCCTTCCAGATGTTGACACAATGTCATCATTCATCCAAACAAGTCATTAAGGAGATGAACAAACCGAAGGCGCTATTTCCACTACACCCATTTTGGAATCACCCTCAGGGTTAGTAGCAAATAGCCCTTGCACTTCAAAGTCTTCATCTTGGGCCTTACCTTTACTATTTCCAATTCGAACGTTTACGCTAGTTCGGAGTGGTTTCGGATAACAACTAATTTCCAATCCCGATCTCTCGAAACCGACGTTCGATAATTTAAAAGGGTCAAGTGGTTTATAATGATCTATTCCACTATTAGGGTGTAAGACTTACATATGAACATACATTTCATATGCTTAGATTATCATGACCCGCTTATCAAAAGTAACTCCCTTGTATTCATCACGTTCCCGAATTGCGGTATTTGTGATATGTAAAGGTCGACTTACTTTCAATAAAACATGTCAACGTTTTTTTACAACTACTTTAATCCATTTGGCTACTTAATAGCATGGACAAGAGATCCTTTGTTTTTAAAACAATTTACTTAAAACAAGAAAGTTGGTTAAAATAAATAACCGATAGAGTTTAAAAGGGAATATTAAAATAAATAAACCTTAATTAAATCATAAATATAAAACTTAATTAAACGTTAATAAATCTTAATTAAATCAAAAATCATACTTTAAACCTTAATTAATTAAAAATTCATTTAAAATTAAATTTTAATTAAACTTAAATTAAATAACATTCATTTAAGAATTAAAAACCTAATTAAGTGGATAATTAACCCTTAATTAAATAATAATTAATTTAAATACCTAAATCTAATTAAATAATTAATTAAAGTAAATAAACTTGATTAAATAAAAATTAATTTCCTTTTTATCTTAATTAATCATTATTTAAAACTTCCATAATTAAAATGATTAACTTTGTTAATGATTTCTTAAACTTTAATTACTTAACCTAATTACATAATTAATTAATTAAATAATAATTACACTAATTATTAAATTAAATAAATTATTAAATAATTAAAAAATAAACTTTTGACATATTTAATTAATTTGAAATAAGTTTTCAAAAAACAATGCAAAAGAAATCACTTAAACTTGAAATCGTGAAATTTCCAGAACTGCATCCAGAGCGACTATCGCTATAAGCGTAGTTCGCTAGAATTGGTTTCTAGGTGAAAATTTCAATTTAACTCTAGATACTACATGTTTGAAAACACAATTGTAAGAGTTTTGAAAACTTAAACAAAAGGTGGAAACTTGGAAAAGCATTTCAAAAATTCAAAGCTAGAAAAAGAGCTTTTGTTTTCAAATCGGATCTCAAGTCCTTTGTGACTTTTCAAGCTACTAACTTCATAATATTTACATCACATATACTTGGTTTTTGTTTCATAAAAACACTACCATCATATCATAACCAACCATTCATATATCCATCCCAAATATATCATTTAACATCCAAATCACAAAATCCAAGTCCAAACACAACTTATGACCACATGCTATCATAACAACATGATATTTCAACACTATAATCTCACAACACATAGTTTATCAAAATCAAGTTATATTCTTTTCCAAAACAAGAGTTTTACTCACCGAAACTTTATTAAATCAAGATGAACTTCTGCTAAACTTGGATATAAGCTAGAATTTTGCAAAAATTGAAACTTTTGGTTGCTCGGACACCTAAATGGGCTCGGCCAAGTGATGTTTGGTCTTGGCCATATGGACTTTGGGCTTGGACTAGTGTATATTTGGCACGACCATGGGGTTTTGGGGTGGATGGGCTTGTAACTTTGGAAGAGGAGGTGTTGTAGAAGATGTAGAAGTGATTTTGTGAATTAAAGAGGAGATTTTTAGCAAAATGAAGTGGTTTTTCTCACTTTAAAAATTATGAAGAGCAAGCCATGGATGTTTGTTTAAGCTCTTAGAAATTTTGAAATGAAGAGGTGGGTTGTTAAAATGAGAACATGAAAGTTGAGAGGTATATATAGGCTTGGGAAATTTTTTAAAAATATGTAAGTCCTTATACTAAAATATATATGTATGCATGCTCTACCATCTCCTCCCCTCTAATTCCGTCCACTTCAAGTACCCCCTCCCCTCTCTTGCACTATTTATGCCATGCATCTAGTACTTGTGCTAAAAAAGAGTAGTTTTATATATGTTATGTATATATATTTTTATTAAATAAAATCTTCTTTTTAACTTATGTGTTTATATACTTAAGGAGGAAAAATGTACATGCGTTTATACATGTACACACCATGTTAAAATAGTTTGTACTTTGTGCATCTGTATTTACAATAGTGATGACATTTTTGAATAACTTTTAACCAATGATAAATCAATATTTCGAAAAATAATTTTCGATCACATTTTCTATTTCTTTATGAACTATATACATTGGTAAACAAATTTTAAAAACGATTTTATCCTCATTACTTATTAATTAAAATATTTTTATTTTTTAATAAAAATCCACTTATTAATTATTTAAAAATATACTTAAATATCCATTTAAATAGCGATTAAGTTTTGGGTCGTTACACTCTTCCTCTTTTAAAGAATTTCATCCCAAATTAGCATACAAGGAGAGATTCAAACTACGCAAAAAGTTATATATTCATATCATAAAACCCATACAAATACTTGCACTAAGCATCCATAGCAAACAAACATACACTATACATACAACTTATGACTAGCTATTCCAACCTCAACTCGGGATAGGCTTCTTTAATGCCATCCACCGTCTCCCAAGTGCGGCCTCTTGGATCGTCACTCCACTAAATCTTGACTAGTCGCACCACCTTGTTATGCAATCTCTTTTCATCCTAATCCACAACATAAAGTAGATGTCTAACCATTGTCAAGTTTGGTTCTATTTCCAAAGGTTGTAATAATCCGGTAGTCTTCTGATGATCACCTTTGATTTGTTGACAGCACAAACATCTGTTAACATAGACTAAAATATCCTTCTTCATTCCCGGTGTAACAACCCGCATATTTTACGATTGTATATTTAAATGTTTTATTTAAATATAGCATCGTTAATCAGATTAAAGTCTGAAAAGCTACCTTTTGTAAACAGTCAAATTGGGACTCGAGACCACTTCCATTGAGTCCAAAATGGCATTTACAACTTTTTTGAGTATAAACATCGATATGTTTGGAGTTGAGTGAATTTTTCTATTTTTCTATTGGGTTTGGGTTCGGGTTTCAGCTCATTACTCATCTAATACCCTAACTCCACTCAACTTCCTTCATTCATTCTCATTTTCCTAATACTCTCTAGCTAAAGAAAAAATGGTGGAAGAGAATGGAAATTAAAATTCCAAACCCTAGTTTAATTAGGAAAATACAAATTCTAGCTCCAACATCAAAGAGAAGCTAAGGTAAGCATCCTCTTCTTCTTCTCCATCTCAATATCTCTTCAATTCTCAGAAATTCCTAACCCTAACTTAGGAAAACTTCACCTTTGATAATAGATTGAAGATTCTAGAGGTGTGTTGAAGAGGAATTGTCCTTGCCTTGTTTTAAAAGCTTCTCCTTCATTGTTTTTGGGTTTAAAGGTGAGTTTGGAACTCACATCTATGTCTATATCTTTGATAGTTGTTAGGTAGTGATTCCTAACATCTATTTCTTGTCCATTTGCTTTGGATTGAATTGGTTTTACGAATATTCCAATTTTTGGCGTTTTGAAGTTAAATCTTTAAAAATCTTAGCTTTGATGTTTGATCATGCTTTTGGTGGCGTATCGAAGAGCCTATTGGGCTGGGTTGCCGATTGGCGTAAACCCCTAGAGCCCATCGCTCGACCAATCGCAAATTGTTTGGGATTTTGCCCCTTGGGGGCTAGGCTGAGAATATTGGAATTTCCAGTTCAGTCGACTGAACTAGAGGGTCAGTCGACTGAACCCAACCCAGGAAATTTCCTGGGCCAGTATCAGTCGACTGGCCACTCTTGATAAGTCGACTAAGCCTGGAAACTGAAAGTTTCCAGGCATGATTCAATCGACTGACCACCCAGGTTTAGTCGACTGAACCTGGAAACAGAAAATTTCCAGGATTTGTGTCAGTCGACTAACCACCCTGGTCCAGTCGACTGAATCTGTTGTCTCTGCCTATTTTGCCTTTTGTGTTTGAGTTTCCAATTTTTAATCGATTCTTGTTTCTCCAATTTGTTGTTATCACCTTTGTTGACTTTGATAACTTCTTTTTCGGGATTTTTGGGAATATCCATTTTGATGGATTCGGTATCGATTTTTTATGGATTTGATTCATGTCTTCGAATGTGAATCTTTGGTGATTGATTGTTTCTACAATCATTTTTGTGATTTGTCACTTCTAAATACAAAGGTTTCTATACTAGTAGTAAAATATTCAAACTCTTTCACAAAACCGATTTCAACGTTATTTTAATACAAAGCTCGTTTATAAAACCATTTTCTAATCTATTAGTATATACAAATCTTTACCTCATTCGTATGAGAAATCTAACTAAATGGCTTGGAAAAACAAGTGGTATGAAACGCTTGCGTTTAATTCATCGGTTAATTCTTAGACTTGTTCGATTGAAACCCTTGTGACAATTTTCGAGTGGAAATCTACAATTTGTTCATAAATATTTAAATTAAGCCAGTGGTTATGGGACATGAAGCTAAACTCTTATATTTACTTGCTTAGTGTGATTGACACTTCTTTTTGATCAATGGTGATCATTTCGTGGTTTAGACTAGCAATGTGTGATGTCTCTTTGTCCACGTGGGGGACTGTACCTGATTTTATTGAGTTTCGTCTCATTCTTTTATGGGCTAGCGACCCATGTTCTTTTATGGTGTTCGGTTCATCGGATGTACCGTTATTGTACTACATCGATGTCCCGGCTTTTTGGTTCATCGGACGTACCGTTATTGTACTGCGTCGTTGCTCCAAAATTATGGTTAGCGACCATGGAATAGCGTTCCATTTGTGATACACGTGTTGGTGAGTTTTAATGCTCCCATTTGTGATAGCCCTCCCCCTTTGTGATTTCTGGATTTATGGCTGGTGATTTCTAGAATTTATGTTTCACCTCTTTTTGTGATTGGAAATGGTATGTTTGTCAATAATTGGGGTTTGGTGAATAAAATAAAGAATATGACATTCTTTTTGGTGCTTTGTGATTCTTGAGATATTGTATGACTTTGTTGTTATTAAATGTATACTTGTCACGGTATGGCATTATGGTTATCATACGTATTTGTTATATCTCTTACCCTATCTCATTTTATCTGATATTTATAGTAGACTGATCTGTTTATTATTGTCTTATTAAATAATACTCGGGTCAGACCAAGATGTTACAGGTGCTTCTGCTTGACTCCTCATCTGGGACTATTATCTGACTATTGGCTAACTACTTAGCTTAGTAGTTTTTGCTTTTTTTCATACATTCGAGATAGAGACTCCTTGATGTATACATATTCTTTTGTCTGGCACTTGTATCTATTCTTTTGTGACGTAATGGATCTTATATGACCATTACTATGATGTACACTTTTATGTGTTTTATTCATATCTGTTTCCGCCTTTGTGATATGTATATCTGTGACTGATTTGTGTTATGTTTATTTCTATATTTGTTTTCCGAAGGCCATATAGCCAATGTGTGGTAGCTTTGTGTTTGTATTTGATATGTCGGGTTTCCTCTTGAAACGAAATGTAAGTTATATTATCTGACATATCGGTACTCGCACAAAGCAATTACATAGATGGTCACTCCTCAACAGCCTTATTCTTCGTGCTAGTTGACGACATTACCACGTAGTGTCCTTGGCTAGTGTGAGTATAGAGGTAGGGCGTCACAACTTGGTATCAGAGCCAAACTTCGGAACAATGTAGAATAATCTAGCAAGGACCATCGTCCTAAGTCTTTCTTAGGAATCGTGCCATAGGATTTAATTCGAGTCTTCGTACCGTTCTATCCTATTTACTTTTGTGATGCCTTGTTTTATCAATCAAGTTTGTTTGATATTCATTTTTGTGAATAACCTTTTTCCTCTTTTCTTTCTTTCTTAAAGAAGAGAAATGGTTAGACCAGGCCGTCCCAGCGCCGGTCAATCCAGTGCTACTCCTCAGGATGGAGTATTTATGTCTACTCAGCAACTTCTAGGTCTTGTGAGAAATGCTCAAGCTATCGGACCCACTCCAGAGCCCACTCATCCCAAATCTGGGTTTGCACGCTTGTGCAGTGATTACACCAACTTGGGTGGAAAGCCTTTCAAGGGTTCCGAGAGCATTATATAAGTCCAAGCTTGGCTTCGAACATGCAACCGCATCTTTTCTTGCATGAATCTTAATGATCTCCATCGAGTCCAAGTGGCTTCTAGCATGCTCCAAGAAAGAGCATTAGACTGGTACGAGCTTTTGATCTCTGAAATTAGTGAAGCGGATCTTACTTGGGAGCAATTCCGGGAAAGTTTCGAGTTAAAATTTGTGCCAGAGGCTGAAAAAGTATCTTTAGCCCGACGCTTCATAGACCTTGTTCAAGATGAATCTTCTGTGACGGACTACGTCGCTTCTTTCGAACCTCTATCTAAATATGGGGTCGAGTATATTAATACCCCATTGAAGAAAAACCAGAGATTTGTCTATGGCTTGAATAAGAACCTCAAAAAGCCTTTACTTCTGAAACTGGAAGTTTCTTTTGATCAGCTTATTGATATCGCTCTTTGATTTGAAGAGGCCAATAAGGAAGGTGATGTTGAAGTTGTGAGTGCCAAACAGAACTTCAACAACAATAAGAAGAGACCTAATAAGTTCAAAAGTCCTTATCCCAACAAGAAAGGGAAGCAAGAAACTTCGGTAGTAAAGTATCCTACCTCAAGTCGGGGGAAATGCTATAATTGTGGTTCTAAGGACCATTATGCTAATAGATGCCCGAAACCCCTCTTTTGTCGTTATTGCAAAAATTCGGGTCATCTTTTATCTTCGTGTCCCAAACTTCCAAGCAAGAGAGAGGGAAAGCTAAATGTTGTTCAAGCCCCTGTTAACACTTCTCGTGGTCAAGATATTTCTCATTCTATCCTTGATGGCATTATTATATTTCGTGATTTTCCTATTTGAGTTCTTTTTGATATGGGTGCATCTCACTCTTTTATATCAAAAGAACTTGTTGATGCTTTGTCTTTGAATGTTATTGGCTTGATGACTTCATTAAGGATTGCGAATCCGGTTGGTGGATCTGCAACTCTCAGTTTACTTTGTAAAGATGTCGAAATTATTTTATGTGATATGCTTTCCGAGCCGATTTGCATGTTATGCGTTACCTTGGTTTCGGAATGATTTTGGGAATGGATTGGCTTAACCGTTACGAAGCCCATATCCTATATCCTGAGCGGACTATATATCTTCGACATCCTCAATCTGTTAAGCAGATTTCTCTTGTTCTTAAAGATTCAGATTCCAATTCGAAAGCATCCTTGAATTCTCTAAATCCTTATGATGACGATAATGATGATGAGGAAGATGTCATTTCTCTCATTCACATTGTTCGTGAATTTCCCGACATATTTGAGCCCGTTTTAGGATTACCACCTAAGCGAGCAATTGAGTTTAGAATTAATTTAATCCCTGGAGCTCTACCTATTACTTGTCCTCTTTATCGTATGTCCAATAAGGAAAATGAGGAGATGCGTAAACAATTATCCGAATTGGAAGCAAAGCAATTTATTCAATCTAGTTCTTCTCCATGGGGAGCTTCAGTTATTTTTGTGAAGAAATCTGATGGTACACTTAGGCTTTGCGTTGACTACCGCAAGCTTAACGATCTCACCATCAAGAATAAATATCCCTTGCCTCGGGTTAATGATTTATTTGATCAACTTAGTGGTGCTAAAGTCTTTTCACAGTTAGACTTAGCAACCGGTTTTCATTAGCTCCGTATTGCAGAGGATAGCATTCCTTTGACATCATTCCGTACTCGTTATGGATCTTATGAATGGCTTGTTATGCCATTTGGGTTAACGAATGCTCCAGCTTATTTCGTTGACATTATGAATCGAGTTTTCAAAGACTTCCTCGATCGATTTGTTCTCATCTTTATCGATGATATTCTTGTTTATTCTAAAACCAAGGAGGAGCATGAAAATCATCTTCGGATTGTGTTAGAAACTCTTAGGAGCAACCAATTGAAAGCAAAATTTTCTAAATGCCACTTTTGGCAATCTCGTGTGAAATTTTTGGGACATATTATTTCTGAATCCGGAATTTTCGTGGATCCTTCAAAGATTGAAGCGATTCAAAATTGGAAGAGACCGGAGAGTGTGACGGAAATTCGTAGCTTTCTCGGATTGTCGGGCTATTACCGTCGGTTCATAAAAGACTTTTCTAAAATTTCTGTACCTCTTACTAATTTAACAAAGAAGGGAGTTAAATACATTTGGTCCAACAAATGTGAGGCTGCTTTTCAGAAACTAAAAGAACTCCTTTATGATGCTCCTATTCTTGTGATTCCCGATGGGAACCAAGACTTTATTGTTTATACCGATGCTAGTCGTGTTGGTTTGGGAGCCGTTCTCATGCAAAGTGAACGTGTTATCGCTTATGCTTCTAGGCAATTAAAGCCTGCCGAGACTAGATATGCCACTCATGATTTAGAGCTCGCGGCTATTGTTTTCGCCCTTAGAATTTGGCGTCATTATCTTTTGGGAGAGAAATTTGTTCTCTACACCGATCATAAATCTTTGAGGTATTTATTTTCTCAAAAGGAACTTAATTTGCGTCAACAACGTTGGCTCGAGTTCCTAGCATCTTATGATCTTGATATTCTCTATACTCCCGGAAAGGGAAATCTTGTTGTCGATGCCCTTAGTCTTAAGCAACAAGCGGTTGTTTCCACGATGATATCCGAATGGAATGGTCTCGCGACTTTATCCACTTGTGAGATTCGAGATTGTGAATCCAATTCATGTTCATCTCTTTTTTTGTGTAGCCTTAAGGCACATCCTTCTCTTTTAGACCGCATTCTTGAATCTCAAAAGCATGATCCCGAATTGGTTCTTCTTAGCCAAAGTTGTAGGGATAAAATTGATATTGAAGGTTTGAAAGACTTTGTATTGATGCTCGTGGCGGTATTCAAAAATTTGGTAGACTTATCGTGCCAAATATTTGTGATCTTCGTAAAGATATATTAGAAGATTCTCATCGTTCTAAATTTACCATTCATCCCAGTAGTAGTAAAATGTACGCGGATATGAAGCGACTTTATTATGGGGATGAAATGAAATCTGATATTGCTAACTTTATTAAGTGTTGCATGATTTGCCAACTCGTAAAGGCCGAGCATCAAAGGCCCGGTGGTTTATTGCAACCTTTGGAAATTCCTATATGGAAGTAGGATTAAATTTCCATGGATTTTATTGACGGTCTTCCCCGTTCTCGTTCGGGTCATGATAGCCTATGGGTGATAGTAGATAGACTTACAAAATCCGCCCATTTTCTTCCCGTTAGGTCCAATCGGACCGTACCTATTTTGGCCAAACTCTTTGTCAAGGAATTGTTAAATTGCATGGAGTTCCTACTTTTATTATTAGCGATCGTGATCCATTGTTTACTAGTGGATTTTGGAAAGGTCTTCAAAAAGCTTTGGGAACGAAGCTTAATTTTAGCACCGCTTATCATCCTCAGTCCGATGGACAAACCGAGCGTGTGAATCAAACTCTTGAAGATTTTCTTCGTGCATGTGTTCTTGATTTTGGTGAAAGTTGGGAAGATCATATTTCTCTTGTTGAGTTTTCCTATAATAATAGCTTCCAATCTAGTATTGGTATGGCACCTTTCGAGGCACTCTACGGAAGGCCATGCCGATCTCCTTCGTGTTGGCTTGAAGCCGGTGAGAAGCTGGTTTTAGGTCCAGATTTTATCCGTGATGCCACAGAAAAGATTGACCTTATTCGTCATAGGATGAAAGAAGCTCAAAGTAGACAAAAATCCTATGCCGATAACCGAAGAAGGAAATTAGAATTTTCTATGGGTGATTTGGTATTTATTCGTGTTTCACCTATGAAGGGTGTTGTGCGTTTCAGTCGATCGGGAAAATTAGCACCTCGATATATTGGCCCATTTCCCATCACCGAACGCATTGGTTCCATGGCTTATCGCCTTTTATTACCGGCTCAGTTTTCTGCTATTCATGACGTATTCCACGTCTCTCAACTACGGAAATGCCTTCGAGATTCCGATTCTGTTCTTGAGCCCGGTGTTATTGAAGAAATTGAAGTTTCGCTTGATTTGACTTATGAGCAACATCCTATTCGCATTATTGCCACAGAGGTTAAACGCCTTCGAAATAAAGATGTTCCTCTTGTGAAAGTTCAATGGTCCTCAAATCCTAAGGATTGCTCTTGGAAATCCAGAGAATTCATCGAGCGAACACATCCGGACTTACTCTCTTGTGCTCCTTAAGGTGAACTTCTCATTTCAAAATTTCTTCTTTTTGTGTTGTTATGCCTTTGTATGGTTGTTACTTTTTATTTCTTTTCCTTAAGTATTGCGAGGACGCAATTTCTTTAAGGAGGGAAGTTTGTAACAACCCGCATATTTTACGATTGTATATTTAAATGTTTTATTTAAATATAGCATCGTTAATCGGATTAAAGTCTGAAAAGCTACTTTTTGTAAACAGTAAAATTGGGACTCGAGACTACTTCCATTGAGTCCAAAATGGCATTTACAACTTTTTTGAGTATAAATATCGATATGTTTGGAGTTGAGTAAATTTTGCTATTTTTCTATTGTGCTTTGGGTTTGGGTTTCAGCTCATTACTCATCTAATACCCTAACTCCACTCAACTTCCTTCATTCATTCTAATTTTCCTAATACTCTCTAGCTAAAGCAAAAATGGTGGAAGAGAATGGAAATTAAAATTCCAAACCCTAGTTTAATTAGGAAAATACAAATTCTAGCTCCAACATCAAAGAGAAGCTAAGGTAAGCATCCTCTTCTTCTTCTCCATCTCAATCTCTCTTCAATTCTCAGAAATTCCTAAACCTAACTTAGGAAATACTTTACCTTTGATAATAGATTAAAGATTCTAGAGGTGTGTTGAAGAGGAATTGTCCTTGCCTTGTTTTAAAAGCTTCTCCTTCATTGTTTTTGGATTTAAAGGTGAGTTCTGAACTCACATCTATGTCTATATCTTTGATAGTTGTTAGGTAGTGATTCCTAACATCTATTTCTTGTCCATTTGCTTTGGATTGAATTGGTTTTACGAATATTCCAATTTTTGGCGTTTTGAAGTTAAATCTTTAAAAATCTTAGCTTTGATGTTTGATCATGCTTTTGGTGGCGTATCGAAAAGCCTATTGGGCTGGGTTGCCGATTAGCGTAAACCCCTAGCGCCCATCGCTCGACCGATCACAAATTGTTTGGGATTTTGCCCCTTGGTGGCTAGGCTGAGAATACTGGAATTTCCAGTTCAGTCGACTGAACTAGAGGGTCAGTCGACTGAACCGAACCCAAGAAATTTGCTGGGCCAGTATCTGTCGACTGACCACTCTTGGTCAGTCGACTGACCACTCTTGGTCAGTCGACTGAGCTTGGAAACCGAAAGTTTCCAGGCATGATTCAGTCGACTGACCACCCAGGTTCAGTCGACTGAACCTGGAAACGGAAAGTTTCCAGGATTTGTGTCAGTCGACTGACCACCCTGGTCCAGTCGACTGAATCTGTTGTCTCTGCCTATTTTGCCTTTTGTGTTTGGGTTTCCAATTTTTAATCGATTCTTGTTTCTCCAATTTGTTGTTATCACCTTTGTTGACTTTGATGACTTCTTTTTTGGGATTTTTGGGAATATCCATTTTGATGGATTCTGTATCGATTTTTTATGGATTTGATTTATGTCTTCGAATGTGAATCTTTGGTGATTGATTGTTTCTACAATCATTTTTGTGATTTGTCACTTCTAAATACAAAGGTTTCTATACTAGTAGTAAAATATTCAAACTCTTTCACAAAACCAATTTCAACGTTATTTTAATACAAAGCTCGTTTATAAAACCGTTTTCTAATCTATTAGTATATACAAACCTTTACCTCATTCGTATGAGAAATCTAATTAAACGGCTTGGCAAAACAAGTGGTATGAAACGCTTGCGTTTACTTCGTCGGTTAATTCTTAGACTTGTTCGATTAAAACCCTTGTGACAATTTTCGAGTGGAAATCTACAATTTGTTCGTAAATATTTAAGTTAAGCCAGTGGTTATGGGACATGAAGCTAAACTCTTATATTTAATTGCTTAGTGTGATTCACACTTCTTTTTTATCAATGGTGATCATTTTGTGGTTTAGACTAGCAATGTGCGATGTCTCTTTGTCCACGTGGGGGACTGTACCTTGTTTTATTGAGTTTCGTTTCATTCTTTTATGGGCTAGCGACCCATGTTCTTTTATGTTGTTCGGTTCATCGGATGTACCATTATTGTACTACATCGATGTCCTGGCTTTTTGGTTCATCGGACGTACCATTATTGTACTGCGTCGTTGCTCTGAAATTATGGTTAGCGACCATGGAATAGCGTTCCATTTGTGATACACGTGTTGGTGAGTTTTCATGCTCCCGTTTGTGATAGGCCTCCCCCTTTGTGATTTCTGGATTTCTGGCTGATGATTTCTAGAATTTGTGTTTCACCTCTTTTTGTGATTGGCCATGGTATTTTTGTCAATAATTGGGGTTTTGTGAATAAAATAAAGAATATGACATTCTTTTTGGTGCTTTGAGATTCTTGAAATATTGTATGACTTTGTTGTTATTAAATGTATACTTGTCACAGTATGGCATTATGGTTATCATACGTATTTGTTATATCTCTTACCCTACCTCATTTTATCTGATATTTGTAGTTAGACTGATCCGCTTATTATTTTCTTATTAAATAATACTCGGGTCAGACCGAGATGTTACTGGTGCTTCTGCTTGACTCCTCATCTGGGATTATTATCTGACTTTTGGCTAACTACTTAGCTTAGTAGTTTTTGCTTTTTTTCATACATTCGAGATAGACTCCTTGATGTATACATATTCTTTTGTTTGGCACTTGTATCTATTCTTTTGTGACGTAATGGATCTTATATGACCATTACTATGATGTACACTTTTATGTGTTTTATTCATTTCTATTTCCGCCTTTGTGATATGTATATCTGTTACTGATTTATGTTATGTTTATTTCTATATTTGTTTTCCGAAGGCCATATAGCCACTGTGTGGTAGCTTTGTGTTTGTATTTGATATGTCGGGTTTCCTCTTAAAACGAAATGTAAGTTATATTATCTGACATATCGGTACTCGCACAAAGCAATTACACATATGGTCGCTCCTCAACAGCCTTATTCTTCGTGCTAGTTGACGGAATTACCCCGTAGTGTCCTTGGCTAGTGTGAGTATAGAGGTGAGGCATCACACCCGGCCACCAAGATACTCTTTTCATGTCTTTATACATCTTATGAACTCCTGGATGAATACTTAACTTAGATTTGTGGCATTCAAACAAAACTTCCTACTTCTGCCCATCCACATCTGGAACACACAATCGTCCATTCATCGTTAAAGCACCTTGACTATCCATCTAAAAATCTGAACATCTACCTCCTTTGTCTCCTTGAATTAATCCTTCCAGTATTTCAACCTTCCTATGATTTCTCATAATCCTTTCCAGAAGTGTCGGGGTAACCTCCAAAAGAGTCAAAACAGCATTCCTGCTTAAGGCATCCACTACTACATTAGCCTTTCCTAGCGTATAAAGAATATCCAAGTCGTAAGCCACCAGAAACTCCAACCACTTCTGTTGTCTCAGGTTCAGATCCATCCTAGTAAAAAGATACTTTAAGGATTTATGATCCATGAAGAGCTCGAATTTTGGACCTAAATAAAGAAAGAAATTTACTCCTAAAATTTCTAAAGATTAGAAAGAAACTAAGAGATATAGAAGGATCCTTACCCAACAAGTAGTGTCTCTACACTTTTAATGCAAATACCACAGCCAGCAACTCTAAGTCATGTGTAGCATAGTTCTTCTCATTAGGCTTCAACTACCTGCTTGAATACACAATCACCCTACCATGCTGCATCAAAACAGCACCTAGTCCCACTCCATAAGCATCTGTGTAAACCGTTAATCTACTATTTCCATTTGGAACAGCCAAAACCAGTGCATTGGCCAATCTCTTCTTCAACTCCAGAAATGCTTCTTCACACTTTGGAGTTCATACAAACTTCCCCCTTTATTAGTCAGCTTAGTCAAATGGAAGGAAATCTTAGAATAATCTTAAATAAACCTCCTATAGTATCCAACCAAACCTAAGAAACTGCGAACCTCGGTAAGAGTCCGCAGTCGCTTCCATTCCTGAACAGCTTTCACTTTCACTGGATCTATTGAAATACCTTCTCCTGTCATACTATGTCCTAAAAATCCAACCTCCGATTTCCAAAAATGGCACTTAGAAAATTTCGCCTTCGGGACATGTCTCCTCAATGTTTCCAAAACCACTTTCGAATGATTTTTATGCTCCTCCTCAGATTTGAAGTAGATAAGGATGTCATCGATAAAAACTAACAAAAACTTATTAAGAACATCATGGAAAACACGGTTCATGAGATCTACAAAATATGTAGTGCATTGGTTAGCCTGAAAGGCATAACCAACCACCCAAAGAAACAGTCAAGGCCTCTAAACGCAGTTAAGGGTATACTATCTTCAGCAACCCTCAATTGATGAAAGCTAGATCCATTTAAGAAAATACCATAGCTCCATGAAGTTGATCAGAAAGATCATCGATAGGGGATAAGGGATACTTGTTCCTAATGGTCAACTTATTCAACTCACTATAATCCACACACAACCTTAAAGATCCATCAAAATTAGCCACAAACACCATAGCAGACCCCTAACTCGAACGACTGGGTCAAATCAATCCTCTCCTTAACAGGTCCTAAGTTTGACTTACCAACTCCTCTCTCTCCCTCAGAGTCATCCTTCGCTTAGGTTGAACCACAGGTCTTGCACCAGGCACTAAACCAATGCGGAACTCTATCTCTCGGTGTGGGGGTAAACTTTTAACCTCTTCGAATACATTGGGAAAATTCTTAACAACTGCAATAGACCTTAGATTTTCTTAGGATGCTTCCAGGGCATACAAGGAACTACATATATTAATACCAGGATTCTTGCATGATACTTTAGCAATTCTTCTCAACTTAGTTTCTAATGATATAGTCCTTTTAGCGCAATCTAAGATTGCTCCATACTTTGATAACCATCCAATACCTAAAATAATATCAAATCCTTTAAAGTCTAAGACATACGGGTCATAAGAAAAGTGATAAGAAAGGTAGGAAATTAGCACATTCTTACAAATCATACTCAAATGGGTTACACCATCTATGGGGATAGACACACACAGGGTTTTCTATGATACTTATAATAAGAACAAATTTATCTACTGATCCTAAAGAGATAAAACTATGGGGAGGCACCAGTATCAAATAATGCTCGAACAAAAATACCATTATTCAGTTTGGTACCTTCAAGGATGCCTTTCCTCTTCACATCCGTTGAAGTAGGCGGTTCATTCTTAATGGTGTGCACCTTAGCTGGCTGCACCTTCTTCATGTGTGGGTAGTTCTTAATCATATGGCCTGGCTGATGACAATTGAAACAAAGCGACTTTATGACCATTAGAGAGATGGGTCCACTTTGCTGCTTAGGAGCTTCACGGTTCGAACATGACCTTGAAATATAACCTTTCTGCTTGCAAAGGTAACAACTAATATTTTTGATCTTTTTCCCCTTATTCCTTCCTAGATTGAGCTTCCTTTTATTAGAATTGTTTCCACTCGCATTCCCACTGATTGGTGCTACTGGAGTAGGCTTCTTCTTTTCCAAGGCCTCATACCTCAGAGCCATATCAACAAAATCTACAAAAGTACCTTTAACATGAGCAGTCATTTTCTCATGGTACTCTTCCCTCATACCCAAAATAAATATCTCATTTTTCTTTAATGGGGTGTTGATCAATTCTAGCCTAAAACAAGGTAGCTTGTTGAACTTAGCCTCATGCTCTGTTATAGATGGATCCCCTGGTTTAAGTCCATGAAATTCCTGTACATCCTGGTCCTTCCTACTGTTGGCAAGAATTGGTCCTCAAAAACTTCTTTAAATTGGGACCATGAAAAATCTTTTTCAGGAACATTTGTAGTAAGGGAGTCCCACCAAGCTACTGCTCCCTCTTACAGTTGCCATGTTGCTAAGAAACTTTTCTGTTCATCGGATAAACCAAGACCTTTAAAAATATTTTTGCAAGATCGCAACCAGGCTTGCACTTACACAATAGACTCTGTTCCTTTAAACAGTTTCCCTTCTAAATTGATGTAATCCTTGCATAAGGTTGCGAAGTTCACTCTTGGCTGCTCTGGTCCTGCCTTTTCGGCAATCTGATCTCCTTAGAATTTGGGGTTCGACCATTTGTAGTTGTAGTGTTACCTGCTCCCCTGCCTTGTCTACCTCTGTTACTCATGTCTTACTACCTGGACATAGTAAGATAATTCTTAGAATACTTGGACGAGATAAATCTTGAAAGAAGGGTACGAATCAAACCTATCAAGCCGATCTATCTATCAGATATATATATATATGCACACAAATAAAAATTACAAATATGCACTCTCGAAGTTAACCCTATCCCTAAGCCTAAGTATTCGCGTAACCTTGGCTCTGATACCAAAATGTAACGACCGCCTTTCCTACACTGAAAGATGAGCCACTAAGGGTAGAAGAAAAAGAAAGATAAGAAGAAACAACACAATCAGGGAATCTCACCATGAATTAGAACAACATATAATAGACAACATAGGATATCACATAGTCATTCGCATAATAATAATACATCAGAGTCATTACATTACAAACTTCAACCAGACAGTTATAACTACCTACCCATACAAAAACACATAGATCATATATAAATACACAGCGGAATTAGAAATAATTAGCTAACGGTGAAGCCACCTGCTCCAGTTCCTTCAAAATGCTTCCGTAAGAAACCCGGATCACTTGGCTACTCATACAAATTTGAGTACCCAAAAGTTTTAGGAAAAGAAAATAAAACTCCGGGCTAGACATGGGTCTGGTGCGAGTAAACTCAAGACAACTTAAATTTAATTTTATAAACACTTTGAAAATCAAAGGTATCTCATAAGGTCACAGCACACATAAACACGGATGGGTTTTTACCTTACGATAACCAAACACTTTATATAGAAATCTAGTGATATTACAATATGTCTAGGGTTCTCAAGTAAAATAGAACATAGCTAAAATGCTTGCATCTCACATTTCAACATATTTGGATACAACTAAATCCATATGGCACTTATTGGAGAATGAATTTCATATGATGATTGGGCTACTGGGGTACCACCCGTCACAGTACACCTCTAGATTTGTGTATCGAGGTTGAACCTATCGAACCCTGCCAACATAAGACCAGTCTACCCTTTACTGGATAGTACTGGATAAGATCACCCCTCGGTTGGGATCAGCAATTGTACTGAAGCATACAAGAGTTGATAGTAGGGACTTTAGATAGGGATGGCCTTACCCTCATAGGAGCGACCCATCTAGCCTTGCTACATCTCCCCTGTTTTAGTCACTCCTAGTTGATGAGGCCTAAGGCTACATTTACCTTTGTTATAGCATTGCCACTTGGAATGCTAACATTGCCTTCCAAATGTTGACACAATGTCAGTATTCGTCCATACAAATCGTTCAAGAGATGAACGAACCAAAGGCACTATTTCCACGACACCTATTTTGGAATCACCCTCAGCATTAGTAGCAAATAGCCCTTGCACTTCATAGTCTTCGTCTTGGACCTTACCTTTACTATTTCCAATTTGAACGTTTACGTTGGTTCAGAGTGGTTTCGGGTAACAACTAATATCTGATCCCGTTCTATCCAAACCAATGTTCGAAAATTTAAAAGGGTTAAGTTGTTTATAGTGGACTATTCCACTATCAAGGTGTCAGACTTACATATGAACATACATTTCATATGCTTAGATTATCACGACCCGCTTATCGAAATTAACTCCCTTGTATTCATCACGTTCCCGAAGTGCGGTATTTATGATAAGTACAAGTCGACTTAATTTCAATAAAACATGTCAATGTTTTATTACAGCTACTTTAATTCATTAGGCTACTTAATAGCATGGACAAGAGATCCTTTGTTTTTAAAATAATTTAATTAAAACAAGAAAGTTGGTTAAAATAAATAATCGATAGATTTTAAAAAGGGAATTTAAAATAAATAAACCATAATTAAATCATAAGTTTAAAGCTTAATTAAATTTTAATAAATCTTAATTAAATCAAAAATCATACTTTAAACCTTAACTAATTAAAAATTCATTTAAAATTAAACTTAAATTAAATAACATTGATTTAAGAATTTAAACCTAATTAAGTGGATAGTTAACCCTTAATTAAATAATAATTAATTTAAATAACTAAATCTAATTAAATAATTAATTAAAGTACATAAACTTGATTAAATAAAAATTAATTTCCTTTTTATCATAATTAATCATTATTTAAACTTCCTTAATTAAATTAATTAACTTGGTTGATAATTTCTTAAACCTTAATTACTTAACCTAATTACATAATTAATTAATTAAATAATAATTACCCTAATTAATAAATTAAATAAATAAATTATTAAATAATTAAAAACTTAAACTTTTGATTTACTTAATTAATTTGAAATGAGTTTTCAAAAAACAATCCAAAAGAAAACACTTAAAACTTGAAATCGTGAAATTTCTGGATCTACATCCATAGCGACTATCGCAATAAGCACAGTTCGCTAGAATTGATTTCTAGGTGAAAACTTCACTTTAACTCTAGCTAGTACATGTTTGAAAACACAATTGTAAGAGTTTTGAAAATTTAAACAAAAGATGAAAACTTGGAAAAGCATTTCAAAAATCCAAAGCTAGAAACAGAGCTTTTGTTTTCAATTCGGATCTCAAGTCCTTTGCGACTTTTCAAAGTGCTGACTTCACAACATTTACATTACATAGAGTTGGTTTTTCTTTCATAAACACACTACCATCATATCATAACCAACCATTCACATATCCGTCCCAAACATATCATTTAACATCCAAATCTCAAAATCCAAGTTCAAACGCAACTTATGATCACATGCCATCATAACAACATGATATTTCAACACAGTCGACACTATAATTTCACAACACATAGTTTATCAAAATCAAGTTATTTTCTTTTCCAAAACAAGAGTTTTACTCACCGAAACTTTATTAAATCTAAACGAACTTTTGCTAAACTTGGATATAAGCTAGAATTTTGCAAAAATTGAAACTTTTGGTTGCTCGGACACCTAAATGGGCTCGGCCAAGTGATGTTTGGGCTCGGCCATATGGACTTGGGCTTGGCTAAGTGTATATTGGGCATGGCCATGGATTTTTGGGGTGGACGGGTCTGTAACTTTGAAAGGGAGGTGTTGTAGAAGATGTAGATGTGATTTTATGAATTAAAGAGAAGACTTTTAGCAAAATGAAGTGGTTTTTCTCACTTTAAAAATTATGAAGAATAAGCCATGGATGTTTGCTTAAGCTCTTAGGAATTTTGAAATGAAGAGGAGGGTTGTAAAAATGAGAACATGAAAGCTGAGAGGTACATATAGGCATAGGAAATTATTTAAAAATATGTAAGTGCTTATAGTAAAATATATATGTATGCAGGTACTACCATCTCCACCCCCCCCCCCCACCCAATTCCGTCCACTTCAAGTACCCCCCCTACACTATTCATGCCATGCATCTAGTATTGTGTTGAAAAAGAGTATTTATATATATGTTATGTATATATATTTTTATTAAATAAAATCTTTTTTTTAACTTATGTGTTTATATACTTAATGAGGGAAAATGTACATGCATATATACATGTACACACCATGTTAAAATAGTTTGTAATGTGTGCATGTGTTTTTACAATGGTGTTATGACATTTTGAATAACTTAACCAATGAAAAATCAATATTTCGGAAAATAATTTCTGATTACATTTTCTATTTCTCTATGAACTATATACATTGGTAAACAAATTTTAAAAACGATTCTATCATCATTAGTTGTTAATTAAAATAGTTTTATTTGTTAATAAAAATCCATTTACTAATTATTTAAAAATATACTTAAGTATCCATTTAAATAGCGATTAAATTTTGGGTCGTTATAAATAGGATGAGCTTTGATGGCGGTAGGAATGGCATTATAGGGCAATAACCGTCGAAGTTAAGGCTAAGGTCGAAAGTCGAGGGAGTTTGAAAGTTCTAATCACGATTGGAAGTCACTAAAACAAGGTGAAGTGAAAAGTGAAGGTGAAAATCACATAAGTAAACTGAAGGACTTGAAAGTCGGCACAAAAATCGGTACCGAGTCATGCTTCACAAATCGGTATTGATTTGTAAAAAAAAGGAGAGAAAAAGGAAGAAGAATGGAATTGATGGCTATTAATAATGAATATGGAGGCAATCAAAGTGAAGCCATCCTACCTGACCAACTAAAAGAAAGAACTTCCAGACTTTCCAAAATCCAAATGTCGAACTCGAACAACACACTTCAACTCTTATACCATCTAAAGGATATGAATATGTAACTGTTCAAAGTGATGTGACAGTCCAGAGAATACACACTGCTTTGTGAAAACAGTTCAAAGGATGACGACATCTATTTAGATCAGAGTTTGAAGTTTATAGCTTGCCTTGAACCAAAACATACCTTGTTAACACAAGATATACTTTGAGGGGCAAATGCTATCCTACTTTTGAAGCAAGCTATATATGGACAAGTCAGGTTCATTGAGTGGTTAAAAAGTAAACCAGAAGTCCAGAACTTTAACTTTGGAAACCAGAATCCAATTCAAGTCTAAAGAGTTGGTGCAAACCTTGCTTGCCACTTGAAGATAGCTAGTCATTTTCTAGATGAACTAGGTAGAGAAGGGAAAAGATGTAGAATAAAACTTAAAGTATCGGTATAGAGTTGAACCCTTTAACTCGGTACTGACTCATGGAGCTGACTCAACTAGTTTACTTCAAAGACTTGGAGAATATAAGCAAAGTAAAGGCAAACAACTAAAAGACTACAAGTCGGTACTGACTTTTGATAGTCAACTGGGTACTGGGTTGACATTGCAAGTGCCGGGTTGACCATAATCTTTCTCTGGAGCCTTTTGCCAAACGTAGAGAATGTGGGTATAACATTTCAGAGCTAAATTCACCGGTCTTCGTCCATAAATAGAGGGAAAGAGGCACTAAAGCGGTATCATTTTCATTACTTTCCGAATTTACTGATTTTACCCTAATGCTTTGTTGGATTCTTACCGACCTGTAAACCGAATTGTAAAACCACAGTTTAAAGAATCTCATAAATCATTAACAAAGTTTAAGTGGATGTAGGCCAGAGTATTTGCTTAGCCACTATAAATTCTTATGTGTTATTTACCTCTTTTTTCATTTATTTCTTAATTAGTCTCTATTTATAATCCGATTGGACGTTTATCTAACTTTTGACACAAACATATAATACACACACACATATACATATACATATGTCTGTGTTACACATACATATACATACATACATACATACATATATATGTGTGTGTGTATTTTAAATTTAAATATTACTTAAAGAAATTAATGGTTGAGTAAAAAATTATTTCATATTTCTAAGGGATTATTACAATATTACATGACTTAAAATATGGCACTAAGTTGATAACATATCATCATACTTGACATCTTATCGATCGTTGGACACAACAGTCAATTTCTTATGAACCTCTAGAATAGTTTGTTTATTTATATTATTATGATGTTCATATTTTGAATATTAATATCGTAAATTATTAAAATATAAAATTAAAATAAATTAATAAATCAATTTTAAATTAAATTATTAATAAATACCATTTTAAACACCAACAATAAATAAATACTTTAATCAAATTAAATAAATTAAAATATTATCAAAACTCTTTTATTAATTAAATACTAAATTTGATTTAGTATAAACAAAATATTATTTACAGAAACACAAAAATAAGATCTTATGCAATTTAATAAAATGTAACATCTTTGGAATTTAATATTTTTATCCTACTACCAATGCACTTGATGCAACAAAAACATACTATTATTTTTGATATATAAGAATCTCTATAAAAGTTAATCTTATACATATTCGTAATAAAATTACATAATTAACTTTAGACATATCCCTTAACTCTGTCATATGCTCTCGCATGTTTAGTAAGAAATAAATTATAATACGTCCAAATTATAGGTTCGATTTTGAGAATGAATAAGTATGACCCATCGGATTATAAAATTAATTTAAATCCCGTCGTCTATATTAGTTTCACATCCATTTTCGTAATATAATTTGGAGCTTCCAGTGGAGTCCAAACAAAAGTAGATGCATGAGCCTAATATCCACATCCCAATTACTTTACATTGCAGTGGACAAGGATTAGAGCATGTTTGGCAACTTTTAGAAAGTAGTTAAACTAGTTATAAGTAACTTATTTTGATATTGATGTTGAGAACTTCTTATAAATAGTTTGCAAAAGTAGTTAATAAGTTCAAATTTGAAAAACAACTATTTGTTGTTTATGACTTATTAAGTAATTTCATATACATTTTGACCAAACTTTCCACATTAAAAGTCAGATTACACACATATACATATAATTCACTATTTAAAACCACTTAGAACTTACAAAATAAGTTTATCAAATTGACTCTTAATCTTGAAAATAAGTTTACACAAAAGTTCTCATGTTCAACATTTTGGCTAATTCTATTTAAACACGTAAACTTGAAACTGGGCTCTGAAAAAATAGAAAGATTCACTGTAACGACCCGGAATTTTCGATCCCGAAAATTCCAAATAGTTAGGGAAGAGAAGAAAGAGGTAGAAGAAGAAGAAGAAACAGAAACACCAAAACACAGATTCTCATATTCGCAGTGGATAAAAATATAATACCAAATAATATTCTTTACACAAAGAATAGCTGTATCAGTCAATTACATCAATACATCAGAGTTACATCCAATCACAAATAAACTGGACAGTTAAAATTAACTTGTCCCAGTCAACAACAATATATCACAGCGGAATACACTCTATACGTTCCTGCCATCCAGCTCGCCTCCTTGAGCTCCAGAATGACCTGACCTGAAAGTCTATAATACTCGGTTTGACCCGAGCATTACATCAAAGTAACACCCGGGTCAGGCTGGAAACCAGCGTGAGTAAACCCATAATATGAAATAACAAGCTATATAACTTAAGTGAATTACCAGGTAACTCGTACTTTTCTACGAGTTCTAATCTTATTTAAGTCAATCATTTATCTCAAAAAAATATCCAAGAATCGTTATCCAATTTTAAATATCCATGATACTTAACTTATTTCATTCCAGCCTGTTTGCTTCCAAACTCACATTTATAAAGAATCGAAGTGGTTTCGGGTATTTACTGATACCCGACCCCGGTCTCTTCGAATTCAATGTCATCTCTAATCCAAGTTGTTAAGTTTTAAACAATACAATTCATATTCAGGATATCATACAACAATTCAACTCAGATAGCTAACCTACATTATCACAGTTTAACCCATTCATATCACAGCACATCTCAATCGCCCATCAGAGATAAAATCAATCCAAGTCATCCAATATCATTCAACCATTCGTAACAAGTTGATTCATTCTTAATTAATTTAATTAATCTCTAATTAAATTAATTACTAACCTTTAATCACTTGGATTACCTTAATCCATCTTACTTAACATTTATTAATGTGACGACCGCCCATGACCCCTGCACCGAATCTAGAGATAAAGCGCTGTAAAGTGTGCCAGGCGACCATGGACGATTGTCAAGGTAAGATTTAAAACAACAGAATCTATCGTATTTCTCACAGCGCATGGACAAAATACAATAGAACATATGTATAGTGAAGCTTTACAGAACAAAATGACATCATATAAAACTCCATAATAGTTGAATACAAGCATCCACATAGTCAATACATCAAGCCTCACTACATATCTCTCAGAGAATACAAAACAGCGGAATATCCAGTACATATAATAAGAAGATAATATGCAACCCTCCAGCTCGTCTTCGATATCAGCATCGTGAGAAGAGAACAGCACCTGTCACCTGCTACCTAGTCTGCCCGTCCCAAAATGGACGAACAGCCCAAGGCAATAAGAATTAAAAACATAAAGCCTTGAGTCAGACAACAGTCTTAGTGAGCAGTAAATTAACTAACAACATACCAAAAGAGCATAAAGGAAAAGGAATAGGAATACAACCCTCCCACTCCAACCTCATTCTACAGTGATAGCCCCCAGACACACACTAAGCAGAAGCAAACATAGCAGAGCATACAATTTAAAGTAAAACTACTATCACTCGAGTCAAGGGCGATGTTTTCCAAGTACCCAGGCCTAAATCAGATAAGCACCCAGAAAATACCGCTCTTGAGTCTGAATGACGATACAATCAAACATCCATGACTCTGGCTATCACTGTTATCATTGCTTCGATATCACCGTTAATTGAATGACCGGCACATTCTTTCAGCCGTCCGTCAAGGGCTAATGGAAACCCCGGTTCTAGACATAACTCCAGCACGTCGTCGCAGCCCGTGCCTAGGACTATCGAATCTGCCCAGAGTACTCGACCATCAACAGTTGGCCGTTGGGACTATCGAATCTGCCCAAACGTACTCTTGCTTAGAGCATGCTAGAACCTCCAACAACGATGCTATCCAAGCCTCCTAGTCATCCTCCTCGACGACTATTCTCATATCCATTCATTATCCTCAACTCGAATCATATCACCGAGTTATCAACATGCTTGGAATGATCCCATCTGGATTAGACCAAGTCTTCATCATATGATGCCTCGCTTCATTACATCCTCGCAAAGCCTCATCTCAACTTCACATCATCAAATCCATGCATAAGAGCTTCATCATCCCGCTACATATGCCACGAGCAGCTTTTCCAATTCAAGAGCCTTTCCCTTAGCTTTTGAATCACCTTCGATCTAAATCTAATCATCAATCATCTAATTCATAACAATCAATCAAATCAAACATCAATCCAAGCAATCAAGCATTCAAAAATGATCTAAGTAGACAATTATAACAATAATGGCATTTTCGTAATTAAAGAGTTGAAAGTCCAATAAGCATGAAAACATGGATTATATCTCTACAAACTTGATGAATGAACTTGCATAGGTTAACATATGATAAAATGGATGTAACATCATCATGAACAATGGATCTATATGGATCTACACATAGGATGAAGAAAATGTATGGAAATCACTATTTTAACACCAAATCGAGCCAACAATCCGATATACTCCTTTGGATCCGTGTGAGAGATAATCACCACTCACCAAATCACCTAAACAACCTCAAATCAACACGCTTCAGATCTGGACAGCGAAGGATCAAACTTGATCTATCACGAATCCGCTTCAAACGAAGAAATCTCTCTTGAAAAGATGAAGATCTTCAATCTAAGCTCTTGAATCTTCAATCTTGATCTTCGATTTGGATGGATGGAAGCACTAGATTAGAGTGGAGAAAAGAAGTGAAGAAGTGTAGAAGTCGAGCTCTCAAAATGGCAGCACTTCGTCCCTTCAAAATCCGGATCCCCAAAAATGAAGCCAACCTCCCTCTATTTATAGCTGAAAACCCGCTCCTAGGTCGCTCATCTCCATAGGTCGTCCACGACCTAACTGCTACGACCTACGACCTAGCACCCCAGACTCAACGACCTAACCAGATGCGCATCCAAGCACCCAGCGACCTAACAGCTACGACTTAACATGCGCACGACCTAACAGACCAATGACCTAAAGCAATGCGCGACTCAACTATACGCGATCTAATACTAAGCCAAACCCAGCGACCTAACAACTTAGTAACCCACGCGACCTAACGGTGCCGCGACTTAAGACTTAAGCCTTTCTCGCGACCTAACACATAAGTGTTTTCTCGCGACCTAACACTTATGCACATCTTCGACCTAACAGCTAAACCTTACGCGACCTATCACTCACGCGACCTAGCACTTAGGCAAAACCCAGCGACCTAACAACTCACGCGACCTAACACTTATGCGACCTATCTCCTTAGATCGCTAACACGCTAACTCCTTAGGTCGCTAACACGCTAACTCCTTAGGTCGCTAACACGCTAACTCCTTAGGTCGCTAACACGCTAACTCCTTAGGTCGCTAACATGCTAACTCCTTAGGTCGCTAACACGCTAACTCCTTAGGTCGCTACCAACCTAACAACCAAACGACCTAACCACTTCATCTTTAGGTCACACACGACCTAAGCTAACCTACAACCTAGTTTTAGGTCGCTCCGCCTCCCCAGGCCGCCGACTACGACCTAACTTCCTAAGGTCACGACTCATCACCTAGGTCGCTCACGACCTAGGACTTAGAAGAATCTGCCTAAAAATCTGAAATGACTTGAAAATGCTAAATTCCAGATTTTGACGAACTTGTCGATCCGTAAAATTACGGGTCGTTACATTCTCTCCCCCTTAGGAATTTCGCCCCCGAAATTCCAAGCAATCATAGCAATCAGAGACTATTCTGTACGCCTACCATCCATAGCAATCAACAAACCATGCATCCAATTCTAGCTTAGCGTACAGAATTCTAAAACTAGAACAAGTTACAATATCGTGAGATGAGACGACACCTTAGGGCCATACCTTGAAGAGTTCAGGATGAGCTGCTTTCATCCTCTCTTCCACCTCCCACGTACAGTCGTTATCATCGTCACTCCATTGTATCTTGAGCAACTTAACTACCTTCCTCCTAAGCTGTTTCGTGTCGGTTTCCACAACACGAAGCGGCTTACGAGGTCTTCTATCGACTGGATCAACTTCGAAATTTTCACAGCTATCAGCAGAAACCACTGTATTCGAGTCGTGCACATACTTCCGTAGATACGATACATGAAAAACATTGTGCACACTCGACATCTTCTCAGGTAACTCCAATCTGTAGGCGAGCTTTCCAATTCGCTCGATGATCGGGAATGGTCCAACAAATCTCGGAGCCAATTTTCCTTTCTTCCCGAATCGAATAACATTCTTTAGTGGAGAAATCCTTACAAAAACCATATCTCCTACGTCGAATTCCAAATCCTTTCGACGCTTATCAGCATAACTCTTCTGACGGTCTTGGGCTGCCTTCATTCGTTGCCGAATGATCTCTATACAATCTGAAGTCTGCCGAATCATCTCTGGCCCAAGTATCAGCTTTTCTCCAGTTTCCAACCAACATGTCGGAGAGTTACACGGTCTTCCATACAATGCCTCATACGGTGCCATACCAATGCTTGACTGGTAACTGTTGTTGTATGCAAAATCCACCAAATGAAGGTGATCTTCCCATGATCCTCCGAAATCCAAAACACAAGCTCTAAGAAGATCTTCCAAAACTCGGTTGACTCTCTCAGTCTGACCATCTGTTTGAGGGTGATAAGCTGTACTCAAACACAACTCGGTTCCCAAAACTTCCTGGAAGCTCTTCCAAAATCCACTAGTGAACAATGGGTCTCGATCGCTCACTATACTCTTCGGAATACCATGGAATCGAACTATCCACTTAACATACAACTCAGCCAACTTTGATGCAGTCCTAGTCGATCGAACAGGAATGAATCTTGCGCTCTTAGTCAGACGATCTACTATGACCCAAATCCCTTCATTTCCCGTTCTTGTTCTAGGTAGTCCATCGATAAAAGCCATCGATATCTGCTCCCACTTCCATGTAGGAACTTCTAATGGCTGAAGCAATCCACTTGGCTTCTTCTGTTCGGCTTTTACCAACTGGCAGTTCATACACTTGGAAATAAAATTTCCAACATTCTTCTTCATGCCTTCCCAGTAGTAGGTTCTCTTCATATCCCGATACATCTTATTTCCACCTGGATGAATTGTCAACTTCGAGTGATGACTTTCCTTCAGAACTTCACTCCTCAACTCATCTATATCGGGAACCACTAGTCGTCCTTGCTTTCGAAGCCAACCTTCTCTATCGACCTCGAATCCTTTATCCCTTTCTGGTTCCAATCCAGATTCCAAATCACGGATAATCTTGACAAGCTTATCATCTCGCTTTTGACTCTCGCCAATCCTTTCCACAAGAGTCGGTCTTATTGATAAGTTTGCCAACATCTCAGGTTCCAATTCACATCTAGGCCTGAAGTCAAATCCAGCTAAATACTCGAGACTCTTCCATTCTGAAAACATGGCTCCCAATCCTGCATGTCTTTGACTTAACGCATCTGCCACTGCGTTACCTTTTCCCGGAGTATAAGCTATACCAAAATCATATGATGCTAAAAACTCTAGCCAACGTTGCTGCCGAAGATTCAAATCCTTTTGGGAGAAAAGATACTTCAACGACTTATGATCTGTAAACAACTCGAATCGAACTCCCAATAGATAATGTCTCCACATCTTCAGAGCAAATACAATCGCCGCTAATTCCAGATCATGAGTTGGGTAATTCCTTTCATGCGGCTTCAGTTGTCGACTGGCATACGCAACAACTTTATCCTTCTGCATCAGCACTGCTCCAAGTCCAGTACCACATGCGTCGGTGTAAACCACCATCTCATCATTCCCACTAGGAATAGTCAAAACAGGAGCACTCGTCAATCTCTCTTTCAGGATTCCGAAAGCTTGCTCACACTTAGCATCCCAACTGAACACTTGGTTCTTTTTCGTCAATCCCGTTAACGGTGCAGCTACCTTGGAGAAGTCTTTGATAAACCGTCGATAATATCCTGCTAATCCAAGAAAACTTCTCACATCAGATGCATTCTTAGGTCTAACCCAATCCTGGATTGCTGCCACCTTAGCGGGATCAACCGCTATTCCATTTCCAGAAATCACATGGCCTAAGAACCTCACTTCACTCTTCCAGAAGTGACACTTCGAAAACTTAGCCTTCAGCTGATGTTTCCGCAAGATTTCCAAAACAATACGCAAGTGCGTCTTGTGCTCTTCTTCCGTTCTGGAATAAATCAGAATATCATCCACGAACACAAGTACGAACTTGTTCAACTGATCTCTGAACACTCTATTCATAAGATCCACAAAATATGCTGGCGCGTTAGTCAATCCAAACGGCATTACCAGCCACTCAAAGAAACCGGATGGTGTCCTAAAAGCAGTCTTCGGCACACTATCCTTAGCTACTCTCAACTGGTGAAATCCCGTTGCCAAATCCATCTGAGAAAACCCTTAGCTTCGTGAAGCTGATCAAACAAGTCGTCTATCCTCGGCAATGGATACTTGTTCTTCTTAGTCACTTTATTCAGCTCACGATAATCCACACACAATCTCAACGACCCATCTGCCTTGGTTGCAAACACAACTGGTGCACCCCACTCGGACACACTACGCCGAATGAATCCTTTCTGTAAAAGGTCATCAACTTGCACCCTCAGCTCCTGCTGTTCCCTAGGCGCCATCCGCCTAAGAGGCATCACAACAGGTCTGGCTCCTTCAACTAGATCTATACGAAACTCGATCTCTCTATGCGGCGGCAACCCTTTGACTTCGTCAAAGACATCCTCGAATCCATTTGCGATTGGCACTAAAGACAGTCCATCCCGTGGAACAACTAGCGAATACATGAAGCTCATGAAGACGCCTTCCTCATGCTTACATCGTATCACAATCTTTCGCCCTTCCACATTCTCGACTGTCACCTCCAGCCTCTCACAATCAACCTTAGCCGCATACTTCCTAAGCCAGTCCATACCCAAGATAATTCCGAACCCCGCAAAGTTCAGAACAAAACAATCACAAACAAAAGAGCAACCATGACTCGACACAACTAGACCACGGCATAACATACACAAACAAGACGAACCCCCAACTGGATTAGTCACAACCAATGGTCTATCAACAATATCCGGTTCCAAACCTAACCGGTCTACGAGTTCATTACAAACAAACGAATGCGACGCTCCAGTATCAAACAGAACTCTAACTGGAGAACCACATAGGAAAAGAGTACCTTGAACAACCACACTCTTCCCTTTCTCTTCAGCAGTAGGAGCTTTCGAGGACGACGGAACAGCTCCCAAAGCATAAGCTTGAACAATCTGCTTGTCCTTCCTCGGTTCTGGACAATTCTTCCTGATGTGCCCTGGCTTGTCACAGTTGTGACACTTCATCGGTGCCTTCGGATTCTTACAATCCTTAGAGAAATGGCCCTTCTGCTGACAATTGTAGCAAGTCACCTCGCCTTTCGGCTTCTTCTGGCCATCCTTACCCTTCTGCTGCTGCTGCTTCCTCTTTTTGTTTCCACCCTGCTGGGGTTTAGACTCTTCCCTGGTCACAGCAACAACAGATCCTTCCTTAGGAAACAGACTCTCATGCCTGAGAGCTTTCTCCACAAGCTTCTCAAATGAATCGTCCAAATGATCCACCAACTGTCTCCCAAGATAACCATCCAAACCGGTCACAAACTTCTCATTCTTCTGATAAGCAGATTCAATATATGACCGAGCATATTTGGACAAAGCTTCGAACTCAGAAACATACTCAAGAACTGATCTTCCACCTTGCTTGAGCTCCACAAACCTCTTGAACAGAACAGACTTCTGAGCTGTAGAAATGAACTTATCTTCAAATCTGACTTGGAATTGCTCCCAAGTAATCTCTTCTTCCGGAGTAGTGATGGTAATAGAGTTCCACCAATCAGAGGCTCTCCCTTGAAGCTGCCTTGATGCCAACTTCCTCTTAGTTGCATCATCAATTCCCAAATCACCAAAGATCCTTCTACAAGCATCTATCCATCTCTGGACTTCGATAGTTGATTCTGTTCCCAAGAAAACCTTCCCTCCAAGAGCAGTATAATCCTTGCACAGCTTAGCAAAATCCACTGGTTTCGGAGTTTGGACTTGAACTCCAACATCAACTGCCGCCCCCGGAACTGGTATCCTTCTCATGATCGAAGTCATCATAGCTTCGAACATGGCTGCATAATCAGCAGTCTCTTCAGTAGTACGGCCTTCCCTAGCAGCTGGTCTCCCTCTTCGACTCATTCTCAATATCTATAAAAAGGAATGATTAGAACATCTAGAGAAACAACTGCACAAAGGACTCAAATTCTACTAAGCTACTATATTATATATAGTAATCATCCATCAAAATACAATTACGTCTCTCATACGTAGTTACAACAGCGAGCGTTGGGTAAAATCGATTAACCAATGCTCTGATACCAAATGTGACGACCGCCCATGACCCCTGCACCGAATCTAGAGATAAAGCGCTGTAAAGTGTGCCAGGCGACCATGGACGATTGTCAAGGTAAGATTTAAAACAACAGAATCTATCGTATTTCTCACAGCGCATGGACAAAATACAATAGAACATATGTATAGTGAAGCTTTACAGAACAAAATGACATCATATAAAACTCCATAATAGTTGAATACAAGCATCCACATAGTCAATACATCAAGCCTCACTACATATCTCTCAGAGAATACAAAACAGCGGAATATCCAGTACATATAATAAGAAGATAATATGCAACCCTCCAGCTCGTCTTCGATATCAGCATCGTGAGAAGAGAACAGCACCTGTCACCTGCTACCTAGTCTGCCCGTCCCAAAATGGACGAACAGCCCAAGGCAATAAGAATTAAAAACATAAAGCCTTGAGTCAGACAACAGTCTTAGTGAGCAGTAAATTAACTAACAACATACCAAAAGAGCATAAAGGAAAAGGAATAGGAATACAACCCTCCCACTCCAACCTCATTCTACAGTGATAGCCCCCAGACACACACTAAGCAGAAGCAAACATAGCAGAGCATACAATTTAAAGTAAAACTACTATCACTCGAGTCAAGGGCGATGTTTTCCAAGTACCCAGGCCTAAATCAGATAAGCACCCAGAAAATACCGCTCTTGAGTCTGAATGACGATACAATCAAACATCCATGACTCTGGCTATCACTGTTATCATTGCTTCGATATCACCGTTAATTGAATGACCGGCACATTCTTTCAGCCGTCCGTCAAGGGCTAATGGAAACCCCGGTTCTAGACATAACTCCCGCACGTCGTCGCAGCCCGTGCCTAGGACTATCGAATCTGCCCAGAGTACTCGACCATCAACAGTTGGCCGTTGGGACTATCGAATCTGCCCAAACGTACTCTTGCTTAGAGCATGCTAGAACCTCCAACAACGATGCTATCCAAGCCTCCTAGTCATCCTCCTCGACGACTATTCTCATATCCATTCATTATCCTCAACTCGAATCATATCACCGAGTTATCAACATGCTTGGAATGATCCCATCTGGATTAGACCAAGTCTTCATCATATGATGCCTCGCTTCATTACATCCTCGCAAAGCCTCATCTCAACTTCACATCATCAAATCCATGCATAAGAGCTTCATCATCCCGCTACATATGCCACGAGCAGCTTTTCCAATTCAAGAGCCTTTCCCTTAGCTTTTGAATCACCTTCGATCTAAATCTAATCATCAATCATCTAATTCATAACAATCAATCAAATCAAACATCAATCCAAGCAATCAAGCATTCAAAAATGATCTAAGTAGACAATTATAACAATAATGGCATTTTCGTAATTAAAGAGTTGAAAGTCCAATAAGCATGAAAACATGGATTATATCTCTACAAACTTGATGAATGAACTTGCATAGGTTAACATATGATAAAATGGATGTAACATCATCATGAACAATGGATCTATATGGATCTACACATAGGATGAAGAAAATGTATGGAAATCACTATTTTAACACCAAATCGAGCCAACAATCCGATATACTCCTTTGGATCCGTGTGAGAGATAATCACCACTCACCAAATCACCTAAACAACCTCAAATCAACACGCTTCAGATCTGGACAGCGAAGGATCAAACTTGATCTATCACGAATCCGCTTCAAACGAAGAAATCTCTCTTGAAAAGATGAAGATCTTCAATCTAAGCTCTTGAATCTTCAATCTTGATCTTCGATTTGGATGGATGGAAGCACTAGATTAGAGTGGAGAAAAGAAGTGAAGAAGTGTAGAAGTCGAGCTCTCAAAATGGCAGCACTTCGTCCCTTCAAAATCCGGATCCCCAAAAATGAAGCCAACCTCCCTCTATTTATAGCTGAAAACCCGCTCCTAGGTCGCTCATCTCCATAGGTCGTCCACGACCTAACTGCTACGACCTACGACCTAGCACCCCAGACTCAACGACCTAACCAGATGCGCATCCAAGCACCCAGCGACCTAACAGCTACGACTTAACATGCGCACGACCTAACAGACCAATGACCTAAAGCAATGCGCGACTCAACTATACGCGATCTAATACTAAGCCAAACCCAGCGACCTAACAACTTAGTAACCCACGCGACCTAACGGTGCCGTGACTTAAGACTTAAGCCTTTCTCGCGACCTAACACATAAGTGTTTTCTCGCGACCTAACACTTATGCACATCTTCGACCTAACAGCTAAACCTTACGCGACCTATCACTCACGCGACCTAGCACTTAGGCAAAACCCAGCGACCTAACAACTCACGCGACCTAACACTTATGCGACCTATCTCCTTAGATCGCTAACACGCTAACTCCTTAGGTCGCTAACACGCTAACTCCTTAGGTCGCTAACACGCTAACTCCTTAGGTCGCTAACACGCTAACTCCTTAGGTCGCTACCAACCTAACAACCAAACGACCTAACCACTTCATCTTTAGGTCACACACGACCTAAGCTAACCTACAACCTAGTTTTAGGTCGCTCCGCCTCCCCAGGCCGCCGACTACGACCTAACTTCCTAAGGTCACGACTCATCACCTAGGTCGCTCACGACCTAGGACTTAGAAGAATCTGCCTAAAAATCTGAAATGACTTGAAAATGCTAAATTCCAGATTTTGACGAACTTGTCGATCCGTAAAAATACGGGTCGTTACAATTAATTACAAATTAATTAATCATTTCTTAATTATTTATCTTAATTAATCTTCCTTGATTAATTATCCCTTAATTACAATAAGTAATTATCTTTTAATTATCCCTTTTTATTAATCATTCTTGATTAATTACTTTTTAATTACATTAAGTAATTAAACCTTAATTATAGATTAATTATCCTCAACCATTCTCAATAATTAACTTAAATTACTTTCATTAATTAATTAATGATATTCTAATTACTTCATTAATTAATTACTCTTTTAATTAATTACCTTAACAAGTAATTAATCGCATTATTAATTAACCTTAACCCTTTAATTAATTAATTATTCTTTACTTAATTAACTAACCCTTTAATTAATTATATTAATTAATCCTTTAATTAATTACACTAAGTGATTAATCCTTAATCACTTCCATTTAATTACTTCCATAAATGATTTCCCTTTTACTTAATTACATTCAGTAATTATTCATTAATTACTTTTCTAAGTAATTATACTTAATTAATTAATAAGTGATTATCTTTAATTAATTAGACAAATTAATTAACTTAAATTAATTACATTAATTAATTAATTAATCAATTAATCACTTAATCTCTAGTTAATGATTCATCTCTTAGTTCATTAACTACCCACTAATTACTCCATTAAGTAATTATTCTTAATTACAAATAGTAATCAACCTTTAATTACTCTCATTAATTAATTTAGTTAATTACTTTTGAAATCAACAACCTTAAACATTTTAAAATTGAAAATATATTCAATTAAACACCCTTGAAAACTTAATTGACATTCATTTTGAAAGGCACTTGCTTTTAAATTGTAAACTTGATTTCCTTGTACAAAATTTGCCTTATTTTAAACCAGATCATCACATCAGTAAAACTCAAGTCGAACCCCAAAAATCACGAGCCTGCCCCAAGTCCTTCTACAACACTCACCTGCTTCGAGACATTCCTTCACTCGCACTAGAATCCACCCGAGCTACTCAACTCCCAGACATGACGTGGACGTGGTGCACGTACACCAGCGACTCCGAACACCGATGATTGTCGCGGCAGCTCACGACAACTACCCAAACCCACACAACCACTCACGATAACCCAGATCGAGCAAAACCCATTCGAGTCGAAAACGAAGCATTCTCGACCAAGCCTGGAAACATCAATGCCGGAAATTCGCTTCTCCACGTTGCCTCCGACCTCGAGATCACCTGCCTACTTCACCGAAGCTACTTCACATCATCCAGCTCCCATTCCCACCATCGCGATCCCCTCCATCATCTCCACGGCAACGCAAAACTCACAAACCCATCGACTAACAAAACTGATCGGAAACCCTACTTCGCCAAAATCCCATCGCCTCGACCATCGATAAATACTTCCAGTATTTATCCCGCAATCCTCACGCTATAACCTAGCTTCCTACCTAACCTTGCCCTCGATCTCAACTCCGTTTGTCGGAAATTGAGAATAGTACCAATTTCTATCATCTAAGAAAATCACAGCAAATACTAATCTATAAATCATGAAATGTATGTTAAAATTCATGATTTTCCATCACGAATACATTCATGTAATTTAAACCAGAAATTAAGATTATTGATTTTTAACATATATATATATATTTTACTGTTATTTCCATTTTAAAAATTATCTATTGAATTTAAAACCTTGAAAATATTTTTAAAATTTTCAACATACTTCAACAAACAACTTTTATTCAAATATCAAAGTCAAATTTTGATTGGATTGGGAGATTTTGAATTTTTAAAATCAAGCCAAAGCCTGAAACAAGAACAGAGGCAAATGTATACAGGTATCATCACATTCTCAACCATACATATACATGCATTCACATCAGATCCATATGAACATTTTTTTAATCTATGTTACAACAACATCTACTACTGATATTCAATTATAATTATCAGATTTAAACTGTTTTTAAAATAGCATTTACTCACTAGGTTTAAACACAGAGATGAACATCATTTTCCAAGCATACATCCAGACATATACATACATGCATTCATACACATAAACATAAGCAACCATATTCCCACACAATTCATCATAAGCATCTGGTTATGATCATAGGTTTTAAACTGTTTTTAAAATAAAGTTTACTCACCTGTAGAAGATAACAAAACAAAGTTTTGAATTCCTGAAACTGCTTTTTGAAACTGGATATTTTGCTTTGCTTGTTGATTATGATTTTCTTACTGATCTGAGTTGTTGAATTTGAATCTTGCTGAGTTGATCTTACTCTTGAATCAAGTATGTTTGCTCAGGTTACAGGTTGAAACAGATTTTGATTTTTATTGTTAGTTTGATTGATTTTTTTTAGTTTAGAAGATGAAAGTAAGAAAAGAGGTTTTTAGAAGAAAATGAATATACAGCCTGAATTAATCTATACATTTCAAATAAAATAAAATAAAAACAATGACACTTGTCTTTACATGTTTTATAAAAGTTACAAATGTTGATTTCATGTATCATAAAGCTTACAAATGTCTAGAGTCTTTATTTATATATATATCTTATGTTTTTGTTAATATATGTCTTTATATTTATTTTTATGTGTTATATTTGATGTTTATCTTTATACTTATATATGTATATATTTAAAGAAAGTACGAACCTCTATTAAATTCTATTTTAAACTTGAGCTTTAATACTTTTTAACTTAAAATAATTACCTTAAGTGTTTTTAAAAAAATGCACAATTTAACTTCAAATAACCATTTGAAAATTGTTATATTAAATTCAAAACAAAGCTTCTAATCACAAGATATACATATATATAACTTATATTTAGAAAATAAGATATATATATATATATTCACCCTTTACAAACTTCCAAATATTCTACTTCTTATGGCATATATACATATATATGCACACTTATATACTTGTATAGTATATACTTTTTTTTATTATAGAGTTTACATATAACTACTTATATTTTTATTAATTTACTATAAACTTTATCATTTCCAGATATTTATAATTCAACTTTTATCATATTTTCAAATTTATTTACACATCTAGATATCAGTTATTATCAAAAAATTTATTTTGTTCAACTGAATAAACCAGTTAATTATCCAATTAATAGATGTCCAAAAATTCGGGTTATCACATTCACTATACATATGTCTTTGTTGAGTTCACTCATATATTGTTAATTGTTTTTCCAAAATATTCGTAGTATAAAATTATTCAACAAAAAGAATTCACTGTTCCAAAAACCAGTACACCAAATCATGCAACCGCCTACCAAATCAATACAAATTCAGGATGAGATTATATTACTATAGAGGTGGTGGTCGTGCCTCGATCGACGACGACTGGTGAAGGTCGAGCACACAACCTTGGATTGGCCATCGTGATCGATGATGAGAGAGCGCAGGTGGAAGGAGCTTGCGATGCCAGAAGGTAGACACCGACTTTTCTGTGGTCGAGCGGCGTTAGCTGGAGGGAAGCACGCAATCTAGAGACGGTGGAGTTGTGAAGGTCACGATAACGGAGGTTATGGTATCGAAGTGGAGGCGATGGACACGACCTAGGCTAGAGGCATACGAAGCTCGGTTGTGTAGCAGGGCATGGCGATCTGGAGACGTGGTGGCTTTAGGTGATGGTTGTTGTAACTTTGGCGAGGTGAAGGACTGAAGCATTGATACTAAAGCTACGTGTAACAATTTTCTTCATAGTGTTAAGGTGAGTAATCTATTTTAACTCACACATTTATATCTATTCCATTGTTTGCTATATATATATAATTATCACGAAAATCGATTGCATTGATTGGTTGAATTGATTGGATTGTTGAATGAATTGTGTTTTTGACTTCTTTCTATAAGAAATTACGAGGACGCAATTTTCATAAAGGGGAAGGTCTGTAACAACCCTATTGTTAACGACTTAATTAATTTCAATTAATTAGTGTGATAAAATTTAAACTAAAAATCTGGAATTTAAAAAAATGTGTATATCAAAACCTGTAAATCTGGAAATGAGGTTTATTATTGAAATAAGTTTCCAAAGAGATCTATATTTGAAATGAGTTTCTTTTATAGCCTATTTGCCATTTTTAGTTAACATGAAGCAATACAGCTTCATAATTATTAAACCATGCTAGCCTACTATCTTAAGTAACCTTTCTGTTAAAAGAATCAATGGTAGAGCATGTTGAAATGGAAAAGATCCAAATTCATATAAATATAAATTTTCATTTGAATAGAAACCTTATTATGAAAATATTAGAACTCACTTCTGTAAAGAGTGAGATTTAGTGGATATTATAAAAAGCTGTAACGACCCCACCACTATGCCCAGTTTAGTAAAGGACATTACAAGTAATGTCGTCTGCTAATTCGAAGAATACGGCTGGCTTAGGGCGATCGAATGTGAATATATCTTTATACTAACACTGACACGTCAAATATTCAGTTCAGATACTCAAAAAGGTAAATAAGATGTGTCAGTGTTAGTATAAAGATATATTCACATTCGATCGCCCTTAACCAGCCGTATTTTCCGGATTACGTAAATTCACATAGTTTTGTCATAAACACGGCCATCTATTTCTTTTCATTAGGAGTCAAGTTTTTTACCTAGTAGTCCATTTCTTTTCGTTACACTACTGCACTATGTGGCGGAGTTTATTTATTTTAGTTAAGCCCCATCTTGCACTGTATCACACTGATAGTTGACTACCATTATTATTTCCTTAGTGATGATCATTTCTTCAGAGATTTTGGGATAGATATTTAGTATCTTTTAGGTTCTGGAGAATTTTGAATTTGCTATCACCATATTTTTAATATTCTATTTGAGACTTGATATGGAATTATGAAATGGTGATTTGGTTTGATATGCCTTATTTTGGTTAATTGGTTTTAGGCATAATTTGAGATAACTTATTTTACTGTTAAGTCATAAATGGAATTTTTAAATGGTGATTTTATTTAATATGCCCCATTATAATCAAATGTTCTGGCAAATTTTTATTATGGCTTACTATTTTAAGTCATATATTTATGATATCAGTATCATCTCACCTTTCTGTTAGATATAGTCTGACCCATTTATTTTATAATACTCGGGTCAGGTCGAGACTCTACAGGTACAAGGACTAGGTTACTTTTGGATTTTGGGCTAGCATTGAAGTAGACTATTTTGACCGGTTTAGTTTACTTCATACTTATATATATTGACAGTTAGGAGTATATGTCATATATATTATTTAGTAGTGACTTTGTACCTGGTACAACATTTTGGATATGATGTATATATTTATGTGGGTCTAGTACTGATATTTTATAGACTCGCATTCTATCATGTATCTGATGTATATTATTCCACTATGATCTGTGATTCTGATTTATCTGTATTATATATTGTTCTGAATATTTTTAATCGGTGTGTTTATTACTTCGTATTAATACTGCACACTTCAAATTTTCAGTTCTGATACTCAAAAAGGTAAATAAGATGTGCCAGTGTTAGTATAAATATATATTCACAATCGATCGCCCTTAACCAGCCATATTCTCCAGATTAGCAGACGACATTACTTGTAATGTCCTTTGCTAAATTGGGCATAGCGGTGGGGTCGTTACAGCTTGGTATCAGAGCTGTGTTTAGAACATTATAGAATATAAATAGCACAGAGTTGAGATCTAAACCTAGATGACCTAGAGTCCTGTCCCTTGGGTGTGTAGTTGTTAGTAATTTAATTAACTAATTAGGATTAGGAATATGAATGATTATTAGGAATAATCATTGGGACATATTTGAAAAATCTTTTGATAATACTATATAACTTATTGTTATGAAAATATTGGAACTCGCTTCTGTAAAGAGTGAGATTTAATGGATATTATAAATTAGTAGATGACTTAGAATTAAATTGTTGTGTTCTGATTTGTTAAGTGATCAGAATGTGCAGCGGAAGCTGGAAATAGTTAAATTCTATGAAATAAATCATTTTAATAAACGATTGAATTGTCGAATTGGTATGGGACTTTTCGTACAATTCTTTCGGTTATTATTATAATTTGTTAAATAGAGTTTGAGTGGAATTTACTAGCTTTCAGTAAATACTTGAATTTACTATCTGGTATGGGACAGTTAGTTAAATTCTTGTGATTACTGGAGTGGCAGTAATTAACACTTTAGAGTTGTATTATCTTAGGGTGTTCGGATTTCAGACCGATAGATCCTCGAGAGAAGATAACTCATTTTTCATCGATCTGAGAATCGATACATTTTTAGATTTGGGTAGGCAGGCCTATTTCTTAGGGTTAGGTCTGTTCTGGTATAACATAGTTGTCCTTTTTGTTATTTAGATAGATGATATATTGCAGCCCTATCGGTTTATTTCACAGCTGGACAATGTTTACCTATTTATTTTCGTCAGGTAAATTCACATAGTTTTGTCATAAACACGGCTACTTATTTCTTTTCGTAAGGAGTCGGGGTTTTTACCTGGTGGTCCATTTCTTTTCGTTAGACTACTACGCTATGTGGCGGAGTTTATTTATTTTAGTTAGGACCCGTGTCGCAATGTATCATACTGATAGTTGACTGCCATTATTATTTCCTTAGTGATGATCATTTCTTCAAAGATTTTAGGATAGATATTTAGTATCTTTTGGGTTCTGGAGAATTTTGAATTTGTTATCACCATAGTTTTAATAGTCTATTCGAGACTTTATATGGAATTATGACATGGTGATTTGGTTTGATATGCCTTATTTTGGTTAATTGGTTTCAGGCATAATTTGAGATGACTTATTTTATGGTTAAGTCATAAATGGAATTTTTAAATGGTGATTTTATTTAATATGCCCTATTATAATCAATTATTCTAGCATATTTTTATTATAGTTTATTATTTAAAGTCATATATTTATGATATTAGTATCATCTCACCTTTTTATTAGATATAGTCTGACCCGTTTATTTTATAATACTCGGGTCAGGTAGAGACTCTACAAGTACAGCGACTAGTTGACTTTTGGATTTTGGGCTAGCATTGAAGTATACTATTTTGACCGGTTTAGTTTACTTCATACTTGTATATATTGACAGTTAGGAGTATATGTCACATATATTATTTTGTAGTGACTTTGTACCAAGTACAACATTTTGGATATGATGTATATATTTATGTGGGTCTAGTACTGATATTTTATAGACTCCCATTCTATCATGCATCTGATGTATATTATGCCGTTATGATCTGTGATTCTGATTTATCTGTATTATATACTATTCTGAATATTTTTAATCGTTGTGTATATTACTTCGTATTAATACTACACACACCAAATTTTTAGTTCAGATGCACAAAAAGGTAAATAAGACGTGTCGGTGTTAGTATAAAGATATATTCACATTCGATCGCCCTTAACCAGCCGTATTCTCCGGATTAATAGACGACATTACATGTAATGTTATTTTCTAAACTGGGCATAGCGGTGGGGTCATTATAGCTTGGTATTAGAGCTATGTTCAGAACATTATAGAATATAAATAGTACAGAGTTGAGATCTAAACCTAGATGACTTAGAGTCTCGTTCCTTGGATGTGTAGTTGTTAGTAATTTAATTAACTAATTAGGAATAGGAATATAAATGATTATTGGGAATAACCATTGGGACATATTCGAAAAATCTTTTGATAATACTATATAACTTATTATTATGAAAATATTGGAACTCACTTCTGTAAAGAGTGATATTTAATGGATACTATAAATTAGTAGATGACTTAGAATTAAATTGTTGTGTTCTGATTTGTTAAGTGATCAGAGTGCGCAGTGGAAGCTAGAAAATAGCTTTCCGCTGAAGGTGATTGTTTTTTTGTTTGACTGAAATGTTTGTTGTTTGCATTAATGGATGTTTGATTGTTTTGAAAATTCTAAATAATTGTTGAATTAGTATTGAGTAGGAATTTTCATCTCAAAATTTATAACATGCTCGATATTAATTATTAAATATATTATGGTATCTTCATTTGTGTGGTTACCGTAAAGGAAATTGAAAACTTTGTTTTATATAAAATGAAATTGTAATTATTGGTACAACCAAATAATACCAAGATGCACAGTGGAATTAAAATTTGTTAAGAATTATTTTATTTAAATTTTGAAATAGGTAGAAATAACTTTTATAAAAGCAAATATTAAATATGGAACATGAAAATATACTTAATAAATGAAATACGTAATAAATAAAAATTTATTAGTTGATGGATGCTTGGTAGTTTTAAAACTGTAAATGATTATGCAAAATTAATATTGAGTAGGAATCAATATTGAGAGTTAGAACCTGCTCAATAATTACAATAATAACTTGCGACGTGTAGTTATCGCAATAAATATTGGAAATTTAAATTTATATATATAAATGAAGTGTTAATTTATATGTGTGACTAATTCAATGATAAGATGAATTAAAATTTGATGTTTGTTTGAAGTATTTATGGATGAATGAGTGTTATGGAATTGTTATCAATAAATTATTAATACTATATGATAACTTTAATATTTATTTGAAGAATTTTAATAAAAGCAAGCATCTATTTAAATTAAAATCCTTTTGATATTGGGCATACATATATATGGAATATGATTATATTTATTATAAGCAAACAATTATTTGGAAAAAGTCTAAAGTATAAAAAGAAATATGTATATCTTATAGAAAATAATTTTGTGTTAAATTTCCTGTTGAGTGCTTTAAGAATTCTAATCGATGCGCCTGATCAACGTTATCGATAGGGATTCCTAAACACGAGTACAAGACATTCGGACACAATGTATTGGACAATAAAATAGTTTAGAAATAATATTTAGCACTATATATAATATTTTGAAAGGAAGATAGAATTTTGAAATAAGTTAAATATTATATATAATAAAGTGGACAGTTTGGAAAGAATGTTTTAAAGATAAAATAATAGAATTTATATTTTAAATAAAATTGTAGCATTTGTAAAATCTTATATATATTCGTTTACAAATATACATGTTAAATAAAATGGGTGTGGTACTTTTAAATGATTGTGAATATTATATTGTGGTTGGAATGAATATTAGAATTTGTATCTGAATAAAAATTACAATGAGTTAAACTTCTATTTCTATTCAAATGAAATTTCTATTTATATAAATTTGGATCTTTTCCATGTTCAACATGCTCTACCATTGATTCTTTAGACATAAAGGTTACTTAAGATAGTAGTCTAGCATGGTTTAGTAATTGTATTAAATATACAGACACCGTTACATGTAAATGTAGTCGCAAATCCTACAAACATGATCGGATGTTAGATTTGTAGTAGACATTCCCTTGCTTTGTTTTGTTTTTTTATGTACATTCAGCCCTAATCTGAGATAGAAATCTGAACTAAAATTAAGTCATTATAATATTAATATATATATATATCTGTGTGTGTAGTAGTTTGTGACATTCCCATTATATCTGGTAGTAACATCTTGTTGTTGGCCAAGTTTCATATGTTGGAGTTCATTTAATAGTACTTAATGAAACAAATATAACTTTAATTACATGGAATAACTCAAGGTTCAAGATCTTTGGTCTCATCTTGTTGGATTTTAAAGCTTTTGATCAGTATCGAAAACTTTGATATTTTATTTTAGTGTTCCAGTTTTTGGTTTCAGTACTATTTTTTCTTCTTCTATAGAAATACTTATATTAAATAGAAATATAATTAAACATATTGATTAAATATAAATATTCAAAGCACCAATGTTAATAAAATATTAGTAACAACAATTGTATTTAACCTAATTATTGACCCATCTTTTTGGAAAAAAACACGTTTGACATTAAATTTTTCGACGTTCAGTTGTAGTTTTAAAGCTCCATTATGCTTGGCAAACAGTAGAAAATATATTGAACACCTAGAAAATAAAAACAAACAAAGAATCAAATAATAATGATGCAATGAAGAGATTGGAGATCATGGTTATCATTATGGTTCAGTCATTCGATATATGTCCACTTTAGAAAATTCTTTCTTTTGCTGCTATTTAGATGATACAATGGCAAAATATTCACAGCAAATGAAATTCTAACTTTTGAAAATATACATGTCCACACTATGTGTATTGGTAGATATTACAATTCATGCAAGATAAATCTGATTGTGTTTTTTTAATATAGTTTTGTAAACATATAAATTGATATAAAATGACTTACCCATTGATTATCTTCTGTCTAATGTGTGTGTGTGTGTATATATATATTCTTCTGTTTTACTCGATGGGTTACTTTGTATTGTAGAATTTAACATTTTTATCCCGTTGCTATACCCAGGGTCGGTTTTAGGGCTAGGCTAGCCAGACGACCGCCTAGGGCAACCCCCCGGGTGGGGGCAATAGGGTGGAGGTGGAGGTGATAATGGTTAACATAGTTTAGTGTTTTAAAAAATGTACTTTACTTATTGTTTATGAAGTACTTGTTGCTGCAGTGGCTGTGCACAAACCTCTCATTCCAGATGTCGCAAGTTCAACTCCTCTGTCAATTATTATTTTTCAAGAAAAATTTAACAGACTTCTTAGTGTACAGGGCAACCCAATTTTTTTCCAGCTATATTCTGCCTTGCCTAGGGCAACCCAGCTGCTAGAGCCGGCCCTGGCTATACCATTTATCTTATGCACATTGTTTATTTATTAATTTGAAACCCATTGAACCAAACTTTGAGATTATATGTAAACTTAATATAAATTGAAAAAGGATAACCAAAGTTTAGAAATTTTATAATTCGAAAGTGCTTAACAAATATGGATATAATTTTTGTTTTAGCTGTCAAATTTTGGTGGTTCCTTTTTCAATTGAAAGATATTTTAACATAGAACAACCTTTGTATTCGTCATTTTGAAAATTTTGAAATTTATTTTTTTGTCTTCTCTTTGAATTTAAACTGAAAATCTAGAATTTAAAAAATGTGTATATCAAAACTTGTAAATCTGGAAATGAGGTTTATTCTTTAAATAAGTTTCCAAAGAGATCTATATTTGAAATGAGTTTCTTTTATAGCCTATTTTCCATTTTTAGTTAATTATGAAGTTGTATTGCTTCATGTTAAGCAATCACCTTATTATAAAACAGAACATAAAGTTAGTGGGCAATGTCAAAGCAAATGATATAGCTTAAATATTTGGTGTAAATAAATTATCATTTTATTTTCAAAAACCAATGTTGATAATTAACATCAGGTAACTTGAAAATGTTCTAAATATGAATATTATAAATACATAGTTGGTCCTTAATACTAATGTCATTGTTTAGAGCTTTGTTACATAAATGTTCATGAAATCTGGTTATTTATTGGAAACCAAATTAATTTTGTATGTTGGTCTCATGGAATATAACTTTATGCAACATCAAATGATATATTGTTGAGATTTATATTCTTCATTGCTTGGTTGTGTGAATTACACTTTATCTTATACTTATTGAACCAGTCCACTTTGGTGATTATTATTTATTTTGCATTTGCCTTTAGACCTGACTGACTATGGGTCTGTGTGTCACCCTATATATATACCCATGCTACACTTCAGCCTTTTTCCTGCTTTTAAACCTGATGTGTGTTGCATTCATATTGAACTACCTTAAGTTGTATAGAACCTTAACTTGTATAAAACCTGATGTCCTCAAAACATAATTTACCTATAAATAATCAATGAGAATTCACAACACCTTCGAATAATTTAGCTCACAATCACCACTTTAGGTCATCACTTACTTAAATGAGTCAAAGACTTAAGCTTCTATGTTTGTGAATTATGCATCCATTTAAATTTATGATGAATTGCATGGAAATGGATAATTTAAGAGTAATATACAATGTAAATGTTTTTGTCAACAAATTACTTATATATTATTAAATGAATACCATGTTATTGAACTTTATATATATATATATGTAAAGACTTGTGTGTTTAACTTGAGTTAAGCATAGGTTCAAGAAGGTTGCATGGATTGGAATACGGTGCTAACTTGCTTTCTGCTCGCTTATGCATGCTTAATAAAGAAGTAAATTGATTTAAAATACTAAATTAAAGGTACGCATTCAGATTAAATACAGAATGATAAAAATATTATTATATATTGTGTTTCCAACCGTGTAGTCGATGTATATCACATATATTATAATTGTGAAATTGTAAACGGCTCTCGGTACAAAGGAGACTCTGTCGAAAATTTTCAGAAATTTTAACACTTAGAAAATTTTCAATAAATTTCGTATGAGAAGAAACAAAAATTAATAAATGAATCTACTTAAATTTATAACATACGATAAGTTTGATTCTAATGTTAGTTGCTTAAGTTTTGATCGAATTTCAACCAAATAGTAAAATTCGAAGAAAGTTAATGTTCGCATTTGTTTTTTACTTCTTCCTATAAGAAATTACAAGGATGCAATTTTCATAAGGGGCAAGGTCTGTAACAACCCTATTGTTAACGAATTAATTAATTTCAATTAATTAGTGTGATAAAATTTAAATATGAAATTTTTGTAATTTGATTATGAAATTCAATCCAGTTTGAATAAATGATTTAAGTTGTGTATTTCAATTTGGTCGAAATATCATTTAAATCGGTTATTGGAATTTATAAATTTATAACTAAATTGGTTTGTGAAAATATAATCTAACTTAACTTAGTTGATTTAATAAGTTACGTTAATTTAATCTATTCATTAGGCCAAGTATAGTAATTTTTATTTAATTATTGTTTGGACCTTAAGTTAAATTAAACCCATTAGCCCATCTCCTCATAAAATCTAAATCTATTAGCCTGCTTTCTCTTATCCAATCCAGGTCCCTAATCCTAAAACACAGCTTTGCTCTAGCCTTTATCAAAATCAGAATCGATGAAAAAGAAAAAAGAAGCCACGATAATCAAGCTGCGACCAGGGTGGTCACGCCTTGATCGACGGTGGCTGGTGAAGGTCGAGCACGCGACCCTGGATTGGCCATCGTGATCGACGATGAGAGAGCGCATATGGAAAGAGCTCGCGATTCCAAATGGTAGATGACGACTTGTCTGAGGTCGAGCGGCGTTAGCTGGAGGGAGGCGCGCATTCTAGGGATAGTGGAGTTGTCGAGGTCGCGATAACGGAGGTTGCAGTATCGAAGTGGAGGCGATGGACACGACCTAGGTAGGAGGCATACGAAACTTGCATGTATTAGGGCGTGGCGACCTGGAGACGTGGTGGATTTAGGTAATGGTTTTTGTAACTTTGGCGAGGTGAAGGACTGAAGCATTGATACTAAAGCTTCGTGTAACAATTTTCTTCATAGTGTTAAGGTGAGTTAATCTATTTTAACTCACGCATTTATATCTATTCCATTAGTTAGGCGCTATGTGATGGAGTCTAAAACAAATAAACTCCGCAATCGACATGGGGCCTAACTAAAATAAATAAACTCTATTCAGCAATCCAATCAATTCAACCAACCAATGCAATCGATTTTCAGGACAATTATATATATATATAGCAAACAATGGAATAGATATAAATGTGTGAGTTAAAATAGATTAACTCACCTTAACACTGCAAAGAAAATTGTTACACAATGCTTTAGTATCAATGCTTCAGTCCTTCACCTCGCTAAAGTTACAACAACCAACACCTGAAGCCACCACGTCTCCAAATCGCCACGCTCTGTTACACAGCCGAGCTTCGTATGCCTCCAGCCTAGGTCACGTACATCGCCTCCACTTCGATACTGTAACCTTCGTTATCACGACCTTCACAACTCCACCGTCCCTAGAACACGCGCGCCTCCCTCCAGATAACGCCACTCGACCTCAAACAAGTCGTCGTCTACCATCTGGCATCGCTAGCTCCTTCCACATGTGCTCTCTCATCGTCGATCACGATGGCCAATCCAAGGTCGCGTGCTCGACCTTCACCAACCTCCGTCAATCGAGGCGCAACCACCCTGGTCTCGGCTTTTGATTATCGCGACTTTTTTTCATCATTTCTGATTTTGATAAAGGCGGGAGCAAAGATGCGTTTTAAGATTTGGGACCTGGGTTGGATAAGAGAAAGCAGGCTAATAGTTTTAGATTTTATGAGGAGATGGGCTAAACTTTAACTTAAGTGCCAAAACAATAGTTAAATACAAATTACTATACTTGGCCTAATGAATAGATTAAATTAACCTAACTTATTAAATCAACTAAGTTAAGTTAGATTAAATTTTCACAAACCAATTTAGTTATAAATTTATAAATTCCAATAATTGATTTAAATGATGTTTCGACCAAATTGAAATACACAACTTAAATCATTTATTCAAACTGGATTGAAATTCATAATCAAATTACAAAAAATTCATATTTAAATTTTATCACACTAATTGATTGAAATTAATTAGGTCGTTAACAATATGGTTGTTATAGGCCTTCCCCTTCTGAAAATTGCGTCATCGCAATTTCTTATAGAAAGAAGTCAAAAACACATGCAAACATTAACTCTCTTCGAATTTTACTATATGGTTGAAATTCGATCAAAACTTAAGCAATTAACATTAGAATCAAACTTATCATGTGTTATACATTTAAATAGACTCATTTATTAATTTTCGTTTCTTCGCATATGAAATTTATTGAAAATTTTCTAAGTGTAAAAATTTCTAGAAAATTTTGGCAGAGTCCCCTTTGTACGGAGAACCATTTGCAATTTCACAATTATAATATATATGATATACATCGACCACACGGTCGGAAACACAATATATAATAATATTTTTATCATTTATGTATTTAATCCGAATGCATACCTTTAATTTAGCGTTTTAAATCAATTTACTTCTTTATTAAGCATGCGTAAGCGAACAGAAGGCAAGTTTGCGCCGTATTCCGATCCATGTAGCCTTCTTGAACCTACACTTAACTCAAGTTAAACACGCAAGTCTTTACATATATATAAAGTTCAATAATGTGGTATTCATTTAATAATGTATAAGTAATTTGTCGACAAAGTCATTTACATTGTATTTTACTCTTAAATTATCAATTTCCATGCAAATCATCATAAATTTAAATGGATGTTTAATTCACAAACATAGAAGCTTAAGTCTTTGACTCATTCGAGTAAGTGATGACCTAAAGTGGTGATTGTGAGCTAAAGTATTCGAAGGTGTTATGAATTCTCACTGATTATTTATAGGTAAATTATGTTTTGAGGACATCAGGTTTTATACAACTTAAGGCAATTCCATATGAATGCAACACACATCAGGTTTAAAAGCAGGAACAAGGCTGAAGTGCAGCAAGGGGTGGTGTGTGTGTGTATGGTGACATGCAGACCCACATTCAGTTAGGTCTAAAGGCAAATGCAAAATAAATAATAACCACCAAAGTGGACTGGTTCAATAAGTATAAGATAAAGTGTAATTCACACAACCAAGCAAGGAAGAATATAAGTATCAACAATATATCATTATGTTATAGAAAGTTATATTCCATGAGACCAGCATACAAAATTTATTTGGTTTCCAATAAATAACCAGATTTCATGAACATTTGTGTAACAAAGCTCTAAACAATGACATTAGTATTAAGGACAAACTATGTATTTATAATATTCATATTTAGAACATTTTCAAGTTACCTAATGATAATTATCAACATTGGTTTTTGAAAATAAAATGGTAATTTATTTACACCAAATATTTAAGCTAAAGAAACTATCATTTGCTTTGACATTGCGCACTAACTTTATGTTCTATTTTATAATAAAGTGATTGCTTAACATGAAGCAATACAACTTCATAATTAACTAAAAAAGGAAAATAGGCTATAAAAGAAACTCATTTCAAATATAGATCTCTTGGGAAACTTATTTCAAGAATAAACCTCATTTCCAGATTTACAGGTTTTGATATACAAATTTTTTTGAAATTCCAAATTTTCAGTTTAAATTCAAACCAAAGACAAAACAATATATTTCAAAATTTTCAAAAGCGACGAATACAAAGGTTGTTCTATGTTAAAATATCTTTCAATTGAAAAAGGAATCGCCAAACTCTGATAGCTAAAACAAAAATTATCCATATTTCTTAAGCACTTTCGAATTATAAAATTACTAAACTTTGGTTATCCTTTTTCAATTTATATTAAGTTTATGTATAACCTCAAAGTTTGGTTCAATGGGTTTCAAATTAATAAATAAACAACGTGCATAAGATAAATGGCATAGCAACGAGATAAAAATGTTAAATTCTGCAATACAAAGTAACCATCGAGTAAAACAGAAGAATATATATATATATATACATTAAAGGGAAGATAATCAATAGGCAAGTCGTTTATATCAATTTATATGCTTACAAAACTATATTAAAAAAACACAATCAGATTTATCTTGCATGAATTGTAATATCTACCAATACACATAGTGTACACATGTATATTTTCAAAAATTAGAATTTTATTTGTCGTGAATATTTTGCCATTGTATCTTCTAAATAGCAGCAAAAGAAAGAATTTTCTAAAGTGGACATAGATCGAATGACTGAACCATAATGATAACCATGTTCTCCAATCTCTTCATTGCATCATTATTATTTGATTCTTTGTTTGTTTTTATTTTCCAGGTGTATAATATATTTTCTAATGTTTACCAAGAAAACCCATAATGGAGCTATAAAACTGTTTGCACGAAAAATAGGCAAACACCTCCATGACGTTGTAGTAGAGCTATGAATACTGTTTGCAGTATACAACTATCGTTTGATGAATTTTAGTTGCGAGTGTATGAGGTAGAAAATCAATAGTTTGCAATAAAGAATAAATAAAGGACTGAAATGTAAAAAGACATAGAATTTATAGTGGTTCAGCCTGAATGTGCCTACATCCACTGTTCCTCTTTTATTATCTCTTTCATATCTGATTACAAGTACAAGCTTTGAATATGAATAAACCTTTTGTTAGGACTAAGAATTTTCTCTCTCTTAGTTGTCTGCCATTGTTGATGGAAGCTTCACTATTTTCCATCCATTCCTCTTTATGATGCTATGCGCCTAGTATTTATAGAGTGAGGTTGTGGGGAGAGGAAGATGAGTACATGGCTTCTAGGCTTTGGTTGAACCTCTCTTCCTCTCGGCTTTGGTTCAACCTTTCTGTTGTTCCACTACTCTTGGACGCCAGTTGAATACTATCCTGGTAGCTCCCTTCAGTCGCTCATCCAAACCTTGGAGTCTTGAATGTCGGAACATATAGGTTCATCCTAAAAGTACAAAAACGAGTGGATCCAGCCCCGGAAGGGCTGGACTGGATATGTCTGGTGGGTCCAGCCCCAGAAGGGCTGGACTAAGTGGGTCCGGTGGGTCCAGCCCTTGAAGGGCTAGACCATGTGAGTGCAGCCCCGAACCAGGTGGGTCCGGGCTAGGTGGGTCCTGCCTAGGACTGGACCAGGTGGGTTCGGCCTGGGGCCGGACCAGGTGGGTCCGGCCATAGGGTGTCGGACCAGGTGGTCCCTGGTCCGGCCCTACCGGACCAGGTGGGTCCGGCACTATGCCGGACCAGGTCTGGTCCAGCACTGTGCCGGACAAGGAATCTGGTCCAGCATTTGCCAGACCAGGTTTGGTCCGGCACTGTGCCGTACCAGAAATCTAGTCCAGCATTTGCCGGACCAAGTGCGGGTCCGGCATTTGCCAGACCAGGGGGGTCCGGCCTTGGATCGGACCAGGTGTCCGGTCCTAGAAGGCCGGACCTGTGCGGGTCCGGCCCTACTGGGCCGGACCGGAATGTCCGGCCTTGTGGGGTCGGACCTGTGCCGGTTCAGCCCTCCTGGGCCGGACCAGGATGTTCGGCTCTGTTGGGCCGGACTCAGCTGGGCCAGACCCATGTGGGTCCGGCCTGGCTTGTCAGGCCCTACGGGGCGGGGCACATGCGTGTCCGGCTCTACTGGGCTGGATTTGGCGAGTCCGTCCCTGTTGGGCCGGGCTTTGCCGGGCCTGTGCGGACCTGATTTTCTAGGGCAGTTCATTTGCTGGTGTAGGCAGCGTCGGGCCTTGGCAGAAGGCGGTCGTCGAGGCTTTATCGTCATACCGTGTTAGGCAAATCTTAGAATGACGATATCTTTCAAACCGTTACCCGGATTGAGACACGGTTCAGACCGGTGCTCACATCTTAACCTCGCGAACATTTTAAAACAGCTCTTAGTCTATTCCAAAACTCTGACAATTTTTCCTCCGACTTTTCATATCCAATATGCGGTGGGCGAAAATGCCCATAACATTTGCCCTCTAAAGTATACTTTAGCGAATGCAAAGTATGCTTTGTTTGATCTAGGGTTGCCTCACCAGCATTGTAGGTGTCATCCTGGTGTTTGACTATCCATATCTCATCATCGTACCCAAGATGAGTTTCCTTTTGTTAACTGTATGCGATGCTTCGTTTATCTTGAGGAGGACTTGTTGGTCACTTGATGCCGTTTTTTAATTATCCTGCATTTGGCAGGGTGGTATTTACCCTTATCCTTCCTATTTATGGCATCAAGGTCTTGAGTAGTACGTGAACCTGGTGATATTCCCTTCATGGTATTTGACTTGGGACATGTGATGTGGAATTTCTGCTTCTGACCATCATATTGCCAGGTTGAATGAGCACGGTCTTACCATCTGATTGCTGAGTTTGTATATTTCCTCATTAATTTTTTCATGCTTGGTCAAGGTCAATTATTAATGGAGTAATGATTTTCCATTGGAGGGTATTTGTACATAAAATATTATGCATAGCATCATTGAGTGGATATTGGTTACATCTGACCAAGCTGGGCTAATAGGCTTATGTTCCATCTAGTCTGGTAAAGTGATGACATCTGGAGTAATTCCTTGCTCCTCTGTTTGCTCTTCCAGGACTTGCCTCCAGGCACATTTGAATAAGATTATCTTAGCCAATTTCCTTGGTAGTTTGCCTGCTGATGTCTCGTGTATCTATTTGGAGTCAACTACTGGCAAGCTTTAATAGGGTAGGTTCTGGGTCTGAGTGAGTGGTCTTGGATCTTTTGAGCGAAGCTCAAAGAAATTTGTCGGCATTGTGAATTAGGGGTCCTATCGCCGGTCCGGTTTATACTGATTATCATAGTCAGATTTCTCCGACGTGGGGTGTCTATTGGTGACATTGGCTTGCTTTCTCTTCATTGATCAAGTGGAATCAACCTTTCAAATCAAATGTCCTGTTGGCTTTGGCAGTAGAGGATCGTCCTATTATGTTGACTTTACCTACAAGTTTAGGCAGTAGAGCTTAGTAGGGTTAAGGACTTTCATCCTTGCCTTAGAATTAGTTACGGACTATTAATACATTTTTATTTGGAATTTTACCACAGATATGTGTTAGAGTCAACCCGCGTGTCCTAGGGATTGATTCATTAGGTAAAGGTATCAAGCTATTTGTGTTAAAATAAACTTTGATATGAATTAATTACATTCGGAAGGTTATAGATCGAATCACTTCTATTTAGAGAGGTCTTTATCATTCAAAGGGATTCCCTATTACTAAGGTTTATAGAGTAATTTGGGGGACGTGGCGGTCCACAAATACTCATCACATCCTCCAGAGCATCCTCTAGCGACGTTGTCAAAAGTCGATCGGGAGCGCTCATTATTTGTCTGGGTTTGCTCTTAGTATAGTGCACTTAGTTGCTTCTCACAACATGCTGCCTTGTATCATGAATAGGTTTTAAACTTGCGAACTCGAGGTCTTGATTCCAATGTACTATTACCAAGCTGAGTGGTAGTGTATGTGTATAATCAAGGGGTGAGATGGTGCTATGCCCCGAAGTATTTTTTACTGAATTTAGCTTATCTTACAAAAGTCAGTCATACCTTTGCATTGAGTTTTTCTTAGGTTCCATAAGTGTGCTCAGCTTTAGGAGAATCCTTACGGTTTCTTGAGAGAAGTTGGCTGGAATGGATATTCAAATTCTTGTGGCAATGTTGGATTGATGTTCTGCTATCACTGACGGAGTTGAGTCGATGCTCCGTTTCTTTTAGTGGAGTGGAAGCGAATGAATATCATGATGTGGTTGGCAAAGTGGAATTCATATTTCTACTATTTGTATGTAATGCCACAAGATTAAAAGAAATTGTTAGAAGCTTCTAGTTTAAGTACAATGAACTATATTCTCCATCAAGAGAGTCCTTCTAAACTTAAGATTCGTGGCACGTAAGTTACTTGCCCTGATTGTGGATTTTGGTGACATAGGGTTTGTCAGCTCAACCTATTTTTCAAGGGAGTGTAACTTTTGTGACTGCCGTACTTAAGATTCAGAGCCGGGATTCGCACATAGTTACTACCCGGGCCATTATGGCCTGTATCGTGAGTATTATTCGATTTACTATGGCCCAACTAGCATCGGTGCCGATCGTCAACTACGAACTATCCCTGGCTGCAACCATGCCTTAATCGTGGGATTTATTATCGGTTCGCACTTGCCAGCGAGCCGAACGCCAATGATAAACTTCCTAGGCTATAATCGTGCCTAATCCATGGCTTACAGTTGGTTTATCATTGTTGGCTGGGGGGGGCGATCGTCAGCAGTGAACTACCCAGGCTATTTTCATGCCCTTAGTCATGGTTATCTTGTTTTCACTGCTGCCGGCGAGAGCTTGCAATTGATCGCAATAGAAAAAATATCAGACATACAATCGAGCAAAACATCAATTTTTACAGTGGTTTGGCCAGAATATGCCTATGTCCACTGTCTTTCTTTTATTGCTTCAAGTGATACATGCTTTTTACAAGCTGAGTGAAGTAATGGCGGAGATGCTGGAGATTCATTCCTTTCCCAAACACCTTTTCCGTCAACTATCGACGGAATGTAAGCTCCGTTGTGGAGATCCTTATGAACAACAAATGGTCCTTCCCAAACTGGATCTAGTGTGCCTGGACGGGGAAAGACTTGTACGAGAACAATATCTCCATCTTGTAACTCTTGGTGCTTCACCTCAGATTTGTATTGTTTTTCCACTTTCCATCTGTGTGCGGCGGTCTTGAGAGCGGTGTTATTCCTTCTTTCTTCAATCAGGTCTAAGGACATGTTGAGAAGTTCCTCGTTTTCTTTCAAATTATACTGTGTCCTATGATATGAAGGGACAACTATTTCGACCGGAAGCATGGCCTCAGCCCCGCATGCTTAGAGCAAATAGAGTATGTCATGTTGCTGTTTTGTATGAGGCTTGGTAGGCCCCCAGTGCCGTGGGTGGTTCGTCAATCCACACTCCTTTGGATTTATCTAATTTTTCCTTAATTAATATTTGCAAGATTTTGTTGACAACTTTAGCTGCCCATTGGCCTGGGGCAACTCCTGTTAAGCCAATCCATGCTAGGCTTCAAATGCATCTATTCTTTGAGTTACTCAAACTAGGTTTGTGTCTGGATGCCCGACTGGTATGTCATTGCCAGGGAAAGGGGCGGTCGTTAGCAGTGAACTACCCAGGCTAGCGCCCTTAGTCATGGCTATTTTATTTTCAATACTGCCAACACATGCTTGTGATCTGGGTTACTTATCACAAAAGAAGTAGTGGTTATAACAGCATAAATGTTAAGTGAATAACTGCATATGTGTTAGGTGAATGCATCAGTCACTTGTCTCGATCAAAGGGAAAGAGTGGTTTAGACCAAACCTGCCGCTTCGAAAGAAGCGTAAAGTATCAGGTTGCGTAGTATGCCTGGGTTAAGATGTTCTCTCGGATAGGAAGTCTCGCTTTTCTGCTGTGGGCCAAATATGTTGGAATTGCTGGAGCTCGGTCTTTCAGAGCCTTTCTGTATAAACTATTATGCTATCCAAGTTCTCGGCAGATGTCGTTTCCATTGCGTTCTCTTCCTTACCCTTTGAGGTAACACCATACTCAAATGGATGGCTTCTCTCTGATCATTGATCATTCGAGCCCCGGAGGCAAGAGTTGTATCTCTTCCATTTTTCTATAGCATTTGTACTACAAGCTGTGCAAGCTTCCCTGGGTGACCATCTATCTGAACTCCTTACAGTGATGTTTTCCATCTTTGTGTGCTTTGCTGACCCAATGGAGAGATCATGCATAGTTGTAAGGGTTAGTTGGATTTTTTGCCTATTGTGTAGCATGTAAGCACCCTCGGGTCGATCAGCACATGCAACGGATTTACGAATCCTTCCTTCACCCTTTTCCAAGGATGGAGATCCAAGAGTAAATGGTAGAGCACTACAATAGCTTAAGATTGATTAGAATGAAAGAAAAGCAATTATATAGTACCTCCTTTGAGCCCCCTGTTTATTAGTAAGTGTGGAGATCTTGGCAAGTGTCTAGGGGGCCAGGTTAGCCCCTTATAAAGGTTTGTAGTGGGCACTCAAAAAATTTTGTTTTCCTGGAGGGTGGACTAGTAACTCTTGGTCTTATCTCCTTCTTTTTTCATATTTATTTAACATATCCTTAGGTAAGGAGAGCTATTGACATTATTTGAATCATGTCTGGTACGCGTTGGATTGGTGATGCCTTCATGCATGATAGGAGTGATGAAGTGTCGTGCTTGTCATATCTAGACTTTGAGTATTCAATCAACATGACTTTGGTCTTCAAGTTGTGATATTTCGATCCATCAGCGGGATCCCAATTGTAGTACTTTGATTTGATGCTGGATGGAAATAGGGTTGTGCTTGGGGTTCATTTGGTTATATGGAATGCCCCATGTATTCTCTAGACTGGGACTTTCCTTGTATTATGACGTTGAGGTCGAATACTTCTGTCTGCCATAAGCGTGTCAAGGGTTTATCCACCAAAGCTTTATTTTAAGCAGTGAAGTGTTTACTAATTTCAATCACAACCATGTTGAATTTACGTCTGATAATTTTTAGCACTGGGAGGTTATTAGACTAGTCTTCCTGCCTTTTCACATCTGGATAGCTGTTGCATTCTTTGCAGCGGAGTTCTCTCACTTTAGGTGGCATATCGGGAAGTTGTTCTCATTCCCTTCCTTGAGAGTTTGTACTTTTCGAGAGAGATAATTCAATTTTCGGAAAGGATTGGGAGGTTTTGTAGCTTCGAAGGGTTGATGTTCCAACCCTTAAAATAAAGAGAGAATCTTGAGATAGGAGGTATAGCTTCTCAATCCGAGAAATGGTGATTACAAACTTGAAAAAAGAAGAAAAAGAGAAAAACTCTAATTTCAAAGAGGCAATGACTTTAGATCAGGAGAAAGGATTTCATGTTTGGAGGGAGAAAAGGATTTTCTTAGAACCGTAATTTACATTTTATACTAGGGGAATAGATTCCTCTTATACAAAAGAGGAAGATAATTTTCTTATGTTAAAGAAGCAATGCTTCAGGATGGAAAGAGAATAAGATTTGATTTTAGATCTGAAAAATGACTAAGTGTTTCTTTTGGTCAAATTTTTTTTATCTGGAATGAGAAAAAGAAGATAGAACGATTTCAGATATAAGAAATAAATACATGTTTCTATTTGGGTGAGAAACAGTGTTTGCAAATCTGAAAGAAGATATAGTGATTTCAGATCTAAGAAGTGAATACATGTTTCTTGTTGGTTAAGGAGCAGCATTTGTAGATCTGAAATAAGAGAAAAGAAAGATAGAATTTTTTTTATCTTTAAGGGATAGTGATTGCAGACCTGAAAAGAGAAATAAATTTTGCTAAAGTAACAGTTTCAGATCTAGGAGATACAGAGTATTTTAATCCAGGAAACAATGATCTCAAACTGGGAAAGTAAGAAAAAGAGAATCTCTCATGCAAGGAGACAGTGATTTTAGATCTAAAAAGAAAAATGTATAAATTTTATTAAAAAATGCAATTTCAGATCTCAAGACTAGAAATAGGTTTTCTTTTGTCAAAGAAGATAATGATCCAGATCAAAACAGAGGGGAAAAGGGGTTTCTTGTGCCAAGAAACCATGTTTTTGGATTCCAAATGAGAAAAGAGAGGTGGCTTGATTTTAGATCAAAAGAATGGGTACATGTGTTTGTGGATCCGGAATAGTAAAAGTAATATTTAAAAAGCGGACATGAGAATTTCTCTATGTAGTAAAATGGATGTTCAGATCTGAAGAGAAAAGGAAGATTTTTTGTTTTATGTAAAATAGTCAAAAGATTAGAAATAGTAGGTTTTAAAATAAAAAGAAAAGTAAGAAAGAGAGAATTTCCTTTTAAAAAAGGAAAGTTCAGTTTCCCAGTGAAAGCACCAAAAATGTTTGCACAAAAATGGGCAAACACCTCCAAGACGTTGTAGTAGAGCTATGAATAATGTTTGCAGTATACAGCTATCGTTTGATGAATTTTTAGTTGCGAGTGTATGTGGTAGAAAATCAATAGTTTGCAATAAAGAATAAATAAAGGACTGAAATGTAAAAGGACATAGAATTTATAGTGGTTCAGCCTGAATGTGCCTACATCCATTGTTCCTCTTTTATTATCTCTTTCATATCTGATTACAAGTACAAGCTTTGAATATGAATAAACTTGTTGTTAGGACTAAGAATTTTCTCTCTCTTAGTTGTCTACCATTATTGATGGAAGCTTCACTATTTTCCATCCATCCCTCTTTATGATGCCATGCACCTAGTATTTATAGAGTGAGGTTGTGGGGAGAGGCAGATGAGTACATGGCTTCTAGGCTTTGGTTCAACCTCTCTTCCTCTAGGCTTTGGTTCAACCTCTCTTCCTCTAGGCTTTGGTTCAACCTTTCTTCCTCTAGACTTTGGTTCAACCTTTCTGTTGTTCGACCGCTCTTGAACGCCAGTTGAATACTATCCTGGTAGCTCCCTTCAGTCGCCCATCTAGATCTTGGAGTCATGAATGCCGAAATAGGTAGGTTCATCCTAAAAGTACAAAAAAGAGTGGATCCAGCCCCGGAAGGGCTGGACAGGATACGTCTGGTGGGTCCAGCCCTAGAAGGGCTGGACCAAGTAGGCCCGGTGGGTCCAACCCCAGAAGGGCTGGACCACGTGGGTGCGGCCCTGGACCAAGTGGGTCTGGGTTAGGTGGGTTCGGCCTGGGGCTGGACCAGGTGGGTCTGGCCCTAGGGTGCCGGACCAGGCCAGGATGGTGCGGCATTTGCTGGACCAGGTGGGTCCAGCACCAGGTGTTTGTTCACTGTTTGTAAGATTTGCGACTTCATTTACATGTAATAGTGTCTGTATATTTAATATAATTACTAAACCATGCTAGCCTACTATCTTAAGTAACCTTTATGTCTAAAGAATCAATGGTAGAGCATGTTGAACATGGAAAAGATCCAAATTCATATAAATAGAAATTTTCATTTGAATAGAAATAGAAGTGTAACCCACTGTAATTTTTATTCAGATATAAATTCTAATATTCATTCCAACCACAATATAATATTCACAATCATTTAAAAGTACCACACCCATTATATTTAACATGTACCTTTGTAAACATATATATATATAAGATCTTACAAATGCCTAAATTTTATTTAAAATATAAATTCTGTTCTCATTTTAAATATTTTACACACTTCTATAAAATATTATTTTATCTTTAAAACTATCTTTCAAACTGTCCACTTTATTATATATAATATTTAAATTATTTCAAAATTCTAACTTCCTTTCAAAATTTTATATATAGTGCTAAATATTATTTCTAAAATATTTTATTGCCTAAAACATTGTGTTTGAATGTCTCGTACTAGTGTTTACGAATCCCTATCGATAACGTTGATCAGGCGCATCGACCAGAACTCTTAACGCACTCAACGGGCAATTTAACACAAAATTATTTTCTATAAGATATACATATTTCTTTTAATACTTTAGACTTTTTCCAAATATTTGATTGTTTATAATAAATATAACCATATTCCATATATATGTATACCCAATATCAAAACGATTTCAATTTAAATGGATGCTTGCTTTTATTAATATTCTTTAAATAAATATTAATGTTATCATTGTATTAATAATTTACTGATAACAATTCCATAACACTCATTCAACCATAAATACTTCAAACAAACATCAAATTTTTAATTCATCTTATCATTGAATTGGTCACATATATGAATTAACACTTCATTTATATATAATTTAAATTTCCAATATTTGTTGCGATAACTACATGCCGCAAGTTATTATTGTTATTATTGAGCAGGTTCTAACTCTCAATATTGATTCCTGCTCAATATTAATTTTGCATAATCATTTACAATTTTAAAACAACCAAGCATCCATAAACTAATAAATTTTTATTTATTACGTATTTTATTTATTAAGTATTCAAATTCCTTATTTAATATTTGCTTTTCTAAAAGTTCTTTCTACCCATTTCAAAATTTAAATAAAATAATTCTTAACAAATTTTAATTCCACCGTGCATCTTGGTATTTATTTGGTTGTATCAATAATTACAATTTCATTTTATATAAAACAAAAAATTTCAATTTCCTTTGAGGTAACCACACAAATGAAGATACCATAATATATTTAATAATTAATATCGAGCAGGTTATAAATTTTCAGATGAAAATTCCTACTCAATACTGATTCAACGATTATTTAGAATTTTCAAAACAATCAAACATCCACTAATGCAAACAACATACATTTCAATCAAACAAACAAACAATCGCCTTCAGCGAAAAGCTATTTTCCATCTTCCGCTGCGCACTCTGATCACTTAACAAATCAGAACACAACAATTTAATTCTAAGTCATCTACTAATTTATAATATCCATTAAATCTCACTCTTTACAGAAGTGAGTTCCAATATTGTCATAACAATAAGTTATATAGTATTATCAAAAGATTTTTCAAATACGTCCCAATGATTATTCCCAATAATCATTTATATTCCTATTCCTAATTATTTAATCAAATTACTAACTACACACCCAAGGGATGGGACTCTAAGTCATCTAGGTTTAGATCTCAACTCCGTACTATTTATATTCTATAATGTTCTAAACACAGCTTTGATACCAAGCTGCAACGACCCCACCGCTATGCCCAGTTTAGCAAAGGACATTACAAGTAATGTCGTCTGCTAATCTGGAGAATACGGCTGGTTAAGGGCGGTCGAATGTGAATATATCTTTATACTAACACTGACATGTCTTATTTACCTTTTTGAGTATCTGAACTGAATATTTGACGTGTCAGTATTAATACGAAGTAATAAACACACCGATTAAAAATATTCAGAACAATATACCTTAAGATAAATCAAAATCACATATCATAACGGAATAATATACATCAGATACATGATAGAATGTGAGTCTATAAAATATCAGTACTAGACCCACATAAATATATACATCATATCCAAAATGTTGTACCACGTACAAAGTCACTACTAAATAATATATGTGACATATACTCCTAACTGTCAATATATACAAGTATGAAGTAAACTAAACTAGTCAAAATAGTTTATTTCAATGCTAGCCCAAAACTCGAAAGTCAACTAGTCCCTGTACCTGTAGAGTCTCGACCTGACCCGAGTATTATAAAATAAACGCATCAGACTATATCTAATAGAAAGGTGAGATGATATTGATATCATAAATATATGACTTAAAATAATAAGCCATAATAAAAATATGTCAGAACAATTGATTATAATAGGGCATATTAAATAAAATCACCATTTAAAAATTCCATTTATGACTTAACCATAAAAAAAGTCATCTCAAATTATGCCTAAAACCAATTAACCAAAATAAGGCATATCAAACCAAATCACCATTTCATAATTTCATATCAAGTCTCAAATAGACTATTACAAATATGGTGATGATAAATTCAAAATTCTCCAGAACCCAGAAGATACTAAATATCTATCCCAACATCTCTAAAGAAATGATCTCACTAAGGAAATAATAATGGTAGTCAATTATCAGTGTGATACAATGCAACACGGGGACTAACTAAAATAAATAAACTCCACCACATAGCGCGGTAGTCTAACGAAAAGAAATGGACTACCAGGTAAAACCCCTGACTCCTAACAAAAAGAAATAGGTAGCCGTGTTTATGACAAAACTATATGGATTTACCTAACGAAAATAAATAGGTAAACATTGTCCAACTGTGAAATAAACTGATAGGGCTGCAATATAACATCTGTCTAAATAAAAAAAAGGACAGCTATGTTATTCCAGAACAGACCTAACCCCAAGAAATAGGTCCGCCTACCCAAATCTAAAAATGTATCGATTCTCAGATCGATGAAAAATGAGTTATCTTCTCTCGGGGATCTATCAGTCTGAAATCCGAACACCCTAAGATAATACAACTCTAATGTGTTAATTACTGCCACTCCAGTAATCACAAGAATTTAACTAACCGTCCCATACCAGATAATAAATTCAAGTATTTACTAAAAGCTAGTAAATTCCACTCAAACTCTATTTAACAAATTATAATAATAATCGAAAGAATTGTACGAAAAGTCCCATACCAATCCAACAGTTCAATCGTTTATTAAAATTCTTTATTTCATAGAAAAGCACGAAATCCAATTAAAAAGGAAATCCTTAAATTTTCCCATTTAAAATCCAATTAGAATCATTAACCAAATTTTTATTTTAAAGAAGGATTTTATAAAAATTTATTTTGATTTAAAATTTTAAAATAATAAGAAACCTCTTCCGAACTATATAAATATATGTATTATTAATAATTTTATCGAAACCTTTGAATTAAGTATAAATCTCTTTTTACTATTTATAAATAGGTAAAATTTATAATTTGCTAATATATAAGAAAATCATTTCTTTTCAAACAGATTCCTGATATATATGTTAAATCTTTGCTTTTCAAATATTTTTAACTCTAAAAGTATTTCTAACAATAATACTTTAAATTTGTAAATATGATCATAAGTATAATTTATATACTTAACAAAGCGATTTCAAACTATATATCTTATAAAAATGATTTTCTAAAACTATTCTTCAAAAATTCCATAATTTAATATCTATATAATACATATATTTTTACTAAAAATTTCCTAATTTCATATAATAGAAATTCTATATGCCTCAAAATTAAAAATCAAGTGCAAAAAAGAATCGGGAAATTCAAAATGAATCATCTAGAGCCAACATCGCTCTATATAAAAGATTATTCCAATTAGGAATTATTTAACGATCCGAGTTGTTTTCCAACAACTACGGTCACATAAACAACATATGTCTTTTTATATAAGTTAACACAATTCAATTTGCAATCGAATAGAATTCCCTTTGCAAATTGACTTCTTTCAATCCACATAACAATCCATATATTATTAACAATAAATTTTCAATATTTCAAACCAACAATTCATTCAACAATCCAATCAATTCAACTAACCAATGCAATCGATTTTCGGGATAATTATATATATATATATATATAGCAAACAATGGAATAGATATAAATGTGTGAGTTAAAATAGATTAACTCACCTTAACACTGCGTAGAAAATTGTTACACGAAGCTTTAGTATCAATGCTTCAGTCCTTCACCTCACCAAAGTTACAACAACCATCACCTGAAGCCACCACGTCTACATGTCGTCGTGCCCTGCTACACAACCGAGCTTCGTATGCCTCCAGCCTAGGTCGTGTCCATCGCCTCCACTTCGATACCGCAACCTCCGTTATCGCGACCTTCACAACTCCACCGTCCCTAGAATGTGCGCTTCCCTCCAGCTAACGTCAGACAAGTCGTCATCTACCATCTGGCATCGCGAGCTCCTTCCACCTGCGCTCTCTCATCGTCGATCACGATGGCCAATCCAAGGTAGCATGCTCGACCTTCACCAGCCGTCGTCGATCGAGGCGCAACCACCCTGGTCGCGGCTTTTGATTATCGCGATTTTTTTTCATCGATTCTAATTTTGATAAAGGCTAGGGCAAAGATGCGTTTTAGGATTTGGGACCTAGGTTGGATAAGAGAAAGCAGGCTAATAGTTTTAGATTATATGAGGAGATGGGCTAATGGGCTAAACTTTAACTTAAGGTCCAAACAATAATTAAATACAAATTACAATACTTGGCCTAATGAATAGATTAAATTAACCTAACTTATTAAATCAACTATGTTAAGTTAGATTAAATTTTCACAAATCAATTTAGTTATAAATTTATAAAATTCCAATAATTGATTTAAATGATATTTCAACCAAATTGAAATACACAACTTAAATCATTTATTCAAACTGGATTGAATTTCATAATCAAATTACAAAAATTTCATATTTAAATTTTATCACACTAATTAATTGAAATTAATTAGGTCGTTAACAATAGGTTTGTTATCGTTACAGCTTGGTATCGGTGTGAGGTAACAAAATTTTCGACTTTCGAAAATTCGACATCGATACTCACTTTATCGACTGCCGAGCAATCGAGTGCCGGAAACTCCAATAGTGAGGGTTTTAAGAAAAAGAAAAAGTAGAAGAAGAAGAAGATAGAAGAAAAAGAGAAGAAAGAAAGAAGAAGAACAACAGAAAACACATCAGAACAGAAAACAATGTCAGAATCTCACATATCGCAGCGGAACAATATATAATAAATAAACACTAGTCTTTTAAAACAAAGAGCTATATCAGTTTATACATACATCAATCATCAGAGTCAATATACAGCAATGGACGGTTATATAACTTGTCCTCATACAGAATACACAGCGGAATATATACTATCAGATACAAATACTACGTCTCGTCATCCAGCTTATCTCCAAAGCTCCAGAATATCCAGAATATCCTGATAATCTAACTCTAGACTGCCCGTGTGGAAATTTGTGGGCACCCAGAGTTTAGAAGGGAAACAATAAACTCCGAGTCAGTCATGGTGACTGGTGTGAGATCGTAAAACGGTTATTCTTTAAAATAAACAACAGGAAGATTTTAAGGTAAATTTCGCAATGCCTTTGGAAAATGAAACTACCATAAGACCTCCCACCACACACACAATGCAAACGCAGAATTGGAGGAGATTTCTTCTTATGATAGTCAAAGATGCTTACTACGCAAAAATCAAATTCTTTTTTATATTATTATTAGTGCATAGTGTAGAAAACATTTCGAAAGTATAATATTAATCTTAGCCAGCATAGGCATTCCGCACTTATGCCTACTATAGCTACCATCCAAACAGTGGTGACCACCATAAGTGAATGATAGGTTCTACAACTAAAACCGTACAAGGCTCGTATTGTTTCTTTGGATTTCCAACAAATGGTCAGGCTAAGGAACTTCCTATCCACGATGGGTACGTCCCTGGAATAGACGACCCGAGAACCTAACCGGATCTCTTCCAACACAAGGCCGGGTTACCTCTGCAAAAATAGGTAACTACTGACACGCGTATGCCATCCCCCGATCGTAACCGATCTTCCCGAGGATCCCCGATTTCCAACAAACCACATAGTAAAAATGCAGCAACCACATAGGTTAAGTATCTGGGCTCCATACCATGATACCACCTCTATCCAGAAGGAATGACATACACTAAGGGGCGCTACTCCCTAGAACCTTGCCGCATCCTTCCTGTTTCGACCATTTCCGGGGTGTGAGGCTCGACGAAGTCTCGTCCACAAAGCTACGCTTTCTACAAAGCCATACTTCGGGTCAAACAAATGATCAACCTATGATCACAAAGATATAAGATCAAACAAATGATCATATCGCAAATGATCAAACACTGATCATTTCACAGCAACACTCAGTATGCCACATTACCAAATTGGGAGTATATCGCTGATAAATTTCAACTACATAACCTCTGAGCTCGTACGTCTCAGAGAAGGGTGTTAAGCTAAGAGAATAAATTCTCCGCCACCAACAGAAATGTATTTGAAAGAAATCAGCTTTATATCTCAAATTGTAACGTCAGACACACAATCCATACAAGTCTGTTCCGGGATCGAACAGAATCGAAGGCACTTCTCACGAAGCCCTTGCATTTCCGGATAATTTTCTAATCACGTCCGGACTTCCCGTCACTAAGGGTGATAAAACCTCTAAATCGGAGATCAGCCGATGTAGAGTAACTCGACGGTAATCCTTCCATTTTCAAAAATATCCGGTCTTCAACACCGGTCTTCAAATGCAATTCATAACGACGTATCACATATTCGGAATGGGTTATACGACCCCATGGTCCTTTCCCGGCTAACCCAAATAGTGAGCGATTATTCAAAAATAAGTGTGGCATTCAAATTCATCCAATTCACAACAAATATCCATTCCAGGTAATTATTGATAGTCGGTTATTTAACTATCAATAAAGATGCGCAACATCATCAGATTCCAAATAATTTTCCAAACTATTTATTTTCCAAAATATCTTTACTAGATATAAAATTTCCACACTTCAAAAATAAAGCAATATTTATTTTTCTAAACAGTTTCCCTTTCCTTTATAAATTCCATATTGAATTTATATTTTCAAAATATCTACTGATATACGATTCTCAAATCGATTTCAAATATTCAATTTCATTTTATCTTTAAGAAGATAAAATCTCAAAAACGCTTCATTTCATTTTGGAAACATTCCCATACTTATTTAATAATAAGTAATTCACAAATCTATTTATTTTCAACATTTGAAAATATTCGATATACTTAAATCAATATTAAGTATACATCTCATTCTTTAAGGAAATCATAAATTTAACATCTATTTGAGTCAAAACGAATGTTGCGTAAAACATCGTTACGACGACTCGAAATCAATAGTATAGGGATTCGGAATTAAAATAGATATATAAATCCCAATACTATATAAAACATTTCCTTTTGGAAATCATTTACTATAACAACAGTGTTATAGTCCACCATTTCCTTATATTTCTCGAAAACGTCTATTTCAACAAGAACTGTTGAAATCTATGCTTTCGATCTATAATACATTTTAAAACATTTTAAAAATGTTTAACTTCACCTTTAATATCACTTCTTCAAAAATAAATCCATTTTATTTAATAATATATTCACTGTCCAAAATCGTGAATATAATTCACTTAACCCAATTTCAATCATTTCTACACATTTTTATCTCAATAAAAATTCGCTATCCAAAATCGCGAATATATCTTCTTTAAAAATCTTCTATATTTAATTTCTCAAATTCAACTGATTTTGAATTTATAAACACGTTTATAAATTCTATTTCTATTTTAATAACAACTTCGACTTATAAATCTTCTTTTTATCAACTTCTATATTTTTACTTATCAAAATAAGTGATTTCGGATTTATAAACAACTTTTATAAATTCCAATTCTATTTATAAAAACTTCAATCCCAAATCAATTTCGATATTGATTTCTAAATTTATTTTCAACCTTAAATAAAATTTCCATACTGATTTCTCAAAAATTCATTCCCAAATATTAAATCAATTACAGATTGATTTCTAATTTTATTTATCACTACTAAATAAATTCCTTATTTTTCTCAAATTATTCAATATTCTGTTTTTTAAATGGATTCTTCAGATTGAAATCATTTTACATTGATTTCCCAAATTATTTCAATTTACCAATTGAATTCCTAAAGGGATTTCCAACTTATCTCCTTTTAAATAAATTCCTCTTTAAGAAAATAAATTCCTTTATCTTTTTCAAACTATTTAGAAATCCAATTTTAATTAAATTCTTCAATTTAAAAATCACTATTATACGAAATTCATTTATTTAACATCTTCACTTGATTCTGGAACTAATTCAATAAGATTTTAAAAATCAGCCTTTATTCTTTTAAATTCTTTTCTTCAAATTTATTAAATTTCTAAAGTTAATTCACTTAAAAATTCCTACTTGAATTTCAAAAATTCAATTTCGTTTATTTTTGGAATCCAATGATATCAAACATCCATTCAGCTAAATTTTAGCTTTCGAACAATTTCCAGGCATCAATATGATCAATATAATCATTCACAGATTATCACATCACAGTAGAAATAAATTTAATCAATGTGAGGGGTCCAGTTGGATCCCTCCAACCTGTTTCCCTGCATCCAAAGATGTTAGCACAATACCAATTCCGCTCCAGTACGGAATTATCGCGGTATATGGGTTTTATAAAAATCCGCTTACTAACGGCGCAATAGGGTCTCATCCGCTATACGAGGCGGGAAATCAATCAATCCAATATATACATATGCGAATATGTATATATTGCTATATATATATATATCCTATCATATCTAATATCACATCCAATAGCAATCATATCAATCAATAACTGTAAAAATTCCACTTTAAATTTTGAGTGAGAAGATCTCACCTTAGCTTTAATTTGCAATCCAATCCAATTCTTCTTTCGTTTTCTCGACTTTAACCTTGTATAAGTAATTTATAAAATCTATTAATATTCGAACCAATTAAATAACCAATTTCCGTTTTTAATTGTTAAATTTTGATAGTTCGTTCTAAACCAATTTCTAAATTAATAAATTTTAATTTAACCACCATTTAAATTTCTTTAAACCCATTTCCCTTTTATAAATTTATTTAACTAAAATTTAATTTAAAAAATTAAACTTCCTTTTCTTAAACATCTTTGGTAACCAGAATAACTGATTATATTAAATTTACTTTTAAACTCCACATATACATATAACTTATATTCCAAAAATCCACTTATACTCCCAAATTATTATTTTTCCAGCTTTACACATATATAAATAAAATTTTCTGTTTTAATCTTGTATATTTTGCAGTGAAGAAAAGTTTAACTTTTTGTTACAGTATTTAATTTCTTGATAACTTAATCTTTAAACTATCACTAACATATTTAATTTTAAATTCAATTTAAAATTGACAAATCACCTGCTAGCTCACAGACCTCCCCAAACCACCGAGAATCACAACTTCGGCATCGGAAATCCTGACTGCAATCAGAACTAACACTGCCCACACCCAAAATCGAGATCGAACTCGATGGGCTCAGGTCACCATGCTCTCGCGGAATCACGATCGCCTGAGTCTAGTGACGCCATTATCTCTGACACGCCGCCGCGAGACATCGCGACTTCCCTCGACTTCGATTGCCAGTGAAAATCCTCCAACCTCGTTGTCCACATTCGATCGCACTCCCCTCACCGCGAAGCCTTCCATCACGCGAGCTCCAGATTCCATCTTCTCCAGAAATCGCAAATCGACACCCCACCTTGTCGCTGCCATTGCGCTCACCATCTCGCGCGCCGCCTGACTGAGTTCGAGTGCGACGCCGCAGTTCCCTTCGCGATGCCGCGATCCTATCCCTTCGAGCTCGAACCCTAAATCAATTCGAAGTTTGCCGAAGCAAAATTGTGAACGGCAAGGGCTAGGGACTGAGAAGGAGCGAACACCATTTTCAATTTCGAGATTTTGTTTTAATTTGAAGTGTCGATCCCTTGGTTTAAAAAATGAACGAGAGCGGTTTCGAACTGAAGAATTAAACAGAGGGGAGAGATGTCGCCATTTACATTTTCTTTGAACGAAGACGAGCAGATTTTGTTTTGAATTGAACGAAAAAGAAACATTTCGTTTTCTTATAATTTGAAAGGGGGAACAAGCGTACGCGATTAACAGAGGATAGGTCTGCTAAGAAAACTAGGGTGGCTGAAGAAAAAATCTCTGCGTGATTCAAGGCGTGGATGGAGGAATGAAAACTGATGTTGACCAAAGTGTATAAATTTAGATTTAAATAAAATCGATAAATTATCGACTAGGCGTTTATATCCCGTACGTTCACACAATGACTTCGAAAAATACGAAACTTGAAATCCAGTAATAATTCAATATTACAGACCCAATGGGACTGGTTTCGTCGAATTCCAAGACTGTTTGAAAAATGACTATTTTTAAATATCGATTTAAACGATAAAATTTCAAAACTGAACAGAACAGTTTAAAATTCAATTCTGAAGCTCCTGTTATCTTCAGTATTATAAATACGAATTTTAGAAACTTTCGAAATATTTTTCTTCAACTGTAAATTGAAGATTCAAATTTTTATTCAGCATTCAATAGATTAAATTTTAAAGTTCAATCGCAAATTTCAAAGTTATATCGGGGATTCAAATTAAATTATCATTCAAATATTTAAAATAAATTAAATATTCTCAATTTAATTTGTTAAAAATCCTGGGTCGTTACAATAAAATTCCAATAATTGATTTAAATGATATTTCAACCAAATTGAAATACACAACTTAAATCATTTATTCAAACTGGATTGAATTTCATAATCAAATTACAAAAATTTCATATTTAGATTTTATCACACTAATTAATTGAAATTAATTAGGTCGTTAACAATAGGTTTGTTATCGTTACAGCTTGGTATCGGTGTGAGGTAACAAAACTCGCATTGCATTGGCCCTACGTGGTTGGTATACAAATCATACCGTCACTGCATGATTATACTATCAATATTTAACCCGATCTTCTGCGACCTGAGCAATTTTAAGTTTAGAAAAAAAAAACAAAAATAAACGTTAAATTCTAAGTTTATCGAATTCGATTAATGTTGATTCGCATTATAATCGTCAAGGGCTGTCGACTCAATCAAAATATTTGAGATTTTAGTTAAAATTTAAAGTAGAAGGGTTTAATGGTTAGAAGAATTTAGGTAGAATATAATAAAAATGAGAGAGAAATAAATTGATATGTAAATCAAATAAAAGCAAATTTTGTCCTAGAATTTTTTAAAGGTTAGAGGGCCATCCGAGCAAATAGCCCTGTCTAAATAGAATTTCGCACTTTTTTATAATATATCTAGCGTTCAGTTTTGACGCATTAAGAATTCAGCGTTACAGACAATTGCAGCCGTCTGTTTCAATCAAAAAGAAAATAGAACTGGAAAGAACAATAGGACGAATCAATAGCCAAAATGATACGTGAAATTAATTATTCAATGAAATCTATCGAGATCAGGAGGCTTTTGGCTCAATTCATAACCCTCGGTTCGTTCTTGTCATAACCCATAAATTATTATTATTATTATTTTAATTATTGTAATCGATTATGTGACTTGTTTTTTGCGTTGTAATTTGATTGCTAAGGCATGATTGTGGCTTCGGCACTGATGATATGGAAAGCGTTGATTTGCATTACTGGCAGCGAATCGCCGGTTGTAGTCGTTCTTTCTGGAAGCATGGAACCAGCAATGAAAAGGGTCCGTTTTTCTATTGATTTTTTCTTTAAATATATAATAAAAGTTTGGATATTAATATGCATCGAGTTTCACGTATATGGTTACTGCATAGGAAATCCTCTTCCTTTGATCTATCCCTCTCTGTAAATTAATATGTGAGCTATATAACATGAACATGTTCCTAACATAATCATAATTGCAGTCTATTGTAGGTTTCATGCAATGTTTTTCAAGTTTTCTTTATCAAACCACAAGGCATAAGATTAGCAATCTGGGCTAATCTCTAGTCTCTACTATCACTAATGGAAATTCAATCCATGGAATTTTCATTGTGTCATTTTGAAATTCCGAAAATACCGCAATAACGTCTCCTTTTGACCATCCATCAACAAAATCTATGCATAAATATGATAAAAATACTTACAGCTTGGGATATAATGAAAATGTCAATGTTGTGAATTAACAAATGCTTAAAGAGAATTAAGTTGAAGCACATTATATATTAACTATATGCATATGTATATATAGCTTAGATTTTACAATTCGGGAAACTTTATTTCCATTGTGTGCGAAAAAAATGGAAAAATTTCTCACCATTTATTTTAGGCTACTTTAACGTTCCTAATTAGTAATTAAATGTTTGACTTTATTAACCATTCTGATTTGTGGATAAATAACGTATCTTTAGATTTGTACTTGCCTTTTACTAGATATTTTTTCGAAATTTCTCATGATTAGCTAAAACAAGCTAATCAACGCTATATTTATATCCTTCTTTTAAGGTACGTATTTATGAAATTTAATTTGCCGTGGAATCGTTAGGTGAATTCCGAATATGGATATGATGAATATATATGAGAGATCAATTAAGAATTTGTATAAATTGGCTTTCAGTGGCAACTATTTATCGTATATTTACAAATTCTTAATTGATCTCTCCTATATATTCATCATATCCATATTTGGAATTCACCTAACGATTCCACGGCAAATTAAATTTCATAAATACATACCTTAAAAGAAGGATATAAATATAGCGTTTTAGCTAATCATGAGAAATTTTGAAAAAAAATATAGTAAAAGGCAAGTAAAAATCTAGAGATACGTTATTTGTCCACAAATCGGAATGGTTAATAAAGTCAAAGATTTAATTACTAATTAGGAACGTTAAAGTAACCTAAAATAAATGGTGAGAAATTTACAAATTTTTTTCGCACACGATGGAAATAAAGTTTCCCGAATTGTAAAATCTAAGCTATATATACATATGCATATAGTTAATATATAATGTGCTTCAACTTAATTCTCTTAAGCATTTGTTAATTCACAACATTGACATTTTCATTATATCCCAACCTGTAAGTATTTTTATCTTATTTATGCCTTGATTTTGACGCATTTATAACACAAACATAATAAAAAACGTTATTATAATAAAATTGTTTCCCATTATTAGACGCGCGTGCATTTATACTAGTTAACATAAAGAAAACAAAAACTATTCATCTTTTCCACCACAAGTTATTGAAAAGGACAACTTATAGGGTTGATTACAAACAGAGGGATAGCAACAAAATATGAATTGTGTATGCTATCTTTGTCTACCTTTTGAACTACGGTAACATAAAGAAAACAATACCGACACCGTGCAACTAATTCTTTGTTTTTGTTTTCTTTATGTTGACTAGTATAAAGATTTTAGGCCCAGTGAAAGGGCTTTGGAACCAAAACATCTTTGAAAGGGGAATGTCGTGGCTTTCACAAATTCTTATGACCCCCACTTTATCTAACTTGGACGCGGGAGAGTCCATAGGATTATCTAGAATTACAACACCTCCATGATCGATATCAGGGGCAAACCCCATTTGAAAATACTTTCAATAACGTCTCCTTTTGACCATCCATCAACAAAATCTAACCATCAATTTGCAACATTCACCACCATTCCCTTGCTGAACACCCATTAATGCAATATCACTATGGATTTGCAGCTTCACCACACCCGCAAAACTGTTTGAAATAAAGACATGCGATCATTAAAATTTTTGCACTTATAACACAAACATAATAAAAAACATTATTATAATAAAATTGTTTCTCATTATTAGACGCGCGTGCATTTATACTAGTCAACATAAAGAAAACAAAAACTATTCATCTTTTCCGCCACAAGTTATTGAAAAGGAGGACAACTTATAGGGTTGATTACAAATAGAGGGATAGCAACAAAATATGAATTGTGTATGCTATCTTTGTCTACTTTTTGAACTATAGTAGCATAAAGAAAACAATACACAGACTAAGTGCAACTAATTCTTTGTTTTTGTTTTCTTTATGTTGACTAGTATAAAGATTTTGGGCCCAGTGAAAGGGATTTGGGACCAAAACATCTTTGAAAAGGATGTCGTGCCTTTCACAAATTCTTATGACCCCTACTTCATCTAACTTGGACGTAGGAGAGTCCAAAGGATTATCCAAATTACAACACCTCCAAGATCGATATCAGGAGCGACCCCCATCCGAAAATACCCTCAATAACGTCTCTTTTTGACCATCAATCAACAAAATCTAACCATCAATTTGCAACCTTCACCATCATTCCCTTGCTGAACACCCATTAATGCAATATCACTATGGATTTGCAGCTTTACCACACCCGCAAAACTGTTTGAAATAAAGGCATATGTGACCATCAAATTTTTTGCATTTATAACACAAACATAATAAAAAACATTATTATAATAAATTTTTTTTCCATTATTAGATGCCCGTGCATTTATAGTAGTCAACATAAGGAAAACAAAAACTATTCATCTTTTCCGCCACAAGTTATTGAAAAGGAGGACAACTTATAGGGTTGATTACAAACAGAGGGATAGCAACAAAATATGAATTGTGTATGCTATCTTTGTCTACTTTTTGAACTATATAGTAACATAAAGAAAACAATACACAGACACCGTGCAACTAATTCTTTGTTTTCCCTGCAGGGAGATATATTATTCTTGTACATGAGCAATGATCCCATTCGTGCTGGTGACATTGTTGTATTTAATGTTGAAGTAAGTTTTCAGGATTAGAGAGCACATTCATACTATACTCAAGTTGATTAATCTGTTTTAGCATTTGATAGCAACTTTGTTATAGTAGTTTTTATTCCATTGAACATTTTAGTGTGAAATTGCTAAATGCTAATACACTCTTAATTTTTTTTGGGTATAATTTCATGTTCCAGGGACGTGATATTCCTATTGTCCATCGTGTTATTCGGGTAAGATTCCTTAATTTGAGTGTCAAGCAGCTCATTTTTCTCCCATTTATTTACTTACTAATGCGCCTTCTGCATCAATCTTCCATATTATCTAGAGCTAAGTTGCAGATGAATGCTATGATGTTCTTACTGTAGTTATTTGTTTGTAAACACCATATAATGACTAGTACTAGGTAAAACGATTTTTATGAATCATGCAGATCAATATAAACTCACGTATCATTGTGCAATCCCCTATTTTCAACTTTGGTTATGCAGTGTTTCATGACAAAACTGAATATCAGCAAGCAGTTTTGTGGATATTATGTAGGTTTTTAGCTGTAAACCTAGATCAAATTGAGTACAAAGATAATGAAATGCTTATGTTTTATCAAGAAACTAATGACTATGCATAAACATGCTTCTTGCAACTCAACTGGTATGATGATGGTGTCCGAGGATTCTTGACTAAAATAAGTAGAGAAGTACACGTTTGATAACTAAACACTGTCCAGGTCATTTATTTCTCAACTATGATAATATATTGATATCTTACTCTTGCATTAGAAGAGACATTGTTCAATCTTGTGCATTGGAGCTTATTTGATAGTTTTAGGACTGATGGTAGTTGTACAATAATATTCATCATACACTTCAGTCAAGCTTTTTCGCTCAGTTACCTTGACTACAGTAGTAAATTTACCTATTAAAATAGTTCACAAATCCATGAACTATTCAATACTTTATTAACAAACTGTTGAGGTAAGGTAATTTGACAAGTCATTAAGGTAAGTCAAGTCACAAATCCATGAACTATCCAATAGTTGCAGTTGACTCGTAGTGTGAGTTTCTTCTGAAGTTCAAGTTAATATATTATTTCCATTTCACATATTACTGTGAGATTTTATTTTATTTTTTTTCAAAAAAAAAAAAAAAGGGGAGAAGACAGGCCTAACCATCGGTTACAAGCTTAAATGTTATGCAGTAAAAGTTTTACATAGTATCAATAAACTAATCATAAATGCTATGAGTGTGGGTATTAGATAGCACTATTTAAGGCAGGCCTGACCAGTGAATCAAAGAAATATACTAATTTATGATTATTGTTTCCATCTTAACCAGTTTTGACTAGATTCGACATGATCAAACTATTTATGTGGATCAATATGTGGATATCTTTTAACCACCTTCCGCTTTAATCTGTAATCTACAATTAAAAGTGTTTATAATTTAACAGAAAATCTAATGTTAATGATGTGCAGGTACATGAACGAAATGAGACCAAAGAGGTTGATGTACTTACAAAAGGTATCATTATATAAACTGTTCAGATCTTATATGTGTTAAAGTTGCAAGAAGATGAAGTTTTGATATGAATACAAAATGACATTAGTTTAGCTCATTTTGCCGATTAGGCCTGCATCTCTTTCTCAAAGTAATCGTTTGAACTCTGAAATACAGTGGTACAGCTGAACATGATAATGTAGTTGCAACTCTTAATTACAGAACAAATAATGATAATTATAATTACATGGCAAGTCAAATGTAATGATAGCACATTCAGTTCTTCAATAGTTCAACATTAAATAAGTGATGAATATGCATGGGTTGAACTTTGTTTGGTAATTTACCTTGCCATCAGTTGAACATAAGTAAAAAGTAAATCAACAAATTCTTTACATAGGTGATGCCAATCCGACTGATGATTTATCCTTGTATGCTCATGGACAAAATTGGCTACACCGGCATCATATTATTGGGCGAGCCATAGGGTAAGAATTGTTTGTTTTATTTATTTTTTTCCTTTTTTTTCATTTTAATTTGTTACTTTTGAACACTTTTGATTTTTTTTTTAATTATTATTGTTAATTACATCAGGTTCTTTCCTTATGTTGGCTGGTTTACCATTATCATGACCGAAAAACCGATCATTAAGGTAATATATATTTGAGACTGCGTATGTTCAAAAAAAAAAAATGATATACTATATCAATTTACAAGTTATAAGACCATCCCCAACAGATGGTCGGTGAGCCCAAAAATGAGTTAAAAGTGCATAGTCTTAAAAAAGATGTATATTCCAGGTTGATAACTAAGTTGGAATATATTATAATTTTTTGCTTATGATATTATAATATTCTTTTGCAGTATGTACTCTTAGGAGTCATGGGATTGTTTATATTGACATCAAAGGAAGAATAGCAACGGATTAAAGGTTTAGAATAGCAAAAGGGGTTAAATTATAACTGGCCAATTATTTACCGAACTGAAATTTGTATGGCTGATTTATTACGGACGAGTTTGAAAGTCCAAACTAGGAATTAACTTCTGTTGCGAAAAGAAATATATATTCTGGTACTCTGAAACCATATTACAATGAGTGTAACTGCATTGAGTTTCAACGAGAAGAATCCTGAATACTGATAAAAGGTCTGATATGATATGGATATTGATTCTTCACCTAGAAGTAAAGAGGAAAAACGCCTCATATGAAAAGCAAATACTTTTGACGTAGATAAGTCTGTCCATGGATACACGAACTATCTAAAATCCGTCTGCATCCGTATTCAAAAAGCGGGTAAATATCTGATATTCGGTAAAACGGATACAAATGTAGATATGAAGACATCTGCATTCAAAGGTTATATGTTCGTTATTTTATCAAGATTATATCTTATATTTTCTGTATTTTAATACAATGAAAGATGTATATCAATATTATATGCATTTATGCATACTAATTTCTAAAAACTATATATATATATATATATATATATATATATATATATATCATTATATATGTTGGTTTTACGTAATTTTATAATCATTAGAATTGAAAATGAATTATGTTAAACTAGAAAAGTTCATTTATGTTTCTTAAGTTATCGATCATTAGCGGATAGGATAATTGTCCGATATTCATTTGTATTTGTAGATGTAGATATCCGATGTCGAAAAATAATATTGGATGTGGATGCGAATATATCACTATGCGAATCCTAAATCTCTTGATAGGCCTAGGTGTAGGTCATGCAAATTGTGTTAATTTTGAGCTGGAAATGTCTCGATTGAGTTTGAATAGGTAGCGCGTGTTCGTGGGCTTTACTTGCCTCGTTTCAATTTTTGACGCGTTGAACGCGAGTCGAATCCACCATTCAATTTAAACCGTTTGAATTGGACCGTTGGGATTTGATTCGTTCGACGCGTTGCTTTCCTTCTATATATTTCACTTACCTCATTCTTCTTCCACCATTTCCTTTAATTCGAAAATTAAACCACTATTCTGCCTTAATTCGATCAAACTTTGAGGTAATTATTTTTATTATTTTTATTTCATTATTATTTGCAATATATATTTTATCTATACTTTTAATTTAATAATGCAGGCCTCCATCGAATCTTTGATGCGAACTGTTGTCGATTGGAATGGTTGTAGAACACTACTTGCTTTCAATGAAATTGCTCTGCGCTTAAGCTTTGATTTCATCGTCACCCATATAAAAATCAAAATGCGATAAATTGAATCGTATTTAGTTTTCATGGAACCAACTATTATAAACAGAGGGTGGTGTATGGTTGGTTAAGCTTTGTTAATTCCAAAACCGTGCTTTCAAAATTTAGGCAGCTAGATCAGATGTACGACGGTGATTGGAAGTGCGCTTACAACATTTCTCCAACACATTCAGCCCACCAAGACATCCAATTATATTCAGATATCATTAATGGGATATGATTGAGCTATTCTTCAGTCCCACCACCACCACTCTATAGCGGACATTCGATGCTGCTTCATCATCTTTGGCTAGACAATCAAGACATGCTACCTCGAGAGAGGAGGATCTGAATTCCGATGAGTTCAAACAAACCGTTAAACATTGTCTCAGAATTCGGTCGCCAATTGACAATTATAAGGAGTTGGAGGGTTGCATTAATCTTTTTTAGCGAGCCATGATATTATTAGCTTGCTCATTCTATGTTTAACAAAGAAAATGAATAGGAGTCGTTTGAATTATTATTGATGCAATTTAGATCAAGATAGATATGATGTACCATTTCTATTTAAAGGTATCTTTTCTTAATTAAATATACCATTATTATTTTATGTAATATACACAATTTTCTTTCCATTTTCTAAGTAATTATTAATTATTTACATCTATTGAAAAATATTTAAAATAATTTGAAACAACTAAAAATACATGCAAACAATCATTTCCCTTTTACTGCCTCTTTCACACCGTAAAAACAAAATCCTTTTAGTGTTCGTTTCAGAATATCACTTTTACATTCCTCTTTCCCTTCCACAAAAACACACTTGTAATGTTATGCCACCCTCTTCTATGTTAATTAATCTTTTATTTCCATTTAGCAAATATTTTGTTATCATACTCCTTTGTCCTTGCCACTGTGTGATAGAGTTAGGGATATGCCCTTAGGGCAATTATGTGATTTGTTATATATATCTAACTCGTTGACCAATCTTGTTCGAAATAAAAGGTATTTTTTTCCTATTATATACTTGATATAATGTGATTATATTAATTAATTAACTTAATTAAAAGTATATTTAATAGAAAAATCCATAAATGGTATATTTTATGATAGTAGTTACAAAGTGTTGTAACCGTGAGTAATTTATCAAAATGAAACAAATATACCATTTTAAATGTTCCTACTCAAGATGCATCGAGACGGATATCGATGTATCCGTTGAGATTGGAGTACGTAACGCTCTCCAAATGTTGGGCAGTGTATTACTCATGACTGCTGGAGGGCACCTAGAGGTTACGTACTAATAGTTACTGGATAACTATGAAACGACTCACTCGATAGTTTTCTGTTGGTTAATATAACTAAGGTCAAACAGAAAATATCAATGTGATCGATTTACACAGTTCTCTCGACTTGAGAATACTGTAGATCTTCAATATGAAAGCCCCGCTTTGATTATAGCCAAATCATTGCATGGCGTCCATCGAGTGACTATAGTTGGGTCGAGTGGAAGTATTGGAAGTGAAACACTATTCAAGAGAGGATTCGTCTCCTCAGTTATATGCGGTTAGTATCACAGTCAACTCAAGTCAACTCAAAATCATAGTCTTTGGCCAGAGCATTTCGGTTAATTATTATTATTATTATTGAACGAAGAACTGTGTATTTAGACTATAAAGTTGAATGTGGACGAGGTTGGAATTTTGACCATTACCAAATTCCAAAAGTCCAAATTGATATAGTTTTGATGAAAAAAATTGGTGTAAACAAATGTCACAACCGGGTAACGCTTATTACACTAAAATTAGATTTTATCGAAAATGAGTAAGCGATAAATTTGGTCATAATGTCATACCACCTGCTAAGTGACGTGTGAACGTTAACATTAGAATAGTTCGATGCTAATCGCTGATCAAATTTACACCCAAGAGTTATACAGCCGAAATAAGGAATTCCATTAAGACCGAACGATTTAATTAGTTTATAATTGTTATAAATTAATTAAATTAATTAATATTTATGAAATATTAATTATAAAATTTGAATATGATTTGAGAAATAAATAATGTTATATATTTATAACAGTTATAAATATATCGATCGATATACAATATCGACAAGTGATTAAATTAGATTTAATTGCATAGTATTTTGGCTTGGGCTTAGATGGGTTTAAGGTCCATCATTAGGGCGGCAAAATTTTGGTTTTGGGAAGGTCTAGGGGTGGCTAAAACATAGGGAATTGGCTTGGAGATAATGAGTTGAGATCAAGTGAGAATGGGTAAAAAGGTTTTCCTCGTTTCTCTCTAATACAACCATATATATATATATATATATATATATATATATATATATATCTAAAATAACGACTAACCTTTTTTGGCCGCCATTACCTTCTACATTGCTAGTTAAAAGATAGCTCTCAATCCACTCCAAAATTCTCAAATATATTTCAAATTAAAATAATACTATTCGATAGTTAGAGGTCGGTGATTCCGGACTTGCAATCTGACGAATCAAGAACAGTAAAAGGAAGGGAAGTCATTGTTTCAACGTGGATTCAAAGGGATCATAAATTGGTAATTTTAATTCATATTACAGTAATTAAATTATATTCTATGATCCTATAATGAGCAATTTCATATCTGTTTAAATATATTGCTACTATATGTTTAGTTAGGTGAGATTTTGTAAGTAGATGTAGTTGTCACAAATCAGTTTAGCTATGTTCATAATTTGTTTATTATACTATTTAATTTATGTATAGGCAAATGTTGTTTACTGTACAAAATCAATTTTTGTCATTAATAATTTATATATATATATATTTATTAATAAATTCATATATATATATATATATATATATTAGCGTATATTTCTCTCTCATAATACCATATATGCATATATAAGATATATATATATATATATGATTTAAAAATGTTAGTACACTTATTTATATATAATATGAATTTACAAATTTGAAAATTAATTATTTTACATATATTCATATTTTTAAATTAACATTTATTCACTTTTGAATTGTTTATTATATATAAAATAATTATTACATTAAAAATTCAATTTTATATTTTTTAAAAATATTAGATTATTCTAGAAACGTATAGGAAAAATTTAGGATTTTTTCAATAAGGATTATTATTTTTAATAATTAATATTATATCGAAAAAACAGTTTATGATTTATTAAAAATAATAATTTAATTGAAAAATTATTCAAAATTTTTCGTAACCTTCCATTCATGATCCTAGAATTTCTAAAAATTTTAAATTTGAATTTTAATAATACATTATTTTATATTAAATAATTATTGCCGAAATCAATGTTTTTGTTTTTAAAAATAATATTTCAACTTTGAAAAATCTCCAGATTTTTTATGAGCTCTATTTTATGATCCTAGATTTTCGAAAATTGTAAATTTGAATTTTCATCAATAGATTATTTTATGTTAATTATTTATGGATGAAAACATTATTTTATTCATAATATATACAGATTAAAATACTAAAATTATTATGTTTGAAAAACTGAGTTAATTTTGAATTATAAATAATTATTAATAATTGTTCTCTCCTTTTCTATATATATATATTTATCTATATATACATGTTTTATGTTCATATATTATATATAATATATTTATACATACATGTGTGTGTATAAATATATTTTGTAACACATATACATGCACATATTTGGACAACATACATGACATACAAAATAAGCTAATATGTCTGTTGCGATGTAAATCCCAACATCTACATATGAGCATATTATACCTTTCACGGATTATTATGTACACATGCACTCACACATATATGTGTATGATATATTTATGTATAAACTAAATCAAATAAAATTAATTTCATATCTTAATATATTTGAATTTAAATAAAATAAATGATTTTATTTAAATGAAATTTAGAAATGTTTTAATTCAGTTAGACTTCATAGCCCCAATAAAGATCCAATAGGGTAAATTTTTTGAAATTCACCCATAACTTCCGCTGCGGGCTGGTCCAGTTCCAACACTGTGCTTTAGTCTCTAGATATTGAGTAGTTAAATGCACTACATTACAGGTTTTATTTAAATGGAAATGAGCAAAGAACCTTATTTTAAATATTATTACACGATCTTCCATTCTCAAAAATTAGTTTCAAATTACCCTTATAGAATTATTTTGACAACTTTTTTTTAATCCACTCTACAATTAATTGAAAGGTAATCTGGGAAAATATATGTATTTTTAATAAAGTGCAAATATTTGCATTTAAACACAAATAATTGCACTATTAAAACTTCAAAAATTTGCAGTTTTTCGAATTGCAAATATGCAAATATTCACATTGAACTTTCAATATTTACTGTTTAAAATGAAAATATACTTTGAACTGCAAATATTTGCAGTTCTCATAAAGTAATTGGAGTAGTGCTATGTGAGATCTATTTTTGAAAAGGGACAAAAGTTATTTTTGAAACTTACAAAAGGATGTTTGACAAAACTTCCATGTACTTCATCCGGTTGGGATATTTTACCTAATGCTGTAGAAAAGCAGGAAAACAATGGATTTAGTGAAGAACAAATTCATATTCATCCTTTTTAATTTATCGTCGATTTATTTTCTTTGCAAAATTTTTAATACTATTTTCAAGTTAATTAATAGGCTATAAAATCATACTTGTCAACTCATGTACCAACACCAAAAAATTTAATAAACATTTCCTTTGCGTAACATTACATTAATCTAGAGAACTAGTTTGATCCTTAGATATGTTATTATTAGGTTCAGGTATGGACAAAATATTTGGTTCTAAATACCATTTCCTAAAAATTTCGTTGGATCTATTAAGGTTACATAGAACATAATTTTTACGTCAATGTATTTATCAGAAGCATTTTGCTCTCCAAACAAGAGCACTTTTGACATAACCGGAAAATTGCATTTGACATAACAATGTTACGTTGGACATACACATTCGTCATAGTTTAATTTTCAGTCCAATTCAAATCTTTCACCATTATCGCTTAACAGTAACATGATTTCTTCATGTTCTACCACCTCCAAATCGGTGTTCAAAGAATGGATAAATATTGATAGTTGAAGATTCGTAGATGATTAATTTTTATTGCACAAAACAAAGGATTTTGGAAGATAGAACGTGATGCAGCCCAGAATGATATCCAGACTGGTCAAGTGTTAGGTCGTGAACGACCTAACGAATCGTTTATGTCGCTCCAGAATAATGTAGCTCAATTTGGTGAAGTGTTAGGTCGCGAACGACCTAACGAGTCCTTTAAGTCGCTCCAACGACTTAGTGAAGCTCGCCAACGACCAAGTGGAGACTCGCGAGTTAACGGGCTAAGCATGAAGACACTCACACGAGTTAATGAGATAGGTCGCTCAAGCGAGCTACGACCTAACCAGAGGCAAGAGGCGGAGGCTGCAACACGCTGTGATAAGTCGCTTGCTTTAGGTCACGAACAACCTAGCGACTTACGAGCTAACGAGTTGAAGAATAAGGTGCTACGACCTAACGAGTTACGACCTAAGTTAGGTCGCGAGATTGAAGTACGACCTACTTTAGGTCGCGGAGATATGTTTCGACTTATGCTAGGTCGTAGGAAGATATGGGAAGATAGGTCGATTACTTTAGGTCGCTCCGATGCTTCGAGTGAAGACTTTTTCGAGCTACGACCTACGATAGGTCGCGTGAACGACCTACGACCTAAGTTAGGTCGCGGAAAGCTTTAGGTCGCCGATTTCTATAAGTCACTGAAGCTCATGCCGCTTGGATTTCTTGAGTCGCTACCTTACATTTTTAGGTCGCTCATGTATTAGGTCGTAAGTCGTGATGATTTGTAATGTGTTGAGGTGTAATATTGTAAGTCGTGTATTGTTCTTATGTCGTGGTGTTGTAAGTCGTAAGTCGCATGTGCTGTTTAGGTCGTAAGTCGATGATGTTTTTTAGGTCGTGACCGACCTAAGTGTTGTATAGTTTTGTGTTGAAAATTGTAAGCCTATAAATAGGCGCGTTGGGTCATTTGTAAAGGTTGTTGATTTTTGAATAAAATTCTTGTTTGACAGCTTTGTGCCTCTTCGTAAATTGGTAGTTGAGTGTAATCTCCTATCTCCACTTTCGGTTAATCAAGTGCGCTCGATTCAACGATTGCTGAAGCCGATTCACGGTATCTAGTGCGCTAGATCAACGTACGAAGAATCGTAGATCTTTAAACACGGTATAGTGCGCTATCAACGTGTTTGGGATAGCTAAAATTCGGTATCTTCGGATAAACGAATTTGGGCCATTCGGTATCTTCTATTCCATCGATTGCTACTTTCACAGATTCATAGAGTTTTCGTTATCCGCTGCTGCATCATTTTGGTATCAGAGCTAGACTTAGCCAATCATAGCTAAGCCAAGTCTTGGAGCCAATTCTATTGAAGAGTTTGAAGTTTAGAGCTGAGAGCTAGAGAAGGCCGTGCATCATTTGAACTACATTTTGTAAATCGAGATTTGAAGTGTGTTTGAAGAATCAAAAATGCCGCCGAGAAGAGTTAATCGTCATCAAAATGTTGAAGATCTGTACAACAGAGAAGACGCCGAGCAAATGGAACAACACATTAGTGACAAATTCAATGAGAAGTTGGATGAAGGGATTGGTCGATTAGAGAGAATGATGTTGGAGATGAACCAAAATCAGAGAAGGGTTTCACCTGAATCTAACCATGGAAGAAGTAGAGTTTCACCTCATTCAAATCGAGAAAGAAGTATTGATAGTGATCATAGAAGTGTGAGTCGAGATTGTGATAGAAATGTTGATGATCGAAGACGTGATAGAAATGTGAATGATCGTGATCGGAGGAATGTAGATCGAAGGGATGTTGGTGGAAGAAATGGTGGTAGTAGAGATGTTGGTGGTCAGGATCGACATCGATATACATCAGATTTTGAAGAGGAGTTTGATGGTGGTAGTGTTCATGAACGAGGACGAGGTCAAGGAAGAAATCATTCTGAGTATGATCATAAATGGGAATCCGGGATGAAAACCGAAATACCGGAGTTTAAAGGAGGTATGCAAGCCGAGGAATTTCTTGATTGGATAGCTTATGTTGAGGAAATTTTTGACTTCAAGGAGGTTCCGGAGGATCGTAAAGTGAAGTTGGTTGCTACTAGGTTGAGAGGGAGAGCTAAGGCATGGTGGCAGCAAACCAAACTTACTAGAGAACGGATGGGGAAGTCAAAGATTGTTGTGTGGGAGAAGATGAAGAAATTGATGAAGGCGACGTTCTTGCCCTACAATTACCAATCACTAATGTATCAGAGATTACAGAACCTGAGGCAAGGGACGAAGACGGTTGCTGATTATGCTGATGAGTTCTACCAGTTAATTGCTCGAAATGATATCATGGAGACAGAGGAACAATTGACTGCAAGGTTTGTTGGGGGACTTAGAACACAAATCCAGGATATGGTGAACATGTTCGATCCTAGATCCATGGCAGAAGCACATCAAAAGGCGTTGGCTTGGGAGAAACAAGGAAGACATGGGGGAGGTGTGTTTCCAAGTTTTGCAGGGCAAAGCAAAGGAGCGGGTAGTAGTTCTAATGTTTCTAAAGTATCGAATAAGCCGGTTGTTCACGAAGTGGCTAAACCAAAAGTCAATACAAATTTCAAATGCTATAATTGTCAGGAAGTGGGTCATAAGAGCAACGAATGTCCGAAACCGAAGAAGAGAACTATGATTGTTGAAGTAGAAGATGAGGATGTAGAAGAAGAACTCAATTCACAGCGTGATGAGGAGGAAGAAGAGGTGTCGGGAGACGAGGGATGTAATCTAATGCTACGGAGATCTTGTTTAACCCCTAAGCAGGAAGAGGAGTCGAGTTGGTTGAGAAGTAACATTTTTCAGTCAACGTGCACTATTTTGGGAAAGGTCTGTAAATTTTTCATTGATGCTGGGAGTTGTGATAATATCATTTCAATGGAAGCGGTAAGGAAGTTAAAGTTGAAAACAGAAAAACAACCTAGTCCTTATAAACTTGCTTGGTTGAGGAAGGGAGGAGAAGTGAAGGTAGGGAGACGAGCTCACGTTCCATTTTCTATTGGGAAGAAATACAAGGATGAGATTTGGTGTGACGTGGTTGACATGGATGTTTGCCATTTGCTGTTGGGAAGACCGTGGCAGTACGATCGTGAAGTACAACATAATGGTCGAACAAATAGTTACAGTTTCTTGTTCGAGGGCACGAAAATCACTTTAATCCCAAAGAAGCGACAGCAGAATGAGAACAAGTTGGAGGAGATTGAGGAATTGAAAACTTTGTTGTCCTTGAAGGAATTCGTGGAAGAGGTAGATGAGAGTCCTAAATTTTTTATGTTAATTGGACGAGAAAGCAGTGAAGTTGCTGAAATTCCAGAGGAAGTGAAGCCAGTTTTGGAGGAATTCAAAGATGTGTTTCCAAAGGAGTTGCCGAAGGATTTACCACCGCTTAGAGACATACAGCATCAGATTGACTTAGTGTCAGGTGCTGCATTGCCTCATAGACCGCACTATCGGATGAGTCCAAAAGAACACAAGGAGTTGAGGAGACAGGTAGAGGAATTACTGGAACAAGGGCGTGTTCAGGAGAGTCTGAGTCCTTGTGCAGTACCAGCTTTATTGGTACCAAAGAATGATGGGACATGGAGAATGTGCACAGATAGTAGAGCATTGAATAAGATTACGGTGAGATATCGATTTCCTATGCCGAGACTAGATGACCTGTTGGATCAGTTGAGCAGTGCTGGTGTGTTTTCGAAGATTGATTTGAAAAGCGGATACCATCAGATTCGTATTAAACCAGGTGATGAGTGGAAGACAGCTTTTAAAACTCGGGAGGGTCTATACGAATGGTTGGTGATGCCGTTTGGTTTGTCAAATGCTTCGAGTACATTCATGAGAGTCATGAACCAGATTTTTAGACCTTTTATCAGGAAGTTTGTAGTGGTATACTTTGATGACATTTTGATCTACAGTAGAAACACTGAAGAACACCTACAACATTTGTGGGAAGTGTTATTGGTTTTACGACGGGAGGAATTTTATGCTGCAACGAAGAAGTGTACTTTCATGACTACAAATATTTTATTCTTGGGCTACATTGTGTCGAAGGATGGTATTCAAGTTGATCAGAGTAAAGTTGAAGCTATTCAAAATTGGCTACAACCTAAGACAATAACAGAAGTGAGGAGTTTTCATGGTTTAGCATCATTCTACCGAAGGTTCATTCCACACTTCAGTAGCGTGATGGCACCAGTTACAGAATGTATGAAAGGAAAGAAGTTCGTTTGGACTGAAGAGGCTGATTCTGCTTTTCAGAGAATCAAGACACTCTTGACCACAACGCCCATTCTTAGATACCCGGACTTTCAGTTACTCTTTGAGCTACATACTGATGCATCCAAGGTTGGAATTGGGGGAACGTTGAGTCAAAGGGGTCATCCTATTGCTTACTTTAGTGAGAAACTGACGGGAGCCAAAACGAGATATAGTACTTATGACTTGGAATTCTATGCTATAGTCCAAGCCATAAAGCATTGGAGACATTATCTTTTTCATAAAAAATTTGTGCTATACACTGACCATGAAGCTTTGAAACATTTGCAGGGGCAAGATAAAATTTCAGCAAGGCATGCTTCGTGGGTTGCTTACTTGCAACAATTTACTTTCGTGGTGAAGCACAAATCAGGAGTTACTAACCGAGTTGCCGATGCATTGAGCCGAAGAAATCATTTACTGACGACTATGCGAGTGGAAGTAGTGGAATTTGATTTGTTGCCAGAGTTGCTTATTTCAGATTCTTATTTTGTGAAAGTGCTGGATAAGGTGCAAGAAGGGGGTTCTGATGATTTTGTGATGAAAGACGGTTTTCTATTCAAGGGAAATAGATTATGTATACCCGAGTGCAGCTTACGATTGAAGATTGCGAAGGAGTTACATGAGGAAGGGCATGTGGGAAGAGACCGGACATTGCAGTTGATTTCACAGTCATACTTTTGGCCGTCTATGAAGAAAGAGGTTGGAAGATTTGTGGAAAGATGTCATATATGTCATAGGGCTGTTATGGTAATGGTTACCGTTACCATTTCACAAATACCGTTACCGTACCATTTTTACTGGTAAGCGAAAATTGCTTACCGTTACCGTTACCGATAGGCTGCTATACCGAAGACTGGTATACTGATAACCTGGTAACCGTTATACTGGTAATGGTAAATTACCATTTATCTAAAAAAGGTTAGTAACATAATATGTATTCACACCATAACGGTGCTTCATTATACAATTTATAGTGTTACTTAATAAAAGACATAAATGAGAAAGAAATGAAGTGTATTTAACATTATTTCACCTGGTTAATAAACTAAATTTAATCATTTGCTTGGTTCTAAATGCCTATAATAAAGCATGTTACATGAATGTACATTTATTATAAATTGACTGGTAAAATTACCGTTACCGTTGGTATTGAAGAAATGTTACCGATGATTTACCGTAGAAAATGGTAAATTTACCGTTACCATACCGATTAAACTGGTATACCGATTTCACTCAAAAATGGTAACCGATTGGCTGGTAATGGTATGGTAATGGTAAATTTACCGTTACCATAACAGCCCTAATATGTCAAGTGTCCAAGGGAACAGCGACGAACGCAGGATTATATATGCCATTACCTGTGCCTACCAGACCTTGGGTTGATATCAGCATGGATTTTGTTTTGGGTTTGCCTAGAACTCAAAGGGGAAATGATTCTGTATATGTGGTGGTAGATCGATTTTCTAAAATGGCACATTTTATCGCTTGTAAGAAGACAGCTGATGCCGTTCGTGTGGCTGAATTGTTCTTTAAAGAAGTGTATCGATTACATGGGCTACCAGAATCCATTGTTTCTGATCGAGATACTAGATTTCTAAGTCATTTTTGGCTGTGCTTGTGGAAGATGGTGGGAACAAAGCTAAATTTCAGTAGTGCTTACCATCCGCAATCCGACGGACAAACTGAAGTTGTTAACAGATCCCTGGGAAATTTATTGTGGTGCCTTGTGAAGGATAATCTGAAGAGTTGGGATGTGAAGTTATGTCAAGCGGAGTTTGCTCATAATCATGCTATGAACCGAAGTACGGGTTTCAGTCCATTTCAGATAGTGTATTCAAACTTACCAAAGGGGCCGCTGGATTTGACGATAATACCACAACCAAAGGGGACCGTTAAACGAGCTGTTGACTTTGTTGATGGATTGGCAGAATGTCATAAAATCGTTCAGGAATGATTGGAGAAAGCGAATGAAAAGTATAAACGATTTGCGGATTTGAAGCGAAGAAGCGTGGAATTTAATGAAGGAGATTTAGTATATGCTGTGTTAACAAAAGATCGTTTTCCAGTGGGAACATACAATAAACTTAAAGCACAAAAGATTGGTCCTGTAACAGTTGTGAAACGGATAAATGAAAACGCTTACAGGTTGAAGCTGCCGGAGGATGTGTACACGTCTGACGTGTTTAATGTTAAACATCTGATACTGTATCATGGGAATGAGTTTGTTGAGGAAAAGGAGAGCGCAAATTCAAGGACGAATTTTTTCCAACCAGGGGAGGATGATGCAGCCCAGAATGATATCCAGACTGGCCAAGTGTTAGGTCGCGAACGACCTAACGAATCGTTTATGTTGCTCCAGAATAACGTAGCTCAATTTGGTGAAGTGTTAGGTCGCGAACGACCTAACGAGTCCTTTAAGTCGCTCCAACGACTTAGTGAAGCTCGCCAACGACCTAGTGGAGACTCGCGAGTTAACGGGCAAAGCATGAAGACACTCACACGAGTTAATGAGATAGGTCGCTCAAGCGAGCTACGACCTAACCAGAGGCAAGAGGCGGAGGCTGCAACACGCTGTGATAAGTCGCTTGCTTTAGGTCGCGAACGACCTAGCGACTTACGAGCTAACGAGTTGAAGAATAAGGTGCTATGACCTAACGAGTTACGACCTAAGTTAGGTCGCGAGATTGAAGTACGACCTACTTTAGGTCGCGGAGATATGTTTCGACTTATGCTAGGTCGTGGGAAGATATGGGAAGATAGGTCGATTACTTTAGGTCGCTCCGATGCTTCGAGTGAAGACTTTTTCGAGCTACGACCTACGATAGGTCGCGTGAACGACCTACGACCTAAGTTAGGTCGCGGAAAGCTTTAGGTCGCCGATTGCTATAAGTCGCTGAAGCTCATGCCGCCTGGATTTCTTGAGTCGCTACCTTACATTTTTAGGTCGCTCATGTATTAGGTCGTAAGTCGTGATGATTTGTAATGTGTTGAGGTGTAATATTGTAAGTCGTGTATTGTTCTTATGTCATGGTGTTGTAAGTCGTAAGTCGCATGTGCTGTTTAGGTCGTAAGTCGATGATGTTTTTTAGGTCGTGAAGTTTAGGTCGTGACCGACCTAAGTGTTGTACAGTTTTGTGTTGAAAATTGTAAGCCTATAAATAGGCGCGTTGGGTTATTTGTAAAGGTTGTTGATTTTTGAATAAAATTCTTGTTTGAGAGCTTTGTGCCTCTTCGTAAATTGGTAGTTGAGTGTAATCTCCTATCTCCACTTTCGGTTAATCGAGTGCACTCGATTCAACGATTGCTGAAGCCGATTCACGGTATCTAGTGCGCTAGATCAATGTACGAAGAATCGTAGATCTTTAAACACGGTATAGTGCGCTATCAACGTGTTTAGGATAGCTAGAATTTGGTATCTTCGGATCAACGAATTTGGGCCATTCGGTATCTTCTATTCCATCGATTGCTACTTTCACAGATTCATAGAGTTTTCGTTATCCGCTGCTACATCAGAACGACATCCTTATGGAGGTCCGAACTCATGTAAAATATAATTTTAGCATTGTGTACACTAGGCTTGTTTAATAGCGCAAACGGGATAACAACCTTAAAGTGTGCGTAGTTTCTCAATCATTGATGGAACTAGAGGGTTTTGTTTGGGATGCCAATAGAAGAGTTAAAACCGACAGTGATTTGGGAGCATGCAAAAGATATAGTTATAAGGTTTTTGAAATTTTGTAAAGTTAGCTCACCGTGTGAATGGGAGTTGATTGATTACCTTCTCAATGGACACTTAAAATTGGAAACGTGTCGATTTGATAATTAACTTCATTTATGCTTTCACTATATCTTAGATTTGAGGATGCAAATCATCTCGTATGCTAGGAGAACCCGTTGAGTGAATAATAAGCGATGAGAGCATCGTAGCAGCTATATTTGGGCTTTATCAGAAAACGTTAACGAAATTCATCAATATCACCTTTACTCCCAATGAACTATAAACTTCAAAAAGAGATGTTTCATCCTACACCACTGTCATGGTAGAAAATTCAAGTGACATATTATTATTGGTCCTTCTGCTTCTAATCCTGCTATTGTACCTCCTAATGATTTTTCGAAGACATGATACATTTGCATATGATGGTACTATGCGTGCAAGATTTGGCTATTGACGGTCATGTTTGTCAGACCCAATAAGTTAAACTATGTGATGCCGATGATGGGCACTGATGGTACCGATTCGCTAATAGAGTTAAAGCTCATTAGAAGTCGAAAAATGTACTCCAAGCAATTCCACATAATAAAGACAGTTTACCGGCATCAGAGAGAATTAATTGATAGAGTAGAAACTGAAACAATATAGCATACCCATTCACTAAGGGGCTGACCTAATTAGTTTACGATAAAACTGATAAAAAAAGTTGGAATAAGATTCTATAATTGGCCCCATGTGCAAGTGGGATATTGATAAAGTTAGAGGCATGCCATAGAGGTAATTATGTAATTTCTTACGTATATTTAACTCAATAACAAATCCTGTTCACAATAAAGTGCTTCTCTTTCTATTATATACTTGACATATTGTGATATGTTAACTCATTATCTAAGTTGAGTTATTAAATAAAAATTCCTTAAATGATATGTTATGTGATAATTATTACATTATGTTGTAATCATGAGAAATTTATCACATTGAAAATAAACATATTTTTTCAAATATTCCTAGTTAAGATGTTTCAAAAAGTATGTCGATTCATTCATTAAGACTAGTGTATGTAACACTCCAAATTTTAGGTTGTATAATACTCATGGCTACTGGCAAAACTAAAGAGTTGCGTATTGATAGTTATTGGGTAAATATGGAATGACTTACTCAAGATTTTTTTGTTAGTTAGTATCACTAAGGTCAAACAAATCTTGAAGTGATGACATTACATAGTTCTCTCGACTTAAGAATACTGTTGAACTTCAACGTAGGCATTCCACTTTGATTATACTTAAACCATGGCATGACATTCATGGAACGACTATAATTGGGTCTGAGTTAAAGCATTGGAAGTGAAACAATATTCAATAGAGAATTCGTTTGCTCAGTTATACAATGTTAGTATCATGATTAGTTGTAATCAACTCAAAGTCAAAGTTTCTAGCCAGAGTAGTATGGTTAATAATGATTGTTATTACTGAACCAGGAATTTTGTATTTGGACTAATCAAGTAGAATATGGATGATATTGGAATTTTGACCAAAACCAAATTCCATAACTTCTAAAGTGATGTAGTTTTGACTAAGAGAATTGACGTAAATAATCATTACTACCGGTATTGCTTATAATAGTAAAATTGGATTTTATCAAAAAGATGTGCAAATGATAAATTTAGACAAAATATCACACTACTAGCTACGATGACATGTGAACGTTAATATTTGAAGTTCATGATATTAATCGCTAATTGAATTTAAACCTTTGAATTGCACCACCGTAGTGATGAATACTCTAAAAAACCACACGATTTAATTAATTTATAATCATTGTAAATTAATTAATATTAACTAAATTAATTAATATCAATTAATTATTAAATTTTATTTGCTTTTCTTGAATGCCATTAGTATTTAAAAAGTATGTGTACAAAAATTATTTATGAATGTATTAATATAAATTTGATTTAAATCAATTAATTATTAAGTGATTTGGGAAATTTTGAGGGCCTAAATAGCCACCATCTTTGGTCAGTCATGCATGTTAGAGGGAGGGAATTTAATTGAAATTTGATGAGGAATTAAAGGAAGGATTTAAAGGAGGAAATTGGAAAGGTTTGAATGTTCCTTTAAAACAGTTCTCTTTCATTCATTTACTCTCCTAAAAATTAATTTTTCTCTCTCCTCTCTCACCATGGATGAAAATTAATAGCTTCATAGCTATAAAATTTCCCAAAAAAATCAGTACAAATCAAAATAAAATAAACAAAATATGGTGCTTTATATCGTTGCAAAATATGGAGGTTGATTCTATTGAATCTAAGAGCTTTATTCATCGATTAAGGTGCATTTTTTGGTCTCATCTTAAGGTAACATCCTAATTTTATTTATTCATATGGTCATCATGTTTACATGCTCTAGATCTTATACTTCTACATCTCATATGTTTATATGTTTATCTAGCTTTATAGTTTAGATCATTTTTGTCACACCTTAATTAATTATATGTTTATCATGTCAATATAATTTAGACCCATTTTGTGCTACATTTCAATTGATTATACGTTCATCATGTTAATATATTTTGGATCTTTCACAACCTACATCTCATTTAATATATTTTGGATCCTTTTATAATGAATTTATTTATGCCTACATTATTCTATCTAGTTTTAGAAATTATTGTTTAACAAAAAAACAATTTTTGACTAATAAATAATTTTTAATTAATTGATATACCTTATTAATTGTAATATATACAAATGTAACGATCCGGAATTTCGGACACTACGTATTTAAATATATGTACTATTTAAATATTTGAATTTTGGATTTAATGTTACTAAAATGATTTTATAAGCTTTTTGACCCTCTTTTAAATCATAAGTAATGATGGTAAACTTGTTTTGGAAAAATGTTTATAGAAATAAATACTTTGAAAAAATATCGATAATGTGACTGAAAATCGTTTTATCGATAAACACTTTTTCAACCGTCAAAAGTTGTTTAGATTTTTTTACACACACTTATTTGCTAAGGAAATTAATAAAATAATTTTTTTTTACCATTTATGAAAGTAAACTTTTTGGATGATGTCATCAAAGATATTATGAAAAGAGCTTAAATGGGTCTTAACTCTTAAGAAATGATAAAGGAGAAGTGATGGGAGGTGATCCTTACATGTCATGAAACGGGGGTGAGAATAAGCTTATGCTACACCATTTGAAGTCTATATAAGGAGGGGCACACCCTTGTTAAATAATCACTAATTCACAAAGCTTGAAATGAAGTATGAGAATTAAAAATGGTGGAAGTGCTTAAGCACTAATCTACTAATTATTCTCTAACTTTTTCATGTCTTAACCAAATTATCTCTATTCCCTTTTAAACTTTAGCTATAGGCCTAAAACATCATGGGAAGCATGACTAGTAAGTAATAAGTGGGAGAATGTGAAAAGAAGATGGGGATCCAAGGGGGGCCGTGAGCATGGGAGGAGGAGGAGAGATGTTGCTTTGGTTTGAAAGTGCTAAAGGTTGGATCTTTAGGCTTTTGGTGATTATGGGAGTGTTTCTTTGCTCTTGTGGCTTTGTGCTTGGGTTTGGCATGGATCTAAATGAGTTATCTCATTATCTTATAAGTATATATTGTGTATATATATGTTGTGTGCAAAGTATAGAATTAAACTGACATTGACTAAGTAAAGTTATAAACTTTGACCTCTCTTGCTTTTGAAAGCAAATGATAATTTTATATTGTATAACATCATTTCTATTACCCTCTTAAACATGTGGCGTGGCGTGGCGTTGACTTGATGTTTAAATGGTTATTTAACTTGTGTGTTAAATTGAAGTAAGTTTGAAAGTGTTTGAAGTGAGAATAATCATTATAAGTACACTTCTGAATCCCTTGTTTTCGGGAATATTTATAAATAAATAGAAAAATATTCTTAGGGGTTTCTTTTAATGGTTTTTAAGTACCCTAATGGTAGTACTAACTAAGAAATTTTTTCATTTGTTAAAGTGGTTAAAACTAGTTACAAAGATCGTGTTTTTCAATGTTGTTTGTACAAGGACTTTTAACAGCATTTATAAATGATGTAGTAAGTTGCTTATGGTGTTAAGTGTTTAAACTTGATATTTAAATTTGGATTTTTCTCTAGAAATGCTTCCAAACACATTTTGAAGTATCTTAAAGTTTGTCTGAAGTTTAGATATATTTTTAGTAATTATATATGTGTTTTCAAAGAAAAGAGGTTTTATAATAAAAATATGTTTTTCATCAAATTATAAATTAGTTATTTTCAAGTAATATTTTGCACATATATTTAAAACCAATTTACTAGTATTTTTAAAGTATATATAAGTTTTCAAAAGGTAATTGACTAGGCTTAAGACTAAAAGCCGACGAGTTAGACTTCTCTATTTTTGAGAAGTAAGATTGATGTCGAGTGGGGATATGAGCAATAGAGCTCTAACTTACTGAGCTTTCCTTTCGCAGGAGGAATAGTTCAGTTGGAATATCATATACGTGTTAATCTTTTTTGTTGTTTAAATGGTAATTAACTTTGATTAAGGCTAAAAACCGACGAAGTAGGCTTATCTATTTGTGAGAGCTAAGATTGATGTCGAGGAGGGACGAGGCAATAGAGTTCTAATCTACCGGGCTTCCCTCTTGAACGAGGAATAATTAAGTCGGGAATGTCAGAAATGGGTTAATCATATTGATTTCTAACTCATTTATGGAAGTCATTAATACTATACTTAACACTAAAAGTCGACGAGGAAACTTGTCTATTTATGAGATTTAAGAATGAAGTGTCTATGCAAGGCTTTGATGCAACCAATGCTCTAACCTAACTGGCTTTACTCCTTAACGGGGAATAGTTAAGTCGAAATGTTAGAAACCAGGTAAGTATATGAACATTGATTTGTATAAGCAATTGTTTTAACTGGATAGTCGATTAGTTGACCATCGAGCTTAACCAAATACTATTAACTTAGATCTTTTAAAAGAATGTGTTAAAGATGATATAAGTATGGAATGATTTTGGGTTTATTGTGATAATGTGTTAATAACATTCGTCTTTAACCCTTTTTTATTATACTTGTGAATGTAAATAGATCTTTAAAATGATGTTTTAATGATAAACATAAGTGAAATATTTTTGGGTATGTAGTGACAATGTTTAAGTAACGTTTGTCTTAACCTTTTGAATGGATTTGTGAAAGTACTTAGATCCTTAATATGGATATTTTGAAGGAAATTATAAGTATGGAATCTTTTGGAAAAAGATAGAAAAAGCAAAGGTTTAAGTAAGAAATCTTTGTTAATAGTTTGTGAATATACTTATACTATTTGAGATAAGTATATGAATACCTTTTGAAGTATAAAAAGAGTAAAGGTTTTAAGTAAGAAATCTCGTTAAAGATTTGTGAATATACTTATATCATTTGAGATAAGTATAGGAATACTTTTTGAAGTATTGAAAAGAGTGCAAATGGGTAGTAGAAATTGGTATTGATTTTTTATTAAATAAAATAAGTTTTGTTAATAAAAGAGGTTTTAATTAATAAAAGATTAAGTAAATAAAAAGGGGATTAGAAGTCATTTATGTGACACGTACTTTGAATGACTTGATCGTGCTTTGTATGTTTACTCGTTTATGGAAAACATTTAGTGATATACTTAGCACTAAAAGCCGATGAAGAAGGCTTGTCTATATGTGGGAATTAAGACGATGTTCATGTAGGGATATGAGCAATAGAGCTCTAACCTATCGGCTTCACTCTTAATCGAGGGATAGTGAGATGAAAATATTAGAAACATGATAAGTATATGAGACTTGGTTTCCATATGTGATCACTCTCATTATCATTGAATAACCAAATTCTCGATTCAGTCTTAAAGAGACCGGGATTGGTAAGTGTTTTACCTACCAAAGACCACTTCAAGACCGAGATACGTTTTCTATTTCTCGGAAGTGGATATGTTAGATATGTTAGAATCCATGTGTGGTTTCGAGATCTGTCTGAGATACGGGGATCCGATTTGAGATTCATGTTATGTTCGAGTAATGAAGACTCATGTAAAAGATGTCGAATGTAACCTTGAAATCGGAAATGGCTAAAACAGAGTAGGATGCACGACTTGGGGTTTAGGTGACCTATGTCGGGGTGTTGTCAAATCCATATTTAGAGATACTTATCGATTGTTGGCCAAAGGGAGTTGATATTTGGTTCATGTTGTTCATGTTTATGTTCGGACGATGGGCCTCTTATGTTTACCTAAATGGTATATTTTATCTAGAGATATATGGCACTCGAAAGGTACTTTCTGACCCTTATGCATGAGATTAGATCATGCTCAATCGGAGAGATCTCCATGAAAAATCCATTATGCGAACGTTCCTTACTGGATTTGATTGTACTCCTAATATGCTATTGAATATAACTAATGTAACTATTCCAGCTATGTTATAATATTTATATCCTACGCCCTAGACATTATCTATTATATCACTTTATGTACCTATTAGATGGTGGTTCTTTTGAGGGGATAACCGTTATGGCATTCCATGCGGTCTCAAAAGTACTGTTATATGCTGGACAAATATTTCTTGAGTTTCTCATACATGTCTGATGCTTGGTTTTTGTTTCCCTATATTCCTCGTGTGCTCTTTCGAGTAGTTTAAGAAAGTCGGGTTTTCATTGATGTTCATTAGAGCTTGATAAGACGAGCTGGATGTTTCACCTACGGTAGTATCCTTATTTCTGTTGCATTACTATATTGTACATATCGGCTTTTATGAGGACAAGTTGTTATAACTGTACAGGCTGATGAGAGTACTTGGCTTTTGTTACTCTGAAATATGTGTATCGGAGTAGCCCTTTGTACTATTCCTTTGATATTATATATTATCGCTTTGATGTGAGATTCTGATATTGTGTTCTCTTCTTTCTTGTTTTATTTCGTTTTCCTTTTATTTTACTATAACAATCCATCTTTTCGGCACTTGGATGCTCGGCACATGAATACCATGGATGTATTAGTGTCGACATTAGGGGATCGAAAAGACGTGTCGCTACATATGGTATCAGAGCTGAAGGTTAAGCGAGAACCTTGGCTTTGGTGGGTATGACTCATCAAGAGATATGGTAATGGAATGCCCTAGCATGAGTCGAGTGTATTACACATAAGAGTGTATTTGTATTTGTTACAAATGTATACCTTAATGGTAATTATAGCTGCGAAAATTAAAGATCTTATATAAGGTAACTTATATAAGCATGAATTGTTAAAGCATAGTTTAATTAATATAGGGGTTAATGATGTTTATCTATCATCCCTATTAATTAGTTTAGTTATGCTCACCTAGTTTATAAGCATTAATTTTCATTTGTTGATTGTTAATTTATGTTCGATCAGTTTATGAGTAGTTTTACCTTTTCACTACATTAATTTTTTTGAAAATTATAGAAGTTGAGTTTATATAACACTTGAATTGGAAAGGTAGTAAGTTAAAAATAAGTTTTGAATTTGTTGAACATCCTTGTTAAGTAAATTAAATTTGATGTTTTGTATATACTTTTAGGATGTCATGGATTATTATATGAGTATAAACTTAAGTTATAACCGTATAAAATTGAAGTTATGTTTTATGAAATGTGTAACAACCCGGAATTTCACCACATTAATTTTCGAATATTTAATTAATTTTAAATATTCAAATAATAGGTTTTATAATTAAAATAAAACTCTTTTAAATAATAAATAATGACTATGAAATAGTTTTCAAATTTAATTTTAAAAAATATTTAGTTCGATGAAAAATAGAAAATATGACCAAAAACCATTTTCGGAATTTTCGACGTTTCATCGTATAAAAGTTGTAAGCCTTGTTTAAATTTGAAACAACATTTAAATGGTTAAGAATGTAAATTAGTTAGAATATATTGGTATATACATAGGTATATATACTTAAGTATATACATGTATATACTAAAAGATGCCTTAACAGACATGATTTGACACTTTGGCGACTCGAGTACAAAATAGGTTTAAACATGTTTTCTTTGGCATGATGGGGGGGATAAGGTGGAGGCTGAAATGGCATATGTGGAAGAGGGTTTTGAGGTGGAAAAACAATGTGGAGGGCCAAGGACAAGGGGTGTTTAGGTAATTCACATTTTCACTTGCTTATAAATAGCCTTTCATCTCTCTAAATTTTCCTCTTCTTCGACCGATCAGATCTCTCCCATATCTAGCCAAATGAAGCTATTCTTTTTTTCAAACCATGTCAAATTCCAGTGGTTACAACTTTTATTTTGATCACTTCTTCAAATTTCGAGCATAGCTATGCAAAAATATCACTTGTTTACCGAGTGTTTTTGGACCCAGAATTTCAAGTCTGAAAATGGTCCTTCTTCTTTTGACTATATCTTCTTCAAAACTAATCGAAATTGAGTAATTCTTTTTTTAAAATTGTAGAGAAAAGAATTTTCTAAAACTTATCACTTTGCTATTTTTTCAAAATCCGAGAGTAAACAGTCCAAAAACCATTTGAAAAATGACCTATTTTTGGGTTCATTTTATAGAATTCGATGATTATTCAAAGTCGCTCCACCTTACCAAAACAAGTTTCACTTCCTTCTTCTTTCAAGGCCGAGCCTACCTAGTGCATTAAAGGTCCAAGACTCCATCTTTTTCATAGGAATGGAAGTGCTAGGTCATATCCTAGGTTAGCAAGGGTTTGGATAGCTTTCGGTGAGTAAAACTACACCTTCTTAAACCAAGTTTATACTATGTTAATGTTTATATTAATAGCCTATGAATGCTTGTTGTATATATGAAATGATGGTATGGTTGTTTGGTTGTTTCATGCTTTGAAAAGTTCTTGTATTTGAAACTTAGTAAGCATGTGGTTAGATATATGAAATGTTGGTAGTTAAAGTTAATATAATTGTTAGTAAATACTTATTACATGTTGTATCATCATTATTTACCTTGTATTGTGCTTAAACCATTGCTATGTGATGTTTGGTTGTATGGATAATGTCATAAGTTTGTTTCTCGAACTGCCCATATATTTTAATAATGATTATTTAATTATTTATTTACTTAATTAATCAATTACTTAATTAATAAGGATTATGGTTAACTAATTACTTAGTTAATGATGTGTTTTAAATTTAACTAATTACCTGGTTAATGATTGTTTAAATTACTTACTCATTTTATTTAATGATGTTTAAATTTAATTAATCCTTTTATCTAATGATGTTTAAGGATAATTAATCATTCAATAATGATGAATTAAAGTTAATTAATCGATTTGCTAATGTTGCTTTGAAATTAATAAATCTTTCTAATAAATGATTTTTAAAATTTATCAACTTGTTTTAACTCTAATTAATCTTTCCTTTATTGATGTTTATAATTAATAAATCATTTTTAAATAATGATAATTAATTAATTATTTATTTAGTTTAAGTAATTATATTTAAATTTATTAATTGAACTAATGATGTTTTAAAGGTGATTTACCCTTTTTAGCTAAAGGTTATTGGAGTTAATTAATCAACTTAATTTATGAAGTTTCAAAGTGATTTATCAAAGTAACAAGGATGTTTTGACTTTGTTATTCATTTTAAATAATGATAATTAATTAATTATTAATTTAATTAATTATATTTTACTAATTAATTGAATTAATAAGGTTTAAAGTGGTTTACCCTTTTTATTATTTAAAGACATTTGAAGTTCAAAAATCAAATTGTGTAATGAAATTTAAAGTTAATTAATCAATGTAATAAGGATGTTTTAAGATTTTAAATCCTTTTTAAATTGATGTTTTAAAGTTAGTAAACTCTTTTAACAAAGTGTTTTAAAGCTAATACTTGTAATGTGAGGCCAAGCACAAATTTGGGTTTTTAAATGAAAAAGTTTGATTCATTTATGGAAATGAATTAATTTCCGTAAAGCGATTCACTTATATGGGAACAATTTATTTGTATACTTAGCACTAAACGTCGAAGAAGTAGACTTGTCGGTATCTCGAATGTTAAGAATAATTGTGAGACATGACTTTGAGGTAACACTACCTTGACTTGTCCGGTATTATTGTTAACTAAGAAATAGTACAAGTTGGAATTCGATGAGTGGTGATAAGTATACAAGATTTAATTTCCATATACGATCGTTTTATATCATTGATAGTTGGTTTCTCAGCTATCGGTTACTTTAGCTTCTTTATTATCGTCATTCTAAGACGATATGTTGTTCCGTTGGGATTTGATATCCTTTATCGGAAATGACTAAAACCAAAGAGCGAGCGAGGGCCAAGCTATGTGCGGTTGCTCCCATTAGGGTATTCTCACATTCACTCTAGAATGGATTCGGTTTTGCGCATTGAGATGTGAAATACTTGGATACTCGGTAACAGTTGGCGGGGTTCGGGTTGGAGGTTTTTGAGAGCCATCGAAGTTCTCAAGTATATTTCTAGAGGTATACTTTCGGTAAGGGGGCGCACCCTCCTAGTCATTATTGGAGATTTTCCTTATTTGATTCAAACCTTTGAATCTGTTTTCTTTAATTACAACGGGAAGAGTCGATCACTCTTCGCGGTGTTCCGTTATTGGTTTTATCCATTCTATCGATTTTGGACTGTTATATTGTTTAGTCCATTCTATCGAGTTTGGACTATTGTCTTATTTTATCCATTCTGTCCAGTTTGGATTTTTATTCAAACCATTTCCATTCTTTCAAGTTTGAATGTTATACTAATTATGCCCTTCATCTATGTTTGGATTTGTTCCTATTGTTCATTTCCATTTTTTTATATTTGGTTGTTGTTTATGTGGGAGAAAACCTGTTCCGCGTTAGCGGCGTGGTCCCACATGTTATTGTTTAACTACACCCCATTTTTTTCATAGTTTTACTCATACCAAACATATTGTCTGACCGAGTTGTTTATTTTCCCTAAACTCTAGAAAAATAAATTATATTTAAGTAGTCTGAGAATAACATGTTTTTCTTTGGAGCTCTTTGAAGCTCTTTGAAGACGGCGGGTGACCAGGAGGCTCCTTAGTTATCTAGTTACTTATTTCCGCTGTATGATTGTGTAGGTGTATTTTGTATCTTAAAAATGTAAAGTCAAAAAGTACAGTTGCAAATCAATTAGATGTAGTACTTTTGTTTAACTCTGATAGCTCCATGTAAGGAGTAATCTTTTGTACCATATCATTTTGTATTATATGTAACCATTCCGTTGTGAGGTAATTCTATTCTGCTCTTTCTGTTATTTATTTTACCCCAAGACAACTTATCTTTCAAATGCTTGGGCAATGGCACACGAATACCGAGGATGTATTAGGTGTCGTTCCCATTGGTCAGAAAGGTGCGTCATCACAAAATGATTCATAAATGATTGTAGTATTGAGATATACTATTTGGATATAAGAATGTGATAAGAAATATTGGTGTAGTTAAGAAACCATGTAACGACCTGCCTTTTTGGAAGTTTTAAGCAGACATACACGTCAGACTCAAACCATTCAAAAATGGCAGATTGTTTTGGGGTAAATAAGAAAAAGAGAAAGAAATAAAACAAATACAAAATCTCACAGCGGAATGATAAAATATAATGATCAAATAACAGTTCATGAAGCTGTTTTATAAATACATTTGACTATTCTTTTAAAACACAAAATCAGATTTACAGAAAATAGGAATAAATGAATAAATAAATGCAGCGGAACAACATGATGCAGTGGAATAAATATAATAAATAATAATAGTACAAATCTTTGTCTTCGTCCTCCAGAAATAAGGTCTTCAACCCTGAAATGCTCAGGAAGACCCGAGCGAATTGAAAAGGACAAAACATTCGAGTCAGAACCAAACGATCTTATGTAAGTTAAATCAACGGTAAATATAAGCGTAACGGTGTCAGAGATGTTAACGGGGTTTGACATCTCTTATCCAGTGTCTAACGTGGGTGCAATAACTTAAGAGATGTTCGGAATTCCCATCTCCTAAGGATCCGTTAAACTATCTACTATGTAGTACAATAGGCTTTTGTGGGACAGTTTGGCACAGGTCCGTAATAAGTTTCGAAATACACAAAAACCTCAGTAAAAAAAAGTTTGTAAATTAGGTCCCTAGAATTAAGTTACCGAATAATGGCATACACTTATGCAATTATTCAGTGAATAATTGCAGACATTTATACAATTATATAAAAAATTGCAGACATTTCCACAATTATTCACTAAAAAATTGCGGAAATTTTCAGTATTATTCACCAAAAATTACGGAAATTTCCGCAATTATTCACCAAAAAAATTGCGGAAATTTCCGCAATTATTCACCGAAAAAATTGCATAAATTTATGCAACTTTTGAATATAATTGCATAAATGTCTGCAATTATTCAGTGAATAATTGCATAACTATATGCAATTAGTTAGTAACTAAATTCTAGGGACCTAATTTACATACTTTTTTTACTGGGGTTTTTTTGTATTTTGAAACTTATTAGGGACCTGAGCCTAATATTCACTTTATAATATATCTACAGTAAAGTAAAAGTATTAAAATAGCGTTAAGGCATTACCCATATCTCCCTTAACACATTTTATATATTCCCATAGTCTATACAGTACCGTAACTCCTCCGTAAACTAAAGGCTATCAGAGGGCACTCCATAGGTATGGTACAAACCAAACTCGTAGAAGGCGCTCTAGGGCATGTGAACACGACACTTGAGGCAATGCCAGGGTAGATATACCAATTGCGGATCCGGACTGGTGGTAACGCATAGCAGCTACTACCGCCCACCTCGGAACACACTCCCAAATCAAAATCAAGGGTGGCCACCAAATCAATCACAAAGTAATAGAATGGTATCGAAGAAATGTGTCCGATTGGAGGTGCGACCTCATTTGGCCCGGCGTGACTCCTATTTTAATCACATCTAAGTCGACTCACGAGAGTCAGGGTCACGTAAATACCTCATAAAGAATCATTCGCCAAACCATCCTACTTCATTTCTGGAACCTCCACCACATACGTAGTTGTTAAAGTGCTTTTCGGTATTGGCAGAGAGTATGACAATATCTGATCCCGACCTCTTTAACAACCAAACGCTTATTTCACACCGGATGGTTCTTTCCCAGTTAAAAGTAAATTTACAATTGATCTCAAAATATCATATTCTCAAAACCATATCATTTTCAAATCATATTCACTTTAAAAATCGTCTTCACTTTAAAAATCATATTTACTCAAATATGTCATTTCACAAAAGGTATCAAATTCCAAATTCCAACTTAGGTCGTATCATCATCAAAGATTTAAATCTAAATACTTTAGCTTTCCACAGTCTGAAATTTTAGAAAATAGTTTAGGTAGTCATAAATAGTTTAGTAGTAAAAAAATAGTTTAAAAAATTAAAATAGTTTAAATATAGTAAAATGGTTTAAATAGATTTAAATTTGATTTAACTAGATTTAAATTGATTTAAATAGGTTCAATATAGATTAAATAGATTTAATTAGGTTTAAAATGTTTAAAAAGATTAATTATAGATTAAATAGATTTAAATTATATTAAGTAGATATTTAAATAGATTAAATAAATTTAAAATAGATTAAATAGATTTAAATTATATTAAATAGATTTAAAATAGATTAAATAAATTTAATTAGTTTAAAATTGGTAAAATAAATTAAATTGGATTAAATAGGTTATAATAGATTAATATACATTAAAATAGTTTAAATTAATTTAAAATAGATTTCAAAGTTATATCCAAACATTTCCAATGACTCAATTTCCAATAAATTCATTTATATTTGACACTTCAATTTTGAAATTCCAATTTAAATCCTTTGAACAATTCATTAAATCAATTCTAATTTCAACATTTACGCTTGGACTTTCGAAAATAATTCAGTTTATATAAATCAATTTCTATTTCAAAATACCAGTTAACTGAATTCAAAATTTAAAGAATTAAAAATCATTTGATTTAACCAATCTAGTGTCCGTATATAATTTTCTACCCTATGGTCAAGTGATACGGATATTTATCATTTCAATCCGCAACTTAAAATTTTACGGTTATATATCATTTCAAACTACAATCCCGAATTAAATAAACTCCATAAAATCGCTCGAGTCTATCATTTCAACCCATAACGATTTTTACCTAATCTATAGATTGTTCGGGTATGTATCATTTCCATAGGGAACTTGCAATGTCATAACAATATAAAAATACAACATCCAGTCATCCAATATCAACAATCAAACATTCATCGCAAACATCATCCAAATCAATCAATAAACATCCATAGATAACTAATAATCAATAACAGGTATCAAATTGCCAATTTAAATTCAATATTAAATTAAACGATTATTAAATGCAATAAAAGTTAAATTTAACCAGAATAACAATTTAAAACATACCAAACATCAATCAGTTGATTTCTAATCACATTAAAAATTAAATTTAACTAACATAAGATAGTTTAGTAATTGTGAGTGGGTTAAAACACTCACCTTCGATTTTAAATCGATTTGAAATTCAAAATAGGGCCCATATTTGAACAGTCTCAGAATTTGTCCAAACCAGCGTCAAAATGTTCGAAATTTCGATATGATCCTAGCGGAATAAACCGCGTGTGAAACGGACCTCGTATGCAAAAGTTATGTAAATTAGAACATTCGATAATAAAATAAAAATAAAAATAAAATAAAAAGAACGCACACGTCACCTGTCCAACGTTCGACTCTACCATCTCCAGATCGATCGCGCTGAAACCCTATAAGCCGCCATCTTCCTCTAATTATCGCCACCAATCGCCAACGTTACACCACGATCCAACCACCACGCACTTTCCCCATGCCAGGCCGACAACCTAGGCGCCGCGCGACCCTACCCAACACCTCCGCCGCCGACGATCTTTCAAACCAAATCACGGCGATTCTGGGCCAAGCTATGACCAACGAACAAAACTACGAGGCCTTCTCGACGTCACCTTTCCAACGGCGCTCCCCGATCGTCGATCGGACGACGATCCCCCGTTGGATCGTCAAAACTCCATACGGACGGCCGAAAATGTTACAGCAATTTCAGGATGAATTGATGCTCGAATTGAAAAACAAATTCCACCAGTGAATTATGCTTGTCTAGAGCTTCGAATTGATATATAATTTGTCAAGGTCTGGAGGAGTTTGATTTTGGAATTGAATTTGCAATTTGGGAACTATGGTTTTGTAATTGGATTTGGTTATGCCATTGAGAAGGAGAAGTAGACAGGTGAAATGTATGTACAGACAAATAGAATAAGAAATAGTTAGGATTTATAACGGGCTATATACAGGCAGATCAGAAATAGAAATGAATGTACTAGATTGATTTGAAAGTTGAACGATAAACGACCCGAAACGCCCGTTCTGTCTCTGGAACGAAAATAGGTCATCCCATATATCAAAATAAATGTTTTCGATATTTTTAAACTCAATGGAACAGGTTTCCAAGTCCTAATTCCATCGTATGAAGAAGTTAGCTTAAATCATCTTATTTCAAATTGATTTCAATTAAATTGATTTCTAGGCGTTTCGAGCCCATACGATTAAACGACAAGTCCGATCGTTACGAAACTTAAAATCCTACAATAATTCACCATTGTGGATCCGATGAAACTAGTTTCGTCGAAATCCAAGATAGTGGCCAAAATGGCTATTTTCACATTAATTAAATAAATTAATATTAAATTAATCGAATCACTTTTTAATTCAGTATTTATAAACTAACAATTTTCATCATTTTTGATTTCTTAGACATTTATAATAACTTAAAGCAAATTTACATATCAATTCAGTGTTAATTATTTTCCTAAATACAGTGTTCAATTTCAACTGTAATTAAATCCAATTAATTATAATTTAATTTCAATAAATTAGTTTAATTTGATTTCAAGCTTTTTTTTTTCTTTCAATCAATTGTTACTATATTAACATAGTCAACATTTGTTCATATCTTATTACAATAATACTTTACCATTTCCATCTTAGTTTTCATTAACGTAGTATTTAGTTACACTTAATTGCAATAAATCCATTTATTATAATTTTAAATTCCAATAAATTGGTCAAACTTGATCCCAATTCTTTTTATTCAATCAATTGTCATATTATGCATAAAATTTTCATTGGTTACATCTTATTGAATTAATATTCTACAATTATCAATTTAATCTACATTAACTGCACTAATTAAGTGAATTAATTGCAATTGATGTCAATTTTATTTAACAGGCTAAATAAATAGGTAACATATAATAATTGTCACCATTAACTTTTAGTTACATCTTATAAGTTTATTATCCATAACAAGTGTTACAATTACTACTACAGCACTAAATTTATTCAGTTACCATTCGTTACACATTGTTTCATAAATCAATCAACTTTTAAATTATCAATTGCTCTTTTAATCCAATTATCCATTAACACATACATTACTATAATTTATTTACAATCTAAATCCATTATAGCTCTTTAATCCTTTTAATCAATTGGAATTACATTTAAAACAATTATAATTACCTTAAATTAATACTATTTCATTTATTCCAATTACATTTTATTATTAAATCACAAAGTTTTGTTTCTTCTATCATTAAGTCACAAAACCTTTATTAAATTAACTATTCTTAATTGTCGAAAATTATGGGTCGTTACAAACCAATAGGATAAATACATAAGTTGTACATAGATCGTTCTACCCGCATGACTGTTCTTGATCCAGTATTCGAGTACATGATTTCGAGGTTGTTTTCATCGGTTCGAAAAAGGATTTTTCACTAGATTCTTGATGGCAAACAATTGATATGGATTCTTGGTAAGATTCCAAAGTCTTCTATCATAATATATGGCAACGTAAGGAGAATGGGGGTTTCTAACCAAGGAACTTGACCAGAGTCCGCACTAGAGAGGTCAAGTGATCTATACTAGTTCGAAAGTGAAATTTATGTGATCGAGCAAGTGATCAGAATTTATATTCCGTACGGATGGTCCATGTACATCATATGGGCTTTAGTATATCTGCATGCTAAGTTTTGTTAGCTTATGGAGGGTTTAGGTGATGAATCTTCGATTTGTTATGAGATATCATAAATTATCGACTAAGTAATAACCTACATACGCTTAGTGGGTTATTTATCATCCTTGTGCGATGAGAGGATTTTGAACTTGAGAAAATCGAGAGTTTTGTTTGCTAAGTAATTTTGAATGATGTTAAGTTTTTCTATGTGATTGTTACTTTTGTTGCTCGTGTTGGAATTTCGAGGACGAAATATTCTAAGTATGAGAGAATGTAACGACCCAGAATTTCAGATACTTCGTATTTAAATATCTGAACTATTTAAATATTTGAATCTTGGATTTAATGTTATTAAAATAATTTAATAATCCTTTTAAACCTCTTTTAAATCATAAGTAATGATGGTAAACTTGTTTTGGAAAAATATTTACAAAAATAAATACTTGGAAAAAATATCGATAAACAGGTTTTTAACTGTCAGAAGTTATTCGGATTTTTTTAGATACCCTTATTTGCTTGGGAAATAATAAAATGAAATAAAAACTTTTTACCATTTATGAAAATAAATTTTTTTGATGATGTCATGGATGATGTCATCAAAGATATTTTGAAAAGAGCTTAAATGGATTGTCTTAACTCTTAAGAAATGATAAAGGAGAAGTGATGGGAGGTGATCCTTACACGTCATGAAAGGGGGAGTGAGAATAAGCTTATGCTACACTATTTGGAGCCTATATAAGAAGGGACACACCCTTGTTAAATAATCACTAATTCACAAAGCTTGAAATGAAGCATCAGAATTAAAAATGGTGGAAGTGCTTAAGCACTAATCCACTAATTATTCTCTAACTTTTTCATGTCTTAACCAAATCATATCAAATCTCTTTTAAACTTTGGCTATAGGCCTAAAACATCATAGAAATCATGATTAGCAAGGGATCGGGGGGGGCATGAGCATGAGGGAGGAGGAGAGATGATGCTTTGGTTTGAAAGTGCTAAAAGTTGGATCTTTAGGCTTTTGGTAATGGTGGGAGGTGGTTCTTTGTTCTTGTGGCTTTGTGCTTGGGTTTGGCATAGATTAAGTGTTTATCTCACTATCTTATAAATATGTATTGTGTATATATATGTTGTGTGCAAAGTATTAAGTTAAAGTGACATTAACTAAGTAAAGTTATAAACTTTGGACCCCTTTTACTTTTGAAAGCAAATGATAACTTTATATTATATAACATCATTACTATTACCCTCTTAAACATGTGACGTGGCCTTGACTTGATATTTAAATGGTTGTTTAACTTGTGTGTTAAATTGAAGTAAGTTTGAAAGTGTTTGAAGCGAGAATAGTCGTTATAAATGCATTTCTGAATCCCTTATTTTCGGGAATTTTTGTAAATAAATGAAAAGATGTTCTCAAGGGTTTCTTTCCATGGTTTTCAAGTACCCTAATAGTAGTACTTAATGCAAAAATTTCAAGTTTTAAATCATTTTTTAAAGTGGTTAAAACTAGCTACAAAGTTCGTGCGTTTCAATGTTGTTTTAGTAGCATTTATAAATGCTGTAATAAGTTGCTTATGGTTTTAAGTATTCAAAAATGATATTTAAATTTGGTATTTTTCTCTAATCTTTTTAGAGTTGTTTCCAAACACATTTCTAGGTATCTTAAAGTTGGGTTTAAGTTTAAATATTTTTTTAATAATTATATATGTATTTTCAAGAAAAGAGGTTTTATAATATAAACATGTTTTCCATCAAATCATAAATTAGTTATTTTCAAGTAATATTTTGCATAGACATTTAAAACCTATTTACTAGTATTTTTAAAGTATACATAATTTTTGAAAAAGATAATTGACTAGGCTTAAGCACTAAAAGCCGACGATGTATACTTCTCTACTTTTGAGAGTTAAGATTGATGTCGAGTAGGGATATGAGCAATAGAGCTATAACCTACCGGCTTCCCTCTTGAATGTGGAATAATTAAGTTGGAATGTCGAAAATGTGTTAATCTTGTTGTTATTTAAAAGGTAATTAACTTTGCTTAACGCTAAAAGCCGATGAAGTAGGCTTATCTTTTTGTGAGAGTTAAGATTGATGTCGAGTAGGAACAGAGCAATTGAGCTCTAACCTACTCGGCTTTCCTCTTGAACGAGGAATAGTTAAGTTGAGAATGTTGAAACCGGGTTAATCATATTGTTTTCTAACTCGTTTATAAAAGTCATTAATATAATACTTAACATTAAAAGCCGACGAGAAAACTTGTCTATTTGTTAGATTCAAGAATGAAGTGTCTAGGCAAGATTTTGATACAACCAGTGCTCTAACTTACCTGGCTATACTCTTGAATGAGGAATGGTTAATTTGAAATGCAAGAAATGATTTAAGTATACAAACATTGATTTGTATAAGGAACTGTTTTAACTGGATAGTCGATTAGTCGACCATCGAGTTTAACCAGACATTATTAACTTAAATCTTTAAAAAGAATGTTTTAAAGATGATATAAGTATAAAAATGGTTTTGGGTTTATTGTGAAAATGTGTTAATAACATTCATCTTTAATCCTTTTTTATTATACTTGTGAAGGTAAATAGATCTTTAAAATGATGTTTTAAAGATAAGCATAAGTGAAATGGTTTTGGGTTTGTAGTGACAATGTTTAAGTAACATTTGTCTTAAAAATTTTGAATTTATTTGTGAAAGTACTTAGATCCTTAAAATGGATATTTTGAAGGAAATTATAAGTATGGAATCTTTGGAAAAAGATAGAAAAAGCAAAGGTTTAAGTAAGAAATCTTGTTCATGATTTGTGAATATACTTACACCATTTGAGATAAGTATATGAATACTTTTAAAGTATAAAAAGAGTAAAGGTTTTAAGTTAGAAATCTTATTAAAGATTAATGAATATACTTATACCATTTGAGATAAGTATATGAATTCTTTTTGAAGTATTGAAAAGAGTAAAAATGAATAGTAGAAATTGACAACAATGTTTTATTAGTTAAAATAAGTTTTGCTAATAAAAGAGGTTTAAATTATAAAAGATTTATTAAATAAAAAGAGGATTAAAAGTCGCTTATGTGACTTAATCGTGCTTTATGTTACTTGATCATGCTTTGTATATTTACTTGTTTATGGAAAACATTTAGTCATATACTTAGCACTAAAAGCCGATGAAGTAGGCTTGTCTATCTGTGGGAATTTAGACTAATCTTCATGTAGGGATATGAGCAATAAAGCTCTAACCTACTGGCTTCACTCTTGATCAAGGGATAGTGCAAAATGAAAATATCGGAAATGTGATAAGTATACGAGGCTTAATTTCCATATGTGATCACTCTCATTATCATTGAATGACCAAATTCGTCGATTCAGTCTTAAAGAGACTGGGATCGGTAAGTGTTTTACTTACCAAAAACCACTTCAAAATTGAGATACGTGTTCTATCTCTTGAAGTGGATATCTTCAAGATGCTAGAATCCATGTGTGGTTTTGAGATATGTTCGAGATGTGGGAATCCAATTATGGATTCATGTTTTGTTTGAGTAATGAAGACTCGTGTGAAAGATACCGAACATAACCTCGACATTGGAAATGGCTAATAATAGAGTAGGATGCACAACTTGGGATTTAGCTAACCCATGTCAGGGTGTTGTCAACTCCATATCTAGAGATACTTATAGATTGTTAGATGGCAGGAGTTGATTATATTTGGTTCATGTTGTTCATGTTTATGTTCGGATGTTGGGCCTCTTATATTTACTTAAATAGTATATTTTATCTAGAGATATACAACGCTCGGAAGGTACTTTCTGACCATTGGGTAGGAGATTGGATCCGACTCCACGAGAGAGATCTCCATGGAAAATCCATTATGTGCACATTCTTTATCTGATTTGATGGTACTCCTAATATGATGTTGAATGTAACCAATGTAACCATTCCAGCTATGTTATAATATTTATATTCTACACCCTAGACATTATCTTTTATATCACCTACCTATTAGATGGTGGTTCTTCTGAGAGGATAACCATTATGACATTCTATGCGGTCTCAAAAGTAATGTTATATGCTGGACACATAATGCTTGAGTTTCTCATACCAAACTTATGTCTGACGCTTGGTTTTGTTTCTTTAAAGTCCTCGCATGCTCTTTCGAGTAGTTTGAGAAAGTCAGGTTTTCGTTGATGTTCATTGGAGCTCGAGAAGATTAGCTGGATGTTTCACTTATCGTAATATCCTTATTTCCGCTCCATTACTATATTATATATATATATCAGCATTTGCGAGGACAAGTTATGGGACAGGTTATCAGCATTTGTTAGGATGGATTAGATCTAATAACTCTTTAGACTTTGTAAGCCCAATAGATCCAAAATAGGAAACTAAATTTGAAATCCATATATTTCACCCACTTCTGATTACCTCAGTTCATTCAATTTGGTTAAGTAACTCATTATTAATTATAACAAGTGTGTTGATGATACAAGATATAAGGAAATTGGTTTATAGTGTCAAAGCTAAACGCATGTATTTTGATAAAGTTATTAGGTAATAAAAATATATTTAAAATTGATATTTATATTAATGAATATATTATTGATAGAGAACATATATACATGATTCGCCTGTTGCTTTGAAGCTAAAAACGTGTTATTTTAGAAAATTAGTAAGCATTGAAAATGGTTTATAACTTGATATATATTTAAATGTTTATGTTAATGATAGAGAACATATATACATAATTGGCTTGTTGTATTGAAGCTATAAACATGCATTTTTCTGAAAGTTAGTAAGTAATAAAAATTGGTTTATAACCTGATATGTATATTAATGAATATGTTAATGATAGAGAACATAGGCACATAAGTCACTTATGGATTAGAAGCTTAAAACCTGTTATTTAAGAGAGTTAGCAAGAATTAAATTAATTAGTAACTTGAAATGGTTTATAGTAATTCTTGTAGATGGCATGGTAAATAAATTATAGCCACCTAGTGATTTTAAAGATATTTGAAAGTCATTAGGGAAGATAGTGAGTAGAGCAGCAATTTTCGAATGAAATAGGATTTTCATGAAATGATTTGAAGATAAAAATGCGTTTTAATTTGTATATACTACGAGGAGTATTTTAAGAGATAGTGGTAAATTAATTCATTGACGAATAACTGTTAATGAATGGGATATTCGAAGAAGCTTAGAAAGAGGCTTTATTATAATTAATAATATATACATAAGTGTATATTCAAAATGAGAGTTATTAAATGTATAAGTAAGAATTTAAATGGTTGATGACTCTTAAAAGATAGGAAAGAGAGAAAAGTAATCTACTTGCAAAATCTAGATAACATCCACCATTTGACATATGGGTTTTAAAGTATATGTATATGTGTGTATGTTTATAAATATATAAAAGATATGGAGGAAGGGGTTTTGTGTATGTGTGTTTATATACATATATATACATACGCGCACACGCGCACACACACACAGAGATGTGTGTGTGTGTGTGGGTGTGTTTGGTAGAGAAATTGCTTAACTACGGATTAGTTTGCATGTTAGAATAATTAAGTAAATTTGTTGGTTTAAGTTTCTATGTTTATATGGATTGATTTAGATAAGTGATTGTATATGCGTGCATGGGTATTACCTTGGAAACCATCCCTAAAAAACCACCGGGTTAAGCCCGATTGAAACCCGGTTGATGGTAGCAGTAGACTAAAGTATGGAGTTTACTTAGGTGAAAGGAGTCGGATTAAAGAACGATGAGGATGGGTGAAAGGCATAGCACTAGGTCTCTCGAGCAGTAAGAAAATCTTTGTATAGGTCTACCTGTACAGGGACCAAAAGTCAACTTATGTTGGGTAAAATGCTTAATTAACCTAGTTCCATGTGTTTTACCGAGAATGAAGTTGTTAGGCGATCGATACTTGTTTATGGAGACTTGATAGCACTTAGGACCACTTGACTTAGTCCGTAAATGAAGCATGTGATGTGAGAGGTTATAGCTACTAGTTCGAGCAAGAGGCACGAGTGGAAGCTTGTGTAGTTCACACGACAGGATGATTAAAGTGGGTACTTATGTGTATTAGTATGTATGTGATATGAGATGCTTTTACGTATGGTCTAGGTAAACTATAACTTGGCAACCAAAGCATATGATACAGGATTTGACCCGTTGTCCATAGAATTATATGGATGTTTGTGAAAAAGTAATTCATTGTACCATGTGACAATGTCACAACCTACTATGTGATCTCATGGCTAAGGTTGAGGAGAGATGTGGATTTTCATCTAAGTAGGTTGGTTGGATAGGGCCTATGGGAGTATTTGGAACTGTATTGACTCTTTGTTTGTATTCTTTAAAAGGTGGCGAATGGAGTACCGTAACAAGGATATTTTTCTTAGAATCTGACTATCGTTATCTTTATTTATCATTGTATATGATTCATACATAATTTGGTATGGATGCTAGTGTTAGCATTGTGAATTATTTCGATTCTCTTTACATTTTAGGTTAGACATAGACTAGGGGAACCATGAGCATTGTTGACTATGCAATGTAATATTACCCTTACATGCGTGTATCATGTTATAAGTAGTGTCACTTGTTATATTATGTATTGTATTAATAACAGAATCACTATTATGTATTATCCTGAATTTATGGTTTAAGGTTAGAGGGGGATGAGGTATTTTTGTAGTAAAACCACATAGACCCTTGATCATCTTATTATGCATATATGTTTACTTACGTCCAGTATATTTAGGCTAGTTTCTTCACTATACTTCTATTTAACCCTCGTTTTCATTATTTTATTTTCTTTTTGGAAAATATTTAGTTACTCTTTTGAATAGGCTAAGAGTCTAAATATTTTAGAGATACACCAGCTAGATAGTCAAATCAGACATGGAGACCATTCTTACTTATCTATATATTTATTTCATGTATGGTTATGAATACAAGACATTTTATTCATGTATAAGACTATGTATAGTAATTGATTTATTCATTATGTACTCCCTATGTATGGAATTTATGTAAACTAAGTTATTCATGTTATGTCTTATTCAGTTGATATCTATATTATGCCCTTTATCTATATCTTATATTTATCATGTCTTTAAGCATTTGACTAACATCCCTTTGTGCATTGATTGTGCCTCAGTGCACCTATATTATATTTTGTTCTTCTGCTATGATTTATCCGTAGATGTCATGCCAAAATTTGTTTTGTTTTATTTTACCCGGATGGTTCGTCACTTAAAGTATTCAGGATCACTGATGTTTTTAACAATGATTCGGGGTATGTAAATAGCCAGTCTTTACACTTGCTATTAGAGCTTGGGTTACATGATTAGTTACTTATTGGACCAAGATAGAATGTTTTTTGTGCTATTAGTACTTAAGTGGACAAATAGAGCCACATTTAGGAATGTTTCTTCGAGCAATGCCATACGGGCACTCGAGGAAGAAAAGTACACAGAGGGCGAGGTTACTTGATAGATATATACTTCACGATGTATGGAACATTGAGTGAACGTATTTATGTTTTATTATTCTTTTATTACATAACATACGCATACATCCACTACAATATCCTAAGTTCACTCTTAGTAGTTGTTAGTAGCCTTCTATGATACCTGGCAATATAGAGTAGATGGGATATGAGTCAAAATGCGGTAATAGGAAATAATAAAGTTGGAATATAATGACAAAGTTAGGAAGAGTCATTGATGCATGGACATTATTTGACTCACACATGAGAGAATAATGCATAACACTCCATTTAAGGATGTTCAAGATGTTGCTATAGTTGGTGAATGAGGTGGTGTTGTTCCCATACCAAGAGATGGATTTGTAAAGTTGTAAATCTTTTCAAGTCTTGATAGCAAGCCTATTATTAGATGGAGGCTTCTAGTTGCTTGAAAACCTATTACCATTTCCTTATATTGGACTTCAAAGAAATGTTGAAAGAAGGCGAGGGTTGAAAAACTTCTAATGAAGCTCAGATTAGTGGAACATTATAGAAGAGAGGCCTATGACGATGTCAAATCCTACATGGATTGACCAACCTTAGTATAGTCGCCTTGTAAGTGAAGACAATTGATATTGCTTTGGTTTGAGTTGGTTGCATTGTCCCGACTTTATTTAGGTGTAGTGTCACGTGAGACGTGTACAGGAGGACACTTATGGGTACTCTGTTTAGTGAGATTATCAATGATGGTGAGAGGCCATAAAGGGCGTAGGTTTAGTCAGTATAGTGAGTTCCGTGCACTCATTATGGTTTTCCATATAAGTTCACTATTATATCTATATACGAGTTACTTTGGGGTAGATCTTTTATAGGGTATCTAGATGTGTTTTCATGGTTTTTATTTAACTCCTTATCTCAAGGTTGAGTTTTGTATCAATCTCGATCAAGGTTGTAAGCCCATGGTTATGCTTTTGGAATAAAGGATAATGAGGGAATAACAAAAGGATGAGAGGCATGAGTCGAGGATCTGCTAAAAGAAAGGTTCATTTGGGATAAGTACCTCAGATCAAGACACCCTTCTAGCACTGGCTATAAAGACTTGTGCATAAGTTTGAAATGGCAGAGTTCCATGCTTCATAGGGTAATTTTTTTGATTAGCATTAGTGGAGTAGAGATCACTTTCTAATTTATATATTTAATAGTTTCAATTAGGTTGGAGTTGTTGGGGGTAGTATGTTGATTTTAGCATTTAAGACTCTGATTGAATTCTACATGAAGTTAGTTATGATATTTGGGCTAACTAAAGCAGAAGCGTTCTTAGGGTGCTCTTACAAGCTATAAGATTCGGGATGCACCCATTATGTTTGTTCCTACATCTGTTAGATACCTTCATCTATAGGAAGACCGAAGGAGGATATGGGATTCCATTAATGATAGTGTTATAGACCTAATGTAAACATTATTAGGGAGATAATGGTATATGTAGATACATGTGGCATTAGAGTTATAGCTGTTTAAGTTCGGCAAGAAAGAATTTGCAGCTCACGTGTGCGACTCAGGGCATGTGAATATGGAAGTTCAATTTAGGATATAGAGTTGGTTGCTAGAGTGTTCATAATGGAGGATTAAGATTTGTTACCACTTCGAGGAAGGATACAAGATATACACCGATTATGAAATCGTTTGGAGTGTCTCTTCTCATAGAAGGATCTGCACCGATAATAGCAGAGATGATTCGAATTCCTTACTTCCCATGACTTTAGCCATTTCTCACTTGTTGAGGAAAATAGAAGTATTAGACACCTTAGCTTTGGACTTTCGAGTTTCAACTTGTGAATGAGGTTTTGATGACAACTGCATAGGATTTTTCAACTCAATGAGAACCTAAACTAATATTACTAGCATTTGTAGAACTGAGATGAATGAGGTTTAGTTTATAGGCAAAATTACAACGACTTTGTAACCACTGATTGAGTGTTATAGCATTTGAAGTAGTATTAGGCCATAGTGTTTGCGCAATGGAGGCACGATAGTTACTATTGATATAGACACAAGAGAGTGTGTCAAACTATATTGGTCGTCCGTTTGGAGACCATTTTGATATCTTGGCTTTGGGCTAAGTGAATTGAAGGGTTCTATACTTTAGACTTAGTGCACGAGCACTTAGGTTGAATGAAACTGGCCATGGATGGGTAACTTAGAGTTGGGTTCCAAGTAGGATTAGTCAACCCCTCATTTATGAGCAATGAGTGGGTAGATGTCTCTTAGGCTTCGTTTACGGACATGAAGAACACTATAGGAATAAGCGGTAAGCAGACGATAAGTGGACACATTGAGATTACATCTGACGTATCAGTTATGTCCTCGTTTATTTCAAAAGCGATTGAAAGCTTCAAAGTAGAGTGATTACACCATGAAGTATACATTACATCAGACGTAAAACCAAATACATCCAATGTAAAAAAAATTGACACACTTCTTTAAATTCAGCCTCCAACTCCTCACTTTCTCCACTCTTCATTCTATTCTTCTCTTCTTCCAAAATTTAACTATGGAATCCACTATAGTCGGGCCTAGAAAAAAATAAACATTTTACTTGAATGCTGAACTATCCACTTTATTTACACAAAAATGTTCGGAGGAATTTACAATAACTAAAAAGAAGGCTAAATCCTGAGTATACTAGAAGATTGTCCATAGATTTAACTCATGCAAAAAGAGTTCACAAGTGATAGATGCAACGTCCATAAAAAATAAACATGATAGCAACTGAAAAGACTTCATTATATGGGAGAAGTTAAGAATCAAAATTGGAGCAGGCTTGGATGGTCAGAGAAACACAGTTGGTGGCAAGGACGATTGGTCGGCTGATCGAGCCAAGGTATTCCACATTTTTTTAACTTGTTGCTAGTTTATTATAAGCCTTTCCTACCGATTGTTTAAGATATATATTTTTAATTTATTATAAACTTTAACCCTCCTGACTAGATCATTTTTACCACCCTGTCCTTTACATCGATGTTGGTGTTGATATGGACAGTCTTTCTTCAGTTCGTCATTCTACTACTGCTTATTCAACTACTCATTCTAACCGAAGGTGCACACAATATATGTTTTATGAAGATTTTCAAAACAAGCGGAATTTGCATTTTTAATTTCAAAATATTAACATAATTAGTAAATGGAGATATTAAATGCTAATTATTAAGTATTTCTCACAAAATAAAATTCAAACTACTCTTACGATACTTCCTATCTAACCTCTAATCAATTTTTTCCCACGAACACTCTAACCTCTAGTCCCTTATGTCCATGAATGCACACTTTGTTTTAATGTTTGATTTCCTCTTTTTGGGATGTTTGGTCTTGAGTTGTCAAACCATAAGTTAGGAGAGTATTTAAGTTGTGTTTTGGATGACATTGTACAGTAGCAAATAGGACACTAACTTTGGTATCTCACATATTACTATACTATAGTTAGTGGTTATTATAGTTAACTTTGGTATCTTACATATTACCAAGGTCATCCGCTGCAACGGGTTGTCGTATATGTGGACCCACTATAGTTTGTCCTATGGTTGTTGGATTCTTCATATATTGCGGCTATTGGCTACTTCGAACTTGTTCCTCTATTGGATCTAGCAAATATCTGCACTCATTCATCTCCTGTCCATCCAGCTCATGGAACAAACAAAATTTCCACTCCTCTCTATTTTAATAGGCTCCGTTTTTAGGAGATTTTTTATAGAAGACTTATCCTCGAGTTGCCTGATGAATCCTTTCTAGGGTCTTAATTAAGTCGTTGTAAGAATAAAACTTTGGCTCCCTCCTTAAATGCTTTAAAGCTCTAAAATGATCATTAGCTTCTACCTTTCCTTTTCCTTTTCCAGACTTACCGTGGATGGTCCTCCATCCTCAGTAGCATTGACCTAGGCTCTTTTATAATCTATATCTTTTAAATATAAATACTTTTCATCATGGTAATAAAAATCTATTAGATCCATTGGTGGATCCCTTGTCAATGTGTTTTCAAACTAGGTTTGGTTACCAACTCCCGCGATAACTGTCATAAGACTTATTGATGTATCTGGTTTGTGTATAGCAGCAACTGCTACATTAAACCTACCTAAGTAACTTTACAATGATCTCATCTCTCTTTCCTCGACATTTGATAGTGACGTCATACTCCTTGATCGAACAGTATGTATCCTAAATTGGCTTATAAACATCTCAATTAACATGTTCCATGTTCTAACAGATCCATCATCAAGTTGATGAAACCATATAGTAGCCAAATCAGTTAAGTACAATGGAAAGCAATAGCTCCTTACTTCCACCATAACTCCTAATACTCCCGTGCATTGGATGTTTCTCATCAGATGTGCCATAGGATTAGTTCTCTCATTATATGGATATAATGTAGACGTTTGAAATCAGGTAGGTTTCTAACGTATCAAATATTTGGGGAGAACAAGTTTTGATTCACATCCTCCAAACTCTGATCCAAGCCTCATCAATGAAGTTCCTATCATATCATCTCAGTTATGGGATCTTCTTGATTCAGTTGAAATACTTGGATTCAAAATGTTTTTGATTGTAGGCTGCATTTTTTCCTTTATTTCTTGGATCGACTATGTGGGGACCTTCTGGTTCAACCTTATGTGGGTCTAAGTTTGTATTCAAACCTAAGTCCCTAGCTCTTATGTTTTTCCTTTGGTGTACTCTTCCTCGATCGAATCATGACTCAACCCTATATGTTCTATGGATGGATTGGTATTGATCCCTAAGGGTTGATCGGTACCGATAGATAAGGCTGGTTATGAGGAAGTTTGTGTACGTTGAATGCCTTATCTCATGCCCCCGGTCCCCATGTCCATCCTATTTATTTTTTGGCCTCCTTTAGGCTTGGTCTCCTTTCGCTCCAATTGTCCTTTGTTACTCTATTCATTGGAAAAAATTGTTTAGCATCTCCTTATGTCGAGCTAATATTGTTATTTGCATATTTTTTATCATTTCTTCAATCTCATCTCTGGTCACAAAGTTTGAAGTTGGCTCGAACTAGAGGACACTTCCTAAATGCCCCATGCTTTGATTACTTCACATTGGTTATAGTTTTTCTAAGTATCGATATCTAAAAGAATACAAGTCCCTAGATGTGATTTTGGACTCGTATTCTTATAGATCTTCCAAATGTTCTTATGGACCTTCCTATTTAGTAAAATGAAACAACAAAGCTCAAAAGGTTTTCCTACTAGATCTATGAGATGTTAACGATGAATAATAGTTGAAAAGGCATTACATATCGATTCTACAACAAATCACATAATGTAGAGATTAAAAATAGAAAAAAAGAGAAGAACAACACAATTTTTGTAATGGTTCGACAAATCTCTAGCCTAGGTCCCTGTGCGGTTAATGTGCTTAGCAATTTTACACCGGTAGAGGTGCATAAGGCTTTAGCGGAGATAAAGTAGGGATGTATCGAATAATAAGGAAGGTGTAAAAATCTTTATTAGAGATGAAATCAAATTACCAAAGTTGATTTATTCTCATTCTCACATCATTTGTGTAGAAAAAGGGAACATTCTTTACCACTTAATTGAAAGATCGAAGAATATCATTACCCATACAATTCAGACTTGGTGAATATAATAGAGTGCTACTTTATGTTGAGCACTTAAGACTTGAATTTAGACCTATACCCTAAATTTAGTGATTTGGTTTATGAAAGAACTGATCGAATTAACTTTATATATTAAAGTTGCAAAAGAGAGTGCTAAAAAACCTTGATTTAGAGGACATAGCAGGAAATAGTGGGGCTTTAAGCAGATCTACTATTTAATAATGCTAAACTAAAAAAGTGTAGCAGCCAAAGTGTGATAAGCACTTTAACAGGGGCATCAGCAAAGCTTTAGTGGGGCTTTAACTACATAAACATCCACTTTGATATTTTATTATTGACGTTCAATTACTATAATAAGCGTTACAATGGTTTTCATATCTGATATGTTGGGTTCTTGGTAGAATTAGGTGAAGAAATGAAGTCTTAGCATGGAGGTAATGATCCCTTATTTGTTGATGTCCCTTTATATATATAAGTGTAGAAATAGTTCTTTTGGACCTTGGTTCCCTCTAAATATCCTAGAAGTTTATTCAAGAAATATCCAGTCAAGATGCACAAAAACAGTCTAAAGAATAGGTAAAAGTTGACTCAGCTCGTACGGATTGGTACCGATCCATTACTATACCTCGGTACCGCTTCATCCCTATTGATCGGTATTGCTTCATCCCTTCGATCGATGCCAATCCATCAGAACATGTAAGAAAGAAAAGGGAAGATTAATCTGTAACTCCCTCGTTTTAAGCCGGATTCTTCCCAGACCTGAACCATCAATCTGGTATCATCGTATAGAATACTTTAGCACTCTCCTATACTTCATTTATGATCATTTGAAGTATACGTCCATAGTGGCATACTTATAAATAAATGTTGATTCATTAAAATGGTCTAGGGGGAAAAGGAAGATCAATTGTTAACTTCTTCATATCTATTTGGATTCCCATATAATTTGAACCATTCATACTGTACCATCATATAGAACATCTTGACATGCTTTGTTGTCTTGTCTTCTCAATATCTGAGGGGTTTCTCCAAGGTAGGCCCAGTTAGGAAAATCAAATTATCCATCATCAAAATGTGATATATTGATCACAATAACTTGGATTAATAACTCGGATTTAGCAGCTGTTTTAACCGGTGTTCATCATTTTACGTTATGTTGTTCTGCCACTGATTTGAATCAAATTATGGGACCATGGAAAATTTGTTAGTAATTCTTGCCCCATAAAACATGCTTTTGTAAATACAAAGCGTTCTTTGATGTAGAGCATTCATCGATACTAGTAAATTATCAACAATATTCTTAGATCGTTTATCAAATCAGTTGTGATAAATTATCCAGTTCCCTAGGATTCACCTATAAATCAAAGATCACTCCAAACCCATCGAGGTCAAGGACTCACATCCTTGCCTAAATGTTAATCATAAATCATCATTATCTCATGTTCCCTTGGGGTTCATATATCATACACAAATCATATATCATAAACAAATCATATATCCTACTATCATGCAGTATAAACCGTGTGTCAGTGTGTAGGGTTGTAATTTTACCCCTAATCGAAACATTACCTAGAAATCAGTTGGTATATATCTGCCAACATCCCACTACAAGCATGTCCAACCAAATCAAAGCATAATGACTAAGTTATCATATGACATGTATCAACGTGTCATGTTAGCACATTACCCTAGTTGAAATGTTACTAATAAATCATCTGGTTTCTCTTAGCATTCCATTATAAGCAAGTCCAACTAGATCAAGGCACTAATAAGTCATTTAATATTCATAATCAAGTCATTCCAAATCAAAAGGAGTTTATACCCTGAAGTTAAGTAATAATCTCTCTGAATAAGATAATTATAAATCTGCATTAAGCTCATCCACTTAATCTCCAACGAGGGGACTCAATGTTTAAGATGGGACTTACCATTATATACAAGTTCATCCACTCAGTCTATGGTGAGGGGACTTATGTCTAGGTTTGTAGCCCTGTCTCTTCAATCGTGGGAACTATAACCTAACTGTTTCTATGTAAAATATAGGGGATAATTGAATAATATCAGAACTAATTTCGAATCAAATGTCATGTCTCATTGATTTCATAGTCAACAATCTAAAATACTATCAGTCATCGTATATTTTTTTAAAAAGTTACTGCATCTAAATCAGATTGCATCAAACGGTAACCTAAACTAATAGTTTTATCATGGGTTCCCCTGGACTTAAACTCAGAGCATGCAAATGGGATAGATCGAGATCGCATGCATGCGTAAGTAGTCTGAGACTAAAGCACGTGTAAGTAGTCCGAGACTGAACTTTTATGGTTTATTTAAAGCAAAAACAAAGTAAAATGAAAAAATAAACCTAGTTTCAACCTACTCAGATCATGGGATAACTACTTCATGTTCATATTCTCTATTGTGACCAATATCATCTGTTGCAACAGGAGGTTGTGTCTGTGGCACCATTATATTTTTTCCTATGGTTATTGGATTCTTCACGTATTGTAAAAATCGGTTGCTTTAATCATGTTCCTCTACGGGATCTTGCAAATATCTCCACTCATTCGTCTCATATCCATCCGGATTAAGGAATAAAAAACTATTTCCACTCCTCCTCTCTCTTTCAATAGGCTCCATTCTAAGAGATATTCTATAGAAGACTTATCCTCTAGTTGCTAGGTAAATAATTTCTAGGGTCTCAGTTAAATTGTTGTAAGAAGAAAACTTCAACTCCCTCCTCAAATGCTTTATACCTCCCAAACGAACACTAGCTTTTCCCTTTCCTTTATCCTTTTCAGAACCTACCTTTGATGATCCTCCATCCTCAATAACATTGACCTAGGCAGCATCTGCATCTTTTAAATATAAATACTTTACATCTTGATAATAGAAATATGCTAAATCCATTAGTGGATCCCTTATTAATGCGTTTTCGAACTCGATTTGGTTATTAACACATGCGATAACTTCCATAAGACCTATTGATGTAACTGGTTTTTGTATAGCAGCGAATTCTCCACTAAACCTAGCTAAATAACTTAGAAATGATTCCTTCTCATTTTTTAACATTTCATAGCGAAATCACACTCCTTGGTCGAACAATATGAATCCTATACTGGCTTATAAACTTCTCCACTAACTTGGTCCATGTTCTAATGGATCGTTATGAAGTTGGTGAAACCATATGGTAGCCAAATTAGTTAAGTAAAATGGAAAATATTGATTCATTGCTTCCTCTGTAACTCCTAATACTCCTATGTGTTGGATGTATCTCATAGGATGTATTATAGGATTAGTTCTCTTATCATATGGATCCAATGTAGATAGTTTCAAATCAGGTGGGTTCCTAACATATCAAATATTTAGAAAGAATGAGTTTTGATTCACATCCTCCAAACTATGATTCAGACCTCTTCAATGAAGTTCTGTCATATCATCTCAGCTATGTGATCTTCTTGATTTAGTTGAAGTACTTGATGTTTAACACGTCTTTGATCGTACGATGTATGTCCTTTATTTCTTGGATTGACTATGTGAGGACCGTCTAGTTCATCTTCATGTGACTCTAAGTTTGTGTTCAAATCCTAGTCCATGTCTCTCTTATTGTTCCTCTAGTGTACTCTTACATGGTCGAATACTGACTCAACCCTACATGGTTCTATTGATGCGTCGGTACTAATCCTTAAGGGTTGATCGGTACTGATAGATAAGGCTAGTTATGTTGAAGGCTACAGCTCATGTGCTCGATCCTCATGTCCATCCTTTCTAGTCTTTGGCCTTCTTTGGGCTTGATCTCCGACTGCTTCAATTATCCTTTGTTGCTTCATTCGTTGGAAAAAATTGTCAACATCTCCTCATGTCGAGCTAATATCGTCATCCACGTATTTGTCATAATTCCTTCAATCTCGCCTCTAGTCGCAAAGTTTGAAGTTTGGCCCGACCTAAAGGACACTTCCTAGCTACCCATGCTCAGATTAGTTTGCATTGGCCATAGTTTTCATAGTAGTTGGCTTATTCATCTTCAGCGGATTAGATATGAGTTTGTCTCATTGAAAGCACTAAAAATTTTGGTCCAAAAAATGGCCTAAAACCTTAAATATCGATATCCAAAAGTATCCATGTCACTAGATGTGATTCTAGACTCTTGTTTTTATAGATCTTCCAAATGTTCTTATAGAACTTTCAACAAAACGAAACAGCAAAGATCTGGAGGTTTTTCTACTAGATTTATGATATGTTATTGTTGAATAATTGTTGAATGGTGTTATATTTTGGTTTCACAACAAATCACACAAAATAGAGATGAAAAATAGAAACAAAGAGAAGAACAACGAAGCATTTTATAGTGGTTTGATAAAATTTTGATTTACATCCACTTTGATTCTTTTATTATTAAGGTTCTATTATATCTAGCATTTGACCCGTTCTCGAAACACGGGAAGAGCTGATATTTATCGTGAAACCTTGCTTAATTGAACATTATATATGTTGAAACTGTATGTGTTAAAATTATTAGGATTTATGTTTCAACTTAGTTGTAAAATTATGCAGTGAAACTTATTAGCATGCAAACTTTTTATTATTAAACAGGAACACTAACATAAAAAACATGTATGTACTTGTAGACGCCAAAAATGGCACAACACCCAAAAGCTGGTGGAAATATTGTGATCTAGCAAGAAATATAAAAAAGGGGATTTTTTACTTCAAGGGCTTATTTGTGCAGGGTAATAAGTTTTAAGGACACTACTTCTGAAAAATTAGTTTTAAGGACATTTTACAGAAAAAAGATAAAATAATTTATCATTTTCAGTTATACAGAAATAATGATAAAAGGATTTATCATTTTCCTGTATAACTTAAAAAGATAAATGAATTTATCATTATACTGTAAATTGTCCTTAAAACTAATTATTCAGAAGTGTTATCCTTAAAACTTATTACTCTGCAAATAGAAGCCCTTCAACCTAATTTCCACTATATAAAAAGTAAAAAAGAACACCAGAATTTTATAGTGGTTCAACAATCCTTGGCCCATGTCCACTTTATATTTTGTTTATTAGAGGTTTGAGATCCCACTAGTTCAAGGGATTCACTGATCTAAAGTCCAGAATAGCAAATAGTTGCTTCCTAAGCAACACTAATGGAGGAGGGTTGAGAGATAAAGAAGGAGAAGTAACAAAAGTCTATAAAATTCTTCTTTAGTTGCCATAGGGTTGATATTTATAGGGGAAATTGCTCTATAGATACAGGGGCCTGCAAAGTTCAAGGTCTAGATGCTAGTCCAAGTATCCGAGAGTGTGAGTGCCAGCCCATGCTCTAAGTAAAACTTCTCGATATCGAGAGGTTTTGGTGGGTGAAGACTCTTCTTTTTCCCTTGTTTTTCCCCCTACGTAATGCCCCACTTCTATTCCCATACTACTCAAGAGTATTAATAAGTAATATTTTTGAGTAATACGAAGAGTAAAGTAGTATGGGGCACACACGTGAATATTCACTTGGACCAACACCGGTACTTATCTCAAAATGTGTTACTTACTAAATTCGTACTTAGTCTCTGTACTAAGCAATAAACACATGTTCCTCTAGGATGAAAAAAACACAATCACAAATAAATATCAATCAAAGAACACAGAGTCGAATGCAGCAGATATATGTATGTATGTGTGTGTGTGTATGTATATGTATATGTATATCACACGATACGATACATTGTCCAATGGGCTACAAAATGTTGGTCATTAGTCCAATACATAATACATAGCTAATACATCAAATACTACTAATGAGGCTACAAAATCAGTTGGGAATGTATCATCCTATCTACTATATTAGCCTCCATAGACGTCCACTACCTGATCCATCATTACTCAGTACCTGCACCAAAAGTCGCTCGGATTGACCCGGGTATTACGAAAACACGCGTATCGGACTATATCTATTATAATGTCAAAATAATATAATAACAAGGGGATGTCCATAATAGAATGAGAATATCATATAAAGAAAAATATAATGTGAGACAACCCATTAAATCATCCAAACAAAATCCAACATCACACAAATCATAAAGATAAGCAATCATAATCCAAACCGCAATCAATATACATGGGTTATCTCTAAAATATCAAATCATCAAAAGTATGGATATAATAGGGACTGACTACACTTTAGATGCACAATCTCTAGTACCGCCAACTCATTAGATAGTGGATAATATATGCCAATCCACAACGCACACATAACCCCTAACCGGAAAATGAAAGTGAAAGCACACAACACGCTCTAGGAACCCAGGGTATACTAACCTCCCGCTAGTAGCTACATTTGTTCCTACAGTCTTAAATTACCTCGACGGACATCGTGACTCACATCCACCTATGACTCGTCCACGTATAGTCTCAGTCACAACCCTGCCCTTGCCCCTATGGTAGCAGACTACTGACCAAGGTGACATAGGGGCATTTGCACACAACGGTATTGGTTATGGGGTGCGACCCCATAATCAGATCGCCAGGATGGATACTGGCTATTCTGGTTCACTCTCGAAACATGGAGGGGAGTTGGACAAATATGGCTGACATATAATACTCATATCCTATATATATATATATAGCTCTAGACGAAGGTCGACACATGGCTCTACCTACATGTATGTAAGTCAACACATGACTATAAAGTACTAGAGGTCTAATCCTAGCGACACACGGCTTTACCTACATGCCAACACATGGCTATGAGATACACATGAGGGTAATCCATGTTCGAGTGACATTTACTTACAATATATAATCAAAGAAATAACATAACGTTGCCCCCTATCACTACATGTTATTTGAATAATTATTTAAAGCTCATAAACTATAGTCGATCCATACTAAATATCTTTATATGACAAGTCCAATGAACAATCGAAATTTTTTTACCGAATACCAGACGGTATCACTAAACCACTTATTCAAATTCCTTATCACACAGAAATAAAAACGTACAAGTAATATCCAAAGTAATTATAAATAAGTGTGTATATATTATACTTAAGAAACATAATAATTTTATTATGTAATATAAACCTTATTTGAAATAAAAACATATACACCGCATGTTAAATATCCATTCGCCTTATAATTTCCTTTAAAATTTTATATTATAAGTTACATAATCCTTACCAATGTTATAATTACATTTGATAATAATATTTATATACAAATAAGGATTTATTAATATATTCAATCTTCCATTTAAATATTGATAATAACTTCTTTTTATTTATTTATCAAACTATAATTTATATTTTACATTCATACATAAAATATAAGTATATTAAGACTTCAGTATATTTGTTATATGTATTTATTTTAGTTTGTTATATTTTATATTTATATAAATGTAGATTCTAGTTTTATGGCTTGCATTCACTCACCCATGGGTTTCCTTTTCTTTACATTCCTAGAACTAGAGAACATACACACAAAACTCACTTACTCATACTCACACAAAAACGCTAGTGTGTGTGTATATATATATATATACTTCCACCCAATCTTATACATATATGCTCAGAAAGGCACAACCATCCACATGCAGTGATACACAACAAAAGAAGGAACTCATGCAAGCACACACATATACAGGTACAACCTTGCACACTACACACATATGGCTACACACTCAAGGAGGAACACACACATGAACACAAAAGTGGCACACCCCTTTCCCCATTGGTACATCGGTCGACCATGACCAGTCCATTGGTTGGACGTAGGTTGGAGCCGTTCAGGCTTCGGGTGGTGCATTGGTCGATAGGTTCCGATCCGGTTTGTCGCCTACTTCCTCCTACTTGTTGCACACAACTTTGCACTACCTTACTCCATCATGCCATGATTTAATCCAATCCAAGCATCAAATAATTTCTATATAAAAAAATGAATTATAGTGTTCATGGTTATAGGAAGATGAAGCTGGGAGATGATGATGAATGTATATTGATGTATAGGCATGTATATCATCTCAATTTGCACTAGCATAACACAATTATACCAAACGGACATAGTTGTGAGCAATGGTACTCACCTGAAATAAAGAACCTTCTTATTCTTCAATGCTCCTTCTTCTTACTCTCTCGCTCTTCACTGTAACTCAATTTCTCTTTCAAATTAGTGGATGGACTTTGATTTCTTTGATTGCAGTTTGGTGTAGTGATGTTGAGAAGCTATGAATGAAAGCTATTTTAATATGTATGATTTAATTTGATTTTTATTTGAATTAATTAAGTGGTAAGGATTAGTGATGGAGATGATTTTTCCCTAAAGTGATCAAACGTAAACACTTAGGGTTTATTTATAGTTACGTTAGAAGCATCAGGAAATGGAAATCTATGGAGAATGAAACATCAGGAAATAGGACTTCGGGTGTGGGTTAAGTGAGCAAGTTGGGCTTGGGCTTCCTTTCTCTTTTCTTTTTCTTTCTTTTCTTCTTTTGTTTGCTTCATGAGATAAATACGTTCAAGCCCAATATAATTTATTTACTTCACCAAATCATTTCTTTTATAAAATCACTCTTCAATAAATTACACCTTTGTTTATTTTACAACAACAATTTTCCATAATTATATTTAATAATTTAATTAAATTATTTAAATCATTTACCAACATAATTCCAAAACTATACTAATAAATTTATTCTTTTCAATCCAATATTTCTTTTTAATTCCAAAATTACTACTATAATCATAATATCCCAAATAAATTCATTACTTATTATTATTATTATTTGATTATTAATTAATCGCTTCTCAACTATGGGTTGTTATAGACTCCCCCTTAAGGAAATTGCGCCCTCGCGATTCCTACTTAAGGAGTATCTAAACTAGCTAGATATATTATAGCACTCTACAACATTAAATAATAATTAACAGATGAGAAATAGATTACATACCTAACTCATGTACATTTCTATATAACTCAAAATAAGTCTGTATCATCTACTCCTCTGTCTCCCAGTTACAATTTGATGGGTTTTCAGACCACTACACCTTCTCCAATGGGACTATTTTGGTGGTCGGTAACACCCATATGTGTGAAGATGTGTTCACACGTCTTCAACCAAGCCTGCACTCCTAACACTCCCTCTGTGCCCTTGAAGGGTTTTCCTCCATGTTTAGCAGTCACCACATGGCCTGGAAAAATCAAATCGGGGAGTGGGGGAGTTTGGAGTTGTGGAAGCACTTGATTATTGGATGCTCCTCACCAACTCCATAAGCTGTTCGGTGGTCATATGAACTCCATCGAATCCATTACTAGAATACTGACCTGGTTCACCTTGACCTGAGCATGCTCTAGCCATTTACTACTGAAATGAAGTAAAATATTGGTTAAGATTATCCAAAGATTATATATATATATATAACAAATACAAATAACAAATATGCTCCTAGATGACTACAACCTGCAATCATCACATTCACCTAGGTAATATTTGGTATATCCGCCTGTTAACCCAATGGATAAGGTCTCCTACATCCATCTAGGCCAACGACTCATGTCTCTTTGTGATCTGTATTATTCAAACCTACTTTGATACCATTTTGTAACGCCCTCACATCTATTCCCTTAATACTCAAGAGTATTACTAAGTAATACTGTCGAGTAATATGAAGAATGAAGTGATATGGTGCACATAAGTGAATATTCCCTTGGACCAACACCGGTACGTATCTCAAAATGTGTTACTTAACAAATTCGTACTTAGTCTCGGTATAAAGCAATAAATACGTGTGCCTCCACGATGAACAATCACAGTTAAACATCAATCAAAGAACACATAGTTAGAACGCAACAAATATATATATATATATACATATATATACAAACATATATATACACATATATATATATACATATATATATACACATATATATACATATATATATATATATCATACGATACAATACATCATCCAATGGGCAATATTTAGTCTCGGTATAAAGCAATAAATACGTGTGCCTCCACGATGAACAATCACAGTTAAACATCAATCAAAGAACACATAGTTAGAACGCAACATATATATATATACACATACATACATACATACACACACACACATATATATATATATATCATACGATACAATACATCATCCAATGGGCTATATAATGATGGTCATTAGCCCAATACATAATACATCAACTACTACTAATAAGGCTACAAAATGAGTAGGGAATGTATCATCCTATTTTCTATATTAGCCTCCATAAAAGTCCACAACCTGCTCCATAATCATTGAGTACCTATAGTAGAAGTCGCTCAGACTGACCCGAGTATTACAAAGAACGCACGGGTCAGACTATGTTTATTTATAAGGTCAAATAATATAATGATAAGGGGATGTCCACAATAGAATGAGAATATCTTATGAAGCAGTATAATGTGAGATAGCCTATCAAATCGTCCAAACAAAATCCAACATCAGACAAATTATATACATAATCAATCACAATCCAAACCACAATCAATATACAGAGGTTATCTCTAAAATATCAAATCATCAAAAATATGGATATAATGGGGACTGGCTATGCTTTAGATACACAATCTCTAGTATAGACAACTCATTGGATATATGCCAATCCACAATGCACACATAACCCCGAACCAGAAAAGGAGACTAATAGCACACAACATGCTCCAAGAACCCAGGGTCTAATAGTCAGATCTATTCCTACAATCTTAAGTTACCACGATAGGCATCATGACTCACATCAAACTATGACTCATCTACGCATAGTCTTAGTCACGACCCTATGCTTGCCCATATGGTAATAGACTGTTGGCCTAAGTGATAGAGGGGCATTCACACTCAATGGCAGCACATAGCTATATAAGAAAAAGGTGTCATGGATCCGGAGCGCGACTCCGCGATCAAGATGCCAGGGTGGATACTGGCTATTCTTGTTCACTCACAAACCATAAAGGAGAGCTGGACAAAAATGGCTGACATATAATATTCATATCCTAAATTTATACACACACACACACACACATATATATATATATGTATGTATGTATTTGTGCAGTTAATGCCCCGTTATTACCCCGCTATAACCCTGCTATATCTCATAACGGATTTCTACCACTACAATTTTTCCATATAGCCCCAAATATAGCCTTTCTGCTTTAAGCCCCGCTATTTCCGCTATATCCCATTATTCCCGCTATATTCCGCTATTTCCGCTATATCTTCTTTAAATAAATGAATTGAAAAATGACATTTATACATTATAAAAGTTATGAAATTAATTTATTTAATTGAATTTTTAATATATTTTCATAAATGAAAATACTCTAATATTCTACTAAGTTCAATTATGTTATATAACAGTTTTACGTTTCTTTACAGTATATTTGCACATGTTTTTATTTAAAATTATTAATGTATTAATCATAATTCAATTGAATGTTAATTTTTCATTTAATTACCATTTATATATTTGTAAGAACATTAAATAGAGTTTTATCTGCTATTTTAGAGTCATCCGCTATATCCTCACTGTATCCACCCTATGACTTTTTGCACCTCCGTCGCATTGAATCTGCCGAGCACTTTAACTGCACAGGTATGATGTATATAGCTCTAGATGAACACCGACACACGGCTCTACCTACATGTATGTAAGTCAACACAAGACTATAAATTACTAAAGCTCTAATCCTAGTCGACACACGGCTCTACCTACACGCCAACACATGGTTATAAGATACACATAAGGGTAATCCCAGTTCGAGTGATATTTACTTACAATGGATAATCAAACAAATAATATAACGACATCCCATACCACCGCATGTTATTTGAATAATTATTTAAAGCTCATAAAATACACTCGATCTACACTAAAAATATCTATATGACAAGTCCAATGAATAGCCGGGTCCCACACCAGACGGTATCACTAAACCATTTATTCAAATTCCTCATTACATAGAAATAAAAATGTACAAATAATATCCAAAGTAATTAATATGCAAGTATGTATATATTATGTTAGAACCTCCAATTTATGTTTCAATGATAACAACTATACAATCATATACATATATAGACCTTATCGAGATTGCAGGTATATGCTACAAGAAGACACCATGCACGAAGATATTGAGACTCAAAGAGAAATAAAGATTCATTGACCATACTAAGGTTATTCTACTATAAAAGAGTCCTAGATATAATATTGTTAAGGTTTCCTAGAGTATATATGCATACACGAGCACACACAATTTCAAGTACACCAAAGTGAAGGTGAAAAATTATTTTTACACCTCAAAGACGTTTGTAATAAAACCACTGACTTTTGTGATAATTATCGAGTTAAAATATAAACAAGTCACAGACGTCTATCATGGGCTAAAACTGTCAATTCTGAATAGACACTTCTATTTTGAAACAAAAGAAAATCACCTTTCAACGAAAGGTTGCAGCCGTTAAAATGAAAAGACTTTCTTAAATAGTAACAACTCTTCGTCTGCACCTTTTTAAATCTATAATACCACTTTGATTGAGAAGTAGATATCATCTAACTTGAATTAATCTATTCTTTACTCTCTTGATTTCTAAACACTCTCTTGCATATACATTGTTCACATACTCTCAATCTATTATAACTAAAATAAAATATTGGTTAAATCACTTCCTACAACTCAAAGCATTCATATTCATATACTCAAAAGGAGATCATAGGAAAATTTGTACTATAAGTCAAAAACCATGTTATTTGGTACACAAGGTTGTTAGGGATACTTTTGTATTAGCCTATTCCTCCGGACGAAGTAAGGGAAATTTGTTTAAATGAAATACCGAAGGGGAGCTTCGGGACTGGACGTAGGACGGGAGGTGCGAACCAGTTTAAAAACTCCGGTTTGTATGCTTTTTATACTTTACTATTTATTGCCTACTATTGCATTAACTTATACATTGGCATATTATACACAAGTTAGATAATATACGATCCACAAGACTTTCAATTGGTATCAGAGCAAGATTATTTCAATCTACAGTAACATGCAATTGAAATCGTTAAAATGGCAAGTACCTTTCAAGTAGGTCAATCAACTGCTCGTCCCCCACTATTTACTGGTTCTAATTATGCTTATTGGTCAACACGCATGCAAATTTTTGTGGAAGCAAATGTATTATAAATATAGTTAGCAACTCAAAATAAATATGAAGCACCTAACACTGATATTGGCACATGGACTGATGTACAAAAAGCAGAGGTAACAATGCCAAAGCTATGAATGTTTTACTTTTCTCACTCGATAAAATGAATATTCAGGAGTTATGCTTTGCACTACTGCTTATGATATATGGCGTACATTACAAATTACCCATGAAGGCACAAACAAAGTTAAGCAAACAAAAATTCCTATTCTACAAAATCAATTTTCATCTTTTAAAATGAAATCAAATGAGTCAATTATTGACATGTATGCTAAATTTCAAACTATACAACACGATCTTATGCCACTAGGAGTTAAATTTACTAATTTTGATTTAGTCGCACAAATTTTGAACTCTTTGACAAACGAATGGAAAGGAAAATTTTTAGCTATCGAAGAAGCTAACGATCTTTCCCAACTCAAAGTCAAAGAGTTAATAGCAAATCTAATGTCATATGAAGCTAATTTACTGGAAAGAAAAGAACAAAATCAAGAAAAGAAAAACATCGCATTTCAGGCAAGTAATGACAACTCCGACTTGGAAGAAGATGAGATTGTTTTCATAGCCAAAAATTATAACAAGTTCAAGAAGTTCAAAAAGATGACGAAATTTCAAAACAATAGCAACATAAATTCCTCAAATCAAACATCAATGAAGTGCTTCGGGTGTGATAAATTTGGCCATATGAAGAAAGACTGTCTGCTACTCAATAAAAAGAAAAACAAATTTGAAAATTTCAAGAAAAAGAGAAGAGCATTTCAAGTAACTTGGGATGACTTTGACTCTTCCTCATCATCCAATAGCGACTGTGACTCAAAACAAGCAAATGTTTGCTTCATGGCTAACACAAATGAGGTACGTCCTGAATTAACATATGAAGATATTCTTGAAATTAGTATAGAATTAGATGACAAGTATAGAGAATTAAAAAAATTAAGTAAATAAAATGTGGGAAAATTAAATAGAGCTGAATTAGAAGTTGGATTGTTAAAAGACAAGAAAACTATTTTAGAAGAAGAATTTGAATTAGCACAAAAAGAATGTAGAAAATTATCATCTCAAAATGCTACTTTAATACATGATATAGAGAATAACAAAATAGAGAATTATAAACTTGAAAAAGAAAAGAATGAATTAAAACAAAATTTAGAATTAGTTTATTTAGAAATTTCTAATCTCAAAACTAAATTAGATAAAATTACTAATAATGTTTCAAAATTTAATAAAGGAAAGCAAAATCTAGATAATTTGATAAAGATTTCAAAACCATAAGGAAATAGGAAGGGATTAGGATTTAACGAAAAAATTCATAAACATTCTAGAAATAATCGGGTTTTTGATAATAATCAAAGATTTAAGAAGTTTAGTACATTAATACAAATTTTAGAAAAACAAAATCTAAACATGAAACTAGGGAAACAAAAATGATTAAAATATGGTTCCTAAAACAAATAACAAATTGATTAGACAAAAACACATAGATTTATATCTAAAAGATATAGTTCATAATGAAAATTACATCTCTAAAGGTTCCAAACCCTCATGGGTATGGCTACCTTCTCTTACAACACATAGGACACTAACGGAGAAATTGGGTACCAGTTAACACTTTTTATTATTTTGCAGCTACCAAAAACAAAACTAATAATAAGGAGAAATGGATACTCGATAGTGGATGCTCCAAACATATGACGGAAAATGCACACATACTATCAAACATCACTTACATGGACGGGTGGCACAGTCACTTTTGGGGATAATTCCAAAGGATATTTTATCGGAATTGGAAACGTCATCAATGTCGGTATATCGACTTCTCCTATTATTTCAAATGTTTTATTAGTTAGAAACTTAAAACATAATTTACTTAGTATAAGTCAATTATGCGATAAGGGATTTAAAATCGATTTTGAAAAAGATAAATGCAATATCTTTGATCGAAAAAAAACTTTAATTTTTGAAGGTACAAGAAATCGAAATATTTATATTCTAAACATGAATATTACTCATAATAATGATTTATACTTAACTGCAAATCATGATGATCCATGGATATGACATAAAAGATTTTGTCACATAAATTTCAAATATAAATCAAATTAGCTAAAAACAATTTGGTAAGAGGATTACCCAAAATAAATTTCAAAGCTAAAAATCTATGCAATACATGTCAACTTGGAAAATTAAAGAAAAGCTTGTGTAAATCTAAAAAGGATATCTCTACTAAACAACCTCTTGAATTACTTCATTTGGACTTATTTGGTCCAACTCAAGTACTTTCAATAAATCACAATAAATATGTCTTTGTAATTGTAGATGATTTTTCAAGATATACATGGACACTATTTTTAAAGCATAAAAGTGATACATTCGAAATGTTTAAAATTTCTGCTAAACGAATTAAGATTCTAGTGGATTTAAAAATAAAAAGTATAAGAAGTGATCACGGTGGAGAATTTGAAAATAAATTATTTACAAACTTTTGTAATAAAAAGGGAATTGCTTATAATTTTTCATTTCAACGAACACCACAGCAAAACGAAGTAGTTGAAAGAAAAAATCGCACCTTGCAAGAATATGCTCGAACTCTCCTAAATGGCAATGGCTTACCAAAGGATTTTTAGGCCGAAGCAGTTGCTACTGCATGTTACGTATTAAATCGTGTAACTCTTAGACCTATGACTAAAAATACATGTTATGAAATGTTCTACAAAAAGAAACCAAAAGTATCATATTTTCGAATACTTGGATCAAAATGCTTTATTCTATATACAAAAGATAATCTTGGTAAATTTGATACAAAAGCAGATGAAGGAATTTTTGTTTGATATTCTGTTCAAAGTAAAGCTTATAGAATTTTTAACAACAAAAAATTGTTGTAGAGGAAAGTCTTCATGTCTCGTTTGATGAAAACTTTAAAAATATAAATAAAGATGACGAAGAAATTTTTGACACTAAAAAAAAAGAAAGCCATTGAATCTATGACTGAAAATAATAATGATAACCAAAATAACAGCAATTTGAAATCACCACCCTATATTTTAAAAGATCATCCTATTGATAACATAATTGGAAATCTAGATAACAAAGTTTCGACTAGAAGACAAATAAATCAAATGAGTAATGTAGCATTTATATCTAATTTTGAACCAAAAATTACAAGGAAGCATCAAATGATGATTTTTGCATTTTAGCAATGCAAGAAGAACTTAATCAATTTGAACGAAATAATGTCTGAGAACTAGTACTAAGGCCAAACGATCAATCAGTAATTGAAACAAAATGAGTTTTTAAAAACAAAGCTGACGAAAATGGAAATATTATACGTAATAAATTAAGATTAGTGGCACAGGGATACAATCAAGAAGAAGGAATTGATTATGAAGAGACTTTTGCCCCTGTGGCATGTCTTGAAGCCATAAGAATATTACTTGCTTTTGCATGTCATCATAACTTTAAGCTATTTCAAATGGATGTTAAAAGTGCTTTCTTAAACGGTTTTATAAAAGAAAATGTTTATGTAGAACAACCACCACTATTTGTTCATGAAAAATATCCACATCATGTTTTTAAACTTAAAAATGCATTATATGGTTTAAAACATGCATCTCGGGCTAGGTATGATCGATTAAAATCATATTTAATTAATTCCATTTTTCAAATAAGTAAAATAGATACAACATTATTTATTAAAAGAGAACAGAAAGATATATTGTTCAAATTTATGTTGATGATATTATATTTGGATCTACTAACGAATTTGAAATATCTCATATAGGTGAATTGAATTTCTTTTTAGGATTACAAATAAAACAATTAAATAATGGAATTATTATAAATCAAGAAAATACTGTAAAGAATTACTAAAATGTTTTGGAATGGATAATACATTAAGTAAACCCACTCAATGAGTACTACTACTCATCTAGACAAAGGTGAAAATGGAAAAGAGTTTGATCAAAAACTATATCGAAGCATGATAGGATCCTTACTATACTTAAGTGCTAGTAGACCATATATTATGATGAGTGTTTGTTTATGTGCAAGATTTCAAGCACAACCTAAAGAATCACATCATCGGGCAGTTAACAGATTTTACGATATTTAACCAACACTAAAGATCATGGTCTATTTTATCCAAAAGGCAGTACGTTTGAAATTATATCTTATAGTGATGTAGATTTTGATGGATGTAAATTGGATAGAAAAATTACAAGTGGCACATGTCACTTTATTGGTCAATAGTTAGTTTCGTGGTTTAGTAAAAAGCAAAATTGTGTTTCTCATTCAGCATGTGAAGCCGAATATATTTCTACTGCCTTAGCTTGCACTCAAGTAATATATATGCAACAAACGCTTAAAGACTATGGAAAAATAATCAGCAAACCTCCAATATACTGCAATAATAGTAGTGCTATAAATTTATCTAAAAATCCAATTAATCATTCACGAACAAAACATATAGATATCCGTCACCATTTTCTAAGAGATAATGTTGAAAAAGAAATAATACTCTAGAATTTGTTAATATCGAAAATCAAATAGCTGATATTTTTACAAAACCATTAAGTGAACTAACTTTTATTAAGTTAAGACGGGATCGAGGAATTTGTTCATTCGATGAATTGGTTAACTAAAGTTATAGAAATAATGTTTTGTTTCACTTAAATTTGTAATAGATTATATGCAATTTCAACTGAACAATTAATTTTATAACTTAGAATTAACAACAACCATTTAAAAACAAACTAATATCTGTTAAATTCCTGTAACTTAACTCATTTTCCTTAACTTATTTTCTAAATATAGCAAAATTTTATCTTATAAATTCATATTATATTCTACTTAAACACAAATAAACATAAATAAAGTTATAAAGAAATAATACAATGTCTTTCGATCAGGACCCACCTATTCAACTATCGACTATAAATCTCCCTCGTTAGATAGCACTTATGTATCACCAACTAAATTCACACCTACACCAACTCCTTCAGTCTCTCTAAACATTGTTGCATCACCAACATACCACACTGGCTTTTCTCCTAAAGAAAAGAAAGCTAAATGATCAATTGATCTGAAATCAACAACTCTTACCGACGAAGTCGATGAGATATATCACTATCAACAAGAAATGATTAGCATTCAACATGAAATGTATTACGAGCAACAATGTCAAGGATCTCATCTAAATTTTATTGAAAAGTGTATTCTATCAATTTATGGTCATTCACCAACAACAAATTGCATACATCAAAAGCCTCCTCGATTACAAGAAACTCCTACAAAAGCGCATAACATTACTTCGAGAAATCTGTGCAAACTGGGACCATCAAACCAAGCTTGGATTAACACTCTAGCTCGTCCAAGTTAGTCTCCACTAAAGCCATTACTTGAAGATACAAAAGTTGAACCAAATTCATGGGACATACAACAAATCAACAATTCTGAATTCTCTGACAAAAACTAAAACTTATGTTACACATCATATAAATTATGTTTATTTATTAATTTCTAGTATGTATATTGTTTATTATATTAAAATTTTAATAAAATTTTCATTAGTATTAAAAAAATTCTATATATGTCAGAAATTTCATACCACATACGTCTGTCACCAGTTATCGGTAAATTTTCCCTCTAGCCCTAGACGTCTGTGGAAACTTCACAGACGTTTGTCAAGACTCTCTATTTAAATCTTCTATAGCCACAGACGTCTGTGGAACAATCACATATGTCTGTCGAATCTCTCTGCTTCAATTTTACTGAAGCCACAGATGTTTGTGACTTCCTCACAGACGTCTGTCGCTACTCTTGAACAACTTTCCAGCAGCCATATATAAATAACTTTACCCCTCTCTTCACTTTACCTCCATTTCAACTCCTAATTTATGAAACCTTAGCTTTCAAAATGTTCAAATTCTTCAATCAATGGCTCCCAAGAAGGTTAACGTCTCCAAAAAGCAAAAGCAAGGCCAATCTTCCTCCTTCTATCAAGCACTCGTTACACAAGCTCACATTAACCAATGGCTCCACAATAATCCCAATGCAATCAAACGATTCGAGGCGCTTTCCCAAAAGAAGATCCACTCTGGTCCTTTTTATCGCCTTGGCAATGTGATGGAATATAAAATTCTAGGAATTGTTACAGATGCTGACCGTTGCAACTTAATTAGCTATGATGCAAATAAGGTAATCATTGATCCTCTAGCTATTTACCTCTTCTACTCTAATTTATGTAGTATGGAGATTTGGAATCCAAAGAATGATGATGGTTAGTTGTGATCAAGTATGTACGGAAGAGAAGTAAAAATTGATGCATATACGGTTAGTCGTATTTTAAGATGTTCTTATGAGGGGATTGACTTAACCGATATACCAGATCACAGTCTTCTACGTAGCGATGAAGTTACCCATTAAATTTGGGAAGATAGAATGCCATAATGGAAATCCATTTACCTTCGACCACGTGCTAGACTATTAAATCGAATGATAACAAATACCATCATTCCTCGTCTAGGTAGTCACGAACAAATTTATCCCAATGACCATCGAGCTTTGTATGCAATATTCGGTCGCCTACCGGTTAATTGGGCTAAATTTATTCATGACCAAATTAAAGGATTTTGGTCTCAGCATCGTCGTTCCATTATTTATGCTCCGTATATAATGCACATCTTGCAAAATCTTGGAGTTCCTTCGTACATATCATAACACGAAGAAATTCCAACAAAAGATAATGGACCACGATATTTATCACTGATGCATCTTCCCAAAAGTCCATCTCATATCATCCCTTTCAACCAATGGACTCAACAACAAGAAGAACAAGAACATCCTGGTCCTCCTCCAACTAGCGCTCCTCAGCAAACCTACTCCCCTTATCCTTCCCAGCAACCACCTTCCTCTAGTTATGGTACCGAATATTATTCGGACTCCAAAATATAAGAAGCTCGCGTTGAACGAATGCCAAACGTATCTCTTCGTGATTTGGCAATCAAAAACTAAAAAATAATCACGGCCAATCAGCGAGCTTTAAATAGAAAGATGACTAGATTGGAACATTCTTTCTCAACTAGGATGACAATGATGGAGAAGACTTTGGACAAAGTGGTCTCCGCTTTAGGCAAAGTGATGTGCAAAGTACGTGGCCGATCTTCCTCACGCTCATTATCTTCGCCTTTCCCAACACCTCTACCTCGGGTTCAAACACCAGTTTATCACTCTCAAGCCTCCCCCGAAGGTACGTCACACGATAGAAGTGATCGAGGAAAGACTCATATTCATACACAAGCTGAGGAAGAATAAGAAGACAGTGAAGAAATGTACGTGTGCGATACTCCACATTTTCAACAACCATCATACATGACATTTCAAGGCCTTTCAATTCACAAAGATGAGGAGTACAATGACCAAACGCAATGGCCGAGTACATATGAGCAAGATCCATCCTCTTACTGGGAGTATTACGAGAACTACGGAGGCTTATCTTATTCTCAAAATCAGTACAATTAGAGTTTTGTTTTATTTTGCAACTCTTATGCTTGTTTGTTTTCCTATTTATAACTTTTGATACAATTGCTTCTAATTTTATTTGAACAATCATATTTGATTTTCCATAATCTGAAGTGATAACATGCTTTGGCTATTTAATATCTCTGCATCTTATATCGTCTCCCTCCATTTTGATAATGACAAAGGGGGAGATATCTACGCATATACATAGAGGGAGGCGATATACATAGTGGCAGACAAACATAATAAAAAATCCATTCTATAGTTGATTTTTGATTGTATAGTTATCATCATCAAAAAGGGGGAGATTATTAGAAGCTCCAATTTATGTTTCAATGATAACTACTATATAATCATATACATATATAAACCTTTTCAAGATTGCAGGTATATGCTACAAGAAGACACCATGCTCGAAGATATTGAGACTCAAAGAAAAACGAAGATTCATTGACCATACTAAGATTATTCTACTATAAAAGAGTCTTAGATATAATATTGTTAAGGTTTCCTTGAGTATATATGCATACACGAGCACACACAATTTCATGTACATCAAAATTAAGGTGAAAAACCATTTTTACACCTTATAGATGTCTGTGATAAAACCACAGACGTCTGTGACAATTATCAGGTAAAAATTTAAACAAGTCATAGACGTCTGAGGATTTTACCACAGAGGTCTATCATGGGCTAAAACTGTTAATTCTGAATAGACACTTCTATTTTGAAACAAAAGGAAATCACCTTTCGACGAAAGGTTGCATCCATTAAAATGAATAGACTTTCTCAAATAGTAACAACTCTTCATGTAATGTCCCGTTTACCCATGTCCTTTGAATCGACAATAAATCATACATGTCCAACTCAAATTGCACGAAAAAATGAATCATTAAGGGTAATAAAGAAAAATAGATAGAACAGAATCTCACACGAATGGAATAACATATAATATTGAACAATATTTTACAATGGAAAAACCTTTACATACATATATCAGATTCTAACCTAATTCCAGCTTGGACAGTTATAAACATCCGTCCTTACAATTACTGATAAACATCAAACACAAACATACCACATCGGATAATAGAATATGCCCATACGTAGATGAATACCTCCAGCTCTCCTCTGGAAACTTCAACCGTCTTCGACTAAACCTAAAACTACTTAGATCTGACCCGAGTATTGAAAATACCCGGACCAGGCTTGATAAACCAGCGTGAGAAAAACTCAATAATAAATGACAGTGTCATATATCAGCCTTTAAATAAAATCCTTGGAAAAGAAAGAGTATCTCATAAGACCACATCCACACATAAACACGGACGGGTTTTTTACCTTATGATAACTAAAACATTTTTATATCAGAACATTTGATATTATTTCTAATGACATCTCTTTGAAAACATTTGCAAATAAACTTATTAATCTTATCCGAAATGGTTACCCATATAGCATTTCGAGGCTATTCATTACGCCAATACAAACAAAACCATAGGTTCTTATTGGAGAATGAATTTCCATACAAATGACCAGGTGAAGGGACTACCTTTCGATGGGTACCTCTAGATGGATGTCCCGAGAAACCATCACAAAGCTCCTCTACCAACACAAGACCAGCCTACCTCTATAACTAGGTAGTACCGAATATGCCATCCCCCGGTCGTTACCGACCTTTAACCGAGCGCTCATTTTCCATATACCACATTAATTTACATCCCGAACATCATAGCAGGAAGAAATATATCTAGAAGGGGATGATCATACCCTAATTGGGAATGACCCACTTAGCATTGCCGCATCTAACCCTGTTTTGGTCATTTTCGGTTGATGAGGCTTGAGGCTACGATTAACTTTTAACATAGCACATCTTCTTCACTTTGAATGCCACATTGTCATTCCACATTCACATGACTGATTTCTACAAACATATAACCTTTGAGCTTGTATGTCTCAGAGAAGGGGGTTAAGCTAAGAGAAGGTGTCTTCTTCGCCACCAAACAGATATACATTTATAGAGATCACTCATTGTGATTTAGAATGAAAGGTCAGACACTCATCCATACAAGTTCGTTCTGGGATTGAATGAAACCGAAGGTACTTTCCTCGGCCATTACTAGGCGAGAATTCCTTGTGGTTTTGAGATTTTTCATAACAAAGAGACCGCTGCTATAATATAGTGAATCGGGAGTTTATCCCCAATTAATCAACAGGTAGTCCCTCGTTATTATTCGTCTCAATATCTTTATCTTCAAATATCTTCATTCTTCGAACACGTAAATTGGTTCGAAGTGGTTTTTGGATAGGAATCACCCAAACCCGACCCCGGTTCCCTCGAAATCCAATTATCGATAAAAGTGAATATGAGTATACATGATTTATTTAAGTCTCTTTTCACTTTAATTTCAATTCAGATGATTTCAAAATCTCTTTCTTTTGTCTTAGAATAATTCTAAGTAATTCATTCTTTTGCTTTGGATAATATTTCAATTTCCCTCACTTAACTCTCGAACCAAATTCCTTAACTTTTAGGCGGGTCAAAAACAATGTTATTTAAGACATCGTTCACGATAAACCTTAAATCAATCTTAGCAAACATTTTTGAGTAAATAGGATCATAGAAATCATTTATTTTGGAGATTGCTTAAATTTTGGATAATACCAATCTTCTTTTATTTTGAAAAACTTAATATAATCTTTTTAGAGCATTCGAGCTTTCCTTTCGATATGTTACACCCCTTGCCTAAGAAAAGAAAACAGAGGCCAGGTATGTTTAGGGTACTGGTTGCTCCATCCCTATCCTTAGTTAAACACCTTGCTTTATCTTCCCAGATCTCATAGGTGGAATAAATGTACTAGTCGTTTCCGCATACTCAGTTATCAACTTTATTTGAAATTGATTATAAAGATTCTAAATTATCTTTTAAACGCTTAATTTTCCTTTTAAAAACATTCACAATTGATTCTAGGAAAAATCATTACGTTTAAAACTCATATTCAAAAAGTTTTAGAATTCGCAGCATAAAAGTGCTGCGGAAAGTGCTATATAAGCTTATTTGATTTAAACAACTTTTAAACATTCGATAATTCATATTTTCCAATCCAATTCTCTTCTAAATTATTTAAATAGATTTATCAAATTTATTCCACATTTTTCTATAATTAAAAACGTTTATTTGAACAGATTTCCTGTTATGGTCACTTAACTGCACAAGCGCGATTTTTCTAAAAAAAAGATTTGGATATATTTCAAAATATACTCAATGAAATTTTGATTTTCTTTCTTCGTTTAGAAGATATGGATATAATAGTCCGAATTTTCTTATCTCGAAGAATTCCGAGCTATATTCCACTCTATACACTCATTTGAACTTTTCGGCGCGAAATCGCGAACTACCGTTGCGCAACGCGTCTAGTTTTAACTCATTTTCCAACATTTGAATAATCTATTCAAATTGAATTTTATTACTAACAAAATCATTACAAATCATTTTATATCAATATTTCCACATTTTAAAGTATTTAAAATATATTTTCACTATTTCCATATTATAATATTATTATATTCCTATTATTTTAATATTAAATTTTAAATTCCAATTTCAATTCAATTTCAATTCTAACTTCAAATTAAACTAAATTAAAACTTAGATTTCAAATCTAATTTCAATTTAAACTTAAATTTCAATCTTAATTTCACTTTCAATTTTCAAAATCGATTTCAAATTTAATTTCACTATTCATCTCAATTTCAGTTTCAATTTCACTATCCTTTTCAATTCCATTTCACTTCAAATTTCAAATTCCCTGTTATTTCTACTTTAATTTCAATTCCAATTGAAAAGAGACTTATTTATCCAAAGTATATCATATCGCTAAAATTTGGGTCTTATTTAACAAAGATATCACTTAATCAATAATGATAAATTTTTGATGTCCATATTATCATCACAACCATACAAACAATCATATGACATTAACATATTCAATACAGGTATAGTACGATAAATGTCATAACATTACTAAGGATTATCCAACATTCAGACAATTATTCAAACATCCATATCTTAAAATAGTGATTATCTATCATAGCAAATCAACTCAAAAATCAATATAAATTAGATAGCGGTGAGAATTTATCACCTTCATATCCACTCCGTCAATCTTTTTTGTAGGCTGATGTGCTTCTCGAACTAACGCGTTTTTTTCCGAACGTCTCGAATTTGCCTTTTCCTCTCTTTCTCCTTTTCTTTAATTTTCTTTTTTCTTTATTTTTTTATATATATGAGGAGGGTGTATGGCTCGGCTAGGGGTGTGTGGCCTAGGGTATAGTTTGGATTTGGCCAAGGAGAGGGGGTATGTGCGTGTATAGGGGGGTATGGACTCGGGTAGGGGTTAGGTGTGCTCGGTCGTGGCTTTAGGTGGTGGATGTGAGGTGTTGGAGGCTTGGAGGAGGTGGGTAGGTTGTGTAGGAGGTGGGTACGGCTTAGGGAAGGGATGTTGGGCCGAGGTGGAGCTTTGGTGGAGATGGTGGAAGAGAATGGAGAGGTGAGAAGCCATAGAAATGGAGGTGGAGAGAATGAAGAAAGTGAAGAAGAAAGGTAAAGAATGAAGTGTGTAAAAATGAAAGGTGTGCATGTTTATTTATACATGTAGTTTCTTGCCAAATGACTACAATGCCCTTCTCTAATTTTTTGACTTTTAAATCATACTTAAACACTTTTTCCAAGATGAGAAAGGATGTGCATTAATGAGAAGAGAAGGTTGGATGTGATCTTAAGTCCTTAAGTAACGATTTTGTCTTTTTTCTTTACTTTTTTAAATTACTAAATTACCCTTTTGCTCCTTTTCCATGTAAGATAAGACTTATGCATTTATGGCGATGGAAATGAGTGTAAGGAGATGAAAGGTGATGGTAAGTTTACTTTTAATTACTTAACTTTTAAGTATGCTTATTTAATTATATTATGAAAATATTTTAGATATTTTCTTATCTTTTGACGTGACGAATTGTGATGTTTTTAAATGTGTGTTAATATGTGTTAAAATCATGTTAACAAAGGTGCGACAACGTTGCCAAAACTTATTTTGATCAAAACGTTGATTTTCGACAAAACGTGTTCGATCACATTTTGACGTTTTTGTTAAGCTATATATTGATGTAAATCAAACTTAAAAATGATCTTTTTACTTCTTTTAAATAAATTAAAATATGTCTATTCATATTATAAAATCATATTTAAATAATATCAAAATCTCTAATTTTACAGTGTATGTAAAACTGACAAAATGCGACGAATTTTTGGTTAATTTTGTGAAATGATTATTAATATACTTTTAAATCCTTTAATATACTTTTATTATCTTTATTAAGTGTTTTTAATAAGATTTATCTATTTTAAATAAATATTTAAACATATTTATTTATTTTTAACAAAACTTATCTTTTGTTGATTTGTGGTAAAATCCAAATTTATACTTTTTAATTATTAACTATAAGAATAAATAATATCTCCATTATTATTTATTATATATAACTTATTTATTTATGTTTTAAATTCTTTTAAATTTAAAATAAATAAAATCGCTCATTTTCGAAGTAGCGAAATTATGGGTCGTTACACTTCATTTGCACCTTTTTAAATCTATAAATACCACTATGATTGAGAATTAGAGATCATATAAGTTGAATTAATCTATTATTTACTCTCTATATTTCTAAACACTCTCTTGCATATACATTGTTCACATACTCTCAATCTATATAACCAAAATAAAATTTTGGTTAAATCATTTCCTACAACTCAAAGCATTCATATTCATATACTCAAAAGGAGATTATAGGAAGATTTGTAGTATAAGTCAAAAACTATGTTATTTGGAACACAAGATTGTCAGAGATAGTTTTGTATTAGCCTATTCCTCCAGACGGAGTGAGGGTAATTAGTTTAAAGGAGATACCAAGGGGGGCTTCAAGACTGGATGTAGCACGGGAGGTTCGAAATAGTATAAAAACTCTGGTTTGCACGCTTTTTATACTTTACTATTTATTTCCTACTATTGCATTAACTTATACACTTACGTATTGTACAAAAGTTAGATAATATACGATCCACAAGACTTTCACATTGTACTTGAGAAACATAATAATATTGTTATGTAATATAAACCTTGTTTGATATAAGGTAATAACTAATTAAATATACATTCGCCTTATAATTTCCTTTAAAAGCTTATATCATAAGTTGTATAATCCTTACCAATACTACAATTACATTTGATAATAATATTTATTCAAATAAGGATTTATTAATCTATTCAATCTTCCATTTAAATATTACTAGTAGCTTCTCTTTATTTATTTATCAAACTATAATTTATATTTTGCATTCATACATAAAATATAAGTATATTAAAACTTAAGTATTTTTGTTATATGTATTTATTTTAGTTTGTTATATTTTATACTTACTTAAATGTAGATTCCAGTTTGATTATACATAACTATGGTTTGCATTCACTCACACACTGGGTTTCCTTTTCTTTACATTCCCAGACCTAGAAAACACACATGCAAAACTTACTTACTCATACTCACACAAACATGGTAGTGTTTATATATATATATATATATATATAGACTCACACACACACACACACTTCCACCCAATCCTATACGTATATGCTCAGAAGGGCATAACACATCCACATACAATGATACACAACACAGGGAGGATCTCAAGTAAGCACACACATATACAGGTACAACCTTGCTCACACATATATGGCTACACATTCAAGGGGACACACACGCATGAAACACAAACTGGCATACCTCCTTCCCCACCGGTGCTCCAGTCGACCATGACCGGTCCATCGGTCGGAGGCAGGTTGGAGCCATTCAGGCTTCGGGTAGTGCATTGGTCGATGGGTTCTGATCCCTATTGTCGCCTACTTCCTCCTTCTACTTGTTGCACACAACATTGCACTACCTCACTCCATCATGCCATGATTTAATCAAATCCAAGCATCAACTAATTTCTATATAATCAAATGAATTGCAATGTTCATGGTCGTAGGAAGATGAAGCAGGGAGATGATGATGAATGTATATTGATGTATAGGCACCTATATCATCTCAATTTGCACTAGCATAACACAACAACGCCAAATAGACATAGTTATGAGCAATGGTACTCACCTAAAATGAAGAACCTCCCTTATTATTTAATACTCCTACTTTTCACTGTAACTCAATTTCTCCTTCAAATCAATGGATGAACTTTGATTCTTTAATTGCAATTTGGTGTAGTGATGTTGAAAAGCTATGATTGAAAGCTATTTTAATTTGTAGGATTTAATTTGATTTTTATTTTAATTATCAAGTGGTAGAGTTTGGGGATGGAGATGGTATTATTTAAAGCAATTAAACGTAAACACTTAGGGTTTATTTATAGTTGCGTTGGGAGCATCAGGAAATTGAAAATTCTAAAGAATTAAACATCAAGAAACAAGACTTTTAGTTTGGGTTAAGTGAGCAAGTCGGGCTTGGGCTTCTTTTCTTTTTCCTTCTTTTCTTCTTTTGTTTGCTTTTTGAAATAAATACATTCAAGACCAATATAATTTAATTACTTTACTAAATCATTTCTTTTAAAAAATCACTTTTCAATAAATTACAACTTTATTTATTTTATAAAAGCAATTTCCATAATTTTAATTAATTAATTAGTTTAAATCATTTACAAATATAATTCCAAATCTATGTTAATAAATTTATTCTTTTCAATCCAATATTTCTTTATAATTCCAAAATTACTACTATAACCATAATATCCCAAATAAATTCATTATTTGTTATTATTTGATTATTAATTAATTGCATCTCAACTACGCGTTGTTACATCCTCTCTCTGATTTGTTGTGTTCCTAACTCTTTTCCATGAAGATCAAGTTCTCTTTGATAATTTCCTTTGTATTGCTTATTTTAGTTTGCTTTCTTTTCATAAATCCTTAGAGATGCTCGTCTATTCTTTAAGAAATGCACTCCAGGATGATTGCTCAAGGTTGTACTTGAAGTATAAAAGGTTTGGGGTGCCAAGTGGAAGAAATTCCATCTTGTACCAAGAGGTTCCTCTTAGTACCGAGAGGTATGCTTAGCCCTATTTTGCTTTTTGTTGAGTATGCTCTTCTTGCTTTTCCAAACATGTTCCCAAGTCCGTGAATCGTTTTGTCTTCATCTTGACGTTCTAATTCCAGTTGAAAATTCGCTTGGTCAAAAAGCCGGTTAACACTTGCCTCCTTAAAGTACGCTTATGAATGTAAGGTGTACTTTGCTTAAGAACAAGTTTCAGCAGTAGTCAGCCTTCACTAGTTGAGCCCTCTAGCCATCCATCGATCTTGAACTTGGTGAATCGTCCGGTACCTTTGGATTCTCTTGCGAATCCGTGGTTATTCCAGATCTTCATAGCTAAGGACTCTGGTTCTTGCTTAGTCACGAATCATAATCAGTCCATTTCATCCAAAGTTATCATATCGTATATCAAAATCATCCCATATTCACCCGGGATTTACCTATTTTATTCTAATTACATGGCATTCAAATCCTAATATCGGGCCAATGTCCATTCTAGAGTTCGGTCTCACTAGATCATTTATTATCCAATTTAGGGTTCGATCTCTCTGAATCGCTTAACATCCAATCTAGGTTCGATCTCTCCAGATCGTTCATCATCCCATAAAGAGTTCAATCTCTCAGGATCGTTTATCATTCAATCTAATGTTCAATATCTTCAAATCGATTATAATTCAATCTAAGGTTCGAACTCTCTGGATCCTTGTTGAGTCCAATCCGCTTGCTCTCTGGCAAGGGGACTTAATGTCCAAGTACGTCCATCCGCTCACGTGAGGGCACTTATTTTTGATCTCTTCAGATCCTTGCTGAGCCTAATCCGCTCTCTTTCCACGAGGGAGCCTAATGTCTAAGCAAGTCTGTCCGCTTACTTTTTTATAAGGGGGTTACTTCTTGTAGTCATTTCCCCGTCTCTCCAGATAGTACTACCACAATCAATATCAGTCATCACATTTAAGTGGTTTTCAAAAATCAAATATTCAAATCAAAGCAAGCAAGCAAACATCCTAATTATTCATCTCAAACATCCGACTTAGAGCATGCCAAGAGACCAATCGAGGTCTCGAACATGTGTAAGCAGTGTGAGGTTATTATTGTATTAACTATTCAAAACAAGAAGCAAAGCGTGGGAAACGAACATGACTCTTTGTAACATCCCCCACTTGGAAGCCCAAAACTAACGGCTACGGATGCTGCAATCATCCATAGTTATTAATCCTCGACGACCAAATACGGTAATGTTAGATAAATTGATGTACCAGAAACACATGGATATGGAAAAAGTTTAAAATTTCAAAAAATCTTTCACATTCCATTCCAAAACCATTTCAACATTCTTTACATAATCCCACAACGTTAACCACGTTCAGAAAATATAATTATTACAATATACCCCAAGAGCGACATATGAAGATGCCCCTTGGTGATCAGAGTATATAATAGGCAATAAATAACTTTTCCTTAACAAAACAACACAGCAGAATCACATGATAAAGAACTCAAAATAACTACATGCCTCCTGCACGACTCCGGAAGCTTTTTTGTCTTAAGAGGTACCTGAAAATCTCAAATCTCAAACTACTCAAAATCAATTGAGTATCCAAGAGTTTAGGGTGAAAACATAAACTTCGAGTCAGACATAAAGTTTGGTATGAATAATAATATACCATCTCAAATCATTTAGATATCTAGTGAGATCACGTTCCGCTTAGCGGAATGGGTTTCCCCTCACTAGTATCTTAAAAACCTTTATAAACCAATTTCTGTGCCCCTTCATCCATAATGGTTAATTCAATTCATAACATTATTATGTGATGATATGCAAAACAATTGAATTAATTCTGGATTACCCATCCCCAATGCATTTTGACTATCTGTCATAATTATAGTTTCTAGGATTACTATTAACCTTATAGTTTTCATGGGCTGACTAATAACGGGTAAACTTATAAGGACTCCCTGTCCAATTATATAGTTTTCATGGGATTACTATGAACCTATTGGTAATTCCAATATCGTTTCTATTATCCTAGTTTTCATGGGATGACTAGGAACATATTGACTAACTGTCGATATCAATTTCTTTTATCCTAGTTTTCATGGGCTGACTAGGAACCTATTGACTAACTGTCAATATCTTTCTTTTTCCCTAGTTTTCATGGGCTAACTAGGAACCTATTGACTCTCTATCAATATCATTTTCCGTACACAGTTTTCATGAGCTAACTGTTAACCAATTGGTCTATGCCAATATCTTTTATTTATATTCACTACTAGGTCAACCTAACCGGTTATTCTACCCTTTTTCCAAAATACAATTTTTGGATTCATTATAGAGTGAATATATACATATATGAAGAAGCAAACAATATAACTTGGTTAATTCTTTTAACCCATTAAGACTTCTTCATAAATTCCATTTCAAATTACTTTGTTTGTTAATATGCCATGGTTTTGCTTTTAAATGAGATTGGATTATTTGTTTTGAAAATTATACTTTCGAAATCTTCAAAACCTTGCTTTCGACCTTACTGGATAACTTCCTTCGAAAGCATATATCTGTTTTCAAAGCATTAGACTTCTGCCTTTAAAAACACTTTAAAATCTTTATTTCGACACCTTTCGAATATAATAAATTATTACTTATTAATTATTAGAAGCATAGCTTCGAGCCCATTGGAAGTATATCTTCCTACAGAATTGAAAGCCCCCCTTTCGACATCATTGGGTTTACCTTATTAAAATATCATTTGAGACCAAGAAATTATATAAACGAAAGTATCTCTTTCAAAACCATTCTTTATCATATAAAATATTGGGGAATTTATGATGACGTCGAAACCATCCCTTTCGACAGAGTCGAAAGCATACATTTAAAATATTGAAGGATAGCTTCGAACCTCTTTAGAAACCATTTCCTTCGAAATCCATAACCCTTTCGAAAGCATTTAGAGAGCGGCTTAATATAGCTTTAAAACAATCTATGCCGTCAGCATTGAAGACTGCAATACACATGAAAGTTAAAAGAATCGCCGGTAGGGCTAAGACTAGGTCGGAACCCCTTCTTTCGAAAGGATTGATTTATAATTAAACGAACTCCTTCAAAACCCCTTTTTCTTTTAAAACAAACATTGCAACTCCTTCGAAAGCCATTATAAAACTCTGTTCGAAAACATACGTATCGACTAAGTCGAAAGCTTAGTAAAACAAAGGCCGGCGCTTATCGTTTTAAAACAAACCGAGGTAACGATCCCATCGGAAGCTATGCATTCGACACCATACATTTCGCCTTTCTCCAATCCACTACGTATCAACTAGATGATACCATGTGTATTTATTTAACTTAATGGGGTTTCGACATAGTCGAAGGCAAAAGGAAAGGGGCGAAAGGTACTCTGAATAGAGGCGAAACCTGTTTTTCTGGGTTAAATGCTAAATTAAGCAACTATATAAACTAACCTGCCTACGTGTAAATTTCTTATTGGTTGCCTTAACTTTTCCCATGCTTTTCAAAACTAACCGCCTTTTTCTTTTGGATAAGTATCAAACTCAAACTTTTGCAAATAAAACCTTCCTTTTTATTTACACGTAAATCATTTTGATCCTCTTCTCAAAATAATTTATTTTGTATATCAGATCACTTTAGAAAAACCCCCAAAATTCGTAGAAATTTACTTTGATAATGTTATCTAAGATATCAGAATTTCAAATCCAAATTCTCAATATATTTTCTGAAATAAATTATAAGCCCAACGTGCTATATTTTCATTCAAAAATTCATAATAACCTTTCCAAAGCTTGAAAAATTATCAAACTTAAAACCCAACTCTAAAATCATGTTTTGCATGACATATAATTTTTTCCATAGCATTTAAACATCAATATCACACGGTTTTGATCTAAAACCGTATGAACCATTATTTAAACAATCTTGTTTAAATTTAAACAAACCATAATTCAAGCATATCATCATCAGACATCATATATACGAATTTAAACTTAAATCTGAAACATATATTTACCAAATAGAGATAAAAATTATCATTCACCTTAATCTTTGATAAGGAAAATGGATTGAGATGAGTTTGATTCCCCCTTTTACTTTCTCTTCTTTTTCTTTGAATTTCCTCTTCTTTTTTTCTTTTTAATAGCCGGCCTGATCTTCATTACTTACGTTTTTATTTTTGTAAGAAAATGAATATGATAGTGAATGGCTTAAGGGTAAATATATATATATATATATAAAGGTAAGGTTAGGTGTATTTAAATCCCATTATACCCTTTCTTAATTTAATTAGTCTATAAACCATTCTTTAGCCCAATTAAACTAATAAGCACGATCACTTATATTTATTCAAATCTCAATCCCTTATCACTTAACATTTACGTTATTCTATTTAATTTATCTAATAAAATATCCTGAATAATGTTATTTAAAACTAGGGGTGTTACAATCTCCCTTCCTTAAATAATTTCGTCCACGAAATTCAATAAGGACTAAATACTAACCACAAAAATCATTTGTAACCACTCCTAACAACTATACTAGTTTATATGACTAGTGATCATCTATATAAATCTAATATAGACATAACATTTAAAACAGACCAGGATAAGTATCTCGAATCTTGTCTTCTGTCTCCCAATTACAGTCCTTCTCGTTGTCGCTCCACTGAACTTTCACCAACTTGACTGTCTTGGACCTTAATCTTTTCTCATCTCTTACCATAACCCGAACTGGTTGTCTAACAACTGTCAAATTAGGTTCTACTACTAACTCATCAAACCCTGTTGGAGGAATACTAGTCTCTGGATCATGCACATACTTGCGAAGATGAGACACATGAAATACATTATGGACACTTTCCATATTGGTCGGCAATTCTACTCTGTACGCGAGCTTTCCAATCCTTTCTATAATTTGGAATGGACCAACATATTTCGGTGCCAGCTTCCCTGACTTTCCGAATCGTATCACTCCCTTCATCGGTGACACCTTAATAAAAATCCTGTCTCCAACTGTTAACTCTAGGTCTTTACGCCTTTTATCTACATAACTCTTCTGTCTGGACTGAGCTACCTTCATCCGATCTCGGATCAACTCAATCTTCTCTGATGCCTCTCTAACCATATCTGGACCTAAGATTAATCTGTCTTCAATCTCTAACCAAAATGCTGGTGATTTGAATGGCCTTCCATATAAAGCATCAAAAGGCGTCATTCCTATACTAGTCTGAAAACTATTATTATAGGAAAACTCAATCAAATGCAGGTGATCTTCCCAAGATCCACCAAAGTCTAGTACACAAGCCCTCAATAAATCTTCGAGTACTTTATTGACTCTCTCGGTCTGCCCATCCGTCTATGGGTGATATGTTGTACTCACCTTGAGCTTGGTACCTAATACTCTCTGTAGACTTCTCCAAAACTCGCTACTGAATTGTGTATCTCTATCGCTGACTATGCTACTAGGAATTCCATGAAGTCTAGCTATGTTCTTTACGAATAATTTTGCTAAAACAGGTGTCGTCCTGGTTGACTTGACTGGAACGAAATGGGCGCTCTTGGTCAATCTGTCCACTATGACCATATGCTTTCATTTCCCCTGTTCGACCTTGGCAACCCATTTATAAAATCCATGGATATAGAATACCACTTCCAAACTAGAATCTCTAAAGGTTGAAGCAACCCACTCGGCTTCTAGTGTTCGGCTTTCACTTGTTGATAGTTAGCACATTGTCTAACCTACAAGCCAACATCCCTCTTCATGCCTTCCTAATATAAGCTTCTCTTCATATCTTGATACATCTTGGTTCCCCAGGATGAATCATAAATTTGGATCGATGACACTTATCTAGAACTTCCCTTCTCAAGTTCTCTATATTCGGAACACATAATCGTTCCTTCTTCCTCAATCATCCTCTCTTGTCGATGCCTAATTCTTTAAGATCATCGATCTTGGATCCCACCTAGAGTCTTCTAATTCTGGGCTAACTCTGGATCCTCTTTCTATTTGGAAGCTATCCTCTTGATCAGTACTGGTCGGACCTCAGGCCAACATAGCAGTACTCTGACTAGAATCAGCAGTTGATCTCGACTTTATACTACACGTAGCCAAAACTTCTAAATCCTTCCATTCTGCCAACATAGCTAACACCAGATTATGATGTTTCCTGTTAAGGACGTCTGCTACCTTATTTCCTTTCCCAGGAATATATTCTATACCAAAATATAAGCTACCAGAAACTCCAGCCACCTCTGTTGTCGCATATTCAACTCTTTCTCAGAGAATAAATATCTTAAGGACTTATGATCAGTGTATAGCTCAAATCTCTCTCCTAAGAGATAATGTCTCCAAATTTTCAATGTGAAGATCACCGCTGCCAACTCCAAATCATGAGTAGGATATCTCACCTCGTGCGGTCTAAGCTGTCGAGAAGCGTAGGCAATAACTTTACCATTTTGCATCAACACAACTCCCAATCCCATTCCACATGCATCAGTGTACACCACCAATCCTTGGTTTCCATCTGGAACAAATAACACTGGCTCGTTAGTGAACAAATGTTTTAACTTAAGGAACCCTTCCTCATATTTGTCAGACCAAATGTACTTCACATCCTTCTTGTTCAACTTAATCAAATGTGCTGCTATCCGCGAAAAATTTCTAATGAATCTTCGGTAATAGCCAGCAACTCCGAGAAAACTTCTAATCTCGGTTTCTGTCTCTAGTCTCTTCCAATTATTGAGAACTTCGATCTTAACTGGATCTACTGCCAAACCTTCCTTCGAAACTACATGACCAAGAAACTTGACCTCCTTCTTCCAAAAATGACATTTAGAAAACTTTGCCTTTAGCTGATGTTGCTTTGGTGTCTCAAGCACTACTCTCAAATGATCCTCATGCTCTCTCTCATCTTTTGAGTACACCAAAATGCCATTTATGAATACTAACACGAACCTATCTAAGTGTTCTCAAAAAACCCGGTTCATCAAGTCCACGAAGAAAGCAGGTGCACTCGTCAACCCGAATGACATCACTATCCATTCATACGAACCATACCTAGTTCAAAATGTTGTCAAAGGAATACTATCCTCTGCTTCTCTCAACTGCTGGAACCCCGTTGCCAAATTCAATTAGGAAAACACTTTGACTCCACTTAACTGATCAAATAGATCGTCAATTCGCGGTAAAGGATATCAATTCTTGATTGTCCTTTCGTTCAGTTTGCGATAGTCGATGCACATCCTCAATGACCCATCTGGCTTTTTCACAAAAACTGCGGCCGCTCCCCAAGGCGAACTACCCGGTCTAATAAAATTCCTTCCTTCTAGATCCACTAGCCGCACCTTCAATTCTTTCATCTCATTTGGTGTCATCCTGCTAGGTGGTCTACTGACAGGTTCAGCTCCTGGTACAAGATCTATCCGAAACTCAATAGCTCGTTTCGGTGGTAGTCCTATGATCGGCTCAAATATATCTATGACCTCTCTTGCAACTGGAACCTAACTTAGCTCCTTCACTGCTTCCAAAGCACTTAACACAACACAAACACTTCGGTCAGAACTCTCTATTGAGAAGATGATTCGGTTCTGACTATTTGGATGTCTTAATGATATTTTCCCATCCTGGCAAAATATCCTAGCCTCATATCTACCTAACTAATCCATATTCAAAATGATCTCGAAATCTACGAAATCATAAACATACAAACTTCATGTAAACATATGATCTAACAAATCCAGTTCTAACTAGTCACATCTCATCCCTAGAGTTGCATACCCTCCTATTGGATTCGCAACTCTGAAGGAAGAAACAGTGTAAGTGGGTTCTAAGCATAACTTATTAACAAAATTTTGGGATATAAATGAATGTGATGCACCGGTATCAAATAGTATCCTAACTGGAATACTTTGAATCAAAAATGTACCTTCCATCATAGTCTTTTCCTTATTTGCTGTAGTTGATTTGGAAGAAAATGGTGGTCCAATAGCAAAAATCTTTCCTTTTCTGCCCTAACTGGCTCTGGACACTGGTTCTTGTAATGCCTAACTTGACGCAGTTGTAGCACTTAATATGCTTCTTATCCACAGCCTTCTTCTGCCCCTTGCCTGACCGGCACTCGTTTGCAAAATGACCCTTCTTGTCACATTTGTAGCAGACTAAATTAGCTTTTGACTTCTTGGCTGAATCTCCCTTTTGGGCTCCTTTCTTTTTGAAGAACTTCCTTTTCTTACCCAAAGGACCCTGGGATTCGACTGGCTTCCCTCTAGCACAAATATCAAGCATCTCTTCATGGCGAATGGCCATCTCCACCATTACAGGGATCATGAATATGAGTCAGGGTTGCCCTAGCAAGCTTGGGCCATAGTCCCCGAATGAACCTTCCATTCCTTCTGATGTCAGTGTCTATAATAGCGTATCCATATCGAGATAGCTCATCGAATCTATTTACATACTCAATAACTGACATGTCTCCCTGAACTAAATCCATAAATTTTCTCATCAATCCTGACTTGGCAACTTCAGAAATAAATCTCTGTTCAAATCTTCTTCAAAAATCAGCCCAAGTAAACTCTTCTTCTGGAACTCCGACAGTCACACCATTCCACTAGTGAAGTGTTGACCCTTGCAACTTCCTAGAGGCCAACCTTCTCTTCTGCTCATCTTCTAAACCCAAATCAGATAAAATCCTTTCACAGTGTAACAATCAATTCTCCACTTCTATAGCATCTTCCATTCCCATAAATGGCTTTCCACCCAAACTGGTATAGTCTCGGTTTAGCTTGGCATAATTATTCCCAATGGGAATCACAGGATTTGTTCGGCTAATATTTCCGGCCACTCCAACAGCTCCTGCTTGCATTAAATTAGCAAGGAACTGATACATCATCCTCGCATCTACTTGCGTATTTCCAACACTCACATTGGCTTCCGCATTTTGATTAGCGTTAGCCTGTCGACCTTGGTTCCTCCTGGTGTTAGGTTGAGCATTTCCATCAGTTGTGGTACTTCCTCCACCTAGATTTCATCTTCCGTTTCCCGCTTCCATATCTTCTTTCTCGTAAATTTGTATATGAGCCTTAGTAAGATACAGAAGAACGGTCTAAGAGAAAGGGGAATTACGTACTTATATATACATACATACATACATACATACATATATATATATATATATCAAATACAAGTACGTTACAATCGCGTTAACCCAAAGCCCGATCAATTTTTTGATTCATTGTATTATGTTTTGAAAATCTTTTAGGTTTGAATTGCTTAAGTTTTCATAAATCTATGCTCTGATACCAACTTGTAACATCCCCCACTTGGAGGCCCAAAACTAATGGCTATGGATGCTGTAGTCATCCATAATTATTAATCCTTGGTGACCAAATACGGTAATGTTAGATAAATTGATATACCAAAAACACATGGATATGGAAAAAGTTTAAAATTTCAAAACAACTTTCATATTCCATTCCAAATCCATTTCAACATTCTTTACATAATCCTACAACATTAACCACGTTTAGAAAATATAATTATTACAATATACCCCAAGAGCGACATATGAAGATGCACCCTGGGTGATCAGAGTATATAATAGGTAATAAACAACTTTTCCTTAACAAAACAACACAGCGGGATCACATGAGAAAGAACTCAAAATAACTACATGCCTTCTGCACGACTCCGGAAGCTTTTTCGTCTTAAGAGGTACCTGAAAATCTCAAATCTCAAACTAATCAAAATCAATTGAGTACCCAAGAGTTTAAGGGGAAAACATAAACTTTGAGTCAGACATAAAGCCTGGTATGAATAATAATATACCATCTCAAATCATTTATATATCTACAGTTTAAGGGTTTCCCCTCACTAGTATCTTAAAAACCTAAATAAACCAATTTCTGCGCCCCTGCATCCATAATCGTTAATTCAATTCATAACAATATTATGTGATGATATGTAAAACAATTGAATCAGTTCTGGATTACCCATCCCTAATTCATTTGACTATCTATCATAATTATAGTTTCTAGGATTACTATTAACCTAATAGTTTTCATGGGTTGACTAATAACCAGTTAAACTTTTAAGGACTCCCTGTCCAATTATATAGTTTTCATGGGATTACTATGAACCTATTAGTAACTCCAACATCGTTTCTTTTATCCTAGTTTTCATGGTCTGACTAGGAACCTATTGACTAACTGTCAATGTCAATTTCTTTTATCCTAGTTTTCATGGGATGATTTGGAACCCATTGACTAAATGTCAATATCTTTCTTTTTCTTTAGTTTTCATGGGCTAACTAGGAACCTATTGACTTTCTATCAATATCATTTTCCTTACACAGTTTTCATGGCTTACTGTTAACCTATTGGCCCCTGCCAATACCTTTTATTTATATTCACTACTAGGTCAACCTAACCGGTTATTCTACCCTTTTTCCAAAATACAATTTTTGGATTCATTATAGAGTGAATATATACATATATGAAGAAGTAAACAATATAACTTGGTTAATTCTTTTAACCCATTAAGACTTCTTCATAAATTCCATTTCAAATTACTTTGTTTGTTAATATGCCATGGTTTTGCTTTTAAATGAGATTGGATTATTTGTTTTGAAAATTATACTTTCGAAATCTTCAAAACCTTTCTTTCGACCTTACTGGATAAGTTCCTTCGAAAGCATATATCTGTTTTCAAAGCATTAGACTTATGCCTTTAAAAACACTTTAAAATCTTTATTTCGACACCTTTCGAATATAATAAATTATTACTTATTAATTATTAGAAGCATAGCTTCGAGCCCATTGGAAGTATATCTTCCTAGAGAATTGAAAGCCCCCCTTTCGACATCATTTGGTTTACCTTATTAAAATATCATTTGGTCCAAGAAATTATATAAACGAAAGTATCTCTTTTGAAACCATTCTTTATCATATAAAATATTGGTGAATTTATGTTGACGTCGAAACCATCCCTTTCGACAGAGTTGGAAGTATACATTTAAAATATTGAAGGATAGCTTCGAAACCCCTTTAGAAACCATTGCCTTCGAAATCCATAACCCTTTCGAAAGCATTTAGAAAGCGGCTTAATATAGCTTTAAAACAATCTATGCCTTCCGTCAGCATTGAAGACTGCAATACACTTGAAAGTTAAAAGAATCGGCGGCAGGGCTAAGACTAGGTCAGAACCCCTTCTTTTGAAAGGATTGATTTATAATTAAAGGAACTCCTTCGAAACCCCTTTTTCTTTTAAAACAAACATGGAAACTCCTTCGAAAGCCATTATAAAACTCCATTTGAAAATATACGTATCGACTAAGTCGAAAGCTTAGTAAAACAAAGGCAGGTGCTTATCTTTTTAAAACAAACTGAGGTAACGACCCCATCGGAAGCTATGCTTTCGACACCACACCTTTTGCCTTTCTCCAATCCACTACGTATCACCTAGATGATACCATGTGTATTGAATTTAACTTAATAGGGTTTCGACATAGTTGAAGGCGAAAGGAAAGGGGCGAAAGGTACTCTGAATAGAGACGAAAATTGTTTTTTTGGGTTAAATACTAAATTAAGCAATTTATATAAACTAACTTGCCTACGTTTAAATCTCTTATTGGTTGTCTTAACTTTTCCCATGCTTTTCAAAACTAACCGCCTTTTTATTCTGGATAAGTATCAAACTTAAACTTTTGCAAATAATACCTTCTTTTTTATTTACACGTAAATCATTTTGATACACTTCTCAAAATAATTTATTTTGTACATCAAATCACTTCATAAAAATCCCTAAAATTCATAGATATTTACTTTGATCATGTTATCTAACATATAAAAATTTCAATTCCAAATTCTTAATATATTTTTTGAAATAAATTATTAACCCAACGTGCTATATTTTCATTTAAAAATTCATAATAACCTTTCCAAAGCTGGGAAAATTATCAAACTTAAAACCTAACTCTAAAATCATGTTTTGCATGACATATAATTTTTTCCATAGCATTTAAACATCAATTCATAATAAACTTCGCTGCAGATGGTGGCTACACCGGCCACACCATTATAGTTTGGTCCTTTACGTACTATTATAGCTAGTTACTTTAAACCAGCTCTTTTATAAAATCACAAAGGTGTCGACACTTGTTTGCTCCATGTCCATCCATTTCATGAAAAGGGAAAAAATTTCTAGACCATTTCTCCCGATCTGTTAGTTCCTTCTTAGCTGCAAATTTATATAAGATCTGGCCTTAGTATTTGATAAATCCTCTCCTTTGTGATTCCCTTCTTTGTTGCTTCGGTCCCCCAAAGCTTTCCTCATCTTTCCGCTTTCCTTTGTTTCCACCATATCCTGCGTTGGACGGTTCTCCGTCTTCCACATCATTTATTTCAACGTTCTCGACTTCAGCATCCTCCTGACGGAAGTAACTCTATGCCTCATGATAGAATTCCGAAAGATCCATTAGTGGATCACTTTCCAAGGCAATTCTAAAGTTCGTCTTATTCGCAACTCCGAAAATTGCCACCATTTGAATCACTGATGGATCCGACTTATGAACTATAGTGGTTGTTGCTTTAAACCAATTAAGTAACTCCTTAGGGTCTCTCGGGCCCTTTGCTTCATGCTTAATAGCATCATCACGTTCTTCAGTCATGAATAATAATGAAATAATTTCTATATATCAGCACCTAAATTAGTGATAAGAAAATAAAGTTCAAAATATTGTCTCTGAAAAAGTCCATTTAAAAAATTCCAAAATAAATCTAAAAAGACATGAATATTTCAACTCAATATAAGAAAAAAAAATAATGGATTGTCAAGGAGACCACATTTTGTGATAACGTTGGAACAATTTTAGGGGACTTCAACGATGATAAAATTGTAAAGAAGAAGACATGATGCCAAGGGCTCGAAGTTGATAATTTATTATTTTACGAATTTTGTAAGCACCCCACACCTTTATAACCCTACTATCCAAAAGTATTACTACGTAATACTGTCAGAGGATATGAAGAATGAGGCGGCATGGGGTACACACGTGAATATTCCCTGAGGCAACACTGGTACGTATTTAAACATCAAATAAATAACTCATATATACATACACAGTATCCATACAAAGCAATAAACACGTGTGCCTCCAGGATAGAAAAATACACAATATACAGTATATAACAGAGAACACAGAGTCAGAATCATAGCGATAATATATAATATAAAATATACAAGGCATGGTCAATATACATCATATAAATATACATACAAGAGTCTTTTCAATACATGATGGTAGACAATTATACTAAATACTACTCTCCACTATGCCCAAAACACAAGCTGGATATACTATCCCAGTACCTAAATCCTTAGACTGATCCGAGTATTACGTAAATAACACATGGGTCAAACAATGTCTAAATTAAGGGTTAATAAATATAAGTGATCAAGTATATACTGGGAATAGTAATGTGATAATGCTGACATCGTAAGACAACCCTATAATCACAATGTTAGTATAATTAGTAATATAAACAAGGCATATAATTGTAATATCATACACAATCATTGAAATATCACATAATACAAATATCACGAAGTCATGTATAAAGATATCATCACCTATAAGGAAACACATCAGAATAGAAATCACAAAATCGACACTAATTGGATGAATTATCTATATTTAGAAATCATCATCAAAACCCAGAAATCAATAACAAATGAAATATCTCTAAGAATAGTTGGGATAGCACATGTCATTTCCCAAATATCTCTCAATCTTAAATAAAATATCATCATCCATATAGAATATAGAAATATAGGCCGCCTATCAAAGAATCGTATATATAATAAAAGATACGAGAATCCACTATACTCTGGGCTCTGTCACAAGTATAATCTCATCTCCTTATATTGAATATCAAAGAATGTATCGTGACGGGTAAATAACTGTACGTAAGACAGAAAGTCTAAGGTATTTACTCATATTTCATATGAATATAAATAGTATATGCTTATCTGCCACACACAGCGAAACCAAATGGGAGACTGACAACATATCTTCCTACTCCAGGAGCCCCACATAAGTCCGTCTGACACTAATCCTATAATCATCGATTACCTTCCACTCGGCATTATGAAAAGGTCCACCTTTGTGCTCGTCTACGCGATGACCCTACACAGTCACGACCTGGCATATGCCTCTATAAGTAATTGACTGCTGGCCCAGGTGACACATGGGAAAACACAAATATGACGACACACAATAGTAGGCCAACACATGACCAATCATACATACATACATATATGTATACGTATATATATATATAATTGTATCACATATCTGGCGCGCGACCACTGCGATCAGGCTGCTAGGGTGGATACTGGCTAATCTGGTTCACTCTCGAAACCTAAAGAGAGTTAGACAAGATAGACAGACACATAGTATCTATATTTGATAGCTAACACATAGCTCCAAATAAATGCCAACACATGGCTCTATAGGTTGCCGACAGATAGCTCGATCCAATCATCGATACACGGTGACATACGTGACTCACCGCAGTGAGCCTCACCACAAATTCCTGTCACATGAGTGTCATCTACTTACAATGATTAACTAAATAAATATCACAATAGCGTCTACCAAAGTGTGATACTCAAACGTTTATTTACTGCTTATAAGCTACACTCAATCTCCTTAATTTTCTGTATGACGAGTCCAAATAATAACTAGAGAAATATTACTGAAAGTCCCATACCAGTCGATATTATAACTCCATTTATCCAAATTCCTTGCTATAAAGAAATTTAATCGTCATAGACACTATATTACAAAAGTAGCAATAACACGAATTTATATAGAAGGATGTCATCACCGTATCGTACTAAAACACTATCCAAAACAATATTAATGGTGAACCATTCCTATGATCGAATTCAATATAATTAGAGAAATTGGAAAAGTGATATAAAACAGATTAATCAAATATATATAACAACAAATCAATATTTTATAATCACTTATTTTCAACATATAATCTTGATAAAAAAATAAAAACTTTAGAAACATATAATAAATACATATTCTAGGATTAAACTAGATAATTAATTAAAACAAAATCAAAAATTTTCTTTCCAAATTAATAACTAATTTTTTGACCTTTTATTAATTTAATATTCACCAATAATATCATATAACCAATTTCTTTCTTTTAAAACCCCAAAATGGTTTATAAAACTAAATATTACATATAACAATCATTTCATAATTTTCTATGACTAAATACTATTTTTAAATAATTTTATAAGACTGAAATAATTGTAATATATTCATAATCTATAAAATATATATTTCCAAATTTTAATTATGTTCAAATTATATAAAATATACTTTGGAAATTCTAGATATCAATTAAAAATAATTTCAAATATTTCTAGAATTTTATAAGACTTTTATAGATTTATTAAAATCAAAAACTAGATTTTCCATTAAATAATCAATATCTAAATTAAATAAATAATTATGAATATTCAATAAAAAATTTCTATAATTAATATATATATAACATCTTTTTATATATAAACACTTTTATTTATATAAATTATTAATATATATTTAATTAAATAATTTTATAAAACACACACACGAAAATTGCACGATCAGTTGGTTCCACAAGTTGACCGGTCGGTCGCAAAACTATGTAAACAATCACCAATTCAAGCAATTTTCCCCTTCTCCATCCATCGTTTCTCCTCTAATTTGAAGCACAAATAATATATTTAATTAAGAGGGAATTAGGCATAAGGTCAAACTTTGAAAAAAATTTAGGTTGAAGGACACAAAGTTTCATTTTTGGACTGAAGGACCAACTTTGAAAGAAAATTAGGCTGAAGGACAATGCTAAATATAGTATCATTTTGTACAGTGCAAACATTGTACAAAATGCTAATTATAACAAGCATTATATCCAGTTTTACATTGTACAAAATGCTAGTTGTATTTAGCATTGTCCTTCAGCCTAATTACCTTTCAAAGTTTGTCCTTCAGCCTAAAAATGAAACTTGTTGTCCTTCAACCAAAAATTTTATGAAAATTTGTCCTTGTGCCTATTTTCCACTTTAATTAAACATCCATCCAAACACATCATATGCAAAGAATTTAATGAAAAAGATGTAACAGCCCAAAAATTTAACCCGTAATAATTAATTTGTTAATTAATTAAATAATAAAATAACTTTGTGAAATTATCAGAATTGAACTACGGGAGTTGCACCATTGTGTCCGTGGTAATTTTCTGGTCAATTTCCATATATAGAACGTCAGAATCCGAGTCAATATGAAGAAGTTACGCACGAAAAAAGAATCGGAAATTAAAAGAAAAAATATAAAATATATTGGCTAGGTCGACCACCAGGTCGACCTAACCTCACCCTAGGTCGACCGGCCGGTCGACCTGGATATAGGGGTGGTCGACCTGGCGATCGACCCACCTCTGCAAATTTCGAACGAATGAACTTTCGTTCGTTCGAACGTTTCAAAGCCCCTAACCGACGTATTTTGCATCCCTTAGTTTAATCTGGTCCCTCCGTTTCTGCATCCGATAGCTCCTATTCTACCTATCTCATGGTTGCATCCTATTCAATCTCCAATTCCAACGGTCCGAGATTCACTTTTACACATATAAATAGACCCCTAGACCTAACACTTTTTCTCATTCTATTGGGTTCACCTTTCTAGGAAGAACCCTAAACGGAATAATTTTTTCAAAGGAGAAAATCGTTATAAATTAAATTATTTTACAACTCCAAATGGATACGGAAAGACCAAAGGAAAAGCTTAGGACCGAAGGTGAGTGATTGTAATTACTTTAAGATTTCTTTAAGTAATTTAAAATAATAGGGTTTCCAATAGTTGTAGTTTTACTACGATTTTTGGAATAACATTTTTAGCAGTTTTATTTACAGTTTTTAGAATTATTTTCAGTCTACTTCCTTTTAGCTATTCTTTTCAGTAATTTTATTTTATTTCTGTTAATTATAATTTATTACTGTTAAGCATAGCTTTTTATTTGCAGAATTTAAGTTTATTTACTGTTATTTATTATTTACATCTTTTTCGACGTTTTGGATTTTATGCAAGCATCTATTCTCTTCATCCCTCTTTTCTTCGCGTATGGATAAGAATAAATTAAACACAAATATGGATTATATAAGTAAGAATATTGAATGAAGAAAATAAGATGTAAATTATAGAGAATGCAATAAATAATGGAATTGGACTGCAATAAATAATGGAACTGGACTGCAATAAATTATGGAACTAGACTGCAATAAATTATGGAATTGGACTATAATAAATAATGGAATTGGACCGAAGTTACGCCTAATTATAATTAGAAATGGACTAATTAAAGATAATTGGCATAGTTATAACTTAGAATTATACCTAAATAGAGTAAAAGATGAAAGGAGCTTATTTTCACACTTAGACCTTGGGTTAAGTAATAAGCATGATTATAACGTAGGTTATAATAAGAAAAAGAAATAGAATGAGGCTTAGTTTAAGGCTTGGGATAAATTAATAAGCGTAGAAAGTAAAAATGATAACAAAGGCTTATTTAAATAATTTATCTAAGTTAATAAGCAAAGATGAAAGTAGGACCTATACCAAATAACATTCCCTATTAGACGAAACGGTGTCTCACATTAGTCTAAAGTGAAATGAAGGCACGCTTCTGCTAAGAATGGTAGTAATTGGTCAAATAGAAGTCTAAATCATGGTGATTTGGATGAAGGGCGCAACTAGATATTGTTTGGATGAAGGGCCAGTACCAACAGCATTTCCCCTATTTTTCTACGGACACACGGTGATCTCACATTAGCCTGAAGTGAGATGACGGGCACGCTATGCTGGATGTTGGAGGTAATAAGAAGACCTAATAGGTGGAGAAAAAGGTAGCATGGGCATGGTGGCAGTTACACGTGCGACTTCCAATTTGATGCTCAGTAATAGCTATGAGTTCCAAGCGCTTAGTATGACTGTCTTTAATAGACACCATTGCCTTCTGTGTAGGGAGCTATATATGTTGTCCGGATCCATAGTAGTTGCTCTGTGCATCTTTTGTAGATAACATTGGCTGCTGTGTAGGGAGTTATATAGCAGCTGGTCCACAGTAAGGTCTATGGAGTAGCAGGCCGATCAAAAAGGGTAGAATTCGGGTCACATCTTAATTACAGGATTAGGAATTCAGCCTAATTAAATCAGAACAAGTGCAAGAAATCAAAGTTAACCTATCTTGAGAAATATTTAATCGTATTTATTTTCAGTTTATCTCTTTCCTATTTCTTTTATTAATATGTATGCTAGAACTATTGAAGAGTCTATTACTTTTATCTTGCTTAAAAACTCTAGTAATTACTATCATTCGCCAGATTTTTAGTCTGACCCACTCCTCTATTTTCCCCTTCCCTCCCACCTTAGGCAATCAAGGGAGAAGTTAGTAGGTTGTTGCAGCTTGGAGTTCCTTGGAGGAGATTTCTTTTATGTACTTCTTTTAATTTCAACTTTTGTTCTTCTATGTACTAGCTTATTTTAAGGGATATTATGTACTCTGATTTTTGAGACTATGAGTTTTTGTGTCATGAGACATATTGAATTTTTAGGCATGTATTTGGTATTTGGTATTTGACTTATTTATGAAGCTTATTTTAATTAAGTTATTATTTTAAGTTTCCGCTGTTTTTATCCATTTTTGTCTTGTGAATCTTAGTCTCTGTTAGTTTTATTTATACCTACAATGCACCACGCCTTTTAATGTGTCCTTTTTGGGTATATTAAGGGGTATGGAGGTGTTTCACTTGGTATTAGAGCCTAAGGTTACAGGGTTCCAAAAATTTATTTTGAAAGTAAAGTATTTTTCCAAATAACTTGTTTTAAAAGTAATTTTCAGAAAAGAACTCTTAGAAATAGTTTTTAAGTATAAAAGAGTTTTTATAAAAATCCCCTCAAAGTCCAGTTCAATCTTCTTTCGAGCCTAAGTTTCCTTTTCTTTACATAGTATGGCTGACTGGTTCCGTAGAGCTACGGTACTAGAGGTGCAAGGGGAAGCACCCAATACAACACCGGTAGGTGGAAATCCTTTTAATCCACCTACACCAGCTGATTTTTCTAAGCTATGCAAGGACTTCACTGGCATATGGGGCGGAACGTTTTCTGGCATGAAGGATTTCAAGGAAACACAAGCTAGGTTGGAAGATATGGAGCAAAGATTTAGGATGTTAGATTTGGAGGACCTCGGAAGTGAATCAAGAAAAGTGAAAACGTAAGCGTTGTAGAATGACTAGTCATTACGCAAAAGGCTGTAAGAAGGCAGGAATGAAGGGAAGATGTTTCAATTGTGGACAGCTTGGTCACTTTAGTATGTTTTGTCCCCAGAAGGTGGGGCAAAGAGCGAGTGCACCTGCAGCGCAGATTCAGGCTTTGGATGCAACACCTTTCAGCACCGGACCAGATCAAGGGATGAAAATTTGGTTTCTATTTATGATTTTCCTATTTAGACTCTTTTCGATCCTAGAGCGTCACACTCCTTCATGTCTAGTTCTTTGGTAGATTGTTTGCACTTAGACATCTCTTTAGTAGTAGACCCCATTATTGTTTCAAACCCCATGGGAGGATCGGCACTCTTGTCTATGGTTTGTAGGGATTGAAAATTTATATCCTAGGCATAGAATTTGATTATAACGCCTATATTCTGGGATTTTCGGGGTATGGGATGATTTTGGAAAAAGATTGGCTATCCACATATGGGACTATATTAGATTGTGAGAGGAGAATCGTTAGACTAGAGACATGCATCAGTAGGACTCTCGAGATTTCTTGCGACCCGCAAGGGTCAGTTATGTTGAGCTTCCTTTATTCCCTCGATTCATCATCAGAGTGAGATTCAGTTCATGTCGACAGAGGTTTTTCCAAACATCTTTGAGGAGGTTAGGAGACTACCTCCTAAGAGAGAGATTGACTTCAGGATTTATTTTGCTAGCCAGTAGCATTACCTGTAGGGCATATGGCGCCTAGGGAAAGGAAGGGATTGAGCAAGCGGATCTGTGAGCTTTGGAGAAAGGTTTCATAAGAAGGAGCATATCGGAGTGGGGAGCGCTAGTCATCTTCGCTACCAAAGCAGGTGGTTCTCTTTGACTTTGCATTAACTATAGAGGATTGAATAAGCTCAGAAAGAAGAACCATTATCCACTCTCTAGGATAGATGATCTTTTTTATGAGTTAGTTGGCTCTTCGGTATTCTCCCAGCTTGATTTAGCCACTGGATTTCATCAGCTTAGGGTCGCTGATGATAACATTGATAAGACCGCATTTAGGACACTATACGGATTCTTTGAGTGTTTAGTCATGACTTTTGGGCTAACCAATGTCCCAGCTTATTCTATAAATTAGATGAACCATGTTTTTAGAGATGTCCTAAAATAAAGTTCGTGGTGGTATTCGTGGTCGGCATTTTGGTGTTTTCCAAGAAGTATGGAAGAGCATGTTATTCATTTAAAGAAGGTTCTTTGTACGCTTCGTGTTCGTCAGTTGAGAGCAGAGTTCTTGAAGTATCACTTTTGAAGTGCGTTTATTGGGGCATAGAGAATGTCTACACATGGTAGGGATTTAAGAAATGGTTTCGTGCATTTAGGATTGGGATTATGGAAATCCAAAGAGAGGTAGGCAAAGATTAGAAATGTACAATAAATTTCAGTAGATAAGCAGAGAAGAAAGTCCATGTGTAGGTAATTGCAGAAATTGTAATTGTCTCAAACAAGTGGATTTGATGGTAATGCCTTAGAATAAATATGAGTATACAAGAGGAATAGGAGTAAAAGCCTTTAGTTTAGGAAAAGTACTCAGAGTGTAGTAAGTAGGAAGACCCACTTTATGCTAAGCTCAATAAAATGAAATTTTCGAAACTAAAAAGTTGAATTTTTTTTGTAATGGTTGGAATTGAAAATTTTTATTGTTGATATTTTCTTTCAGAAATTAAACAGGGGGTTTTTGAAGAATGGTATGAAATTTAAGTCGGTTTTTATATAATGAAAAATTGGAATTCTTTTTGAATAATTATGGAATATACATAAATAACTCACTAGATTCATTGTAAGTAAACAAAGATTTTAAACATAAAAGCCTAGAGTGTATCAAGTATCGAAAACGTAGATTACAACTTTTATCGTTGTAATAAATGTTTTCGGAGAAAATAAGTGGTACATAGGCTATAACACTATTGTTATAGTAAATGACCATCAAGAGAAATATTTTTACATAGGTATATGAGATTTATTGGTATTTATTTAATTGAATCCATGCATTAGTATTTTTTTGGGTTGTAGTAACGGTGTTTTACGCAACACCCGTTTTAACCCTAATAAAGATGTATTTTAAAAGGTAATTTCTAAGTATAGAAACAAAATGGTTTGTAAAGTACACTTATTATTAATAAGTATAAGGAAGTGTTTTTGTAGTTATGGAAATATTAAAACAGTTTTGAAGATGAGTTTTTCTGAAGAAGAAAAATGTGTAAGTTAGATATTAGAAAATATTTATCATGGAAGAGTATAATTTAAACATATTTTAATCTATTGGAATGAAAAGAACAATGGTATGATTTTCTATGAAACCGATAAAAATGTTTTGTGCAAGTTACAAGGAATACATGAAAGAGATATACAAGGTATGAAAAGCACCATATTTTGTATAGCCTATTTCGAAAAGAAAAAATATATATAATAAGTTCCTTGTAATTTCACATAAACATGAAATTCTCTTTTAAAAGGTTCATAGAAGATTTTAGCATTAATAACCTCTCATAAGAGAAAGCAGTTCCAATACATTAAGATATGAGACGGTTAGGTGTAATAAGAAGCTATTTTGAAAACATATAAAGGATATTTTAAAGATATTTTAAAAGAAAATGGTTTGGTGAAAAAGTAAATAAGTTTTTAAAATGAAAAACTTAATAAAAGTAAAATTGGAAAATTCAAATTTTTATAGAAAAACTGTAAAAGTCTTTAAAAGAAATAGAGGAATAAGTTTTAGACTTAAAAATTTGGAAGTTTTTTCCTCTAGGTTTGGGAAATAATATTAAGTGACCAAGTCTTTTTGAAATTAATAGAAACTGAAGAGATAACACTTTTAAAGACAAAGATTTTGGGATTTGATGTTTAAATTTTTTTAGAAACCTTAGTTTTTAAAACAAGGTGATAATACCAAACCAAACTCTTAAATGTGGAGTAGATAAGAATCATTTCCTAGTAGTAATGGAAAAGGTATAAGGAGACAACAGTAATTACTTTTAGGAGTAATAATGGAAGTTTCCGTAAAGTGGATAGGACACTAGTAAGAACCTAGGAATGTTGATTCATGAAGAACAGAAAAATGAAATTAGTAGGATAGTAAGACAAGCATGGTTGAGAATGAGTATTCTTGATTTTGGAAGAACTTGGGAAAAGCACCTTTCTTTAGTGGAATTCATATGGTAATAGTTCTCAAGCTAGCATTGGAATAGCACCTTTTGAAGCTCTTTTTGGGAAGGCCGTGTAAGACGTCTTCATGTTGGTTGGAGTCTACAAAAAGGTTGCTTATTGGTTCCGACATAGTTAGAGAGATTTCAGAGAAGACTAATTTAATTAGGAGAAAATTTGTATCTCATATCCATGTCTCTTTGATAATAGGTTTTGGAATTTTCTTTTTCCATCTTTTGTTTTGAATAGGTTCTTTCCTTTATTATCCTTTGGGAGGGTAGGACTTAGGATTTAACCTATGGATGGTAGGATTTGATGTAAACATGTTAATAGAACATATTATGAATGATGTATGCTAGTGGTTGCAAGTGTTGGCTAGTGGATGCTATGGACGCATATAGGTACACTAGGCACTATTATTCTTTAGGGATCGGCCTAACTAGGACACTAGAGCACATGCTTATGGATGTGTGCGCATTTTTATTGTTGGAGATGTTTCATCCGGTCTCCCCGAACCAGACATGCCGGACCACCCAAAAGTCTCCCACCGAATCAAAGCCTTCCTAACTCCCACCGAATCAAAGCCTTCCTAACTCCCACCGAATCAAAGCCTTCCTAACTCCAACCGGACCAACCCATTGCCGGTCCAAATCTCCTGCCGAACCAACCGGACCAACCCTCCTGCCGGTCCAAACCTCGCCTCCAACCACCGAACCAACTCATTGCCGGACCAAGCCTCGCCTCCAACCACCGAACCAAAGTCCTATCAGGCCAGATTGTAGCAGCCCAGGCCCACCAGCTGCTATATACCTCCAAGACCCCTACCCCCAGCCTCACTCTATAAATAGAGGGGCAGGGGTACAGCAATGGGGGACAAGTTTGAGAGCTCAAGCACGGAAGGAACTTTCAAACAACTTTCTTTTACTTATATCAAAGCTTTGTACTTGTAATCAGAATAATTGAAGAGAAATAACATATAAAGTGGACGTAGGCACATTCTTGCTGAACCACTATAAATCTGCGTGTCTTTTTACAGTTTAGCCCCTGTTTTTTACGTATTTGCATAAATCGCTCGAATCACTAAGAATCACATAAGATCTACTAAATCATACAACTTCGAGGTGTTTGTCCATTTTTTGTGCAAACATTTTTGGTGCTTTCATTGAGAGCTGAGCCTGTCATGCTGCCTAACCATAGAAACGCCAGTGAACGGGGCCGAGCTAGAGTCCAGCCCGAAGTTGGACCCGAGGAAGTGCTCAGATCAGAACCCAACAGGGGGAGATCAAGGCAAGGGCCAACTGTAGCTGACCCAAGCATGCTCCCAGAAGATCAAAGGCAGCCACGGGAAAATGTGAGGAATGATAGACGATACCATCCCTACAGGTCATCTGGACGGAATCAATCCCACAGAACAGAACCAAACTCATTTCTGTCTACTCCAAGTTCTGATGAAAGGATGGCACGCTTATTCAGAGAGTGTGTCCAACGGGAGCAAAGAGATCTAGGGATAGGCGCTAGGGTAACCAGTCCTTTCGCCCGCAATATCGAAATTGCTATCACCCCCGAGAATGGAAGATGCCAACAATGGAACCCTACAAAGGAACCTCCGATCCCGTTGTACACTTACAAAGGTACACGCAGCATATGCTCATGAGTGGAGCAACAGAGGGAGTACTGTGCAAATGCTTTCCGCTCTTCTTAGCAGATCTTGCTACCTCCTGGTTCTGTCATCTACCCCAAGGATCCATCAGCTCGTGGGAAATGTTGAAAGAAAAATTTATCAGTCAGTTCCGCATTCATGTGGAGCAACCTAAGGACGCTTATTCCTTATCCAGCGTCAAACAGAAACCTGGAGAAAAGCTGCAGCAATACCTAACCAGATTCAACGCCGCAGCAGCCGCAGTCCAAGATGCCGATGAGAAGCTTATCCTAATGGCCCTCTACAGTGGTGTGCATCCGGACACTAAATTTGCTAGAAGGTTGACAAAAGAAAAGCCAGCTACTTTACCCGATTTCTTCCATGAAGCCGGGAAATACATGAGGCTTGAGGACGCTGCCGTTGAGGGGCAGTCAGGACAGCAAAATAAGACAACCCATGGCAACGCCCCTGCTGTGGCAAGGGACGTTCGAAGAACTGATTCCAGAGACAATGCTGGGGGCAAGAAGGGAGAAAAGCGCCTATATCGGCCAGGGCCAAGATTCGACACTTACACTCCTTTGAACGAGACCGTCGAAAATATCTTCCTTGCCACCCAAGGCGAAGTTAGGTACAAACGCCCACCGTACAAGAAGGAATCAGATAACGCACAGAAGTCTGGAAAATTCTGCCGCTTCCACGAATCTCACGGGCATGATACTAACGAATGCCATCATCTCCGAGATCTGATTGAGGAACACATCAGAAGAAAGAAACTGGAACGTTATGTAAAAGGTCAGGACAGGACCCCAGCTCCTGCCAATGAAAACCCAAGGCTACCCTCCCCGGGGGCCGACAGGGGGAACCGCAACGCTAGCAGCTCTAGTCAGGAAAAGATAGTGGTCCATACCATCTCAGGAGGGCCACACATCGCAGACAGAAGCTGGAAAGAGATGGAAAGATACGGAAAGTCGCTTAGAGACAATAAAGACTATGTCAATTCAGTTATAGAAGAGCGCCACCCGAAGCGGAAAGAAAGTAATGACATCACGTTCGGTAAGCGTGACCTAAGGAAGGCAGTACCCTCACATGGATCCCATGGTCATCTCTGCCCGACTTGGTCCCGCCGAAGTCTACCGAATCCTGGTAGACACTGGAAGCTCGGTAAACATCCTGTTCAAACACGCATTCAACAAAATGAAGCTATCAATGAAGGATGTATCCCCCTGCGATAAACCACTACACGGCTTCATTGGAGACGCAAAGATGCCCCTCGGGCAACTGGACCTTTTTGTTGAGATTGGAAGCCATCCCCGCTCTGCTGTACGGAAACAAACATTTGTGCTAATAGAAAACCAGTCAGCCTACAACGCCTTCTTGGGAAGGTCATCCTTGTCTGACTTCCAAGTTGTCTTAGCCCCATGGTGCCTAAAGATGAAATTCCCAACGGACAATGGAGTAGGGGAAGTGGAAGGAGATCAGGACGTTGCTCGAGACTGCTATGTGACTGAACTTCGCAACAACCACAGGAAGGATAAAGGGAAGGGTGTAGAGATTGCCCTCTGCACAAAAAGTCTAGAAGCGTAGCAATTAAAGAAAGCCCCTCCTCTTCAATATACCAGCGACCCTTTCAATGAATTAGATCCTAGAGACAAAGAGGAGGAGGCCACCGCCGAACCTGTAGAGGCTATGTAATTTATATCTGTAGACAAACACGACTCAAGTAGACTGTTGAAAATTTGGTCCCAACTAAAAACCGAGTTGAAGGAACAACTCATCGATTTTCTCCGCCACAACTTGGATGTATTTGCTTGGTCACACGCTGACATGACCGGAATCTCCCCCGACATAGCATGCCACGTATTAAACATTGATCATACCAAGGCGCCTGTAAAGCAAAGAAAGAGAAGTATGGAGGCAGAGCGATCAGCAGCCCTCGATGAAAAAGTAAAAAATCTACTCGCCAATGACTTCATACGAGAAGCTATCTACCCGGAATGGATCGCAAACCCGGTGCTGGTAAAAAAGGCTAATGGGAAGTGGCGAACCTGCATTGACTTTTCCAACCTAAACGATGCCTGCCCAAAGGATTGCTTCCCACTTCCCAGAATCGACCAACTTGTAGACAGCACAGCCGGGCACGAACTCCTATCCTTTATGGATGCATACTCAGGATATAACCAAATTCCTATGCATGCTCCCGACCAAGACCACACTAGTTTTATCACCGACCGGGGCTTGTACTGCTATAAGGTAATGCCTTTCGGACTTAAAAATGCAGGAGCCACCTACCAGCGCCTCGTCAACAAGATGTTTGCAGGGCTGATAGGACAAACTATGGAAGTATATGTGGATGACATGCTAGTAAAGTCAAGGAAAGACATAGATCACGTGAGCCACCTAGGCAAGATGTTTCAAGTACTTCGACAATTTGGAATGAAGTTGAATCCGCTAAAATGCTCCTTCGGAGTGTCATCTGGAAAGTTCTTAGGATTCATCGTTCATGCCAGAGGGATAGAAGCAAACCCTGAACAAGTCCGAGCGCTAAGGGATATCAAGATACCTTCCACTCGGAAGGAAATGCAAAGTTTGAACGGAAAAGTGGCCGCTCTAAGCCGATTCATCTCCAAGGCGACGGACAAGTGCGTCCCTTTTTTTGAAGCTCTAAAGAAAGACAAGGGAAAGTTCGAATGGACTGACGAATGCCTGACCGCTTTCCTTCACTTAATCGAACACCTCCAGAAACCACCGGTGCTCTCAACTCCAAGCGAAGGAGAAGAATTATACCTATACCTCGCTGTGTCATCCCACGCCCTAAGCGCCGCCTTGGTAAGGGAAGATAACCGCATGCAGCGGCCAGTTTATTTCGTCAGCAAAAGGTTTACTAGGGCAGAAGTCAGATATCCTAAACTTGAAAAGCTAGCATACTGTTTACTTATCACATCACGGAAGCTGCGTCACTACTTCCAGTCCCATTCCATCAAAGTTCTGACCGATCAACCACTGAGGCAGGTACTCCATCGCCCCGACACTTCTGGGCGACTACTTAAATGGTGCATTGAACTGAGTCAGTATGATATCACCTATCACCCTCGCACCGCCATCAAGGGACAGGCCATGGCTGACTTCATTGCAGAATTCACTACCAACGAAGATAAGGAGCAATTGGAAATAACAGGAGACATCAAATGGAATCTCTTTGTGGATGGCGCGTCGAACGAACAAGGCTCGGGGGCAGGTGTTGTAATAATCACTCCCAGGGGAAATAAACTGCACTATGCTATAAGGTTGGAGTTCGCTGCCACCAACAACGATGCAGAATATGAAGCAGTGATAGCCGGACTAGAAATTGCCATCGAGATCGAAGCCAATTCTTTGTGTCTTCACAGCGATTCTCAGCTTATTGTTAATCAAATACTAGGGGAATTCCAAGCTCGAGAAGAACGACTCATAGCATATCTAAAGAAGACCAAATTACTTCTCAGCCGATTGGACCACTACTTAGTCAAACACATCCCTCGGGAGGAGAACCGAGAGGCCGACGAATTAGCAAAGCAAGCAAGTGTGAGAGACATCACCATCTTCGGGGCAGTGACCATCTCAAAGCAAATGGCGCCAAGTTTTGAATAAGTGAATCTGATAACTGCAACCGAGGAAGCAACTTGGATGACTCCCATCCGAAACTACCTACAAAGTGGCACACTACCCGACGGGCGTAATGAAGTCAAGAAAATCTTGAGGAAAGCGTCCCGCTATACAATACAAGAAGACATCCTCTATCGGCGCGGTTTCTCTAACCCATTATTAAGGTGTGTCGCCGGAAGGGAAGCCAAGGAAATCTTATCCAACATCCATCAGGGGAGCTGTGGAGATCACACCGGAGGGCAAACATTAGCAAAAAAGATACTCCGATACGGATATTTCTGGCCCACCTTAAGCAAGGACGCCTTAGATTTTGTCAAGAAGTGTGACAGATGCCAAAAATTTGCTAAGATTCCACGGCTACCAACAACTGAGATTACTCAAATGACCAGCCCTTGGCCCTTCGCAATATGGGGAATTGACTTAATCGGCGAGCTACCGATGGGCCGAGGCGGGGCCAAATATGCTATAGTGGCAGTTGATTATTTCACCAAATGGGTGGAAGCAGAACCTCTGAATAAAGTATCTTCAGCAAAAGTTATTAACTTCTTGATCAAAAATGTTCTATGCAGGTATGGAGTCCCACTCAAAATCATATCAGACAATGGACTTCAGTTTGACAGCGAGGAATTCGCCAACTGGTGCCGAGAGCACGGAATTCATAAAAGCTTCTCATCCGTAGCGTATCCCCAGGCAAACAGACAAGTCGAAGCAGTCAACAAAATTCTGAAGACTCTGATCAAAAAGAAGCTCGAAAAGTCAAAGGGCGCTTGGGTGGACGAACTCCCTACGGCACTGTGGGCTTACCGCACATCTTTCAGAACATCAACGGGGCACACTCCTTTCTCTTTGGCTTACGGATCGGAGGCTATGCTCCCAGTTGAAACCATTGTGCCTTCCCACCGTAGGATCCACTATAACCCAGAAGAGAATGAAGAGCTCCTCAACATGTCTTTGGATCTAGTCGAGGAAAGAAGAAATGATGCAGTCCTTAAAGCAGCAGCCCACAAACAAAAAGTGGCGGCACACTACAACTCCAAAGTCAAGCATCGTACCTTACAGGAAGGGGATCTTGTCCTCAAGCGAATCTTCCCTCGCCCCGGAGCACTAGACCCAATCTGGGATGGACCATATGTAATTCATAAAGATCTCCACAACGGAGCCTATATTTTGTCAACAGTGGACGGAGAGGTGTTCCAGAGGGCATGGAACATCCAACACCTCCGTCGATACTTTTCTTAACTTGTATTTCCCATATGAAGTGAATTAACAAAGAGAATCAGTGGACGTAGGCATTTTCGTGCCGAACCACTTTAAAAAACCTTGTCTCTTTTTTAAACTTGTTCCTTTGTATCTTGGCTGCTTGTTAACTTTATCCTTTTCTGTTGAACAAAATCCTGAGTATATAGCATTTCTATTCAAAGCACTCCACAACGCAACTTCACCTGGACAAGACCCAGCAGGTACTATGCGAATCTATGCCCTCGCCAATGAGACACTTTTGCTCCAGCATCCCTCTGCTGTGGGTTAACTCATTGCTCACGACGGCCCTTAAAGCCAACTGTAATGAGCCGATTATAAGCCACCGAGAAGGCCGACTATAGCCGAGGCAGCTCATTACGGCGTTAGGCTCGCCGGCAACTGTGAACCGACTATAAGCCCCAACATAAGGTGTGGCCAGCCAGGGGCAGTTCACAGTTGACGATCGGCACCCACGCTAGCCGGCCACAGTAAATCGAATAATACCCACGATTACGGGCCATAATGGCCCGGGTAGTTACTGTGCGCGATCTCGGCTCCGATGTGTCTTAAGTGCGGCTGTGGTAAAAAAGAATTTACTCCCCGCGGAGGCGTAAGATGGGTGACGAATGTCTCCAAGACCCACAGCTAGGGAAAGTGACTACAAAACCCGTTTGCCACGAACTTAAGCACATCGAAGGCCTTCCGTGATTGGACGTTTTACCTTTTCACGTATTTCAATTTTACTTAAAAAGCTTTTTCCCTATCCTCTATAACAATCCCTAAAGTACATGATACAGAGCAGGAGATACTCGCCAATGGGTGTAGGGACTCACAGTGGCAGGACATTCGACTACATTCCATGCTCGGTCATACAAGATATTCAAGACTGCCATCTACGATTAAAACATGAAAGGCGGTATAATCAAGGAGCCGGCTGCAGTGGAGCTTTATCCTTGCCCTATTGACCCCCTGTCCAGTCAAAAAAAAGGGACTCATTAGCAATAAGCAACCAAGTTGATGGAGAAACTAAAAAGGGAGACTTACCAACGCCTGCTTCCTGACTATCCTGATCGTCATCCTCTACCTGCACGCCTACCTCCTCAGCGGCAAGCAACCACATACCTTCCTTCACCGCCACCTTCTCCTCCTTGGCAAACTGGGCAGTGACCGCATCCATGCTGAAGGCCACGCCACCCTCTTTATCCGCATCGGCCTTGGCCTCCTCCAGAGCCCGAAGATAGATCTTAGCCATGATCCTGGGATAATCATCCATCCAGGATAGGTTGCCCTGCTTCCAGGTTCGGAAGTACATGTCCTGAAGCATTTCGTCCATCATCCCCTCATTCTCCTCAAACTCCCTCATCCGGGCCTCGGAAGCCAACAACCTCCCAACGGCAGCATCTCTCTCCGATCGGTATCTCGAGCAGTCAGCTAGAAGGGATCCCCGCATTGCCTCCATCTCCTCCCTCAACTTGGCTTGAGCAAGCTCTGCAGCCTCAAGTTTCCCGGACAATTCCTCCACCTGCTCAAGATCCGCTTTCCGAACCTCGTCCACCGTGGCAATAGCCATGTCAATCCGTTCTTTGCAAGTAGCTTCCATTTTCCACAATTCGGCCCGACTGGCCTCTTCCATGGTTTTCCTTAATCGTCCAGTAGCAGCCTCATGCTGAGAAATCTGAATAGCCTGATCCGCAAGTTGTTTGGCCTGATCCGAAACCACCAATCGAAGTCGGATATTGGCGCTCCCAATCTCCTCTCCGGCCTTAACCAGCCGGGCATGATGCCCCATCAGCTTCTTAGTCTCCTCCACCACCCGATCAATATTATCCTTGGCCTCGTCTCCCATAGTGATTATACGAGTAGTGAGTAAATCGAGATCTAAGGACTTAGCTTCATCAAGTACTCGTACCATGGGGTTGCGGGGGAGAAGGTGTTCACCGGTGACTTCGTCAAAGGTAATATCATGAGAGCTTGGATACAGATCAGGATGACCCGCAAATGGATTACGAGCCAAGTCAGGACGGTCGATATGAGTAACAGAAGGGTTTCCGGACGGGTGCGGAGAAGGTGCAAACTCGCTATCCTCCTCCGTGATATCATGAAGAGGCTGAGCCGGGAACTGAGGACCAGGCGAAGGTTCGGATAAAGGACGACTCCTCTTTCTCTGCTGAATACCCTCTTCGATAACCCCGAGAAGAGGATGGTAGCCGACTACATCCCCGGAGCGGTGGGTCGAAGGCTTCGGCTTGACAGAAGTTTTAGAAAGCTTGTACTGTTCAAGCCTGTGCCGAAAATCTGAGGCTTTGATCGTTTTACCTGCTCCTGATATGAAGAAAAAGTGTCACAAGCATATATTGTTCTATACTTCGAGAAAACACGGCAAATTAAAAGGAGAGAAACACATATGTGGTTGTACAAACCCTGGGGAGGAGTAGGATACTGCAATAGGTCCTGGATTTCATTCCAGGACGGGAGCGGGTCATAAAATATTCCTAAGTCCCTATCATTAGTGAAGCATGCAGGAGTCAAGAGTTCACCTTGAGTCGTCGGAGCCACCCTGGCTGGAATGGTCTGGGAAGACTCGCTTGCACCGGTCCCGGCCTTGTCCGCTTTCCCGGTTTTCTCTACCAAAGCTGGATCTTCGTCCAGTCCCTCGAAAGCCTGGTGGAACGCATCATCCGTCCACTCCTGAATCTCGCCCGCTTGCCCAGGAAGCAAGGCCCCGATGCCATCGCCACCTTTATCACCTTCCCGACCATCTCCACCCTCGCCTCTTTCCTCCTCTATGTCTTCCTCCTCTCGGGTAAGTGGACAATTGCTGGGGGAGGGACCGTCCGACTTCTTGAGTTTCTTACCTCCGACAGCTGGAGGTTTTGTGAAAGGTTTCCTCTTGCTACTCTCTACCGTAACACCTTCCTTGGTCTGAGCAGCCGCCCTCTCCTCCGCCGTTTCCCTCAGCTTAACTACTGACTGCTGTGGAAGGATTAAGTTATACTCCAGAAGAATCGCATTTCTGATCAAGAAGGCAGATGATCTATATTTCCCAAGAATAGCTTCTATCTCAGCCACCGTCTGAACCAGGCGGTCAGTCTCCACAACCGCAAAGCCACCTGTCGCTAGCAAAAATGAGGAAGTATGAGAAAAAGCATCGCAATCATAATGGAAATTATAAGTAAAAGCATTCGACTTACATCCCGAAGTAAAGCGCCGAATTGAAACAGAGTCGTCCCTAACAAAGAACCATTCCCTCTTGAACATGCTGAATTTGGAATACAGATCCAAGACCGGCTTGAAGGTCACAGCTGACTCCAAGCTAATGTATGGGGACCCCTTCTTATAGCCCCTCAGGTTATATAGATACCGGATCTCTCGGTTGGAAGGAGCACGACCATACTTCCTCCGGAAAATGACGAAGAGGCTCACCAGTATAGCATAGGAGTTGGGTTGAAGCTGGAACGGGGCCACCTTAAGGTATGTGAGGAAGCTAGCTATCCAAGCGTTCAGAGGAGGGATGGCACCACACATGCAGTGGTATCTGCTGTAGGCGAAGTACCCTTCAGGAGGATCATACGGCATAACATCTCTCACAGGCAATAGCAAGCGCGCCCTATCGATTCCAAAGGATCGGGAGATGACATCAAGCTGCTCCTCCTTGAGGGAACTAGGAAAACAATCGGGCGGGGAGTTCAGAAGTTCCTGAGGGCCGTACCCGTCCACTAGTGATCTCGGGGTTGGTCCGTGACGTTCTGGATTCGGCTGAGCTGGGGGCACGGCAGAGGAACCTCCTTCGCCCCCGGATTTCTTCTTGTCTGATCGAGTTTCCGCTTTGCGAGACATTATCTACAATACCGGAAAAACACATTGTTAGAACAGAAGATGTAAACAAGTATATGACGTCATTCAGTAAAAACATATTCAGTATCATTTTTATTCGGAATTCAAGATCCCTGAGTTCATCCGGTTACTCAAGTGTAAAACTCATTCGGCATCCCAATGTGAGAGTTCATTCGGTCAATCCAATCAATAGCTCATTCGGCATCTCGATGTGAGAATTCATTCGGTTAGTCAGGGGTCCAAAATTTCCGAGTTCATTCGGTAGCCTAGCCCTAGAAGTTCGTTCGGCAGAAAACAAGCTCACCTAATTCGGCAGTTCGAATGATTGATTCGGTTATCGCAGTTGGTAAGGAAATATGAAGGTTAGGGACTCCTATTTATAAAGCAAGGTTTGATAGCCGGACCAGATGGATCGGTCCTCAGGCCGAATATAATGGCTCGGCTGGAACAAAGCGCGGCACCTATAAGCACGTGCCCCACTTTGGGGGGCAAGTGTTGGAGATGTTTCATCCGGTCTCCCCGAACCAGACATGCCGGACCACCCAAAAGTCTCCCACCGAATCAAAGCCTTCCTAACTCCCACCGAATCAAAGCCTTCCTAACTCCAACCGGACCAACCCATTGCCGGTCCAAATCTCCTGCCGAACCAACCGGACCAACCCTCATGCCGGTCCAAACCTCGCCTCCAACCACCGAACCAACTCATTGCCGGACCAAGCCTCGCCTCCAACCACCGAACCAAAGTCCTATCAGGCCAGATTGTAGCAGCCCAGGCCCACCAGCTGCTATATACCTCCAAGACCCCTACCCCCAGCCTCACTCTATAAATAGAGGGGCAGGGGTACAGCAATGGGGGACAAGTTTGAGAGCTCAAGCACGGAAGGAACTTTCAAACAACTTTCTTTTACTTATATCAAAGCTTTGTACTTGTAATCAGAATAACTGAAGAGAAATAACATATAAAGTGGACGTAGGCACATTCTGGCTGAACCACTATAAATCTGCGTGTCTTTTTACAGTTTAGCCCCTGTTTTTTACGTATTTGCATAAATCGCTCGAATCACTAAGAATCACATAAGATCTACTAAATCATACAACTTCGAGGTGTTTGTCCATTTTTTGTGCAAACATTTATTTTTTCCATGGTTGCTATAAATGGATGTTTATCACATGATTGTTGCATTTGGATGATGTTTGTAGCACGCATATAAAATTATCAGTTATCATTAGAAATTTTTTGCATTCATTTGGATACATAGCACGGACATGATTGCATAAAAGGAGGTCAACTGAATCAGTGGACCGCCTAATCTTTTGCATTAGTTAAGGACATTTACACTACACTAATTGCATAAGTATTATACATCGCATTAGAAAAATTTAAGGAAAAAAGATGAATGGTTGATGATTGTGTAGTTGGTTATAGAATTGGATGAAAACATTTGGTACATTCTTTTATCCTTAGAGATTTCAGGGATGAAATCCCTTAAGGAGGGGAGAATGTAACAACCCAAAAATTTAACCCGTAATAATTAATTTGTTAATTAATTAAATAATAATATAACTTTGTGAAATTATTAAAATTGAACCATGGGAGTTGCACCATTGTGTCCGTGGTAATTTTCTGGTCAATTTCCATATATAGAACATCAGAATCCGAGTCAATATGAAGAAGTTATACATGAAACAAGAATCACAAATTAAAAGAAAAAAAATATGATATATTGGCTAAGCCGACCACCAGGTCGACCTAACCTCACCCCAGTTCGACCGGTCGGTCGAACTGGATATAAGGGCGGTCGACCCGCTTCTGCAAATAGAATGAGGTTTATTTTAAGACTTGGGATAAATTAATACGCGTAGAAAGTAAAAATGATAATAAAGGCTTATTTAAATAATTTATCTAAGTTAATAAGCAAAGATGAAAGTAGGACCTATACCAAATAGCATTCCCTATTAGACAAAACGGTGTCTCACATTAGTCTGAAGTGAGATGAGGGCACGCTTATGCTAAGAATGGTAGTAATTGGTCAAATAGAAGTCCAAATCACGGTGATTTGGATAAGGGATGCAACTAGATATTGTTTGGATGTAGGGCCAGTACCAACAACATTTCCCCTATTTTTCTACGGACACACGGTGATCTCACATTAGCCTGAAGTTAGATGAGGGGCACGCTATGCTGGATGTTGGAGGTAATAAGAAGACCCAATAGGTGGAGCAAAATGTATCATGGGCATGGTGGCAGTTACGCATGTGACTTCCATTCGGGTGCTCAGTAATAGCTATGAGTTCCAAGCGCTTAGTATGGACGTCTTTAGTAGACACCATTGCCTTATGTGTAGGGAGCTATTTATGTCATCCGGATCTACAGTAGTTTCTCTGTGCATCTTTCGTAGATACCATTGGCTACTGTGTAGGGAGTTATATAGCAGTTGGTCCACAGTAAGGTCTATGGAGTAGCAGGCCAATCAAAAAGGGTAGAATTAGGGTAACATCTTAATTACATGATTAGGAATTCAGCCTAATTAAATCAGAACAAGTGCAAGCAATCAAAGTTAACCTATCTTGAGAAATATTTAATCGTATTTATTTCCTGTTTATCTCTTCCCAATTTCTTTCATTATCCTTATGTATGCTAGAACTATTGCAGAGTCTATTACTTTTATCTTGCTTAAAGACTCTAGTAATTACCGTCATTCACCAGACTTTTAGTCTGACCCACTCCTCTATTTTCCCCTTCACCCCCCTTAGGCAATCAAGGGAGAAGTCAGTAGGTTGCTACAGCTTGGAGTTCCTTGGAGGAGTTTTCTTCTATGTACTTCTTTTATTTTTAGCTGTTGTTCTTCTATGTACTAGCTTATTTTAAAGGATATTATGTACTCTGATTTTTTGGACTATGAGTTTTTGTTTCATGAGACATATTGGATTTTTAGGCATGTATTTGGTATTTGGTATTTGACTTATTTATGAAGCTTGTTTTAATTAAGTTATTATTTTAAGTTTTCGTTGTTTTTATCCATTTTTGTCTTGTGAATCTTAGTCTCTGTTAGTTTTATTTATACCTACAACGCACCACGCCTTTTAATGTGTCTTTTTTTGGTATATTAAGGGGTGTGGGGTGTTTCAAAAGACATAGATTGGTGAGTACATATACTCACTTGAACCTGCTTCTCCTTTCTCTTCCTATGCACGCTTCAGACTTCCAATGCATCAATGAAATCCTAATTCTCTCCTTGCGTAGGTGTATATTAATGTTGAGATACACATATCAAAAGTTTAGAATTTATTAGGATTTGATTTTAATTTTTAAAGTTGTGAAGTATGAGTAAAAGGATGATTTTCTAAAGTCGATAAAGTATTCGTTTAAGTTGTATTTACAAATGAAGATGAATCGTCTGGAGTTAGAAATCTCCAAAGCTTAGAAAAATCACGAGACAATGATTTGGGTTGGACTTAGTAATTTTGGGCTTGGGTTAGTAAATAAGAATATTTATTTTCTTTTCTCTTTTCTTTTCCTTTTAAAATTATTTTTCTACTCAATACAAAACACTATAAAAATTAACAAAAAACATATTCATATTTCTTAAGCAATTACCTATTATTATGAAATTTTATAGAATTTGTTTTCCATATTTTACTTATTTAAATTTAAATATCCAATATTCTCATTTTAAGCTCGATATTAAATAATTTCCAAATTTATTTCACAATTCTCAAAACAAACATTTATTCTCAAAACTATTTAATTTCATCACTAATTACCTTATTATAAAAAATTTATATTCCAAAATAAATTAAAATTATTCATTTTTAATTGAAAAACAATCCAGTTTAATTAATTAAATAATTATTATTAATTAACCCTAAAAACCGAGTTGTTATAGACTCATGCCATAACAAAATTGCGTCCATGCAATTTACTTAGGAAGAATCTAAAACAAAATTGGTAATTCAATTCTCAATTTATATTTACATTTAAATCAAATACTATTATTATTATTATTTTAAGATTTCCATTTTATACATAATTCAAACTCTATTCAAAATTCACTTTTTTTCATAAAATAAACTTTGAAATATTTAATAGAAACCAAAACCTTATCAAAAATCTTCCACTAAAATTTAACTTCATGATTTAATATAAATATTTTTAAATATATTTCTTTGTTTCAAAACATCTTAAAACAAAATTCTTTTCAGTTACCATTTCATTCCAAAACTCTCATTATTATATATATAATATAAATACTTTAATCAAATTATAAAATTTTTATATTTCCAAAAGTAGGAATGGTATTTCCTATTAAAATAACCTACTAAAATAATTCTTTGATAAATGTTTTCTATAAATATACAAACTTCATAATCCTTTGAAATATTTTGAACATTAAATTTATTTCACATTATTATATTCATAATTTAATATATATATAAAACTAAATCCAATTCATACCTAATTTCTCAAAAGCTTTATACAATTTATTTGAACTAGCATTCTATATTAAAGTCACAAACACTACAAAAATATAATGATGTTGCCTCGCCATTTATTTTAGTGATCCAGTAATATCAATTGAATGCAATATTGACCACGAATCGATACTTCCTCGCCATTGTCTCAATTGTCCACTAATATCTAATAGCTGCATACATCACTTAAAATATATATATTCAACTTATAAACACATTTTCCCTAAAATAATAAATATAAACTCTCATTTTCCAAAACCATTTCAAATATCACTTTATCAAAAAAACTAACTTTACTTGAAATATTCATCCTTTCCAAAATACTTTAATTTCCTCAAACATTTATATCTTATCAAATCATTATGTTCAAAGGTCTCGTTATAGTGTTTAGGAATCCCTATTGAATACGTGTGCATCCGCATCGACCAGAATTCTTAAATCCCTCAACGGATAGATTAACATAATTTATTTAAGAATTTTCTACAACATTATTTATACAAATCTTTTACATTGTTTCCTTAATAAATATTTATTAATTTATACCATACTTCATCGTAATATTTCTAATTTTAAAGTATATACATATAAATCAAAATCTTTTCTATAACAAACACTCATCTATCTTAAAATATTAATATACATTCTCTATATATATATCAAATAATAATAATCACTTTTTATTACTTTAAACATTACATCTCAATAAGGAATCATCATACTTAATAGACATATATATATATAGACACACACATTCTCAAGAAATTCCTCATCAACATATTTACTTAGTTCTCAAAACATTTAATAACAATCATATATATATATATATATACAGATACCAAAAGTCTTATTTATAATAAATACTTAATATTATCCTAACATTTTTGTTTTAAAAACCTACTTTCGTAGGCTAGAGATGTAGGAAGGCCCGCCCCATCCTTACCTCCTTTTTAGCCTGGCCCTCACTGTATCACTTTTCGATCCCGTGGATTTTATACCTTTCAATAAGGATTATTGCGTGCCTTCACAAATAACATGCTACTAAAATGTAGCCGGCAGGGCTCGACCCTTCTCCCTCTTCATGGGAGCTAGGAACCCCTGCTAACTCCACTAGAGCTGTGGATAATCCAAGTATTTTTCAAACACATTATGAATATCTATATTGAATCAAATTATCATTTTAATAACCATTATACTGTATCAAATAATAAATCATTCTAGTAAACATTATATAATATCAAACATACACCTCCCACCATTATTAATAGCAAACAAAGAGAAAAATTAAATCCATTATAGAACTTTAATAATACAAATGTTTATTCAACCAACAATAATAAAAATTAATTCAACACAAACAATTATCAATAACTAAACAGGTATGAACAACAACGACCAAGGCGCTCAGTAGAAAACGGGTGAATAAATTTACTACTGCGCACTCTGATCAAAATTAAAACAAAACTCAACATTAAGCCACGCATGGTCAATCATTTTACATTTTCTTACTCAAAATATCAAATGTCCAAATATCTTATTCATATAGAAAATAAAAATACTTTCCTCAAATGACTACCCTGTTGGAACTAGGACATCCCGCAATGGATGTTATAGGTGAATTACCAATTTTTTACCATAGTGGATCTTTATTGGGCCTATGAAGTCTAATTTATTTAGAACATTTTTAAAATTTAGTTTAGGTTAAATTATGTATTTTATTTAAATACATAAATCGTTGTTTGAAATTTATTTTCACTTATTATATAAGTATACTTGTATATCATATACATATGTAAATGTCTGTGCATGTGTAACATGATTTTCGTGCAAGGTATAATATGCCCGTATCTAGATGTTGGGATTTACATCGCAACAAACACATTAGCTCATTTTATATATATTGTATGTTGTCCAAATATGTGCATATACTTATATTTAAAAATATCCAAGTAATTATATATATATATATATATATATATATATTACGAAAAACTAATATAAATAACAATTAAACATACATATATATATATATGTATATATAGAATTATAAATTTAAGAAAATAAATTATTTTATTTACTTATATATATAAATATGAATTAAAGTAAATAATTATGATATATTATAATAATTAAATATAAATTTGTATTATAATAAATATATATATATATAAATACAAATATAAACATATAAAAAAATTAATTTTTTATTTTATTTTAATATTCCAATTCGAAATCATTATGGATTCAATTTTTTTATAATTTTAATATATTAATATATATTTATGATGAATTAATTAGTCAAACTGTCATAAATAAATAATATCAAATAATAATATAATAAAATATCAAATTTTAAATTTTTTGAAAAACAAAAATAATAATTTAAGTTTACGAAATTTTTCCAAGTAAAAATTATATTTTTAATTAATTAAATACTAATCGACCTATTTTTATGTTAATATTTAAAAATATACAACTTATTCAAAAAATCTAAAAAAAATTCCGAGATCCTCTAGGATTACTAACTAATTTTAAAAAATTTAAAATTGAATTTATGAAATAATATTTATTGTTTATGAATTTATTAAATCGTATAGTGATCAAATAATGATAAAAAAAAATATAATAACAATAGAAAAATTATTTTTGGTTTTTAAAATTCATAATTAATATAAAAATATATTAAAAAATTATTAGATCAAATTTTATGTAATATATATGCTTTGATATAAATTATGTAAATAAATTAATTTACATATATATATATATTAATGTAATATTAAAATAAAATACATTTATTTGGTATAGAACATTAGATTATTAATAATATATTTGTATTTATGAGTTCATTAAACTTACGCACATAGCCAATCATTATTGTGACAACAACATTACCTATAGAAATCCACCTAACTAAGTAATCAATAATAATATATATACATAGATGTACTTCAGCTATGAACTATTATACCATAATCATATACCTTACTGTAAATAAATAGTTACCCATAACTGACGCCCTCAAGTCCACGCTGGAAAGATGAATCCTCTTCTTTTGGAAATTTCCTCGATTTGCCAGATTGCTAGTCTTGAATCGCAGACTTTTTGCTATCAAATGGCTATCGATTTGAGTTGATTTTATTTGAGATTTTTCTAAGGTTTTTGAGGAAGTATTTTGGCTACAATAATTATCAAGAAGGTAGCCAAAAAGTTAGATGAAATTAGATTTAGAGATGATTTTATATTGGTTGAACGAGAGAGAAAACATGATAGTATCTTATACTTTTTCTCACCTGATCACAACCATGCATTTCAAAAACCCTACTTGCCACATTTTTATGCCCCAATTCTATGTCATTGCAACCGAACCATGCCTCAAATAACATGGGCCAGTAGTCCATTTAACCCTAATTAAATATGTTTAATTAAATGCAATTTAATTTATTATCGATAACTCTTATCGATCAATATATCTATAACTATTATAAATATATATATAATAATATTTTTTATCAAATAATATTCAAAATTTATAATTAATCCTTCATAAATATTAATTAATTTGTAATAATTATAAAATAATTAAATCATTTCATCTAAAGAGAATTCATCATTTCGGTTGTGTAACTCTTGCGTGTAAATTCAGTCGGTAATTAACATCGAACTATTCAAATGTTGTCGTTCACATGTCACTTAGTATATGGTGTGATAATATGGACAAATTTATCACTTACTTAGTTTTGGTAAAATCCAATTTTAGTTTAATAAGCATTACTGGTAGTGACATTTATTTACACCACGTCAAAACTATATCACTTTAGATTTATGGAACTTGGTAATGGTTAAAATTCCAATAGTGTCCATATTCAGCTCTATAGTCCAAACACAAAGACCTTGATTCAATAATAGCAATTATTATTAACCGAAATGCCCTAGCCAGAGACTTGGACTTTAAGTTGACTTGAGTTGACCATGATACTAACCCCATATAATTGAGGAGACGAATCCTCTCTTGAATAGTGCTTCACTTCCAATACTTTCACTCGACCCAACTATAGTCACTCAATGGACACCGTGCTATGATTTGACTATAATCAAAGCAGAGCTTTCATATCGATGATTTACGATATTCTCAAGTCGAGAGAACTGTGTAAATCAGTCACATTGATATTTTTTGTTTGACCTTAGTTATATTAACCCAAAAAACTATTGAGTGAGTGATTCCATAGTTATCCAGTTAATAGCAGTACGTAACCCAGAGGTTCCCCCAACAATCATGAGCAATATATTGCCCAAAATTTGGAGAGTATTACCTACTCTAGTCTCAACGGATACATCGATATCTAGTCTCGATGCATCTTGACTAGGAACATTTAAAATTGTATATTTGTTTTTGTTGTGAAAATTACTCACGGTTATAATACTTTGTAATTACTATCACAAAACATACCATTTATTGATTTTCTATTAAATATACTTTTAATTAGATTAATTGATTAACATAACCACATTTATCAAGTATGATATAGAAAGAAAATACCTTTTATTTCAAATAAAATTGGTAAACGAGTTAGATATATGTAACAAATTACATAACTGCCCCTAGGGCGTACCCCTAACTTCATAAATCTCCCACTTGCACTTGGGGTCAATTATGGAATCCCATTCCAACTTCTCCAATCGGTTTCCTATAAAGTAATTGAGTCATCACTCAGTGATCGGGTATGCTATTATGTTTTAATTATCTACTCTGTCAATCAACTCTCTCCGATGTTGATTAAATCATTTATCATGTGGAACGATTCAGAGTATGTTTCTCGACTTCCAGTGAGCTCTAAATTTTTTTATGAACTGTATAGTGACATTATTACTATATAACAACGTTATATGATTCTCAAAATTTGGAATCAGCCTTGGCTCAGATATAAATTTGTGCATGTATTATGTATATACATTGTTTTATTGTAGCGCTATTCAAGTCAATGAATCAGCCACAATCTCTTCTATTTGGAACATTTCCAACTTAAAGATTCTTAATTTATTATTGACATATTATATTCAATATCATTTATGAATTTTGAGTCTGAATACTCCTTCATAAGGAGTTTGTTATTTCTGTAAACATTTCTTTAGTATTTCATAAATACACGAGAACACCTCAAACAACCATGTAGTGAAATCTATTTGGACTTGATATTTGTTTTATGTATCGAATATACAAACAAAACACGATCTCATAGACAATATAACATATATGATAATTCTTATTGTCAATGCATAAGGAATCCATCTTACATGTTCCATATTAAACATTTTAATAAGGTGTCCTTAGATATCGTTTAGGACATTCCCAATATCTTTTATACTTACTATAAAAGACTTTGTTTACAAATCCAACATTGAGTATTAAAACAACTAAGGTTTATTTTAACATAAGTACATTGTTAAAATCAACAACGTGTTGTTTACTTATAGTTTAGAAATATCAATGTACCTTTTTTATGTTCTTTCTTGTGACACATGCTTCTTCTGCATTTTGATTGATAATCAAACTATTTAATATTTCTATCAAAATATTTGTTCAATTTCGATGCTTATAAAATGATACTTTCTATCATTCTTGGATCATATCCAAGGACTCAAAAACTCAATATCGTTCCCACTAACTATGAGACATTTTTTGTTATTATGTGTAAGCAGCTTACTCTAAATCATTATTTAGAAATTTCTGTTTCAATACATACGTACCAAAACATAAAGTCATACCAAGCGATAATTTTGTGAGTAAATCTGAATGAACTTGAGCATATCGAATGGTTAATCTATTACGTTAATTTCAATAATTAAAATTTATGGTAATATTCTTATCAATGTTGCTATTAAATTCCAACCGCGTTAGTCTCTTAAAGACACAATCGCGGTCAATGGATCATATCCCTTTGAATACGACTACCAAAATCATATTTTGATAACATACTTGGAATCCCTTTGGATTTGCGCATCATACAATATGGTAGAGTTAATACTCTTAATGGCTTAATTGACAACTGAAGATTATCTATTCTCGATATTGGTAAGAAACTCATAGTTTCTCTTCATTGTTCGAAAATACTTATTAGACACTCTAATGTGATGTGTTCATTTAGGTTAGATTAATTTCATTTCATCCCATATAATCAGCTTTATCTTTGGATCGTATCCACTTCCATTTACTACCAATAATTTCTTAAAGAAATTCCTTCACTACGAAGTTGGTATTTCTTGAAACAACAATTGTTTCTCAGTGCAATTGAATGGGTATTCATAGACATTTTATAAATTGCCTTATATAAAACTGGTTCAGTTTTAGTTTACAAAACTTATGTTCAAAACATAAATATGTCATCCAATGATAGTCCATCCCAAACTTCTTTTGGGGAGATTCATACAAGATCCATCATGAACAATTATTACGTCCAGACTCTCGACTCACATAACCTATCAACTCTTTAGCTTAGGATATGTTGGGTTTCTTATAAACTCTTATATTGTATGATTTTGTAAATCATTAATTTAGATGAAATAATATTAACCTTGTGCACTACTCTTAAGTACACAACCTTATAGAAATAAATTAATTCAACTTCACTCATATTTAATCATACTTTGTCCAACAAAGTTTGATTACTCCTTATCGACATGTCATTATTTATTTACAGGGAGGAGTGACTTTTGAGATTGAATCTTTATTCATTTTTAGGTACGTTCGGAACCTTTTTCAATATACTCACCCATTCGATCAAATCGAATCATTTATATCGCACGTTACATTATTTTCTTCTGTTGTATATTTTATGGGCTAATTACAAACTTATACATGCATATCAAATACACATGTCCATGCTATGATAACTCATCAGTGAATATGAAGTATGTGGAAACATTTTGGTATTAGTAGACTTAGATTGCATACATCTATATGTATCAATCTGAAGAGTTCATCAACTCTTATGATGCTCCCACTAAATGGGTGCATAGCCCTTAATTATTTAACATATAATTAACTAGTATCATATAATTCATAATTATATAATAAAATTATTTCTCAAAACTATGGCTTAGTATATAGTTCCAAAACAATTGTAAATAATTTTAGATACTTCTATATTTTCTTAATGTATTACTTTGTCACAAAACAAATACTACATTGTAATTTTATTTCATAGCAAATATTCATAATATTCACATTCAAAATATAACTATGTCCATTTTCAGTTAACACCGAAAAATAGTCATTATTTGATAAATAATGTTTGGTATGTTATACGAAAACAATTTTTGTAATGTGATGCAATCATTAAGTGCTATATAGAATGCTCCTGCTATTTTCCCCATTACTATAATAGCAAACTGGATTCGAAGGTTCATCATCCACTTAATATAAGTTTTTTATTTCATATATTACAACTTATAGCGGTGAGTTCTTTGACCAAATATCTTGAACTCAAAGAAATGAATCTCATAGAAAACAATTTTCTATATTAAAATACATTTTGGAATAGAAATCGCATTTCTCATTCCAATGTTAAGTATCAATTATTATTATTACAATTCTCGTTTTCAATGTTTCTTTATAAAGTAGAAGTTACTATTCATTATCTTCATCTCAACCGTATCTTAAATCACATATACTCTTGTACATTCGTTTTTCTTTCTAAATGGTTGGACCGTTCAAAAGAAGAATTCTCTTACTACAATATCATAATGAACTCTTTACAAAAGCGCACTAGATCATCCTTAACATTTAAGGACATCAAATATGTTGCTCTTTGCGTAAAATGATCAAACTGACATTTCAGTGATCAAATTCTTAGATCTATCTTATAGTTTTGGTCTAGTGTTACAGTTAACACAATTCGATCATTTTGTAATCAATCAAATTAAATACTTGATCTTACGGTATTGTTTATTGGTTTATTTTTGAATGAACTAAGTTCGTCGAAGTATCGTACATTACGAACTGTGACCATTCCCCATATAATATTTCTATGCGATATGGATCAAATATCCATAGTCTCATATTGCTTTTAGAGTTCGGAACTCATAGAATGCATTACACGGTCTCAACCGAATAAACACGTAAGCGACCAAATTATGCACGTATTTAGTAGTTGTAAAATTAGATGCTTGCATGGGTATTGAAACATTAACGTGCATGAAGCATTTATTAGTAAGTATATGTTATATTTCTATTTGTCAATCTTTGATTCAAATCATTTTTATATCTTAATTGATAAACGTTTTATCAATCGTATTAAATGCACAAATTTATCATTGTAGATTATTATTACATTACATAGCATATGTTCTTACAAAATTAGAAAGATTAAATGTTATCATTTCATTTTTCTAATAAGGCCCCACTAGTCTTTTATGTTTCACCAAACTTTAAGCGAAACATAGAAGTCTTTCGACTTCACTAGTGGGTGTTAGGACTCGTATATCTTGAGATTCTGACCTTGAGCAAAGCTCAACAAATCATACTTCCATATACTATAGATGACTCCTTATCGGTTGTATTATATACAAATCCTAACCCATAGTTCCTTGTCCTAGTCCCACCATTACCTTGAGGAAAGCTCAACAAGTAAAGTAGGACAATTCACCCGGACCTATCATTTTGCAACAACCTAAGTCTAATGCACATTCCTTGAGGAAAGCTCAACAAATATGTGTAGTTATCTTACCTCATCTATTCAATATATTAATAGTACTACACATAACATCCCTACCTTAAGGAAAACTCAACAACTAAAAAGTATGCAAGCAATCTATTAACATATAAATGATAGAGGACAACTTTATATTAAATATTCATAATCTTCAGTATATTATATCAAGTGATATAGACTTATGGAATAGTGTATTTCTTATGAAATACCCTCGTGATTCAAGTGTCGGACACATCTGAAATCACGGTATACATATAATACGTATGTACTTATCCCTTAAGTTTGTTTAGGGTTTCTTTAATGTTCCACATTTAGTTTATACATTCATATTATATAAGTTTTATTATTATATAACTTTTATATTTTATACTACTTATATAATAGTATTATATATAATATTATTTAACTAAGTCTTATTTAATTGATTTTTTAATTAATTAACATTTTAATTAATTTTATATTATTTTAATACAATATTTATATTAAATATTTATTACATACTATAACCTTTATAGTATTACACATATATCTTATACATATGTATATTCATTTAATTAATTAATTTAATAAATTAACCTTTAATTAATTTTATTTATTATTTTTAATAGTACTTTTTTTCAAGCTCAGAAAAATGGTGTTCCTCCTCTCTCCTTCTCCCTTAAATTAATCTTAAAGCTAACATTTTTCTCCTTTAATCAACGATTTTCTTCAGATCCTCACGTAAAATAGTCACTGGACCTCGCCATCTTCCTTTACGACTCGCAATTGACTATGGCAGCTAGCCCCTCTCTAGGGTTTCCTACCCTAGCCACCTTTGTAGGTTCTTGTCCAGATTCTAAAACAATTTCCGATTTTCTCTGGCATTCAGAAGCTTTTCTGGGTTCCTTTGGTTGATGCGACCCTAATTCTGTTATTATTTTCTGTAATTCACTTAGGGACCTCGAACGCTTGGTCCATCGTCGGTATTTCTTGATCGGCAACTGCTTTATGAAGGTGGATCCATTTATGGTTCGTAATTATGTTCGTGAGTATCTCCAGAAGGAGGCTGAGCTGTTTATTAAGAGTGTCTCGTTCAATGACTCTCTGATTGATCGATTTATATATGCTGGCTACTTGTTTAGCTCTTCGCCTAACGCTTTTTTCCCTCCTCGCTGTGCCCAGATCTGGTTTTTGCCTAAAAGTGTATCCTGCTACGCTCCCAGAGGATGCAATTGGCCTTGTCTTGGGGATTGTGTGCAAAAAGCATCCACATGTTCGACTAAAACTTCACCTGGCGGAGGTAGGCAAAGGTGTTAACCTCGCTTCAAGCAGCCTTCAAGGCAACGGAGTCGGTTAGCGACTAAACAAGTTATTCGGGAGAGCACCTCTACTATGCTGTCCCCTGATCAGGTATATTCTGCTTCCCGCCAAATCAATGCTTAATGACGATGCCTTCGAATCTTCTTCTTTGGCCATGAACAACTCGGAGTCAAAAGTGGAGGGAGACCGTAATCCTGGTAGTTATAAGTCTACCAGGGCTACGGCTCTTGCCTCTCCACCATTGGCAACGAGTAATTCGTTTATGGTCCTTACTGGCCTGGCCTCAGAAGAGGAGATTGGTGGACCGTGTAGTGTCGTCATAGGCCCTGCAGTTGCTGCTGCTTCTCTTGTTTCTGATGTCAAAAAGTATTGTAAGAAAAAAAAAGAAAAAAAAAGAAAGAAGAAAGACTGTAAGGTGGCAGCAGCGACTTTTTCTTGTAAGAGTAGTTTCTTTAGCTCGAAGCAGCATGTTCTTGTTCTTGGCAACGCCGTTGGCGAGCTGCAGCCAACATAAAACATGATTGACGAGGCACTTGCCACCTCGTCGTTCAACAAATAGGTTTTGCTTCTTTCTTACCCTTGTGAAAGTCTTTCACTTAGGTTAAGATCCCAGGTACTCTTGAACCCTTATTCTTGCTCTGTTAGATTTATTTGTTCTGTACCGATAGTTTCGATCTCTTGTTGCCTTGGTTCTTCATTGCTTATACCATTTGTAGTTATGAATTTTGCTTGACATTTGACATCTGGGGTGGGTTGCATTGTTTGGTTGCTTCTAATCTTATTACTTTAGATGCCCGAGCTATTTTGCAGTCAACCCATTTCCTTTATATTTTCCCTTAGCGTGATGCTAGGGTTGAAGTGATCTCGCTTTGTTGTTTTTTGTGGAATTAGGCTATGCTTTCTGCTCTATTTTTTCCTTTATGCTTGTTGTAGTTCTCTGGGCTATACGTCCCTTTTATGTGTTGTCTTGTGTTTTTATACTTGATTTAAGCTTAAAATACAAACACCGGTATTGGTCTCTTTTGTCTTTCGCCATTGTGGTTTGGCTCTTGATGGTTTAGAGCTGGTTTGTTGTGCTCTTAATGTGTTTGGAGAGTTTTCTTTCTTGTGTTTGTGGCGGCACTCTATACCAGCCTATGGTGTATTAGTGTCAATGTCTATCTCTTCTAAGTTCGTATTGTCCAATGCTTTGTATTCATTGTTGTGGCACTCTATACCAATTAATGGTACAATGGTGTTTGATGGTGTATTTTCTGGTGTGTTCTTCGATTTTAGTTCGGGTGTTCTACTTTGGTCTATCTCAGATTTGTTCTGTGTTATTGTTTTCTATTGTTTGAAGTTTCCCTGTGATTTTGTTGCCTTGGTTGATTCGGTCTCGGTCTCGTATATATTGTACGGGCTCTTTTGTCAGTCTCGTTTCTTGTGTGCTACTGGGCAGCTCGTATCCCCCTTGATTCGGCAGCTGTAGTGGTTGATTTCGTCTCTCTTCTGACCTCTTGTTCCATTTCTTGGCTTAGGTATAGAGTATATCGGTCCCTCGTTGCTCCGCTACCCTATCAATCTCATGATAGGTTAGCAACAACGGCCACCGAACAATCAGTTGAGACCGCCTTCTTGGTTGTCCCTACACTTTCCACCTTTGGATGCCTTGTGCCCCCTAATGGGAGCATGGACGAATTTAGGTTAATTAACGACCGATTAACCCGTCTTTCAAAAAACACTTCTCTCTGTTTAAAACATAATAAACCAAACATAAGTCCCGTCGGTAATTCTTCTTCGCCTCAGCTTCAGCTCTCTCTTAAGAATAAAAATAAACGTAAAAAAGGTTTGTCTTCTTCTTCTACCCCTCGCACCATTAGGACTAGTGCTCAAGCCGCTAAGGAGCAAAACTTCAGATCTACCCGTAGGAACCTTTATCTTATTTAGTCTTTTCTCGGCTTTTTGTCTTCTGGCTTGCTTGGCTTCCTTCAACCTTTTACTATCGTCCTTTTATTTTCTGCCTTGTAGCTCTGCATCATGGCGAACTGTCTTTTCTGGAATATCTGTGGTATTGGTAATGAAAATTCCACTTCTCGTATCGTTAGACTAATTAAAAAGCACTCCATTCGTATTGTAGCTCTTCTTGAACCCCTTGTGGGTGCAGAAGCTCTAGAATCTCTGGTTTTGAGGCTTAATTTTGGTGGTGACTACTGTAGTGCAACCAAAAAAATTTTGATCTTGTGGGACCGGGATATATCGATACAGCTTCATTTTGACTTGCACCAACTACTCGTTTTATCTTGCTCAACGTTTTTTGTCACGACCAAACTTTCTACCTCCAGAAAGTCGTATCATGATGAAGAAAGAAAGGGATAGAAAACAGAAAAGATACAGAAGAAAGAAGAACAACATCAGAATCTCAAACAGCGGAATGAATAAAATATAATATATCACATCAGATAATACATAGTATACAACATTAATCAGAGTTTCACAGATAATACATCACATACTAGACAGTTATAAACACCTGTCTAGTTAATACAACTCGACACATCATAAGTACAACACAGAGATACCAACACAGCGGAACACACTATATATATCTACAATGCTGAAGCCTCCTACTCCATTGCTCCTCCACAAATCGTCAAAGCTAACCTGAATCCCTTGGCTACTCGTAAAAATTTGAGTACCCGAGAGTTTAAGAAAAAACAGAAATAAACTCCGGGTCAGACATGGGTCTGGTATGAGTAACAGTTTAAAGTTGCTTAACTTTGAAAAACCTTTGAAACAAAAGGTATCACGTAAGACTTCCCACACATAAACATGGAAAAGTTTTTCCCTTACGCTAACCAAAACCTTTGATAGGAAAACCAGTGATATTATAATAGTGTCTAGGGTTTTCAAGTAAAATACAGAAATAGCTGGAATGCTTACATCTCACGTTCCAACATAGTTGGGCACAACTAATACGTACGACACTTATTGGAGATTGGATTCCATACAATGGCAGGGCTACCGGGGTACCGCCCGTCACAATACCTGGCCTAGATCAGCGTACCGAGAACCCACCCTAAGTTCCCTGCAACACAAAGCCGGAACCATCCCTTACTGGACAGTCCCAAATAAGACAACCCCAGCAGTTGTTGCAATCAACTGCCTACACAACCGAAATAAAAAGGGACATCTAGACAGGGGTATATCTCGCTCTCCAGTGGGAGCTACCCACGAAGCCTTGCTGCACCTCCCCTGTTTTAGCCATTCCCGGTTGATGAGGCTTGAGGCTACGATTACCTTTAGAGAACACATCTCTTAGAATGCTCATTGTCCACCTGACGATGTTCTGAAAGCATTCAATCCATACAAGTTCATTCCGGGTTCGAACGAAACCGAAGGCATTATCTCGTTACACTCATTTTGGAAACATCCTCAGAGTTAACGACAATAACCCTTGCACTCTGAATCTTCATCTTCACTTGAGATTCACGACCTATCGTTAATTTGGATCGATGTGGTTTTCGGATTTCCAAATCTGGAAACCCGATCCCGGTCTCATCGAAATCCAAATCGCCATCTTTTAGGTCCAAGTTGTTTTAAGGTTTAAAACAATTTAATTCAATTATCTATATACACACAGATAGATAAATCACAATATAACAATGGATAATCAACATCATCATCATAAACAGATAATCCATATCATCAACTCAAACAGATAATCAATATTATCATACTTAAAACAAGCATCTATATCACAATAGATATTACTCATCTCATATCTGAGATCACAATAAATCAATGAAATATCATTCATTTATAAGCAATGATTTATCGTTCACAACTGTAATTAATTTAAAATGAATTAAATTAATTACTGTCATCTTTAATTAATTTAAAGTAAATTAAATTAATTACTACATCTATAAATCCTGCTTATACAACCATTAATTAAATAGAAATCAATTTAATTAATCAATCTCTAAATATTCATCTTGATTAAACACCTTTGATTAATCATCCTTTAATTACAAATAAGTAATTAGTCTTTTAATTAATTCCACAATTAATTATTCTAAATCATTTATAGTAATTAACATTTAATTACTTCATTTATTAATTAAATATAATTAATTACATTTATCCTTAATTAATTACATTAATTAATCACCTCATTTATTAATTATTCCTTAATTAAACAGTTCATAATTACATCATTAATTATATTAATTAATGATCTCTAATTTATATTTAAACTAAATTACTTCCTTTAAATTAATTACATTAAGTAATTTAAATCTTTAATTAAACACAATTATTAATCCCCTTTGATTAATAACAAACTAGTAATTAACTATTCTTAATTACTCATTAAATTAATTATTCCATAATTAATTACCTCCATTAATTAATCCCTTGATTAATTACAAAAGTAATTACCTAAACTACTTACTTACAAATCATCTTATATTAATTACATCAAGTAATTACCATCTAATTACTTTCCTAAATAATTATGCTTCATTAATTACACTAAGTAATTTCACTTCAATTTATCAAATGACTATCTTAAATTAATTAAACTAAATTAATTAACTTAAATTAATCATATTATCAAAATTAATTACAATAAGTAATAAATCTCTTAATTACTTTTATCAAGTAATTACATTTAACAACTTACACTAGTTTATTTAAATTAATCTAATTAATTATCAACATTTATCACCTTAATTAATTATTTAAATAATCCTTAGATAATTATCTTCATTAACTAAACCAATTCTTTAATTACTCTCTTCATTAATCTCTAATCATAAATTAACCTAAATTATTAATTTATAAATTAATTACATAAGTCATTTCTTAATTATCTTATAATTAAATCACTTCAATATTTTAATTATTTCTAAGATAATCCATTTCTTTATAAATGATTTCATTAGCACTAAAGTATAAAACATTACACTTTGAAATTTAAATTATATTTTGAATTTAAGATTCAAATGAACATTCTTTTAAACATTTACCAAATTTAACTATCAACTCATAAACCTATATAAGAAAAATTCTAACTAAATTACTTAAAAGTAAACTATTTGATTTAAACTTATCTTAAACATTCAGATTTTAAATTAAAAACTGATTTTAAATTTCAGTTTTGAATTCAAGAAAACTTGAATCCATATTTCACTTTGATTTAATTTATTTGATTTAAACTTGCTTTTAAACTTTAACTTAAAATTTTAATTTAAAATCCAAATTCATTTAAAAACCTCAGATTCAAAAAAATTCCTTTGAATCTATACTTAAACTTTAAAATTTTTAAACACAGATTAAATCCTGTTTGACAATCAAATTTAGTTTTTAAAACTTTAAAACAGGGAACAGTTTCAAATCTAAAACTGCTACCATCATTAACCCGAGCCCCCTCGAAATCGCTTCGAGTCTCCCCCCGTCACTACTCCGAGTAAAACCCTTGAACTACTCGAGTAATCTCGAGTTCAAAATTCCTCTGCACGCAAATAAGTTCATCAGAACTTCAATTGCACAGTGCACGTGCACATCGCCAGCAACGAACTCCAGTTGCCACCACTACATCGAGCATATCAACAACCATCTACAACCCATCCTCCGATCCTCAGCAATCTCATTCTCCACCCAGATTCGATTTCGAATATAAATTCAAAACCTGGAACTTGAATTGCCTCAACACCAAAACTTGGAACATCACTTCGACTACACAACTCCGACCATCGTAGGTGCTAAAACTCCGGCCACATCCTCGTCATAAACCCCGCTAGCATCCCCCAAAGCCGCTTAACACTCAAACAACCATAGAGATAGATATGATCGAATTCATACTTGATCATAAACTAGGGTTACAGATAAGAAAACAACCTCACTGCTTCCATGGTGATTTGCATCACCATCACTCATTTTTCCAAGGTTCTTGGGTCATTCCTCTACCATCACGAAGAACCCCAAGCCTCCACGCTACATAGATCACCAGAAAATTTAGATAACCCCATCTCATTTCAATACCAAACTACACCTCTATACTTAATCTAAAAATCTTAATTTTTGTCTTAAATATCATGTTTTGATTAGAGTATTCAATTTATAATACTGAATTTATAAATTAAAAAGCTTGAGTATTGACTTTATTTAGCATACTCAGATGTTTTTATATCTGCAGAAATAACAGGCTTCATTTGTGGCTTGCTTGAATTTTTAAACAATGATCCATGTTAAATCAAGCAACTTTGATTTGTAAACTGCATCCTAACAAAACTAGATTTTGTGATAATGGATTAAATTGGAGGTTTGAGCCTGAAAAAAACAAAAAGAACAAAGCAATTTTTCACAGCCTACCCACAAATGTATATTCACATCAATCATTCACTCATATATATATATACAGGAAATACACACATATATATTCATCCATACTAGTATGCAAACAAAGTCTATTTTAAAATTTTCAAAGTTACTCACCCTTGCTTTGAGAAGGAACAGAGCACTTTTTGTTTGCAACAGCTTGAATTTTTAAAAGACTGAGAATTGGTTTTCTTTGATTTTCCTTAGAATCTTCTTGCTTTGTTGTTGAAATGCTTCAGTTTGTATAAATGGAAGTATTGTTATTATCTCTGGTTTGCTAAGTTTTGAATAAAAGAAAATAAGAAGATAGATATAGAAGAGTTTGTACAGAGGGGTGATGTCTGGTTTAAGCAAATACAGGTACAAGGGTATATTTCTTTTTTACTTATTGATCAGAGATTTTTCGAATGGAGGCTGAAATGATACTTCAAACATTTCGAATGACCTATTTGCTGCTAAGAGATGGAAGCATTAAATGCTTTGAGTACTTATGTCTCCAATTTAGATTATTGTATGTTTCATGTGTCATAGATATTTTGCTTATTATTTTGCTTTACATTTCCTTGCCTGCATCTTTATTTTTACTCTACTTTGTTTACACTTACCTTTGCATTTCTTTTACAGGAATATCCAACTTCCTTTACAAGATTCTATTTCCTGTTTTGCTTTTATACTATGTATATAGATACAAAGTTGTTTTAGTCTTTGTTATAAATTTTTAACTTAAGTATTTTAGTTCTATTTCTAACATATGTGTTTATTTTTACTTCTCTTTTTATTTTTAAACTTAGATTATTAAACACTTAATTTACTTATTATTTATTTTTATACTTATGCTTATTTTAAATTTTAAACAATTTTAAAAGACTTTATTTTAAATTTTAAAATCAAAACTTCTTCCAAATATATATAACAATTTCTATTTAAAATCCATTTGTAAAGACATTATGATTAATAAAACTCATTATTAAATTAAAATGATTTATAAAAGAAATTTACCTCTTTATTACTTATTTTATCAAGTTAAATTTAAAAAGAAAATAAAACAAACCTATTTGTTAATCTTATTTAAATTCAACTTAAGCTAAAATAAATTTAAAACAATTAACATTTATCTTAAGTATTTTAAACCATATAGTTATTTATTAAATAGCCTTTTTAAAAAGATATATATTAAATCAAATTATAATTACCAAAAATATTAAAATTAGAAAACATATCTTTATCTATTAAATTTTAAAACAGATCTTGTCTATTTAATATATACAAATATATATATATATATACATTATAAATAGAAAATAATTTATTAGCTTTTAGAAGATAAATCACCCATTTAAATATTTATTAAAGAAGATTATTAAATCAATCCATATTAATTATTAACTATATTATCAAATCAATTTAATTTTAACACAGATTATTAAATTGATATTGCTTAAAATTCCGGGATATCACATTCCTCCCCCTTAAAAGAATTTCGTCCCCGAAATTTAAAACAAAGGTAATTTAATAATCTAATTAAAAATTTAATTTTAAAATACAAGCATATATCAATTATATGCTAACAATCATAGCATCCAATCAAACAAATCTAACTATCTAGACAAAATACTGGATAGAATTTTCTTGAGTTTCCCCGAGTATAAATACCGGGTTACTCGCTCTATAGAATCCAAATGAAACTATACTACTAAGCTACAGAGCTTCTACTCATCTAGATCTACACAACTAGACAGGATATCAGACTATAGACAAGTCTGACTCAATAACCAAAACTCCTAAACTGCTGGTTCTACAACCAGAGATAGATCTCACACGTACTCCTTCAGAGATACGTGAAATGCAATGAATTTCAGTTATCCAAACTGACAATTCACTCCTGAAGATCTAACACTTATCCAAAATCAAATCTCCGACTTTGAAATCTAAATTCCTCTGTCTCTTATCCACCAAACTCTTCTGACGATCCGGGGATGCCTACATCCTTACTGAACAGCTCATCTTTGCTGATGCCCTTCAGAAACAATCTGAACCAAACAATCCAACAAAATGATCTTTCCAAGCTCAACCAAAACTCAGAACTCCACCCTACTCCACTATCAGAATACAGATCTCACTTCTCGCATCCGGAAGAGATAAAACAGGTGCACTTGCCAACTGGCCTCAAGATCCTAAAAAATTCCGGTAGAAAACTCTCTAATCCAAACACTGCAACATCCAATTGCTTCCACACTAAAACAGCTGCCACCATGCTTCCACTGCGCAACTCTGCATCGAGCAGATGAAAATGCTGATGACGAACACAAGAAAAGACTGGACAACACATCCAAAAATAAGGTTCAACAGATCCAAAAATAAAACTCAAAAGTTCCTTCTAAACCTGAGCTGATTCACTAAAATCTTCCTCCAAAAACCATCCTACTACTAAGTTGAACCATCGGTACCACTTCTGAAATCCAATCGATACCAAACTCAATCTCCAGATGCTAACAAAACTCCGACTTCCTGAAGAAATCCAGAAAAAACTCTAAAACACAAGAGAACACTCAACTATCGCAAGTCACTTTTGCGATCAATCCAGCCTAATTCCAAAGAAAAACTGTTCTCTCTTTACCAAACAGAACAGCTTACGCTTAACTAGCCAATCTAACGAAGAAACGAAACCACTCTGCTGCTTCTGAACTCCGCTGCTGAGCTAGAAAGCTTCCTTGCCAACACACAAAACACTCCGAGCTGTGCTGCTAACACCAATGCTAAGGAATTCCTAATCCAAAGCTCTTCGAGAAACTCGAACCTCAAACCAAACAGAAACACCTAGCTGATCACAGCCTCTACACCGAAGTAGACACACTTCATTAATTTGTCCCAAAGAAACATCTTCGGAAACATCCATAGTCACTGCGTCTCATCACACAACTATTACATCCTGAGATATCAAGATATCACCACCAGCATCTGCTCAACTGACAGAATCCAAATTCTACTCAAAGATGGACTCCGAACCTTAACAGGTTTCCTTCAGAGATAAATGAAATCCTTTCACCATCCAAGCTTACTCGAGACGGTATTAGGTCTACAGTCTCGACAGATACACTTCCAACCACAACATTCAAACTCTAACCATTGGTAGTCGTGTTACACACACCACTACCTCATCTACCTTTATAACTTATGCTGGAAAACCCGAACAGGTAATCCAACAAATAGGTAGAAATAAATATATATATATATATATATATATCAAAATACAAATACGCTCTCTCAAGAAAGAAATCACTCCAGAGCTTAGGTATTCGCTCAACCTAACGCTCTGATACCAACTGTCATGACCCAACTTTCTACCTCCAGAAAGTCGTATCATGATGAAGAAGAAAAGGGATAGAAAACAGAAAAGATACAGAAGAAAGAAGAACAACATCAGAATCTCAAACAGCGGAACGAATAAAATATAATATATCACATCAGATAATACATAGTATACAACATTAATCAGAGTTTCACAGATAATAAATCACATACTAGACAGTTATAAACACCTGTCTAGTTAATACAACTCGACACATCATAAGTACAACACAGAGATACCAACACAGCGGAACACACTATATATATATATATATATATATCTACAACGCTGAAGCCTCCTGATCCATTGCTCCTCCACAAATTGTCAAAGCTAACCTGAATCCCTTGGCTACTCGTAAAAATTTGAGTACCCGAGAGTTTAAGAAAAAACAGAAATAAACTCCGGGTCAGACATGGGTCTGGTATGAGTAACAGTTTAAAGTTGCTTAACTTTGAAAAACCTTTGAAACAAAAAGTATCACGTAAGACTTCCCACACATAAACATTGAAAAGTTTTTCCCTTACGGTAACCAAAACTTTTGATAGGAAATCCAGTGATATTATAATAGTGTCTAGGGTTATCAAGTAAAATACAGAAATAGCTGGAATGCTTACATCTCACGTTCCAACATAGTTGGGCACAACTAATACGTACGAAAATTATTGGAGATTGGATTCCATATAATGGTAGGGCTACCGGGGTAGCGCCCGTAACAGTACCTGGCCTAGATCATCGTACCAAGAACCCACCCTAAGTTCCCTGCAACACAAAGCCGGAACCATCCCTTACTGGACAGTCCCAAACAAGACAACCCCAGCAGTTGTTGCAATCAACTGCCCACACAACCGAAATAAAAAGGGACATCTAGACAGGGGTATATCTCGCTCTCCAGTGGGAGCTACCCACGAAGGCTTGCTGCACCTTCCCTGTTTTAGCCATTCCCGGTTGATGAGGCTTGAGGCTACGATTACCTTTAGAGAACACATCTCTTAGAATGCTCATCGTTCACCTGACGATGTTCTGAAAGCATTCAATCCATACAAGTTCGTTCCGGGTTCGAACGAAACCGAAGGCATTATCTCGTTACACTCATTTTGAAAACATCCTCAGAGTTAACGACAATAACCCTTGCACTCTGAATCTTCATCTTCACTTGAGATTCACGACCTATCGTTAATTTGGATCGATGTGGTTTTCGGATTTCCAAATCTGGAAACCCGATCCCGGTCTCATCGAAATCCAAATCGTCATCTTTTAGGTCCAAGTTGTTTTAAGGGTTAAAACAATTTAATTCAATTATCTATATACACACAGATAGATAAATCACAATATAACAATGGATAATCAACATCATCATCATAAACAGATAATCCATATCATCAACTCAAACAGATAATCAATATTATCATACTTAAAACAAGCATCTATATCACAATAGATATTACTCATCTCATATCTGAGATCACAATAAATCAATGAAATATCATTCATTTATAAGCAATGATTTATCGTTCACAACTGTAATTAAATTAATTACTGCCATCTTTAATTAATTTAAAGTAAATTAAATTAATTACTACATCTATAAATCCTGCTTATACAACCATTAATTAAATAGAAATCAATTTAATTAATCAATCTCTAAATATTCATCTTGATTAAACACCTTTGATTAATCATCCTTTAATTACAAATAAGTAATTAGTCTTTTAATTAATTCCACAATTAATTATTCTAAATCATTTATAGTAATTAACATTTAATTACTTCATTTATTAATTAAATATAATTAATTACATTTATCCTTAATTAATTACATTAATTAATCACCTCATTTATTAATTATTCCTTAATTAAACAGTTCATAATTACATCATTAATTATATTAATTAATGATCTCTAATTTATATTTAAACTAAATTACTTCCTTTAAATTAATTACATTAAGTAATTTAAATCTTTAATTAAACACAATTATTAATCCCCTTTGATTAATAACAAACCAGTAATTAACTATTCTTAATTACTCATTAAATTAATTATTCCATAATTAATTACCTCCATTAATTAATCCCTTGATTAAAGTAATTACCAAAATTACTTACTTACAAATCATCTTATATTAATTACATCAAGTAATTACCATCTAATTACTTTCCTAAGTAATTATGCTCCATTAATTACACTAAGTAATTTCACTTCAATTTATCAAATGACTATCTTAAATTAATTAAACTAAATTAATTAACTTAAATTAATCATATTATCAAAATTAATTACAATAAGTAATAAATCTCTTAATTACTTCTATCAAGTAATTACATTTAACAACTTACACTAGTTTATTTAAATTAATCTAATTAATTATCAACATTTATCACCTTAATTAATTATTTAAATAATCCTTAGTTAATTATCTTCATTAACTAAACCAATTCTTTAATTACTCTCTTCATTAATCTCTAATCATAAATTAATCTAAATTATTAATTTATAAATTAATTACACAAGTCATTTCTTAATTATCTTATAATTAAATCACTTCAATATTTTAATTATTTCTAAGATAATCCATTTCTTTATAAATGATTTCATTAGCACTAAAGTGTAAAACATTACACTTTGAAATTTAAATTCTATTTTGAATTTAAGATTCAAATGAACATTCTTTTAAACATTTACCAAATTTAACTATCAACTCATAAACCTATATAAGAAAAATTCTAACTAAATTACTTAAAAGAAAACTATTTGATTTAAACTTATCTTAAACATTCAGATTTTAAATTAAAAACTGATTTTAAATTTCAGTTTTGAATTCAAGAAAACTTGAATCCATATTTCACTTTGATTTAATTTATTTGATTTAAACTTGCTTTTAAACTTTAACTTAGAACTTTAATTTAAAATCCAAATTCATTTAAAAACCTCAGATTCAAAAAATTTCCTTTGAATCTATACTTAAACTTTAAAATTTTTAAACACAGATTAAATCCTGTTTGACAATCAAATTTAGTTTTTAAAAACTTTTAAACAGGGAACAGTTTCAAATCTGAAACTGCTACCATCATTAACCCGAGCCCCCTCGAAATCGCTTCGAGTCTCCCCCCGTCACTACTCCGAGTAAAACCCTCGATCTACTCGAGTAATCTCGAGTTCAAAATTCCTCTGCACGCAAATAAGTTCATCAGAACTTCAATTGCACGGTGCACGTGCACATCGCCAGCAACGAACTCTAGTTGCCACCACTACATCGAGCATATCGACAACCATCTACAACCCATCCTCCGATCCTCAGCAATCCCATTCTCCACCCAGATTCGATTTCGAATATAAATTCGAAACCTGGAACTTGAATTTCCTCAACACCAAAACTTGGAACATCACTTCGACTACACAACTCCGACCATCGTAGGTGCTAAAACTCCGGCCACATCCTCGTCATGAACCCCGCTAGCAACCCCCAAAGCCGCTTAACACTCGAACAACCATAGAGACAGATATGATCGAATTCATACTTGATCATAAACTAAGGTTACAGATAAGAAAACAACCTCACTGCTTCCATGGTGATTTGCACCACCATCACTCATTTTTCCAAGGTTCTCGGGTCATTCCTCTACCATCACGAAGAACCACAAGCCTCCACGCTACATAGATCATCAGAAAATTTAGATAACCCCATCTCAGTTCAATACCAAACTGCACCTCTATACTTAATCGAAAAATCTTAATTTTTGTCTTAAAAATCATGTTTTGATTAGAGTATTCAATTTATAATACTGAATTTATAAATTAAAAAGCTTGGGTTTTGACTTTATTTAGCATACTCAGATGTTTTTATATCTCCAGAAATAACAGGCTTCATTTGTGGCTTGCTTGAATTTTTAAACAATGATCCATGTTAAATCAAGCAACTTTGATTTGTAAACTGCATCCTAACAAAACTAGATTTTGTGATAATGGATTAAATTGGAGGTTTGAGCCTGAAAAAAACAAAAAGAACAAAGCAATTTTTCACAGCCTACCCACAAATGTATATTCACATCAATCATTCACTCATATATATATATATATATATACAGGAAATACACACATATATATTCATCCATACTAGTATGCAAACAAAGTCTATTTTAAAATTTTCAAAGTTACTCACCCTTGCTTTGAGAAGGAACAGAGCACTTTTTGTTTGCAACCGCTTGAATTTTTAAAAGACTGAGAATTGGTTTACTTTGATTTTCCTTAGAATCTTCTTGCTTTGTTGTTGAAATGCTTCAGTTTGTATAAATGGAAGTATTGTTATTATCTCTGGTTTGCTAAGTTTTGAATAAAAGAAAATAAGAAGATAGATATAGAAGAGTTTGTACAGAGGGGTGATGTCTGGTTTAAGCAAATACAGGTACAAGGGTATATTTCTTTTTTACTTATTGATCAGAGATTTTTCGAATGGAGGCTGAAATGATACTTCAAACATTTCGAATGACCTATTTGCTGCTAAGAGATGGAAGCATTAAATGCTTTGAGTACTTATGTCTCCAATTTAGATTATTGTATGTTTCATGTGTCATAGATATTTTGCTTATTATTTTGCTTTACATTTCCTTGCCTGCATCTTTATTTTTACTCTACTTTGTTTACACTTACCTTTACATTTCTTTTACAGGAATATCCAACTTCCTTTACAAGATTCTATTTCCTGTTTTGCTTTTATACTATGTATATAGATACAAAGTTGTTTTAGTCTTTGTTATAAATTTTTAACTTAAGTATTTTAGTTCTATTTCTAACATATGTGTTTATTTTTACTTCTCTTTTTATTTTTAAAACTTAGATTATTAAACACTTAATTTACTTATTATTTATTTTTATACTTATGCTTATTTTAAATTTTAAACAATTTTAAAAGACTTTATTTTAAATTTTAAAATCAAAACTTCTTCCAAATATATATATATAACAATTTCTATTTAAAATCCATTTGTAAAGACATTATGATTAATAAAACTCATTATTAAATTAAAATGATTTATAAAAGAAATTTACCTCTTTATTACTTATTTTATCAAGTTAAATTTAAAAAGAAAATAAAACAAACCTATTTGTTAATCTTATTTAAATTCAACTTAAGCTAAAATAAATTTAAAACAATTAACATTTATCTTAAGTATTTTAAACCATATAGTTATTTATTAAATAGCCTTTTTAAAAAGATATATATTAAATCAAATTATAATTACCAAAAATATTAAAATTAGAAAACATATCTTTATCTATTAAATTTTAAAACAGATCTTGTCTATTTAATATATACAAATATATATATATACATTATACACAGAAAATAATTTATTAGCTTTTAGAAGATAAATCACCCATTTAAATATTTATTAAAGAAGATTATTAAATCAATCCATATTAATTATTAACTATATTATCAAATCAATTTAATTTTAACACAGATTATTAAATTGATATTGCTTAAAATTCCAGGATATCACATTTTTGGTTTCTCAACCATTCTTATTCTCCGCTATCTACGCTCATTGCGATAGACTGGAAAGGAAAGCCTTGTGGCACGACTCTTAATCGATCATCTCTTCGACCGCCAACAACTTGGTCATTGGTGGCGACTTCAACGTTGTTACTTGTCAGGCTGAGAAACTTAGAGGTTCCTCGCTTAACCGTCTCGCAGTTGAAGACTTCAACGCTTTCATTCTGCATTCTAGTCTGTCTGAGATTTCCTTTGTCGGATCCGCCTACACTTAGTGTAACAACCAAGAAGGATCCCGTAGGATCCTATCTCGACTCGATAGAGTTTTTGGCAATGATGGATGGTTTGCCCAACCCTTCGATTTCTCTCTTGAACATCTTCATCGAACGAACTTGGATCATGCCCCCATGATTCTAAGATGTTCTCCTTATGCTGCCGTCGGTCCTAAACCTTTCCGTTTCCAAAACATGTGGACTTCCCACCACACGTTTCTTCCTTTAGTTGAAGTTTCTTGGGCGGAGGAAGTTTTGGGCAACCCTATTGCACGATTCTCTCAGAAATTAAAAGTCCTCAAATCGCGCTTAAAAACTTGAAACAATGACGTTTTCAAGAACATTTTCGACCGTGTTAGAAAGGCCGAAGAAGAGGTTGTTCTTGCAGAAGCTTCTTTTGATGCCGATCCATCTGTCGAAAATAAATCTTCGTGGTTGGAGGCTCAGCTCCACTTCAACTACGAACTCAACATCGAATCATCTTTTCTTCGACAAAAGGCGAGGATCAAATGGGTGATTGATGGCGACTCTAATTCTAAGTTTTTTCACTCTATTATTAAAAAGAAGAAGAAACTTCTCAACATTCAACAACTGCGAAGGGAAGATAACTCCTTCACCACTTCTCCGGCCGAGGTGGAAGAGGCCCTTCTTAGTCATTTCCAATCGCTCCTTCAATGTCCCTCTATTGATGTCGTCGATGCTGGGATGATGTGTCACATCCCCCAGCTATTTCTTCCCAACGATGATTCAGGCCTTGTTTGTCCTCCATCATGTGAGGAAATTCGGGCGGCAGTGTTTTCCCTCAACAAGGAAAACATTGGAGGTCCCGATGGCTTCAGTAGTTTTTTCTATCTTAGATCTTGGAACATCATTTCTCAAGACCTCACCCTAGCCATTCAATTCTTTTTCTCAGGAGGTACTCTTCCAAAGAGCTGGACCTCCACGAACATCGTCCTCATCCCTAAGAAAGACAATCCCTCAGTCTATTCGAATTTTTGTCCTATCAGTCTCTGTAACTTCTCGAATAAAGTCATCTCCAAAATCTTGGCTACCAGAATAGCTCCTCTTTTAGATCGTGTGATTTCTTCTTCTCAGGCCGGCTTCATTAAAGATCGGTTGATCACCGACAATGTGCTACTCGCTCAAGAGCTGATCTCCCAGATTAACTGGAAAGTGAGAGATTCGAACGTGGTGGTGAAACTCGATATGGCTAAAGCGTATGATCGCATGTCATGGTTTTTCATCATTCGAGCTTTGCGTGCTTTCGGGTTCTCTGAAACCCTTATTGATCTTGTTGGCATCTCATTTCTAACTGATGGTACTCTATTTTAGTTAATGGTGTTGCCAAGGGTTTCTTTCTTTCAGGCAGAGGTGTGAGACAAGGTGATCCCTTATCCCCTGCATTATTCGTTTTAGCAGCAGATGCCCTTGTCCATAGGATCCACACCCTTACCCTGGAAGGGCAAATTAAGAGGTTTCGCACCCCAGCTGGTTGCCCGTTGGTTTCCTCCCTTTCTTTCGCGGACGACATCGTAATCTTTACTAACGGTCATAGGAGCTCTTTTCATCGTCTCCTTGTTTTTCTTCGATTATACGAATCTTGTTCGGGTCAACAAGTGAATGCATCAAAAAGTTGTCTGGTTCTCTCCTCTAAGGTTTCTTCTCGGTAGGAATCATGGCTCTCTGCGACGTCCGGCTTTCAAATCACTCCCCTCCCCCTACGTTACCTTGTTATACAGCTTTACCGAGGTCGAAAACTGAACGTCCTTTTTGACCCCTTAACCGACAAAGCTAAGGGATGTATCCATCAATGGAACTCGGTGCACCTATCCCAAGCAGGACGCTTGGTTCTGATCAAATCTGTCCTCGATTCTCTTCGATCCTATATATTCGCTGCTATGACTCCTACCGCCTCCTTCTTTCGTTCTTATTAGTCTTTAGCTTCCTCATTTTTTTGGGGAAGCAAAGACAAGAAAGGAAACACCACTGGGTGCATTGGGAAACTATCTGATGTCCCAAGCGTGAGGAAGGCCTCGATCTTTGCAAACCTCAGGATGTTTGCACGGCTTACGCCTGCAAGCTTTGGATTCATTTCTGTCAAAACGACAGTCTTTGGGCCTCCTTCCTTCAAGCCAAATACAAAAGTCTTCTTCCCTCTAACTTCACTGGCACTCCCTCTTTTGTCAGTGAGACATGGAAGAGGATGCAAGCGGTCAAACCTTTTACCGACTCTCATGGGTTAGGCCTTTCTTGGAAAGGCAAACCCTTCTCGCTTAGGGCAGCATGGAACTCTGCCAGGTATCCCTATCCCAGAAACCTTGTTTTCCAATTCATTTGGAATAGCAGGATTTCTCCTAAGGTCTCCTTTCTCATGTGGAAAATCCTCCACAACGCATTACCGTTGGACGGTAATATCAATCTTCTTGGCATTCCTATTGCTTCTCGGTGCCATTGCTATGCTCTGGGGCGTGAATCCGAAGAATCTCTGCATCACTTGTTCTTCACGAGCGACTCAGCCTTGGTTGTTTTGTCCCACTTCGGGATCTTGATCGATCATTCACCCCCGCCCACTAACCTACTTACCACACTTCGGCTATGGTGGTCCAAGGGTGAGGGCAAGCACCTTCGTTCTCTCCTACATCGTATCATCCCTTGTTACATTTGCTGGCATATTTGGTGTGCTAGAAACAAGGCGGTATACGATGATTCTCCCATGAGGTCTGATAAAATCATCCGGTGTGTGGCCGATGATGTTTTCTTTGCGTTTAAAGGAAGACCCTTCTTTGGCCTGATCCTGGTCCAGGCTTCTTCTGCTCCTCTGGTTAGGGATTTCAACATCTCTTTACGGCCGAGGCCCCGTGCGGGCGTGGGCTGGTTTTTTTTTTGTGCTACATTTTTTTGCTTTGTCTCATTTCTCTACTTAGCTTCATTTTTCTCCCCGTCCTCCCTCCTAGTTGGTAACCTAGGGGTGATCTTATAGTTTCCGTCTAGTTGTGTTTTATTCCAAGGTGCAGGTTTATTATTGAGGGCTTCTCTATTTATTTTGCTTGATGGGAGCTTGGGCTGAGCAGGAGTATGGAGCGCTAGCTTTTATCGGTTTGTTTGTGGATAAGACGTTTTTGACTCTGGTATTGATGCTCGTCTGTATCCGGGAAGTGACTCTCTCCTTGATAGCCTGTGATCGCTAGGTATATAGTGAGATTGCAAGGGGGGTCATTTCGTCTTTTGTTTATTTGGGTCATCTTGGACGTTGGCCCTGTTTTAGCTTAGTGTTTTTGTTTTTCTGCTTGTCTGTTGTATAGAGGTGCTTTGTATTTTATCTTTTTTAGTTCTTTTCAGGCCAGTCAGTGTTTTTGTCCATGACTGGATTGATTTTGTATGCCACTGGAGAAAGGCTGTTTTCTCTGTATTTCCTTTTTTGGAAAAAATAATAATTTTATTTATTTAATTAACCTTTAATTAATTTACTTAATTAAAAAATCTTAGTTAAATTATATTAATTTCAAAATTTAATTCATATACATACATGTATGCATAGGTTATTTTAAGCATTTTAAAATATCACAACATATGTCATAATACATAAAATATGCATATATTTTTTATTAATCAACTTATTTAATTAATTTACTTTATTAATCCAATTAATGAATTTTAAAATTTTTGAAATTAATATATATATTTTCAAACATTTTGAAAATTTAATTATATTATAACTATTATAATATATTTATATCTTATTTTAAATTTAACTTTTAAATTAAAAATCTTATGTTTTAATTTTCAAACAATTTAGAAAATTTATATTATAACATTTATAATATCTTTCTCAGTTTAAATTTAACTTTTTAAATTTAAAACTTTTATTTTTAATTTCAAAATAATTTTGAAATTAGTCCAAAGACCAATTCAAATTGGGCCTCTTCCATTAGGGATAACCTTTTGGGATGCGAGCTTAATAGTTAATCATAATATGGCTAATATAGACCGCATAGTCTATTGGGCTCTGATACCATTGTTAGAACTCGACCAGCCTGTAGCGAAAGTTATGGGTGAATTTCAATTTTTTTTACTCTATTGGATCTTTATTGGGCCTATGAAGTCTAATTTATTTAGAACATTTCTAAATTTAGTTTAAATAAAATCATGTATTTTATTTAAATAAATAAATCGTTTTTTGAAATTTATTTGATTTATTTTCACTTATTATATAAGTATACATATGTATCATATACATATGTAAATGTGTGCATGTGTAAATGATATTCCATTCAAGGTATAATATGTCTGTATATAGATGTTGGGATTTACATCGCAACAGATACATTAGCTTATTCTATATGTATTGTATATTGTTCAAATATGTGCATATACTTATATTATAAATATTCAAGTTATATATATATATATATTATGGAAAACTATTATAAATATATATATATATATGTATGTATATAGTATATTATAAATAACAATTACACACACATATATATATGTACATATTAAATTATAAATTTAAGAAAATAAATTATTTTATTTATTTATGTATATACATATGAATTAAAATAAATAATTATGATATACATAAAAGCAAATGTAAGCTTGTATTATAATATATATATATATATAAATTTAATTTTTTATTTTATTTTAATATTCTAGTTCAAAATCATTACAGATCCAAATTTGTTATAATTTTAATATGTTAATATATATTTATTATGAATTAATTAGTCAACTGTCATAAATAAATAATATAAAATAATTATATAATAAAATTTCAAATTTCAAATTTTTCAAAAAATAAGAATAATATTTTACATGTTGCAAAATTTTTCTAGATTTTTCTAAGTAAAAATTATATTTTTAATTAATTAAATACTAATCGGCCAATTTTTAGGTTAATGTTCAAAAATATAAAACTTATTCAAAAATCTGAAAAAAATTTCGAGATCCTCTAAGATGATAAACTAATTTAAAAAAAAATAAAATTTAATTTTCAAATCAATATTTAATTTATATGAATTTATTAAATCTTACATTGATTAAATAATGATAAAAATAACTAATAATAATAGAAAATTTATTTTCGGGTGTGAAAATTTATAATTAATATAAACATATATTAGAAATGTTAACCCACCTTTTGACAAGGCAATACACATGTGGATTTAACCCAACTGACTTCATGATCATCAAGGTAGAAAGCCCAAAGAGATGGTTACGTGGATTGGAGATCCATTATATTTGAAACTATGGCCTATAGTTGGATGGATTCGGATGGCAGCATTCAAAAAATGGCTAAGTATGGAACTAATACTTCCCCTAGAAGAGGGATCGAAATAGAGGGATCGGAATAAAGGGATCAGATTAAATAGGATGCGCATAACACAACTCAATATGAACGCTTCATAACTCAAAAACCACACGGTGGACTGAAGTGAAACTTTGGGAACAAGAAGAAGAGATCCTAGGGAGTCCATCTTAAGGATCGCACATCAAATAGAGCAAGTTTGAGGGATCGACCATCTTCCCTCCATAGGGATCGGCTGTAATTAGCTTTCGCAACATATTGCAACCAATATCGATCAATAACTCAAAATCTACAAATGCAATCAACATGAAATATGGAGGGGAACTACATTACAAAATGGGGGACCCATTATAGGGATCGCACCCCATAAATCCCCAAAATAGGGGTCGGCCCCAATCCTTACTATAAGCTCCGGTGGGCCCCAAACTTTCTAGGCAGGCACATCTTGGCTTCAGAGTTCCAGCTTAGGGTTTTGAGCTAGATATTTTGACGTCCTCTCCTATAAATACAATGGACATGGCATCGACAAAGGGATCTTCTTTCTACTTCACTCTATCTTCTACCTAGGCTATACTGTGCCATATTTATTCTGGCATTTCATGGATTTGTAACTGTACCAGTAGCATAAACAAATAAAAGGAAAATCTTTAGAGTGGACATAGGCCAGAATTAGCTGAACCACAATAAATTTGTGTCTCTCTTTACTTGCTTTCTGTTTTAATTTTATTATTCTTCAATTTATATTCTCTACATTATATTATCTGAGATCTGTGACTAGATATTGGTACTTCCACATAACTAGGTGTCGGTGGCCATTTTAAAGCCAACATTTTGGTGCTTTAACTGAGAAAGCTAGCCACTATGGATATGGAACTCAGATTTAGAGTTTTGAAAGATCTAGAGCTTGGATTTGGAGCAATAGTGAGATAATCAATAAAGAGAGTGCTACCAGAAAGGAGCCACCATGGAGGGAGTTAGGAGGTTTCCTCAGGAGTTGGAGCTATTCAAGCATCTATCTACATCACCAAGGATGAAATGGAAATGACGATGGATGCTATGCAGGAAAGGATGCTGAAAAGATAGGAGGACATGATGTAGAATTTACTCTGATAGATTGGATAAGCTGGAGCACAGAACCAAGGGAATAGAGTAGCAGGAGCTAATGACAACTTAGATCAAGGAGTTGAAGCACCATGGATCGCTGGAAATTAGAATTGGGAACATGGAGATGAAGCTATTAGACAAAGGAATGGAACAGAGTAGCCGGGGCAGTCCCCGGCCATCTTAGGGGAATCGGCCCCGATCCCCAAAAAATTGGGGGCATGTCCCCGGGTAAGGTCAATAGCAATGCTGAAGGACCCGCGATCGATCCTATGGAGCTTGGTGCGAATTGATATTTAGATGTCGTTTGAAGGAGTATGTTCCGGAATTCCCTCGTGGACTCGGGGGGCGATTTGGAAATGATGATAGGAGACTAGCATTGGATGATAATGACAGGTTTATAGAGAAAATTAGGTGAGCTATGCATAGAGGATTAGTGAGCAGGGGTCTAGAGGGTGTAACTAGAAGTCCATTCACTCCTAATATCAGGAATGCTAGGAATCCATCGGAGATTAAACTACCAACACTAGAAGTATATGACAGAATGTCGGACCCAACTATGCATATGATGAGATATATACCGCACATGGAAGTGCTAAGGGCATCAGAAGAAGTCATGGCATGATGCTTTCCTTTATATCTAATGGATATAGCTGCATTATGGTTCAAGCAGTTGGAGAGCAGTTCTATTAGCATAGGATGGAATTGGTCGAAAGATTTATGAGGCAGTTTAAGGTTTACATTTCGAGACCCAAAAATGTGATGATTCTGGCAACATTGAAATAGAAGACCGCAGAGTCTCTGAGGAGTTGTCAAACACGGTTTAATGCTGTGGCGGCATCGGTGGGTCGGCCAGATCAATCCATGATTGTGATGGCAGCTGTATCAGGAATTGCAGATGGCATAGATTTCAAGGATTCATTGGCGCAAGATCCACCTATGGATCTTGGGAAGTTTTATCATGAAGCAGAAAGGTCCTACGGTAGGAAGATGCACGAGCCGACAAACCAAGGGTGAATGTTGTGCAAAGTGAAGGATCATTAGGAGATGCAAAAAAGAATGATAAAGGGAAACAGAAACCGGATGATGGATATGATGGGACGAAAAGGCGATTAAAAGAGCGAGAGCTGAAGTTATCCTCCTACTCGGATTTGACAGAAAGCCTAGAATGGATTTATCTGGACACTAAGGGGCAACACCACTATCGAAAACCAACAAGGAGGGATCCCACGGAGTGGGAGCGTATGTCTGGAAAGTACTGCCTGTTCCACGAATTGAAAGCGCGCACCACGGATGAATGCAAGCATTTAAAGGATATGATTGAGGAGCACGTCAGGACCGACAGACTTCCCTAGTACTTGATCAATCAGACAACGGCGGTGGAACAGAAGTAGCCACGGTCCACATCGGATGGAAACAAGAATAGCCCTTGATCGGGGTCATGGATCATCATCAACTGATCATGGTGGTAAAGGTCGAGTTCAGGACTTGGACTCCGACCATAATAATAATAAACTCTATAATAAGGCAGCTAAGTCACTTACACATGTACGGGATCGAGGATGGTCCCTAGGCATGCTCTGAGATGATGATGAACCATAGTGCCCGAAGAGGCACCCTTTGGCTTTTCTAGTTTTTTTTGGATTTTTGGATGTGCGAAATCTTATTTATTAGGTTATTTATGATATGCATTACTGTGATGAATAAAATAGGTCGTGATTATTGTCCCAACTTGAGTGACGGGGCGGTAACTGTAGTGTGCGAGTCCCTTCGCCGAAGAGCGACATAATTGACTCGCACATGGATTAAGTCCTCGACCGGGGAGTCGAGGCCGAAGAATAAAACCAAATAGGATGTCAGGTATGGATTATACCTGGCAAGGAGTAGGTTACTTCGCCAGAGAGCAACAAGATCGTCCTACTCAGGTCGTTGAGTATGGATTATGCTTGGCAAGGGTCCAAAGAGGCCACAATCGGCCTAGGACTTAGGCTAAGAGACCACTTAATGTTTAGGGACACTGAACCGGAATATAGGAAGTAACGCCGCTTCCCCGGAGAATGACAGGATCAACTTACTCGATCGTCGAGTATGGATTGTGCTCGGCAAGGACTCGAAGAGATCATGGATTTGGATATAAGCTTCGAACAGCTATGGATTTGGAAATTGACCCGGAGCGGTCATAGACTTGGATATGGGTCCGGAGCGGTCCAGGATTTGGCTAATGACCCGAAGAGGTCGTGGATTTGGATATCAGCCTCGAACGATAACGGATTTGGTTTCAGATGGATACAAATTTAGATAAAACAATCCGGAGAGTCCGTGGATTCGGAATTGGATATCGACTCGGAATGGTCATGGATTTCACTAACAATCCGAAGAGATCATGGATTTGGATTGGCAACAGATTGGATTTGGATCGGATAATACGGCTATCGATGGATTGTGGTATTCAGATTTTGGATTTATGGCAATTCAAAACACACCTTCCTATTGCAAGGCATGTTTTGGGGGGAAAAGTGATAACCTTCCTTTTGGCAAGGCAGTACACAGACGAATTTAACCCAATGGACTTCATGATCATCTAGGTAGAAAGCCCAGAGAGATGGTTACCAGGATTAGAGATCGATTATATTTGAAACTATTAACTATAGTTGGATGGATTCGGATGGGCAACACTCAAAAAATGGCTAAGGATGGGACTGATACTTCCCCTAGTAGAGGGTTTGGAATAGAGGTATCAGAGTAAAGGGATTGGATTAAATAGAATGCACACAACACAACTCAATGATGATCGCTCCATAACTCAACAACCACAAGGCGGATTGAAGTGAAACTTTGGGAACAAGAAGAAGGGACCCTAGTAAATCTACCCTAGGGATCGCACATCAAATAAAGCAAGTTGGATGGATCGGTTCTCTTCCCTCCTAGGGATTGGCTGTAATCATCTTTTGCATCATATTGCAACAAAATTCGATCGATAACTCAAAATCTACAAATGCAATCAACATGAAATTTGGAGGGGAAGTATATTACAACATGGGGGACCCATCATAGGGTCTCACCCCATAAATCCACCAAAATAGGGATTGGCCTTGATCCTTATTGTGGGCTCTGGTGGGCCTCAAATTTTCTAGGCAGGCTCGTCTTGGCTTCAGGGTTCTAGATCCGTGTTTTGAGCGAGATATTTTCACATCTGCTCCTATAAATACAGCGGACATGGCATCAACAAAGGGATCTTCTTTCTGCTTCATTTCAACTTCTACCTAGGCTATACTTTTCCATTTTTATTCTGGGATTTCATGAATTTATAACTATAATAGCATCATAAACGAATAAAAGGAAAATCTTTGGAGTGGACATAGGCCAGAGTCAGCCAAACTACTATAAATCAGTATCCCTCTTTAATTTTTTCTGTTTTAATTTTTTTTATTCTTCAATTTATGTTCTCTACATTACATTATCTAAGATCTATGACTGGATATCGGTGCTTTCACATAATTGGGTGTTGGTGGCCATTTTTTGTGCCAACATTTTGGTTCTTACATTGAGAAAGCTAGCCCCCGTGGATTTGGAATTCGAATTCAGAGTTTATAAAAGATCTAGAGCTTAGGTTTGGAGTAATGGTGAGACAATCAATAAGGAGAGTGCTACTGGAAAGATGCCACCCTGGAGGGAGTCAAAAGGCTTCCTCAGGGGTTGGAGCTAATCAAGAATCTATCTACATTACCAGGGATTAAATGGAAATGATGGTGGATGCTATACAGGAAAGGATGCTGAAAAGACAAGAGGGAATGATGTAGAATTTACTCTAATAGATTGGACAAGCTAGAGCGCAGAATCAATGGAAAAGAGTAGTAGGAGCTAATGACAATTTAGATCAAGGAGTTGAAGTAGCACGAATCGCTGGAAATCAAAACTGGGAACATGGAGATAGAGCTATTAGACAAAGGAATGGAACAAAGCAGTTAGGGGTAGTCCCCGGCCATCTTAGTGGGATCGACCACGATCCCTAAAGACTTGGGGGCATGCACCCGGGTCTAGTCGATCACGATGTTGGAGGACTTGCGGTCGATCACGATGCTGGAGGACCTACGGTCGATCCCATGGAGCTTGGTGCGAATTGAATTTTGGATGCTTATCCGAAGGAGTATGTTTCGGAATTCCCTCATATACTCAGGGGCAGTTTGGAAATGATGATAGGAGATTACCGTTGGATGATAATGACAGAATTGTAGAGATGATCAGGCGAGCTATGCGTGGAGGATTGGTGAACAGGGATCTGGAGGATGTAAATAGAAGTCCATTCACTCCTAATACCAAGAATGCTAGGAATCCACCAAAGTTTAAACTACCAACGCAGGAAGTATATGATGGAAACTTGGACCCAACTATGCATATGATGAAATATATACAGCACATGGAAGTACTAGAGGCATCAGAAGAAATCATGACACGATGCTTTCCCTTGTATATAACCAATATAGCTGCACTGTGGTTCAGGCAGTTGGAGAGCGGTTCTATTGGCACATGGACAGAATTGGTCGAAAGATTTATGAGGTAGTTCAGGGTTAACATTTCGAGACCCAAAAATGTGATTAGTCTGGCAACACTGAAATAAAAGACTGGAGAGTCTCCAAGGAGTTTTCCTGCAAGATTTAATGTCGTGGTGGCATTGATGGATCGGCTGAATCCATTCATGGTTTTGATTGTAACTGTATCAAGAATTGCAGTTGGCACGGATTTTAAGGATTCATTGGCACGGGATCCACCTGTAGATCTCGGGGAGTTTTATCATGAAGCAGAAAGGTTCCTACAGCAGGAAGATGCATGAGCCAACAAAACCATAGGTGAACGCTGTGCAAAGCGGAGGATCATAAGGAGATGCAAACAAGAATGATAAAGGCAAACAATAAACTTGACTTATACACAAAGTCTGTGATTTAATAATAACAATTATTATTAATCGAAATGCTCTAGCCAGAGACTTTGACTTTGAGTTGACTTGAGTGGACCATGATACGGACCTCATACAACCAAGGAGACGAATCCTCACTTGAATAGTGCTTCACTTCCAATACTTCCACTTGACCCAAATATATTCATTCGTTGGACGTCATGCCACGATTTGACTATAACCAAAGCAGAGCTTTCATAGTGAAGATCAACATTATGTTAATTTGAGAAAACTGTATAAATCAATCACATCAATATTTTCTGTTTGACCTTTGTTATATTGGCCAACAGAAAACTTTCGAGTGAGTCGCTCCATAGTTATCCAATAACTATCAGTACGTAACCCCTAGGTGCCCCCAAAAGCCATGAGTAGTACACTGCCCAATATTATATCAAGTATATTATAGAAATAAAATACCTTTTATTTTAAACAAGATTGGTCAAGAAGTCAAATATATGTAATACATACATAATTGGCCCTAAGGCATACCCCTAACTCTATCATGCCCATGTAGTCATCATATATATATATATATATATATATATATATTTCTACTATCCCTAATTATGGGGTAACTACCCAACTCACCCAAAGTGAACAACGATTCTAAATCTCATTAAAGTCTTAACCCGTGTCTCCAATATATAAAGTATTGTCCTGAACCTTCTCTAATATCAAATGTAAGCACCCCACCTATATACCCATACCGTGATAACCCGCACCGCTCGACACACCGAACCGAAGCCTAGGGTGACTTCGGACTCGTGTCGTGCTAAGGAACACAGGCTATCGGGGTTTCATTTAACATTATAGAGACTAATATAGACAGATATAATCTAAGATATACTGCACTTTTAGAACTCTTAGTGGAAGGATGTAACATCCCATATCTAGAGGCCTGAAGCTAAGCACTACATATGCTGCAGTCATTCATAGTATTAACTTCCAGTGACCAAATATGGTAATGTTAATGGTATCCATAATATCAGAAGCACATGAATATGAAACAAAATCACAGATTTCATAAGAGCAACTTTTCTGATTACATTTCACAAAACATGTTTCATATTCCACTACATAATCCCATTATCATTTCTTAGGTAAAGATTAAATATAATTATTACAAAATACACTAAGAGCGACATATGAAGATACCCCTTTGGTTGACCAGAGTATTATGTAGTCATAACTGACTTAATAAGATAGAGTGGAATCAACCAAAATAAAACAGCAACTCCTAAATAGCTATCTGTCAGCAACCTGCTCATCTCCGGAAGCTTTATTCTCCAACCTACTAAAACCTGTAAACCTCAACCCTCGATCTACTCAAATCAATTTTGAGCACCCAAAGTTTATGGGGAAAAACATAAACTTCGAGTCAGACATAAAGCCTGGTGTGAATAATACTATACATCTCAATTATTTGATATTAAGTGAGACCACACCGCTTAGCGGAATGGGTTTCCTCTCACTAATATCCTTTTAAAACATATCTTTTGCAAATCATAATCCTGCAACCAAAACTGGTTAAAACTGTAAAGCATTATCATGTAAACATACATATTAGGTAATAAATGAACTATCTGTCCGAACACTATAGTTTTATTAGCCAACTACTAACCTTTGGCCAACTCGGGTCTACCAAACAATATAAACAAATAATCTTACACATGTTAAACTCTCCTCCTCTGGACGGTCTGCCCTAACTTATATGTTAGACAATCCTCTTTAGGACGGTCTGTCCCTAACTTATATGTTAGATACTCTTCTTTTGGTTGGTCTGTCCCTAACTTATCTTCTCCCAGGGTCACCTGATCCTAATGGTTTTTCGAGCTCACTAATAACCTATCTGTATATAAATTAGTATTCCCTTCTGTGTGTAGTCATCATTTTAGTCTTACCTACGACAAAGGCTTACATACTGGAATTTTGGACTAAATCAGTTGGGGCTAATAGCTAATGTATAGGGCGCGACCCTATACCAGTCACATCTGGTATTCTAATATCTGAGTTATTTTACTTAGGGTAATCTTCACAAAATTTTCCTTGAAAACCTTTTCATCTCAAATTGATTTAAAATCTTTAAATCAAACTTAAACAAGGAAAATACTTATACTTCATGCTTTACTCAAAATCATCTTGCCATGTTATATATATATATATATATATACATATATATATATATATACGTTACAAAAATCTTTGTTGATGAAAACATTTAAACATTTGAAAGTCCTCCTTTTGAATCCATTGAAAGTACCCCTTTCAAAACCAAATAAAACCCTTCTTTATAACCTAGGTCGAAAGGCCAAAACATTCCTTTCGAAACCATTCAATTTTCCTTTCGAAAACACTTGAAAAACCTTTCCTTCGAAAGCTATAAAACTTTAGGCCACCTTCTTTAAAACCTTTAAACATTGCCTTTTGGAAAACCTTTCCCTATCAAACCTTTCAAAACCATTGGGGAACCACCCCTACGAAACCTTCATTTAAAACCTTTCGAAAGCACCAAAACCTTTGTAAACAACAAACCTTTCGAAAGCATTTGGGTTCAATTTAAAACATGTGGAAACACCTTTCGAAATCATTCAAAACAATCTTCTTCGAAACCTTTGGGTTCTATCTTCAATAGAGAAAAAGGGTCACTAAAACCATTTAAGTCGAAAGCACTCTTTCGAAAGTAGTTTCTAAGTAAGAAGTGATGGTGTTGAAACCAACCTTCCAAAAGCATTGGAGAAGTGCCTTGGGGTTTAAAACAGGTATACCTTCTGAAACCATTGACTTCGAAATGTAGAAAAGCGGCGGCTAGGGGTTTCGCCCCCTTCGAATGCATTTACTTAAAACAAAAGGCGCAACCCATTCGAAACCTTTCCTTTAAAACATTTGACTCAGCCGAAAGCCAACCAAGTCGAAAGCACTTCCTTCGGAAGCAAAGCAGGCGCATTTTTAATTTAAAACAAAGTTATGCTTCGACCCCATCGGAACCTTTGGTCTCGGCCTAGTACCTTTCCCCTTAGTCCAATTCACTCTGGACCAAGTTATTGATACCATGTGCATTGGTTTCGATGGCAACGGAGGCGACAATACTTGGTCGGAACCCCTATGCCGAAAGTGGCAAGACATGCCGAAAGCATGTAAAAACTGATTTTTACTTTAAAAAGAATTTCTTTTCAACTAAACTGCCTTGTTTATCAAAATGTTATTGGTTGCTAATTTTCTTTCTGCAAATGCTGCTAATATTTCAGAAATAAAAAATTTAATTTATTTACAAAATACTCCTTCTCCTTTTATAAATATATAAAACATTTCAGTCCCATACCTTAAATAATTTTATATATCTATTAAAACACTTAGAAAAATTCTACAAAAATTCCAGAAAATCATTTTTAATATGTTTCTAGCATATATTAATTTCAGACCCAAATCATATATTATTTGACCGTAAATAATTTTAAACCCAAATAATCATTTTCCTCACTAGAAAATTAATATAAAATCCACATTAATTCGGATAATTATGAAAATTGAAACCTATCTCTAAAATATCATTTCTGATCTATATCTAAAATCGCAATGCATTTAGATGTCATTTAATAGGGTTTTCAAATTAAAACATATCATAAAATCTATATGAATAAGCATAAATCATCAACAAGCACATATAAACATTTTATCCTTCAAAATCATGGCATAACATTGCAAATCAATTCGGATTATCCTTAAAAGCGAAAAAAATTAAGAAATATGTGATGTAGTCATTATTCACCTTAGCTTTGAGATTAGGGAGTTTGAGACTTGAATGAATTAAGTTGATTTCCTTTAGCTCTTTCTTCCTCTTGTTCTGACTAATGGTGGCCGACCTCTATATTTTTTTAATTACAAATGAACGAGTAGAACATACACGACTAAGGGTTTAGGGTATTAGAATGATCTCTTTCCTATTTTACCCCTCCTATATTTCATTTTAATTCTTCTTTAATTCATTGGTTACATGGCATGGCTTCCCCTTATTAAAATCAAATCTCAATCCCCTAATAATCACATTATTTTATTTAATTTAGCTAATTAAATGTCCTAAATAATGTTACTAAAGATATGGGGTGTTACAATCTCCCATCCTTAAAGAATTTCATCCTCGAAATTACGATAAGGTACACAGCCACACAATCAAAAAGGTAAAACATACCATCAAACTAATCAGGATAGGCATCTCTAATCTTGCTCTCAGTCTCCCAAGTACAGTCTCTCTCATCGTCGTTCCACTGGACTTTCACTAATCTAACTGTCTTGTCCCTTAGCCTCTTCTCGTCTCTCACGACTATACGAATCGGCTTTCTAACTATAGTTAAGTCTGGTTCTACTATTTAGTCATCTAACACAGTCGGTGCTATAGTAGTCTCCGAGTCTCTAACACACTTCCTTAGATGAGAAACATGAAAAACATCGTGGACTCCTGCCAAACTATTCGGTAACTCTACTCTATATGCAAGTTTGCCGATCCTCTCTATAATACGAAAAGGTCCAACGAATCTCGGTGCCAACTAGTCTGATTTCCCGAATTTAATCACACCCTTCATCAGTGACACCTTAATGAAAACATGATCTCCAACAGAGAACTCTAGGTCTTTCCGTCTTCTATCTGCATAACTTTTCTGCCTAGACTAAGCTTCCTTCATCCTAGCCCGAATCAACTCAATCTTTTCTGCAGCTTCTCTAACCAAATCTGGACCATGAACCAACCTATCCTCGGTCTCTAACCAACAAACAGGTGATTTTCATGGCCTTCCACTACACCAAAACAGTCATTTGGCAACACTTTTTTTTTTCATTTGGCGACACTTATATAGGTTGCATTTTAGTCTCGCTAATAAGTGTCGCTATCCAATATAAGTGTTACTGAAAATAAAAATTTACACTTTTAAATACGGCGACACTTATTTTCGTTGTAGGCCTTGGTTTAATTGGAGTTAATTAAAATATCCTGGGTAAAATTGTAATTGAATAACATTTTTACGCTTAACCCTAGCCACGCACTCTCTCCCCTTTCATCACTCTCTCCTATCCCCTTTCACGCTTAACACTGCCCCTTTTTCTCATCCTCAATCGTCCTCCATCGCCAGCCCCCTAAATCATCAATTGACATCTCACACCGATTCGCATTCCAGCGACCTCAACTGCAGCGACGGCAGCGTCAGCAGCGGACGCGACGACGAATTTGTCAGATCCAATAGAAGGCCGAGGACAATATGGACCCATGTCTCAATCTGCATCTCTCGCACTCCAGCTTCTTCACTCTCTCGGAGATGCAGCTCGCCGCCTACCGCCGTCTCTTACCAGTTCCATTTTACGAGCCCCATCTTTCTCGAGTCGATTTGACCCGACGCCCACTCTGTCGCTCAATCTAGATCCACCACAGTTGCAATCGGCCCTGTTACTAATGCCGACGGATCCGCTTTAGTCAAAATAGGCGAAACAGTAGGCAGTCCCTATGTTGGGTCCAAGATCGTACACACGAGAAGATGTGATTGAGTTGCAGTGTCATGGAAACGATGTGTGCCTTAGACGTGTCTTAAGAGCATGCTTAGAGGCTGGTGCTAGACTTGCTGAACCTGGTCAGTTTTATCCTTTTATCTTGACTATTAGTCTGTTTACTCAAGGTTAAGATGTGATCAAAAGTGGAGGGAATTTAAGAATGTGTCATGTACGATAGTTACTGCATTATCATGTATAGGAAAAGTTTAGCAGTAGGTGATAATTGAATTTGATTCACTACATGTACTTGAAGACACACTTCTGGACATGCAAGTGGGAAACAAAATCGGGACTGCATTGCAGTTGAAGTCATTAATGTAGCCATTAGTAACCAGTAACATTTGGTTTATTTGGGAATTTTCATCATTTGCTTGTTTATTATTAGATTATATTTATATTTATTTATTTATTTATTTTCTTGTTAACTTTTACATCTCAACTAGTGAAAGCTAGATCATAAATCAAATATAGCTAGATCAGCTGTTACATTCCCTTTTAAGCACAAGCTTCAATATCACCTCTGTCTTGTTCCAAGTGTATTACTTTATATCCTCTGATGAAGTATATAAATCTCTTTCAGGCGAGTTCACTCTTCGAGCTTTCTTAAATGGGCGATTGGACCTATCACAAGCTGAAAACATTGGAAGACTTATATCCGCTAAATCCGTGGCTGCTGCTGACTCGGCATTAGCTGGAATTCAGGCATGAAATTTTGCATGCTGTTATATTTCCTTAACTCCCACCTTCTTAGTAACGTATTTAATGTCAGAGTTTGTGATAATGGATGTAACAGGGTGGTTTTTCTTCCTTGGTAAAGTCGCTAAGAACACAGTGTATAGATTTACTTGTAGAAATTGAAGCCCGTTTAGATTTTGATGATGAATTACCGCCACTAGACATCAATATGTTGGTTGATAAGATAAATGGCATGTCCAATGAAGTTCAACATGCATTGGATACGGCTAACTATGATAAACTTCTTCAATCTGGTCTACAGGTATTTACACCAGGCATGCATTGCAGTCTGTTATATTGTAATTTTAGGATTGCTAAAAAGAAACTTAGTTTTCATAGTTAGATACTTCCAAACTTTTATCACCTAACAGTGCGACATGCTCATAGCCTCATATCCATTTTTAACAATTCAACCAATTTACAATTTGTGAAACATTAAAAATCAATGTATTTTATATTTTATGAAAATTGGAACTACTTCTACAAAAAACAAGTCAATTTAAAAAAAAAAATATTTTCTTAGATATATTACACTCTTTTTAAAAAAGCACCTTCTTGATAAAAAACCATGGTGTAAAAATTATTATTATTTAAGTCCAAATTCTATTATTATTTATTATAATTTAATTTGTAACTGATGTATGTTTATTTTTGCACGAACATGCATCATACATGCTGAAATACTAGTATATTTAGTTACAATATCCTTATAATATTTCCATAAGAACATAACACAAGCGAGAATGCTATGAGTTTGCTATTAGGATAATGTTTTACTAATTTTAAAAACTAGTTACCTATACTAGCTATAATAACTACATAATCTTGTAAGGAATTTATGCAACAAAGACACAAAAAGGAAATAGTAATAATAAAGGCTATAGAAAATATTTAATAATTTTACTTCTGGCACAAAAGAGTGCTTAGACTTATAACGAGTGGCTGCAGTACACACGTATGCACGTGTGCACTGCCTCGCTAACTCGAGTGCACAAGGTCAAATCAAAGGAAGATTCAACTCAAGTGCAAATGGCGTCGACAAAAATCAAAATACATCAGCATACAAAGCCAAAAAGATAGCAGTACACACAGAAGCAACATCTACATGGATGCAAGCATGTACACAAGTCAAGCTATGGAAACCAGATTGCAAATAAAGACTCAAGAGAATGATACAAGTCAGTTTGCAAGCTCGAGTACATAGCATGGAAAGCAGATGCAACTGAAACAACAGCAATAAAGGCAACAGGGATCAATGATCACAAGTACAAATCACAGTAAATGGCGTTGTACTGCTACTGTGCTTGTTTGTTTCAAGTAAATTCGACATTGGTGGTACAGACTGAACAGTTCAAATGCTATTATCAGCCTGTGCAGGTAGGCATAGTGATGTTCCCGTTGAGATATATACGCAGCTTTCTTTTGGTAAACCGTCGAACATCGCATTTATTATTATTGTTATTATATTATGTGTTATATAATTGCCATGGAGTAAATGCGACCGTTAATAAATGGTCCATGAGACTGAAAACGTTTGGGGCGCGAGCGTACGTAACACAAGTAAATGGCGGATTATTCGAAGAACGTTGCACCGAAGAAGAGCATTTAAGATGGGTAACCAACTGTGTACTTTATTATTGATTTCGTAATTGAAAAACTAATTGATTCGTGTGAGGAAAAGCTGCATGTTTTTTTCCTTTTGTACCTGACAAGTCAAAGATAATATTATTAATGGTAACTTTACAGGCTTTAGGCGATTACTTGCGGGTTTCTGTTCGACTCTTCTAGCCAATTATAAAAATTGAGCTGTAATATTCACAAATTTTAACTTACATTACTAGTTTATATTGTCTTGTGATACACTGTTGGTTAAATGAGTCCAAAACACAAACGAGTATGAGCTTCCATATCTTGATTAAGGTGTCTGTCTGATATTTAATTAACAGATTATATTAATAAATAAAAAATGCAGTCCATGTATCCTGTAAGAAATGATAGCACTGTACCAAATGATGTAGAAATAGCCTTATGCAGTATCTGAGAAATAGCTTATGACGTTCGACGTTTTTACAACATGCAAATCGGAAACAAATGACAATCAGACTACAACGAGCAGTATTGTTTTCTGGAAAGCTTTTTTTATATTTACTTTTTTTTAATATTAAAATTTGATAACGGATCCATAAGTACAAATTTAGCCCATGACAATTTCTATTTACAAAACCTTGGGGATGGGATAAGTTGCTGGGTTGGAGTTTGTATCATGGTTGGCTTCAAGGTTATTGGCATAGGAGATTTTTCTTTGGGCATCAGAACTTAGGATAGAGGCTTGCACTTGAGGAGTATCAGAAATATTAGTTGAAGTGTGCATGTCACAGGTATCAGAAGCATGTCCAAAGGAGTTACAATGTGTGCAAACAAGTAGTTTCCAAGAGTATTCAGTGTACACTTTATGGCAGTCACCTTCTCCAACATTTATGTATTCGGGTAGCTCTTTGTCCGAGGTGATATCAATCAGCTTATATGATTTAGAAATATATGATTTCTCTACATATTTTTGAATATTCAAATCTTAAAGCATTAGTCATTTCTTCTATTTTTGACTAAGTGATAAATATGCAGGATGTTGTTTGAGTTGCTAGTGCTATCTGGAGCTCAGATTGATCTTTCATTGGTAACCATTTAGAAGAAGAGGGATGATTTCAGGTTTAGTACTGAATTTATATCACTTCCTATATTATGTCATTCCTGTTCACTACTTTTTGTTTGTAGTTTTCCACTTCATCTCCATTCCTCTAAGTACTGGGCAGTTACCTAGATATGAAAAATGAACCTACTGCCTTAACTGTAATTACGTGGAGAAGTTATACAAATTCATATTCATTTACATAGATTAACTACAACATATATATGTTTGAACAAAGAAAGTGGATAAACATGTAACATTTTGGAGTTGAGACTTGCTTTGTAAGTGATGACAGGATCTTCTTCCATTAAAACCATAAAACCTTGGCGCAAACTATTTGACATAGTATATTGATGATAGTGGGTAAGAGCGAAGTTTGGAAATTGAGAGTCACTGCCACTACCATCGAAATCTGCTGCGCCATGTTTGTGATAAGGAGAAAGAAATTTGTCAATACCTTGCTCTTTTATTCATTTTAACAACTTTCTTATATCAAAAGCATGGATGGTCCCACACATGTATAACAGCTAAAAGCAAGCAACAACTAATCATTTTCTAGAAGCATACTGGAATCCTAGGCAACAATATTCATTCAAATAGCATAATGTTTGTGATGCTGTGCATGTAAATAGCATGATGCTTTTGCTGCATGTATGTTCTGTGTAGCCTTTAAATCGGTCCTTGTAACTTGCAGGCAGCACTCTCTTGCACTAGGTCTGGATGTAGCCGCATCAGATAGTTTTGGAATACTATTAAGAAGTTCGACTCGACGAGCCTTTTCTTCTGGAGTACTACTAGATTTGCAGCATACTTATTAATGTTATACACTGATGTTAGAGAAATAGGCAGTCTACCTTGTAATGTTTTGGTCATTGTTAGTATGTATTATTATTACATTTTTGATTCGTGTTCAATGTTGTACCTTGGATTAGATGCTCAAGTGAGAATGCAATAAGGGTTGATCATGTGCTTTAATCACATGGAAAATGAATAACTTTTTTTTTCTTCCTTATGTTATGAAGTAGTTGACTATGAAATATATGTTGTTATTTAATCATGAATATTGTAAATTTTGGGTTCCCATTGAATGTAGTATAATAATGCATATCATGTTAGTTATTAATTGTTTATTAATGTTAAAATAATTGATTATATTGAGAATGAAAATATTTCAGCGTTATAAGCGTTGGCAATTAAAATTTACCAACGCTTATAAGCGTCAGCATAGAAAATTAAACAATGTTGGATGGTTAATTTGCCAACGTTTATAAGCGTTGTTAAATAATATACACCAACGTTTATAAACGTTGGCGAATACAGTCTTCCAACGCTTATAAGCGTTGGGAAACTAAACTCGCCAACGCTTATAAGCGTTGGCAATAAATTGCGACGCCCCTACAGCGACGCTAATAAGCGTTGCTGAAACTGTTTGCGACAGTTATATTCGTTGGGAATCACCTGTTTTGGTGTAGTGTTCCATACAAAGCTTCAAACTAGAAATATCCAATGGCTGAAGCAACCCACTTGGCTTCTGATATTCGGCTTTTACCTGTTGAAAGTTTAAAAACTGCTTCACCTATAATCCAACATCCCTCTTCATACCTTCCCAAAAGAAACTTCTCTTTATGTCCTGATACATCTTAGTTCCTCCCGGATGAATAGTGAACTTCGAATGATGGTATTCCTCCAAAACTTCCTAATGTCTCTCACATTCGGAACACATAACTTTCCTTTCTTTCTTAACCACCCATTCTGGTCAAGACTAAAATCCTTCAAGTCATCGCTCTCTCTTCCATCCCTTAGCATCTTGATCTGTTCAACCAATACTAGATCCTCCTCCAATTTAGAAGTTATCTTTTCGATCATTACCGGTCGAACTTCTAAACAAGACAACACAACACTTCCTCCACTAGACCTAGTTTCAGACCTCCACTGCACTCTGCAAGTCGACAGTGCTTCCAAATGTTTCCACTCTGCTATCATTGCCAACACTACATCCTGATGCTTTCTGCTAAGCACATCTGCAACCTTATTACCTTTCCCTGGTGTATACTCAATCCCAAAATCATAAGTAGCAATAAACTCTAACCATCTCTATTGTATGTTCAGCTCCTTCTGAGAGACAAATACTTCAACGACTTATGATCCGTATAAAGATCAAACCTCTCTCCCAAAAGGTAATGTCTCCACACCTTCAATGCAAAATCATTGCAGCCAACTCCAAATCATGCGTAGGATATCTAACCTCATGTCGTCTATGCTGTCAAGAAGCATAGGCAATCACTTTACCTCTCTGCATTGGCATAGCTCCTAATCCTGTTCCACACGCATCCGTATAAACTACCAAATCCCTATTCCCTTCTGGAACAACTAATACAGGTGCGTAGGTCAACAAATGTTTCAAGCTCTGGAATGCTTCCTCACACTTATCGGTCCAAACAAACTTCACATCCTTTCGCGTTAGCTTGGTCATTGGTGCGGCTATCCGTGAAAAATCCTTTATGAATCTTCGATAATATCCAGCCAATCCATGAAAACTCTTTATCTCAATCACTGCCTCGGGTCTCTTCCAATTATTCACCACTTCGATCTTAGTCGGATCTACAGACAACCCTTTCTCTAAGACTACATGACCAAGAAACTTCACATCCTTTTTCCAGAAATGACTTCATGCTCCCTTTCATTCTTAGAGTATATCAAGGTATCATCTATGAAAACCAACACGAACCTATCCAAGTGCTCTCGGAAAATCTGGTTCATCAAATTCATAAAGAACGCTGGCGCATTAGCTAGTCCGAATGGCATAACTAACCATTCGTATGATCCATATCTGGTTCTAAACGTCATCAAAGGAATATTATCCTCTACTAGTCTAAGCTGATGGAAACCTGTTGCTAAATCTAACTGAGAAAATACCTTGGCCCCACTCAACTGATCGTACAAATCATCAATTTTTGGCAACAGATGTCGATTCTTTATCGTCTTCTCATTCAACTTACGATAATCGATACATAATCTCAACGATCCGTCCGGCTTCTTAGCAAATACTATGGCTGCTCCCCAAGGGGAACTACTAGGCCTAATAAAATTCTTGCCTTCCAAATCCCCCAACTACACCTTCAACTCTCTCATCTCGGTAGGTGTCATCCTACTTGGCAGCCTACTCACTGGTTCTGCTCCAGGCACCAAATCTATCTGAAACTCAATAGCTCATTTCGGTGGCAATCCTACTACAGGTTCAAAAACATCTGTGAATTCTCTAACCATGAAAACTCAATTCAACTCATCCTCTACCTCCACAACACCCAACAAGCATTCAACTCACAGCTGGGGTTTTCTACGGTATAAATAATCCGATCACTACAATCAGGGTGTCTAAGCGATATTTTCCTATCATGGCAAAATATCCTAGCATCGTACTTACTTAACCAATCCATATGCAAAATAATTCTGAACCCTACAAAGTCAAACACATGCAAACTGCAAACAAAGGTATGACCTAACAAATCAAGCTCTAGGTGGTCACACTTCATCCTATGTTTCACATACCCTCCTATTGGATTTGCAACCTTTAAGGAAGTAACTAAGTATGAGGGTTCTAGGTTAAGCTTATCTACCAAACAACGAGATATAAAAGAATGCGATTGATGCAGCAGCGGAAATAATCAAATCGTATATGACGATGAAAGTAGCACTCGATGGAATAGAAGATATCGAATGGCCTAAATTCGTTGATCCGAAGATACCGAATTCTAGCTATCCCAAACACGTTGATAGCGCACTATACCGTGTTTAAAGATCTACGATTCTTCGTACGTTGATCTAGCGCACTAGATACCATGAATCGGCTTCAAAAGTCATTGAATCGAGCGCACTCGATTACCGAAAGTGGAGATAGGAGATCACACTCAACTACCAATTGGAGAAGTGGCACAAAGCACACAAACAAGTTTTTATTCAAAAATCAACAACCCTTACAAATGATACAACCCGCCTATTTATAGGCTTACAACTCACATGGTTCAACATTGTCAACACTTAGGTCGTGAACGACCTACGACCTAAAATAGTGCGACCTAAAACAGACGCGGCCTAAAAACAGATGCGACCTAAAAAAGAAACAAACAAGTACAATACAACATATACAAATCACATATTTACAACACATAGATCGGCCTCGACCTAAAATACAACTCACGCGACCTAACTTACGCCCATTGATCGCGACCTATGACCTAACAGCATTTGCGACCTAAAAACAATGCGACTCAACATATCCAGGCGGCATAAGCTTTGTACGCGACCTACCATAGGTCGTAACTCGTTAAGGTCGAAGCGACCTAAGAAGATGCTGGCACGACCGACCTACTGGGAATACATAGATCGTTAGGTCGTTCCTATGTGTCACTGTGTAATTCTACTACCCCGCTAGGTCGTTTGCGAGCTTCACTAAGTCGCTGGAGCGACTTAAAGGAATCGTTAGGTCGTTCGCGACCTAACACTTCACCAAATTGGGTTGCATCATCCTGGAGCGACTTAAAGGAATTGTTAGGTCGTTCGCATGCCTCAATACTGATTTCGTTGACTCGTGAGCGACCTTCCATAGGTCGCGACTCGCGAGCGACCTAAAGTTCCACTAGGTCGTGAGCGACCTAAATTGGCAGTTCGCGCTGCATCATCCTCCCCCGGTTGACAAAAATTCGACCTCGAATTTGCACCTTCCTCTTCCATAACAAGTTCATCCCCATGATACGGAATCAAATATTTGATATTGAAAACATCAGACGTATGAACATCATCCGGTAATCTCAACTGATATGCATTCTCATTGATTTTCTTCAAGTCTTCTACTGGACCAATTTTTCGAGCTTTCAACTTATTATATGTTCCCACTGAAAAAATTTCTTTTGTCAACACGGCGTAAACCAAATCACCTTCTTTGAAATTCACACATCTTCGCTTTTTATCTGCCAGTTGTTTATACTTCTCATTTGATGCAAGTAAAAGTTCATGCACAGTTCTGTGGCACTCCTGCAACTCAGTCACAAAATCAAAAGCCCTCTTAACAACTCCCTTCTGATATGGCACTATCGTCAAATCCAATGGACCCTTCGGACTTGCTGAGTATACAACTTGGAACGGACTGAAACCCGTACTTCGATCAACAGCGTGATTATATGCAAACTCTGCCTGACATAGTTTCATATCCCAGCTCTTCAAATTGTCTTTCACAAGACATCTCAACAAATTTCCCAATGATCTATTAACCACTTCCGTTTGCCCATCTGTTTGCGGATGATAAGCGCTACTAAAATTCAGCTTCGTTCCAACCATCTTCCACAAACTTACCCAAAAATGGCTTAGAAATCTAGTATCCCGATCTGAAATGATAGATTCAGGTAGCCCATGCAATCGATACACTTCTTTAAAGAATAACTGAGCAATCCGGACGACATCAGCTGTCTTCTTGCAAGCGATAAAATGTGCCATTTTGGAAAATCTATCCACCACAACAAATATAGAATCATTTCCTCACTGAGTTCTAGGCAAACCCAACACAAAATCCATGCTGATATCAACCCACGGTTTAATAGGCACAGGTAATGGCATATATAATCCCGCATTCGTCGCGGTTCCTTTAGAAACTTGACATATATGACATCTTTCCACAAATCTCTCTACTTCTCTTCTTATAGTTAGCCAAAAATATGATTGCGAAATCAACTGTAATGTACGGTCTCTCCCTACATGACCTTCCTCATGCAACTCTTTCACAATCTTCATTCGTAAGCTGCCTTCTGGTATACACAATCGGTTTCCCTTGAAAAGAAAGCCATCCACTAACACATACTCATCCGTCTTTCCCTCTTTGACTTCATCCATGATCTTAGCGAAGTAAGGATCATCAACAAACAAATCTGGCAACACATCAAACCCTGTCACCTCAACCTTCATTGTAGTCAACACATGATTCTTTCTGCTCAATGCATCTGCCACTCGGTTCGTGATTCCCGACTTATGCTTCACCACAAATGTAAATTGTTGCAAGTAGGCGATCCACGAAGCATGCCTAGCTGCAATCTTGTCATGTCCCTGCATATGCTTCAACGCTTCATGATCAGTAAATAAAACAAATTCTTTATGAAACAAATAATGTCTCTAATGTTTCACAGCTTGCACGATAGCATAAAATTCGACATCATATGTATTATATCTGATCTTTGCCCCTGATAGCTTCTCACTGAAATACGCAATAGGACGTCCTTTCTGACTCAACACCCCTCCAATCCCAACTTTAGATGCATCAGTATGTAACTCAAACAACAACTGAAAATCTGGTAATACTAGAATTGGTGCTGTCGTTAAAAGTTCCTTGATCTGCTCAAAAGCAACCCCTGCTTCCTCCAACCATGAAAACTGTTTTCCCTTCATACAATCAGTAACTGGTGCCATCATGCTACTGAAGTGTGGAATGAACCTTCGGTAGAATGATGCTAAACCATGAAAACTTCTCACTTCTGTTATCGTTCTTGGTTGTGGCCAATTTCTAATTGCTTCAACTTTATTCTGATCCACCTGTATACCTCCTCCCGATATAACATACCCCAAAAATAAAACACTCTGCGTCATGAACACGCATTTCTTCGTTGCAGCATAAAATTGTTCCTGTCGCAGTACCATCAACACTTCTCTCAGATGTTGCAAGTGTTCTTCTGGACTTCCACTATATATCAGTATATCATCAAAATACACCACCACAAACTTCCCAATAAATGGTCTAAAAATCTGATTCATCGCCCGCATGAATGTACTAGGTGCATTCGAAAGACCAAACGGCATCACCAGCCATTCGTATAACCCCTCGCATGTCTTGAACGATGTTTTCCATTCATCCCCTGGTCTGATTCGAATTTGATGATAACCACTTTTCAAATCAATCTTCGAAAATATAGTAGCTCCACTAAGTTGATCCAACAAGTCATCCAGTCTAGGCATAGGAAATCTATATCTCACTGTAATCTTGTTCAACGCTCGACTGTCGGTGCACATCCTCCACGTCCCATCTTTCTTTGGTACTAACAATGCTGGTACAGCACATGGACTTAAACTTTCCTGCACACGCCCCTGTTCAAGAAATTCTTCCACCTGTCTTCGCAACTCCTCGTGCTCTTTTGGACTCATTCTATAGTGTGGTCTATGTGGCAACACAGCACCTGGAACAAGATCAATTTGATGTTGAATGTCTCTCAACGGTGGTAACTCCGTTGGCAACTCTTCAGGAAATACATCGTCAAATTCTTCCAACACTGGCTTGACTTCTTCAGGAATTTCAACCACTTCATGACTCTCACGTCCAATCAACAAAAACACTTCAGGCTCCTCTTCTACTTCCTTCATAAACTCCTTCAAAGATAGCAAAGTTTTAAGCTCTTCAATCTCCTCCAACTTGCTTTCCTCCTGTTGTTGTCGTTTCTTGGGAACTAGAGTGATTTTCGCGCCTTCAAACATGAAACTATAGCTGTTCGTACGCCCATCGTGTTGCACAGCTCTATCGTATTTCCATGGTCTCCCCAACAACAAATGGCATACGTCCATATCAACCACATCACACCAAATTTCATCCTTGTATTTCTTCCCAATTGAAAAATTAACACAAGCTCTTCGACTAACCTTCACCTCCCCACCTTTCCTCAACCAAGCTAACTTGTAAGGTTTCGGATGCTTCTCTGTCTTTAATGATAACTTCTTCATAGCTTCTATAGAGATAATATTATCACAGCTTCCCGCATCAATGACAAACTTGCAAACCCTTCCCAAGATAGTGCATGTTGATTGAAAGATGTTACTCCTCAACCAACTAGTCTCTTCTTCCTGTTTTGGTGTTAAGCAATTCCTCCTCATCATTAATGTATATCCATCGTCTCCCGACAACAACTCTTCCTCCTCAACCGGTAATGAATTAGAACATTCAGCCTCTTCATCCTCATCCTCAACCTCAGCTATCATTGCTCGCTTCTTCGGCTTTGGACATTCATTGCTCTTGTGATCAAGTTCCTGACATTGAAACATTTGATACCACTGTTGACCCTGGTCTTAGCAATTTCATTAACAACTGGTTTCGCAACAGCCTTAGAAACATTCGCATTGTTACTAGCCCCTTTCACTTGATTGTTGGAATTTGTAAACACACCACCACCTCTTCTGCCTTGCTTCTCCCAAGCTAACGCTTTCTGGTGGGCTTCAGCGACAGATCTGGGGTCAAACATATTCACCATATCTTGGATCTGCATTCGCAACCCTCCAACAAATCTAGCTGTTAGCTGCTCCTCCGTTTCCATAATATCATTCCTGGCAATAAGCTGATAAAATTCATCTGCATAATCATTAACAGTCCTCGTTCCCTGCCTCAAGTTCTGTAAACGTTGATACATAAGCGACTGATAATTATAAGGTAAGAATGTAGCTTTCATCAACTTCTTCATCTTCTCCCATGATTCAATCTTTGACTTTCCCATCCTTTCCCGTGTAAGTTTAGTTTGTTGCCACTATGCCATAGCTCTCCCTCTTAAACGTGTAGCAACTAACTTCACTCTCCTATGCTCGGGAACTTCCTTAAAGTAAAAAATCTCTTCAATATTAGACAACCAGTCAAGAAATTCTTCAGGTTGCATACCACCTTTGAATTCTGGAATTTCAGTCTTCATCCCCGATTCCCATCGACGATCATCCTCAACATCCCTATATGCATTTCGTCCTTGGTCTCGATCTCGATAATGAATATTGCTTCTATCACTCTCTTCATCATATTCACGTGTACTTTTATATCGATCTCGACCATCAACCTCTCTTCGATCACGCATGTCTCTTCTACTATGTCGTTCTTCATCATGATATGGCTCATACTTAAACCCGCGTTGAGTTCTTCTTTCTTCATCTTTATACTCATGGTGATCTCTTCTCATCGAAACTGATGATTCTCTTCTTCCTCGATCAGATTGTGGCGATACCCTTCTTGCTTCCATAACCGATGGCGAAACTCGGTTTCCTCTATGGTTCGAGATTGGCGATCTCCTTCTTCGATCTTGATTCAAATCATTCATCAATTTCTCTAACCTCCCAATACCTTCATCCAACTTCTCATTGAATTTATTACTAATGCGTTATTCCATTTGCTCGGCATCCTCTTGCTTATACAAATCTTCCACATTTTGATGACGGTTAGCTCTTCTCGGCGGCATGATTGAATCTTCACAAGTACTTCAATTCTCGGTTTGGATTTTCAAAATGATACAAATGATGCACGGCCTTCAACTTCAAATGAACAAACTATGCACGGCTCAAACACTAACTCCTCAAACTCTTCGAATAGAATTGGCTCCAAGACTCGACTTAGCTATGATTGGCTAAGTCTAGCTCTGATACTAAATGATGCAGCAGGGGAAATAATCAAATCGTATATGACGATGAAAGTAGCACTCGATGGAATAGAAGATACCGAATGGCCCAAATTCGTTGATCCGAAGATACCGAATTCTAGCTATCCCAAACTCGTTGATAGCGCACTATACTGTGTTTAAAGATCTACGATTCTTCGTACGTTGATCTAGCGCACTAGATACCGTGAATCGGCATCAGCAGTCGTTGAATCGAGCGCACTCGATTACCGAAAGTGGAGATAGGAGATTACACTCAACTACCAATCTGAGAAGTGGCACAAAGCACACAAACAAGTTTTTATTCAAAAATCAACAACCCTTACAAATGATACAACCCGCCTATTTATAGGCTTACAACTCACACGGTTCAACATTGTCAACACTTAGGTCGTGAACGACCTACGACCTAAAACAGACGCGACCTAAAAACAGATGCGACCTAAAAAAGAAACAAACAAGTACAATACAACATATACAAATCACATATTTACAACACATAGATCGGCCTTGACCTAAAATACAACTCACGCGACCTAACTTACGCCCATTGATCGCGACCTACGACCTAACAACATTTGCGACCTAAAAACAATGCGACTCAAGATATCCAGGCGGCATAAACTTTGTACGCGACCTACCATAGGTCGTAACTCGTTAAGGTCGAAGCGACCTAAGAAGATGCTGGCACGACCGACCTACTGGGAATACATAGATCGTTAGGTCGTTCCGATGTGTCATTGTGTAATTCTGCTACCCCACCAGGTCGTTTGCGAGCTTCACTAAGTCGCTGGAGCGACTTAAAGGAATCGTTAGGTCGTTCGCGACCTAACACTTCACCAAATTGGGTTGCATCATCCTGGAGCGACTTAAAGGAATTGTTAGGTCGTTCGCATGCCTCAATACTGATTTCGTTGACTCGTGAGCGACCTTCCATAGGTCGTGAGCGAACTAAAGTTCCACTAGGTCGTGAGCGACCTAAATTGGCAGTTTGTGCTGCATCAGCGATGCACCAGTATCAAACAGAATGCTAACAGACATACCATGAATCTAAAGCGTACCTCCCAACACTGCCTTTCCTTTCTTCTGCGTTGTTGGTCCTGATGTAGCTGGATCCAATGCAAATACTTTTCCCCTTCCATTCTTAGCAGGCTCTATGCATTGATTCTTATAATGACCAATCTGATCGCAGTTGAAGCATCTGATATTCTTCTTCCCGATCACTTCCTTCGCCTTCCCAGTATGACACTCATTAGCAAAAAGTCCCTTCTTGTCACATTTAAAGCAAACAACCTCCGATTTTCCTTTCTTTACGGCTCCACCTTTTTTAGCACCCTTCTTATGAAAGAACTTCCTTTTCCGACTCTGCCCCACCTGGACCTCCTTTTCCTTATTCTTATCCAGAGAAGCAAGTATCTCCTCATGCCTCAACGCCATCTCTACTACAACATCACAAGGATCCCTAAGATGAGATAATGTAGCCCTCGCCAACTTAGGCTTCAACCCCCTAATGAACTTCTCATTTCTCTTCATCACGGTATCCACAGTACCATACCCATATCTTGCCAACTCCTCGAACCTTCTAGAATATTCCAACATAGACATCTCCCTTTGTGCCAACTCAGCAAACTTTCTGAGCAAAACAGACTGTGCCATCTCAAACATGAACCTCTCCTGGAACCTTCTCCTAAACTCAGCCCATGTCATCATCTCTTCATTCACTCCAACCGTCACACTATTCCACCAAAACAAAGCTACTCCTGAAGCTGTCTCGAAGCAAGCCTCCTCTTCTACTCATCATTGAGCCCCAAGTCTACAAAAATCACAGTTCTCCACCTCAATAGTATCCTCAGTTCCGATAAATGGCTTCCCTCCAAGCCTAACATAGTCTTTACTCAAGATAGCATAGTTGTTGACCACCAGAGCTTCATGAACTCCTACTCTAGCATTTCCTCCAACAACTCCAACAACAATTCCAGCTTGCATCATGTTCACGCAAAACTGATGCATAGCTCCTATATCCACTTGTAGGACTCCAGCACTAACATTCCCCGCTTGTGCTTGACCTTGATTCCTTATAGTATTCGGTCTAGCATTACCATTTGTGGTAGTGATTCCTCCAAGATTCACTCTTCCACCTCTAGCATCCATATTTGTACTCAAGCCTCACGAGATACGAAAGAATAGCCTAAGAGAGATAGAAGAATAGAGATATAGCGTATACTTGTATATAGCAAATACAAGTACGTTACTATAGCGTTATCCCATACATCGATCTTATCTCTAATTCCTTAGGATTATGTTTTCAAAAATAATTTTAGTTTAAAGTTTTCATAAACCAATGCTCTGATACCAAGTTGTAACGTCCCCTATCTGGAGGCCCAATGCTAAGCGCTACAGATGTTCCAGTCATCCATAATATTAACTTCAAGTGACCAAATACGGTAATGTTAATGGTATCCATAATATCAGAAGCACATGAATATGAAACAAAATCACAGATTTCATAAGAGCAACTTTTCTGATTACATTTCACAAAACATGTTTCATATTCCATTACATAATCCCATTATCGTTTCCCAGGTAAAGATCAAATATAATTATTACAAAATACGCCAAGAGACATATGAAGATGCCCCCTTGGTTGACCAAAGTACTATATATTTATAACTGCCTTAATACAGCACAGCGGAATCAAACAAAATAAAATAGCAACTCCTAAATAGCTATCCATCAGCCACCTGCTCATCTCCGGAAGCTTTATTCGCCCACCTACTAAAACCTGTAAACCTCAACCCTCGGTCTACTCAAATCAATTTTGAGCACCCGAGAGATTAAGGGGAAAACATAAACTTCGAGTCAGACATAAAGCTTGGTGTGAATAATACTATACATCTCAGTTATTTGATATTAAGTGAGACCATGCCGCTTAGCGGAACGAGTTTCCCCTTACTAATATCATTTTAAAACATATCTTTTGCAAATCATAATATTGCAACCAAAACTGGTTAAAACTATAAAGCATTATCATGTAAACATACATATCACGTAATAAATGAACTATCTGTCCGAACATTATAGTTTTGTTTGGCTAACTACTAACCTTTGGCTAACTCGGGCCTACCAAATAATATAAACAAAAATCTAGCACTTGTTAGACTCTCCTCTTCTGTACGGTCTGTCCCTAATTTATCTGTTAGATACTCCTCTTATGGACGGTCTGTCCCGAACTTATTTGTCAGATATTCCTCTTTTGGACGGTCTGCCCCTAACTTATCTTCTCCCAGGGTCACCTGATCCTAATGGTTTTGCGGGCTCACTAATAACCTATCTGTATACAAATATATATTCCCTTCTGTGTGTAATCATCATTTTAGTCTTACCTGTGACAAAGCCCTACACACTGGAATTTTTGACTAAATTAGCTGGGGCTAATAGCTAATGTATAGGGTGCGACCGTATACCTGTCTCATCTGCTATTCTAATATCTAAGTCATTTTACTTAGGGTAATCTTCCCAAAATTTTCCTTGAAAACCTTTTCATCTCAAATTGATTTAAAACCTTTAAATCAAACTTAAATAAGAAAAAAAACTTATACTTTATGCTTTACTCAAAATCACCTTGCCATGTTATATATATACTTTACACAAATCTTTGTTGATGAAAACATTTAAACATTTGAAAGTCCCCATTTCGAATCCATTGAAAGTATCCCTTTCGAAACCAAGTAAGACCCTTCTTTATAACCTAGGATGAAAGGCGAAAACGTTCCTTTCGAAACCATTCAATCTTCCTTTCGAAAACACTTGAGAAACCTTTCCTTCGAAAGCTATAAAACCTTAAGCCTCCTTCTTTAAAAACTTTAAACATTGCCTTTCGAAACCATTGGAAAACCTTTCCCTATAAAACCTTTCGGAACCGTTGGGGAACCACCCCTTCGAGAACTTCATTTAAAACCTTTCGAAAGCATAAAAACCTTTGTAAACAACAAACCTTTCAAAAGCATTTGGGTTCAATTTAAAACAAGTGGAAACACCTTTCGAAACCATTCAAAACTATCTTCTTCGAAACCTTTGGGTTCTACCTTCAATAGAGCAAAAGGGTCACTAAAACCATTTAAGTCGAAAGCACTCTTTCGAAAGCAATTCCTAAGTAAGAAGTGATGGTGTCGAAACCAACCTTCTGAAAGCATTAGAGAAGTGGCTTGGGTTTTAAAACAAGTATACCCTCCGAAACCATTGACTTCGAAATGTAGAAAAGCGGCAGCTAGGGGTTTCGCCCCCTTCGAAAGCATTTACTTAAAACAAAAGCACAACCCATTCGAAACCTTTCCTTTAAAACATTTGACTCAGCCGAAAGCCAACCAAGTCGAAAGCACTTCCTTCGGAAGCAAAGCAGGCACATTTTTAATTTAAAACAAAGTCATGCTTCAACCCCATCGGAACCTTTGGTCCCGGACCAGTACCTTTCCCCTTAGTCCAATTCACTTTATACCAAGTTATTGATACCATGTGCATTGGTTTCGATGGTAATGGAGGCGACAGTACTTGGTCGGAACCCCTGTGCCGAAAGTGGCGAGACATGCCGAAAGCATGTAAAAACTGAATTTTACTTTAAAATGAATTTCTTTTCAACTAACCTGCCTTGTTTATCAAAATATTATGGGTTGCCAATTTTCTTTTCGAAAAATGCTGCCAATAATTCAAAAATAAACAATTTAATTTATTTACAAAATACCCCTTCTCCTTTTATAAATATATAAAACATTTAAGTCCCATACCTTAAATAATTCTATATATCTATAAAAACACTTAGGAAAATTCTACAAAAATTCCAGAAAATCATTTTAATATGTTTTCTAATATATATTAATTTCAGACCCAAATCATATATTATTTAACCGTACATAATTTTAAACCCAAATAATCATTTTCCTCACTAGAAAATTAATATAAAATCCACATTAATTCAGAAAATAATGAAAATTGAAACCCATCTATAAAATATCATTTATGATCTATATCTAAAATCATAAGGAATTTGGATGTCATTTAATAGGGTTTTTACATTAAACATATCATAAAATCTATATGAATAAGCATAAATCATCAACAAGCATATATAAACATTTTATCCTTCAAAATCATGTCATAACATTGCAAATGAATTTGGGTTATCCTTAAAACCGAAAACAATTAAGAAATATGAGATGTAGTCATTATTCACCTTAGCTTTGAGATTAAGAGTTTGAGACTTGAATGAATTAAGTTGATTAATCTTCTTCCTTTAGGTCTTTCTTCCTCTTGTTCTTGCTAATGATGGTCGGCCTCTATTTGTTTTTAATTTTGCAAATAAACGTGTAGAACATACACGGCTAAGGGTTTAAGGTACTAGAATGATCTCTTTCCTATTTTATCCCTCCTCTATTTCATTTTAACTCTTCTTTAATTCATTGGTTACATGGAACGGCTACCCCTTATTAAAAATTAAATCTCAATCCCTTAATCATCATATTATTCTATTTATTTAGCTAATTAAATGTCCTAAATAAGGTTACTAAAATTATGGGGTGTTACAAAGGAATAAAACATATAACACAAATAATACTAAAGAAAAATATCCATCTCAGAAAATATCTAATTCACAGTCTCAAAAAACCATTATGTGGTCCAATATAAAGTACATAGAAAACATCACTCCAACTTTGATACATGAAATAAAATATACGGATAGGATAATATAGATAAATACATGAAGAGTAAATATGCTAAGAAGCAGCTCCAAGGATGAGCTCGCCTCTCCAAGTATCAAGAATGGGCCAATCACCTGTTGCCCTATCCACTATGGTGGGGAAGAAAAGAAGGAAAAGGGGTGTGTGACGCCCCACCTCTATACCCACGCTAGCCAAGAACACTACGGTGTAGTGCTGTCAACTAGCACGGAGAATAAGGCTGTTGAGGAGCGACCATCCGTGCAATTGCTTTGTGCGAGCAACGATATGTCAGATAGTAATACATGCATTTCATTTCAGGAGGAAATCCGACATACCGATACAAACTCAAAGCTACTACACAGTGGCTAAAATAGTTTAGGACAATAGATATAAAAATAACACTGATAACATAAATGCAGAATACAGATGGAACGAAAAGTCTCATATATATATAATAACTGATATCAGTTACAATACATTTGACACAATACATATGATACAACTACAACTGTCGACTCAAGAAGTTATATATACAAGTACATTATCGACTAATATACATGAATACATTATCATCTTAAAACAGACACACTGACTACTACAACAAGACGAAGACCACTTCAAATGATATAAAAAGTCTTCATAGCTCTAACAGCAACCCAAAGCAGGAAATCTACAACCTGAAATAACTCGGGTCTGACCCGAGTATTACATTCAAAAGAAAATAATACACGGGTCAGTCTAATTCAAACTCAGCTATTAGTGCATAGAAGCAATAATAATCAAATAATCAGGTAAACGACAGTCACGGAAATCTCGTATATCCAACTCTCGATAAGAGAATCGGATAACGGAAAATATAACACTAAATAGTGTTAATTAGCAAATCAGCAAATCCAAATCAGAATACGACTTCAAAATATTGAATTTAACCAGCGAAACAATTCAACAATCAAAACATCAATTTAAAACTGTCGAATCTGATAGGGCTGCAGTACACGCACGCGTGTACTACCTCGCCACTATCGCAAGAGATACACAAAAGCTCAGTGAAAGTCACAAATGATCACAAGGTCAAACCCCGAATTCGGGTTCAACTCAAGTGTGATACACACACAAATGACTAAATTGCAACTGCGTGCAAACAGCCTCAAAAACATAAATGTACCAATTGCAACATATATATATAGTACTGTGAACTGGACAGTACTAACATCATAATCTAGAACAAGGCAGAATGCCAAAGTCATGGAACACCGAAATGATCTAAGAACTGATCAATTCGAACAAGTCTCGAAATCCGGCTTCAAAAATCACAATGAACAGAGACAACAAAGGCAAGACAACGTAACACAACAGGTAATGCATAAAACAACTCAGAGTATCAAGTACAGTGAACCCACATGTGAAGGGTCAACACATATACATGCACACATACAATGGTATGTATGCACGCATGTGAAACCACAAAAATAATCAAGCAGCAAGAAGAAAACCAAAGTGTCATAGAATGGTTTACACACTGAAACCAAGGCCAAAGCTAATTATTCAAGGAATCAACTAAACCACAGTTCAAATTACCTACTTACGAACTGGGACAGAAGCCTCAAAACATGAATGTACCAGTAAACTGATGCAGCAGTCTCAATGAAGACAAATGGTCAAAAGTATACAGTGCATCAGTGTCAACATCCCCATGAACAGGCAAACAAGTTATGAATACTTCAATGAGCAACTCAGCAATCATACAGGTGAACAAGATGAAGATCACACATTCAAGTGCACAAGACATGCACATAAAATCAAAACACTCAATGATGTCCAAATGACAAAACTCAAGCCCAGGTCAAGAAAGCAAAATTATCACTGCAGGAAAGAAGTATATACAAATGATCAAGCACTGGAAATGACCAGTGCAACCAAGACTGGCAACAGGGAAGTAAAGATCAAAGAAATGCAAACTGGCAACCTGAAAGAAACAAGCTACAAAGACCCTCGTAATCCCAGTGGAGCAGTGCCAAGAAAACCCACCAGTAAACCAAACTTCACAATGATACAACATATATGCAACTATACAACTGGTCAGTGCAAAGATAAATGCATATATGGAGATAGACATGCCAAAGTCCCCAAAATTCACGAAACAATAACTATAAAGCTAATAACCACAAAATATACTAATTCGAATGAATTACAGAAATCATTTCAATTGGGCGAACTCACAAAAGAAATCACAGTAGCAAGACTGCTCAATGACTCGGAATCAAGAGCAGCTTAGATACAATCAAAGTCAAAACCGAAGTAAATATCATCATATAAGTAGTTTCAAAACAATTTAGCAGAGATGGTTTCAAAGCATGTCACTGCTTTAACAAGATAAGTCACAACCGTGAGCATCATTTAATCCACCTCGAAAATTCACAAACTAAAACGAATTAGAAACACATGAATTCGAATAGAATCAGAAATCATTTAGTGAAGGATTTCAGACAAACAAAATCAAGGCAACACACGAAATCCTTCAATGCCGAGGCAACAACGACCATACCAAAAATCGAAGAATCAATGATCATTTCAAGAATTCAAAACGAAGATCACGTGGCAGAGCAAAAACAACAACCTGGAACGAAGTCGAACAAGTCGAGAAACCCAAACCATCACAATTCAAAAATCATATATGAACGAAAACAAGGGGGTTCAAACCCAAATTGATCGAACCATCAATTACTAAATCACTTAAATCCCAAGTCAAGAAAATCGAACAACACGAACGAAGTCCAGATAGTCATAAAATAGGAACATGATAATCACAGAGCTTCGAGCTCTAAATAACCCAAAGTAGGAATTAGATGTGAGCGGTTATCCACTTACCTTAATTACGTAGTGGAAACGAGCAGCTCCGAGACGAAGTTGAGGCGATCGGAGAATCGAGCAACAGCGAACGAACGCAAGCAAACCAGAGAATCGACCATCAGAGAACGAGCGCAAACCAGAGCCGAAGCCTTAATTCGAGAAAGAAGAACGAAGTTGCCAAGGCCCTAATTTTTCAGATCGAAGAAAAATAGTCGCCGCCATTTTCTTTCGTTTAGACTTAGGGTTAGCGAAATTGAATTGAGGGAAAATGGACGAGCACTGGCCTTAATAAATTATCACAGCACCCCAAAAATTGGGCCAAGATTCAAAGCCTACTACCCTTAATGAATTGTGAAAGAATTTACAACGGATTAAAACACTTAACAGCAATTAACCAACCGATTAATCGTTTACGGACGAAATTAATTAATGCGAAACGTCGGGTTGTTACAGACTCCCCTCCTTAAAGAAATTGCGTCCTCGCAATCATAAGGAATAAATGGACAAATGGTAACAACCAAAAGAGCATGGCAATGTCGAATGCATAAGCAAAGCAAATGTCAGCAGGGAAGTATTGAAATCAAGGAAGTATCAGATATAAAATCAAAAGGTTCGACTGCTTCAAATCAAAAGAACCAACATCATGGGGATCAAGGAATCAAAATCAGATGACTATATAAAAACAACCCCAAACATCATCATCGACTAACAAAAGCAAGAACAATCGAGTTCCAGTATTTAAAAGAAAAGGAAAACAGAGCAGAAATCACATACTGAGCACGAATTGAATGTGAGTAAATCAGATTACTCACCTGAATTGTCAGAGAAAAAGACGAAGCTCAAATCTCAAAATCGCAACTATTCAATCATCAAAACGATAATCGAATTTTCAAATCGCAAATATTTACTTATCTCAAACGATAATCAAATCAACGAATATTTAATTATCAAAACGACAATTTGAATCTCAAATATCGAATTATCACAAGCGATAATCAGAAATCACAAATATTTGATTAATCAAATCGAAAAATATTTAATTATCTCAAATGATAATTAAATCGGAAAATATTTAATTATCACAAATGATAATCAAATTTCACAAATATCTGATTATCAAAAACGATAATCAGAAACACAAATATTCGATTAATCAAATCGAAAAATATTTAATTATCTCAAACGATAATTAAATCGAAAAATATTTAATTATCACAAATGATAATTAAATTTCACAAATATCTGATTATCAAAAACGATAATCAGAAACACAAATATTCGATTAATCAAATCGAAAAATATTTAATTATCTCAAACGATAATCAAATTTCACAAATATCTGATTATCAAAAACGATAATCAGAAACACAAACATCTGATTATCAAAAACGATAATCAGAAGTCATAAATATTCAATTAACGAGTCCGGAATTAACCGAAGTAGTAAAAGTATGGTTCCATACTCCGTACTTTTTCTAAATCGTTTAAATCTCTTTATCGTTTCCTTGAAAGTGCAAAATTGTGTGTTTTAAAAAATAACATTTCACATTCTCAAACGGACAAGTCCGGAATTAAGCGAATCAGTAAAAGAAAGGGGTCATAGTCCTCGATTTTTCTGAAACGTTTAAATCGCTTCCTCATTCTTTTGAAAATGCAAACTGTAAAATTTTTTGAAAACAATTTAATTTATATTTTGAAACATCTTTTAAAAATAATGAATTTTGAAAACACGTGATTAAATTAGCAATATCAGTATTGCGGGAGAATCGCTTGTAAATTCATTTCAAAATTGACGGTTACTGAAGTGAACACGTCAAAAACTCATCAGAATAACTGGCATCGAAATACAATACCAATGAATTTTCATTCATCAAAAATGTCACAAGAATCTTCTCAAAGATAGAAAGGGATATCATACCCTAAACTTGTATTCACAACAAGTCAATGACACACGAATTCACCAATGCACAAAAATTGATAAACTTATCAATAAAAATCACGAAAGTTGGTGAAGCACAAAATCTAGAAATCATCACAAGAAATCCAGAAAACACAAATTCTAGAAATCGACACACGAAAACCAGAAATCACAAAAATTCTAGAAATCGATACATGAAAACTAGAAATCACAAAAATTCTAGAAATCGATACACGAAAACTAGAAATCACAAAAATTCTAGAAATCTATACAAGAAATCCAGAAATCACAAAAATTCTAGAAATCGATACACGAAAACTAGAAATCACAAAAATTCTAGAAATCGATACACGAAAACTAGAAATCACAAAAATTCTAGAAATCTATACAAGAAATCCAGAAATCACAAAAATTCTAGAAATCGATACACGAAAACTAGAAATCACAAAAATTCTAGAAATCGATACACGAAAACTAGAAATCACAAAAATTCTAGAAATCTATACAAGAAATCCAGAAATCACAAGAAGGGGGGGAGGCCTATCACAAAACGAGAGTATGAAAACTCAAAACACCGGTATAACACATGACGAGACGCTATCTCATGATGGCTAACCATTAAAGTTTCACACAGGAATGGTCCGAAGACCGTGGGGCGCTACCCCACATATGTGATGGCGAAACATCACACAAAGCGGGGTTTAGTCTCCCTCGCAGACAAAAAGACATCGCACAATCGCTAGTCTAAATCATAAAAAGGAAAAGGGGAAGGCCTATCACAAAATGGGAGCATGAAAACTCACCGACCGGTATCACATGACGAGAAGCTATCTCATGGAAGCCATCCATTAAATTTTCACACAGGAATGGTCCGAAGACCGTGGGTCGCTATCCCACATATGTGATGGTGAAACATCACAAAAAATGTGTGAGACGAAATCACACAAATGGTGTCTAGACAATCCTCAAAGCCCAAGAAATATGTGTGAGACGAAATCACACCGATGAGGCCTAGTCTAACCGTACAGAGAAAGAGACATCGCACATTTGCTAGTCTAAATCATAAAAATGATCGTCATGATCATTGAGAAGTGTCAATTACACTAAGTTAGTGAATATAAGAGTTAAGCTTCATGTCCCATAACCACTTGTTTAACTCAAATATTTACGAACAAACTGTAGATCTTCACTAGAAAATTGTCACAAAAGGTTCAATCGAACAAGTCCAGGAGTTAACCGACGAAGTAAACGCAAGCGTTTCATACCACTTGTTTTGCTAAGCCATTTAATTCAATTTCTCATACGAGTGAAATAAAGGCTTGTATATACTAATAGATTGGAAAACCGTTTAAGAAAAAGAGTTTTATAATAAAATAGTTTTGAAATTGTTTGGAGAAAAGGATTTTAATATTTACTACTAGTATAGAAAACCTTTATATTTTTAAAGTGACAAATCACAAAAATTGATTGTAGAAACAATCAATCACAAGAATTCACATACAAAAATGTGAATAGAATCCAAAGAAATCGATACCGAATCCATCAAAAGTATGTTCACAAAAATCCCGAAGAAAATGTCATCAAAGTTGCTAATAAATGATAGCAACAAATCGGGAAATAATCAAGAATCGATTAAATTTGGAAACCAAGTCAATTCACTAAAATTTCACATTCGAAGACGTGAATAAAATCCAAAGAATTCGATTCCAAATTCATCAAAGTAGGAATACCCAAAAATTCCAGAAATATAAGTTATCAAATTCGACAAAGGTGATAACAACTAATTAGAAAAGAAGAATCGATTATCAATTGGAAAAACAAAGCAAAACGAGCAGAAATGCATAAATGACTTCAACAAAAGTAAGAGTCAAGTCAATGTCGAAGTCAACAGTTAATGGCCGCAGCCGAGTGCAAAATGAATCAATCATTATCATCGAAGAACCTAACTGCAAACAAAAATCAAAATCTTGAAAATCAAGAAATTAGCAATTTCTCAAAAATAAAATGACCGAAGTCGAACAGAATTCAAGCTGAGGAAAACACAAAATCAAATTCTTCATCATCCAAAAACCCAACTTAAGTTCGCAAAGCAAACGGAGGCAGAAGCCAAAATACTTTCACGAAATCAAAATCAGATACACATGAATAAGCGTTAGGAATTCATACCTAACAATCAAAGATAATCATATGTAAAGATGAGAGATAAAACATCGACAAATAGTTGTAACACATGCTCCATCTAAGTTATGTTTTATAATTGTCCTAAACCCCAGGCTCTGATACCAAGCTGTGACGCCCCACCTCTATACCCGCGCTAGCCAAGAACACTACGGTGTAGTGCTGTCAACTAGCACGGAGAATAAGGCTGTTGAGGAGCGACCATCCGTGCAATTTCTTTGTGCGAGCAACGATATGTCAGATAGTAATACATGCATTTCATTTCAGGAGGAAATCCGACATACCGATACAAACTCAAAGCTACTACACAGTGGCTAAAATAGTTTAGGACAATAGATATAAAAATAACACAGATAACATAAATGTGGAATACAGATGGAACAAAAAGTCTCATATATATATAATAACTGATATCAGTTACAATACATTTGACACAATACATATGATACAACTACAACTGTCGACTCAAGAAGTTATATATACAAGTACATTATCGACTAATATACATGAATACATTATCATCTTAAAACAGACACACTGACTACTACAACAAGACGAAGACCACTTCAAATGATATAAAAAGTCTTCATAGCTCTAACAGCAACCCAAAGCAGGAAATCTACAACCTGAAATAACTCGGGTCTGACCCGAGTATTACATTCAAAAGAAAATAATACACGGGTCAGTCTAATTCAAACTCAGCTATTAGTGCATAGAAGCAATAATAATCAAATAATCAGGTAAACGACAGTCACGGAAATCTCGTATATCCAACTCTCGATAAGAGAATCGGATAACGGCAAATATAACACTAAATAGTGTTAATCAGAAAATCAGCAAATCCAAATCAGAATACGACTTCAAAATATTGAATTTAACCAGCGAAACAATTCAACAATCAAAACATCAATTTAAAACTATCGAATCTGATAGGGCTGTAGTACACGCACGCGTGTACTGCCTCGCCACTATCGCAAGAGATACACAAAAGCTCAGTGAAAGTCACAAATGATCACAAGGTCAAATCCCAAATTCGGGTTCAACTCAAGTGTGATACAACACAAATGACTAAATTGCAACTGCGTGCAAACAGCCTCAAAAACATAAATGTACCAATTGCAACATATATATATAGTACTGTGAACTGGACAGTACTAACATCATAATCTAGAACAAGGCAGAATGCCAAAGTCATGGAACACCGAAATGATCTAAGAACTGATCAATTCGAACAAGTCTCGAAATCCGGCTTCAAAAATCACAATGAACAGAGACAACAAAGGCAAGACAACGGAACACAACAGGTAATGCATAAAACAACTCAGAGGATCAAGTACAGTGAACCCACATGTGAAGGGTCAACACATATACATGCACACATACAATGGTATGTATGCACGCATGTGAAACCACAAAAATAATCAAGCAGCAAGAAGAAAACCAAAGTGTCATAGAATGGTTTACACACTGAAACCAAGGCCAAAGCTAATTATTCAAGGAATCAACTAAACCACAGTTCAAATTACCTACTTACGAACTGGGACAGAAGCCTCAAAACATGAATGTACCAGTAAACTGATGCAGCAGTCTCAATGAAGACAAATGGTCAAAAGTATACAGTGCATCAGTGTCAACATCCCCATGAACAGGCAAACAAGTTATGAATACTTCAATGAGCAACTCAGCAATCATACAGGTGAACAAGATGAAGATCACACATTCAAGTGCACAAGACATGCACATAAAATCAAAACACTCAGTGATGTCCAAATGACAAAACTCAAGCCCAGGTCAAGAAAGCAAAATTATCACTGCAGGAAAGAAGTATATACAAATGATCAAGCACTGGAAATGACCAGTGCAACCAAGACTGGCAACAGGGAAGTAAAGATCAAAGAAATGCAAACTGGCAACCTGAAAGAAACAAGCTACAAAGACCCTCGTAATCCCAGTGGAGCAGTGCCAAGAAAACCCACCAGTAAACCAAACTTCACAATGATACAACATATATGCAACTATACAACTGGTCAGTGCAAAGATAAATGCATATATGGAGATAGACATGCCAAAGTCCCCAAAATTCACGAAACAATAACTATAAAGCTAATAACCACAAAATATACTAATTCGAATGAATTACAGAAATCATTTCAATTGGGCGAACTCACAAAAGAAATCACAGTAGCAAGACTGCTCAATGACTCGAAATCAAGAGCAGCTTAGAAACAATGCATCAAGGACAAGAAGACAACTTCGAAGTCAAAACCGAAGTAAATATCATCATATAAGTAGTTTCAAAACAATTTAGCAGAGATGGTTTCAAAGCATGTCGCTGCTTTAACAAGATAAGTCACAACCGTGAGCATCATTTAATCCACCTCGAAAATTCACAAACTAAAACGAATCAGAAACACATGAATTCGAATAGAATCAAAAATCATTTAGTGAAGGATTTCAGACAAACAAAATCAAGGCAACACACGAAATCCTTCAATGCCGAGGCAACAACGACCATACCAAAAATCGAAGAATCATTGATCATTTCAAGAATTCAAAACGAAGATCACGTGGCAGAGCAAAAACAACAACCTGGAACGAAGTCGAACAAGTCGAGAAACCCAAACCATCACAATTCAAAAATCATATACGAACGAAAACAAGGGGGTTCAAACCCAAATTGATCGAACCATCAATTACTAAATCACTTAAATCCCAAGTCAAGAAAATCGAACAACACGAACGAAGTCCAGATAGCCATAAAATAGGAACACAAAAATCACAGAGCTTCGAGCTCTAAATAACCCAAAGTAGGAATTAGATGTGAGCGGTTATCCACTCACCTTAATTACGTAGTGGAAACGAGCAGCTCCGAGACGAAGTCGAGGCGATCGGAGAATCGAGCAACAGCGAACGAACGCAAGCAAACCAGAGAATCGACCATCAGAGAACAAGCGCAAACCAGAGCCGAGCCTTAATTCGAGAAAGAAGAACGAAGTTGCCAAGGCCCTAATTTTTCAGATCGAAGAAAAATAGTCGCCGCCATTTTCTTTCGTTTAGACTTAGGGTTAGCGAAATTGAATTGAGGGAAAATGGACGAGCACTGGCCTTAATAAATTATCACAGCACCCCAAAACTTGGGCCAAGATTCAAAGCCTACTACCCTTAATGAATTGTGAAAGAATTTACAACGAATTAAAACACTTAACAGCAATTAACCAAACGATTAATCGTTTACGGACGAAATTAATTAATGCGTAACGTCGGGTTGTTACAGGGTGTGTCAGACAAAGGTTTGGTGAATGAGTAAAAGTTTAATATGTGATGATCATGTGCATTTAACTTTAGTTCTACTGTAGATGACATAGTGTGTATGACAAGTGTTCATGAATTTCTAAGGTCCATTATCTAAGGGTTCTTGTCTAATACGTACCTACACTACAACTTGTGTAGGCTACTACAAGGATCTAACCATGGATTAAACCTCACCACTAACGATTAGCCACCGCTCCTAGAGATACCCAATAAGGAAACATCGCCACTAGGCTACTGTGGAAATAAATTTCAACTATTATCATTGGATAATGCTATTGTGGGAACTACCCATTAATATCACCGCCACTATGCTACTGAGGAATCGTTTTCCCCTTAACTATAATTATCAACCAACCGCGCATCGAGAGGGAACCCATAAAGCTGACTCATCGATGTGTCTCATCGTTTTCATCCGTGTCCACCTCTCAATCATGGTTTTGCTTCTTACTGCATGCGTCGGAATCCTCAATCCATATTGTATCACATCGCATTAGTATCCATGCATACCCAGGACACACTCCATCAAGCATCCTCATCAACCATTGAACCTCCTATGAGTGCCATTTGTGACAAAAATCCCTCCTTATCGAATAATTGAGCCCCAATTAGATAAAAAAACATTTACCCAATATCACAATGACCTAACGTTATCTTATAGGGAACTAGCTTCCCCACACCTCCTAACGTGCATACAAATAGCCTCAGATAGGCTCGCACAATAGTAATGTTTATATTTATTTTTATTATTAACCTGGGCTTTAGGCCAAGATTTAGATTCTGCATTTTTTTTGTTTACCGGTTGACCGCTAACACTAATAGGTCAACCGTTAGGGTTCAATGGTCGACCGGTCGCTGGCTAAATTTTAGAGTTAGTTAATTTTTAATGTCGGTTGTAAAATTCTGATTAATTAGTGTTGATTGCAGTTTATAGTGAACTCTAAGCACTAATTTGACCAGTCCATATTATTAATTTTAATATCAATCTATTCAATCTAGGATTTACGAATTTAGGATCTACTAATTTTAGGGTTTGGAGTGGAATAAAAAGATGGTGTACTAGAATCAGTGTCAAATTTAATAATTTACAGTGATTTCAATTTTACCCTAGATTATAGGTTTCGAATTAGGGTTGTAAAGTTTTAATTTCAATTTACTAACACCCTAAATCAATTAAAATAGATTAAACCTAACTGTAATAATCATCTAATCAAAATTGTTCCCACTCACCTCAAGTTTAAGCTCTTCCTACTTGTTATACTTGAGAATCACCTCTCTACAAGCTTGCTTCGCTTGCTCCTTTTAGATCCAATTAATTGTGTTCCGCTAGTTTTGAATTATTTTGATTTTTAAGAATTTTTAAGGTTAAATGAGAGGTTAGAATTGTGCAGAGTTTCGGTATAGCAAACTGTTATGTGAATTTTAGTTTTAGATTAAGCTTGAATTTATAAGGGTTGGGCAAATAGTTTAGGTCGTTGGACTAAATGTAGAGAATACTTAGGGTTATCAAGTACGCTCATCAAAAGACTTGGCAATCAAGTAACCAATCACCACCATTCATACACATCATCCATCGCTCAATTTTACAAGGTTACGGTCAACCGCTTTGACCCATAAGTCGATCGCTACCGATCGACCATCAAACCTCTTCGATCGACCGGTCACCATGCTAATTTGTGAATTTTTTATTCTCTTTTCCAATCTGCCAACGCCCGTAACTTCTCTGTACTCACTTCGATTTCAAAGTGTTATATATGAAAATCATCCAGAAAATCGCTATGAACACAAATGTGCAAGTTTCATAGCCAAATTCAAACATTTTTGAAAATTTTATTTTAGTCCTTGTTTTATTTGAATTTAATTTTCTTATTAAATTTTCGTTAAGTTTTTAGGGTGTTACACATACTATCGAAGAGTATTACTAAGTAATACTGTCAGATGATACGAAGAATAAGGCAATATGCGGTACATACGTGAATATTCCCTTGGGCTGATATCGGTATGTATTTAAACATCAAATAAATAACTCATCTATACGTTCACAGTATCAGCATAATGCAATAAATACATGTACCTCCAAGATAGAAAAATACACAATATCTAGTATGTAACAGAGAACACAGAGTCAAAATCATAGCGATATTATATAATATAAAATAAATAAGGCTTGGTCAATATACATCACATGAATATACATACAATCGTCTTTTCAATACATGATGGTTGACAATTATACTAAATACTAGTCTCCTCTATGCCTAAAACACAAGTTGGTCATACTGTCCCAGTACCTGAAAAGTCTCGACCTGACTCGAGTATTACGTAAATAACACATGAGTCAGACTATGTCTAAATCAAGGGTTAATAAATATAGGTGACCAAGTATATACTAGGAATAATAATGTGATAATGCTAGCATAGTAACACAAGTCAATAATCGCAATGTCAATATAAATAGTAATATAAACAAGGTTTATAATTGTAATATCATACACAATCATTGAAATATTATATAACACAAATATCACAAAATCATGTATAAAGATATCATCACCATAAGGAAACAAATTAGACCAGAAATCACAAAATCAACATCAATCAGGTGAATCATCCGTATTTAGAAATTAATAACAAAAGAAATATCACCAAGAATAGTTGGCCTAGCACATGTCATTTCTCAAATATCTCTCAATCTCAAATAAAATATATTCATCAATATAAAATATAGAAATATATGCTGCCTATCAAAGAATCATATATATAATAAAAGATACGAGAATTCATTGTACTCTTGACTTTGTCATAGGTATAATCTCATCTTCTCATATGGAATATCATAGAATGTGTCATAACGGGTAAATAACTGTGCATAAGACACAAAGTCCTAGGTAAAGTCATATTTCATATAAATATAAATAGTATATTCTTATCTATCACACACACCGAAACCAAATGGAAGACTGGCAGCATGTCTGCTTGCTCCAGGAGCCTCACATATGTCCGTCGGACACCTCTCTTACAGTCATCGGTTACCTCTCCCTCGACATCGTGACAAGATCCACCTTTATGCTCATCTACGCAAGGACTCTGCATGGTTACAATTTGGCACATGCCCTTATAGGTAACTGACTGCTGGTCTAGATGACGACATATGGGAAAACATAGATATGTCGACACATGGAAATAGGCCGACACATGACCATATATATATATAATGGTGTCACAGATCTAGGGCGCGACCATCGTGATTAGACCGTTAGGGTGGATACTGGCCAATCTGGTACACTCCCGAAACATAAAGGGAGCTGGACAAGATAGATATACACATATTATTTATATTCGATAGCTAACACATAGCTCTATATAAATGCCGTCACACGGCTCTATAGGGTGCCGACACATGGCTCGATCTAATCACCGACACACAATGACATACGTGACTCACCGCAGCGAGCCTCACCACAAATTCCCATCACGTTAGTGTCATCTACTTATAATGAATAACCAAATAAATATCACAATAGAGTCCTATACCACTGCATGATACTCAATAGTTTATTCATTGCTTATAAACTACACTTAATCTCCACAATATTCTATATAACGAGCCCAACGAATAATCGAAGAAATATTACCAAAAGTCCCATACCGGTTGGTAATATAACTATGTTTATTTAGATTCCTCGCTACAAAGAATTATAATCATCGTAAACACTATATTACAAAACTAGCAATAATATGAATCCATATTAAAGGATGTCATCACCATATCATACTAAAACAATATCGAAGGCAAATCATTCATATGATCCAATTCAATATAAACGGAGAAATTAGAAAAGTGATATAAAATAGATTATATATATATATTTAACAAATCAATATTTAATAATGACTTATTCTCAATATATAATCTTGATATAAAAATAAGAACTTTAAAAATGGATAATAAATATATATTCTAGGATTAAACTAGATAAATAATTAAAACTGAATATAAAACTTTCTTACCAAATTAATTAATAATTCCCCAACCTTTTATAAATTTAATATTCACCAAAAATATTCGAAAACCCATTTCTTTCTTTTGAAATCCCAAAATAGTTTATAAAACTAAATATCACGTATAACGATCATTTCATAATTTTCTACAATTAAATACTATTTTAAAATAATTTTATAAGATCTAAATCAATTTAATATATTCATAATCTATAAAATATATATTTCAAAACTTTAATTATATTCAAAATTACATAAATTTACTTTGGAAATTCTTAATATCAATTAGAAACAATTTCATATATTTCTAGAATTTTATAAGATTTTTATAGATTTATTAAAATCAAAAACTAGATTTTCCATTAAATAACCAATATCTAAATTAAATAAATAATTATTATTATTCAATAAAACTTTTATCTAATTAATATATATACATACAACATCTTTTCATACATAAACACTTTTATTTAAATAAATTATTAATATACATTTAACTAAATAATTTTATAAAATACATAGACACACACATGAAAATTGCTGACCGGTTGGTGCCACTAGTCGGCCGACAACCCTAGTGATCGACTGGTCGGTCATAGAACCGTGTAAACAATCGCCAATTCAGGCGATCTTCGCCTCCTCCATACATCATTTCTCCTCCAATTCGAAGCACAGACAAATTATTCAATCAAACATCCATCTAAAACACATCATATGCAAATAATTAAGTGAAAGAGACATAGGTTGGTGAGTGCATATACTCACGTGAACCTGCTTCTTCTTCCACTTCCTATGCATGCTCCAGACTTCCAACGCATCAACGAAATCCAAATTATCTCCTTGCGTAAGTGTGTATTGATGTTAAGATGTGCATATCAAAACTTGGGACTTTATAGAATTTATTAGGATTTTATTTTAATATTTAAAGTTGTGAAGTATGGGTAGGATGATGATTTTCTAAAGTCAGTAAAGTATTCATTTAGGTTGTATTCATAAATGAAGATGAATTGTCTGGAGTTAGAAATCTCCAGAATTTTGAAAAATCATGAGACAATGCTTTGGGTTAGACTTAGGAATGTTGGGTTTGGGTTAGTAAATAAGAATATTTGTTTTCTTTTCTCTTTTATTCTCTTTTTGAAGTTACTTTTCTACTCAATACAAAACACTATAAAAATTAACAAAAATCGTATTTATATTTCTTAAGTAATACTTATTATTATGAACATTTATAGAATTTGTTTCCCATATTTTACTTATTTAAATTTAAATATCCAATATTCTCATTTTAAGCTCGATATTAAGTAATTTCCAAATTATTTGACAATTCTTAAAATAGCCATTTATTCTCTAAACCATTTAATTTCATCACTAAATATATTATTATTAAATTTTGATACTCCAAAATTAATTCAAATTATTCATTTTTAAATTTTTTTAAATCCAATTTAATTAATTAATTAATTATTATTAACTACCCTAAAAACCGAGTTGTTACAATTTTTAGCCAAATTTCAATCATATACCAACAAAATTTTGAAAGAAAATATTCAGTTTACACTACAAATACTTTCACTTTTAGAAACTATAAAAATTATGCTTGGTTGAAAAAAAATAGGTGTGTTTTTTTTGAAATTTGTTTTTGGGAAGGGTTGATTATGTGTATTTTGAATCCTAAAGATATTGTTTTATTTAAATTAAGCACTCATCGTAACAATTTAAAAAATACAAAAAAGACTTCCCTTTATCCAAAGCTGAAGCCTCTCTAACAATATCTTTAGAAAACATTGTATCAACTTTGTATAATTTCATAATTACACTGCATATGACTATATTTTTAACATAAGTTTCAGCTGTTTACTTATTTACGACTTTAATGCTTTTAATTGAATATTAAAGAAAACTTGTTTAGTTCTCACTGGATAGCATTAGTACAGTATAACATTGGTACTGCTTAGTATATGATATGATATTATGGGCCAAATATAGTAAATATGATCCTTATCGGTCAATATTATATACTAAGATTTCTTTTCTTACATGTTTTCTTTTAGCTCATTGTTTATAGTTGTGATCCAAACTAGTAATCTACAACACAATTTCAATGGTTCTTTGAAAGAGTCAACAATTATGATTAGATTCATTTCTTTCTTTTCAAGAAAAGAATCTGTAAGCACTTCTAATCATGTCCTACCCCACCTTTACCAATTTGACCTTTGCTAGAGAGAAGAGAAAAAACACTTGAGTTATTTATTGAATATTTAGGTTATATACTATAAAATATGTACCATGATGGAAGTAAACAGAGTTATTGCACCACCACGTCAACCCAATAGCCACCGACAATTCATAAGATTCCTACGCAACAATACTGCCAGCAACTACTGCATGCGATATGCAACAGTACTGCCAAAAGTTGTAAAATCCCCATTCTGAGGTCCAAAACTAACCGCTACAGATATTGCAGTCATCCATAGTTATTAATTCCCGATGACAAAATGCGGCTATGTTAAACATATAAATAATCAGAAGCACGTGGATATGATAAATATTAAACATAATTTTTCTTAACAAATCTTCACATTTCATTACACAAATGATATTTCATATTCATTACATAATCTCATTCGCAAACCCACGTTTAGAGAATTTATAACTATTACAAAATACTCCAAGAGTGACATTTGAAGATGCCCCTATGGTTGATCAAAGTCAAATATTTAGCAATTATAAAACTTTGCCATTACATCCAAATAGACAAAACCAAACTATACAGTGGAAACAGATAAAGCTCCTAAAAGCTAAATTGCCTCTTGCACGTCTTTAGAAGCTTATTCGTCTAACTGGAACCTAAAAACCCTTACTCCCAACCTATTCAAATGAGTACCCAAGAATTTAAGGGGGAAAACAAAAACTTTGGTAAAACAACAGTCTGGTGTGAATAATAATCCACCATCTCGAACCAAATAAACTTCTAGTGAGACTATGTCGTTGAGCGGAATGAGTTTTCCCTTCACTAGTATCTTAACCAAAACTAATTAACCATATACTGTGCTCCTACAACCACAATGGTTAGAACAAAAATAGCATTTGCAGTTATGCAACATATACTGGATTACCCATCCCAATTTATTAGATTACCCATCTTAATTTCAAATGACTACCAGTCATAATTTAAACTGATTATCCGTCTTATTTTACTCTGACTACCCGTCTTACAATTATGTGCACTACCCATCTCACATTTGAACATACTCATAGTTATATGGACTATCCATCTTACATTTAATTATTACATGGATTACTCATCCTTTACCATATTGACAACCCATCAAATATGGTTCTATTGTTTAAATTATGCAGACTATCCATCACACATATTCCTTTCAATTTATAATGATGTGTACTATCCATCACACATCCCATAGTTTTCCTAGAAGGACGATAAACCATTCATTAACCTCATAGAGATAATCCATCTCTGTTATGATGTGGACTATCCATCTCATATCTCATATTTTCCCTAAGATGACTAGGAACCCATCATTTAACAATTTGATTCATGTTACCCACATGTTTAACCTACGTCTATGGTGTCCCCAATCAGGTAATCTCCCCTTATAGTTATAACATTTCAAAGTGACATACATTGGTATCACCAAATGACCAATGTCGAACTCATTTAAAAAAATTCATTGGTTTCCCCAATGATAAAGTCCCATTTATAAAACATTTAGTTTGTCAAAACTAATCTATTTTGGTGTCCCCAATGATAGTGTCAACTTCTACAATCACAATAGCATTGGTATCCCAATTTTAAAAATCAAAGTCATAAAAAAGTAGGCTCGTCGCCCTTAATTTAGTTCATATAGATCAATATAGTATAGTCTCAATGTTAATAGAAACGACAATGAAAAGCTTGAGGCTCCCCACCATTAATAAAATACAACCTACATTGTATTAAAACAATATCAAAAATAATCTTCATTGGTATTGATGTGCATGAAAATGTGCATATTTTTACATACATATTTAATCTATTTTTATTTAAATAAATGTCATAATTGGGTACTTTTACATGTTTAAAACCAAATTTCAAATATGCTTGCAAGTCATCATTCATACATCAATATGGGGGTAAAATAGTAATTTTGTGCATGAATTAATTTTGAGAATATTTATTTACACATTTTCTTTTTAATTATAGGAATTTTGGATGGAAATTTGAAGATGTTTTCAGAAAGATATGCATGCACAAGGAGGGAAACAAAGGAATGAAGATGGAAATAATTCAAACCATGCATCATGGCGGACCCCACTTACCCACTTACCTTAATCTACAATTAGAAGCTAATGGACAAGTTAGTGGAGGTTAAAGTTTCATGCATACTTAATGATGGATTAATTAGAGATTAATGATTACTTGGTGGCCACACTTCCAAAAAGGTATTTTGGGAAGTCCCCTAAAATATGGATTAGGGTTTTGTGCATGTATAAATAGCTCTCTTTACATGTAATGGATCTCTCTTCTCTTTTAATTACTTAGGAAATTAGAATGCAAGTTGTAGCTTAAAATCAAATATGAAATAAAATGGCTTTCTAAGCCTCTTGTTCTTTTACTTCTTCCTTGTTCTTATTTTATTTTCTTGTTCATTTTTATTTACATGTTTTTTCATTTCATGTTAGTAGCTTAGTTTTACTTTTATGCAACTAGTTTAGATCTTCTTTTATTCTAATTAGCTCTTACCTTCTTTGCTTTTGTTTAAATGTTGAAATTTGCATTTGTTGATTTGATAACACAAATGAGTAGCTAAACCCCTTCAATTTAGGGATAATGAAGCTCTCTATAAATATGTAAATTCAACATAATTTGTGATTTATGGTCCCATTTATGCTTCATGAAAGTGAATGTTGATGTAAGTTTATAAAATGGAATTTGATAGCCTATGTTGTACTTACAAATTTGCTATGCTTACTCCACATAACACAATTTACATCATCATTTTACTAATTTATTTTTGATTTTGAAATTAAAATGGAATCAAAATTTGATGATCCATGTTACTAAATACAGTAGTAAATAGATCATAATTAAAATAGCTTTTGCTTTGACTTCATTTTCATGAGAATTGATAAGTGGCTTTGGTTGTTGTATTATAGTTTGATGGTGTAAGTTATGTTAATTAATAACATAAATAAACCATACTTATGATAAATACATCACTAATTCCATTTAAAATCAAAATAGAGATCATAGATTATTTGTTTGTTGATTTACAAAAATATGAGAGTGGATTTGCCTCTAAATTATTTTCTAATCTCATATTTTCATTTTCTTGTTCTAGCTAGTTTTTATAATTTTTAGCTTAAAAACAATCACAACTTCAAATCTTGGTTTAATTTGATCAAATAGAAAATTTTAAAATCTAAACAATTCCTTGCGGATCGACCCATACTCGCCACGTACTAAAATTGTATGCCATGCGCTTTCGGTTAATTTTTAATTTAAAATTTTCGGCTATTTTCTAAACCGATAGAAAATTGATCGTTAAACAAGTTTTTGGCGCCGTTGCCGAGGAATTAGTTTTGATTTTAACTTTCTATTCTTCGAATTATTTGCTGTTTGATTTTATTGTGTGTTTGTTTTGTGTGCTAATTAGCATTTTTTTAAAATATTGTTGTGTCTTTGTGTGATTTTGCTTGCATTTGTTTGTGTGTTTGTTTGCATTTGTTGCTTTTCTATTTTGCATTTGCAATTTTCTATTTCTAAAAAAACATACATAATTAAAAAAAAGATTTTATTATTTACAAATTCACATTTACATTGCAGTTTCAACTATCACTATTGCATTTTTTTCTGATTTACATCTGCAAATTTGTTTTCTCTTCCAACACCCACATACAACTTCTGTCAACTTCCCTCCTCTGTCAAACTGTGCAACATCCCCCTACCATCAACCACTCGTTCAAACAAACAACTCCCCTGCCATACTACCCCTGCCATAACTGCTACCTTGCTCACCTAGTCACCACCACCCATCAACCTTTACATCTGCCAACACACCACAAACAAGTGCTAACAAGCAACTACTTCACTGCCTCCATACATCACACAAACCCGCAGCAACACCAGACCACATGCATTAACACACTACTGCCTAAACACAACCATACCACATTACTATACACTCCATTCACTGACCATATTGGCCATCTCTATTCACATACACTGCATCACCAAATCTTTTACAGCCATATTGACCATCTCTATTCACTGACCAAACTGCTACTCGACAATCGACATACACTTGCCATCAGTGCAATTTCAACATCTTCACCTCTGCTCAACACAACACAAACACCATCATCCAAAATACATTGATAACCACTTCACAAGCCATACATTTCTCCTCATAACACTGTCATAGAAACCACTATCTCCACTGCTTTACAAGCAACTTCAATACTTCCCTGACCATCCACCTCATAAAACATTCTCCTCTTACCCTACTGCCTTATCAACTGTTCTTCTCCTCAACCACCAGTAACAAACCACTCATATCCAACTACAGCTTCATCCTGCATTGCCCTCTACAACCTTTCATACCACATCGAAACACCCTATATGCTCTTTGTCAACTACCACATTCAATACCTCTGCATCCCCTTCAAACTGTCCACCATTCTCCACCATCACTAGATACAGCTCTTCTCCAACATCAAGCATCGCCTCAACCAATCAACTATATCATTCACCACCATCATCTTACAACAACTCCTCTACCATTCACCATCCAATTCTCTGACCAATATGATATCATCAATTAAAAAAAAACAACACCCACTGCAACATTCCTACCACTGCCTGCAGTTCATCTCCCTACCGCTCTGTCGAACAACCTTCATAACACTGCACAGCAACCATCATCAGTTCGACCCCCTGACCTGCTTCTTCACTACATCCATCCACTGTCATCACTTCTTACTCCACCAAACCATTACTGTCACAACACACCTCCACAGTACATCACTGCATACCAGACATCACAGTTCAACTACCAACATACAACATCACACTGCCATTTACATCATCAGATACTCACTGACATACAACCAAACTCCTACACTGCGCTTGACCATCAAGTTCATATCACCAGAACACTGCTACTTCCCTCCCAAACTAACAGCAACCAAAAAATCATACCTGAAAATCGCAACTGCTACACCACCTCGCAACCGAAATCAGGCGAACCCGAACACACGCATAATCAAACTCCACTGCAACATCATTTTATAGCCGCAGTTCATCATCCACGCCCAAACCCACCACCATCAGTTGCCTAACATCAACAAAATCCGAACTGCACTGCACTGCACCCTTCACAGTTCCACATTTGTTCGCACGCAACCCAAACCTCTCCAATCTCCAACCTGCAAAACACCTCACTCCACGTCGAAGCTCTGCCACACTAACCCGCAATCCATCGTTACTTGTAATCAAGCTCAAATCCTCCAACTACCTCACCGCAATCCATGCAAATTGCCTTCGCACTCACAAATCTACAATCTTCTGATATTTGAGCCTAAATCACCCTTAATTTCTGAGTTCGACGTCGATTTGTATATTTTGATTTCACTTTTTTTTTTTAAATTTTAGTAGAGAAGAGTTGAATTGTTCGTGTTTTCTTTTTAAGATAGATTTTTGGGCCTGTGACTTTGTTGGACTGAATAGTTAAAAATAAAGAAATAGAAAGAGTTGCTTTGTCTACCATTTTTCCTTTGTGATTTTCAATTTTATTTTGTTTTGATTTTTGTTCAAATTTTCATATTTTCAGGTTTCAAAATAGAAATAGACATTAATAAATATATTGCATATAGCTTGTTCAAATTTTCAGGTTGCAGACCATAGGGAATAAGAACAAAAGGAACCGCTTTGTGAAAAGTTGTTCTGCTTTGCTTGCTTATAAAAAAATCGCCGCTAAAAAAATAAATAAATTGTTAATAATTCTGCATGCTCTAGTATTGTGCTTTCATCTCCAGTTTTATTTAATTGCATTGTTGGTTACTTGCATTTGCATTTATATATAAAAAAAATTTCAAAAAAAAAGTTCAAAAACGAAAAAAAATTTCATTGTAGTTGCATTGTTAAAATTACGTTTAATTTCTGTTTCGCATTCATCTCACCTTATTTTATTTTCTAAGGGCAACACCCCAATTCACATAAGGTGGGGGATTTCATCATCCCTTCCTTGGCCCTTAAATCGCATTTCATTCTAGAATTTTGACTAATAATAACGGTTAGACATTCGACTTTAGGGTGTCGCGGGCTCACCTTGGGCTTAATTGAATTTTGATAGTTGTCTTCCTTGAAATTTTTTATTTCTTGGTGTCTAGGCTACGACAGAGGAATAAACGTTTATAAATATTATGGTGATTCGTAAATATTATAGTGGTTGTTTCTCTGAAGGTACTTAAACATTCGGTTGTGTTGCTACAGTGATTCGTGGTGCACCGATAACTCCTGCCCGTTACCTGGCTAAGAAATATTTTGTTGATTTAAGACAAAGTGTGATTATACAATTTTTGGTTAGGAGCTACTACGGATAGAAAATTTGTAATTAAGTCCTTTGCATTCATTTAGTTGCATTTGTTCATGCATATTTAAAAAAAAATCTAAAATCTAAAACAAAAAAAAATTGTAAATTTAACTTAACTTAGTTTTTTTGAATCAAAAAAAACCTTATAAATCCTTTCCTTTGAAATTTTTCAATCAAAATCAAAAATCCAAAAAAAATTCTTATGTTTTTTTAAAACAAAAACAAAAATCCAAGAAAAATATATTTATAGTCTTTTCAAAATAAAAAAAACAGAAACATATTAAAAACAGAAAAAATTTGAAAATTCAAAAACAAAAATCAAATTCCCATTTTGCATTTTTTAAAACAAAAACAAAAATTCCTTTCGGTAAATATTTGAAGATTTGAAAATTCAAAAACAAAAAAAAATATAAAAACAAAAACATAAAAAAAAATTTGAAAGGCTAAAAAAACAAAACAAAAATCAAACTTCTCTTTTCAAAAATAAATTTCTCTTGGTAAATTTTTTTTTCTTCCTTTTAAAAACAAAATATAAAATAAACAATAACAAAAATAATTTTTCACTTCATTTTCCCAATCTTGTTTCATTCTGTAAACTCGATTATAACTTCTTCCTCTTTTCAACTTTTAATTGTGCATGAGTACTTGGGCTCGTGACACAACAACGAACACTTGGACTCGTAATTCAACAATAAATCGTTTAACTCGAACAAGCGATCCTTCTGAAATGGCGAATGAGAACACCCCTAGAACTTTTATGGATAGAATCTTTCCTGATAGAGTTTCTATTCCATCTTGCATCACGTTACCCGCCCCTACGGGTAACCATTTCGAAATTCCCTCGAACCATATTGCTACGCTTCCAAAATTTGGCAATTTTAAACACGATGACCCATACATTTTCTTAACAAAATTCGAACAAGTTTGCGCAACCATGAAACTCCAACAACTTTCTGATGACGGAATCAAACTCCGATTAATTACATTCGCTCTTACGGATTACGCTAAAAAATGGTTGTACAGCTTGCCGTCAAACTTGATTAAAACTTGGGAAGAATTTGTGAAAGTTTTCTTAAAAAAGTTCTACCCATTGGAAATACATCTAAAATCCGAAACGAAATCGTAAATTTTCATCAATTTAGGTGTAGAACCATTCGGAAAGTATTTTGAAAGATTTAAAGTGCTCTTGATAAGATGTCCACACCATAACTTCGAAAAATGGACGCTTTGCCTAATCTTCTATGATAGATTCGAAAATAGCTCACGAACCATGCTCGAATCAATGTGCCAAGGCAACTTTCTTTCCCAACATCACGACGATGCTTGGCAATTTCTTGAAAACCTAGCCGAAAAGTCATCCCAATGGGAACGTTCGAACGAAAAATCAATTTACTCACGGTCGAGTGCACACTCAATAGGGTCATCTTTGGCCTTGGAAGCTAAAATCGACGTAATGATTAATAAATTTGATAATGTTTTCTCATCAAACCAAATGAACCAAGCTTCCCAATCCATGTGTTATAAATGCAACGATCCTAATCATATAGCCGATCAGTGCCCTAATTCTGTCGAACAAATTAATGCTTTTAATAAAGCTAAAAATGACCCGTTTTCCCCAACGTACAATCCTGGTTGGAGAAATCATCCAAACTTTGCTTGGAATCAAAGCAATCCCAACACGAATATGGTTCGTCCCAGTTTTCAAGCATTCCCGAATAATGGTTCAAATCCTCCCTTTCAAACCAATCGTTTTCAACCAAATTTTGCTGGTCCGTCTCATAATCAACCGCAATAATCAAAATTTCAACCAAATTTTGCTCCTCCTCCCCAAGACGATAAATGTTTAAGTTCACTTGAGAAATGTCTTGAAACGATGGCTAAAGCAACCACTCAAAGCCTCCAATCAAAGAGCAATTTGCAAAATTTGTTGACCTCATATATGCAAAACACAAGCCAATCAATTGCAAAACTTGAAATGTAAAAGAGTCAATTAGCCACGTCTGTAAATGAACGTGAACGAGGTACATTCCCAAGCCAGCCTGTTCCAAATCCCAAAAATCAAAACGCTAATTCAAATCAAGCCCATGTTATTTAAGATAGCAACGTCACCCAATTGAATGCTATCACAACTCTTCTTTCCGGAAAACAAATCGATAATCAAGTCGTTAATCCAAACGATTTACCGAAAACCTCTCTCGACACTTCTAAAACAACAAACGAATTTGAACAGAATGTGGAGCCAAACATCGAATCAAATGCCACTCAAAATTCTTCTTCTACTACTTAAGTAGACCCGCCTACTGAGTATCGTGTTCCATTTCCACATCGTCTTCGACCAAAGAAACACTCGGACCAAATGGAAAAGATGTTGAAAATTTTTAAACAAGTGAAAGTTAACATCCCGCTTCTTGACATCTTGCAGGAAGTCCCAACATATGCCAAATTTATTAAGGACTTGTGTACCCAAAAATGACACACTCAAGTGCCCAAAAAAGTCTTCTTAGCGGCCAGTTTGAGTGAAGTCTTGTCCCAATCCATTCCCGTTAAATACAAAGATCCTGGCTGCCCTACAATTTCGTGTACAATTGGAGACAAGACGACTAACAAATGCTTGATAAACTTAGACGCGAGTGTCAATTTGATTCCATACTCTGTGTATGAACAATTAGGCTTAGGTGAGCACAAACCCACAAAGGTCACACTCCAATTCGCTAATCGTTCCATTAAGAAGCCCATGGGAGAAATTGAGGACGTGCTCATTAGAGTAGGGCAATTCATATTCCCCGTTGCTTTTATCGTTCTCGAAACATAATCTGTGACCAACCCTGCGAGTAAATCCCTCTGATATTGGGCTGACCATTCTTAGCCACCTCAAATGCCTTAATCAATTATCGCAATGGTTCGATGAAAATCTCTTTTGGAAACATGACTTTGGATCGTAACATTTTCAATCTTGAAAACCAATCGAATGAACCTCAGGACCAAACATTAGAAGTTAGTGCCATTCACGAAAACTTCGAAAACGAGACGATTGAACTTAACGATGAACATGAGGCCGAGTACGAAAGATTGTTTCATGAAATATCCAATGAGATTGAATACACACTCCCTTTTGAATTGCTTCCAGTTAAGTCTGAATCTCAACCTAATTCTTTGATCAAGCAACCCCCGAGGTTGGACCTCAAACCCCTTCCCGATAACCTTAAGTATGCATACTTAGGTGATGACGAAACATTTCCCGTCATAATTTCTGCAACTCTCTCTCTCTTTGGATCAAGAAACTTCCTTACTTTCAATTCTGTCCAAAAACAAGGAAGCAATTGGATGGTCGATCACCGATATAAAGGGAACTAGTCCCGCTCTTGTTCAACGTCGCATCCATTTGATTGACGATGCCAAGCCTGTTCGTGACACACAACGAACGCTTAACCCAAAAATGAAAGATGTGGTGCATGATGAAATTATTAAACTTCTCGACTACGGTATCATATACCCAGTCTCTAATAGTTTATGGGTTAGCCTAATTCATGTTGTACCGAAAAGTCTGGACTTACCGCTGTTAAGAATGATTCTAACGAACTTATTCCAACTCGTACTCAACAGGTTGGCGTGTTTGCATTGACTATCGAAAATTAAACGCCGCAACACGTAAGGATCACTTCCCTCTTCCTTTTATCGACCAAATGCTCGAATGTTAGCCGGCCATGAATTCTATTGCTTTCTTGAGGTTATTTCGGCTATAACCAAATTCCAATTGCTCCCGAAGATCAAGAGAAAACAACTTTCACGTGTTCCTTTGGCACTTTTGCATATCGATGTATGCCTTTTGGCCTTTGGAACGCTCCTCCTACGTTTCAAAGATGCATGGTCAGCATCTTTTCTGATATGATCGAACGTTTTCTTGAAGTGTTTATGGACGATTTTTCAATCTTTGGAAACTCTTTTTCTGAGCGCTTACACCATCTTGAATTAGCTCTTAAACGATGCAAGGATAAAAACTTAATGCTAAATTGGAAAAAATGCCACTTTATGGTCACTCAAGGCATAGTACTTGGACATGTCATTTCAAATAAAGGCATTGAGGTAGATAAAGCGAAAATCGATGTCATTGCAAATCTTCCCATTCCCAAATCTGTTAAGGACATTCGCTCTTTCCTAGGCCATGCCGATTTTTATCGACGCTTTGTAAAAGATTTTAGCAAGATTGCTCGACCTCTTACGACTCTTCTTGGAAAAGACGTTCCATTCGACTTTAACTATGATTGTATCTCTTTTTTCGAACGTCTCAAAAACGTACTCATTTCTGCTCCTGTAATTTGCTCATTGAATTGGGATCTTCCATTTGAAATAATGTGTGACACTTCGAACTTTGCAATTGGTGCTGTCTTAGGACAACACATCAACAAAATTCTTCATGTTATCTACTACGCTAGTATGACTCTGAACGATGCTCAACTTAACTACACAACCACTGAAAAAGAGCTTCTAGCAGCAGTTTTTGTTCTCAAAAAGTTTCGACAATATTTGATAGGCTCACACATCACTGTTTACACGGACCATTCCGCTCTTTTATATCTTTTCGCTAAAAAGGACGCTAAGTCTCGCTTAATTCATTGGATCCTTTTATTACAAGAATTTAATCTTACAATCAAGGACAAAAAAGGATCCGACAATGTCATAGCTGATCACTTGTCTCGTCTTCCCAACTCACCATCGCCTTTACCAATCAATGAAAATTTTCCCGACTGACAACTTCTTTCTGTCTCTGTCGATCCGTGGTATGCCAACTAGCAAACTATTTAGTCACTAAAGAAACTCCCTCATTTTGGTCGAAATAAGATAAATGTAAATTTCTTTCCCAAGTCAAGTACTTCTATTAGGATGAACCGTACTTGTTTAAATACTGTTTCGACTAAATCATTCGACATTGCATCCCGGATTGCGAAATCAAAAGCGTTCTTTCATTTTGTCACGACAAAGCATGCGGTGGACACTTCGGTCTGAAGAAAACTGCTGAAAAGGTGCTTCAGTGTGGTTTCTATTGTCCTACTCTTTTCAAAGACTCATTCGAATTTTGTAAACTTACGATCGATGCCAAATGCTTGGAAGAATTTCTCGATGAAATATGATGCCTCTGAACCTCATTCTTACGATCGAAATTTTTGATGTTTGGTTATCGACTTTATGGGACCTTTTCCCAATTCTTTTGGAAATTTGTATATTCTTCTCGCTGTTGATTATGTCTGGAAATAGATCGAAGTCGTTCCCTGTAAAACCAACGACCATAGAATTGTTATGAAATTCCTTAAAGAAAATATCTTTTCGTGGTTCGGCACACCTCGCACAATAATAAGTGATAACGGCACACATTTTTGCAATCATTCATTTGAAACTTTAATGACGAAATACTCGATAACCCACAAGTTGTTCACTCTGTATCATCCTCAAACGTGTAGCCAAGTTGAAGTTTCAAATCGTCAAATAAAACAAATTTTGGAGAAAACAGTTAGCAAAAACCAAAAAGATTGGTCTTAGAAATTGACCGACGCGCTTTGGGCTTACCGTGCTTCTTTTAAAACTAACCTTGGGAAGTCCCCATTTCGTTTAGTTTATGGGAAAGCTTGTCATTTACCAGTTGAAATCGAACACAAAGCGTTGTGGGCAATAAAGAACTTAAACTTTGATCCCGAGAAAGTTGGCGAAAACCGAAAATTGCAAATCAACGAACTAGAAGAGATTAGGAACGACGTGTATGAAAATGAGAAATTTACAAAGAAAGAACAGAAGTTTTTCATGACAAGTCAATCCTAAGAAAAACGTTTTCACCAAACCAGAAAGTTCTTTTATATGACTCGAGACTTCATTTATTCTCTAGGAAACTAAAATCGAGTCTGTTTTTCCACACGGTGCCATAAAAATACAAAATCCTAGGGATGGATCGATTTTCAAAGTCAATGGTCATCGTTGGAAACCATTCTTGGAATTGTCAAGTAACCAAGAGGAGGAGCTCATGATTCCTCATGAGCCAAGCTACGTCTAGTAAGAAATGTTAACCCTCTGTTGTAAATATGTACTTATTTTTCCCCGTTACACTCATTATATCATGCACTGACTGTAGGGATACAGTCAAAATCAAGTGTGGGGGGAGACATTTTTATTTTTTATGGTTTATTTTTTGCATCTTCTTTCCAAAACTTAAAACCAAATTTCAAAAAAAATCCCAAAAACAAATTTTCTTTTGTTTTAGCATTTTGATTTATTTTTGAAGAAACACTATAGGATAAGTATAAGTTTGGTTATTAAATTGATATTGCTGAAAATTTATTTGTCTTAACAAAAATAAAAATAAAGTTTGATTACAAGTAACGATGGTTTAACTAGTATATAGGAAGATTCATGGGTGATAATTATGAAGTATATCCTAATTGAAAATCTTTGTTTAAAAGAGTAGTTGATTTAAAGTAAAGGCAATAATATTTTAAATCTTTTAAGTTAAGTGGTACTAAGATGATATTGTAAAACTCTCTCTTTCTTAAAAAAACTTGTTGTATATGTGTATGAATTTTATTAACACCTAGAGTCATGTGTTCTCATGCAAGTGTGAACACTCGCCATGTTATATACCCTTCTCACGTAAGCCCAAAAGGCAGCACATGACCGGTATATCTAGCACAATTTATCTGAGTTAGGTGTTTGTATATAAAAATTCTTTTATTAATAATGCCTACAGTCGATAGGTGTACACACTTGTGTGTGCACTCGCCATGCTCTACATTCTCATGTAAGCCCAAAAGGCAGTGCATGGGTCATATATCTGGCCTTAGTTTTGTGAGTTAGGCATATGTAAATATTGTTAATATCAATAAAGTTTTCAAATAAAGAGAGAGTAAGCAATTGAAATCCAAGCACTATTTTTACTTATTTGATTTGACTTTTTATTCAAAAGAAATGAAAATACCACTTTCATAACCTTTGAAAATCAACTAAGGATCCATTTCATAGTTTTACTATGTTATCAACCGAAACAAACTAGCCAAACTAGAGTCTATTTGTTATGATAACTTAGTTTTTGTTGGAAATTTTAACGAGTAAAAGGACTTAAGTTTCTTGATAATGGCCAGAACTTATATTTAACTTATTCGTGTCGATTTGAAAGTAAATTCTTCATTTGTAAATATTTTCAAAAACTTGCATCCATATCATTGTAAATAAATCTTGCACTTAGGAATTTCTCATTTCGCATTTGGATTTTGTGGGCAGTATCCACTGAAAACCCTCACGAGACAACACTCGTCCTACTAAGAACATCTAGAGGTTTAACGGCTAGTCACATATGCTCAATGCAATCGTGTTTCCTATGAAAATAGATTTATCTTAGTTTTTATTTATTCGATGACAAATAAAAAGATAAATGTGGTGGTATTTGATGTGCACGTAAATGTACATATTTTTACATCCATATTTAATCTATTTTTATTTAAATAAATGTCATAATTGAGTACTTTTACATGTTTAAAACCAAATTTCAAATATGCTTGCAAATCATCATTCATACATCAATATGGGGGTAAAATAGTAATTTTGTGCATGAATTAATTTTGAGAATATTTATTTGCACATTTTCTTTTTAATTATAGGAATTTTGGATGGAAATTTGAAGATGTTTTCATGAAGATATGCATGCACAAGGAGGGAAACAAAGGAATGAAGATGGAAATAATTCAAACCATGCATCATGGAGGACCCCACTTACCTACTTACCTTAATCTACAATTAGAAGCTAATGGACAAGTTAGTGGAGGTTAAAGTTTCATTCATACTTAATGATGGATTAATGAGAGATTAATGATTACTTGGTGGTCACACTTCTTAAAGGGTATTTTGGAAAGTCCCCTAAAATATGGATTAGGGTTTTGCGCATGTATAAATAGTCCTCTTATGTACATGTAATGGATCTCTCTTCTCTTTTAATTACTTTGGAAATTAGAATGCAAGTTGTAGCTTCAAACCAAATATGAAATAAAAATGGCTTTCTAAACCTCTTATTCTTTTACTTCTTCCTTGTTCTTATTTTATTTTCTTGTTCGTTTTGATTTACATACTTTTGCATTTTATGTTAGTAGCTTATTTTTACTTTTATGAAACTAGTTTAGATCTTCTTTTATTCTAATTAGCTCTTACCTTCTTTGCTTTTGTTTAAATATTGAAATTTACGTGTGCTGATTTGATAACACAAATTAGTGGCTAAACCCCTTCAATTTAGGGGTAATGAAGCTCTCTAAAATTATGTAAATTCAACATAATTTATGATTTATGGTCCCATTTATGCTTCATGAAAGTGAATGTTGATGCAAGTTTATAAAATGGAATTTGATAGCCTACGTGGTAATTACAAATGGGCTATGCTTACTCCACAAAAACACAATTTACATCATCATTTTACTAATTTATTTTTGATTTTGAAATTAATGTAGAATCAAAATTTGACGATCTATGTTACTAAATGCAATAGTAAATAGATCATACTTAAAATAGCATTTGCTTTGACATCATTTTCATGAGAATTGATAAGTGGCTTTGGTTGTTGTATTATAGTTTGATGGTTTAAGTTATGTTAATTAATAACATAAATAAACCATGCTTATGATAAATACATCACTAATTCCATTTAAAATCAAAATAGAGATCATAGATTATTTGTTTGTTGATTTACAAAAATATGAGAGTGGATTTGCCTCTAAATTGTTTTCTAATCTCATATTTTCATTCTCTTGTTCTAGCTAGTTTTTACAATTTTTTAGCTTAAAAACAATCACAACTTCAAATCTTGGTTTAATTTGATTGAATAGAAATTTTTAAACTCTAAACAATTCCCAACGGATCGACCCGTACTCGCCATGTACTAAAATTGGATGTCGTGCGCTTGCAGTTAATTTTTAATTAAAAAATTTCGGCTATTTTCTATACCGATAGAAAATTAGTCGTTAAACAGGTATCCCCAACGATAGTGTCGGAATTTATACTTTACAATGTATTGGTATCCACAATTACAACGTCAAAAAAGAAAGCTAGAGGCTCTCCGCCCTTAATAAAATAGATAGGCGACAACCTTGCCGCACTTTATCACGTCGAACCTCTATCCAAGTTTAGAAAAACAAAACTTAAATTTCATTTAAGTATAAAACTCTTTGTCGAAAATGATGTTGTTGACTTTCATACTCTATAGGTTATCTGGTTATTTAAAACAAAGTTGATGCTAATATTTACGGCAACGATGTCGCATGACATCATAGCCAAAACAATGAAAAAGACCTCGTCGAACTTAATGAATAGCGACATCAAGACCGTTGATGACATTATAAAATAGTTTACTTAACTCACTTCGGCTATTATGCCGCCAAAAGTATAGGGTCGACTTCGAAAGCATTCAAAGTAGTGATATGCGGCATCACTTTAAAACATATTTAAATACTTTGGCTATTATGTCGCTCGGTGTATATATGCGAAGTCAAAACATAGGTGAAGAGAGATGAATCATGACGCTGCAATGCCGCCAAATCTAGATTGCCGCTAATGTCCACATCAATCCAATTGGAATCACTCCATAACTACCTAAGTGGTTATCATGCGCTTCCCACCTCATCAACGTCGACACCCATGGATGGGGCCCTGTACTAGGCTTGAAGACGGTAATGACGACATGGCATTATCGTAATTTATATTAAAACTGGTTTTTTCTCAATAAAAGCATATACTTTTCACCAAATCCAATTTCTTGTCCAATTCCTATTGGATAAAACGATACTTTAACCATTTCTTTACTGAAAATCTGATGCATACATTTTTCAGGTTCCAAAACATTTTCCAACTTTAATTAATAAATATCCTTAATTAATTATTAATTTAAATGCTATCTAGCATGATAACTTCATAATAAATCGTATTCACTTAGGGAAAATTCCAAAAGTTCAAAGAAATTCATGAATATCATTCTATTTACCATATAAAAATTTCAGACCGAAAACCATATTTAATTATTTTAAATAATTAAAACCCAAAATTAAGCTTATTTTCCACCTTAAAGTCAAATGTTGGGGTTGAGATTTGATGTTGCTTAGCTTCCCTAAACTTTTGCTCTTGAATCCTTTTGATTTCATGCCTCTTCCTCCTAGATTATAGTCGGCCTCTTTAGGTTATTCTTTGGATTATATTTATTTGTGAAAAAATTAGAATGATATGAGGGAGAGAGGGTTTAAGGGATATAAGATAGGTCTATACCTAAATCGCCCCTCTCATATATCCTTCTATATTTAAATTTTAAAATAATCTTACTTAGTTTATTAATATTAGCCGACCTTATTAATGACCAAACCTTATTCTCCTTAACTATTTACATTATTCTATTTAATCTATCCAATTAAATACCTTGAATAATGTTGAACTAAAATTTGGGGTGTTAAAGGCTCCCTTCTGTGACGACCTGGATTTTTGAACGTTTGTTAATCGGGAAATTAATTGATTCTATTATTGAAATATTATATTAACTAATCAAACAGATGAATTTCTGATACTTAAAGATATTTGAATATATACGTTGATTTGGAAACTAAAATAAACACCGAATTAAAAACTATATAAAGTATTGAGTTATAGAATCTCTGAATATGATGAATCGTATAAATATATATATATACAAGTATATGAGTGTATGCTCATAATATATATACACATATTAGGACAAAATATACATAAGTAAGTATATAGGAATGTAAGTGTATATATATATGATAACAAACACGTGTAAGTAGATGTAGATAAGTATATATATGGAAAATGTACATATAAGATGTAAAATATATATAGGTATGCACGTGTAAAAGCTTCATACACATGAACTAAAATGCATATAGTAATTATAAAGATGAAAGTATATAAGCATGTACACAAAAAGGTACATATGCAAAACTCATATGTAAATATTTGTAAACAAAAAGGAAGGCAAGGATTCGACTCCAGCAGACAATTTTTTTTATCAAGCATACATATATCATATCAGCCCCAAAAGCTTCAAATCATACCAGCAAATTGCTGACCCGAGGATTTGGAAAAAAAAATGTATAAAATAAAATGGTGAGATAGCAATTCACTGTAACAGACCCTACTTATATATCTATATATCTTCCTCCATCTCCATTTTCTTTCATTCGAACTAAACAATATCAGGTAAATATGCAAGTATGTACAAACGAATAAAAAAAAGAGATAAGTATAAGCTTCTGAAACAAGACAATCCTAATTAATGTAAGCACATACAAGCATCATTTCAGCCTACATAGCCACAAAAAAAATCTCTGATCGAAAGTTTAATAAAAAAAAGCTTCCAGTACAAATTTTGTACCTGTATACTTCAAACTTGTTCACACTTTCTGTTTATATATATCACCTTCTGTTCGTTCATGCATAAAAAAAATAAAATAAAAGAAGAGCAAGCTACAACTTGAACTAAACTCAGCACTTGATCAACATCATCAACAATAACTACAATATCATCAACAACTTGAAGACTGGGAAACAAAATCCACTGTGTTCATCTGGGAACTAAAATTTATTCTCTGTTCAATCATTTTACAGGTGAGTAAACACTTAACTTAAATGCTTAGGGTAATAAATGTTAGTGCATGTGAATTTTAGATGATGTTGGGTTGCATGAATATATATAAATGTGAATCTATGTGTATGTTTGTATATGTCTGTTCTGTGCATGCTTAACTGTTTGGTCACCCCTGTTTTCTAAAGAACAAAGTTCGAACCAAAGTAAAAAATTCAATTCTTTTTCTCTGACCTCTGATAGGCCATAGTCTTCAAACAAAACAAATCTGTTTTAACATAAATTATGGTCTAAATTGGTTTTAAGCATGATGGCGAGGAATTGCCTCTGTAAATTTAGTTTTACAGGGAAAAACTTAAACATATGCTAAAAATCGAATGTTATAACATATTAATTCAAATATATATTCTGAATCTTCTTGAGAAGATAGGATTTTTGAGATTAAAATGGTGTTGTTTAGTTGAGAAGGCTTAGATCAGTTTATAGTTGAACGGAGATTGGGTTTTAACCAATTTCCGGCGATCCATGAAGTTTTGGAAGTCGGGTTTTCGACTGGAGATGGAGGAAGGCACGACGAAGTCGGGAAAAATGGTGGTTGGTGTTCCAGTTCATCAAAGCATCGGCAAATAGGAAAATTTGGGTTCTAACCCTAGTTTTGTCAAGATCGGGAATTCGAACACCGTAGCTACGTTAGTGCATCGAGCTAAACGTGGGTGGGGGAAATGATAGCGTGGAAGCTGGCGGCATCGGGGCTGGAGTTTCGAGACTACCGGTGGTCGACATTGCCAGGACGAAGCGATTGATGGTCGGGGTGTTTCTTGTCTAGAAGCTCGATTGGTTGATTCTCGTTCTAGCGTTCGTTTTGGGTTTTTAGCTGCTGCGATGGGAAGAAGCATCGATCGTTGACTGGTTGGTGATCGTCTCAGGCGACGGAGGTTCATCGGTGGTGGGGGCACGTGCACGTTTGGTCGCGTGCATGGTTTGATTATTTGAAGCTTCGAATTCTCGAGTTATGATCGGGAAAATTGATGGTGGGCTCGGGCCTTCATCTGTTACGTAAGAAATTTGTACCAGGATTTTCAAATTTGACAGTTTGATAATTAGATGGAGGAGAAGGGGAAACTCAGGGAAGTTGTGTAGAAACTCGATTTTTAACTCGAGTAAACCTGAGAATTTCTCGGGTATTTGGGTTTTCACACTTCGAGTCTAATAAATTAAAGTTAATCATCTTAACAATTTCAAGTATGGATGAAGTAATTAATGGTTGACAATTTTATGTTAAGGGTTTATTTTAAGTGATAATTAATTAAGTGAATACTTAAGAGTGTTTTAAAATCTTAATTAATATCTTAATTACGTAGTAAATTTAAGGTAAGTGTTTGGAATTTTATTAACATTGAAGCTTTTAAGTTAGAAATACTTTGTTTCCAAAGTTATTAAGGAAGATTTTAAATGTTAAGTAAGAAGGTAATTAAAATGAATGAATTTATTTATTAATTCATTTGTAAGGTAATCAAGTATGTTAATTAATTTATAATGGTAATTAGCTAAGTGATTTGGGATTAATCGATTGTAATTAAAGATTGGTATTAATAATTAGGTGTTTAATTAATGTGGTATTAACAGATATTGATTAATAATTAAGGTTATCAATCAATAATTGATGAATAATTAATTAGTTAATTAATGTATAATTAAATGGTTATAAAGAAATTAAGGATTGATTACTTTGTATTGAAGGAGATTTATCAACAATTAAGGTTTATTAATTGACAGTTAAAAAGGGGGATTAATCTATAGTTGGGAATTAATTTAATTGATTGGTAAGATAATCAGGAAGTGATCGATTAATTAAAAGTTAGTAATTAATTAATATGAGCAGGATTAAGTGATTAATTCTTAAGGAATTAATTTAATTTAAGTAATTAAATTAATTATGATATGAATGGATAATGCTTGAATGATGATAAGTGCCTTGGATTGGCTGATATCTCTGATATGAATTGCTTTGTGATATGATATGTATGGGTGAACAGTGATAATGAGATTATCTATTAATTATGGATTGTTGTGTAAAGGTGTTATCTGATAATTAAAGTTGAATTGTATTCCTCTTGTATAACTTGGATTACGATGGTATTGAACTCGAAGAGTCTGGAATCGGGTATGTGTAAATACCCGAAACCACTTCGACTCTTCATAAATTGATATGAAGAACCAATAGACTGAAATGAAATGATTTAACTAAGTTGAACCATTTGGTATTTTAAAATTGATGTGTGAAATAAGTGAGGACCATAACAAATGGTAAATTTGTGTATTGATATGAGTTACCCGGGCTTTATATAAGTTGTATACTTTAATATTCCTTATTTTATGGGTTTACTCACGCTGGGTTCCAGCCTGACCCAGGTGTTACTTTGATGTAATGCTCGGGTCAGACTGAGTATTACAAATTTTCAAGTAAGGACGTTCTGGAGCTCAAGAGACGAGCTAGATGGTAGGAACGTATGGAGGGCATTCCGCTATGATATTGTAGTTGTCTGAGACATGTTGTTTTGTATATGTCCAGTATCTGTGTATATGTTGTAACTCTGATGTATTTAAGTGAAATTTAACTGATACAATTTCTTTGTATAAATGGTATTATATGATATTATATTTTGATCCGCTGCGAATGTGAGATTCCGTGACTTGTTTCCTGTTTCTTCTTCTTCTATCTATTTCTTCTTTTCCTAACTATCTGGAATTTTCGGGATCGAAATTTCCGGGTCGTTACAGTTGGTATCAGAGCGAAGGTTAAGCGAGAACCTTGGCTCTGGTAGGTATACTCATAAGGATAGGGTCAATAGTACCCTAGAATGAGTTGAGTGTTTATATATATATGAGAGCGTACTTGTTATTTCATATATAAAGATTTTAAATGATTTTGTGTAAGAATATATATTTTGATATATATAAAGCAATATTTCTTACTAATAAATGTTAAAGTAATTGGTTGTTGAATCATTGGAATTAAATAAAATAATGAGAATTAAGTGTAATAATAATACAACCAAATTGAAATTGAATGAAGATAAATTTGAAATGGATCCAAACTGAAATTAAATTCTTGAATTTGTAGAAGTGTTATCAGAATAAAGAAATAATAAATAATGTTATTTAGTATATTTAAATGGAAGGGTCCTGTTTCAACAAAAGTTGTTGAAAATTTGTTTTGAACCAAAGGTGGTTTAAATTTAAAGATAACTTGGTGTGTAAAAGAAAATGTATATATGGGGAATATACATAATATCAATGATGGGTTGAAAATAAACTCTAAATAAAGAGTTTTAAATTTGGAATGTAATGTGAAAACCTAAGGTGATAAGTTTTTGAACTTATAAGATTGATTAATGTGAAGTTTAAAGTTTGAAGTGGGAATTCAAATTTGAGTAAGTTTGACGAGATTAAATTGAATTTAACTTAAGGGAAGTTAAATAAGTTTGGAGTAAACAACCTGAATTGGAAATTTCAAGATGAAATTGAGATTTAACTTAGGAAAGTTAAATGGGTTGATTTGGTAGGGAATTATATGCGATCTCAAATAGGATTGAGATCTGAAATGGGTAGTGGATGATGAATGTTTTAAATAAATTGGATGTTTATTTATCTTAATATCATCCTGTTATTATCAGTAATTATGAGACTGTGAATTTGATTGTTTAAATGAATTAAGAAATAGATTGAGGTAATATCTAATTCATTATTGGAACTAAAGGGAAATTAAACCTTAATTTGAAATTAAGAAAATGGAATTACTTTGAACTGGGAAATTTGAATAATTGAAATTGTAAATTAAAATTGTTTAAGAACTAGATTCCAAACTGGAAGATAAAATTAGGTAATAAATTGAATTTTTAAAATTATTTGAACTCTTATTTGAACTTTGAAATAAGTTAAGTAAAGATAATTTAAAATGGAATTTTGAGAATTGAACCCAGAATAATAATTGTTTAAAGATTGGGATTATTGATTTAAAAATAAAGGTTAATTTGATTTAAGGGGGTTGAATCAACATTTGAAATTTAACTTGAATTTATATAATTCGAGATGGTTTAAAGATGAGATCCAGATTTCATTAGTTCAAATTGAATTTAGTTTGAATTAACTAGAATTGAAGATGGATATGTATAAATTTCAAATGGAAAATCTGAATTGGACTAATTTGAAATAAGATCGAAGATTGAATGAGTTTAAATTCAAATGGGAATTGGGATTAATTCATATAGAAATTGAAATAATTTGAAATTGAAGTGGATTCAATTTGAAATTAGTCTAAATTAATTTGAATAAGTTGGAATTGTAAAAAGGTGAATATGTTTAAAATCAAATGGAATTTGATTTGAATTTGGAGAGAGATTGTGGATAATTCAACTTGAATTGGGACTGGATCAATTTAATGGGAAATTGATTAAAATGGAGATTGGGAAGTTGTATAGTTTGACTCTGGACTATTTTCAAAATAAATTGTTTTAATATAAATCTATTTTTCCAAACTATTTACCATACAACTTTTCTTTTTAAAACCTAAAACTATCTTAAGCTTGTTTTACAATTATTTTTGGAACTATTTAACAATTTTACAATTGATTTATAAACTAATTACTATTTTTCAACTGTTTTATAAATAATTACTATTTTTCAACTATCTTACAATTACTTAATTGTTTACAGCTATTTTACAAAATAATAATTATTTTTCAACTACTTATCTATTTAAAAAAATTTCAAGCTATTTTCTAAATTTAAACTGATTTGAGCTCAAACTGTTATTGATTAAATACCCAACTGAGATAAGAATTGAAGTGATAATCCAAATGGGGATTAAGGCAAATGGGGATAAGTGAATAAAATTTGAGTGAATGTGAATGGAAAGGAAATTGATTTGGTTAATAATCAATGAAGTTAAATACGTAGGATGTACGTATATTATTCTATTCGCATAGTGATTTGATCCAGATTCGAGCACAGAATTTCGAGATAGTATAATCGATCCGAGTTGGGATTTTTCGCTCGATTTTCGACGGCGGACCTGGATATGGATTTTTGATTGGTTCTGGATATTCTCTATCATAGTTGTGACTATGCAAGGAGAATGACGGTTTCTGATCAAGAAACCAGATCTGAGTCCGCACTAGATAGTCGGGTGGACGAAACTAGTTCGGAAGTGAAATTGTGTGATGGAGTGAGCGATCAGATTGATATTGCGTACGGATGATATGTGGACATCGTACGGGTTTGAATGAAATTGGCATTGAAAATTTGTGGATAAAAACTGAAAAGATTTTTGAAATTGAAAGTATATTTTGAGAAATTGACAATGAATAAAGGTGGAAATTTGATTTTGAAGTTGTAGATAAAAGGTTATAAGATGATTTTTGAAATGGAAAATATATTTGTGAATATATGAGGAACTAAAATAAAATAAATTTAAAATTTATATTTCTATGGTAGAAATTAACTTTATGGAAATAAAGTGGAAATTGAATATTTTTCTGAATTAAAGTTTACTTTATAATAAAAGTAAGAAATTTGGCAATTGACTTTATAAAGTAATCAAAATTTGAATATTTTATTGGGAATAAACAAAGTTACGTATCTTTGTTATATATGATCAAACTCCCCTTATTTAATCCATTGCCATAAGAAAAAGGTTTTTGAAAGTTTTGAAGTATACAAAGGAAACTTATATAAGTATAAAGTGATTTAAAGATTTCCCAAGAAAATTATATATATGAATATATATATATAAAAGATTTTATGGAAATGGTTTTGAGAAAAAGGTTTTGGGAACCTTTGGATTTGGAAAAGGCTTTTGAATTTTGGATAAAATCAATATTGGGATTTGGGAAAGCCTGATTTGTGAATTATCGATTTTGAGAATCGATTTTGTGTAAAAGCATTTATATGAGATTCATACTAGGTGTATGATTTGGAAAATACTATATATGTATAGTATAAAGTGTTTAGAGATTTACCCTGGGGAAAAAGGCGCTCCCTTGAAATGAACTTCTCAGGAGTGCCACTGGGTGGTACTGCCTTGAGCCCCAAGGGGGGGTTTCTAAAGTTAATCCTGTGAGGAGTCCGGACAAAACTAGTTCCTGAGGATTATTTGTGTAGCGAAAGTCGAGGGGCTGGTGCCCACAGAGGCATTTGGGTTATGCTGTGACGACAGTGTAACTCGATGTCACTACGATCTACTGCAGACCATAGCGAAAGTCGTGTGTGCCGCTGAGAGCCAACAGTCTATGTTTGATTTTACATCGGTAGACTGCGACCTATGTAGAAGTGGAGAAGTTCATTTGACAGGGAAAATCGTGTGTGCCGCTGAGAGCCAACAGTTACATGGACTTTTGCCGCAACGGCAACGTAACCTTGGATGTAACTGCGATCTATTGTGGGTTCTATGGTGTAATCAGTTACATGGACTTTTGCTGCGACGGCAACGTAACCCAGGATGTAACTGTGACCATGGATGGGGGTGATGATTTCCAGAGCATTTTCACCAAAGATATTTCCTCTATTTTCAAAAACTGTTTTCGATATTTTCAATAAAATTATTTTCCAAAGTATTTTCACTGGGTGTTGGAAACGAGTTTTCCGAGTACTTATAGATTTTCAGTCCTACGCCTGATCAACGTATGACCGAATTTCTGTGGGAACAAGGATGGACTTGTCGAACCATCGAGTTATAAAAGTATTTTTATAAAAACTATTTTAGGAATATTATATAGAATTCTTAAAGTAGTTCAAAAATGATCAAAGAAAATTTATCTAATTTTAAGCATTTTCATGAATTCTGGCTTCGTTCCTTTTCGAGGACGAAAATTTTTAAGGGGGGAGGAATGTGACGACCTGGATTTTTGGACGTCTGTTAATCGGGAAATTAATTGATTCTATTATTGAAATATTATATTAACTAATCAAACAGATGAATTTCTGATACTTAAAGATATTTGAATATATACGTTGATTTGGAAACTAAAATAAACACCGAATTAAAAACTATATAAAGTATTGAGTTATAGAATCTCTGAATATGATGAATCGTATAAATATATATATATATACAAGTATATGAGTGTATGCTCATAATATATATACATATTAGGACAAAATATACATAAGTAAGTATATAGGAATGTAAGTGTATATATATATGATAACAAACACGTGTAAGTAGATGTAGATAAGTATATATATGGAAAATGTACATATAGGATGTAAAATATATATAGGTATGCACGTGTAAAAGCTTCATACACATGAACTAAAATGCATATAGTAATTATAAAGATGAAAGTATATAAGCATGTACACAAAAAGGTACATATGAAAAACTCATATGTAAATATTTGTAAACAAAAAGGAAGGCAAGGATTCGACTCTAGCAGACAATTTTTTTTATCAAGCATACATATATCATATCAGCACCAAAAGCTTCAAATCATACCAGCAAATTGCTGACCCGAGGATTTGGAAAAAAAATGTATAAAATAAAATGGTGAGATAGCAATTCACTGTAACAGACCCTACTTATATATCTATATATCTTCCTCCATCTCCATTTTCTTTCATTCGAACTAAACAATATCAGGTAAATATGCAAGTATGTACAAACGAATAAAAAAAAGAGATAAGTATAAGCTTCTGAAACAAGACAATCCTAATTAATGTAAGCACATACAAGCGTCATTTCAGCCTACATAGCCACAAAAAAAATCTCTGATCGAAAGTTTAATAAAAAAAAAAGCTTCCAATACAAATTTTGTACCTGTATACTTCAAACTTGTTCACACTTTCTGTTTATATATATCACCTTCTGTTCGTTCATGCATAAAAAAATGAATAAAAGAAGAGCAAGCTACAACCTGAACTAAACTCAGCACTTGATCAACATCATCAACAATAACTACAATATCATCAACAACTTGAAGACTGGGAAACAAAATCCACTGTGTTCATCTGGGAACTAAAATTTATTCTCTGTTCAATCATTTTACAGGTGAGTAAACACTTAACTTAAATGCTTAGGGTAATAAATGTTAGTGCATGTGAATTTTAGATGATGTTGGGTTGCATGAATATATATATAAATGTGAATCTATGTGTATGTTTGTATATGTCTGTTCTGTGCATGCTTAACTGTTTGGTCACCCCTGTTTTCTAAAGAACAAAGTTCGAACCAAAGTAAAAAAATTCAATTCTTTTTCTCTGACCTCTGATAGGCCATAGTCTTCAAACAAAACAAATCTGTTTTAACATAAATTATGGTCTAAATTGGTTTTAAGCATGATGGCGAGGAATTGCCTCTGTAAATTTAGTTTTACAAGGAAAAACTTAAACATATGCTAAAAATCGAATGTTATAACATATTAATTCAAATATATATTCTGAATCTTCTTGAGAAGATAGGATTTTTGAGATTAAAATGGTGTTGTTTAGTTGAGAAGGCTTAGATCAGTTTATAGTTGAACGGAGAATGGGTTTTAACCAATTTCCGGCGATCCGTGAAGTTTTGGAAGTCGGGTTTTCGACTGGAGATGGAGGAAGGCACGACGAAGTCGGGAAAAATGGTGGTTGGTGTTCCAGTTCATCAAAGCATCGGCAAATAGGAAAATTTGGGTTCTAACCCTAGTTTTGTCAAGATCGGGAATTCGAACACCGTAGCTACGTTAGTGCATCGAGCTGCACGTGGGTGGGGGAAATGATAGCGTGGAAGCTGGCGGCATCGGGGCTGGAGTTTCGAGACTTCCAGTGGTCGACATTGCCAGGACGAAGTGATTGATGGTCGGGGTGTTTCTTGTCTAGAAGCTCGATTGGTTGATTCTCGTTCTAGCGTTCGTTTTGGGTTTTTAGCTGCTGCGATGGGAAGAAGCATCGATCGTTGACTGGTTGGCGATCGTCTCAGGCGACGGAGGTTCATCGGTGGTGGGGGCACGTGCACGTTTGGTCGCGTGCATGGTTTGATTATTTGAAGCTTCGAATTCTCGAGTTATGATCGGGAAAATTGATGGTGGGCTCGGGCCTTCATCTGTTTTTGCATAAGAAATTTGTACCAGGATTTTCAAATTTGACAGTTTGATAATTAGATGGAGGAGAAGGGGAAACTCAGGGAAGTTGTGTAGAAACTCGAGTTTTAACTCGAGTAAACCTGAGAATTTCTCGGGTATCTGGGTTTTCACACTTCGAGTCTAATAAATTAAAGTTAATCATCTTAACAATTTCAAGTATGGATGAAGTAATTAATGGTTGACAATTTTATGTTAAGGGTTTATTTTAAGTGATAATTAATTAAGTGAATACTTAAGAGTGTTTTAAAATCTTAATTAATATCTTAATTACGTAGTAAATTTAAGGTAAGTGTTTGGAATTTTATTAACATTGAAGCTTTTAAGTTAGAAATACTTTGTTTCCAAAGTTATTAAGGAAGATTTTAAATGTTAAGTAAGAAGGTAATTAAAATGAATGAATTTATTTATTAATTCATTTGTAAGGTAATCAAGGATGTTAATTAATTTATAATGGTAATTAGCTAAGTGATTTGGGATTAATCGATTGTAATTAAAGATTGGTATTAATAATTAGGTGTTTAATTAATGTGGTATTAACAGATATTGATTAATAATTAAGGTTATCAATCAATAATTGATGAATAATTAATTAGTTAATTAATGTATAATTAAATGGTTATAAAGAAATTAAGGATTGATTACTTTGTATTGAAGGAGATTTATCAACAATTAAGGTTTATTAATTGACAGTTAAAAAGGGGGATTAATCTATAGTTGGGAATTAATTTAATTGATTGTAAGATAATCAGGAAGTGATCGATTAATTAAAAGTTAGTAATTAATTAATATGAGCTGGATTAAGTGATTAATTCTTAAGGAATTAATTTAATTTAAGTAATTAAATTAATTATGATATGAATGGATAATGCTTGAATGATGATAAGTGCCTTGGATTGGCTGATATCTCTGATATGAATTGCTTTGTGATCTGATATGTATGGGTGAACAGTGATAATGAGATTATCTATTAATTATGGATTGTTGTGTAAAGGTGTTATCTGATAATTAAAGTTGAATTGTATTCCTCTTGTATAACTTGGATTAAGATGGTATTGAACTCGAAGAGTCTGGAATCGGGTATGTGTAAATACCCGAAACCACTTCGACTCTTCATAAATTGATATGAAGAACCAATAGACTGAAATGAAATGATTTAACTAAGTTGAACCATTTGGTATTTTAAAATTGATGTGTGAAATAAGTGAGGACCATAACAAATGGTAAATTTGTGTATTGATATGAGCTACCCGGGCTTTATATAAGTTGTATACTTTAATATTCCTTATTTTATGGGTTTACCCACGCTGGGTTCCAGCCTGACCCGGGTGTTACTTTGATGTAATGCTCGGGTCAGACCGAGTATTACAGATTTCCAGGTAAGGACGTTCTGGAGCTCAAGAGACGAGCTAGATGGTAGGAACGTATGGAGGGCATTCCGCTATGATATTGTAGTTGTCTGAGACATGTTGTTTTGTATATGTCCAGTATCTGTGTATATGTTGTAACTCTGATGTATTTAAGTGAAATTTAACTGATACAATTTCTTTGTATAAATGGTATTATATGATATTATATTTTGATCCGCTGCGAATGTGAGATTCCGTGACTTGTTTCCTGTTTCTTCTTCTTCTATCTATTTCTTCTTTTCCTAACTATCTGGAATTTTCGGGATCGAAATTTCCGAGTCGTTACACCTTCCTTAAAGAATTTCATCCTCGAAATTCAATAAGGACAACGAAACAAGCATATCCAACATGCAAACAATACTAGTATATCCTACCAGTCACTAAGTCTATATACAAAAAATACAGAATATACCATCATAACAGCTCAGAATAAGTATCCCTAATCATGTCCACTGTCTCCCAAGTACAGTCTTTCTCATTGTCACTCCACTGGATTTTAACCAATCTGACTGTCTTGTTCCTTAACTTCTTCTCATCTCTCACTACAACTTAAACTGGTTGTCTCACAAAAGTCGGATCTGGTTCTACTATTAAATCTTCCAATGCAATCAGAGCAATAGGAGTCTCTAGATCATGCATATACTTTCTAAGATGAGAAAAATGAAACACATTATGGATACTTGCGAGACTACTTGGTAACTCTACTCAGTACGCGAGTTTCTCGATCCTCTATATAATATGGAATGGACCAACATATCTCGGTGCCAGTTTCCCTGACTTTCCAAATCGTACCACACCCTTCATTGGTGATACCTTTATGAAAACACGATCTCCAACTGATAACTCATAATCTTTACGTCTTTTATCTACGTAAGTTTTCTGCCTAGACTGAGCTTCCCTTATCCTACCTCGGATTAGCTCAATCTTCGTTGTGGCTTCTCTTACAATATCTGGACCAAGGACCAATCTGTCTCTGGTCTCTAACCAACATGCTGATGATTTTCACGGCCTTCCATACAAAGCTTTGAAAGGCACCATTCCTATATTAGTTTGATAACTATTATTATAGGAAAACTCAATCAAGTGCAAATGGTCTACCCACGACCCACCAAAATTTAGTACACAAGCTCTCCATAAATCTTCAAGTACCTTATTGACTCTCTCTATCTGCCCATCCATCTGCGGGTGATAAGCGATACTCATCTTAAGCTTGGTACATAATACCTCTCGTAGACTCTTCCAGAATTCATTAGTGAACAAAGCATCTCTGTCACTGACTATACTACTAGGAATCTCATGCAGTCTAACATATTCCTCATAAACAACTTAGCCAATACAGGTGTCGTCCTGGTTGACTTAACGGGAATGAAATGTGCATTCTTGGTCGGTCTATCCAATATGACCCAAATACTTTCATATACCCTATTTAACCTTGGCAACCAGTCGATTAAATCTATGGTATTGAATGCCATTTCGAAAGTGGTATATCTAAAGGCTGAAGCAATCCACTTAGCTTCTGATGTTCGGCTTTCATTTGCTGGCAATTTGCACATTACTTCACCTATAAGCATGCATCCCTCTTCATAACTTCCCAAAGGAAACTTCTCTTCATATCCCGATACATCTTGGTTCCCCCAAGGTGAATCATAAATTTCAATCAGTGACGCTCCTTAAGAACTTCCCTCCTTAGGTTTCCAACATCTGAAACACATAACTGTCCCTTCTTCCTAAACCATCCCCTCCGGTTAAGACTAAAATGCTTTAGATCATCGATCTCGGATCCTCCCTTCCAATCTTCTAATCTTTTTAGCTAACAATGGATCATCTCTCTGCTTAGAAGCAATCCTTTCGATCAACATTGGTCAAAATTCCAAGCAAGATAACATGGCTATACTTTGACTAGAACTAGCGGTTGATCTTAACTGCACACAACAAGTAGTCAATGCCTCCAGATCCTTCCATTTTGCCAACATAGCTAACAGCACATTTTGATGTTTCCTGCTAAGTGCATCTGTAACTTTATTTCCTTTCTCTGGTGTAAACTCAATACCAAAATCATAAGCTGCTAAAAACTCTATCCACCTCTGTTGTCTCATATTCAACTCTTTTTTAGAGAATAAATATCTCAAAGACTTATAATCCATATGCAACTTGAATCGTTCTCCTAAGAGTTAGTGTCTCCGCATTTTCAATGCAAAAATCACCACTGCCAACTCCAAATCATGAGTCGGATATCTAACTTTATGTGGCCCGAGCTGCCTAGAAGCGTAGGCAATCACTTTACCCTTCTTCATCAATACAGTTCCTAACCCTATTCCACATGCATCCATATACACCACCAAATCTTGATTCCCATTTCGAAGTACTAACATGGGCGCATTGGTCAATAAATGCTTCAAGTCATGGAATGCTTCCTCGTATTTATTGGATTAAGTAAACTTTACGTCCTTTTTGGTTAGTTTAGACACGGGTGCTGCTATCCATGAGAAATCCTTGATAAATCCCTGGTAATAGCCAGCCAATGCAAGAAAACTCCTTATCTCGATCACTGTCTTGGGTCTCCTCTATATATCAACCGCTTCTATCTTAGCTGGATCTACTGATAACCCTTCTTCTGAGACTACATGGCCAAGAAACTTCACTTCTCTTTTCCAAAAATGGCACTTTGAAAACTTCGCTTTCAACTGTTGTTGCCTTAGCGTCTCTAGCACTATCCTAAAATGAACCTCATGATCTCTTTCATCCTCAGAATATATCAAAATGTCGTTGACGAATACCAACACGAACCTATCCAAGTGCTCTCGGAATATCTGGTTCATCAAATCCACAAAGAAAGTAGGCACATTAGTCAATCCGAATGACATTACTAACCACTCGACGAACCATATCTTGTTTGAAATGCCGTCAAATGAATACTGTCCTCCGCCACTCTCAATTGATGGAACCATGTCGCCAAATCCAATTGGGAAAATCCTTTGGCTCTACTTAACCAATCAAATAAATCATCAATTATCGACAAAGGATATCGATCTTTTATTGTCATCTCATTCAAAATATGATAATCAATGCACAATCTTAACGACCCATCCGGTTTCTTCACGAATACTGCGGCCGCTCCCTAAGGCAAATTGCTTGGTCTAATAAAACTATTTCCTTCTAAGTCCACTAGAAGCTTTAACTCCTTCATCTTGGTAGATGTCATCCTGCTAGGTGGTCTACTTATGGGTTCAGCTCCGAGTACAAGATTTATTCAAAACTCAATAGCTTGTTTCAGTGGTAGTCTTGTAACCGGCTCAAAAAATATGCAAATTCTCTTATAATTGAAACCCGATTCAGTTTATCTTCCACTTCAGAGGCACCTAATAAAGCACAAAGTTCTAGACTCGTATTCTCAACTGAGTATACTATTCGGTCACTAGTATTAGGGTGTCTTAATGATATTTTTCCATGCTAGCAAAATATCCTAGCATCATATCTTCTCAACCAATCCATACCCAAAATAATCCCAAACCCGTAAAATCATACACATACAAATAGCACGCAATAGTATAACCTAGCAACTCAAATTTTGAATGGTCACATCTCACATCTAGAGTTTCATATCCTCCTATTCGATTACTATCCTTAAGGAAGTAAGAAGGTATAATGGTTCATATAACTTATTTACCAAACACTGAGGTATAAATGAATGCGATGCACCAGTGTCAAACGGTACTTTAACCGGTATGCTATGAATTAAAAGCGTATTTCCCATCACAGACTTTCCCTTCTTAGCTAGTATCGGCTTAGATGATGATGGTTCCAAAGCATAGATCATTCCTTTTCCTACCTTGGCCGCTTCTGGACATTTTTACTTATAATGCCCCACCTGGTCGCAATTAAAGCACTTCGTATTTCGCTTCCCTATAACCACCTTGCCATCACCAGATCGACACTCGTTAGCATGGTATCCCTTCTTGTCACACTTGTAACAAACTATATCAGCTTTCCCTTTTTGGCAGCTCCACCTTTTTACGCTCCCTTTTTCTTAAAGAATTTCCATCTCTTATTCTAAGAATTCTGGTTCTCCACCGACTTCTCTTTCCTAAAGGTTGAAAGCATTTTTTCATTCCTGATAGCCATCTCCACCACTACATTCGAAGGATCTCTAAGATGTGGCATAGTTGCCTTAGCAATCTCTGGCCTCAACCCCTAGATAAACTACTCGCTCCTCTTAATAACAGTATCATAATGGCATATCCATACTTGAACAGCTCATCAAACTTAGCAAAGCACTCCAACATTGATATTTACCCCTGCTCCAACTCCATAAACTTCCCGAACAAGGCTGACTTAGCAACATCAGACAAAAACCTTTCCTCGAATCTCCTTCGAAATTCTATCCAAGTCAATTCCTCTTCTGGTACCCCTACGGTCACCCCGTTAAATCATAACAAAGCGGCTCTTTGCAACTATCTCGAAGCCAATCTCGTTTTTTGCTCGTTATTCAGACTAAATCAGCAAAAATCCTTACACAATGTAACAACCAATTCTCCACCTCCATTGCATCCTTAGTCCCTAGAAAAGGCTTCCCATCCAGATTGGTGTAATCTTAACTCAGCTTAGCATAGTTATTACCAACTGGCGCTATGGGATTGACTCCTCCTGCATTAGCAACATTTCCTCCAACTACTCCTACAACTGCTCCAACTTGCATCAGATTGACGAAGAACTAATACATAGTCCCCATATTCACTGGTGGGGTCGCAACACCTAAATTGGCATTTGCATTTGCTTGTCGGCCCTGGTTCCTCTTAGTGTTGGGCCGAGCATTTCCATTGGTTGTGGTGCTTCCTCCGCCAAGATTAACTCTTCCATTCGCTGCTTCCTTATCTTTCTTTCTCGTAAATCTACATACGATCCTTAGTAAAATATATAAGAATGGTCTAAGAGAGAGGGGAAAATAGAGACAGAATACATACCTATATATAACAAATACAAGTACGTTACTATAGTGTTATCCCATACCCCAATCTTATTCTCTGATTCATTAGGATTATGTTTCCGAAACTCTTTAGGTTTAAAATTCTTTTAATCATAAACCTATGCTCTGATACCAACTTGTATCATCCCACATTCTAAGGCTCATAACTAACCGGATGCTGCAGTCATCCATAGATATTTATTCCCGGTGACAAAATGTGGCTGTTAAACATATCAATAATCAGAAGCACATGAATATGAAAAATATTAAATATAATTTTCTTAACAAATCTTCACATTTCATTTCACAAATGATATTTCATATTTATCACATAATCTCATCGCAAAACTATGTTCATAGGAATTATAATTATTACAAAATACTCCAAGAGTGACAGATGAAGATGGCCCATTGGTTGATTAGAGCCAAATACTTAGCGATTATACAACTTTGCCATTACATCCAAATAGAAAATCAAACTATACAACGAAAATAGATAAAGCTCCTAATAGCTGAATTGCCTCCTGCACATCTTCGGAAGCTTATTTTTCTTACTGGAACCTGAAAACCCTTACTCCCAACCTACTTAAATGAGTACCCAAGAGTTTAAGGGGAAAAATAAAAACTTCGGGTCAGACAACAATCTAGTGTGAACAATAACCCACCATCTCGAACCAAATAGATATCTAGTGAGACCACGTTGCTTAGCGGAACGTGTTTTCTCCTCACTAGTATCTTAACCAAAACTAGTTAACCATATAATGTGCTCCTATAACCACAACAGTTAGAACAAAAATAGCATTTACAGTGATGCAATATATACTGGATTACCCATCCAAATTTATTAGATTACCCATCTTAATTTCAAACGACTACTCGTCATAATTTAAACCGACTATCCATCTTATTTTAATCTGACTACTCGTCTTACAACTATGTGGACTACCCATCTCATATTTGAGCATATTTATAGTTATATGGACTATCCATCTCACATGTAATTATTACTTGGATTACCCATCCCTTACCATATTGACTACCTATCACATATGGTTCTATTGTTTAAATTATATGGACTGTCCATCACATATATTCCATTTAATTTGTAATGTTGTGGATTATCCATTACACATCCCATAGTTTTCCAAGGATGAATATGAACCCTTCATTAACCTCATAGAAATTATCCAACATCAGTATGATGTGGACTATCCATCTCACATTTTATAGTTATCCAAGGATGACTATGAAGCCGTTATTGAACAATTTGATTCATGTTACCTACATGTTTAAACTATGTCTATTAGTGCCCCCAATTAGGTTATCACCCCGTAAAGTCATAACATTTCAAACTGACATACATTGGTATCCCCAAAATGATCGGTCTCAAACTCATTTAAGAAAATGCATTGGTATCCCCAATGATAAAGTTTTATTTATAAAACATTTAGTTTGTCGAAACTAATCTACTTTGGTGTCCCCAATGATAGTGTCAGCATCTACAATCAAAATAGCGTTGGTATCCCCAATGTTTAAACATCAAAGTCATAAAACAATAGGCTCGCCACCCTTAATTTAGTTAATATAGATCAATATAATATAGTCTCGATGTTAATAGCAACGTCGATGAAAAGCTTTAGGCTCCCTGCCGTTAATAAAATACAACCCATAATGTACTAAAACAACATCAAAAATAATCTTCATCGGTATCCCCAACGCTAGTGTCGAAATTTATACTTTACAATGTATTGGTATCCCCAATTACAACATCAAAGAAGAAAGCTAGAGGTCCTCCACCCTTAATAAAATATATAAGCGACAACCTTACCGCACTTTATCTCGTCGAACCTCTACCGGAGGTTAGAAAAACAAAACTTAAATTTCCTTTAAGTATAAAACTCTTTGTCGAAAATGCTGTCGTCAACTTTCATACTTTATAGGTTATCTGCGTATTTAAAACAAAGTCGAAGCCAATATTTACAACAACGAGACCACATGACATCGTAGCCAAAACATTGAAAAAGACCTCGCCAACCTGGATGAATAGCGGCATCAAGATTATCGACGACATTATAAACTAGTTTACTTAACCCACTTCGGCTATTATGCTGCCAGAAGTGTAGGGTCGACTTCGAAAGCATTCAATGTAATGATGTGCGTCGTCTCTTTAAAACATATTTAAATACTTTGGCTATTATGCTGCCCAGTGTATATGTGCAAAGTCAAAACATAGGTGAAGAGAGATGAATCACGACGTTGCAATGCCGCCAAATCTAGACTGCCACTAATGTCCACATCAACCCCGTTGGAATGACTCCATAACTACCTAAACAGTTATCATGCACTTCCCACCTCATCGACGTCGACATCCATGGATGCGGCCATGTATTAGGCTCGAAGACGGTACTAACGACATGGCATTATCATAATTTATATGAAAACTGATATATTTCCAATCAAAGCATATGCTTTTCACAAAATCCAATTTCTTGTCCAATTCCTATTGGATAAAACAATACTTTAACCATTTCTTTAAGTAAAATCTATAGCATACATTTTTTAGGTTCCAAAACATCTTCCAACTTTAATTAATCAATATCCTTAATTAATTATTAATTTAAAAGCTTATCTAGCATAATAAATTCATAATAAATCATATTCACTTGGGAAAAATCCCAAAAATTTATAGAAATTCGAGAATATCCTTCCTTCTACCACATAAAAATTTCAGGGCCAAAAATCATAATTAATTATTTTAAATAATTAAAACCCGAAATTAAGCTATTTGCTCCTAAGGAAATTCATAAAATATTCAATTTAATTTGAAATTTTATGAAGTTAAAAACCCATCTTCAATTTAAAGTTTTACATCACATATCCAAAAATCAAGTGAATTAGGGATTAAATACTATGGTTTTACTCTTAAAACCCCATCAATTAATTTCATAAAAATCCCATAATTTATTGTTCTATCTAAACAACAATCATTCAACCAAAACATGGTATAATTTATCACAATAATTTTAGTATTACCCATAATTGAAATCGAAAGCAATTAAAAGAGATGGAACCTTATTATTCACCTTAAAATCAAATGTTGGAGTTGAGATTTGATGTTGCTTAGCTTCCCTAAACTTTTGCTCTTTAATCCTCTTGATTTCATGCTTATTCCTCCTAGGTTATGGCCGGCCTCTTTAGGTTTTTCTTTTAATTGTTTTTGTTTGTGAAAAATGGGAATGATATGAGGGAGAGAGGGTTTAAGGGATATAAGATAGGTCTATACCTAAATTGCCCCTCGCATATTTTCTCATATCTGTAAATTTTAAAATAAACTTACTTAGTTTATTAATATTGGCCCAACCTTATCAATGGACAAACCTCATTCTCCTTAACTGTTTACATTATTCTATTTAATCTATCCAATTAAATATCATGTATAATGATAAACTAAAATTAAGGTGTTACAAAAGTCGTCTTAGATTCCTGTGCCAAAAGCTCTATTGATTTCATTTCTTATGCAATAACCATAAGATGCACTACGTTGCAAGAAGGATTGAGAGGGGATGATGAGGATTAGAGATTTGCAGAATTGGATGGATGAGAGTTTTGTTCCTAACTACTTTAGCTAGTAACACTGCTCTTATATAGACCTAAGAGGTGACTTAATAAAGTGGTGAATCATCAATTTGAGAAGTAATGGATCCATAGTACGAATCATACTTAAACTCCTGTGTATAGCCATCATCGGATTTTAGTGACATTCAAAATTCCAAGTTATTTAATTTTGTTTTTGTTTGAACTTACTTGTAGAAGAATTTGGAAATTTTCTAGGAAAGAGAAGAGAGTTAAATACAATACATAAATTATATTTAAAAATTTGGAGGTTTAGCTTTTCTCTTTCTTTCTCTTTTCATTACTTGCTATTGTATGTAGTGAAGTCCATAGGAATTCAGAATTAAATTCTGCAAATTTTATGAAAAAAGAATGTGAAGAATCAATGTTTTGATTTTATTAATAGGATAGATAATAAGAGTTAATATGATTTCAGATTTGATATTTTGGGCTGGTAGAACTTGGTGAAAAAATAAACTTTTGATAGACTTTTGCCATAAGGAGCATGATCCCTTCTTTGGTGATGTCCCACTGTATTATAAGTGTAGAAGCAGCTCTTTCAGACCTTGATTCAATCTAAATATCGCCAAACTTCATCCAAAAAATACCCGATTAAGATGCATAGAAATAGACTAAAGAGTAGGTAAAAGTAAACTTAGCCAACAAAGATTGGTATCACTCCGTCCCTATCGATCGGTACCACTCTATCCATGTTGATCAGTACCATGCTATCCCTATCGATTGGCACCACTTCATCTCTATCGGTACCACTCCTTTCCTACCGATTGGTGCCACTCCATCTTTATGGATCAATATCACTATATCCCTCTGATTTTCACTTATCCTTTAAAACAAACCAGGGGAAAAAAGGAAAATCGATCCATAACTCATTCATCTTAAGTGGGATTTATCCAAGGCCTCAATCATTCATCTTGTATCATTATACAGAACATCCCAGCACTCTCCTTTACTTCATTCATTGATAATATGGAGTATTATTCAATTATAGTGTACTTACCATAAGGGATGATCCGTCATAAAGGTCTAGGGAAAAAGGACGATCAATCCATAACTTCTTCATATATAGTCGGATTCGCATGTTGTTTGAATAGTTCAAATTGCATCATCATATTGAACATCTCGACACATTATGTTCCCTTGACTTCACAATATCTAGAAGGCTTCTCTAAGGTTGGTCCAATTAGGAAAATCAAATAACGCATCATCAAACTATGATATCTTGGTCATGATGACCAGAATTCAGATGCAGTTTTGGCTGGTGCGTATCATTTTTCATTGCAGATAGTTTGTTATGGTTTGAATCAATTCCGAGACTTCAAATTTTTTTGGGTTTGTGGCCTATGGGGTATTGTAGAAAGATAGGAGACAGAACTCTAACTTTAGTGCTACATGGTCCATAGGAGTAGATGCATAGGGTTTAGTAGCCTTTCTTCACGATGCTACCGTCAGACAAGATCAATCAAATGTAATTCCTATTAGGGATGATTTGTTAAAGTGAACATTAGTTTAGTTTAGGGATAGGTTAGAGGAAGACTTCTCGATTTGTTGTAGTTTCTTGGAAAATCTTCTAAGTGACGATCTAATGCTTAGTGACACGAGCATTATGTTCAACTTGGTAAATTCTCCTTTTTATCACTATACAATCAAGGTGAGTTTGAACTTGATCTAGTCCTAAACATTGGTTGTAAATAAATTGGTAAGTAACTGATTTGTTAAACTTCCTTCTTGGAAAAATGAGTTCAATTTGGAAGGTTGAGAGAATTGGCACAAGGATTGTTGGATTACTCTAGTAGTCAAGAAAATCGATGATCCAATATCAAGTCAACTTACCTTTTTGATAGTGGATGTATCTCACATGGAGGGAGTCACACGAATTAGGCATTATAGTAGGCTAATATGGACTTGAAGACAATAGTGATTATACTTGGGAAAGGTAGATAAAAGTATCGAGTCTTGCTCAAGTACTCTTCTTTGTTACAATCACTAGGTGTTGGTTCATCATTTGCTATATTTATAGTTTTACATTCTCAAAAATCGTTATGCATGTATTTGTATGCTAATGTAAGTTTGTGAACCTTGACTTAAGCCTAGTATTGCCTGTAAATGAAAAGTTATAGGCTCCCCTTTTTCACTCGCATTACGTAGTATTTCTAGAGGCATTCATCTCTTGAAACATAGGATTTCTTGCAAAATCATCAAAACTCCCTCAAATAAATTTTTATAAGTCATAATAAAATCATCATTATTTTAGCTAGTTGATTTAGAGAAAAATCTTTTCATCACAAGAGATTTGGAGACGAAAGTGCTTACTAACTCCTTGCTAGAAGATTTATAGAAGAAAGTTGAAGCTTCTTAGCTTTCATTGGTGAGTGGAATTAAAACTTTATGCTTGTATTAACTTATGTATGTTTATGAAGTAAATTTCTTAAAAGATTATATAAATATGGGTTGCATTGTGTTAGTTTAAGATATAAAGCATGCCGGTAGTTAGTCAATTTATTTAAAGGTTTGATCTTATCATTTAAAAAAAAGTAATAAGTACTAAATTTGATTAGTAACTTATTATTAATTGTAAAGAGTATATTAATGATGTAGAATATGCTTAGGTAACTGACTTGTTGGGTTGAAGCTAAAAGCATGTATTTTGAGAAAGTTAGTAAGCAATGAAAATTGATTTATAACTTGATATTTAATATTTATATTGATGAATATATTGATGATAGAGAATGTATATAAATAACTGGCATGTTGATTTGAATTAAACATGTGTTATTTGAGAAAGTTAGTGAGCATCAAAAATTGGTTTATTAGTATGTTAATCATAGAGAACATATTTACATAATTGGATTATTGAGTGGATGCTAAAAACATGTATTTTGTGAAAATTAGTAAGCTACAAAAGTGGTTTATAATTTGATATGTACAGTGATGAACATGTTAATGATAGAGAACATATACACATAAGTAGCTTATGGATTGGAAGCTTAAAAAATGTTATTTGGAAAAGTTAGTGATCATTAAGTTACTTTGTAACTTATAATGGCTCAAAAGAATTCATGTAGATTAGATGTAATGAGGTTATAGTCACTTAGTGACCTTAAAATTATGGAAAGTCATTTGGAATGTCAGTGAGTAAAGAAGGCATTTTTGAATGAAGTAGGCTTACCATGAAATGATTTGGAGATGAAAATGAGTTTTAATATATATTAAGTGGAATATTTTGAGAGATATTTGTAAATTATTTCATTGTTGGATAAGTTAAAGAATACGATTTTAAAGAAAGCATTGAATGAGGCTTTTAGTTCGTAATATACACAAGCGTGTATATTCAAAAGGATAGTTATTTAGTTATATAAGAATTTAAATGGCTAAAGATTATTCAAAGATAGAAAATGAGAGTAGAAATATACTTGAAAAATCTAGGTAATAATCACCATTTGATAAGTGCATTTTGATACACACATGTGTGTGCGCGGAAGGGGCGCGTTTGCGCATATGTATGTGTGTGTATTTTTACTAGAAGATGTATGCATAAAATATGAGTGTGTGTATGTATTTGGTAGAGAAATTGTTTATCCATAGATTGATTATTAGAATGATTGAGTACATTGGTTGGTTTAAGTTTGCTTGTATATAAGCCCATATGGATTAATTTAGAGAAACGGTTGTGTATTTGAGTATGTGTATAAACTTGATAACTACTTAAGAAACCATCCCCAACGATGAATCAACCCCAACTAAGAATCAGTTAATGGTAGTAGTAAAGGATAATATGAAGATCACTTAGGTGGAAGGAGTCGCGTCCGAGATCAATGGGGATGGGGAATAAGGCATAGCACCAGGTTTCTAGGGAAGAAAGGAAATCTTTGTAAAGGTCGACCTGCACAGGTCGATCTGCACGTCTCGACCTATAGAAGGACCATAGGTGGACCAGTTGGGCATAAATGCCTAGTAAAACTAGTTTCGGGTGTTTCTACCAGAAATGAAGGTGTAAGGTGGTATGGATTTTTTCTTGTAGACTTCATACCACATAGGACTACTTGACTTAGTCGGGAAGTGAAGCATAGCGATGCAAGAACTGATAGCAACTAGTTCGAGCAAGAGGCATAAGTGGAGACTTATATAATTCACACGAAGACAATTATATTGGGTCCATGTGTGTTGGTATGTATGTGATCTGAAATGCTTTTACATATGGTCTAGGTTGCTTATAAATAGCAACTAAAGCAGACGGTATGGGATTTGGCCCACAATCTATAGCTTTGTATGGACATGTTCGAAATAGTAACCTATTGTACCATGTGAGAATTGTTAATACCTCAGTTATTGATTTTGATGATAACAACCTTGATAACAACAATATACATATATATAAAACATAAATACTAATGTTTTGCCAAGTTATATGCTATATAGTGCAAGATATTATATAGGTGTTGAATCAAAGACGGTACAGTATAAAGACTCAAGAAATGGACATGAAGACTCATGAGTACAAAGACCAAAATATGAAGATCTCAAGACTATAATATAGTGTATATAGTCGAAGAATATTATTAAAGTCCGTGGTAGCAATCTTTGATCTCTATCTCCTATATTTCTATCCTTTATATTTTCAAAACAAAATAAATTTCCAAAATATATTTTAAAATAGTTTATAAAAAAATTTCAAAAATCAAAATATTTATAAACTATGTTTAAAGTGTTACAAAGTATTAAACTATTTACAAAGTATAGGGTTTTCAAAACATTTTTAAGGAAAATTAAGTTTTCAAAATTTACAAGCATATGTAAACCTATACCCAGATGCTATGTCGACATACATGCCAAAAAGTTGTTTTTTAAATTTTGAAATGAAGTGTCTATTCATCGTAACTCTTTGCGAATGGACACATCTCTTCATCTACTATATAAAGGGGAGTTCAAACGAATTTTTTTATAGTTATTAACTTATTTTCTTCCCTTCTTTTACTCTCATGAAACCCTCATTGAAATTATACTCTTTTCTCTTCAGAATCAAACAGAATCAGTTCAAACTTCTTTGTATTGATTCAGTATTTCATTCTTACTATTTTGAAATCATCTCTCTCTCTCTCTCTCTCAAATCAAAGATCAAAGTGTTGTCCAAGAGGCTATAGGATCCATCGTATCCAAAGATCAAGAAATTATCTTTGAAAAAACCATCAAACTCTATTTGTATTTGCTTGGGTGTGCTTGTAGCTCATTCAAATCTAGTGGGTGTGCTTGGTAGCCCAAAAATCCGAGTAGGTGTGCTTGTAGCCCGTCCAAATCAAGTGGGTACACCCTAAGCCCGAAAAATCAAGAGGGTGTGTCTCGTAGGCTCGTAATCGAGATTGTAATTGGGTTTACCTTCTGCCCATTTAAAGATTGGCAATCGAAAAGAAATATGTGAAAGCAATTGTACGAGACTGGATGTAGGAGAAATCTGAACTAGTATAAAATTCCTGGTGTCATCTCTCTAACTCTTTACTTTGCTTTACTACTTTTATTTTATTTGTGTTTGCATCTGTGACTGTTTAATAGTATGATTCTGTATTGATAATTTGTGATTTAATATCAAACTTGAAAGAAATTTAAAAAGATTTACAAGAGTTAGAAAATACTATTCACCCCCCTCTATTGTTTAATTAGCCTTAAGATTCATAATTCTACGACCCATATTTGGTGTCAAAGCACTAGGTTTTCAAAAACTCGCAATTTGATTTTTGAAAAGTATAAATGCCTAGCAACACTATTATACACTTTTTAACACTTTTGTCAAAGGACAATCTATTGCTAGACCCCCACATTTTAATGGCAATAATTATACTTATTGTTCATGTAGGATGAAGATTTATTTATAGTCTAATGGTTTAGATATTTGGAATGTTACACAAAATGAGTATATAGAACTCCAAACTAATTTTGCATAATGGACCGCTGACCTAAAGACACTTGAACAGAATAATTCTAAAGCCATGAATATTTTATTTTGTTCACTAAATAAAAATAAATTTAATAAGTCTTTATTTGTAAGTTTGCATATGAAAGTTGGAGAACACTACAAGTTACATATGAGGGCACCAGTAAAGTTAAACAAAACAAAATTTGCATGCTTACTAATCAGTTTCAATTGTTTAAAATGAATCCAAATGGGTTTATTTTTGACATATACTGTAGATTTAAAGATATAATGCATTCATTAGTAGCATTAGGTAAAAAAATTTGAAGAGGACCAAGTTAGAAAAATCCTCAATTCACTCTCTTCGAAATAAGATCAAAAGACACTAGTAATAAAAGAGGCTAATGATATTAGTACTCTAAAAATTGAAGAGTTAATAAGCACATTAATGTCCTATGAAACACAATTGCAGGGCAGAAAGTAAAGTAAGGCAACATAAAAGAAATCCATCGCTTTCCATGCAATAACTGACAATCAGGATTCAAACGATGACAATGATGGCCAGAAATTTCAGAAAGTTCCTGAGGTATAGAAAGACGAAAAAGTTTTGGAAAATTGGAAATAAGACTCCTGGAACTGGAACCGCGACTAGATGCTTTAACTGTGATGAACCCGGCCATTTTCAAAGAGACTATCTGCATTAGAATAAATCAAAGATCACGCCAGTTACTGATTCATCCAGTAAAAGAAAAGGAGGATACACAACAACATTAAATGATTCAGATACTTCCTTAAGTGTCAATGAATTACATTCTGAGAATATGAGTATGTGTTTTACGGTAATAACAGACAAGTTAGAACTGATCAACAAAAAGCAGCATAAACGGTATCTTTTATTTAATAATATTTTTTTTCATTTTTTGGTTGATTTTGGTTTTTAGGAATAACCTATAGATTAAAATTAATATTGGATGAATAAAAGTATATAAATATAAATATATGGGAATATGTTATCTTAGTTTTAGTTTTGAATTTTTCGGGCTATATGTCGACATACCTCCAGACCATATGTCAACATACATGCAAGAACTTTGAAGTTTATTTCAAATTCAAAATTTGAATTTCCCGCTCTTTTGCATTTATTTCAAAAACTGAAAGAGCATCTTTTCAAAACTGAAATGTCAATTCTCTTTCTATTAATTCACCCAATCTCTATCTATTCAGTTACTCACTTTAATTCAAAATTCAAAACATCTCTTCTTTATCTTATCTCCTCAAAAACTCAAAAATGGCCTCCTCAAGTCAAACTCCAAAGTCCATAAGGCTCTCTAAGAGAACCAAAGGCTTTCTCTTCAATGAAAAAAGCCATTAAAACCTGTATGGAGTATGCTACTTCTTGAAAAGTCTTACCCAAAAGATTTGCTAAATTCGAAGATTTTTCCTCTTATAGTTTACAAGATCTTTATTTTAAAAATGAAAATTTTGATTTAATTGACTCTTCTCAAATTGATTTTGTTTGTTATCCGAATTTGGTCAAAATGTTTTATGCGAATTTAAATTGAAAAAAATTTCAAGGAGAAGATGGACAAAATTTGGAGTAATGTAAATCGTTGTTTTAAATTGTGAACTTTTGGGTCATACACTTAGTTGCAAATCTAATGTAGTTGACCTCTCCACTTTTTGATGAACAAAATCTGAAGTTTTTCATGACATTTTCGAAAGTGATGAAGAATTTGATTTTAAACACAAGAATTTTCGACCAAAATCAAGACATATGAGTCTCATTTCACAACAAAGAATCACTCTGAGGATGTGTAATTATAATAACCCTGCTCAAAAAGTTTTTAAAGCTCTTTTCGTCATTTTTGGAAGCTACAACATCAATTGGACACAAGTCATTTTAGATGACCTTGTTCAAAAGAACATTTGTAGACACAAGAAGACACTCCATCATGGTGTGTATCTTAGTAGAATTTTCATATATTTTGATGTTGATTTATGAAGAGAACAAACTCTTCCTCAAAAAGTTTTCAACAAGGCCGACATTTCTCTTATGCATATTGCACCTTATTTCTAAACATATGAGACATTTTTCGAAAAAGGAACAAAGATGGGCATATGAAGAGGAACAAGAAATTCAAGAAGAGGAAGAAGAAGAAGATGACGAGATCGATGTGGAACAAGAAGAGGAGGAGGAGGAGGAAGTAGTAGATACTTTTTTGGAAAGTTTTGACAAACTATCTCACCCCTCCAACAAAGAGATCCTAAGGAACCAAGAAAATCTTCTTAAAAACCAAAAGAAATTTAAGTGTTCATTTATAAAAAGTCCACCTCTCTTTCCAACAAAGTGAACAAATACTTTGGATAGATCATTCGCAAGCTTGGTGGAATTTCTTCATCATCTTCTACATCTTTTCATGCCTATCTAGTTGTTTTCTTGTGATATCTAGCTTTGTATTTCTTAGTATTATGTGTTTCTAGTTTAAATTCATGTCATTTTCATGTATTTCTTTAAAAATTCATGTACTTTTCTATTCCTAGTAATGAAATTATTTCTTATTGTTACATATGTTTCTATTAATCTCTGGAAAGTATAAAAATATAATGGTATAAGTTAAAAACAAAAACTATAGCAAAAACATAAATTTTCCAGTTTATGACATGTATGTCGACATACATGGACCTTATATGTTGACATATAACGGCCAGTTGGCAAAAAAATTCAAAATTCAAAATTAAAATAACTGCCAACTATTCAAATCATTCCAAACGACTTTTCACTTCTGTTTAAGCATATTTCTTCTAGAAAAAGTTATTATTCATTCTATTCTTTCATTCCTTTTCATTCTCAAACTTCTCCCTTAAAAATGTTTTCTCCACATCGAAAATTACGTGAAAATCTTGAAGAAACACTTCAATCCTTAAAGAATATTCTTACTTTTATCTTGAGAAATCAAAGGCATTTAATGTTAAACTAAATGCGGATGATCAAAGAACAAGAGAAGCATTTTGATGCCATTCGATGGATGATTCCTTCCATAATCAAAGACGATCGAAACAATAACCCAGAATGCTCTATTAACAAAGATAATGAAGATTGGGAGGCCATCAAAGCAGATCTAATCTTCGGATCCGACGGTTGGGACGAAGCTCCATGGAATGTCTATATATTAGGTTTGGATTTGATGTGTGTGTGTGTAGACACGCACACTCTCTTAAGATTTGATTGGTTTGGTTCGGAGTGTATATTTGAATTGGAAATGTTTGTCTTGATTTGAATTGTTTATATTTAGGATTGACATTTGGATATGTGTGTTTTGGATGTTTGATTGATTGTATGATATGTATAAGATTGATTTTAATTAATAAAAAAATAGGTTGTGTTATCTTATTTATTACATATAATAATCATCATATATATCATGTTCAATCATTTCAGTATTTAGTTATTGATTTTGACTCTATAGTTTCTAAGTATTTGATTTAGGGGGAGTTTTTACTCTTTTCACTCTTTTTTGTTGATGACAAAGGGGAAAAAATATAAAATATACATATGCATATATTCAGAGGGAGTCATCTAACTCAGGGGAAGTTATATCATATTTTATATACAGGAATATTAAATGGTTATCATCATCAAAAAGGAGATTGTTAATACCTCAGTTATTGATTTTGATGATAACAACCTTGATAACAACAGTATACATTCATATACAATATAAATACTAATGCTTTTCTAAGTTATCTAGTATTTAGTGCGGGATATTACATAGGTGTTGAATTGAAGACTATACAGTATAAAACTCAAGAAAGGGACATGAAGACAATTGAGTACAAAGACAAAGATATGACGATCTCAAGAATATAATATAGTTTATAGAGTCAAAGAATATTGTTTAAGTTCCAGGTAGCAATCTTTGATCTATATCTCCTATTTTTCTATCTTTTATATTTTTAAAACAAAATATTTTTTCTTTCCAAAGATCAAAATATTTATAAACTATATTTAAAGTATTTTACAAAGTATCAAACTATTTTACAAAGTACAGGATTTTCAAAACATTTTTAAAGAAAATTAAGTTTTCAAAATTTACAAGCATATGTCGACATATACCTAAATGGTATGACGACATACACGCCGAAAAGTTTTTTTTCAAATTTTGAAATAAAGTGTCTATTCATCGTAACTAATCGTGAATGAACACATCTCTTCATTTACTATTTAAAGATGAGTTCAAAGTAATTTTTTAGTGGTTATTAACTTATTTTCTTCCCTCCTCTTACTCTCTTGAAAACTTCGTTGAAATTACTCTTTTCTCTTCAAAATCAAATAGAATCAATTCAAACTTCTTTGTATTGATTCAATATTACTTACTTACTGTTTTGAAATCATCTCTCTCAAATCAAAGATCAAAGTGCTATCAAAAGGCTATAGGATTCATTGTATCCAAAGATCAAGAAATTATCTTTGAAAAAACAATTAAACTTTATTTGTATTTGCTTGAGTGTGCTCATACCCTATTCAAATCAAGTGGGTGTGCTTTGTAGCTCGAAAATCCAAGTGGGTGTGCTTGTAGCACGTCCATATCAAGTGGGTGTACCCTGAGCCCAGAAAATTTGGAGGGTGTGTCTCATAGCCTTGGAATCGAGATTGTAGTTGGGTTTGCCTTCTGCCCGTTTAAAGATTGGCATTTGAAAAGAAATATATACAAGCAATTGTAAGGGACAGGATGTAAGAGAAATACGAACCAGTATAAAATCCCCGATTTCATCTCTCTAACTCTCTGCTTTGCTTTGCTGCTTTTATTTTATCTATGATTGCAACTATGACTGATTAATAGTATAATTCTATGTTGATAATTTGTGATTTAATATCAAACTTGAAAGAAATTTAAAAGGATTTACAAAAGTTAAAAAACACTATTTTCCCCCTTAATTAGCCTTAAGATCCACAATTCTACAACCCACAAGACTTCATAACTTACGACGTGATCCCAAAACATATGGAAGTCTTCGGAACATTGTTGATTTTTATTTGTGATTCTATAAATGGTAGTGAATGGAGAAGCATCACATGATTTTCTTTCTTGGAATCCAACTATCGTTATCTTTACTTATAATTATATACGATTCATACTTGGATGTTAGTGTGGCTGCTAATGTTTGCATGGTTGTATTGTTACGCTTAACTTTCAATTTTGGGTTGGACCAAGAATAGGGGAACCATGGATACCGTTAGCCATTGAATGTAGTATTATCCCAACTGTAACGACTCATAAATTTGACATAATAATTATTGGTTAATTATAAACAGTCGTTTAAATTAAACTGATGATAAAAGGAAATTTCAAAAAGAGTTGTCTTTTTGAAAAAAAAATTTGTTCCATTGCATTTGGAATGTTCGAGAAACAGATTTGATACGTAATATGTAATGGTTTGGGCATATCGGTCGAAAATACCAACCCACGTTACCTAGAATTGTGTTTGATTAAAAATATCTGAATTTTTGCTAAAAATACCAACCCTCCTTATCCCTAGCCACCACTAGGCTACTCTCTCTTCTCTATACAGGTATTCTTCTTAATCACTTTCTTAATAGCGGACAATTTTCATTAATTATAAACTGTTCTGAAATTTGAAGTTTTAAATACGACCGAAGTATATATTAAATTAATCATCTCGATGAGGCAAAGAGACATCATGCATTCATTTATGGGAGATGGTGTCTGAGTTAGTCAGAAATTGCATTCAAATGTGAAAAGCGACGAAACCCTAAGTTGGAATTGGATGTTTTTGATTCGAGGATTTGTTTGGGAAATTGAAGGCATTAGGGTGTAATCGGGGGTCCTTAGGTGGTCGGAGATGGCCAGATTTATTCGATTAGAGATTCAATGTAACACCCCTAATTTTTGTTTAACATTATTCATGAAATTTAATTAGATAAATTAAATAGAATAATGTGTAGATAAGGAGAATGAAATTTGTTAACTGATTTGGGTCAGGCCTTCATTAATCAATTTAGAAGATTGTTTAAAACATAAAATAGAAAGAAATTTATGAGAAGGGCGTAATGAGGATAATTCCTTTATTCATTCCCTAAACCCTTCCTCTCTCATTCATTTTTCAAAACATAACCTAAAGAGTTGGGCATTACCTAAGAAGAAAAGAAGAGGAAACAAAAGGGAATCGAAAGGAGAACTCAAGAAGCTAATATACATCAAATCTCAATCTCTCTTATCCAATCTAAGGTGAATAATAGCATTCATCTCATTTATTTATGATTTTTTTCAAATTTATGTTTGATTTTCAAATTATTGGGATAATGTCATGATCGGATGGTTTATATCATTGTTTGATTGAATGATGATTTATTGGAATTATCATGGAATTATTCTAGGGGTTTTTAAAGGCAAAAACTAAGTTTTTGATCTCCAATTAATTTTAAATTTGAATATATTGTGTAAAACATTAATTTAGAGATGAGTTTTCAATTTCATAATTTTTTAAGTTCATACGAATATTTTACGAATTTCCTAAGAGGGATAAGATGTTTATTTTGGGTTTTAATTATTAAAAAAAATTAAACTAATATTTTGGCCCCGAAATTTTTGTATAAGGAAGAAGATAGAAATTTAGATTTTTGGTGATTTTTGGGGATTTTTCACTAATGGTTATGGTTTTCTATAAATTTATTATTTTAGAAAAGTGTTAAATTAATATAAGTAAATTATATAACTATAAGGGTTTGAAAAGATATATAAGAAGGTAGAATGTGATCTACCAGCAATTTCTGAAAAGAAAAATGAAAAGTAATTTGTTTATCCAATAATAATTTGACATAGGATAAGAGTTAGTAAAAACTATAAGCTTACAAAAGAAATAAATCAGCTTTTAAAGTATTTACAGAAACGTCATTGGCTCAGTAGCTTAAAGGCTCGGTGCCCCTAATATCATAGATATACGGTAACTATAAAGGCTGATGCATGGGATAGCTACACAATAGCTATGTGATGAATTGTGTTTTAGGGGATTCGACACACCATTTTTGCCTAAGCGTTTTAGAGACTCGGCACCGCTTATTTGCTTATGTTAGAAAATCGACACCCATAAAGTTTTATGGGCTCGGCACCCTCAAGTGAAGTGGTCAATAACCCTAAGTGTTTTAGAGGTTCAACACCTCAAGTTTTTGAGAAACTCGACACCCTGTGTATTCTTCAACCCAATATCTTCTATATAGATATTCGATAATTATATTTTAGCAGCATAATAACCGTATGTTTTACAAACTCGATAACCTTATTTTAGGGGCTCAATAGCCTTATGTTTACAAATCTGAACCAAGGGTTAGAGGCTCGACAGTCCTATGTTTATTAATTCGAAAGCTGTATTTTAAATGCTCGACAGCCTTATGTTTTGTAAATTAAATAGCTATGTTTATAGGCTCGATAGCCCTTTGTTTTACAAAGTAAATAGCTATGTTTATAGGCTCAATAGCATGTTTACTAAAGGGTCGACATCCTATTTTGACAGCTAATGTTTTAAAAGCTATGTAAAGAAGACAGTGTTTAGGCATAAGATTTTAGCTAAGTATATGAACTATGTTTTTCTTGTTTTTAAGAATGATTTCAGGTGGTTTATCATTTCTAAAGATAAATGGTTTCAAGAAAATAAAATGGTTTTTTAGCCTAATTTTATATGAATCTGCCAAAGAAACATATTACTTAAACTTAAATAGATTTGTATGAATGGACTATTAATTGAACATATTTTAAGGGACGATGTTATATGATCTTGTTATCATTTTATCAGTAAAATTTGCATATTTATCATTGTCATACTCACATTTTCATGATTTAACATTGCATCTTGGGATCTGGAAACGGAATTACCTCATATCTTAAGGGACAATTGCATCCATGAGAACAAATAGATCAATTGTATTAGGATGTCCTGAACTGATCAAAAGATACATATCATGGATTTAAAACCAGATATGATTGTATGTGGGACTGGTATAGGGTCGTACCCTATGCTTCAGCCATTAGCCCCTGGTTAGTAAAGGTCCGCTATTCTAGTGTGTAAGGCTTGTCAGTAGTGAGACGAAAGGATGTTTAAGCAAAGAAAGGAACTCATAGCTCTATATGTTCACCAGAATATTTAAGTTGTTTTACTCCTAATCGTATTTGGAGACTCCAAACCGTATCTGGAGATTTTGGAATATCTATTTAAAGTTTTGGCCCATGTCAGCCCGATAGGTTATTGGTTGGCCTGCAAAATCATTAGGTTCATAGTGATCCTAGAAAAACTATGGTTTGAGACAGACAGTCTAATTTTGGGAAGGGTAAACCTTGGGTATGCATAACCCTAGGATGACAAACTAGTCAGACTTACCCATGTTGCATGCATATGATCATGTTATGTTTTGTTCTAACCATTGTGGTTACAGGTGCATGATTTATGAATGACATATTTTGGTAAGATACTAGTGAGGTGGAAACTCGTTCCACTCAGCGGTATGGTCTCACTAGATATCTATTTTGGTTCGAGATTGTATATTATTATTCATACCAGACTTTTTGTCTAACTCAAAGTTTTTGTGTTTTCTCTTTAACTCTCGGGTACTCATTTGAGTAGGTCGAGAGTAGGGCTTTCAGGTTAGATGAATAAGGTTCTGGAGAAGTGCAGGAGGCAAGGTAATATTAGAAGTTTATTTCCACTGTGTTGTTAAAGTCTATGCTTTGTTTGAATTGATGTAATGACAGAAATTATAATTGTCAAGTAGTTAGACTCTAATCATCCAAGGGGGCATCTTCAAATGTCGCTTTTGGAATATATTTATAATTATTATATTTTCTCTGAATGTGGAATCGATAGGATTATGTAATGAATATGAAAGTTTATTAATGAAATGTGTTTTAAAAAAATTCATATTCATGTGCTATTGATGTAATTAATACAATTAACTGATCTCATTTTATAGTCGAGAAATTATACTATTGATGACTGCAGCATCAGCAGCGCTAATTTTCGAGCGTCAAAATGAAGGATGTTGCAAACTTGGTATCAGAGCATAGGTTTATGTAAAACTTTAAAGATTTTGAAAACATAATCCTAATAAATTAGAGAATATGATTGGGGTATGGGATAATGCTATAGTAACATACTTTTTATTTGCTATATGTATTCTATCTCTATTCTCCCCTCTCCCTTATACCATTCTTTTGTATCATACGAAGACTCGTATGCAGATTATGAGAAAGCAAGATATGAAAGCAGGAAATGGAAGAGTGAATCTAGGTGGAGGAAGCACCACTACTAATGGAAATGTTCGGCTCAATACTGAAAGAAATCCGCGTCGACAAGCAAATGCTAACCCAAACGCAAATGCTAATCTAAGTATTGGAACCTCACCAGTAGAAATGGGAACTATATATCAGTTCTTCGTGAATATAATGCAAGTTAGAGTTGTGACTGGTTTGGCTGGAGGAAATGCTTTTAGCATTTGGAAGTGACAAGCCAATGGACACTAAAGGTTTTCAAGGAAAGAAGAGGAAGTTTTTTAATAAGAAGGAAGCTCAAAAGAGCGGAGCTTCCAAGAAAGGGAAGGCTGATGTTATTTTCTATATGTGTGATAAGAAAGGGCACTTTGCTAATGAGTGTCGATCTAGTAATGGAAAGAAGGTTGTGGGAAAGAAGGGTGTGAAGTGTTACAACTGCAACCGGATGGGCATTAGAAGAATGAATCACAACACTAGAAAGGAGTATTTGCAACAGTTATAAGCGTTACAAATTGAAATCGTAATGGTTATAACCGTGATTAGGACGTATGTGACAATTTTTGCCATGGAAAATATAATGATTGTAACCATTACAAACTAAAGAGTTTGTAACGGTTATAACCGTTACAAACCACAAAGTTTGTAACACTTCTTATCATGATGAATTTTAACTTTGTAACACTTATAACTGTTATAGAGATAAAATTTTGTAACGTTTATAATTGTTATTAATTTCCTAGAGCATATAAAAAGAGTACCTAGAGCGTATAAAAAGAGTATCACATTTCATTTCCTAAAGCATATAGTAATCAAAATATATTATATGGTACTCCATTTAGGGTATATACCATCGCCAAGATAATATCCATGATCGTGCGTGTTACCATCTAAACTGAATGAACACAAAGTTGAGCTACCATTAGCTAAATCACTAAACAAAATAGATCGTTCGACCACATTTAGATCATTGTCAGAACTTGGCATTCCGAAAAAGGCATCGTTAGTACCGTAATTGTATTATGAAGTCTATCGACATCTACCAATCCAACCAGATATCAAAGTTTAATAGTGCCCTTATTGTTTAAAAAATATATAGAACCAAATAGATATAATAAAAAGGCACATATAACAGGAATGTGTATCTCCTTAGCATCCCTATAGTCTGTTATATACCGCTGTAGACATATGGGTGTAACAACAACTCTTCTAACCCCATCATCGGCCAAAGCCGGTAAATGTGGGGAATATGACTCAAAATCCTCAAATGAATTATCAAAGGGTACCGACGCATGGTCTGGTCGACAAACCTCTATACCAGTACACATAAAAAAAATCTAAAGAAGTCAATCCTAACTCAAAATCTAAAAAATTAAGCGTATGAGTGGTAGGCCGCCATCTCTCATTAAGGTCCTCTACTAGACAACGGTCGACATGTGCAATTGTAGGTAACTATAGAAAATCACCAAAAGGTGATGCATATAACCTAGCTATAATCAGCTTAGGTAATGTGAGAAAATACTCTATAATACATATATGCTAACTATCGTGCATAGCTATGTGATGAACCTATATAAGTAATTATTTAACGTTAATAGTAAACAAAGAAAACCAATAACATTTACAGTTTGTGATAGGCATGTTCATCTAATAATTACGTATTAAAATTGTACATGTGGCATCCCTAGCGCTGCACTCAGTCGATGTGCCCTTGTCAAGGGTGGCTCGTACAAGCATCGTAGATCATCTACAGTCATGGTAGCATCTGGAATGATATGAGCAACACCAGCATCGACATTGGTCGTGTAACGGACAGTCCATCTAGCAATTTTGATGGATCGTGGCGGCATTTCGACGTCTCGGTGAATAAAAAGGATACTGTAAAAGAGAGTTGGAAGGTAAATAATGAGGTGAATAGTGAGAAAAAACACCTCATATAGGCGTCTAGCTTAGATGCTTATTGAACAAGCGCCCGAGCTCTTTCCAAGTTCGAACGCTTGTTCAACAAGCGCCTATGCTTCAAGCGCTTGTTGAAGCGCTTGTTGAACAAGCGCTTGAAGCCCGTGAGCTTACATTTTGTAAGATCTTCACTCCAAACGATTAGAGATGCTCTTAACACGGTTATTAAATCAATATAATCACATTAAATCCAAGATTCAAATAATTCAGATATTTAAATATGAAGTGTTTGAAATTTCAGGTCATTACATACCTCTCACCAAGGCTTAAAGCTCGCCCTTTGAAATGATAAAATGAACTCCTTGAATCAAATTTCAAATCCAGAAGTTGCTAGTTCTTGAACAGCTTTACCACCAACGATCGAATCGAACTTTAGCTGATGCTTGAATGTTTAGATTTTAAGGGGAGAAGAGGGATTTCGGCTAGGAATATGTAGAAAGAGGAGGGCCCAGATCGAAAGTGAGGGTTTAGAGATGCTTAAATAGAGGCGATACCAAGAAGAAAAATGTGGATCCAGATCCCTATTTTTCTCTTACCTTTTCTCCACCTTTTAAATTCAAATCCAAGCCCTCCTTAGCCATCATTACGGCCGTCCTACCCTTGCACATTTCAGCCGCAAATTCAAGTCCTTTATAGGCCTCAAAATTATTTTAAACCCGAACAATATTCATCGTATTTAAATCCAATTTAAACGTGTACCGATATCGTATATCTACTAGTATATTTATAACTATTAAATGCATTGTTCAATAAACATCAAATAAAATTTTATAATTAGTATTTCATAAACATTAATTAATTTATAACAATTACAAATTAATTAAATCGGGTGGTAAAAAGAGTATTCAACGTTTTAGTTATGTGACTCTTAGATGTAAATTTGGTCAGCGATTAATACTGAACGATTCGGATATTAACGATCACATGTCACTTAGCAGGTGGTGTAATATTTTGACTAAATTTATTGCTTACTTGGTTTCAGTAAATTCAATTTTACTTTGTTAAGAGTTACCTGATTGTGACAATTATTTACACGAATTCTCTTCATCAAAATAATATCACTTTGGACTTATGTAATTTGGTAATGGTCAAAATTCCAATATTGCCCATGGTCAACTTTGTAGTCCAAACATAAAGTCATTGGTTCAATAATAATAATCATTATTAACTGAACTTCTTTGGCCATATGCTTTGACTTTTAGTTGACTTCAGTGGACCATGATACTAACATCATATAACCGAGAAGACGAATCTCCTCTTGAATAGTGTTTCACTTCGAACGCTTCCACTCGACCCAACTATAGTCGTTCGATGGACGTTGTGCCACAATATAACTATACTCAAAGGGAAGCTTCCACATTGAAGATTGACAGTATTCTCAAGTCAAGAAAATTGTGTGATATTTTCACGTCGATATTTCCTGTTTGACCTTAGTTATATTAACCAACATACAACTATCAAGTAGATCATTCCATAGTTATCCAATAACTATCGATACGTAACCCCTTAGTGCCTGCAGTAGTCATGAGTAATGCAAATGCCCAACATTTGTAGAGCGTTATATACTCCAATCTCAACGGATGTATCGATATCCAGTCTCGATACATCTTGATTAAGAGTATTTAAAATGTATGTTTATTTTATTGTGATAAATCACTCATGATTGTAACACATTGTAACTACTATTACAAAACATACCATTTATGGATTTTTTATTAAATATACTTTTAATTAAACTAATTAATTAATATAAAACATCATATCAAGTATATATAGAAAGAAAACACCTTTTAGTTTTAACAAGATTGATTATCAAGTTAGAAATATGTAACAAATTATATAATTACCTCTACTGTATACCCCTAACTCTATCACTAATGACCCACTATTTTTTTTATTTGAAATTAGTTCACAAGCGTATTTTGACGGCATTTGTCATTAATTTTAGATGTCAGGAATAGCAGAGCGCCACACAATACACTCATTTATCATGTTATTAGTAACATAGCTTGTTATATTGTGTACTTTTTTATTAGTAGAATCATTATTATGTCTGACTTGTTGGTGTAGGGATGGAGCGGAATGAGATATTTGTATAGTAAAATCAGATAGACCTTTGCTCACTTTAACATGCATGTATGTTTATTTATGTACAGTATATTGAGGCTAGTTCCTTCACCAAACTTTTCTCCACATTAAGGCAGTTCCTTTACTAAACTTTTCTCTGACCCTCGTTTTCACTGTTTTATTTTCCATTTGAACAGCTTTCTATTACTCTTTTAAGTAGGTTGAGAGTCATGTTCTTTTGGAGATAAACTAACTTGATAGTTTGATCATGTGAAGACAAGGAGGCATTGCTTATTTATTTGTATATTCATACCATGTATGATTATGAATATAAGATATTTTATTGATGTACAAGGCTATGTATTTTAGATGTATTCATTTAGTAGTCTGCATTTATGGAGTGTAAACTGAGCTATTCATGTTATGTATTACTCAATCTGATATATATATTATGTCTTATATCTGTGTCTAATGTATGTCATGCCTTCGAACATTTTATTATCATGTCTTTGTGCATTGATCACGCCTTCATGCACCAATATACTTATCATATTATATCTTGTTCTTCTATTGCGAGCTATGCGCAATGGTCATGTCGAATCTTGTTTTGTTTTATTTTAACTAAATCGTTCGTCGCTCATAGTATTCAAGATCATATGATGTTTAGCATTGATTCGGAGTATTGTAAATGGCATGTCGTTACAAGGTTCATATGGGTTAGGTCATCATTGAACGAGGAGCGTGGTGGTGCATAGGGTAGGAGCTGGAGATGGATGAGGCATTGGCGGAAATATCGTGAAGGGAATATTGGTTTCAGGGTCTCTTTTCCTGGTCAGGCTCGTCATGTGGTTTTGGATAGGTGATGCAACATCGTTAAGTGGCTGTAGCGAAGGTATGTCGTTTGGCATTGATCGGAGGCTTATTGACGATCCCAATTAGAAGAGACGGTGGCGGAGGAAGCAGTAAATAGGAAAAAGAATGAAATAACAAAGGAAGAAAAGGAAATATGATGTTTAGTCCCTAAGCTAAGAGAAATTGTATATGTTTATCTACAGTATATAAACTATTAAATTGCAAATTAGACCGTGTAACTCATATTAGCCAAATCTTTTGCATACGAGGTCCGATTTAGATGCGGTTTCTTGTATTGCACTCATATTCAGTTCTTTACGACTTGACATAGGTTTAAACAGCTTTAACTAAGGTGAATGAGAATGAGACTCTATTATGCATGACCTCTAATATGCTCTTATAAATGGTCATATGATAAGTTTGGATTAGATATGGATGAAATTGACATAGTTAGTTGCTTAGAGTCCTGGCTAGATGCAAGGTTTTAAATCTCATATTTCGATCTCGTTTCGTCTCGGAGATTTTAGAGACGCGATCTCGTATCGGGGGAGATCTCGGACAAGATGAGTCCATCTCAAGTGTTTGTCTCGGAGTTCCATCTCGGATCTTAAAGCTCATCTCGAAACCATCTCGTGGTATATGATATGTTAAAAATTGATATTCTTAAACAATAATTTTTATGAATGCTACCATAAAAATAATAACTTAAACTGGATTTGCAAAATCAATCCATTGTTATTAATCTATGAAAGGACATTCATATTCATAAATCATAATATGGTTAAACTAATAGAATAACATAGTACATATATGTTAACAAGAAATCTTGTCAACACTCTAAAGTAGAGTTAAAGGACAAGGTTAATACCCTTTGGTTTCCTTTAGGTAAGTTGAGGAGAATAAAATGTATATGTTCTCTTTAGATACCCATTCGAATAGGTTTTTGTAGTGAAAACTTTTTCAGATCAACCTTTCGACCCAGTCAAAACGATTAATTCCTTTTCTTACCAGCCATTCGAGCTTGCTGAGATGTTATGATTATCCCTTCGAAAGCCTTCCTATCGAAGTGGTTGCAGAATACGGAAGGATAACCCTAAGAATCCGAGATTAAAATTTGACTTGGTGGGTTTCGACCCTATCGAAGGCTTAAGTTGTTTAGCGGTTAAGGCTTGGGTCAGGAATCTGTAATTGAGGTTGCGACCCTCTCGAAAGCTGTAATCTTAAATGTCTTGAGTTTGGATTGAGAATCTAAGGTTAAAGTGGATTGGTATAAGGTTTCGACCTTGTCGAAGGCAGGAATCTTATGGAAGGTGATCTGAAGTCTATAACTAGTATCACTTGAAAACATAAGGGCTTCGACCCGGTCGGAAGAGATCTTTCGATACGGTCGACACTTGTAACACGAGGTTAGACCTGATAAAAGCTTGTGAAACAATTAAGTAATTAAGACTATTAAAGACTTCCCTTTCTCAGCTCAAAGAAGAATTTATTGCTCAATTTCCCCAATTCAATTTACAAATTAGGGTTTACAGCTCTTAGAATTAAGAAGATACAAGTATTGAATGACTGAGTTCGGATCCCCTAAACCAAAACACTTGGGTCTTATTTATAGATGCGGGTCAGCACCTTTTGACACCAAAGCTTTCGATCTGGTTGGAAGGAGGCTACTGTGTTGTCTTTAGAATGCTTCCGCCTTTGTCGAATGGGACGGTTGCGCCTTTCTTGCTTTGTAGGAACTTTTGACTCTGTCGATGGGCTTTATCCAATAGTTTCGAAGGTGTTGCAATAATGATGGTTTCGACTCTATTAGTCGCTTATGAACTTCTGCCTGTGACTTGATGCGGAACCTTCCTGTATAATTATGGCTTCAACCGGTTCGAAAGGCTTGGTTTGGCTTTCGAAAGGGTTGCTCTGGCCAATGCATGTTTCTAAGTGGTTCGAGTGAAGGTGAAACCTTTGGCTTCGAAAGGTTTGGCGTGTATATGGAGAGTCATCCTTCTTTGTCTTCAAAAGGTGCTGCTTTAACTCATTCGAAAGGTCTTCATGTATGTGGAATCATCTGCTTCGAAAGGTGGTCACTTAAGTGGAAGGGTGCTTTCGACCCTTTCGACTCCTTTGAAAGGTTGAGAATCTTCTGAACTTTGACTGTAGCATCCTTTTGACCCCTTCGAAAGGTTGTGGCACCTCTATACTTTAGCTATAGCATCCCTTCGACTCTTTCGAAAGGACTTGCTAGAGCTTCTTCTTCTTTATCTTCTGCTCAAAGTGTTTCGACAAGGTCGAAAGCAATTTTGATAGTAACATTTGGCCCCCCCCGAAGGGATACTCTTGAATTTCCAAGTCAATCATGTTGAAACCCAGAATCTTTCCACCTTTTGGCATTCCTGCATGAATCTGGACCGTTCATTTAAATCTGATCCAACGGCTTGCCGCCTTTGCTGACTTTTCTTATAAAGTACGTCTTCCTCCTTTCTTTTCTCATTTACCTACAAACGAGAAAAACTTCGAGAGAAATCAAAACCTCAAATAATTTTCATTTTTCTTCATTAAAAATCCAGATTTGAGTGAGTTTTATTTATTTTGTTTTTGAAATTTCTTTCTCTTTTTATTTCACGGTGGATTTCAACTTCCCAAATCTCACAATCGAGATTTCGAATTTTAGTTTTGATTTACAGAAAATTGTTCATGTTTTGATTTAACTGAAAGTATTCTTTGATTCGATTTAACGGTTCAATTCGATTTATTTCTTTCTGTTAATTTTCATTTTAAACCCAATTTCAGATTTTATGATTATTGCTGTTTTTTTTAGAAAAATTGAATTTTTATCTCATGGATTTTTAAATGGTTGATTTGCGTTATAATTCATTTGTTTATTATTTTTTTTTTTTTGAATTCCTGGGTTGAAATCGGGTTTGGGGAAGGAAGAATTTTTTGTTTTCTCTGGAAGTTTTGAGTTGTACGAGTTAAAAATTGGCGCCACAAATTTACCTTTCTACCCTTTCGAAAGGGATTAAGGGGGCAACCTTTATTTTGCTTTCTTAGCCTCTTTCGATGGGGTCGAAAGGTGATGTAGCACTAATTTTATCGACCTCGTTGAAAGGTCATATAATAAGGTAGCATGTAATCAACCTTCTCGAAAGCAATTTTGTGTTTTAGCATATTCAAACACCTTTTGAACAGGTTAGCTATAATTCACTCTTTTGAGGGCATAAACTTCATCTCACGGGTTTCGCCACCTTCAGTACACACCTATTCTTTATAAAATTCATGAATCAAGCCAAACGTTTCATCCTAGTCGAAACCTTTTGTGTTGATTGAAATTTTGTTTTGAGTATGCTTTCGAAACCATGATGCCCTTTCGATTCTATCGAAGCCTCTTGTTAGTAATGAGTCGAAACCTCCAATAAACATATGGGGACTTAATCATTATCTTTTTCTAATGTCGTCGAAACGTCCCAAGTTCTTTTATTATTTTTTATCAATATGACTTTAACTTTAAACCTTTCTACTCAACTGGAGTGTAGGGTTTCGACAGCATTCATATTCCCTTATAAAAACTTAGGATTGTAGGTTTCGACGGTGTCGAAAGGTTTTGTTATCTTGTTTATTGAATATTAGTAGTGTATACTTTTTTCAAACTTTTAAGTTGGGTTTAACCATTCCCTTCTAACAACATAGTTCCTATTGAGCTTTCGGCATTGCTGAAGGGCGCCGATAAGGCATATCCTTCAGCCCTCCCTTTCGACCTTGTCGAAAGCTCAGTAGACGTTTATATCGGGGCTTTCGACATTGTCGAGGGATATTTTTTAAGTGTTAATTTTTCCTTCCTTTCGAATTTGTCGAAAGCTCAATATATCTTATTTTAACTTTAACATTCTTTCAAAATTTTGAAGTTTCTTGTTTTGTTTTATGTTTAAATTGTTGTAGTAGGTTTTTACTAATCCTTGAAAGAATGTTAACTTCATAACAAACTGTAAATTCTAACCGAAACATTTTCACTTGGCAGAATAATGAGTTCTCCAAAGAAAGTCAAAGCTACTTCAAAGCGTTCTTTGATATCCACTCAAGATGAAGTGGATGCTATTCTCAATGACTATGGAATCACCAAAGTGGAAGCCATTCCATCTACAGAGAATGACACCATCTACAGCCCTCCTGAAGGCTTCTTCGCTTACACAGCTATACATATATGGCACGGAGGGTTCCTTCCGTTCCCAGACTTCTTATTAGGTTTCTATCTTATCTTGGAATCACTTTAATCCAACTATCTCCGAATGTATATACTTATCTTCTATCTTTGGAGCCGATGGCACTTGAATCTGGCATCCCTTCTCTGAATGTTGAAGTATTGAATCGTCTCATCTGACTGGTCAAACTCAGCAATCTTAACAACCAGATCTTCAGGGCGAACCCTTCTAAAAAGTTGATATCAATGGGAGTGAACAAATTTAGAGACTGGGAGAATCAATTCTTCTTCGTCAGATGCTTCCTAAATATAAACGGGACTTTCTCTACTCCTCGTAAGCTCAGATTTCTTTATTTTCTTTTTCTCTAGTTTCTTTTCTTTTCTAATCTTTGTCTTATGACAGGTGCTCCTGCTAAAGAACTGAATGAGGCAGATAAGAGAACGGTGGAGTCTTTAGTTGTAGCTTCTGGTAGGATCGAAAATTGGTTGAAGCTGTTGAATCCTTCAAATTTGAGGAAGCACTCTCTCCTCCCCTCTGGTCAAAGGATTCTGGGAAAACCTCCTCCGATCCAGCATACGTCAAAAAGCAAACGTTTCCTTTCCCTGGGAGATCCTGTAAATTACTCTCCTATGTCTCTCATTTGTTCTGACCACTCCGGTAAGCTATAAACACTGCTCTTGTTATCTACTGCTGTGTTGCTTTTCAAATTATTCTGCTAACTTATAATCTGTTTGAACTCTCCTCGGCTGTTCTTCAGGTTGAAAAACCTGCTAGTGGTCCGGCTCCTCCTCCTGAGACTTCACGTGCGCCATCCTTTGCTCAATCTCCTGCTAAGACTAAGATGGCCGTTAAGAGAAAGTTGGAGAAATCAATTGTGGTGGAGCCTCCACCACCCTTGAAAGTAGCCGAAGTAGTCGAATTTCCCGATTCTGAGGAGGAGGAGTCTTTAACTCTTGATAAATCTTCGGAGAATCCGATTGTTGGAGCTCCTCACGACCAATCTAGGAAGACTCCTACTGCAATCGATCCTCTCTCCCACATCACTATTTCAAGCCTCTAGGTGCACTTAAGCAGATACAAAAGGCCTTGGAGATGACCCCTTCTCAAAAGCACACTCCTCCTAGGTCATCATCTCCTCCATCCTCCATTAATTTTGAAGAAATAGTCCAGTCCATTTTAAGCTTTGCGTCATTTGCCTCCATCCACCCGCCTTCCTTAGTTTCCGACTTGGCGGGTCACTATCGTTCTCTGATAGAACAACAACTCTTGGTAAGTCTTTCTTCACTTGACTTTATCGTTACTGTTCTTCCTTAAGTTTCTAACTTATGCTATATTTTTTCTTTCATATTTCCAAGAGTTGGTTATCTTTGCACGAGCAGACATCCAAATCTTCTACCGAATCCTCCAAGTTTCAGGAGGAAATTTCTGCTTAAAAGAATCAAGTTTCTTCCTTGTCTATAGAAAAAGACGAAGCTACGTCCGAACTGGAGCGATTGAGAGCTTCTCTTGCCCAGTCGGAATCCACTATTTTAGAGGAAAGAAAAGCCCGATAACTTCTCGCCAATGAAAACTTGGCAATGCAAATGACCATTAAAGAATCCGACGAGGAGAAGGTTCGAATGGCGGCAAAGAATGCCTCGTTGAAGGAAAAGTTGAAGAAAAACAAGGCTTCTCTGAAACTGGCAGTTGATATTATCTCAGAGACGGAACGGCAGGTGTCACAGTTTCTCGATACCACACTTGATGAGATCATGATGAACACTTTCGAAGATGCTCTAATGCTTGTTTACACTGACAACATCGATAAATGCCCTGAGCTAAGCTTTCCTTCACTTGACTCTGCCCTTGTTGATAGAGTTATGGGTAATATTAATCAAATGGGGCAAGGAATTGAAGCTGCTGAAAAGGAGGAGATCGACGCCTCCAAAATTCTTTCTTTTGAGGTTCCTTCCTTCGGGGTCGAATCTGACTCAGAAGATGAAGGCGATAAAGATGACGCCGTTGAAGAAGCGAGGGAGATAACGATGATGATAATGACAATGACAATAATGATGACAGGGATGATAACACCAACGGCGGACAAGGATCGGGTGGCAATGGGGGTGGCTATGTTGAAGCTTCTGAGAAAGACGGGGATGATAATACAAAGTCTACTGAAAAAGATTCGTCTCCTCACAAAGCGATTCCGCCCAAGTCTCCCGCACCTTCCGGCACACAAGAAGAGTCTGCTCTTATTAATGCTGAAGCGTCAAAAGAAAGGGAACAGGCTTCTCAAGCACCGATCCCAGTATCTCAAGTATGGAATTTTTTGTTTAAATGCCTTTCACTTCGAAGAAAATAATAGTGTAAATCTTTTATTTAGATAAGGAAGAAGTCTGTCCGCCCTTATAAAACTAAGCTTGAAAGAAAACAAGCGGAAATAAATAGTTTATATAGGGAGTTAGATAGGCACTTGAAGGAGCACAACATTCTTTCTAATAAATACCATAGACTCAATAGAAGTGCAGCAGTATTAGCCTCCTTTAAGCATCAAGAAGCTGCCCCATGATTAAGGAGAGCGTGCCTCCGTTATGATGGTCTTCTAAAAGAAAATCGAGAATTAATCACCATATTTTGGATGTTGATCGAGGAGAGAGACATTTTAGTTAATTTCTTATACAAGGTCTATTGTAGACACCCGACTGTTGATTTCTCATATTTAGGTGATTTTAGCGGGGATTTACTTAGGCGTTTACACAAAAGGAACTTGGATGAATTCGGATCTGACCCGCATCCCGAAGCATGTTGGAACTTGCCTCGAGTCAGATCAATTCCCCAAGACCTTCCACCTGAAAAACTCAAGTTTTATAAGGACAAATTTGTTTAAGAATTATTTACTAAGTCAATTTTGTATGAACCAGATGAATGATTGTGAACATGTAATAATATATTAATTTGTAGATATTTGTTTTAGTCTTGCTTTTTATACTTATCTGCATTTTATTTTGTTATCACAGAGAGAATGTTCCTCAAGCAACCTTATCTCTAGAGATTACCTAAGTCAATACGTTAAATTGAGAAGATTTTATCTCGGAAAGGCACCAATTTTAAAATCTTCAAAATTTGCAAGATATTGTTTTCTTAGGGATTTACAAAGACTTTACATAGAACACCCTCGTCTCCACTTTGACTTCGTTGGTGAAGAAAAGGAGAAAATACTCAAAGAGATTCGGACATTCCACACCAAACTAATATGTGGACGTGATAGTCCCCCAGCCGGAGAGTGGGATTACAGTAACTATCCACCGGTTGTTACCCCAGAAGGAGTCAATATTCCTTTTGACTCGACTATTATCCTTTTTGCTAACTCATTAAATAAAGTTAGAAATGCAGTTTCTCAACTTTAGATGTAAAGTAAATATCCAATTGTACTCTTTTAGCTTTATTGTTATCTAAGTTGTAATCTTTTATCGTAATAATGAAGAGATTAATTCTTCTGGTTTTGACTTCATTCTTTTTCTTTTTTATTTAAATAGGAGTTGTAGTTATCCACGGCACCCCTTCATTAGATTCAGTGTCTCGCTTCATTAATCTTAAGGATAAACTATTGTCGAAACTTGAAAAGAGTAAACTCCTCGAAGATACTTTACTTGCACGTTTTCATGGCAATGCCGAAGCTTTAAGGTGGCACAAAAGATTCTTACTTCAGAAAACTATTGTCAAAAATCTTAAGGATCAAATTGCCAATTTAGAAGCTGACATGAACAGTAAAAGTGAAACGATTTCCGCTTTAAAGCATCAAGTTAAGGCAAATCCTTCAATTGACTTTGATCATAAAATGTCCAAGCTTCTCCAACAGATAAGCGATTTAGAGATGAAATTGAAGGATAGTCAGGCTCAATGCGAGTCGTTAGAATTTAGTATGGGAGATAATATTTCGAACATTGATTTACCAGTCTCCCCTGCTACTACATCTGCTGCTAAAGTTACGAGATCAACTTCTCTCGCTGCTCAAAAATTTCCCACTACAACAAATCCTCCTCCAGGCTTAGATGAGAAGGTAGTGGGCGAGTGGTGTAGGAAAGTTAAGTTCGAAACGATGAAACATTTTGACGAACAATAGAAAGCAAAATATTCACAGCGCATAAACGAATATGCTGCTAAAATCCTGAAAATCGAATGCGAGAATCATCTCCTTTTGAAGCGCATCACCGAATTGGAAAGGGAAAATAAAACCCTTAAAGGCGCAAATAGGGCTTTCAATCGCGCCTTGAAAACTAATATTGATGCAACTGACGATACAGATAGGATAAGGAAGAAAGAGAAAATACTCAAAGAGGTCCTTTGCATCGCAATTCGTCACATTGTAGTTCCTTCAATTGCTGAGAGCCTGAACAAGGCCATTCAAGATTTATGATAGATTTATATTCATGAAATGCATATACTTGTTCTGTGTATTTGTAAATAATTTCATAAGTTATATAAATCATGTAAATTTTGTAAATATCACCTGATTTTTGATCCTTTCCTGTAATATTTTTTCTGAAGCATTTGTTTGATAGCTTATACCATAACTTCTATGTTTGCTGAATCTTCCATTCTTCTTTGTTGTTTTGATCTCCTTGAAAAGTATGAAGCAAACAACATTTCTTATTGTTAGCTTGAAATTTGTGTATAAGTCTATGCATATCATTTGTGAAAATTAACAAATCATCATGTTAATCGTATGAAAAGTAGTTTATATTTGATCAAATATCTAAATCCCATCTTGGGTTATGATGAGGAATTTTAACCATATTGCTGGAATATCCAAAGTTTGTCGGTGGAAAACCCTGTCCCGAAGCAAGGGTATAAATATTAGAGAGTCGTCCTCTGGAAATAGCTAATAAAGAGCTAAATATGAGAAAGGTCCAGAAATCATTATCTGAATATTTGTAATAGAAATCCAATAACCCATACTTCGGTGTTAATGAGATTTGAAAATTCAGAAGTCTAAAACCCAGATCCGGGTATTAACGGAAACTCATAATAATGATCTTCTTGAGAAAAGTCTTTGACCCAGATTCAAGCATTAGTAGTGGATAATCAGAAATCCATAATAGAAATCTCAAGCCCAGATTAGGACATTATAAGTAATAGTCTTGAAACCCGGATTCGGGTATGATAAAGACAGTAAGTGATCGATAAAGACCCGAAATCTAGATTCAGGTATTAATAAGTGGAGTTCTATTCTACTCCTCTGATTCTATAGTCTTCGACGTGTATGAACCCTTTAGGTCTTGTATGTAGTTGTAATCGGATCGGTTGCCTCTTGAGCTTAGACGTCTTAGTCCATAGTCTGATATGCGGCTTCTTGGGCCTGAACATCTTAGTCTTTTGGAGATATATCGTTTCTCAAGCTTGGATATCTTAGTCCTTTGGAGATATGTCGTTTCTCAGGCTTGGACATCTTAGTCCTTTATTTGATGAGCCTCTTCTTGGGCTTGCACATCTTAGTCTTTTGTTGTCTGGTGCTCTTGGTTAGCTAATTCTTAGAGGCTGGAACCAAGAACTTACCCAACCTCCCTCTAGGAGGCACCTTGACCTGACCAGAGGCGCGACCAAGGGCTTGTCCGATGCTTTAACATGCCCATAGCGTGGCGCGAATAAAGGCTTACTTCGACCTTCCTCCAAAAGGTGCCCTACCATGGCCATAACATGGCGTGGACAGGAGCTTGTCCGGTGCTTTATCCTGACCATGGTGTGGCGTGGATAAAGGCTTACTTCATCCTCCCTCCAGGAGGTGCCTTAACCTGACCAGAGGCGCAGCCAAGGGCTTGTCCGGTGCTTTAACCTAGCCACAGCGTGGCGCGGTTAAAGGTTTACTCCAACCTCTCTCTAGGAGACGCTCTGCCCTGGCCAACTTGGTGCGGACAAAGGCTTTGACTGTTTAATGTAATGTCCAAATAAGAGAAGCATTTCACTCCCAACCATGTAGATTCTCTTTAGAAAAACAGCTCTTTATTGATCTCATTCAATATTTCTTTACAAATTCGTTAATCTTTCCTTGACGGAAGAAGTTGATTATCATCCCTTCTAGGGCTCTGCAACGGTTGGTTTCATGTCTATTCATCATGTGATAATGATAGTAGGATCCCCCTAGATTCCTTTCATGTTTTGGCTTCTTTTTCTGTGATGGCCAATAATTAAGCTCATCCTTGGTTAACAAGTAGATATTCTCTATGGATGTTGTTAAGTTGCATTCTTTAGGAAGTCTAGACTTGTTGTTTCTTGAGGATGGCTTTTTTATTTCTTGTTTCTTGGCCTTGTAGTTTCACATTCTTCGATTGCTTTTCTTTTCGACACCCTTTGGAGTTCTTGTGTTAGAAGTGTTCTTGTTGTAGCTTGTTGCCATTTATGTGCAAAGGCACTGTAGTCAGCCATTATTTCTTTTTCAAAGATTGTGCTTTTGGAATAATGTTGGATAGTTTTCCTCATTTGACTGAACAAATTGTCACTTCCATTTTTCCTTTTTCCTAAGGCAAAAATAGGGGTGGGGCCAATATGAAAGAGGTTCAAGCTTCATTTCTCTGGATCATATGATTCCACTTTTTTCTTGTTCATAATTCTTAAAGCTTCTAATCTTAGCATTTGCTCTTCATATTGGTTGGAATCCTTGATGGAGCTTGTGGAGAATCCTATCAAATGTGGTTCGGAAGATCCTTGCTCGGATCTTTTGATTCTTCTAACCATGATGGTGTTAGACCAAAGTAGATAAGCTTGAAACTGAGTTGGTTTAGAGACAAGTGGTGTTCGATGTTCAACCAAGGCGAAGGTTCAAGCCCTACTTCTAGCGCGAAAATGTTAACAAGAAATCTTGTCAACACCTCAAAGTAGAGTTAAAGGGCAAGGTTAATCCCTTTTGGTTTCTTTTAGGTAAGTTGAGGAGAATAGAATGTATATGTTCTCTTTGGATACCCTTTCGAATAGGTTGTTGTAGTGAAAACTTGTTCGGATCAACCTTTCGACCCAATTGAAACGATTAATACCCTTTCCTTATCAACCTTTCGAGCTTGCTGAGATGGTATGATTATCCCTTCGAAAGCCTTCCTTTCGAAGTGGTTGCAGAATACGGAAGGATAACCCTAAGAATCCAAGATTAAAATTTGACTTGGTGGATTTCGACCCTGTCGAAGGCTTAAGTTTTTTAGCGGTTAAGGCTTGGGTCAAGAATCTGTAATTGAGGTTTCGACCCTGTCGAAAGCTGTAGTCTTAAATGTCTTGAGTTTGGATTGAGAATCTAAGGTTAAAGTGGATTGGTATAAGTTTTCGACCTTGTCGAAGGCAGGAGCCTTATGGAAGGTGACTTGAAGTCTAACTAGTACCACTTGAAAATATAAGGCCTTCGACCCAGTCGGAAGAGACCTTTCAATACGGTTGACACCTGTAACACGGGTTAGACCTGATAAAAGCTTATGTTACAATTAAGTAATTAAGACTATTAAAGACTTCCTTCTCTCGGCTCAAAGAAGAATTTATTGCTCAATTTCCCCAATTCAATGTATAAATTAGGGTTTACAGCTCTTAGAATTAAGAAGATACAAGTATTGAATGACCAAGTTCGGATCCGCTAAACCAGACCCCTTAGGTCTTATTTATAGATGCGAGTCAGCACCTTTCGACTCCAAAGCTTTCGATCTAGTTGGAAGGAGGCTACCGTGTTGTCTTTAGCATGCTTCCGCCTTTGTCGAATGGGATGGTTGCGCCTTTCTTGCTTTGTAGGAACTTTCGACTCCGTCGATAGGCTTTATCCAATGGTTTCGAAAGCATTGCAATACTGATGGTTTCGACTCTATTAGTCGCTTATGAACTTCTGCATGTGACTTGATGCGGAACCTTCCTGGATAATTATGGCTTCGACCGGTTCGAAAGGCTTGGTTTGGCTTTCGAAAGGGTTGCTCTGGCCAATGCATGTTTCTGAGTGGTTTGAGTGAAGGCAAAACCTTTGGCTTCAAAAGTTTGGCACGTATATGGATAGTCATCGTTCTTTGTCTTCGAAAGGTGTTGCTTTAACCCATTCGAAAGGTCTTCATGTATGTGGAATCATCTGCTTCGAAAGGTGGTCACTTAAGCGGAAGGGTACTTTCGACCCTTTTGACTCCTTCGAAAGGTTGAGAATCTTCTGGACTTTGGCTGTAGCATTCTTTCGACTCCTCCGAAAGGTTGTGGCACCTCTATACTTTAATTATAGCATCCCTTCGACTCCTTCGAAAGGACTTGCTAGAGCTCCTTCTTCTTTATCTTCTGCTCAAAGTGGTTTCGACAAGGTCGAAAGGAATTTTGATAGTAACAATATAGATTATAGCTTACAACTCATGATCCATGAACATGTATTATTGTTAGATATAGAACATAGAAAAGATCCAAAACATTAAACAATAACACAGAAGTAGAACATAAAATGCATACATTCGTAAGTAATATGCATGTAAAAAAATGACGAACATGAAAATGCGTATGTGAATATACGATATAGTCATATAACATGCAAAATGTACATAAGACATTAAAGATCAAACATGATTCTTTTCAAGTCTTCTATTTACATACAAATTACACAAAATGAGAGTAATGGTAAACCAAAATAAAACCAGGTTTTTACCATTACAAGCTGACTAGCAGAAAGGGTAATTAATATATCTTAAAAGGTTATTCTTCAAATGACTCGGAATGTGATTCAAATGTCTCGCGTAGGGTTGTTTAATTTAGGGAATTTTTTTAGGGTTTAATTTTAGTAAATAAAAGAGGAGGGGTTAACTATTGAAATAGTGGGAGCTTATAGTAGCCAGGCTTAAATTTTTTAATTATTGTTTTTGGTCGGGTACGTCTTAAATTTTAGCTAAAAAACAAAACAAAAAAAATCTCGGACGATGTTTCGGTATCTCATCTCGACCGATATATTGGTCGATATTGCCATATCTCGGCCTATATATTCGAAACAAGATTTACACCGAGATTTTCTTTTTCGTTTCGAGGGGAGATCGAACCGAGATCTCGGTCGACATTTCCAAGATCTAAAACAGTGGCTAAATGTTGAGCACATGATTCGGGTATACGTATATATTTATCCCTATATTGATTAGATTGTTTTGATTGGATATGGAAGAAATATACATAACCTAGGTAGATGTCGATCGCATGATTTGAACATACATACATACGTGTGTATAATTCAGATTGCTTGGATTGTTTAGATTGGATGTTAAGACTAGGATAGTTATATTTGTTATGACATCCATTTGAACCCCCAAAATATTTATATAGCAGCAACGTTAGGAATAGTCATTGTAACATATACGCATAATCTATGTTTGGAGGAATATGTGTTGAGTATGTACTTTTGGAATGGGAGTATGTGATGTTGCATCTTACTTGTATTTGGTCAGGAATAGACAATGGAGTTGAGTTTGTTAGAAAGTTGGGACAAACCTAGAGAAGAGGAGGTTTAAGAGGGGGGGTTTGTGATTCAAAATCAACCCATTTGATCGAGCTAGTTGTCAATCTCAAGCATTCAAGACTCAATATTTGTGCACTCCATATCCCTACATTTCGACAAATCCAATTCTCGCTTCGAACATTAAATCCATTTCCTTGTTTCGACCGACCCTTCTCAAGGCATGAATGTTTTACCAATGATTAAACCTTACGATGTTAATCATTAGTAAAAATCATTAATAAAACAATTGTAGAGATGATTAAATCTTAAATGATGCTGCTGTAAATTGTCATAATCAGTAAACCTCAAAATTATTGCAAAAATACCCATGAATAAAATGATTGAGCGTTTAATAGATGTAAATTTCAAAACAAAATTGCAAAATACAAATGAATAAAAGAGAAGAGTCCTTTAAATTATTAGTTTAGAGTTGGGAAATGTTTCAAAGAGAGATAATACAAGACAAGGAAAAGCATAAATTGTTCCCGACTTCGACGTAGAGGGGCAACTGGATACCGATGGGCTGATTTGAGCTGTGGACTTATATCTGGATGGGCTGGCTTGAGACAGAGCCCATTGATAATTTGAGATGGAGCTGAAATTGAAATTGATATTTTTAAAAGTATAAAAATTCCTGCTTGGACAAAAACATTTTACATCATCACCATTAGTGAAAATATATTGATTTTCGTGCAATTAAGACCTGTTTCTTTCCTTATTTTCAAAATTCATAATAGAAAAACCCTCCTCGTTAAAAATAATTACTTAAAATTTTTTTTAAACTTTATGTTTCTATAATCAAAATATATAATTTTTTAAAAAAAACGCAAATATTTGAACAGTAAATATTTGCAATTTTTTTAATTGCAAATATTTGCACTTTTTACTGCTAAACTTCAAATATTTGCACTTTTTATTGTTTCTGACGAGTAGCGGCTATGTCTTTTGAAAAAAAAAGTTGTTTTACAAAATTACGTTATTTTTCTTCCTACTAAACCAAACAACTGCATCATGCTATGAGCAATGTACATGAACATCAATGTTTCCATCCTAAAAGATAACATATGAAAAATATAATGCAACAATGAATCCTCCCAAACAGTAGTTTTAACTTAGAATTCTCCAACATGGGGTTAAGCAATAAAAGTTTACCGAGCAACTAATGCTTAATGAATTTATCTTTAAAATTTGCTAGTCCCGCATGAATAAAACATGATACAGAGATACTAATGTCAATAATATAATACAACCAGAATAAGATTCTCTGATATTCCACTTGGCCAATAGCGTATATAAAATTCAGATTCTCAGGTTCTATGTGTTCCAAAATTTCTAAAGTTAACCATCTCCATAATGAGTAAAAGTTTTTAGCAGTTTGCAATAATGTAGATTAGAAATAACAGTATCTCCTTAGCAGAGACAGCAAGCATCTAAAATAAATCGACAAAGCTAGAAGGCCCGAAGGTTGAGTACGAAATAAAGCCCGAAGAAGATCTGACGACTAGAATTCAGCAGAGACAAAGAAATCAATGAACCTCCTTAAATTCCACGAATATCCGCACTTCCCCGCCCTTCTATTTTCGGGCTCCGTAGCATAATCCAAAATAAATGGGACAATTTTTCTAACACCCAAAAATATGTTTCAAAATTAACTTACATTCCCTCTCGGACAAAAAAAAATTCGCGACACCTTTATCAATTTTTACAACGAAAATATGCAGTTTAAACCACATATATTTGTAGCCAGAACTACAAATAAGTACGGTCAGAACTACATAAATATACAGTCAAAACTGCAAATTTTCGTTTTGCAAAAAATTACAGCTAAACTGCAAATATTTGCCCATTTTAAATATGCAATTTTAACGTATGTGGTTTAAAATGCATATTTTTGTTGAAAACTTTGAAAGAGATGTTTCGTAAAATTTGTGTTTTTAAGAAGGAATTTTCAGGTATTAACTTCAAAAATAAAGAGCGGATCCTAATTTTCACAAAATTACAGTGGATCAAGGTTTTAAAACTCTTCTGACTTCTAAAAATTTCAAACTGAATCACTCAAAGATTCTAAGATATCATTTGAAAACATATACCTTGATTTAATAGTTCACAATTCAGATACAAAAAAGTTATTATTTTAAGAGAGCACAAAAATTGTACCAAGAGTGTAAAAAATTAAGCGTTCACCTAAATACCTAAAACCATAATATGTATACAAACCAAAACAAAAGGATAAAACCAGCATTGTGTTATTAATCACCTTATAAACATGAATTTCAATTTTACAAGAGGGGTAAATATTGCAAGAAATAACGATAGTGTTAACTAACACAAATCAAAATTTAGATTTACATCCTCGTTTACATCATGATTGTGTTAACATTAGAGACATAACTTTAACACTTTGGCGATTCCTTATCCTGGTAATTACTTCAAAGTTCTTCCAGTTTAGGGAACTATATTGAAAGTTCAGTAAAATCTGCTGATATTCATGATGTTTAAAATGCATGTTTTTGCTGAAAACTTTGACGGTGAAGTTTCGTAAAATTTGCGTTTTTAAGAAGGATTTTTTAGGTACTAAATTTGAAAATAAAGATCGGATTCTAATTTCCACAAAGTAAATTACAATGGATCAAGGTTTTAAAATTCGTCCAACGTCTAAAAAATTCAAACTGAATCACTCGGGATTCTAAGATATCATTTGAAAACATATATCTTGTTTTAATAGTTCACAATTTGGAAACAAAAAAGTTTTATTTTAGATTTCACAGTAATTGTACCAAGAGGGTAAAAAATTATGCGTACACCTATACTTAAAACCATAATATGTAATACAAAACAAAACAAAAGGACGAACCCAGCATTGTATTACTAATCACCTTATAAACATGAATTTCAATTTTACAAGAGGGTAAATATTGCAATAAATCATGATAGTATTCATTTACACAAATCAAAATTTAGATTTACATCCTTGTTCACTCATGATTCTGTTAAACGTTAGAGACATAACTTTAACACTTTGGTGATTCCTTATCCTGGTAATTACTTCAAAGTTCTTCCAGTTCAGGGAACTATATTGAAAGTTTAGTAAAATCTGCTTATATTCATGATTACCTTCACAACAAACAGGAACATAATTAAGGGGTTTTTCGCTTAACGTGCTTCTCAGTTAAAGGTAACAAGTTCTTAGAACGGCATTTCAGAATAATTAGTTTAAAAGAGAAATGATAGAAGAAAATATCATTATATATCACTTTCCTAGAGTTCTTTAGAAAAATGATAGTTTCTTTCATCTATTATCCTTAGACTAATTATTTTTAAGTGTTGTCCTAGAAACTAATTACGATGTGCTGAAAAGCTCTTCGGCCTAATTCTTTACATAATTAATATGAATGATGATGGACGATTCTGAACGATATTATAGAAATATGATTAGCGCAATTATAGCACTGATGAGTGGTTAGTAGAAACAAGATTTTGTAGTACCAGCTTCAGAATGTACACACACATGGTGGATCTTGAAACAAATGCAGTAAACATTAGGCAGTAAAATGCATAGTCTGATACAGAACAAATCAAAACAATCATGAAATTACCATATTGGTCTATTTCTTTCCCTTGCCTTTTGCACCCTTCTTTTTGGTAGGAAGAACAATCTCACCATGCTTGAGCACTGGTATCTCCATTAAATCAGTCATCTCTCCATACTTTTTCCTAAACTTCTCGACTTGATCTGCATCGATCAATAAAGCTGATCGGTTGCCTAAATAAAATGGGTGATTTCCTGACCAGACATCAACCTTGTACTCTTTTTGTGTCCCACCTGTATTCACAAAGATGAATGAACTAAATAAATATATTCAATATAACTTTTAATGCTTTTTTACTCTACTATGTCAGAATTTATAACTTTCATTCACTAAAATGAAGGTATGACATTTCTCATATTTTAAAGAACATATGCTATTTTTAGTAGAGTCATGAGTAGGTGCACTAACAAAAGCTTCGGTCGAACATGGTTCGGGGGTTATTTGTTACTACACTCAAAGTTTAATGTAATGGAAAATGTTGAGTTCATGGTAGCTCAAATCTCGTTTATCTCACCCTAGATCTCATTCAAAATTTCACTTTAGAACTTGAATGAGACGATACTAAGCAAAACGAAATTATAGATTTTGTTTAGAGAAAAATAGGCATAAGGACAAAATTTGAAGAAAAAAATTAGATTGAAGGACAATTAAATTTATTATTATTATTATTATTATTATTATTATTGGTTGAATGATAATGCTACTTTCTAGCATTTTGTATAGTGTAAATTGAATATAATGCTTGTTTCAACAAGTATTCTATACAGTGTAAAAATTGTACCTAATGCTAATTATAACTAACATTCTGTCATTTAACTCAAAAATAAAACATGATGTCTTTTAGCCTAAATTTTTACAAAGTTTGTCGTTCTTCTTAATTCTCCATTTTATTTATATCTTATTTGATACTCATATTATCCAATATATTAATATCTCATGCAAAATTTTGTTCATTTACATATTTATTTAACTTCTTAAAGTGATCCAAAAGAAGTTGTACTCTAATGGCTTTTTACCAACCCTCTGATTCTATTTTTTATTTATTAACTAGTGAGCAAAAATAAAATACTTCTTTTTTTCGTTTTTGATATTCAGATGAGTAGAATCTATTTAATCAATATCAGAACAATCATGCTATCACTATTCTCTAAACAGAAAATTTAATATTATCGTTTTATGTAGATCATGAATGTTTATAAAAAATCATATTTAGACTATGTTGTTTGAGGCAGAGCGGAGCGTTGGGTGCTAACATTGGCTTTAGAGTCCAGACGTAGTTCAGGCGGAGCCTAGAAACAGATAGACGTTCGTTACATACATTTTAACAAACAATATTCACATTAAATATTATAAAAAATAACTAACTAAATATTCACATCAAATATATTTAGGATCCTATATCTGAATAGGTAACCCATATTGATTTAATTGAAAAGAAATCAAAGAAAGTTAAATAAAAATAGCGAAAGCCACACCTAAATTCATACTTGCTGATTGAAAGAGAAGAAGAATTGGTTTGATCGGCAAAATTAACACAAACCTAGATCTGACAGCTCTCCATAGATGAGGGTTAGAAAGTTGCTAAATTCATACCTGATTTCATGAACTGATTAAGAGAAAGAGACGGATCTGAAAGAGATAGATCTGATCTTTCAAATTATCACAACTCTGCATCTTTATTTCTCTTTAGAAGAGGATTAGGAGAAAAACATAAAATTGTGTAATTTGGGGACCATGGCCCCTTATTTAATGTTGCATTTTCTAATTTGGCTCTTTAACAAATTAGAATTGCAGCGGTATCTACACACTAATACCATGATAGTTATATCTTTAAGTTTTTTAATTTTAATTCATAATTTGATTACTTCAATTAAGCTTTACACCAAAATAGCACGATACATTTGTTTTACATATGTGGTTCATATGTTGAAATTTTCCAACAATCTTCCTCTGTACCATATATGTAGTAACCTTATAAATGTGCTAAAAGACTAGAAGGAGAACATTTTTATTGTTCTTGACTGCATGGATTTTGACCTTGCATTAAGGATGGATTGCCTACTTCACTCACGGATGCTAGTTCCTCAGAGGAAAGGAGGATTTTTGAGAAGTGAGACCGTTCAAATCATATGAGTCTTATGACCATCAAGCGCGGCATACCCGAGGCTTTTAGGGGTGCGGTGTCCGAGAAAATCACCGATGCCACTAACTTTCCTTGCTGAAATTGAGAAACGCTTTGCAAAAAGCAATAAGACGGAAACAAGTACTCTTTTAAAGTGACTTATTTCCATGAAGTTCAAGGGTAAGGAAAACATAAGGGAGTACATTATGAAAATGTCTCACCTTGCTTCAAAGCTGAAAGCACTAAAGCTTGCACTTTCGGATGACTTGCTTGTGCACTTGATGCTTATCTCCCTTCCTCCACAATTCAGGTTATTCAAGGTCAGTTACAACTGTCAAAAGGAGAAGTGGACTCTTAATGAGCTCATTTCATTTTGTGTTCAAGAGGAAGAAAGACTAAAGCAAGAGAAGACTAAAAGTTCTCATTTGGCAAGCACCTCTAAGGATAAGGGCAAGAAAAGAAAATTTAAGAATGAAGCTGCTAAGGACCCAGCTCAAAAGAAACAACAACAGAGGGTTGTTTCTTTTGTCACAAGGCTGGACATGTGAAGGAATGTATAAAATATCATGCATGGCGTGCAAAGAAAGATATGTTTCTTACTTTGGTCTGCTCTGAGGTTAATTTATCTTCGGTACCTAAGAACACTTGGTGCATAGATTCTAGTGCTACGACTCACATAAGTGTTTCTATGCATGATTGCCTGAGTTATCGAAAGCCAAGTGATGATGAAAAACGCATCTTTATGGGTGATGGACAATCAGCAAAGGTGGAAGCAATTGAGTATTTTATGTTGTTATTAGGAACTGGTTTTTATTTGGATTTGAAAGACACATTTGATGTACCATCATGTAGACAGAATTTAGTTTATGTTTCTGTGTTGGACAAATTTGGATATTGTTATTCATTTGGAAATAAATAGTTTACTTTGCCTTTGAATCCGAATGTTGTTGGAACTGATTATTTAAATGCTTATGACAATCTTTATTTGCAGGAAACGGCTGCATCCTATAATGAAACCTTGCATGTGGAATCACACGGTACAAATCGTAAATAAATTAAATAAGGAAAATTCAGCATCCTTATGGCATAAATGCTTAGGTCATTTCTCAATAGGTAATGTTAAGCGCTTAGTGTCTGATGGCATTTTAGAATCTCTTGACTTCACAAACTTTGATGTTTGCGTAGATTGCATCAAAGGAAATAAGACCAAAACTAAAAGATTATGTGCCCATGGATCTTCAGACATTTTAGAATTAATTCATACAGATATTTGTGGGTCATTCCCTACGGCATTTTAGAATGGTCAACAATATTTCATATCATTCATAGATGATTACTCACGTTATGGGTACCTATATCTCATTCATGAAAAGTCACAATCACCCGATGTGTTTAAAGCTTATAAAGTTGAAGTTGAGAATCAACTCAACAAAAGGATTAAAAATGTCAGATCTGATCGTGGTGGTGAGTACTATGGTCGATATGATGGCTCAAGTGAACAACGTCCAGGACTACTCGTTAAATTCCTAGAGGAATGCGGTATTATCCCACAATACACCATGTCAGAATCACCTAGCATGAATGGTGTTGCTGAAAGACGAAATAGGACTCTTAAGGATATGGTAAGGAGTATGATTGCTCAATCCACCTTACCGGAGTTTCTCTGGGGAGAAGCATTAACGACAACATCTTACATTCTCAATAGAGTACCAAATAAAGCAGCTGCAAAAACACCTTATGAACTTTGAACAGGTCGAAAGTCTAGTTTAAAGCACTTTCACATTTGGGATTGTCCAGCTGAGGCAAGGCCATTTAGGCCACATGAAAAGAAATTGTACTCCAAAACAGTTAGCAACTACTTTATTGGTTATTCTGAGCGTTCTAGGGACTATAAGTTTTATGATCCCATGCTTAGGAATATTTTTAAGACGGGAACTGCAATATTTTTTGAGGATGTTGAGTTTGTGGGGAGAAATAAAATTAACAACATTACTTTTGAGGAGGAATTGGATTCAAATTCAGTTTCTACTCTCACTTTTGACAATATTCAGTTTCCTACACCTATCATTGATTAAGAAGTGAATCTAGAACCTCAACAAGACAATTTTGTACAACCCCTTATTCAAAATGAAACAATTGTTCCAGAAGAACAAACTCAACAACCTCAAGAACCCGTGCCACTAAAGAGTTTCATGAGAGAAAGGAGAAGGGTTATTTCAGATGATTATATCGTATTTCTTCAAGAACATGAGAATGACAATGGAATGATGGAAAATGATCGAATCAACTGTTATCATGCCATGAAAAGTTCTAACTCTCAAAAGTGGATGGATGCCATGAATGACGAGTATAAGTCCATGCAAGACAATAAAGTTTGGGAACTTATCCATTACCAAAAGGTGCAAACCCAATTGGTTGTAAATGGGTATTTAAAACCAAAAGGGATGCAAATGGTATTGTGGAGAGGTATAAAGCACGTCTTGTAGCAAAAGACTATACTCAGAAAGAAGGCATCAATTTTATAGAGACTTTCTCTCCAGTTTCATCAAAAGACTCTTTTAGGACAATTATGATACTTGTTGCTCATCTTGATCTTGAGTTATATCAGATGAATGTTAAGACAGCGTTTCTCAATGGCAAGACCGATGAGACAATTTATATGGTACAGCCAGAAAACTGTGTCGGGAGATCCAAAGAATATGGTTTGCAAATTGACGAAATCCATCTATGGACTTAAGCAAGATTCTCGTCAACGGTACTGCAAGTTTCATCAAGTAATCGTATCATTTGGTTTCGAGATGAATGTTATTGATGATTGTGTGTATCACAAGTTCAGTGGGAGTAAACATATATTCCTGGTTCTGTATGTCGATGGCATACTGCTTGCCACTAACAATATAGGCTTATTGCATGAAACCAAGAAATTTCTATCTAAACATTTTGAAATGAAAGATCTTAGGGACGCCTCTTTTGTATTAGGCATTCAGATACTTCGAGATTGTTCTCGAGGTATTCTTGGATTATCACAAAAGAGCTATATTGATAAAGTACTCAAAAGGTTTGGCATGCAAGATTGTAGATCAGGAGATACCCATGTTGCTAAAGGAGATAAATTCAATCTTAGTCAGTGCCCTAAAAGTAACCTTGAAATTCAGGAAATGCAAAAGATTCCCTATGCTTCAGTTGTTTGGAGTTTGATGTACGCTCAAGTATGTATGCGTCCGGATATTGCGTACATTGTTGGGATGTTAGACAGATACGTAAGCAATCCTGGTATAGACCATTGGAGAGCAGCCAAGAGGGTTATGAGGTATCTTCAAAGAACAAAAGATTACATGCTCACTTATAGAAGATCAGATTTTTGGAGGTAGTAGGATATTCTGATTATGATTTCGCTGGGTGCCAAGATAGTAGAAAGTCTGCATCGGGCTATATTTATCTGTTAGCTGGTGGAGCTATATCTAGAAAAGTGTTAAACAGACACATGTAACTCTTCCACTATGGAAGAAGAATTTGTAGCATGTTATGAGGCATCAAACCAAGGAATATGGCTACGAAACTTTGTATCTGGGCTACGCAATTTGGAAAATATAGAAATACCACTGAAATTATATTGTGATAACAAGTCAGTAGTGCTATATTCCAACAACAACAGAAGCTCAACTAAGTCAAAGCATATTGACATAAAATTCCTGATTGTGAAAGAGAGAGTGCAGAGTGGACAAATATCCATATAGCACATAGGGACAAACTTCATGATAGCAGATCCGTTCATAAAAAGTTTTACCACCCAAGGTCTTTCATGAGCACACTGCTCATATGGGTGTTATATTATTTGAGGATATTATGGTTTAGTGGGAGTCTGTATTTTATTTGTTTTAAGATATTTATGTATTTGGTTGTTTTCTGATCAGAAGTGAAGTATTCAGTCCATTCATTCTGTTTTATTATTTTGATTCTGACCTCACTTAAGTTTAAGGAGGACCAGTTGAAAATAGACATGTTTGGTTCACATTGCACGTAATTTTCATGCTACGCATCCATGATTGATCTATGTCATTTGACTGTATATGTGTATGCGACCATTGATGAGTTTAGTCATGATTAATAAGGCGAAGACCACTTTGATCCTATATAGAAATGGTTGGTAGACAAAATTATTAAAGAATACCTTTATTTAATAGCAAATTTTGAGCTCGTTGTACATTTATAAGGAAACATATGTTGCCCAAGTGGAAGATTGTTGGATTAAAATTCTATTATGAACACACAGTATTATTGTATAATGCTATTATAATTAATATAGGGTATTAATGTCATGAAATAAATGTGCAGAAATCGTAAGTCGTATTTATAATTTGATGACAGGTCAAATTGCAAATATCCAATAACTGTTATTATCAGTTAATATAAAAGGTTGTGATCCCCGAGAAATAGTACATTTCTTTTTTCTCTTCTTTCCATCAAAGAGAAATTAAAACAAAAGAGACTGTTTTCTCGAAAGATCATAACCTTTGTACAATCGATTCAATGGACTCTGGTACGCTTCCGCTAATTTTTGGTTATTTATTGTTTGTTTTCACATGAATTGATTAGGGCTAAATTCAGATTTGTTTATCAACATGCGCCTTTTCAAATATGACAGTTTTTTCCATAACAGACGTCTGTGGTATAATGACAAACGTTAGTGGTATAATGACAGACGTCTGTGGCTAGTTTTAATTTTTAACCCGACACTTGTCACAGACGTTTGTGAGTATACCTTAGACGTCTGTGAGGTGATAAATCAGTTTTTCAATAGATTTTGATGTATATAAAATTGTGTATGATAAATGATTTCCTTTTCGCTTAATGAAATATACTGTATGTATATCAATTTTGGTCCTAATCAAATAGGACATGCTATCATGTTTTAACTTCAAAGCGTGTTCAAAGTTGTGTATACAGACATCAAACTGATTTTTAATTATAGTTTGTTCTTTAGTATATAGGTGACAGGTTTAAAAATGGGTTGGATCCCTGAATTGATTATTCTTTGAACCATATCACTTTTCACAATTCCAAATAAATAAATAAATTCAATCGGCATGTCAAGAAATATCCATAGATCCGAAAGAAAAAAAATAATTAAAAATCATAACAGTACTACAGTAAATCCTCAAGAATTAATTTAGGATTACTCTGATACCACATGTTGATAAACAAATCTAAATTTAGCCCTAATCAATTCGTGAGAAAACAAACAATAAATAACCAAAGATTAACGGAAGCGTACCGGAGTTCATTGAATCAATTGTACAAAGGTTATGATCTTTCAAGAAAACAGTTTCTATTTTGTTTTAATTTCTCTCTGATGAGAAGAAGAGAAAAAAAGAAGGCATACTATTTCTTGGGACCACAACCGTTTATATTAATTGATAATAATCAGTTATTGGATATTTGCAATTTGACCCCTCATTAAATTATAAAAATGACCTATGATTTCTGCACATTTATTCCATGACATTAATACCATATATTAATTATAATAGCACCATATAATAATACAAATGTGTCCATAATAGGATTTTAATCCAACACACTGCTTATTAGTTTACCATACGTAATGTGTGTGTTCGTATACACATATAAATGTTCGTCAATAAATTTAAAAATGAATCAAGTACTTATACGATTATTGAAGCAACAAAACTTATCTTAGTAAAATTTTTGTCATGATAATAATTGAATATTTGCATACCAAATAATCTTAAAAACCCAAGTACAATTTTAGTGAATAATATAAATTTTAATTTATGTTAGTTATTTTGTGTTTGATTAAGAAATCATTTTAAAGTGGTTAACACAATTAAGGTAAAAAAATTAAAAAATAAAATAAAATTCGGTATGCCAAATTTAAAAGAAGTGAGAAATTAAAGAGTGTATGTATATATAAAGAAGAATTGTAGTATTTACTAACTGATTGTTTATATAGTTTTAAAAAGATATAGAAAAATGATTCAAGCATTGAAATTCTACAAATACAAAGATCTACGGTAAACGAACAAAGTAACCGGATGATTTCATTGTAAATGTATTTAATTTAGTCGAAAATTTTAAAGTCATATTAAAAGCGCCTATTTTATAGCGTTCCAAGAAAAGCCCAACGCTCAGACGGCCCCTTAGACAAAGAACATAATAAAATGCTATAATAAAAGGCCGGAGCGTTAAAATCGCAAAATAGCGCTGCTTCGGTGGCGCCCCTGACAGCTTAACAATAAGATAACAATTATTATAAAAAAATCAAAACGTCAATTTTAGACGCTTAAGTTACTTTCATAGTCCTGAGATGTCAATTCGAGAAATACACCAAGATACGCTAATCTCGTCCGAAATCTCATCTATTAAGCAATATTGTGTGTTAAACTCCCAAGACGAGACGCAATCGAAATTCGAGATTTAATACTTTACACAGTAGTTTACATAGTTCTGATGGCATTCAATGAATCTGAGTCACGATATTCTTGCAGAAATTTTACTAAACGACCTTTCAGATGTCACATCCATGTCAAATCTTTATACTAACAGAGATAATCAGTGTTCTACCTTCAATGGAGAAGATTTGACCTTAACATGGTTATATTTATTTCACTCTGGTAGTTTAACATACTAGATAATGTGTGATGACGCTTAATTGCATATCTTATTATGGTTGCTATGTCAAAGAATGAATGGCTAAAAAGTTTCTTTAACGACTGTTACTTCAAGAAGATTTTATGTATAGATGCACAACTGACAAGACACAATTGATGTTGAGAATACACAGTACACACTGTATGTAACTTCACAGCTCAACACCTTTTGTGCACTTGGACACTATATGACTTCACAGCTCAGCACCTTTTATGCACTTAGACCTGTGGAACACACAAAATCATTTTGTTCGCTCTATTACCACCACATACAGTAAGCTTGATTCTAGTAACCAATTTCTCTTCCTATTATCTTCAACTCATTGAACATCGCAACAGTTCAGAAGTATCTAAGGACACCATTGCTAAACTCTAATCTTGGAACCACTTCTCTTCCTTCCTCTTCAGATTTTTACTTAATATTTGGATCATTGTTGCTTCATCTAATGACTTAGATCTAACATTCAGATACAGATTAACAGCACGCTTTATTCTCCACTTAACTCATTTTTAGTAAATGAAAGAAGAGATCTCTCCGCTTCACTCCTTTTCACTCTTTATCAAGCCTTTAGACAAGTGTGTTTACAAAACCATGTACTATTAGTTAAAGTTCATTACAACCTGCAGATGAGACTTTTGACTCCTCGTCATTTAATTTTGAACTATAAATTGAAAGAAAGAAAAAGTTCCCAAAGTGTCATATTTCACAGGGTTGAAGATCTCAAGCCCCTATATTCATGCATCTTTACATCCCTACCTTATTACAATAATCTCATTTTAATCAAAAATTAATAATTAATTTAATCAAAATAAAATAAATTGATAAGATCCGAAGAGTTCCATTGGAAAGGATGTAATGGCATTGGAAAAGTGCGTATGCTTAAGGAAGGTTTGGTGTCCTGAATTCTACTGAAATGAATAATGCTTTATTAGCTAAATGAATTTGGAAAATGCTAAGAGACAAGTTTTGGTTTCGAAACTTTGGGTCAACATATTAGCGCAAGCGCCACGTATCAAGATTCAACTGAATTTGAAGTTCAACGGATTCTTGGAAGGTGAAATTGTAGTGTGGTATATAGTAATTAATGGCTATGTTGAAGAGTGTCACGCTCTCGTGTTAATATCCCCAATCTACACGGGCGCGCAAGCACGCGTGTGTGTATAACAAAAAAAAAATTGTTGTTAAATCTTTTTATAATTTATACTTTATATAACTTTTCAGTTGCTAAATCATACAGCTTTATGCAAAGTTCCACCAACACTTGAACTTCACATGTTAGTTGTTAACATATAAGAAGTTGAATATTACTAAAATAGTTAGATCAAAGAATACGACTGCAACCAATTCTACTTTTCCAAAATGCCCATGCTGAAACTATTAAATACTTGTCTGTGCATTGTGAATTTTTTAGAGAAGTATGGAGAAGAGTTTAAACATATTTTGACTTCTAAAATGGTGTAATTATTGATCAACAACAGAAGTACTGGCAATTGCATGGGAAAAAACGATTCAGATGTGTATTGACAGAAGAGTGTTGTTCAAACAGAATCTTGCATTCCACTGGATCATCTGGTTTGAAAGAAACTAGAGATTTCAATAATAAGCATAGGCCTTCAGCTTCAATTATGAACTATAATATAAAGAATTAACCTCTTTGAGCAGATTTGCCTAAATATAACTTCAGGCTTTGGGAGTGATGTGAATCTCATGATAGAAGGTGCTACTTTGAGACAAAGGGTGGCAACTAAAAGAAGGATTGTGAGGAATGAGGACGCGGTTAATGTTAACATCGAAGGTCCAAGAATGCAGGGATATGTAGATAGCATGGGGATGCTACTGTACTATTGTTAAGTTTTTGTTGGCCGACATTTCAGTATGAATGCAAGGTAACTAATGGCTATATTATGGCTTTTTGTGCCATGAGAGTCACTAGGAACTCATCTACTTAAATTGATGTATGAAGTTTAAGTTTATACATCGGTAAGGTCCATCAGATACCCAGATAAACCATGCATTAGGATTTCACACCTGTTGAACTGAAGCCCTGGATCCACTGAATGAAATAAAGAATTATCCTTCACTCAATTTTCCACTTTTTTATTTCAATAATTCAAATTTGATGTTTCGGTATCATATTGGAATTAATTCCATAGGTAACTTCCTGTTGGATGCTTCACTTTAGCTATGTAAATCGTCACGGAGAAAAAAATACTACGTATTGATATAAAGCACTAGTGAATCATCAAAAGTGACATGATTATCACTGTTTGTGATTACTTTACAAAATTATCACTAGTTCGGTAAGTCTGCACCTAGTGCTTCATAATTAAATGATTGCTGCAAGATAAATCATATCCTAATTGAAAATATACGTATGCGACTGAAATTGTACCTGTAGTCATAACTAGCTCTCCATTGCAAAACACTTTGGCATCTTCACAAAACTCGGGATGGATTTCTTTTTTTCTGCAGGTCCAGCGACCGAATTGAAGATTCTACAACCAATCCACAATATAAATTTCCACAAATCACTATAATATGATCCAAAAAGAGAGAGTAGATGGTTGTTCTTTAAACTTGCAACTTACTTGTTTCGAAAGAGAATGGGATTTATCTGCTGCGGGAGAAAGTGAAGGAATGAATTGGCTTTGTAAAGATAACGCCATTATTTTCCTTTGTATCTTCCTCGTTTCTTTCTTATCTTTTATCCATGAGAATTGAGGCTGCACGATTTTAATATTCGTACAAATATAGCCCAGCCCAATTGTATTTGTACAAATAGTTATGGGCCATATCATCTCCAAAAACTAGCATGCCTTGCTTTCTCCAAAGTTGGGGTTAGTGCTATAAAATATAAGGAAATAAGAAGACAGTAGAGAAAGATGAAGAAAATATTTTATTCACTACCGAGATTCATCATACAGTTTCATTACATTAGCTTCTTTATATAAAGGCATAGGAGTCTGGGATAGAACTAATCTCACGATGTGGGACTAAACACAAAAACAGTATATAGCATATTCACTATTTATATTTACATATATTATAACACTCCCCCTTGAATATGCGTCTTCAAAATCTTGAATCCTCTGATAACTTGCAATTGTCCATTTTGTAACGTGTATGATGATTGCTCCCCCCATTATTATCTTGCTTGCATTTATTCATTCAGTCGACATTGATATTGTCTATTGCTTCATTAAGAACCTCTGTTAGGAAAAATCCAGTGGAAAAAAAACCTTGAACGAGGAAAAGAGTGCAACTTGTAAAATCATATTAAGAAAATGATATTCTTTCTAAAGGGTTTGATACTTCGGGATCAAAACAATGCCTCATTAAAATCTTACTAAGAAAAACCCAATGGGAAAAATATTAGTGAAGGAAAAAGAATACAAAGACATATTTCAATAATTTACTACATCAAATGGAGTTTGATACTTCTGGATCAATATAGTACTTCTTTAAAAACCTTATAAAGGAAAACCCGATGCGAAATACCTTAGTCAAGGATAAAAATACAATTTAACTTAAATAACATAATTGAGATGTTATTTCTTGATAAAACGTTTGATTCTTCTAGATCAAGATAATGCCTCGTTAAAACCTTAGTAAGAAAAACCCAATGGGAAAAATCTTAAATAAGGAAAAAATTGCATTATAAATTATTTTAAATGTTACTGGGGAGTTGATACTTCTGGATCAAGATAATGCCTCATTAAAACCTTACTAAGAAAAACCCGATGGGAAAAATCTTAGTGAAGGAAAAAGAGTACATTATGATATATTTAGGTATTCTCCCCCTGATTTTATATTTTTCCATTTAAGTTTGAATACATATATTGATAATCCAAATCAACTACAAATACTTTTGATCCATATATGTGTAACATAGCTTAGACAAGCATTAAGAAAATAAAAATCAGGAGACAATAATTCTTCTTTTCCTCCTTTCATCATTTATAAATAGTTGCCTTTGATATGATCAATTTTTCTAAGATTATTTCTTTCAAATATTGTTTGCATTTTATGCACTTTATATGCTACTTTTATGAAAAACACTTCGTGTGCTTTCATTTTTGATGCATCATATTAGCTTTGCTTATTGCAACAAATCTTCGATGTAAATTAAGAGTTTCATTACAACAGTACTTAAAAACAGGAAGTAATCTACTCATCATGAATTATATCAAGATTTTCATTACAACAATATTTAAAAGAAATTTGTAATCTACACCATTTATTCTTTGCATTCTTTATAAGCAGCAAAGTAATTTATATTCTTCGAGAACGACTTTCATCATTTAGTATGATTTAACCAATATTCATACCTTCAGGGTATTTTAAGTGTTTCAAACACTTTCACTACTTCAGTCAATTCAATTATTTATAAAAACATCATGCCTGAAGCATTTAACATGATGTAGCACTACATGTGCTTCAGTATTTTAGTGTGTTTTTCTACTTTATATATATATATATATATTTCTAATTATATTTTGCGAACTACAGGTTCACATTTCTTATTTAGGAGAATTTCATGATGGCCAATCATGTTTTTCTCTAATCCAGGATCTTTAATCTATTTATAAACATAAACGCTTTATTTATCATATTAAATCATGTCAGTTCTAGATATGATTTATTAAGATCTCTTTATTTATCATATTTTAGGTACCTAAACCACTTCTAGGGTTATTTGACAATCATGTCATGGATCTCTTTCAGAGCATCCTTAAGTGTTTCTTCAAGAACACTCGCTTTCTTTATTTGGCATCTTTATCACTTACTCCAAAAATATTTTGAACTAACTTTTGAACCACATTTCAGATGTGCTTTATACATTTTGATCCTTCAGGGATTCAAATCTATATTGAAGAAAGTTTACTAGGGATATTATCGAAAATTACTTAATATTTGCATCATTGTATATGTTAACAAATATTTAATCTTGATAATCAAAATGAACTTGTATCCCTTTTATCCTCCCCCTCAATGTTGACGAACATTGTCACATTAAATAATAATCATCTTTGAATTCTCATTTTGATCCATTATGATATTGCTACTAGCAAATACACCATATATATTAATAATAGGAGGATAATTATTTTATTAGTTGATAAGATGCATTCAATTAATATTGCTTATTAGAGTTTGTTCTCATTCATTGATCTAGTCAATTGGAGAAATTTACATATTGTATAGATCATTTGAATACACACACGACTTCAGGTCATTCAACATTTATGTTGATTTAAATCACTAAATAATATCTATACATAATCTATAAGATGAGCTCATAACAAACTTCAGGTTGTTAGCTGAATATTTACATATATAGATATATACATGCGTCCACGTATTACATCTATATTATAAATTTTCATATTCTTTCTCATTTGAATTAGGGATATTTAGAACAAACTATTATAAGGATCCAAACTATTAATTTATTTTTTATTTTTTTTGTTTTGTTTATCACTCGATGTAAATGTGAATCCTTAAAGATTAAATGGCAGTTTCCAAAACGCCTAGTTTGAAAATACATATGCACCAAATTCGACTTATCAATAATAACTTCAAGTTATTTGATATGTTGCAACTTTTAGTTATAGAATATATTGTAACTTATAGTTATCATTGGCTAGCAATAATAAGAATTTCAAGATCTAAATCATAAAATTTGTCAATGTTCTTGCTTTGTATTGAAGTCAAACTTTTCTTAGTAATAATTATCAAAGCCTCTGGTTTGATAATTCATAAAACTTGCAATATTTCATATTATTTTTTTATTTTTTATTTCCATTATCAAACTTCGAGCTTTATGTACATTTTTGTACACTTAAATGTATTAATCTATGCAGATATGTAATATAATTGAGACTTTTTGCATATTTTTATTTGAATGTGCTAAAGAACAACGTCCTTCGAGTTAATAATTCAAATATAACTTAATGGTTTTCTATTCCAACCATGTTGAACTTCTGGTTCAAGTATTATTTATACAACTTTGAGTTGTTAAAGTTAATTCTTCAATTATATTTCAAATATCTCTTTTGAACATTATTTACAATTATATATCAGAGAATAATACATAGTTCGAATTATATATTGACATCTCTTCAGGAGAGTTCAAAATGATAATAATAATAATTTTTATAACAGAAATAAGAATATCTTTTAGACACTGATATGTTATAGAAATATGCAACTATATTTGTTACAGATCTTTACAAGACAGTATTTATAGCTTTTGTGAAATTATGGCATGACATATAGATTATCATTTCAGGAGAATACCTAAAGATTTTTCTTCAAGAATAGTTATGCATACGATATTCAATTCGTGGTATATTTTGAAAAGTAATAGATCACAGATCACTGTATATATGACATCTACAACATTGAGGCATGCATCATAGATGGTTACTGTGTTTCCAGAAGTAATTACAAGAAACTCAAACCATTTATGCATGCACTCTTGTATTTTCTCACACAGCACTGACAAGCCTAAATCATCTAGTGATCAGAACCGTCGGAAAAATTCAAACAATGACAAGTTTCAGTCTGATCAGATTGACAATGGCATGAACAAAGTTATAGAATATAATACATAAAAAACTAAAGTTCAGCCCCATTTATTAAAAACTACAAATTATGAACAAGTATTAGATACAAAATTAGCTCCTGTACATATTAATGGACCTACTTCAAATAATAATAATAATAAATAAATAAATAAATAAACTAGATCAATGCTCTTTAGAATAGTCAATCTCTTATGCAAGGTAGTTCAGATTTTAAATTCAATTAGTATCAATGCTATTTGCACCTTAATTACCATAAATAATTACCCAATTTCGGTCGGCATCAAGTTCAAGTCATTTGCCTGCCGTTTGATTTCAAAAAATACAACGAAAAAGTTCAACCAGTGGTACAAAGTAGGTTGCCGACTGTAATAAAGGCGGACGCCAACTGTCTACCCAAATTTGGGTAATTTTGAGTAAAAAAAAATTTTAGAGCTAGTAGCGGAGTAATTACTTGAGGGATCAATATTAGGAAATTTTTGAAGAATTTTAGCTGATAAGATGAATCAATATTTGGCTTAAAACAGCTGAGGCTTTGAATGATGTTATATAATATTTTGTTATTTAAATTTATTAATTGTATTATCCTAATGGTTTTCGATTGACCATGGACTAATACTGTTATTATATTAGAATTTTATTATATATTAAACGGTGCTAAAACATATCTTTTTACGGGGTAGCATGTCAGGTGCAAAGGGATTAGCATCTACTATGTATTTCAGTTCCATGATATTTTATGTGTGATGAACATATTCAAGTACATTACAATTGGTCATGAATGTAGTTTTATCAAACTATATTTTGTAGCTGTACACATATCATGCAAAAGTTTACCAATATTTTCCTTTCATCTAAGTCACGTGAAAGTTAAATTATATATTCATACTTACTGGATGGGTTTCTAGAATTCACATGAAGCGTGACTTCAAATCATTCACCTAAAACTACACGGTAATAATTTTAAAACCAATGAAACAATTGAAATCAAGCAAACTACACGGTAATTTTTCAAAACAAATCTATGATATTCTAGATTTGAGAGATAAGGAAAAGTCAAACTTACTAGATCTGAAACCAACAATCATATAATGCTACAACAGTAGGGAAACAAATAAACAAGAACTAAGTAAGTAAATGCAAGATCGTACCTAGTATGAAGTATAATTTAAAACGGCTATGATAAGAACACCTTTGTCCGGACTCTTCAGGAAAAAAATATTCATTTTTGAGATCGTGCTGCTAACGTGTTATAAAATATAAGGAAATAAGAAGACAGTAGAGAAAGATGAAGAAAATATTTTATTCACTACCGAGATTCATCATACAGTTTCATTACATTAGCTTCTTTATATAAAGGCCTAGGAGCCTAGGATAGAACTAATCTCACGATGTGGGACTAAACACAAAAACAGTATATAGCATTTTCACTATTTATATTTACATATATTATAATAGTTAGGAATTACTACTGATGAATTTTGAAGCCATACCATGTATCATTTCCAATAGTAAATTGCAAAACTCGGTCAACCTTCATATTCAGCTGAACAGTTCGCAAAAATGAACTGTCACTAAATGCACGTTTAGAGCAGTTAAAAACGCACCGGAGAAATAGCCACTGGCACAAAAAAAAACTATTTTTTATTTTTACGCTGCGGTCAGTAGTAAACCGCTGACCAACAATATTTGATCGGCGATTTAACGTCTGTTGCGGTGCCACTAGCATTTTCTGCGATGTCTTTAGCTCCGCTCTATATTTAACAGAACTTCAACTTCTAGGCACCTCGTGTCAATATCTACGCTTGTGTTCATATTTTTCGCAAGTAGCTAGCAAGCCCAATTAAAGATAATCTGAATCAATCAAAACCAGCCCAGCTAATCCGTGATAAAGGTTGGTAAAACAAACAAAACTAAGTTGGGAAAGCTAAGAAAATAAAGGTTCGATTCGAGCTACTAAGCACAATTCAGCGTTTTTGATACCATATAACTTCTTATGATTACACAGCTTTGTTAGTCTTAAGTGCTTCATTATCTTATTATTATCTTGTAATTCCCCGTGGTTGTAGGAGAAGCATATAGTAAGAAAAATTCATAGTAGATGTAGATAGCTTTGCCGAACCACTCTATATATTGTGTTATTTACCTTTCAATTGTGTATTAACTCATTTTCCATTTTAAGTCTAGTGATTAGCAAAACATTTTCTCTTCATAACGCATCTCGTATCATTCCAATGTTGGCTAGAAAACTAGTCAACATTTTGGCGCTAGAAGGAGGGCCTCCTCCTAAAAGCTCTCCTTTTCCATACTTCTCTGCTCTAAAAAAGTCCAGTCTGACTTGCTACCATGGAAAATCTTCCACCATTTGAAGGTAACAAGTCCAATGACAATGAAACCAACGGAAACACTCTCGTTGGTGTCGTTAGGCCAACCCGGGCTCTGACAAAGAAAGATGGCGTGTGTGATGCTGCAGCTGTCAAATGTGAGTCAGTTGGTCCGCGAAGTCAATGGCTTGAGGATAAAATTGGATGCTCAAGCCCCCGTCAACTTCGTCCCACTAGCTCCTCCAACAATCGACTTAGTTAATCTGCCTCCTTGTAGAGAAATGCCTCCTGGCAGGTACGTTCTCTCAAACACAACTGAGGCCCAGGAGAGGGTGGTGCTAGAAACTCCGCTGATGAAAATCCACGTCAATCGCGCGCGGCACGTTGCGCGCATACCTTGTCGAATTAATCTCTCCCTGGAGGTGGCTTCACCAGTTAGGCCAAACCATCATCATTCCCCCTTAGTGGAATAGCCACCAACTCCTACTCAACTACGAACTTCTGCATTTGACCATCTCAATGGTGGTCCCCCGCCATTAGAGGAGCTTGTATGACCGCTTTTGTGCACTCCCAATCTCATAGAAGAGAGTCGGACGTGCGTTCCAAATCCCCCTTGGTGCATAGAGGGAGATCCCTTACTGATCCTTATCGTTCTTTGTTCCATCGTCAATCTCCTACTCTGCCCCAAGGCAGACTTAGCCCTCAGAATATAGTTGACCACAACATAGCACAATAGGTCGATGTCATCCTCGAAGAAGAAATGCATGCCCTTCCCCAACAACTCAATAGAATGCAAGCCTATGGCACCGTGGAGAAAGGCTCTAATGACGAAAACGTGGAACCGTTCTCTAGTGAAACCTTGGATACTTACATCCATCGATGGTATGCCTTGCCACCGACTGATAAGTACGATGGCAGTAAGAACATGTCTAGCATTACGGCATTCAACTCCATCGCCCAAGCCGAGAATCTCTCTGGCCCCTGCTCTTCCCCTCCACCTTTGCAGGACCGGCCTCTCGTTGGTTCTAGCACTTGCGGTCAAGTAGCATCTACTCTTGGGCCCAACTATGCATGGACTTCAAAACTCATTTCTCCACATCCCATATGCATGTAATGCTGGCTAGCGAGCTGGGTAATATCAGGTAGGGCCCTTCTGAGAGCCTACGGTCTTAAGTCAGCCGCTTCAACAAAGAGTCCACCCGGGCCAGGGGTGCGGACGTCAATAGCATAGTCGGGGCCATGTGTTCAAGGGTCCGATACAAATCCAGGATGTGGAGAGAAGTCCAGAAGCATCTATCTTCATCCCTAACCGACTTCGATCATCGACCAAATGGTATGATGAGGACAGAAGACATAGATCTTTCAAACAGCAAGAGCAAGGCGAGGTGTCCTCCCTGAACTGCTCCTCGCAGCAACGACGATTGCCACAATATAGGTTGTCAAACCGACGCCCAAAGGCATCCAAAGAAAGGTCCTCCTTACAAGCCCATGTATCATAATTACTCTCACTTGAACAGGGACATCGATACCATCTACCTTGCCACCAGGAACCAGGTGCGGTATCAAAGCCCCGCCACCATCGAAGAAGGGAAGCAAGACGAATCTCGTCGCAATAGTAAGTACTTCGAGTTCCATTAAGTCAATGGCAACTCCACAATAAACTGCCATATGCTCAAGGACAAGATCAAAGGACTCATCCAAAAAGACGTACTATTGGAATTTGTTAGTCTTCAGGTCAAGAAAATGATGAACCATAAAGAGGGGTCGAATTAGCCCATTAGCCTAACACAAATGTCCAATCCATCACTGAAGTTTTAATTATATGCAAAAGACCGTATATAACAGGCAGTAGTCGGGTGCTCCGGTCTCTGCAGGGCAGGTTTATTCATTACAGTCCCGGGCATCCAAGATACCCCAACTGTAGTCAAATCAGCCGATTAGCTTCATGGATGAAGACAAGACAGTAGTCTCCTACCCCCATCACGACCCTATGGTCATCACTCTTGCTTTTGCCAACTCTAATGTGCATCAGGCCTTTATAGATGAGGGCAGCTTAGTCAATGTCATGTTCAAGAATGTGTTTGAAACCCTTAGGCTTCCTACCTCCAACCTCTACCCATGCGCCTTGCCTATTTATGACTTTGGAGGTGTAGGCATTATTCTGATGGGCACAACCTCACTCTTAACAACATTCGGCCAAAAGGCCCTTGTTGCGAAGATCCAAGTAAACTTTGTATTAGTTAATTTCCCATTTGCTTATAACATGTTAATAGGATGACCAACGCTTACCGTGCTGCATCATTTCCTATGACCACCTCATCATGAAGTTCCTAAATCAAGACAGGGTCAGTGAGATCAAAGGCAACCAGTAGAAGGCAAGGGAATGTTGCAGAACTTCCCTTAGGCAAGCAAAGAAAGGAGTTCTCCTGCTACAACAAGAGCATCCAAGATCAGCAGTGGTTTTCTTAATAAATCCAATGAGGCGACCAATGCCACTATCTTTTCCATGGCCACCCCTAACCCCAAAGCAGTGGCGACAGCCCCCACCCTCTCATAGTTGGCCGAGTTATCTAAGAGCCAAGGTCATCATTACCTCAACCCCAACCCTTCATTACAGAAATTTTTTCGATTGGGATGAAAAGTAATATGTACATGTTATTTTTTATTCTACAAAATCTTTGAGGGTAGGCAGCGTGTAGCCTACCTCCCATCACACATCCCACACTAGAGTGAGCGAACCAATGTGCTCAAATTTGGCTTGGGATCAACGGTCATCCCGTACCCAACAACATGGACCCAAGAAAACCCCACAGCTCATGCACTCAGGTTCGAGCCTAGGCTTTTCTACCACTCACCGTTCGACCACTTGAAGCTTGAGAGAACTTGTGAGAGGGATTGTGTTTCCTTATGCCGGTGCAAATTGACGCTCTACATTCGACCATCAATTGGCCATGTCAATGGCTTTCGCTTTAGGATTAACGGTCGTCTCCTACCCAGCAACGTGTCACCCAAGAGAACCCCACAGCTTGTGCGCTTAGGTTTGAGTCTGGGTTCATCTTCCAATCACCGTTCGACCACTTGAGGCTCGAGAAAGCTTGCAAGCTAACTTGCATTTTAATTCATACCGGTGCAAACTTTCACTTTATATCTGGCCATCTCTTGGCTACACTAACAATTGTTTCCTGCCCATCTTATTATCACATTATTAGTGAGCACAATCCTAAGAGAAAAGGAAAAAATGTATTTTTACAACATGCATAAAGGGACTACTGGATACAACAAATTTCTCAAGTCAAAGTTGTGATAGATCATTTTCATTTAGTTCAAAGAAGCAGGGGGCATAATGTCCGCCCCATTGGGCATAAAGTAATATTCTCATGACTAATTAGTTAAAAAGAAGAAAAAGAGCGGAAGAAGCATGCTAACATTTCTTACTGGCCAGCCCCACACTTTTATCACCTCCTTGAAAGCCCCTGGCCTTGGTGGAGAAGTACTTCAAACAATCAAGAACTTGTTGAAGTAAACCAGAAAAGCTCCTATCTTTGAAACACTTCAGATGCTTCGGCCAATCAGAAATTGTTGAAGAAGGGGGAGCATGATATCAAATCTAATCCCTTCTCTTTCAAAGGGTCATGAGAAGCTTTCGGACAACCTCGTCAGGAAGCAGACTAAGGTTTCAGTCTTGGTAGAAGAAGCAGAGGTTATAACCCCTACGCCTTCTAAAGAGGCACAAAAGCAGCCAAACCAACATGGAACCAAGTGCGCCAGAGCCTCAAAGCAAGCCCTCTGCTTCACCTAGATCATTCGTTCAATACCGACGTCTAACCACTATCAATACCTTAGCCCACAGGCAGGGCTCCAAGCTAAGAGACCAGTAGTCTACCTCAAGTTGAAGTCTCCAGAGAATGGTCTGAGCTGCAATCAACAGAAGGCAGTTCAACCGCAAAAGGGCTTTCCCCTCACTCAACAACCAAACTAAATTTGATAAAAAAAAGCATACGAACAAAGGCATATGGAAAGGAAAGAGGTAGAAAAGCCAGTGATTTTTTATCAGTGAAAAATTGCAAATGACTCATAAGCTTTGAAAATTTTCCAAGAAAAGCAATTTTGTGGGTTCAAGGAAAAAGAAGGATAGGCATTCATATACCCACGCCTTCATCACATGCATTGCACTCAAAAGGCAAAGTAAATCCCAACCAACTGGTGGATATCAGTATTAAGTTAGGTCAGAGCATGTGGGGTGATGTAACACATCTCTTGTACATTTGGGAAATCGAGTCGTCACAACCAATTGCGCGAAGCCACTTGGAAGGTGCTTTAAATGCGTTGCATAGTCATCATTCGAAGAGATTTTTGTGATATTTATTCAAGCCCGCACCCATAAATGGATACGCACTAGGAGGGAAAGATGTTGCTTATATTTTTTGCAATCAACCAGCAAGCCCAATTGAAGGCAATCTGGCCCAATCAAAGCCAGCCTAACTAACCCATGGTTAGCCCAATCAAGGCTCGACCCAGGTCCATGGTCTCAAACCAGCCCTTCAACCATGGCAAAGCCCACCATCTCCAAGCAACCTGGAAAAGACCAGGACCGGGCCCAGATTAGTCCCGCTTGACTCCTCTACATTGGACTTCTAACATCAGCTAATGACCAGGACCGAGCCTAGATCAGTCCCGCCCACTCCTCTACATTGGATTTCTAACAGCAACTAAAGAACAAAACCAGGTCCGGATCAATCATACCCGGCTCCTCTACATTGGATTTCCAACAACAACGAAGGACTGGCCCGGATCAATCCCGCCCTGCTCCTCTACATTTTACTTCTAGCAGCAGCCAAAGGCTACCGCAACCTTCACATAAGCACGACCAGGATCGGGCCCGGATCAGTCCCGCCTAGCTCCTTTACATCAGAGTTTCTTTACGGCCAAATCCAATCGGCGCCCGGTCTCCTTCTCAGATGCCACGCACTCGTTCCATTATCTGCCTTCCTCATGCGGTCCTTAACTAAATTCCAAGCCAATTCCTTGTTTCCAACATCCGGTCGGCCGACTAAGCCATATGGGTACTCAAATGAAAGGCAATGCTATCAATTCATCCCATCGAGGCACCGCTAGTGGGGCGGTTGATCTGATGGGGCTTAGCATGAGCATTAAATGCATATTTAATGCAAGTGCATGCCTTGTACAAAGAGGTGATAAGTGCTTTCTCATCTACTGCCCATCTTCTGAAGCACTTTACAGTTGTTGATCATCCACGCCTGTAGATAGATTTACTGTCGAGCCTGATTTCCTCCTTTTCTCACAGGGCAATCTCAGCCATGCATTATCTATTCCAAATACTATAAATACCCCATGCAATGACACTTAAAAGGGATTGGAAAAGCTTATAAAGCTAGGTTTGGAAAACTAACAAAACTAAGGTGGGAAAGCTAAGAAAATAAAGGTTGGATTCGAGCTACTATGCACAATTCAGCATTCTTGATACCTCATAAGTCCTTACGATTACATAGCTTTGTTAGTCTTGAATACTTTATTTTCTTATTATTCTCTTGTAATTACTTGTGGTTGTAAGAGAAGCATATAGTAAGAGAAATTCACAATGGATGTAGGCAGCTTTTCTGAACCACTTTATATCTTGTGTTATTTACCTTCCGATTGCGTACTTAACTCATTTTCCATTTTAAGCCTAGTGATTAGCAAATAACTTTTGCTCTTTATAACGCACCTTATATCATTTCGAGATTGGCTAGGAAACTAGTCGTCGGCCTTTTTAACATGTGCTTAGTTCATATAAGTTGCAAGGAAGTTTTGATGCTTATTTAACATGTGTTAATTCCTTTATTATTATTTTTACAACTTACCAATTACAGGTTGTAATATTAAAACTTGTTGTTTCTACACTCATCCATTGTTATGGATAGCGATGGGTGTTCGGTCGGTTCATTTGGTTTTGAGAATCGAAAAAATTAAAACTGAAGCGAATTTATATCGGTTAATTTGGTCAGTAACAAATTTAATCAAACTAAGAGTGTAATATAAATTTATGTTTGCAGATATTTTAGGTTATAATAAATTTAGACCTAATTTCAATCGATGGACTTTTTATTACTAAATCAATTATTAAAAGTATTATAATACCCTAAACTTGAATAATATAATAAAAGTTTGATAAATTTGGTTAAACCGATAACCAAAAAAATCATTTTACAAACCAAATTCAAATTAATTTAGTTTCATAACCGAATCAAACTGACCAAATGAATCGGTTTGGTTTTGGTTTTAACCGAATATTGCTCACCCTTAGTTATGAATGCTTTTAGATCCCTTTGACCTCCATAATAAACATTTCTTCTCTCTTAGATTAGCCCTTACTTGTCATGGCTGTAACACCCCACCTCCCAACCTCCCCCATCCTAACCCAACACATGTCCAACCTACGTCTTTTCCTTCCCTACTGGTTACATCTTGTAGTACTTCACCTTTAATGACATCACCTCTGCTTGTTCAGCCCTGCACTATTTATAATGATTCTTTCTCTTCTAATGAGACTCTCGATAACCTTATAGTTTGTAATAAGGTAGAATGCACGTGAAAGCAAGTCACTGGCGAGATGAATTCTCTCCAAAACATAACTTCTTCTACAAATGGGTCACCGATGACAATGAAATGGTTTGGTTGTCATAAGGTAAAAACCCGTCTTTGTTTATGTGCGGCGTGGTCTTACGAGATACTTTTGATTCAAAGGTTTTTTTATAACTTTAAAATCTAGTTGGGTGTGTTTTCTCACGTTGGTTTTCTAGACTGACTCGGGTGTTATTTTATAATGCTCGGGTCAGACCGAGCATACTACAAATTAGTTTGGATGCTTTGGAGCTTCAATATGAGTAATTAACGTTATTGATAAGGATCTCTAAATATTTGAACAGAGCAATTTGACATAGTATTGTTTTGAAATTAGGTAAATGAAATAATTTTACCTTGATTATATCTTATATATAAAGGAATAATTTTTCAAGAATTATTGTAGTATATAATATGTGTTTGAGTGTTAGTGGATGATAATATTTGATTTTATCATTTGTTGTTTGTGTTCTAATAAAAGTTGTTATTATTATAATGTAAAAAAAAGATAAACAATTAAGAAATGATTTATATATAACCATAGTGAAATTATATATAAGGAAAATGAATAAATATGATTTGTAAATAAAAAGTATTTAAAAGTTGAGAATTTGAGAATTTAGATCTCGGTGATTTTGGAAATATATTTTTCAAAGGTTTTGGAAGAATAATAATAGTATTATTTTGAAAATATTTTGTTTAGAAACATTTTAAAAGAATTTATAGGAAATAGAAAGCACTGAACTCACTTTGGTCATTGAAAAATAATTTCGATGATGACCGCAGCATCATCGTCGTTCATTTTCAGGTTTCCAACAGAGGAATTGCTACCATAGGAGATTTGTTTTGGGAAAACAAGTTTTGATTTAAATCCCAAATATGATTTGTTATACAAAAGATATATATATATATATATTATGTATTGTTTCAAAATAATTTGGAATAAGAACAGGGTGTTTAAATTATAAAAAATTTCATTTAAGTGTTTTATGAAAATATGAGAAAATAAGTTTTATAACTTGTAAATTTTGAGAATTAGTAAGTCAAAACAAAATTTTAAATTTGTTGAATACAACGTTAAGAAAAGAAAAATTGAAATTGAACTATGCAATAAAATTCGAGTTAAGTTAAATAAGATGAATTTTGAAAAGAAATTTAACTCAAGTAAAGGTAAATGAAATAATTTTTGGAATGAAATTGATTGTGGTTTGAAATGATTTAATGAAATGAACTACTGAAATAAATTAGTGAATTGAATATGTTTTAGAATATCGTTTGATAGAATTAAATAATGAAATTGAAAAATGAAATGAGTTAAATAAAATTGAATTTGATTATAAATGGATATGAACTTAAGTTATAAAGTGAAAATAAAGATGAGAACTGTTATATAAATGTTTATAATAAACTTAAGTAAAATTTGATGGAATGGTTCTTAAGTGATATTAGTATTGAAAGAATATAATAAGTAATAAGTGAACGTGAATAATGATTATGAATAAATGAATGTAAATAAAAAAAATTGGAATAACGAGAAACCAATTGAAATAAATACGTAAGTTGTACGTATATTATTTTATTCGCGTAACTATTTGATCCAGTTTTGAGCATACGATTTCAAGATGATTTACATTGGTCCGAGTTAGGACTTTTCACTTGATTCTCGATGGTGAACACTGGATACAGATTTTTGATTGATTCTGGGATTCTCTATCATAGTATATAGCTATGCAAGGAGAATGGCGGTTTCTAATTAAGGAACCGGATCTGAGTCTGCACTAGAGTGGGCATGTGAACGATACTAGTTCGGGAGTGAAATTGTGTGATCGAGCGAGCGATCAGATTTGATATTGCGTACAGATGACATATGTACATCGTACGGGCTTAATAAATTAAATGTTGACATTGGAAAAGGTAAATTGATATGGTTATGAATCAAGTAGATGGATATTATTTGTTGGATGGTTTCTCTGGTTATATTTGCTACATTTGCACATGGATTTTCTATAGTTTATGTTATATACTGATATTACTTTCCCTATACATGCTCTCATTGTTTGTTGAGTGATTAGTAGATGTGGATGATGTATGCTTCGCATTTGGAGCTCGCTTTCGCATTACATATTGATTGAATATGCTTGCTAATGCTAATAAAAGGTACACATCTCGGATTACATATCGTATTTTTATATTTTTCCCTACGGGGTGCCTCATCCTTGGAGATGAGATGTATATTTTTGATTATATATACATTGTAAAAACAATTGATCAAACCGCGCAAAGGAGACACTGGAGAAATTTTCTGTAAATTTAAGGCGTTAGAAGTTTTTTGAGAAATTTTGATAACTAAAATTTGATTTTTGGTGTTATAACTTGGAATGGTATTAGTTAGTAACTATGAACGAATTTAAAGACTTAGAAAAGGTGATAACAATGTTTCAAAAAAATTGATTTTGAAAAGCTAAAGACTTAAAAGAATTTGGTAATCTATTTCAACTAATTGGTTTTATAAAGTTAGTGGGTTTGGGCATTTTTCTTGCTTGCTAACTTAGGGGACGAAATTCTTTTTAGGGGAAAAGAATGTGACAACCCAGAATTTTAGTCAATTGATTTTGAAATATTTAATTAATTTTAAATATTGAAATATTAGTTTTATAAGTTAAATAGCTTAAATTTCAAAAATAGAGATTTATTTAAATAATAAATTTAAATAATTTGAAGTGTTTAAATAATTAAATCTTGAATTTCATATAAATGAAAATGATTTTGAAAGCTGATTTAAATTTTATTTAAATAAGAATGAGGGTAGTAAACTTTTGAATTTGAATTAAAGTGAATGGAAATGATTTTAATAATAATCCATTTTAATTTAACGTGTGAAATTAGCCTTCCGGGGCGCTGTCTTGGATTTTGACAAAACCAGTTTCAGTGGATCCGTAATGGTGAATTATTATATGCCATCGAATTTCGTGATGTTTGGACGTATCGATTGGTCGTGCGAAGTCGAAACGCGTTAAGATTAATTTCATAAATTTATATAATACAACTGGGTTTGAAAAGCTATCTTCTGTATATGATCGAATTAGGTCTCGAGACTAGCTCCATTGTGTTCGGAATAGGGGTATTTAGTATAGAACGCTAGGCGGCACGTCTCGAAGGAGTTTGAGATTTTCGAACGTTTAAAGCTTGATATTTTTAATTAAAATAATATATATATATATATATATAACCATATTTAAGTCCATACTCCCCCATACTCTCAACCATACCACTGCACGTTCGCATCATACCCTTTCCCTCCTATTAATTGCATTTTATCAGAGAAATCCATTCGTTTTTTTTAAATTCAAACTTCTCCTCATCCAAGGGCCGACGTCCATCGGAGCCTACCCAAGCGTCTTCAGGCCACGACTCCAACTAGAGAATTGTTCGCGACATCGAGCTCGACTTACTCAACGGTAGGTTCATCGTCAATCAATGGCCGTAGTTTTGAGTCGAATGTGGTTCGAGTTTTCGTCGATTCCGGCAATTTGGGTCGTCGTTGTGCGATAGCAGCTAAAAGAGAAACATAGAGGACGTCAAGGGCAAGGTGTGGCCGAAGTTTGATGGCGAATGGGGAAGCGTGGCAGCAGAAATTCGAGATGATCAGATTTTGGAATTTAGGTTCTAAGGGACGAACATCGGCGTCGAGGAGGGGGGGTCTTGGGTGTCGATGAGTCGGGTTTGGCCGGGGGAGTCTCAGGTGAAGTTGCGACGTGCTCGGGTGGTGCTTAGAGGCAGCGGCGATGAAGGAAAGTCACGATCTGGGTTTGGTTCAAGCGGGAAGATGAGTGATGAGGGCTTGGTTTTATAAGGCGAATTAAGGTTTAAACTTGTAATTAAGAATTAATTATTTTAATTAATTTGTGAAATCTTGTATAATTAATATCTAATTCATACGAGGTCCAATCGAGGCGCGGATTTTTGCATTGCGCTCGTAATGACGTAAGCTTCGTGATGGAATTAGTTTGGATGAATTTCAAGACGGTTAAAATTTGGACTAAAATCGGACGTCATTCGATTTTAGTTCTAAACCACGCGCTTAGGCGACAATATAAATTTAGATAAGTTAAACTCACCTTTTTGGTTAACCAGTAATATTATATAGGTGATAAAATGTGTTGAATGAATGTTTGGATGATTTACCGTTTTATCAATTGGTTTGGTTTTATTCTCGCCCATGGAGCAGATGACCTATTATATATACCCGCCTAGTATTAGATGACCCATATTATATCATTATATGCTGTTTGTGATGCAGGAGTAGGTTGGAGGGATCCAACGAGATTCCTTGCCATTGTTGATTTTAATTTCAATAATATTCCTGTCATATGAATTATTGGATATTAAACCTTTTGTTGGCTCTATTGATTTTGACATTGATATATGTTCAACACTTAAACCCTGTAGTGATAGAAAATTAATATCGATATTGGTTAAGCGTTTGGTAGCTATTGGTCTTGAATAAGTATTTTTTAAATGCTATAAATTATCATCGGAATTGGAGTTGAATTTTGAGACAGGAAATGATTTTAAAATCTGAATTTGGGTTTCGAAAATATTTTGTTTAAGATTAAATTTCTATTTTTACTCTAACCTTATTATCTGGCATTTTCTAAGTCAGTAGAAATGTTTTTAAAAGTTATATTTAATATTGTATTTAAATATTATATATCTATATTTAATATGGTTTTTTTAATTTATTTATTTATATTTCATATCGTTTTAAAGTTATTTATTTATATCTATTTTTTTAATTTATTTATTTATATTTAATATCGTTTTAAAGTTATTTATTAATATTTAATGTTGTTAAAAGTTATTTATCAATATTTTAATATTTTGAAAAGTTAATTATTTTAAAAATAAACATGGCTTGAAATTAATAATGATGATTTATTAATAATGTTTTGGGAATTAATTATTACTATTTATAATAATGGTAAAGCTTAATTATTATTGTTATTTAATAACGTTTTGAAATATTTATTATTATTTTTAAGATGTTTTAAAGTTAATAATAATCATTTATTTAAAATGTTTATTATTCTTGAATATTATTATATAATAGTGGTTTTGAAGTAAATGGTCATTATTTATTTGTAAATGTTTCGAGATTTATAAATAGAGTTTTATTAACAGACTTGGGTTTATAAGAAGAGTTTTATAAAAAGGGTTTGGAGGCTTAAAGGAAGAATATTTACAATGTATAGAAAGAAGTTTATAAATGGTTTTAGAATTTGGTAAAAAGGAAATCAAAATATTTTAGGAGATTTAAAGAGAAATTGTTTGCAATGTATAAAGAGAGTTTTGTAAATGATTAGATATTTACAAACGAATTTTAGAAATGGGTTTATAGTTTAATAAGAGGAGTTTTATAATTAGTTTTATGGATTTAGAAATAGTTTATAAATGATTTGAGAAATGATTTAGAGACGTGTATAAATGGTTTTTAGAGATTTATAAAGGAATTTATAATGGGTTTTAGAAATGTGTATCTGTTTTGTGAATATACTTATACCGTTAAGATAAGTATATGGATATTTTCCAAGTATTGAAAATATAAGGATTTTTGGATAAATCTTTGTAAATATATTTTTATGCAAATAGTTACAAAATGATTTTTATTAACGAAAATATTAGTTAAGGGGCTAGTGGTTACTTATGTGTTTAACCAATGCCGGTTTTCCTTATGGAAATAAATCCTGATTTGGATGTGTGTTTGTGGATAGTTAAATAATCTGATTATCAAGTTTGGACCTAAAACATAATTTTGGAAATATTTAGGAGAAACATGTGAGTTATATGGCACAATCATCTCCGATGATGTTATACCGTGCGTATAAATCTCGTTCCGTTCTCCCAGGACAAACGATATGGAAATCCGTCCACTAACGGTTAAGAGGTGACCTCCGCCCTAATCCTTGACTGCTTATTTCCTAAAGAACCGAGGTTAAGTTTACCGAAAACTATCGAATGTTGTTTTGAAGAGACCAGGATCAGATATGTTATCCAAAAACCACTTCTATCCAACTCAAGTGTTTCGAAGTGAAGACATCTTGAAAATGATGGAATTGAAGACGGAGCTCTCAAGCATTTCGTTCAGTCCTAGAACGAACTTGTATGGATGAATGCTAGCATTGCTTTGTTGCCTGGAGGGCATTGTTAACATTCCAACTGTGAAGTACTATATAAAAGGTAAAACGTAGCTTCAAGCCTCATCAACCGAGAATGGCTAAAACAGGGGAGATGTAGAAGGGCTAAGTGGGTCACTCCCAATTAGGGTATGACCATCCCTATCTAGAGTCGATATTATCTCTCATTTATATGCTTCGGGGCCCATTAACGGAGGGGTGATCATATTCGGTACTACTAGTCAAGTGGTTGGCCGGTCCTATGTTGGCAGGGGATCCTAACAAGGTCCTGGGTGTTTTATCTAGAGATTCACCGTGACGGGTGGTACCCCAGTAGCCCAGTCATTGTATGGAATCCATCCTCCAATATGAGCCTTTACGGTTTTAGTTGTATACATGTTATGTTGGAATTTAATTAATGTAACAATTTCGGCTATGATTTATAGATATTTGTATCTTAGATATTATTATAATATCATAGAATTTCATATGAAATGGTTCGGTTATCTTAAGGTAAAAATCCGTATTTGTTTTTGTGCGGTGTGGTCTTACGAGATACTTTTGATTCAAAAAGTTTTTATAACTTTAAAATCCAGTTGGGTGTGTTTTCTCACGTTGGTTTTCCAGACCGACTCAGGTGTTATTTTATAATGCTCGGGTCAGACCGAGCATACTACAAATTAGTTTAGATGCTTTGGAGCTTCAATATGAGTAATTAACGTTATTGATAAGGATCTCTAAACACTTTAACAAAGCAATTTGACATAGTATTGTTTTGAAATTGGGAAATGAAATAATTTTACCTTGATTATATCTTATATATAAAGGAATAATTTTCAGGAATTATTATAGTATATATCGTGTGTTTGAGTGTTAGAGAATGATAATATTAGAAAATGCTAGAAGACAGTATATAAGAATTAAATGCTAGAAGACAGTATAATTTTAATAGTAGAAAATTATATATCCTCAATAATACGTTTAAGATGCTCGTAAAATAGCAGGCCTAGGATAATTGGTTTGATTTAGAATGAATTGGATGCGAGGTTAGTAGGATTACACAACAGAAGTCTGCCCTTCACCTAGAGGCTACCATAAGTTGTTTATACTTACTACTGATGTGAGACATCTTCAACCAAAGGACCCGTAGGGAAGGGATATGTGTTTTTGTAGGTAGGGGAAAATATACCAAGCTTCTTGGATTTGAAGTATTAAATGACTCGGTACCTTTAGAGATATCAAGGGGTTTACTTCGAGGTAGAAGGTATTAAATGGCCATTGGGTCTGTCACCTCCTCATATAAGAATTCTTAAATAATTTACGATGAATCCTAATAGGGAATGGGGTAAACTTCATTTCTAACAAGAGGTGATATTAACTAGAATGAGCATTTTCCTTGACTTACATTAGGTTAGTCTAAACAAAATTTTAGATGTGCGAGATTGGCGGGCTATGTCAGTATTGCTAATGTACCGGTATTTAGTAGCAGCATTGACATATAAGCTGTGATCACCGATGGTTCAGATTGGTCGTTAACAACGATTTGGGTTAACGGAGTTCGCTTCCTACTAGTATAGAATCCATATATGATACACAAAGACCTCAAAATTTAATTAGTTAATCATTTGTTCGTTGGAGGTGGGTTAGTTAACCCTTAGATAAGTCTTTGAGATGCATTAGTAATATGGTAATTAAATTATTAGGCTATATCTATGGGTCATCGGTCACTGTAGCTAGAACCGATTGACTAGCGATTACGTTACGGAGGACCGCTTCGGGGTTCACATATTAAATGGTCGTTGGATATGCATCCTCCCTAATTAAGAAGTATTAAGTGGTTGGGGTTTTCTTTTGCGTAGTACAATGTTTAGATATATATGTTTATAGGTAGATATATATAGCTTACCTTAGAGAAGGTTAGCATATCGTACGTATATATGGAATTACATGGATTAGCCGTGAATAATGGACATAACACTTAAATAGAAATCAATCAGCATAAATTAGTGTTATGGATAAATTATGTGATATTACTATCACCGGAACATTTTTCGGACTCCCTCCTCATTACAATCTAGAGGATAGATTTAGAGTGACAGGTTACCGGAGGAAGAAGGGAACTTCAAATGGTGAAGTCTTCTCATTCATGCTCGGCGCTGGCAAGGCAATCAGATATCAAAGGAATAATATTCATTCGTAGCCTTGGTTAGCATATATGTATTATTGTAATTTTTAGCATATGTGTATTATTATAATTTTCTATTTCGTTGTGAAGTTTGTGTAGATAGCTCTCTGATATGCTTATGTTTGTAGCAGGTTACCAAAACCAACAATCCATAACCTAATGGACTTAGGTTTCGATTTAGTCGAAATTTAACCCCATTATGGTGTAGGTTGTTACAAGTTGTCTTCAATTGATTGTGATAATAACCTTATATAAGTGAGGAAATGAACCTCTTTTGAATAGTGTTCCATTTCCAATGCTTCCCCTCGACCCAACTATAGTCGTTCGATGGATATCGTGCCACAATTTAACTGTAATCAAAGCGGAGTTTCTACATTGAAGCTCGACGGTATTTTCAACTCAAGAGAATTGTGTAATATTGTCACATCGATATTTTCTATTTGACTTTAGTTATATTAACCAACAGAAAACGGTTGAATGAGTCATTCCATATTAATCCAATAACTATTGTTACATAACCACTTGGTTCCTCAGTAGTCATGAGTAATATATTTCCTAACATTTGTAAAGCGTTATGTACTATAGTCTCAACGGACGTATCCATATCCAGCCTCGATACATCTTAACTAGGAATATTTAAAACGATCGTTTTATAATATTGTGATAAATTACTCATGATTACAACACATTTTAATTACTATCACAAAACACATCATTTACGAATTTTCTATTAAATATACTTTTAATTAAATAAATAATTAATGTAACACATTATATCAAATATATAATAGAAAGAAAATATACTTTATTTTGAACAAGATTGGTTATTGTGTTAGATATTATCCATAATTGCCCCTAAGGCATACCCCTAACTCTATCGATTTCTCACTTGCACTTGGAGTCAATTATGGAATCTTATTCCAACTTCGTCGATCGGTTTTCTCAAAACTTATAACAACCTACAACCAAGTGGACCTGAATTTTTGCTAAATCAAGAACCAAGTCTCCCAAAGTGCGGACCGTTGGTTTGTTATCCTACAAATAAATAAATAACTGCATATCAGAGCACTATCGATATAACTCACACCAGAATAGTTAAATATAATAAACCATATAATACTAACCAAGATGGATACTTCCAATATTTAGTATCCTTATCAGTGCCGAGCATGCATAAGGAAACATGTCCTTCTACTGTTCCTGCCTTGCACCAATATTTACTTCTTGTCATTCCCTATGTATTCTATTATACTTATCAGATAGACATAAGCTGCATTTCTATTTAAAGATTTTATTCGGATGTTCTTGTATGAGCCAGTGTTATTTTGAGACGGTAATGATTTGGTTATTTCGGTATTTGTACTTTATTTCTTCTACTATGATATTTGAAAGTGTATGCATGTCTCAAATTATATTTATCTTGTACCTTATAAATCATTGAAAACCATAACAATGTACATTATTGACACTAAATGCCTTTTTCGGGCTTTGAATCGGTGTGTCTAGTGGTGCCGATTGTTACATTTAGTACCAGAGTCTAGTTTCTTTCAAGATTCCTTAGGGATTAGGCGTATATTGAGAGAGCGTACTTTTATATTTTGATAGATATCATGTATATATAAGTAGAACACCTATGTAATTCTAGCAATGCTTACAACTATTTAGGGAAATTGTTAATAATTCATATTTATAGATAAGTGAAAATAAGCAATCAAACTGAAAATAGTTTTGCTGAGGTAGTTGAAGTTTCGAGCATGAACATTCCAGTATGGTTCCGTCGATATCTTCAAAAAAGAGGCCAGGCTGATTAACTCTAATGAAGTACCCATAACCCAGGCACATGAGGCAGCTCCTCCTTCCGTTTGCTTTTGATTCTCCCAAATTGTGTCGGGATTTCCAGAGTTTTGGTGGGAAGAATTACTTGGGGACTGAATCATTTGTTGAGACTTAGGAATGGCAAAGAAATTGTGATCATACATTTGCTATGATAGGCGTAGAGGATGCAATGAAGAGGCATTTGGCTTTATGGCACTTGCGAGGAAAGTCCTTGAATTATTGAGATATTGTCATTGCTGAGATAGAGATGACTGAGATTACTTGAACTGATTTAAGAGGCACTTTTAAGTTATGTTTATATTAGAGGCCGAATTGGAAGTGTATCCGAAGAAGGTCCCACTTGGAGCCGAGAGGTCATAGTATCATGAACTATGTCAATGAGTTCAACCAACTAGCAAACCATGGACTAGACCTCACTAATATACAAGTAAAGAAGGCGACAAAATTCGTTAAGGGGTTGAATCCATTTTTGAGGGATATTGCTTCAAGCCATATTCCCACTGCAGCCACTTTTGAGAGCTTGGTTAAGATGACACTGATGAATTCAATTGCTAAGGAAGAACCTAAGAAGGTAGAAAGGAAGCCAATTTATTATAATGAATGTAAGGGTGGAATAGGGGCTCAAGGTAGGTTAAAGAAACCAGGATAATATCAAGGGTCGCATAATAAAGGATTGTAAAGTGAAATTTTCAAAGATCAAATGCTACAATTGCAACCAGTTGGACATATGAAGAGGGAGTGTTCGACCATGCCTATGACTTCCACTCTGGTGGTTTCAACTAATGCATTTGATATCGTTTCTAGCTCAAATGCAGCCTTAGTTATGGAAAAAGGGAAGACAATTATCATGGACACTGCGTTAACTCTTTCTAATTTATCAATTCGCCCCAAATAGTGGTATTGTTCACTATAGATAACTTGGCCTATTTTAAAATTATCAAACGTTGGTTCGAAGAGACTGGGACCGGATATGCATGAGATATGTAAAAACCACTTCAACCCAACGTAGGTGTTCGAATTGGAAAACATTTAAAGATGATGGAATCGAAGACGAAGATTTTTGTAGTGCAATGGCTACTTGCTACTAATCTTGAGGGTGATTCCAAAAAGAAAGTAGTGAAAGTAGTGCATTCAGTTTGTTCATATTCTGAACAACTTGTATGGCCGAATGCCAACATTACATTGATGCCTGGAGGGCAGTGTTAGCAGTTTAAGTGGGATTACTATATGACAATTTAAAACGTAGCCTCAAGCTACACAACCAGGAATGACTAAAACGTGGGAGATGCAGTAGAGCTATGTGGGACACACCCATTAGGGTATGGTCCTAGATCGATATTATTATTTTTGGATGTATGCTTGGGAGCCCAGTGAGGTTGATAATCACAACTGAGGGATGATTATATTCGGTTCTATCCAATAAGGGGTAGGCCGGTTTTGCGGTTGTAAAGGGTCTAGGCGAGGCCCTAGATACATTTTACTAGAGATGTATTATGGCATACGGTACCCCGGTTGCTTGTCATTGTATGAAATCCAGTTTCCAAAAAGTGCCCTTACGGACTCAGTTGTATACCTATTATGCTGGAATGTAATTAATGTAAGCATTTCTGTTATGGTTCAATATTTATTTAAACCCTAAACATTATTATAATATCACTGGATTTTCTTATATAAAGGTTTTGGTTATTGTAATGTAAAAACTCATCCGTGTTATGTGTGGCATGGTCTTATGAGATACCTTTATTTTTAAGAGATTTTATAAGTATAAAAATTCAGTTGTTTGGAGTTTACTCACACTAGACCCATGTCCGACCCAGAGTTTTTTATTCTTTCCTTAAAACTCTTGGGTACTCAAATTTGTATGAGTAGCCAAGTATTCCAGGTTCTTATGGATGTAGTTTGGAGAAGGAAGGAGCAGGTAGCATCGACATTATCTAGTTATCTATTTTATTTCCATTGTGTATGTATATTATGTTCTAGCATTGTGGGTTGTAATAACCCACTTTTCTGTACATTTCAAGCTGACAATAAACCACACATGTCCAATCCAAATCAAACAGAAAGACGGATTGTTAAGGGAAAGAAAGAAGAAAGAAGAAGGGAAGAGAACAAGAAGAGAAAAGAAACTAAAAGCAACCCAGAATCTCACAATCGTAGCGGAACAATATATAATATAGTATCAATGATCTTTACAAAAGAGAAACTGTTATATACATACATCCATCACAGTACGACAACAATCACAATCATCATCCCGGACAGTTATAACACCATGTCCTCACAATTGTTGATAATTTCAAAAACAAAGTAGCGAAAAATTAACATATACGAGAATACGACTTGAAGACCTCCAACTCGTCTCCTGAGCTCCAATGCATCTAAAGCAATCTGTAAATATGCTTGGTCTAGCCCGAGCATTATAATAAAATAACACCAGAGTCATCCTGGAAATCCAGCATGAGAAAACACACCCAACTAGATTTTTAAGATATATAAACCTTTGAAAATTAAGGTATCTCGAAAGACCACGCCGCACATAAACACGAACGGGTTTTTACCTTACGATAACCAAAACATTTCATATGAAATTCTCTGATATTATAATTGTGTTTAATATACAAGTAATTATTAATCATAGCCGAAATTGTTACATTAATTAAATTCCAGCATACTAGGTTCTACAATCAAAACCGAAGGCTTGTATTGGAGAATGGATTCCAACTATGAAAGGGTAAGGGTCTATCCACCGAATCCATACACCTCTAGTTCAAGTGTACGGGAGGTTACAACATGTTGCACCTCTGCTACTCGGGATCGGCACTACCCTCTTCTTGAAAAGCACTGAATATTATCACCACTTTGGTTTCAATCAACAACCACACAATGGGATCCTGAAGCATACATGAATATTGCTCTAGATTTGGGATGATCATACCCTACTTGGATGTGACCCACTTAGCCTTGTCGCATATCCCTAGTTTATTCATTTCCCGAGTGTGAGGCTCGAAGATGCCACGCTCTTACCATTTATATAGCACTTCCCACTTGGAATGTTAACACTGCCCTCCAAGCAACAATGCAATATCAGTATTCACCCATACAAGTTCGTTCTAGGACTGAACGAACACTTGAAAACTCCATCTCCAATTCCATCATCTTCAAGGTGTCTTCATGTGACGCCCCACCTCAATACCCAAACTAGCCAAGAACATTACGGAGTAATGCTGTCAACTAGCACGGAGAATAAGGCTGTTGAGGAGCGACCATCCATGTAACTTCTTTGTGCGAGCACCGATATGTCAGATCATAAAGCATGCATTTCATTTAAAGAGGAAATCTGACATACCGATATAAACTCAAAGCTATCACACGGTGGCTGTATAAAATCTTCGGAAACAAACATAGAAATAATCATAACACAAATCAGTCACAGACATCCATATCACAAAGGCGGAAAAAGATATGAATATATATAACACATGAAAGTGTACATCAGAGTAGTGGTCAGAAAGATCCACGATAATACAAAAAGAATAGCAACATGTGCTATACAAAAGAATACATCAATGAGTCGATATCTCAAATGTGTACAACAAAAACTACTAGTCTAAGTAGTTAGCCAAAAGTCAGAGTAATCCCAAGAGAGAAGTCAAGCAGAAGCACCTGTAACATCTCGGTCTGACCCGAGTATTATTTATAAGAAAATAATAAACGGATCAGTCTAGCTATAAATATCAGATAATATGGTATATAAATAAAGACATGGCATGAACATGTAGTAATAGTGATGGCATACTACTATAAGTATGTAATTGAAAATCAACAAGAGATTAATCAATATCACAAGAATCTTCTCAAAGATAAAATAGGGTATCATACCCTAAACTTGTACTCATAACAAGTCAATGACACACGAATTCACCAATGCACAAAAATGATAAACACATCAATGAAAATCATGAAAATTGATGAAGCACAAATTCCAGAAATCAACACACGAAATCCAGAAATCACATAAAAAGGGGGAGGCCTATCACAAGAACGGGAGCATGAAAACTCACCAACACGTATAACACAAGAACGAGAAGTTATCTCATGGAAGCTATCCATTAAATTTTGACACACGAACGGCCCGAAGACCATGGGGCGCTACCCCACATATGTGATGGTGAAACATCACACAAACGGGGTTTAGTCTCCCTCGTAGACAAAGAGACATCGCACAGTTTCTAGTCTAAATCACAAAGATGACCGTCATGATCATCAAGAAGTGTCAACCACACCAAGCTAGTAAATATATGAGTTTAGCTTCATGTCCCATAACCACTTGCTTAACTTAAATATTTACGAACAAGTTGTAGATCTTCACTAGAAAATTGTCACAAAAGGGTTCAATCGAACAAGTCCAAGAGCTAACCGACGAAGTGAACGCGAGCGTTTCATACCACTCGTTTTACTAAGTCGTTTAATTCGATTTCTCATCCGAGTGAAGTAAAGGCTTATATATACTAATAGATTGGAAAACGGTTTTATAAACGAGTTTGGTATTAAAAATAGAGTTGAAAATGTTTTGATAAAAGAGTTTTGATATTTACTACTAGTATTGAAACCTTCATATTTTTAAAGTGACATAACACAAAAATGATTGTAGAACAATCAATCACAGAAATTCACATACGAAGACGTGAATAAAATCCAAGGAAATCAGCTTAAAATACATCAAAGTGGAAGTCCTGTTGAATGTTTTTCAGATAAGATCCCCTACGGAGGGGGGGTCCAGGGGGGGTGGCAACCCCCCCAAGGTGGGGGTGCGGGGGCAACACCCGCTACGGGGTTCGACCTGCCCGGTCAGGTCGCAGGGGTCCAAGGGGCAGCACCCCGTCCAAAACGGTACGACCTAGTGAAGACAAGCGACCTAGTGGTTGCGACCTAGAGGTGTTCGCGGGTTAGCAGAAGCGAGCGACCTAAGAGAGGCGAGCGACTTAAGGGACTCGCGACCTAACAAGGTAATAAGGTCGAGCGACCTACGACCTAACGAGGTAAAGGCCTAACGACCTAGTGAAACACGCGACCTAAAAGGTATGCGACCTAATGCGTCATGCGACCTAATTTTAAAAAGGTGGGTGACTTAACAAAGTGGCCGAGCGACCTACGAGCTAGCGACCTACGAGCTAGCGACCTAGCGACTGAAGCACAGCGAGCGACCTACGACCTAACATAGCCGCGACCTAGTACCTCCGAGTGATGTAAGGTCGGAAACGACCTAACGACCTAGAGTTGCTTCGACCTAGTGCTGCCAAGTGAAATAAGGTCGGAAGCGACCTAACGACCTAGTGTTGCCGCGACCTAGGGACTGAAGCAGGAACGAGCGACCTAGGACCTAGGCGAGCCACGGCCTACGACCTAGCGACCTATTTCCATGCGACCTAAGCAAGAACGAGCTATAAGCAGGCAGCGACTTTTCCACGCGAACGGCCTACGACCTAGCGACCTAACGAAGGCAGTGCGACCTAAACGCAGGAATTCGCCAAGAACGCTAGAAATTGGAGTTTTTCGCCAATCCGATCCAAACCAAATGCAAATATGCATGCTAAGGTGATAGGAATTCCTTTCCAACAGTCCAAGATAGTTATAGACAAGAATGTGAGATAAAAATCTCACCTTTTCCACGAAATTGATGATGGAGAGCTTAAGAGCAAAGCAAGAATCAACCACAAGCTTGAACCTATGTTCTTCTTCTTGAATTTGGAGTTTGATGTTGAATTTACTAAAGATCTTGAGCTTGGAATTTTAATTTCCCATTCCCTCCACCATTTTTGATAAAGCTTGAAGTTTTTGATCAAGTGATGAAGAGGAGATGGGTTGGGGCTGAGTTAGAAGAAGTTCAGCCCAAAGCAAAAAGTGACGAAAATTTCACTATCTCCAAACATATCGAAGTTTACACTCAAAAAGATCGCAAACGTCATTTTGAACTCAATGGAAGTGGTCTCGAGTCCTAATTTGACCGTATGCAAAAAGTAGCTTTTCGGACTAACATCCGACTAACGATAAAATATTTAAATAAAATATTTAAATATAAAATCGACAAATATGCGGGTTGTTACACTTCACTTCAAATGCTTGAGTTGTATCGAAGTGGTTTTCGAATAACATATCCGATCCAAGTTTCTTTGAAACAACATTCGACGGTTTTTGGTAAACTCAATCCTGGTTCTTTAGGAAATAAATAGTCAAAGATAAGATGCAAGATCACCTCCTAACCATTAATGGATGGATTTCCTTATCATTTATCCTAGAAGAATGAAACGAGATTTACACGCATAGTAAGCATCATCGGAGATGGTTGTGCCATATAACTCACGTGTTTCTTCTAGATATTTCAAAAGTTACTTTTGGTCCAAATTCCGATAGTCGGTTATTTAACTATCGAATAACAAATATTCAATCAGGGATTTAATTCCATAGGACAAACAAACATTTGGTTAAGCACCAAGCAACACTAAGCCTCCTTAATTAATCTTTTTATTAATTAAAACCATCTTGTAAATGCTTGTATCAAAATACTTTTACAAAGATGTATTCACAACCCTTATAACTTCAATACTTAGAAAATATTCATATACTTATCTCAACGGTATAAGTATATTTGCCAAACACTGAGAAAGTTCTGCTTTTTACCAAATTCTAAAATCATTTATAAACTCCATTATAAATTTCTAGAACCCTTTATAAACCATTTATAAATTATTTCCCAAGTCATTTATAAACCCTTTATAAACCATGTAATTATTTATAAAACTCCTTTTAATAAATCTCTAAACCCATTTCTAAAATTCATCCATAAATATCCATCTATTTATAAACCTCTTTACCTTATAAATAATCTTCCTTTAACCTTCAAACCATTTTATAAGCTTCTCTTATAAAAATCTAAGTCCGTTTATAAAACTCTATTTATGAATCTCGAACATCATAAATAAATAATTTTTAAATTTTAACATCTTAAAATATAATAATTTTTAATTCAGAATATTATGAATAAAATAATCGTTAACCTTTACCACATAAATAATGATAATAAATAACCAAAATATTATTAATAATCATTATTATTAATTTCAAATCATACTAATAATTTAAACAATTAATCCTCCAAAATTATTTAAATATTTATAAACAACTTTAAGCAATATTAACATGAATAACCAACTTTAAGACATAATATATTCCTTGATAAAAATCCATTCTTAAATTTTAAACCCAGTCATTTTCATATTTATAAAACTATATTTAAGAACCTCTTTCCATTTTATAAAACCTCCTTTCATAAAAACCATTTATTTATGAATTCCATTTATAACTTTATTACCTTTGTGAATCTCACTTATTCATAAATCTCTTTTAAAACATCAATCACCATCTGTTTTAATGTGAATTTCATATGGATAAATTCCTTTTATAAAACCCATTTATTAAACGATAATAGTGTAGGATCGATTTCCCCCTAGAGGGGGGATGAATAGTGTGATGCTAATAATAATAAAAATTAATGTGGAAATATATATATATATATATAAAATTGCAGCACAGATAACAACAGAATAATAAAAGCAAAAATAGAATATCACAGATTTACCCAGCTTCGGCAAAACCTTGCATACGTGCTACCCCTAAGGTTTCTACTAGAAATTAAACAGTCAGACGCTTACACACGTAAACTTACAACACCCACTAACGACTAACCTAATTCTATGCTCAAAACCTTGCCACAACTCAGCCACTGAGTTGCGAATTCTCGAACTATAAAACCGTAGTTCGTAAACAGCTTAAAAAATAGAGTTTTGAAACAATAGGTGTAATTTAAAATAAATAAAACAACTTAAACCCTAGCCCAAATAAAATAGGTCGGCCCAAATTATAACTTGAGAAAATAAAAATCGTCTCCCCTTTGTGCTTTCTTTTTTATACTTCAGCCCGTAACTCTTTTAGTCCATGCCGTTCCTTTTGCGATCTAGGGTTTGTTGAAATTTGAAGCGTCGATTCAAATCAATTTCCTCAGTTAGCTTCGATGCTCCTTGTTGTGTGTTCTTCAATTTACTTGCGATCGCTTCACTTGTGTTGAGCTCAAATGGTATAAAACTGGTATGCGATTGACCCTTTTTCGATATTGATTATTGCTCGAACTTGATTCGAGTTTAATGATTTATTCTCTGATTTGTTCTAAGTATGCTCACTGATTTTAGTCTTGAACTTGAATGCACAAATTTGCCGATGATGATTATTGGGTATTTATAGGGATTAAAACCCTAAATCATCGTTCGTATTTTTTTGTTTGAATTCTTCACGTTTCTTTGCTCGGCCATTGATTTTCGATTGAACGATGTGATTAATCTGACTTGTTCATCTTATCATTATTTGAATTTGCTTTCCGTCCTTTACTGCTTTGACTTTGGCATCGTTTTCTTATGGCTCGATACTTGAATTTTAGATGATCTGGACTTTGACTTGTTCACGATTGACTTGCTGGCAATTTTTGAACTGCTGTTTTATTCTCTTTTCGAACCATGACTTTATTCATGACCCACGGCTTTGAATTTCTTCATTTTTATATACTTTAACTGGTTCGAACTGTCTTCATGTTGCTGGAGTCTAGTGAAGTTTGAAATGGTCTTTATGAGTATATACATATATACATACATGTATGTATATGTGTGTGTGTGTCTACACTTGAAATTATTCATGTCTCTGTTTCATGTTCGCTTATATGTGTTCACAACCGTTTTGTTGCAGTTTGGTTGGTATGTTGATCTGGTTCACTACTTTGAGTCTTCATGTGTATGTTTGGACTGCTGCATCTCCCTGTAAAATTGTATTTATGAACTCTGGTTGCATTGTGAAGTGTCCACTGCTCTATTGCTTTGCACTTTGGTCCATGGTTTTGTTCATGTCTCTGAAACTGATATATATATATATATATATATATATATATATATATATATATATATATGCATACAAGTCTGGTTCAAGTATTTTGCATCCATGTGGTCTGCATTGTGTACATGTCTTGATTTAAGACTTCATATTGCATTTCATTTACTCTGGGTTGATACACTTGGTTTTGGTATGAGTTGTTGTATGTGTGGTGGTGTTCATGTTGCAGTTGGTTCGGGTTAGAGTCTGTTATCATTTGGGCCTGAATCTGGTCTATGGTTGGCCTTGCATTTGAAGTCTGTTGTAGTTGAATATGATCAAGTCATGTTTGCTGAGTCCTTTCTTTTGTAGACTGATTCACATGTTGTTTGGTCTAATTTCTTTGATTCTAGTTCAATTGCTTTATGTCGAATAGACCAGGTCTATGTTGTATCCCTTTTGTAGCTTGTTAGTCCATTTGGCATTCATGTTTATCATGTTGTAGCTTGTTCGTGTCTGGTTTTGTCATTTCATTTCTCTGGTCCGGATTTGTTGTTTCCTCTTATTCATATGCATTGGCTTGTTGTATATGTTGAATGTTTGCACTGGTTTGTTTTTGACATTGAACTTGTTCATTTGGACTGGGTTGCCTTGGCAGTCTGAAACTCGAGATGCTATCTTGTTGTTCTTCGTACATTTGCAACCTGGATTGGTTTATTTGTGTAGTCTTGTGCATATTGTTGATTTTGTGTTTGCATTTGAGTCATATGGTCACCACTGCTTGTCAAACTTGAAGTCTTGACAGAAGTCTTGACACACTTGTCTTTGTGTATATACCTTGTTGTACTGGTTTGTGTTTTCATGTTGGTCGAGACTCATATGCGTCTGAACTGATATATGTGTGTTCATGCATGTATGCTGGTGCCTTGTTGAGTGCACATGTATTTGAACCTATCTTATAGTCTGTTTCATTTTATATTCATGTGTACCGATGTCTCTTGGCTGAAATTCGAGGTGCTGAGGCAGTGCACATGTGTATGTGTACACATGTGTATATGCAGGCTCTAGTGTATTTGAAACTTTGTGACTTGTTTTCGTATTTCACCTGAGTTGAATCCAGCCTCGGCTCAGGTTTGACCTTGTGCTCACCTATCCCTGCAGTTTTATCAAGTGTATATCGGTATGCACGGCCTTGTGACATGTACAGTGATACACTGTGCATGTTACAAGCTGTTCGTGTAAGATGAATTCAAAATAAATGATGACGAACAACCTAAATAACTGAGGCAAATAAAATTTTCAAACACACACTTTTATTGTACACTGTAAAATATTTCTTTTTCAATTTTACTGCGTCAGTGTTTATTTTGCAGATAATTCAGATGCTGGATACAAACTGGAATAGAGTTAAAGAACAAATGCGAGTGAATGTGTGATATGTAGTGAGATAATAAATTGTAAAATGAAATTTGTGATGTAATCGAAATTGTAATGTAATTGAAAAATGTATGTGTAGTGAGAGCTCGGATTTGTACTATTTGGGTTTGTAATAAAAAATTTGTTTGAATAAAATATTTGTTTGAATATGAATTCTGTGTTATTTATTTTATTCATCAAATATTTATTTAATTATGTGAAAAATAAAATAGTACAATAACAAATACATTTAAATGATTTTTTTTTTATTATAATCAAACAAAAATCATATACTAACATATTCAACAAATAGTTTCCTTTAATTTATAAACCCCTTTATAAATTCATACTTTTATTAACAAAATACGATTTTTCAAATCTTCACTTCCTTCGTAAAAATATCACTATTGTAAATTATCTCATTTATAAATTTCACATTTATGAATAAATCATAATATATGTACCTATATACATATATATCACTTTATACAAAGATGATTAATAAATGTTATTTCAAAAATATTTCTATTTCCTTTTCAAAACACATCCCTTTATTATAGAAGACGGACTTATTCTCTAAGATTTTAAAAATCTAAAATTTTACAGTTCGGTGATATTTATTTAAAATATTTTATAAAACCATAAATTTATAATATCTAAAATCACACTTTCATTTTAGGAAAATTATTTAAAAACATATAAAACTTCCAAAACCAACTTTGAAATCCCGTTTAAACCAAATCATTATTTATAGTATTTTAAAATACCAAATATGAGGCCCGGTGCTACTAAAGAACTAATTAAGCAAAGTTATATCCATGTCATCAATATGGCATTCAACGAATCATATATCACTATATATGGGAAAATAAAGTCAACAGTGTGAGGAATACATCTAGATCCCTCCAACATGTCCCCCTGCATCATACAGAGTATATAATCATAAAATATAAATCAATCGCTTCAAAGCGGGATTTGTATACAAAGGGTCATCCGCTCTTACACGGGAACGTAATAGGATCTCATCCGCTCCAATAGACGGGAATATATCCAATCCAACTAATAATAATTAGTAAATTATCCAAACAATCAATAACTATCAAAAATAAATATCAAACATCCAATAGATAATTTTTATCGACTAAAAATATTTTTGGTTAACCAAAAAGGTGAGATTAATTCGCTTTGATTTTTAATAGTCGCCAAACATTTCTTTTTGAATTAAAATTGAATGGACATTCAATTTTAACCCAAAATTCCCACTAGCTCCAAATCCATCCAATCTATCTTCATAGCGTAGTGCTTGCTGATTCGAACGCAATGCAACTCATCGCACTCGAAATGGACCTCGTACGAGCAAGTTATGAATTATTAATCATACGATATAATTAATTTTAAAATTAACATAATTAATTTAAGTTTAAACAATTAAATATTTCTCAACAGCTCCCTCCTTCCTCACCCCTCTACGTAAGACTTCCAAGCGCCTCATTATATTTATATTTTTTTATATTTTAATCGACGCATGCCCCACACCTTGTGCTGAGTGGCCGCCGCCGCCGCCTCGACCGCCGCCCCAGCCCCCTGCCACACGCGCACCTTGCGCTCAAAAATCGCAACCCAATCCACACGACCTGCTCAACGAACGCGAGCCAATAACGGACACCAAGGAGCGAAATTTGATTATCCCTCCGTTGAATCTTTTCGTAGAGTCAAGCTCTACAATTCTCTAGTTGGACGTTTCGCCCTAAAACGGCCTCTAGTGGCTCCGATGGATGAGAGCCGTTGGATGAGGGGATTTTTGATTTGAGAATTTGAAGTTTTTGCCAACTTTCTTTCTCTGGTTTGAACCAGTTTTATAAAGAGAGGGTGGTATGGTGAAGTATGGAGTGAATAGGGTGAAGTATGGGTTGAGTGTACGGTGAAGTATGACCTTAAAATATAGGGTTTATATATATATATATATATATTATTTTATTCTAAAATTACATACCCAAAAATCTCGAATTCCAAACGAGACATGCCGTTTGGCATTTTATATGTTATACCCAGTCTCGAGCTCTAGTTTGATCGTATGCAAAAGATAGCTTTTCATACCCAATTGTTATATTAAATTTCCGAAATTAATTTCTACGCATTCTGAACTCGCATGACCAAATGATACATCCATTCGCTACGAAATTCGACAGCATATAAAAATATACTATTACGGATCTAATGGAACTTGTTTAGTCGAAATCCAAGACAATGTCCCAGAAGGCTATTTTTATATGTTAGTTAAAATGATAAATTCCAAAAATAAGTTTAAACACTTTTAAATCAAATTTAAAAGTTTACTATCTTCATCTCTAACAAAATAGAATTTAATAAGCTTTGAAATTATCTTTATTCAATCAAATCCAAGCTTCATACCTTAAATATTTCCAATATTAAATTCAACAATTTAATTATCAAATAAATTGCTATATTTGAAAGTCAAGTTATTTAACTTATAAAAATAACTTTTCAATATTTAAAATCAGTTAAATGTTCCAAATTTGAATGAATGAAATTCTGGGTCGTTACACTCTTTCCCCCTTAAAAAGAATTCTATCCCCAAAATTATCAAGTAAGGAAAATTGTAACATCCCGTATCTAAAGGCCAAAATCTAAGCGCTATAGATGTTGCAGTCATCTATAGTATTAACTTCTAGTGACAAAATACGGTAATGCTAATGGTATCTATAATATCAGAGCACTTTAATATGAACAAAATCACAGATTTCCAAAAACAACATTTTACTGATTACATTTAAAAAACAAATTCATATCCAAGTTACATAATCCCAAAACACTTCGTAGGAAATGATCAAATATATCAATTACAAAATATGCTAAGAGCGACATATGATGATGTCCCCTTGGTTGATCAAAGCAATATAGTCATATCTCACTTATATACATAGCAGAATCAAAAAAAATAAACTACAATTTCTAATTAGCTATCTAACAGCCACATGCTCGTCTTCGGAAGCTTTATTCGCCAAAATCTCAAAACCTGAAAACCTCAACCCTCAGCCTACTCAAATCAATTTTTAGCACCCGAGAGGTTAAGGGGAAACAAAAACTTCGAGTCAGTTTTGACTCTTTCAAAACCACTTTGGGTTATACTTCAATTGAGCAAAAGGGTCATTAAAACCATTTAAGTTGAAAGCCTACCTTTCAAAAGCATTCCTAAGTAAAGAAGTGATGGTGTCGAAACCATCCCTTCAAAAGCTGTAGAGACGTGGGCGGATTTTAGAAAACAAGTAACCCTTTCGAAACCCTCTGGCTCGAAAGGTAAAAAGGTGACAGCAAAAGGCATCGACTTAGTCGAAAGCATTTATTAAAAACAAAGACGCAACCCAATCAAAACCATTCCTTTTAAATCCATTTGACTTAGTCGAAAGATTAACCAAGTTGAAAGCTACTTAGTCGAAAGAAAGCAGACGCATTTTCCATTAAAAGCAAAGTGATGCCTCAACCCCTTTGGAACCCCTGGTTTCCACACTATTCCTTCCGCCTACTTCCAATTCACTATGTACCAGTTCCCTGATACCATGTGCATTGGTTTCGACTATGTCAGAGGCGAAGGTAAAGAGGCGGAACTTAGTGCCAACAGGGTCGAAACAGTGAAAAACATATTTATTTGTCTTTTTAAACTATTTCTTTTGTACCTAACCTGTCTAAATCTGATTGGTTGCCATTGTACTTTTTCAAAAGTGCTGCCAATTTTCAGAAATAACAAATTCAATTTTTTTTACAAAGAGCACCTTCTCCTTTTATAAATATATAAAACATTTAAGTCCCATACCTTAAATAATTTTATATATCCATTATAACACTTAGGAAAAATCTACAAAAATTCCAGAAAATCTTTTTTAATATGTTTTCTAACATATAAAAAAATTTAGACCTAAATATTTTATTAATTTACTGTAAATAATTTATAACATAAAGTAACCTTTTCTTTACTAGAAAATTCATATAAATCCACGAAAATTCTAAAAATTGACACGCATCTCCAAAATATAATTTCTGGTCTTCATAAAAATTCGCAAGGCATTTGGATGTCATTTAATAGGGTTTTTTTACCTTAAAACATATCATAAAATCAATATGAACATGTATAAATCATCAACAAGTATATATAATCATTCCATTATTCAAAAACAGGGCAAAACATTGCAAATCATTTCGGATTTTTCCTTAAAACAAAAAATAAAACAAATGAGAGATGTAAACATTATTCACCTTAGCTTTAGAGATTAAAGATATGAGATTTGAATGATTTGATGTTGATTGCTTTTCCTCTCTCTTTCTTTCTCTTTCTCTTGTTAATAGTGGCCGGCCTTAGCTTTTAAAATTATCAAAATGAAATGAACATGTAGTATAATACACAGCCAAGGGATATAGATATAGGAATGACATCTTTCCTATTTTACCCTCCTATATTACATTTTAAACACTTCTTTTAATTCGTTGGTTAATGGCACGACTACCACTTAACTAAATCAAATCTCGATCTTTTAATCAACACATTATTTTATTTTATTTACCTAATTAAAAATTATAAATAATGTTATCAAAATATGAGTACAAACTCCCCTCCTTATAGAATTTTTTCCCTGAAATTAGATAAGGTACACACAAATCAAACAAAGAGGTAAAGCATACCATCAAATAAATCAAGATAAGCATCTTTAATCCTGTTCTCAACCTCCTAAGTATAGTCTCTTTAATCGTCACTCCACTGGACTTTGACTAATCTGACTTTCTTGGTTCTAAGCCTCTTTACATCTTTGGCAACTATACCAACAGGTTTTCTCATTGTGGTCAAGTCCGGTTCTACTACTAAGTCATCTAGCACAGTTGGTGCAATAGCAGTCTTCGGGTCTCTAACGCACTTTCTGAGATGAGAAACATGAAAAAAATCATGGACACCTGCCAAATTGCTCGGTAACTAAGCTCTAAATGCGAGTTTACCGTCCTCTCAACAATAGGAAAAGGTCCAACGAATCTTGGTTCCAACTTCCATGATCTTCCAAATCTGATCACACCCTTCATCGGTGACATCTTATTAAAAACCTGATCTCCAACTGAGAACTCTGAATATTTCCTTCTGCTATCTGCATAACTCTTCTACCTAGACTGAGTCTCCTTCTTTCTAACTCGAATGACCTCAATCTTCTCTGCGACTTCTCTTACTAAATCTGGACCAAGAACCAACCTATCCCCGATCGCTAACCAACATACGGGAGATTTGCATGGCCTTCCATACAAAGCTTCAAACGGTGCCATCCCAATATTAGTCTGATAACTGTTGTTATACGAAAACTCGATTAAATGCAGATGGTCTTCCCTTGATCCTCCAAAATCTAGAATACAAGCTCTTAACCAATCCTCCAAAATTTTGTTAACTCTCTATGTTTTCCCATCTGTCTGCGGATGGTAAACGGTACTCATTTTGAGCTTGGTTCCCAAAACTTCCCGCAGACTCTTCCAGAACTCCCTAGTAAATAAGAAATCTCTATCACTTACTATACTACTAGGAATTCCATGCAGTCTAACCACATTCTTCATGAAAATTTTTGCCAAAACAGGTGCCGTCCTAGTTGACTTAACTGGAATGAAATGGGCACTCTTGGTCAACCTATCTACTATGACCCATATACTTTCATTTCCTCTACTCGTCCTTGGCAACCCGTCAATAAAATTCATAGAGATAAAACCCATTTCCATACTAAAATATCCAATGGCCGAAGCAATCCACTTGGCTTCTATTATTTGGCCTTTGCCCGTTGGCAATTCAAGCACGGCTTTACACACAAGCCAATATCCCATTTCATACCTTTCCAGAAGAAACTCCTCTTCATATTTTGATACATCTTAGTACCTCCTGGATGAATAGAGAACTTCGAACGATGGCATTCCTCCAAGACTTCTTTCCTTATGTTTCCTACACCTGGAACACATAATCTTCCTTTTTTTCTCAAACACCCATTTTGGTCAAGGCTGAAGTCCTTCAGGTCATCGCTCTCGCTTTCATCTCTTAGCTTCCTGATCTGATCAGCTAACATTGGATCCTCCATCTATTAAGAAGCAATCCTTTCGATCATCACTGGTCGAACTTCCAAACAAGACAATATAACTATATCTCCACTAGACCCAGCCTCAGATCTCCACTGCACTTTGTAATCTGCTAAAACTTCTAAATCTTTCCATTTAGCAATCATCGCCAAACTGCATTCTAATGTTTCTTGCTAAGTGCATCTACAACCTTGTTGCCTTTCCCTGGTGTGTACTCAATCCCAAAATCATAAGCAGCGATAAACTCTAACCATCTCTGTTGTCTCATGTTCAGCTCCATCTGAGAGAACAAATACTTCAACAACTTACGATCTGTATATAACTCAAACCTCTCTTCCAAAAGGTAATGTCTTTACACCTTCAATGCAAAAATCACTGCAGCCAATTCCAAATAATGCGTTGGATATCCGACCTCATGCGGTTTAAGCTGTCTAGAAGCATAGGCAATCATTTTACCTTTCTACATCAGCACAGCTCCTAATCCTATTCCACACGCATCGGTATAAACCACCAAATCATGATTCCCTTCTGGAACAACCAACACAGGTGCATGGGTCAATAAGTGTTTCAAACTCTGGAATGCTTCCTCAAACTTATCGGTCCACACAAACTTCACATCCTTTCTCGTTAGTTTGGTCATCGATGCTGATATCCGCGAAAAATCCTTAATAAACCTCCAATAATAACTAGCCAACCCAAGGAAACTCTTTATCTCCGTCACTGTCTCGGGTCTCTTCCAACTATTCACTGCTTCAATCTTAGTCGTATCTATTGACAACCCGATCTCTGAGACTACATGACCAAGAAACTTCACTTCCTTCTTCCAGAAGTGACACTTTAAAAACTTCGCTTTTAGCTGATGCTACCTCAACGTCTCAAGCATCACTCTAAGATGAACTTCATACTCTCTTTCATCCTTAGAGTATATCAAGATATCGTCTATGAAAACCAACATGAACCTATCCAAGTGCTCTCGGAAAACTCGGCTCATCAAATCCACAAAGAAAGCTAGCGCATTAGTCAGTCCCAAAGGCATAACTAACCATTCGTACGACCCATACCTGGTCCTAAACATCATCAAAGGTATACTATCCTCTGCTACTCTGAACTGATGGAAACCTATCGCCAAATCTAACATAGAAAATACTTTGGCTTCATTCAACTGATCGAACAAATTGTCAATCTTGGGCAATGAATATCGATTCTTTATCGTTCTCTCATTCAACTTACGATAATCAATACATAGCCTCAACGATCCGTCCGACCGTTGAATATGCTAGTATATGATTTTTGTTTGATGATAATAAACATATATATACTCATTTAAATGTATTTGTTAATGTACTATTTTATTTTTACAAAATTAAATAAATATTTGCTGAATAAAATAAATAACACAGAATTTAAATTCAAACAGATATTTTATTCAAACAAATATTTTATTACAATTTTGAATTGTTTGTGTTCTCACTATATATATATACACAATTTTCAATTACAATACAATTTTGATTACATCCCAATTTTCCATTTACATTTGTGTAACGACCCGTAAATTTCGACCATTTAAATATGTTGATTTAAATTGATTTTTGTAATTTAATGTAAAAAGAAATGAAAATCTTATAATGTATATTGGAGCGAATGTTGGAAATTAAGTGTTGCATTGGTAAATATAATAAATTCTTGACAAATTGGAATGAAATCCAATTGAAGGAATAGTAGAAACCATTATAATTTGTTAATTAAATTGATTTATGCAATAAAACATTGTAACGGTAATTGTTCGTAAATTTAGGTAATAAGGTAGTACGTTATTTGGAAATAGAATTAATGATAGAATAACAACTATTATAAATTACCAAATTAATTGGTCAATGAATATATTTGGAATTAAAGTTCACATAAATATTAAGTAATTATGATGTTATTATTGATAATAAGTGTTACTAATTATTAATATAGTAACGGAAGAGTAAATGAAATGCAAGCGTAGAAACTTAAGCTAAGGATTAACAATTTAAATGAAATGTCTTTTAAATAGAGTACTATAAATTGTCATACTAAGCTAAGAATTGAATATAAGGAAACAAAGGCAAATAGTAAATCAATCAATGAATTTATATAGATTGTAAAGTTATAATGATAAATAGTAATTGGATGTCTTGTACGAAGTTATAATATTGTGTGAATTTTTAATAAAGAATAACTAGAATGAGATTCAAATTTGTATATGAATGGAAAGTTGAATAAAATTCTAATGAATGATAATAATGAAAAACGTATACAATCAATGTAGGTAAGTTATTACAATGTTGTTGTAATTAATAAACGTTTCTTTAATGGTGGTTAATAACATAACGGAAGTGTGAATGTAAAGTAATTTATGAATATATATTTGGCGATTAAATCAAATCAATCTATGGAATTAAATTTTAAATTAATTGGAAGGAAATATGTAATAATTGCATTTATTTGTAAGTGGATGAAATTTATTTCTATATAAATTGAATATTAGAATAAGATGATAATTGTTAATGTAATGAGAGTAGGCCAATAATAATTCTTCCCATAAATTGATAATCGACTCAATAATGTAATACTATCCATAATAAGGCAATTAGATTGATGATAGAATGGAAAGTCTATTAAATGGAAATATTGAAAATAAAATTTGTAATTTCTAAATTTTGGAAATTTGAAGCAAGGGTAGTAATTATTGTAATAATTAAATGGGAGTCAACTAGAACTTAATAAACCTTAATGTATATTAATGAAATTGTGGCAATAGTCCAAAACTTTAATCATTTACCCATTCATTTATGCATTGAATTAGGTCTCAATCAAATAGCAACATTGGGCTGGTTATTAATAGCTTTTAAGTGAAATTAAAACGTTAATGATAACAAGTATTTTAAGAATTAACCATCTATTTAGTATATTAAATTATAACTGATAACCAATTGCAATAAATATAAATAATTATTACATTTACGTTAATTGAAGTAATATTTGAAACTTATGTAAATTCCATTTATAATATAACTATTGGTTGATATAGCATTTGTAAATCAAGATATATTAATATGTAAATTTTAGTAATTGGGTTTATTTCAAATAGATGAAATTTAATATTTAGATATTATGTAAATATAAATTTAGATGGAATTTAGAGATACTTACGTAATAAAGTATGAATCCAATGGTAGTCTCATCTATTGGATACTAATAGATTGAGAAATTGAATGAAAATCAAATAAAAAGAAATTTTTGCAAATTTAATTTATAATTTGCGAATATAATGAAAATTGAAATTTAATGTTGAAATGAATAAAATTGTTAACTCTAAATTTACATCTAGATTTGGTTTAAATTAATGTGAAGGGTTAAGAAAGTAAAAGCGATAAAGATTGTCAATTTCAGAATTTAAATAGGAAATTTGATTTAATTAATTTATTTTAAATTTATTTAATTAATATAAAAATAGCCATTTTGGCTACTGACCGGATTTCGACGAAACTAGTTTCATCAGATCCGTAACGGTGAATTATAATAATATTTCAAGTTTCGTAGTAATCGGACCTGTCGTTTGATCGTACGGACTCGAAACACCTTGAAATTTATGCAATTGAAATCAATTTGAAAATATTGATTTTTGCATAACTTCTTCATACGACACAATTTGAACCTGAAACCTTTTCCATTGCGTTTAAAATATTTTAAAACATCTATTTTGATATATGGGTTGACCCAATTTCGTTCCGGAGTCGAAATGGGCTTTTGGGCCATTCATCGTTCAACGCGTTTATAGATCGGGTCGATCTATCATATTTCGACTTTGCCTATATATATCCAGTTATAAACCCTAGCAGCCTCCATTCCTCATTTCTATACGTACTATTTCATTTGCTCTTCCTCATTTCCAATGGCTGCAAACCCTAATCTTCCCAATCCAATTTCAATTTTATAAAAAAAAAATTGCGGATCTGCAGCAACTTCGGGTCGCGCTTCGAGTTTCAGAGGCAAAAACGCTGCATCTACTTCGAGTCAGGAAGAAAATTACTCGGGTCTTCGGGTCGTTTTCGCAAAAACTCCAAGCAAGCACCGGGATTCTTAGGCGCCGGACCAGAGTTAAACCCGAAGTCGATCCAGCACCAGAATTTTTCAATCTTCAAAATTTCATAACTTTTGCATACGGACTCGGATTCATGCGCGGTTTGTTTTGCTGGGATCGTATTGAAATTCCGGACCTGATGACGCTAGTTTGGATGAATTCTGAGACGGTCAAATTTTTGGGTTTAAATTGAATTTAAATTCAATTTAAATTCAAAAGGTGAGTGTTTTAACCCACTTACAACTTCTAAGATTTCTTATGTTTGTTAAATTAAATTTTGATGTGATTTAAAATTTATCTATGATTGTTTGGGCATATATTTAATCATCATCTCAGTTAGATAGCATTTATTTAAATTAAATTGTTATTTAATTTTATTATTGCATATAATTTAACAGTTAAATTTATTTATTATTTCATATAAACTGCCAGTTAAAGAGTTATTAATTTTTATTGAATATAAACTATTCGTTGATGCCTGTTATATTTTATATGCTTTATATTGATGTTTTGTTTAAATTGGATGAAGATTGTAATAAATGGTTGTTTATTGATATTTGGATGAATGGATGCTATATTTTATATTGTATAAACTGCAAGTTATTATGCATTTTCATTCCATTCGGGATTGTGGTTTGAAATGATATATAACCATAAACTTTTATTTTTAAAATTACGGATTGAACTGATAAATATCTGTATCACTTGACCATAGGATAGAAAATTATATACATGCACCGTGGTCTATGTATAAAATATTTTAAAGTGATTTTCTATGGGTTTTGGAAAATAAGGGTTTATATATATACTAATTTTGATATTATATAAATATTATTTTATATATGGTTAAATTCTAAAATTTAAGCTATGTATAACTTGATGATGTTTTAAGTTTGATTTACGAATATTTCAAGTTTGAGCTTTATTTAAGTGATCTGGAATTTATTAAATAAATATTTCTAAACTAAATAATTGTAAATTGAATTAAGGTATATATAAGATTATCAGATTTGGTTGGGAATTTTGGAATATTTAAAGTCTTGAAATATATCAAAATTGAAATGTTTTATTGAAATTAAGGTATTATTGTTTTCAAAGTATTGGTTTTCGAAATTGTTATAACTTTGAAAGTAATATGGTTTGAAAAATGAATTTATTTGAAATAGAATTTATTTAAGAATTATCTGTGAATATATGGATTTGAAACCTATTGAAATTGAAAATTTAGAAATATGACTTCAAAATGTGGTTTGGATTTAAGATGATTTAAAAGAATATTTCAAGTTATCTAAATTTAAGAAAGATTAGTGATTGGAAATTTGGTTTTATTTAAATAAGATATTATTGAATTGTTTTGGAAATGGAAATGATATATTATTGAATTGAGTTTTGAAATGGAAATAATACATTGATAATTTGGGTTTGAAATAGTAATAATATTTTTGGTTTAAAGTATATACTATTTTGAAGTAAAGGATATGTTTTGAAATGGCAAAAATATTTTGGTTTTAAAGTATATACTATTTTGAAGTAAAGGATATGTTTTGAAAGGGCAATGATTGTGTTTTTAAAAGTATATATATTTTTAAATGACCACGGTGTTATAATAACGTTTGGTTGTTAAAGAGACCGGGATCGGTTATGGACATACTCTTTGTCGATACCGAAAACTACTTTGACAACTGTGTACGCGGTGGAGTTTCCAGAATGAAGTAAGATGGTGGCGACGATCCTAAGGTATATACGTGGACCCAACTCCCATGAGTTGGCATAAGGTGGCTAAAACAGGAGCAATCTCGGACCAGTGAGGTAGCACCTCTTATCGGACGCACTTCTTCGATACCATTCTATTACTTTGTGATTTTTGGTGGCCACCCTTGATTTGGGAGTGTTGTTCGAGGTGGACGGTAGTGGCTGCTATGCGCTCCATCAGTCCGTGTGCGTAATTGGTATATCTACCCTGGCATTGCCTTGTGTGTCATGTCACCTACCATATCGAGCCCACTACGATTTTGGTTTAAAGATCCGACCGCGTTAAGGTTCACCATCCCCTTAACGCTATTTTCTATATGATTATACTTTACTGATTAGACACTACTGTATATAGCGAATATTAGTACATAGTAGATAGTTTAACGGATCCTTAAGAGATGTGAATCCCGAACATTTCTTAAGTTACTGCACTCACGTTAGACAATGGATAGGAGATGTCAAACCCCGTAAACATCTTTGACGCCGTTTACACTCATATTTATTTCATTGATTTAACTTACATAAGATCTTTTAGTTCTGACTCGAGTGTTTTGTCTTTTCAATTCGCTCGGGTCAGCCTGAGCAGTTCAGGATTTGAAGGCCATATTTCTGAAGGACGAAGACGAAGATTTTATTATTTCTATTTGTTATATATTCTACTACACCATTGTATTCCGCTGCATAATTTTCATTCTCTGGTATGTGTAACTCTGATATGTATTGTATAAGTATAATCAAATGTTTTGTAAAACAGCTTCATGAACTGTTATTTGATTATTATATTTTATCGTTTCGCTGCAAGATTCTATTTTGTTTCTTTTATTTATCCACTTTTTCTTATTTACCACATAACAATCCACCCTTCTGTATGGTTTAAGTTGGCACGTGTGTCTGCTTAAGCATACAAAAAGGTGGGGCGTTACATTTGGTATCAGAGCTTTGGTTTAGCGATAAACCTTAGCCTTGTGGGGTTTGACTCTTTACTAATAGGGTAGTAATACCCTATGAGGGTCGCTGAGTGTATATATATGAGAGAGCGTATTTGTTAGTGCTATAAAAAGGTTTTAATATTGTGTTAATCGGTTCCGTTTTGTATTTATAAATTCTGGTTGGTGCATGGGATGCTATGACATCAATAAGGATTTCTAAACACTTAATAGGACAGACCGACATAATATTTGTTTTAATATAGGTGAATGAAATAACTTTGCCTATTATATTTTCTATATATAAAATTATTTTATAAAGATATATATTTGGTTGATGTGGATTGGGTGTTAGGTAATGAAAATATAAATAATAGTTGAAACTAAGTTGAAAATAAAATAAATGAAAACTGGAAATTTAGAGCTTAAGTTCCGGGGTTTTTGAAGATTTCTTTCAATTGATTTTGGAATATAATAATAATATTGTTAGAAGTATTTTCTGATATAAATATTTCAATAGAATTTGAAAGAAATGTTTTAAAAGAAATTCCACAAAGAAATAAGTTGTACTCCCCTCTTTGTCGCTGGAAAATAATTTCGGTGATGGCGGCCGCATCATCGACATTCATTTTCGAGTTTCAAAGTGGGAAGGCCACTGTAGTAGTTTTACTACAAGATTAATTTATTTTAAATTGTTTTAAATATAATTGGATATATAAATTATAAGTATATATATTATCTATTATTTTAAAATGATTTTGAATAAAACCCGGTATTTAATTCTTAAGTTTCCATTAATAAATAGTCCTAATTACTAAAGTGAATTGGAACGTAGGTAATGAATAAATTGAAACCTCTAAAGGAAATAAGAGATTTAAATGCTAGGTTATAAATGGTATTAAATGAAAGTTGAAATTGTAACCTATGAAATAAAGGAAATAATTATTGAACATTAAAATAATTAAAGGAAATGAGAAAACTTGTATAACTTTCAATTTCATTTTTTAAAAGCATAAATATAACTTACCAAAAATTTATAAAAGTTGAAAATGTTTAATAAGAAAATGTATAGTAAATTGTACAAGTAAACTTATGTAATGAAATATTCAGTAAATTTCTTTTATTAATAAGAATTAAAGTATAACTGTTATGCCAAGTAACTAAAATTGAACATGAATATTATTAATAAATGAATAAATAAAATCAAGTAAATGAATAAATATGCAAAGTAAATTAATTTAAAAATGAATAAATGAAATTAATAAGTATTGATGTTCTAGTTGTTATGGACTTAAATTTTATATATAAATAATAATAAACTTTAGTAATAGGTTGAAGTTACCTTAGAATAAAAGATGAATACTGAAAATGACTGTAAAACTTAAGAAATAAATTTACCTACCAAGGAATTTGGTTGAATGGATAAAAATAAATAATGAATAAAGAGGAAATCAAACAACAATATATGGAATGAAATTAATGAACTTGATCTATTGTTGAATTTATTGTTTGTTTGGCTTATGGTTGTTTGGGCAAGGATACTTTAATATTGTTTGGATGTAGGAATAATCTATTTAGTTTCACCTAAGACTGCTAAGTGAAGGGTACACTTAGTAGTTTATTCTTCATTCTGTACAATTTAAAGTTATGAACCTGAACAACTATTTGTTTTGTTTGATATGAATGAATGATTGATTTTATGGTTGTATGCCTTGTTGCAAGTGTTTGTGTATTGATTTTTGTTGTGATTGAAACAACCTTAAATATTTCATCTTATATAATTGTTAACCCATTTAGATTATATAAGTAAAATGCAGGTTATGGAAGCAATTGTTACTGCTTTTGGTTCCATAAATAAGCGTTAATTGCCCGACAAATAGGTACGTTTTTGGATTACGGTTTATAGCGCTATTATATTGTTTTTCCCGTGTTGGGATATTAAATTTTGGATATTATATGTTATATATTGTATATTTTGATATTATATTTTCTCCCGAGCCTCTCCGTACAAAGGAGACTCTACCGAAATTTTCCGTAAAATTTTGGACTTAGAAATTATTTTGAAATGTTTTCCAAACATTATAAAAAAAAGATTTAAGGGTTATAAATGGGTATATTTATTTAAAGTAATAAAATTTGTAAATTATTTGGTTATGAGATTATTATTTTGAATAAGACGTATTGTTTATTTAATCCACCTTTTCCTTTTTCCTTTTCGGGGATGAAAAGTTTTGAGTGGGGGAGAGTGTAACGACCCGTAAATTTCGACCATTTAAATATGTTGATTTAAATTGATTTTTGTAATTTAATGTAAAAAGAAATGAAAATCTTATAATGTATATTGGAGCGCATGTTGGAAATTAAGTGTTGCATTGGTAAATATAATAAATTCTTGACAAATTGGAATGAAATCCAATTGAAGGAATAGTAGAAACCATTATAATTTGTTAATTAAATTGATTTATGCAATAAAACATTGTAACGGTAATTGTTCGTAAATTTAGGTAATAAGGTAGTACGTTATTTGGAAATAGAATTAATGATAGAATAACAACTATTATAAATTACCAAATTAATTGGTCAATGAATATATTTGGAAATAAATTTCACATAAATATTAAGTAATTATGATGTTATTATTGATAATAAGCGTTACTAATTATTAATATAGTAACGGAAGAGTAAATGAAATGCAAGCGTAGAAACTTAAGCTAAGGATTAACAATTGAAATGAAATGTCTTTTAAATGGAGTACTATAAATTGTCATACTAAGCTAAGAATTGAATATAAGGAAACAAAGGCAAATAGTAAATCAATCAATGAATTTATATAGATTGTAAAGTTATAATGATAAATAGTAATTGGATGTCTTGTACGAAGTTATAATATTGTGTGAATTTTTAATAAAGAATAACTAGAATGGGATTCAAATTTGTATATTAATGGAAAGTTGAATAAAATTCTAATGAATGATAATAATGAAAAACGTATACAATCAATGTAGGTAAGTTATTACAATGTTGTTGTAATTGATAAACGTTTCTTTAATGGTGATTAATAACATAACGGAAGTGTGAATGTAAAGTAATTTATGAATATATATTTGGCAATTAAATCAAATCAATCTATGGAATTAAATTTTAAATTAATTGGAAGGAAATATGTAATAATTGCATTTATTTGTAAGTGGATGAAATTTGTTTCTATATAAATTGAATATTAGAATAAGATGATAATTGTTAATGTAATGAGAGTAGGCCAATAATAATTCTTCCCATAAATTGATAATTGACTCAATAATGTAATACTATCCATAATAAGGCAATTAGATTGATGATAGAATGGAAAGTCTATTAAATGAAAATATTGAAAATAAAATTTGTAATTTCTAAATTTTGGAAATTTGAAGCAAGGGTAGTAATTATTGTAATAATTAAATGGGAGTCAACTAGAACTTAATAAACCTTAATGTATATTAATGAAATTGTGGCAATAGTGCAAAACTTTAATCATTTACCCATTCATTTATGCATTGAATTAGGTCTCAATCAAATAGCAACATTGGGCTGGTTATTAATAGCTTTTAAGTGAAATTAAAACATTAATGATAATAAGTATTTTAAGAATTAACCATCTATTTAGTATATTAAATTAAAACTGATAACCAATTGCAATAAATATAAATAATTATTACATTTACGTTAATTGAAGTAATATTTGAAATTTATGTAAATTCCATTTATAATATAACTATCGGTTGATATAGCATTTGTAAATCAAGATATATTAATATGTAAATTTTAGTAATTAGGTTTATTTCAAATAGATGAAATTTAATATTTAGATATTATGTAAAAATAAATTTAGATGGAATTTAGAGATACTTACGTAATAAAGTATGAATCCAATGGTAGTCTCATCTATTGGATACTAATAGATTGAGAAATTGAATGAAAATCAAATAAAAAGAAATTTTTGCAAATTTAATTTATAATTTGCGAATATAATGAAAATTGAAATTTAACGCTGAAATGAATAAAATTGTTAACTCTAAATTTACATCTAGATTTGGTTTAAATTAATGTGAAGGGTTAAGAAAGTAAAAGTGATAAAGATTGTCAATTTCAGAATTAATATAAAAATAGCCATTTTGGCCACTGACTCGGATTTTGACGAAACCAGTTTCATCGGATCCGTAACGGTGAATTATAATAATGTTTCAAGTTTCGTAGCAATCGGATTTGTCGTTTGATCGTGCGGACTCGAAACGCCTTGAAATTTATGCAATTGAAATCAATTTGAAAATATTGATTTTTGCGTAACTTCTTCATACGACACAATTTGAACCTGAAACCTTTTCCATTGCGTTTAAAATATTTTAAAACATCTATTTTGATATATGGGTTGACCCAATTTCGTTCCGGAGTCGAAACGGGCTTTTGGGCCATTCATCGTTCAGCACGTTTATAGATCGGGTCCATCTATCTTATTTCGACTTTGCCTATATATATCCAGTTATAAACCCTAGCAGCCTCCATTCCTCATTTCTATACGTACTATTTCATTTTCTCTTCCTCATTTCCAATGGCTGCAAACCCTAATCTTCCCAATCCAATTTCAATTTTATAAAAAAAATGCGGATCTGCAGCAACTTCGGGTCGCGCTTCGAGTTTCAGAGGCAAAAATGCTGCATCTACTTCGAGTCAGGAAGAAAACTACTCGGGTCTTCGGGTCGTTTTCGCAAAAACTCCAAGCAAGCACCGGGATTCTTAGGCGCCGGACCAGAGTTAAACCCAAAGTCGACCCAGCACCAGAATTTTCCAATCTTCAAATTTTCATAACTTTTGCATACGGACTCGGATTCATGCGCGGTTTGTTTTGCTGGGATCGTATTGAAATTCCGGACCTAATGCCGCTGGTTTGGACGAATTCTGAGACGGTCAAATTTTTGGGTTTAAATTGAATTTAAATTCAATTTAAATTCAAAAGGTGAGTGTTTTAACCCACTCACAACTTCTAAGATTTCTTATGTTTGTTAAATTAAATTTTGATGTGATTTAAAATTTATCTATGATTGTTTGGGCATATATTTAATCATCATCTCAGTTAGATAACATTTATTTAAATTAAATTGTTATTTAATTTTATTATTGCGTATAATTTAACAGTTAAATTTATTTATTATTTCATATAAACTGCCAGTTAAAGAGTTATTAATTTTTATTGAATATAAACTATTCGTTGATGCCTGTTATATTTTATATGCTTTATATTGATGTTTTGTTTAAATTGGATGATGATTGTAATAAATGGTTGTTTATTGATATTTGGATGAATGGATGCTATATTTTATATTGTATAAACTGCAAGTTATTATGCATTTTCATTCCATTCGGGATTGCGGTTTGAAATGATATATAACCGTAAACTTTTATTTTTAAAATTACGGATTGAAATGATAAATATCTGTATCACTTGATCATAGGATAGAAAATTATATACATGCACCGTGGTCTATGTATATAATATTTTAAAGTGATTTTCTATGGGTTTTGGAAAATAAGGGTTTATATATATACTAATTTTGATATTATATAAATATTATTTTATATATGGTTAAATTCTAAAATTTAAGCTATGTATAACTTGATGATGTTTTAAGTTTGATTTACGAATATTTCAAGTTTGAGCTTTATTTAAGTGATCTGGAATTTATTAAATAAATATTTCTAAACTAAATAATTGTAAATTGAATTAAGGTATATATAAGATTATCAGATTTGGTTGGGAATTTTGGAATATTTAAAGTCTTGAAATATATCAAAATTGAAATGTTTTATTGAAATTAAGGTATTATTGTTTTCAAAGTATTGGTTTTCGAAATTGTTATAACTTTGAAAGTAATATGGTTTGAAAAATGAATTTATTTGAAATAGAATTTATTTAAGAATTATCTGTGAATATATGGATTTGAAACCTATTGAAATTGAAAATTTAGAAATATGACTTCAAAATGTGGTTTGGATTTAAGATGATTTAAAAGAATATTTCAAGTTATCTAAATTTAAGAAAGATTAGTGATTGGAAATTTGGTTTTATTTAAATAAGATATTTTTGAATTGTTTTGGAAATGGAAATGATATATTATTGAATTGAGTTTTGAAATGGAAATAATACATTGATAATTTGGGTTTTAAATAGTAATAATATTTTTGGTTTAAAGTATATACTATTTTGAAGTAAAGGATATGTTTTGAAATGGCAAAAATATTTTGGTTTTAAAGTATATACTATTTTGAAGTAAAGGATATGTTTTGAAAGGGCAATGATTGTGTTTTTAAAAGTATATATAATTTTAAATGACCACGGTGTTATAATAACATTTGGTTGTTAAAGAGACCGGGATCGGTTATGGACATACTCTTTGTCGATACCGAAAACTACTTTAACAACTGTGTACACGGTGGAGTTTCCAGAATGAAGTAGGATGGTGGCGACGATCCTAAGGTATATACGTGGACCCAACTCCCGTGAGTTGGCATAAGGTGGCTAAAACATGAGCGATCTCGGACCAGTGAGGTAGCACCTCTTATCGGACGCACTTCTTCGATACCATTCTATTACTTTGTGATTTTTGGTGGCCACCCTTGATTTGGGAGTGTTGTTCGAGGTGGACGGTAGTGGCTGCTATGCGCTCCATCAGTCCGTGTGCGTAATTGGTATATCTACCCTGGCATTGCCTTGTGTGCCATGTCACCTACCATATCGAGCCCACTACGATTTTGGTTTAAAGATCCGACCGCGTTAAGGTTCACCATCCCCTTAACGCTATTTTCTATATGATTATACTTTACTGATTAGACACTACTGTATATAGCGAATATTACTACATAGTAGATAGTTTAATGGATCCTTAAGAGATGTGAATCTCGAACATTTCATAAGTTACTGCACTCACGTTAGACACTGGATAGGAGATGTCAAACCCCGTAAACATCTCTGACACCGTTTACACTCATATTTATTTCATTGATTTAACTTACATAAGATCTTTTAGTTCTGACTCGAGTGTTTTGTCTTTTCAATTCGCTCGGGTCAGCCTGAGCATTTCAGGATTTGAAGGCCCTATTTCTAAAGGACGAAGACGAAGATTTTATTATTTCTATTTGTTATATATTCTACTACACCATTGTATTTCGCTGCATAATTTTTATTCTCTGGTATGTGTAACTCTGATATGTATTGTATAAGTATAATCAAATGTTTTGTAAAACAACTTCATGAACTGTTATTTGATTATTATATTTTATCGTTCCGCTGCAAGATTCTATTTTGTTTCTTTTATTTCTCCACTTTTTCTTATTTACCACATAACAATCCACCCTTCTATATGGTTTAAGTTGCCACGTGTGTCTGCTTAAGCATACAAAAGGTGGGGCGTTACATTTTGCACCTTACTACATATCACTCATTCACTCATAATTATTCTTCAAATCTATTCCAGATTGAATCCAGCATCTGAGTTATCTGCAAAATAAATACTGACGCTGTAAAATTGAAAAAGAAATATTTTTTGCAGTGTAAAATAAAATGTGATTTTTGAAAATATTATTTGCCTCAGTTATTTGGGTTGTTCATCATCATTTAAATTTGAATTCATCATACACAAACAGCTTGTGACATGCACGGTGTATCACTGTACATGCCACAAGGCCGTGCACACCGATATACACTGTATAAATCTGCAGGGACAGGTGAGCACAAGGTCAAACCCAATCAAAAGCCGTGTTCAACTCAAGTGAAATACAAATAAAGTCACGATAGAAGCACAAGGTCAAACCCGAGCTATAAGCTGGATTCAACTTAGGTGCAATACAAAACATCACAAAACTGTCGAGCACAAGAATTCAAATACAACTAAACAAGAACACAATCTCGACCAAAATAGCCACCAGACTAACATGAAGATTTCATGAACCAGCTCATAAGCAACTCATCATAAAAATGCAAACAAGCTCAAAGCAACACGGCAGTGGAGTGATACAAATGACTCAAACCAGGGCAGTGCAAAGTTCAAAGAAATGCAATATCAAACTACAGGATAAACTCAATAAGACAGTCAAGTTCAAATGCAAACAAATGGAAAATTTTGGGCAGTACAAAGCTTCAAAAGCATTTCAGTGCACAGCATTTCAGTGCAGACTGCACAATCAAAGTCAAATGCATATGAACTCATGTGAACAGTGCAACCAAGGAACATATATATGAAATGCAGTAGTGACAAATAGAATATGTGCATATATACACAAGCACATATCAGTTCATATGGAAATGCAAACAGTTCAAGTGAGACAGATTCACAATAACTATGCAATAGTACAGACAATCAAAGCAACTCAATGCAAGCTAACATACAGTATCACTAACACTGACCACTTATAAAACATGGGCAATGGTGATCTTGATTGATTCAGACTATATACATATGTATATATATAGACATGAATCAAGTACATATCTATATGAACAACAAGTAATATATATATGCTACAGAGACTAGAGAATCAAGCAACAGACTTCAAGCACAATGCATATTGAAGCACACGGCAGTGGAAAATGCAATGCACAAGTACATGGAATTTCAAAAATAACTAAGTCAAGTTAAATGTCAAAGTCAAAGCCAGTAAGTAACACATTATCAAAATTATTATCACAATGTCAAGTACCGAAATCAAAGATGTCACAAGAGAAAAGAACGGAACCACAACTAAAGCAAACTCAAAGCCGTGATATTCACGAAATCAAAGAATACGATGAACAAGTCAGAAAAATGAACGGAACCAAATCAGAAAACAAGCTGTGGTGACCAAGCAACCAGATCAGGAAAATACACGAATTGAACAAGTCAATATCATCACCAACTTTCAAGCAAAATCGAACGGCAGAGCCAAAAAGTAACAGACGAATTCAAAGATATATACGAACGAAATTATAGGAATTCGAATCCTATATAACCCATATCATTATCAGCATGGAATCTCATTCGAGTTCAAGCAACAACAGAGAAGAATAAATCAATAACTCGAATCAAATCGAGTTCAAGCATATCAACGAAATAATACAGAAAATCACATACCAATTCATACCGAACTCGACGAATTTGAAGGAGCTGTTCGCAAATCAGAGAGACGATTGATCGTCAAAGAAATCACGAGAATCATCTATTCGATCGATCAATAAAAAGCAGCGACTTCAATTTCCAACCAAACCCTAACTTTTTAGAACAAAAAGGAACGAAGAGGAATGAAGAAAGGCAACCATTTTCACAGAGCAAAGTGGGCCGATAGTATAAAAGAATAAAGGGGATAACTTTTTATCACTTAACATATTTGGGCCGGCTTTGATAAATACGTTTGGGCTTATATTTTTGAAACTAGGGTTTTTTGTTTTAATTTATTTATTTATTTTGTATTTCTATATTTTTAACGTTTGTAAATTCTAGTCGTGTGATTAGGAGACGAACTACGGTGGTGTAGTTCAAGAATTCGCAACTCAGTGGTTGAGTTGTGACAGGGTTTTGAGCGTAGAGTTAGGTTAGTCGATAGCGGGTGTCGTGAGTTTACGTGTGTAAGCGTCTGACTACTTAATTTCTAGTAGAAACCTTGTGGGCAGCATGTAGGTAGGGTTTTACCGAAGCTGGGTAAATCTGTGTTGTTTTATTTCTGCATTTTTATTATTCTACTATTATCTGTGCTGCTATTATTCTGTTAAATCTGTGTTGCGATTATTTTATATACTTTCGCATTAAATTTTTATAATTAATAGTATCACCCTATTCACCCCCCTCTAGGGTGAAATTGATCCTACACCGGCTTCTTAGCAAACACTGCTGCTGCACCCCAAGGTGAACTACTCGGCCTGATAAAACTCTTGCCTCCTAAATCCACCAACTGCACCTTCATCTCCCTCATCTCTGTAGGGGTCATCCTACTTGGCGGCATACTCACTGGTTCTGCTCCTGTAACTAAATCTACCCGAAACTAAATGGCTCGTTTCGGTGGCAATTCTACTACAGGATTAAAAACATCTGCGAATTTTCTAACCATGAAAACCTGACTCAACTCATCATCTGATTCCATAGCACCCAACAAGGCATAAATCTCACCGCCAGAACCTTCTATGGTATAAACAATCCTGTCGCTACAATTAGGGTATCTAAGAGATATTTTCCTATCCTGGCAAAATATCCTAGCAACGTACTTACTTAACCCATCCATCCCAAGAATAATTCCAAACCCCACAAAATCAAACACATGCAAACTGCAAATAAAAGGATGAGCTAACAAGTCAAACTCTAACTGGTCACATCTCAACCCTAGAGTTGCATACCCTCCTATTGGATTCGCAACCCGTAAAAAAGTAACTAAATATGTGGGTTCTAGGTTAATCTTATCTATCAAACAGCCAGATATAAAAGAATGTGATGTACCAGTATCAAATAGAACGCTAACAGACAACCATGGATCTGAAGTGTACCTTCCAAAACTTCCATTCCTTTCTCCTGAGCTGTCAACTTCGAAGCAATAGGTTCCAATGCATAAACCTTGCCCTTTCCATCCTTAGCGGTCTCCTTATACTAGTACTTATAGTGTCCTATTTGATCGCAGTTGAAGCACCTAATGTTCTTCTCCCCAATCACTTCTTTAGCCTTCCCAGTATGACACTCATTGGCAAAATGACCCTTCTTGTCGCACTTAAAATAGATAACCTCGGACTTCCCCTTCTTAGCTACTCCACTCTTCTGAGCACCATTCTTGTGAAAGAACTTCCTCTTCTGACCTTGCCCAACCTACACTTCTTTCACCTTATTCTTCTCCTGACAAACAAGCATCTCCTCTTGCCTCAAAGCCATCTCCACAACCACATCTTAGAGATCTCTGATATGCGGTAAAGTAGCCTTGACCAACTTAGGCTTTAATCCCCTAATGAACTTCTCATTCCTCTTCATCACTGTATCAATGACAGCAATACCATATCTGGCTAACTCTTAAAACCTAAAGGCATACTCCAGTACAGTCATCTCCCCCTGTTCTAGCTTAGCAAACTTCCTAATCAAAAAAGACTGTGCCATAACTAACATGAACCTCTCCTATAACCTCATTTTGAACTCTTCCCATGTCATGGTCTCCTCATCCACTGCCACACTCACACTATTCCACCAGAACAAAGCAGCCCCCTGAAGCTATCTAGATGCCAACCTCCTCTTCTGCTCATCATTGAGCCTCAAGTCAGCAAAAATCCTCTCACAGTGCAACAACCAGTTCTCCACCTTAATAGCATCCTCGGTTCTAATAAATGGCTTCCCTCCGAGCTTAGTGTAACTCTGCTCAACTTATCATAGTCGTTGACAACTGGGGCTTCCTAAACTCCTCCTCCCACTACTCCAGCAACAACACCCTCCTGCACCATATTCACGACGAACTAATACATAACTTCCATCCAAACATACGAGACTCCAGCACCTACATTCTCTACTTATGCCTGACCTTAACCTCTCCTCGCATTAGGCCAGGCATTAGAAAATAAGTAACCCATTCGAAACCCTCTGGGTCGAAAGGTAAAAGGCGGCAGCAAAAGGTGTCGACTTCGTCGAAAGCATTTATTAAAAACAAAGGCGCAACCCAATCGAAACCATTCCTTTTAAATCCATTTGACTTAGTCGAAAGCTTAACCAAGTCGAAAGCTACTTGGTCGAAAGCAAGCAGGCGCATTTCCCTTTAAAAGCAAAGTGATGCCCCAACCCCTTCGGAACCCCTGGTTTCCACCCTATTCCTTCCGTCTACTTCCAATTCACTACGTACTAGTTCCCTGATACCACGTGCATTGGTTTCGACTGTGCCGAAGGCGAACGTAAAAAGGTGGAATCTGGTGCCAACAAGGTCGAAACAGTGAAAATCCTATTTATTTGTTCTTTTAAACTATTTCTTTTGTATCTAACCTGCCTTATTTGTCTAAATCTGATTGGTTGCCATTGTACTTTTTCAAAGGTGCTGCCAATTTCCAGAAAAATTCAAATTATTTACAAAGAGCCCCTTCTCCTTTTATAAATATATAAAACATTTAAATCTCATACCTTAAATAATTTTATATATCCATTATAACACTTAGGAAAATCTACAAAAATTCCAGAAAATCTCTTTTAATATGTTTTCTATCATATAAAAATTTCAGACCCAAATCTTTTATTATTTAACCGTAAATAATTTATAACCCAAAATAACCTTTTATTTACTAGAAAATTCATATAAAACCCACGAAAATTCTGAAAATTCTAAAAATTGAAACTCATGTCCAAAATATAATTTCTGGTCTATATTAAAATTCGCAAGGCATTTGGATGTCATTAATAGGGTTTTTTTTACCTTAAAACATATCATAAAATCAATATGAACATGTATAAATCATCAAAAAGTATATATAATCATTCCATTATTCAAAAACATGGCAAAACATTGAAAATCATTTCGAATTTTTCCTTAAAACCAAAAACAAAACAAATGAGAGATGGAAACATTATTCACCTTAGCTTTAGAGATTAAAGATATGAGATTCAAATGGATTTGAGGTTGATTAAGCTTTCCCTCTCTCTTTCTTTCTCTTGTTAATAGTGGTCGGCCTTAGCTTTTAAAATTTTCAAAATGAAATGAACGTGTAGTATAATACACAGCTAAGGGATATAGGTATAGGAATGGCCTCTTTCCTATTTTACCCCTCCTATATTATATTTTAAACACTTCTTTTAATTCATTGGTTAATGGCACGGCTACCCCTTAACTAAATCAAATCTCAATCTTTTAATCAACACATTATTGTATTTAATTTACCTAATTAAATATTCTAAATAATGTTATCAAAATATGGGGTGTTACAAAAATTCCATAAACCCATTAACTTTCCAAAACAATTAGTTGAAACGGATTTCCAAATCATTTTAAGTCGTTTAACTTTCAAAATCAATTAGTTAAAACTTCTTATAAAAACCCTTTTAAGTCTTTCAAATCAATTTCTAGTTACTAACCAATACCATTCAAAGTTATAAAACCAAAATTCAAATTTTAGTTACCAAAATTTTTCCAAAATTCTCAAAAAATTTCTAACACCATATATTTGTAGAAAATTTCGTCAGCGTCTCCTTTGCACGGCTCGATCGTAAAAATTTACAATATATATATATATATATATAATCACAAATATACATCTCATCTTCGAAGATGAGGCATCCCGTCGGGAAAAATATAAAAATACGATATGTAATCCGAGATGTGTACCTTTCTATTAGCATTAGCAAGCATATACAATCAATATAACGTGAAAGCGGGTTCCAAATATGGCGCATACGCCATCCACACCTACTAATCATTCAACAAACGATAAGAACAAGTATATAGAAAGTAATATCAATATATAACATAAACTATACCATAACTATATGCAATTTTAGTGAATGTAACAAGAGAACTTATTAAACAAATAACATCCAATTTATATATCAACAAATCATCTTGCATTTTCAATGTCAACATTATATACTTTCATTTCTTATTAACATTCAGTTGACTCACACTCATTTATTTTTATTCAATTGACTCTCATTCAATTTCTTTACTTTCAATTGTTTACATCCAATTAATTAACATTCCCTTATTTACCATTCATTTATTTCATATGCAATTACTTAACATTCATTTTATTCTCATTTACTTTATTTGCATTCCCTTTATATTTAATTTAGGGTTAACAACAATTCATTTGCATGCTAACTCATTTATGAACCATTTATATAAAACAAATAATTAAGTTCACATTCACTTCTTTAATATTTACTTTAGTAATCTTCGATTCAAATTCAATTTATGTTTAACAACATTTCATTCCATACTCGATCCACTTATGAATCCTTTTCATAAAATTTTACTTAAGTTTATTATAAACATTTTATACGACGCTTCTCATGTTCATTTCACTTTATAACTTAAGTTCATTTTCAATCCTATTAAACAACATTTTAAACCATATTCAATTCACTAACTCATTTCATTAGCTCAATTCAATTCATTCATTACATTAATTCATTTTACTAGTTCACTTCACTAATTTATTTCATTACTACAATCAATTTTATTTATTTCTAACAAATAACATTCCAAAACATATTCAATTCATTTTACAACTGAAGTTGAATTTCATTTTATAATTCAAGTTCATTTCCATTTCACTAATTTATCGTATTAGTTCATTTCATTTAATTCATTGCAAATCAAATTCAATTTCATTAACTCCATTTATTTAACTTTACTTAAGTTAAATTTAATTACCAATCTCAATTTATGATTTCCATTCCTTAACATTCACATTTAACAAATTTAAAATTTGTTTTTAGCTCAATATCCCTCAAATCTATACGTTATACAAACTTATTTACTTAAAATTTCATGAAATTTAATTGAATCAAGTTTATCCACATACTATATCTACAGTTGAGGGTTATATATACGACTTAATTGTATATTCATTTCACTATTTTATCAGTTCAATTCAAATCCCATTTCAATTTCATTTAACTTAACCTAAGATAAATTTTAATTTCATATCTCGGTTCCAAATTCTTTTCTAATCTATACTATTTTCAATTTATAAGTTCAAAAACTTATTATCTTAGGTTTACCCAGACATTTAGATAAAATTTCTGGTTTTTAACACCCGGTTTATTTTCAAATCATTTTGAAATCATATCCATACATGACTTCTTTATATATCAAATTATACCTCTGGAATATAAAACAAATTTGTTTTATCAAAAACAAAACTTAAATGGTAAATTATTTAGGTAGTAATCCCTCACTTAGAAACTCAAAAATAAATGCCGATGATGCTGCAGTCATCATCAAAATTATTTTCCAACGACTGAAGTGAGTTCAGTGCTTTCTATTTCTTTAAATCTCATTTTAAAATATTTCTAGCCAAATATTTTCAAAATAATACTATTTTTATTTTTCTTAAGCTTTTTGAAAACAATTTTCAAAATCAATGGGTTTTATGTTCTCCAACTTCTTGTTTTAAACCTGTTTTCATTAACAAATCATATTTATAAATATACTTAAGAAATTTTCATTTCCTTTCCATTTATAAATCACATTTATAAATCATATTTATAAAATCTCATTTCTTATGTAATTCATTTCACAACCATTGATTCTTTAAGTATGATCAATTCTCTATAATTCATACTTATAAATTTATTCTCTTATATAATTCAGTTTACAATTGTTTATCTTTGCTAGATTATAATAATAACAACTTTTATTACAACAACAACAAAGGATAATAATTAAATATTATTATTCGCTAACATCCAAACACACCATATATAGATTATAATAATTTCTGAAAAATTATTCCTTTAGATATATAATATAATTTAGGTAAAATTATTTCATTTACCCACTTTTAAAACAATACTGTGTCGGTTTTCCTTGGTTAAGCGTTTAGAAACTCATATCGATATCGTGGCGTCCCATATACCGACCAGAATTCATAAGCCACTCAACATATAAATTAACACAGTATAATTTTTTTTATAATTACTAACAAATACGTGTTCATATATATATATACACACTCAAACTCATCCTAGGGTCTTGCTTACCCTATCTCAAATGAGTAAATTCCCACCAAAGCCTAGGTGTTTGCTCAACCTAAGCTCTGATACCACGTTGAAACAACCTGATTTTCCATACAGTTCAAGCTGACAATAAACCACACATGTCCAACCCAAACCAAACAAAAAAATGGATAGTTAAGGGAAAGAAAGAAGAAAGAAGAAGAGAAGCGAAAAAGAAGAGAAAAGAAACTAAAAACAGCATAGAATCTTACAATCGCAGCGGAACAACATACAATATAATATCAATGATCTTTACAAAAGAGAAACTGTTATATACATACATCCATAATAGTATGACAACAATCAGAACCATCAACCTGGACAGTTATAACATCATATCCTCACAATTGTTGATAATTTCAATAATAAAGCAGTGGAAAAATAAAAATATACGAGAATACGACTCGAAGACCTCCAACTTGTCTCTTGAGCTCCAATGCATCCAAAGCAATCTATAAATATGCTCGGTCTGACCCGGGCATTATAATAAAATAACATCTAAGTTAGTCTAAAAAACTAGCGTGAGAAAACACACCCAACTAGATTTTTAAGGTATAAAAACCTTTGAAAACAAAGGTATCTCGTAAGACCACACCGCACATGAATATGGACGGGTTTTTACCTTACGATAACCAAAACATTTCATATGAAATCCTCTGATATTATAATAGTGTCTAATATACAAGTACTTATTAATCATCGCCTTACATTAATTAAATTCCAGCATACTTAGTTCTACAACTAAAAACGAAGGCTCGTATTGGAGAATGGATTCCAACCATAAAAGGGTAAGGGTCTACCCACCGAATCCGTACACCTCTAGATCAAGTGTACGAGAGTCTACAACACATTGCACCACTGCTACTCAAGGCCGGCACTACCCTCTTCTCGAGTAGCACCGAATATGATCACCCCTTTGGTTGCAATCAACAACCACACAATGGGATCCCGAAGCATACATGAATATCGCTCTAGATTTGGGATGATCATACATACTTGGGTGCGACCCACTAAGCCCTACCGCATGTCCCTGCTTTATTCATTTCCTGGGTGTGAGGCTCAAAGAGGCCATGCTCTTACCATTTATATAGCACTTCTCACTTGAAATGCCGACACTGCCCTCTAGACAATAATGCAAAATCAACATTCACTCATACAAGTTCATTCTAGGACCGAATGAAACGCTTGAAAATTCTGTCTCCAATTCCATCATCTTCAAGATGTCTTCACTTCGATTGCTTGAGTTGTATCAAAGTGGATTTCGAATAACATATCCGATCCCAGTCTCTTCAAAACAACATTCGACAGTTTCTGGTAAACTCAATCCCGGATCTTTAGGAAATAAACAGTCAAAGATAAGATTGAAGATCACCTCCTAACCATTAATGGATGGATTTCCTTATCATTTATCCTAGAAGAACAAAACAAGATTTACACGCACAGTGAGCATCATCGGAGATGACTGTGCCATATAACTCATGTGTTTCTTCTATACATTTCCAGAGTTACTTTTGGTCCAAATTCCGATAGTCGGTTATTTAACTATCGAATAACAAACATTCACTTAGGGATTTAATTCTATAGGAAAAACAAACATTTGGTTAAGCACCAAGCAACACTAAGCCTCCTTAATTAATCTTTTCATTAATTAAAACTATCTTATAAATGCTTGTATCAAAATACTTTTACAAAGATGTATTCACAACCCTTATAATTTCAATACTTAGAAAATATCCATATACTTATCTCAATGGTATAAGTATATTTGCCAAACACCGAGAAAGTTGTCCTTTTTACCAAATTCTAAAATCATTTATGAACTCCATTATAAATTTCTAGAACCCCTTATAAACCATTTATAAATTATTTCCCAAGCCGTTTATAAACCCTTTATAAACCATGTAATTATTTATAAAACTCCTTTTAATAAATCTCTAAACCCATTTCTAAAATTTGTTTATAAATATTCATCTATTTATAAACCTCTTTACCTTATAAGTAATCTTCCTTTAATCTTCAAACCATTTTATAAGCTTCTGATTCGAAAAATCATACTATGAAGTCAATGATTCAAGTATCAAGTCCACTTGAATCTCCCGATCAGTTGTAGTTCTCAAGTCAACCAACATTTCAATATATCCAATCATATTGAGTACATGGTCATGAAATGGAATTCACTTGCTCATCTAACAATTAAACAATTTCATTGAAACCTCAAACCTTGCGAAATGATATTTCTCATAATAAAACCTTTTGAAGTGATTGAATATGGAATGCACATCCATATTTTATGCTATTTTTTGAGCTTGGTGCTCATAGTTGACAACATGAAGCACTGAGTGAGGTTGCAATCAAGTTCCCAAGTTTCGTAAGCCTTAATTTCTTCAAGCGTGGAATCTTTTTTAAATTTTTTCCATGGGTGCATTTGCAATCACATGATAAAGTTATTCTTATATGAATTAAATTTTTATATCTCTTTTCCATTCTTCATTATTCGTACCATTCGGTGTGTTCTTTCAATAAATGGTTTCACTGACATCATCTAATGCAGATTATTTAAGTCGATAGGTAAAATTGCATTACCAAAATGGTTTCTTATATTTTAATAATAAGGCTCTCGCTAGATCCTACATCTATCAAAAATCCTAAAAAAGATTCAAGAATTTTATAATTTCCTCTAGTGAGTGTTAGGATATGTTTATCATGTTATCATAACCATGAATTTGCCCAAAACTATGATCCTATAAATGGTGGACAACACGTTATTGATTATAATTGTATAATTTCTAACTTCTTTTAACTTATTTTCTATTTATCCATGTGACCTTGAGTATGCTTAACAAACCACAAAGTGTATTAATCACTTATACTCACAATTGCATAAAGATAATTTTATAACCCTTGAGTATGCTCAATAAGGTTACAAAATATCCTCATCATTCAAGAAGCAAACGAGTAATCATTGTTAAGATATATTATGCATGTTGAGTGTGCTTAACAATCATACATAAGTCAAAATAATCCTACATAAAATAAATGGTATAAATTGAGAATATATGGAATTCATAATTCCATATATTTCACTTGAGTGATATTGATGATTTAATAGGTGTTAGTATTCATGGTACGTCATTACATCATATGCGTACTCGCTTATTTCTATTTTGGTTTTAGTTTATTTTAACTTTTAAAACCATTATAAACTTTTATTTATATTTACAGTGTATAAAACTCTAATTTTATTGTAACTTTTATAATATTAATGTTAAATTTAATATTGTGCAAAAATTATCAATTTACATTTTAATTGATAGAACATATGTAACTTATGAGGATTATAACCCTTGTGTTTCATACAATTTTAAAACCCTTTTATATAATTATAACCCTTATAATTAATTTTAGTTTAAACCCATTTTTAAGTTCTTTTATTTGTAACATTTATAAATATATGATTATGCAAATATATTTTTAAACCGTTCCATGGCCCAAACATTTTGGTTCTTACACTTAGGGTATACTTCTAAACTTAGAACATCAAATGGGCTAGGTGAGTATTGAAGAAGTAGGAAGGTTTTCCATCAAATATGTTTCTTAAATACGTAACATTCCTTTAAGTTGTATTTCTAAATGTTAATTAGTATTTCCGATGAGTTGGCTAATTATTTCATTATAACACAATGCAGACATTAATACTATAGTTAGAATTGGTGCATTAGGCAATGGATAATTTGGACGAATTCCAAATAAATTTCCTTTATGAATTGTTGCACTAGATAGTAACCCGTGCTACTATGAATAGTTTGATTATATCAAATCATTAGTATTACTTTGATATAATGAGTGATGTTTTCAATTAAACTTAATTCAATTTGAATTTATTCTATTTGATCATGCATGTAGTGAACATCATAAGTCTATATATAATAATATAATAATGTCTATGAGGAATATAAATATATATTATTCTAGTTCCTTTAAATACTATTATATATGTGTGTGCATACAGAATTATTGGGATTTATAATACCTATATATATATTATGGTTATATATCTTGGATTTCGATCATATATCTTCTTGAAATTTTCATACAAGCTATCTCGTAATAGAGAAGATCTTGAACGAGATGAGTGCATCTCGTGTGTACATCTCGGGTTGATATCTTGGTTCTTAAAGTACATATCAGGAATTTCTCAAAGTAACATACTTGACTTGCATAAAAAAAATGAAATAAATGTTATAAAAGAGTGGCAGCTTGATTAGTTTAATTTATTTGATAATGATTGAAAAAATAAATAAAATCTTTTATTGTGACTAATCAAGATAAAAAGTAAAAATATATTCGGGGAGTTGGTAAATAGTAACTAGATTGAATAGTTTCTTTTGAATCTATATTAAATAAAAAAATATGTAGAATAAGAATAATATATAATTTCGAATGAGATCTTGGAGTGAGTTTTTGATCCATATTTGGAGTGAGATTTGAATATTTTGAATGAGATTAGTGTCTAGGGGAATATGAATGAGATTTGATGTCTCACCTCGTCTAAGTGTGAAAAGGAGATCAGAGCGAATAAAAGAGATTTAAAAGCTTAACATATATATATATATATATATATATATATATATCGACCACTAAAAATAATTTTATGTTAGAATCAGATATTTTACAATACCCCTACACACATTGATATGCATATATAATTATATATTATAATTTAAAACAAATTTTATTAATGGGGCTTGGCTGATAATTAATTTGTTTCACAAAATGAATGTTACACGTAATATATGTATATATCCTCGACTCTAAAAAATTAGGATGTGCGCGCACGTGCGCGTGTGTATTTCAAAACTTAAGTTTAAAATGAAATACAATTTACTTATCTAAATTAATTTATTAAATACTACTACTACTACTATATATATGTATGTGTATGTGTATGTGTGTGTGTATATAGTTTGAAAAAAAATTTGTTGAGCAAACTTACTATAATATATATAATGTTGTTTAATATATTAATCAAATAGATATGCATTATGTATGTTAATACTAAAAGTAATAGATATTACTTTTGAAAATAATTTAAAGTAATTTATCCTATAGCCGAAGAAATTAATTAATTAATTATATATATATATGTATGTATGTATGTATATGTGTATAGTTCGATTTATATATGTCACTTAGTTAATATGAAATTTGGTATATATGTGAATTTACTTTTGTGTGTGTGATTTAGAAGTAATAGTTATAAAATAAATCATTAATTTAATATCACAGTCGAATTTGTAATGAAAGAAACTTAAGTAATGACAACATAAGGTGTGAAAAAGCTATGCAAACTAGATATACATGCACCTATGAAGATTAAAAGCTATGCAAACTAGATATGCATGCACCTATGAAGATTAAAAGCTATGCAAACTAGATATGCATGCACCTACGAAGATTACAATCCTACTTGACACTAGTAAAAAAGCTAAATTGTACTAAGGTACTTCTTTGCCCACTATAGTGAGTCACAATAATACATAAAAATATAAACATAAGTTCAGAATAATCCCATTCCTTCAATCTCATAAAAATATATTGAAGGTTTCCGTATACATTATATGGTTGGTTTATAATGTATATGCACTTTTAGTATGTAGTAGGATTATAATGCATGTACACAGCCCTAAGTCCATATACATTATATTCCATGATTTCTCAATATAACGCACCTATATAAGGTATTTAGCATACCATCACATATTAATATTCATAGAATCGTAATAATACTTCAAGAGAATCATCAATTATGAATCATTGGCCCATCAAGCTGGCACCTCAAATCATTATGAAAATAATAGAGTAGCATACCCTCAGTCTAAACCCCCCGTAGCCTAACTGTTTCATCGAGTGGGGTACTCTCACCCCAACACAAACAACCTTGTGCAGTGAATCATCTACCTCGAACTTTACATAACACCCTCTACATACTAAAAGTGCATCATCAACATCAATAAGCCTTCATTCACTATAAATACCCATTGTTTTGAAAACCAAATCGAACCGCCGGTTCAACCTTCAAAACCGCAAACCGTGGCCCAGCCCAGTAAGAAGCTTAATTGGGTCGCATTTGCACAAAACCACATAAACCGCGGTCTAACCATCATAAACCCGATTCAATTCAAATATTAAACCAAACTATTTGAAAGTTTATTAATATTATAATCCAAACCTTATGATTTTACGCCTAGGGATATTGCCTGAGAAGGATTCAAAGGCCCACTTTGCTTCTCTAACCGTCAGACACTTGCACTTTTATAGGGGAAGCTTTTGATATATTATCCTTTGCATTAGGATGTGGGACATATCTTCAATAGTTTTAATGATTTAGGACATAATTTTCATTTCTTCAACTTTTAGAAAATGTTATGGAATCAGTGGCGGAGGTAGCTTCCAAACTTAGCTAGGGCCAAATTGAGCTGCTTCTGATATCTCTGGTCCAAATTGTATTGATTTTCCTTCAGCTAGGGCGGAAGCTTGGATTCAGCTAGGACAAGCGGCCAGATTTGAGGATTTTTTGACAGGTTTGGAGATTTTGAGCTAGGGCAATGGCTTTAGCTGGGAGAAGAGTAGCTCCGTCCCTGTATGGAGTTATTAGCGGTAAGTGGTAGGGGTGTAATGTAAGTTGTTAAATTTTTGTAATAGTTGAGCTTTATTAATTATTTTCATGCAGATTGTAAAACTTTTTGTAAACTTTCGTTTTTTTATACTAGTTTTAATAAGGGGTATGTGTGTGCGCACACACATACCTAATATACCTAATATGTACAATTTACACGGCTTTCACGGTTCGACCGATCGCACCTTTAAAATCTTCAACCTTGAACCATCCCGGTTCGATTCACGGTCCGGTCTTCAAAATTATGTAAATACCATTAAATACAAGAAGCATATTATAGCCATCAATAGCTTTAAACTTTGTATAAAAATCATATCCCATGGCCAAAATCATCAGGTTGCATCAATAAGCTTCCCAGTATGCTCGTCTAGTTTCATCGAGGGGTTTCGGCAAGATACAAACATACGACATTAGCTATCTACCCAGATGCAGTGCTGAAAAAGTACGTAAAACTAAAACCCAACTTCTAAAGAACAGAAGAAATATGACACAACGATTATACGTGAAACCGTTGTAAACCACACAAGAACCCTAATACACTTCATTTGTGATACATAATAGATTCATGGAATAGCTCAGTAAAGAAACCCTGTCAATGGATCTATAAATGATAACGTAAACTGAGATCTAACTCTAAGCATTTTACAGAACCTGTAGTAAAACAGATTTTTAAATCCTTTTCCCTAAGCCATGTAACCTGCTAATTAAAATCTAATTGAAATCCAAATTTCCTTCAGCATCATCAGCTCCTATTGACCTCAAACTCGGATACATTTCCAAACAATCACTAGCGAATTCATATAATGTTCTAAACAACTCTGGCAAGTGTGTCTTTAAAATCTGAAACGACTTCTCCCTTGCATGTTTATATGCATATGTTCATACAAAACCACCTCTTCTTTAAGCTTTCTTTTCAAACTCTCAACTTCCTCCTTCCTTTCCTCAATCACGTTATCAAGCTCCACTCCTCCTTTTCTACTCTTTTCCTTCAATAGTTTGTACCAAGCATCAAATTCGCAGCTTTTTCTCTTATGCTCTCTCTTTGTATCATCCCACTTCTCTTTCATTCTCATTCAATCTTCCTGCAAAATTTGCACTCTTAATAACTTCTATCAAGGTGTGAAGTGCAACAAATTTGATTTCACTCTCTATTTTATTTTAATATTTCAACAAATTTGAATTTGCAACAAAGCTCAACCACCATATACATCACAACTATATCAATCAAGGTCTACACAACTCAAAAGAATAGTGGTAATGGCATAGTTTTAAATGGTATACAATAGCATAAGGCTTATAAGAACGGAATTTACTAAATCAACCAAAGACTGACATCAACTTACTAGGATGGCCAACGATCATAATTTAATTGGTGTAGGGAACTTGAAGAAAGACAAAAGCATATAATATTAAGTATAATAACGACAAAATATAAATGAAAGTATATAAATCATTTCGCTAATGCTTACATGAGATTCGCAGTGTAGGAGGCTGATGCAGGCGATGGCAAGGAAACATTAGAAGTTGCAGTGAATGACGAAGGGTGAGGGCACGAAGGTAGGGTTTGCATATTTTGAGATTACATAAAATGGGAAAAATGATTTTTCCAAGGATGTTAATAGGGATAATGGCACTATTAGAAAACATGTGAAATAGCTACGAAATTTTCTGTAGCTAAAAGACGGGACGTTGAAAAGTTGTAAAAAAGAGTTAACGTGTCCAAATGATGTCGGAAAGGCATGGGAAAATATCGATGCCAACCCGATGCAAAGTATTAATCCGACAATTATAATAAATCCACACCACACTCTTGATAATCAACACAAAGCCTTAAAGCGTCATCTAACCTTAGTGGCAAATATTACATGCGTTCCTGCTTAAAATACTTCTACGAATAACCCCTACCTACCTCAACAGTTTATTCACATACACCTCAAGTTCTCTATGCTCTTTGGGTGACTTACACCTCAAAGGAAATATAATTGGTCCAGCGTCCTTACCAAATCCACAATTCAACATAGAACTCAATCTCCTCAAATATATCCAAATACTCTCTAGCAATGGATACTGATGACAACTCATCTCTAAGTCAAAACTCTTTTTACTCATAATGAGGTAGGGATTGCCTATGACATTACTACATTTTTTAATTTTAAAATTTAGTTTCAGTTTTAAATTCAATTTTGAAAGTTGTGTATATAATTTAATTTTCATTTGAAATTTTTCAAAATTCATTTCAATTTAATTTAAACTTAAATTCAATTTTGATAACCTAACATTAATTTTAACTGTAAAAGTTATGATTGCAACTTAGTTTCAAATTTTATTACTTATAATTCAGTTTTTATATAAGTTCTTTTAAAAATATTTAGCTTATAAGATCGACGATCAAACTTTTTCCGAACGACACAAAATTTTATATTTAAGCTTTTGCGTCAGCAATAACGGTTCTGTGTGGTTGCTTCATTGTAAGGATGAGGTGGATGCAAATTAAAATACAAATTTTACATATGGAATTGTGTTTTTACTCTGGAAAGCAATAAAATTTGATTATAAAAATTAACATAAGTGAATATAAATATAATTCAATTTAGAAACTTACATATATTAGTGGATTGATAATCGACTAATAACAAAGAAACGCAAAGACAATCATTATAAATAATAGGAGAGACCGAGAGACAATAAACGTAAAGATAGAGTAAAAAAACATGAAATCTACTTCATCTTCAAAATTTTAACCAGAGAGTAGAAAAATGACATGAGTAAACAAAGGTTATACAAAGTACAAAACAAAGGTTATACAAGGTACAAACACATTTAGGTGTATTTATTATACATACAACTTTTAGTTTCGTTGTAAGGATGAGGTGGAGTGCAAATTAAAATACAAATTTTACATATGGAAAAATAAAACATGCATGTAAACATGGTTCAAATTTGCACTTCCACTGATTGTAGTAATATTATTATAATTATATATATACGTAAATATGGAAAATATAGAAAATTACCCCTTACTATACACATCATCATTATTATATATACATAAATATGAAAAATTATCGTTAGTGTAATAACAACAACAATAATTATTATTATTATATCCATAAACATGGAAAATTACTCTTATTATTATATAATACGTATTTATTATTTAAATTGAAATAAATGTTTCTGCAAAAAAGAACATTGCCATTATAAATATTATCCACCTCTCGTTTTTTTCAAATTAGAAAAACCGACCAAAAAAATTATATGCTACTGCAAAATCCAATTAGACATTGCGCTCATTATATATTCCTCTATGCTTCACAACCTTGGCCAAAAGGCCCATGGCCTGCAAACACCTCCCTCCTCCTCCACTGCGGAGACGAATTTACTCCACGTGGTCACATCCACTTCTAAGACCTACTTTCAACTATCCGCTAATCCAACTTCTACTCAATACATCACAACAACATCGTACATATCAGTCTTTTAACCTCCTTTCCTAATTCCGACAGCATGTGCTGCGAAAAAAATATCTGAAGAAACACTAAGACATACCTAGAACGTTATTTTATACCCAGATTGTGTTGCTGCAAGAAGCTGGTTGTGTGTTTGAAGATCAAATTTTGTTTCGTTGGCATGTGTTATTTTTGCAAATTTTGCATCTTAATGCTCCCAAAACACATAATCAGCTTTTCGCTGTGATCAAAAAGTAAATACTCTTTCTCAAGGTTTATATCCTGCAACACAAACTTGACATAAAACAAAGTCCTAGGCACATATTGGAGTTTCTTCAAATAATTTTCTCCCAACACATATGCCGCCGGAATTAGATAAGGATGTTAAAAGATTGGTACATGCGATAGCATTATGATGTATTGAGTAAAAGTTGGATAAGTAGATGGCCGAAGGTAGGTCCTGAAAATGGGTGTAAAAGTGAATGAGCTGCTTAAGGACGTGACCACATGGAATAAATGCGACTTCGATAATGTAGTAATGAAGAGAGCGGAGAAGGAGGGAGGTGTTGTAGGTCGTGGGGCTTCTGGCCAGGTTGTGGAGTATGGAGGTATGCATATTGAGATGCACCTCCATTGAAATTCGATTTTATAGAAGCATTGGGATTTTTTTTCTGTTCATTTTTTCTGATTTGATAATAAGGAGAAACGATAATATTTACAATGGCAATGTTTCCTTTACTGAAATTATTTATTTCAATTTAAATAACAAATATTATATATACACACATACATACATACACACATACATATATATATATGAATATATATATATATATATATATATTATAATGATGATGATGATGATAATTATCCATATTTATGGATATGTATATAATAATTATAGCAATGGCAAATATTCTTTATGTATATATAATTATATATAATTATAATTATAATATCGTATATAATAAGAGTAAATTTTCATATTTTCCTTGTTTATGTTTATAATACTTATAATAATAATATTGCTACAATCAGGAAAGTGCAAATTTGAACCACCTATACATGCAAACATGCACGTTTTATATTTCCATATATGAAGTATGTATTTTAAGAAGCGCCTATAAGTACCAAAATTTAAGCTGCACCTACAAATTCTTATATAAACTCAATCACTACAGGAAAACCTCGATTTTGCAGCAATCTGTCGCTAAACTGTTTCTAAATTTCATTTAGCGATGGATTTACGACAATACAGAGAGGTTGTTAATCTAATGTTAGGTTAGCGACGGAAATTAGAGTGAAATCACCAAAGTTTTACCAAAGTCTGCAAAAACGATTTTTACATGTTCAAAAATATTTTTAATAAATAATCATTAGTAAACCCATGTTATAAAGCGTGGGTTTCACAATAGAAGGTAAAAGCTTTTATTGCTAATCACACATTGTTTCGCAAAGGTTTAATGGCGGATTTCATGATTTATTCACTTTTGGTCATCCAAGTCAGTAGGTTATTCGTTACTATCTGTGAGATATTTAGCGTTGGCAAATTCATATTTTGCAATGGCAATAAACATTACAAACCCTATTCCCTATGTCATTCTTACAAAGTTACTAACACTTGTAACAAATTCCGACAATATACATGTTATCTACACATTCAAATTTCATATAAAGTATCAACTTATAGTGGCTATTATAATATCAATTTCAAATAAATATACATATACATGTATTTGTGGGTGTATCATATTAAATTCCACAGAATAAACATCAAAATACCAAATGACTTCAAAGTTACATACCCGTCAAAACTGTAGGAATAGATGATCATGGAAAATTAGGACCTTAGCCAGAAAATATAACCTGGAAATGAAGTTACAGAATGAACTATATCAAATAAGCATTAAGATTCTTTGAAATAAGCTAGGGATGGTATTAAAGGTAGTTAATTGTAATCATCACATGAGCCAGTTCATGCATAGCTATTTATGATAGATTTTAAGTTGTCATCGTTTGGTTTAGTACTTGAAAAACATTACCGACACAGTTCCAAGCTGAACTGTGTCATCATCTTTCAACCTTTCAAAATTCTTGCTGCAAGAAACGTTAGCTCAGACCAATATACTGATAGACGTAACAAAATATTCTTGGTTTATTTGCCCGTATTAATTAAGAAAATGGAATAGTTAACTACACAATAAACTGACTGATACAACTTTCGTAAATTCATGATCCAGATAGCATGTTAAATTTTATAAATGTTGAAACTTATTAGCAATGCAATGGTATAGGTCAGCATTGTACAGCCATCAAAAAATTGACAAAATAATTGTTTTCCTATAACCTTTTTCCATCTTTCCATCACCAATTCAAAACTGAAACAGTCGTTATCATGTAAATTAGTGTGCTAATGTATGGTTTGTTAAAAAGTTAAAATGCCTGTATTATTAGCATTATAACAGTTGCAGCAAAAATTGTTTCAAAAATGCATGGTCAACCCATTGTACAAATTTTCTCAGTGACCAAAAATACCAGGAAGTAACATTAGGAGAAAATAGTTGATATCTATGATACAAGTAATGATTGAGATTGCCAAATTATAGAGATTTTCAATGGGAAATGACACAAAACGACAGTTTCAATGATTTAACTCCAGCAGCTCGCAATATTATAAGAGACCAACCGGAGGAAGAAGAAATTCCTTTTTTCTGATCATATGTAAGAGAAAAGCAAGTACTAACATGCTGTGCAGTCAATTCCCGATATTTCCCCGATATATCCCGTAGCGGATTTTTGGGGCAACGATATTCCTATAAAGTGGCCCAATATAGCGGATCCGCTATTATCCCCGATATTCCGACAATAATCCGCTATATCTCCGATTTTGTTGCCCCGCTATATCCCCTTTTCTATAAATAAGCATTTTTCTTGATGTCTTGCTTTTAAGTTTTATGGTAACTTCAAAGTTGATGTAAAAATGATATACGTTGTTGGTTATTATAACTAGTTCTAACTTTTTAAGTGTCAACTTTGTTTATCTTTACTTTATTATAACTTGTTTTGCTTGGTGGGAAATAATAAATAATACGTGTTCCTCTTTTTAATGTAGAATGTTCATCATTCCTCTTTTTAAAGTCATCCGCTATATCCTGCTATATCCTCGATATATCTCAGCTACAACTTTTCGCACCTCAAACGCTATGGAGCACCAGGGCGCTTTAACTGCACAGCTAACATGCCATAGATGCATGAAAGCCACAGCTTACCGTGGTTACTGGTACAATATTACAACTATGTAATTATTTCATTCGTACGTCTACACAATGCAATATAAAACACAACCAAGAAGAGAAAATGTTTTAAGTCAATTTTTTTAATTACAATTATCTGAAGCAAACTTGAAAAAATTCAGGCCCTGAAAACTAACAATAACATTTAGAGCTCTAGTTTTGGTACAAAGACAATATATCTTCAGTGCAAGTTGCCATATAAATGCTGCCAAACAACCTTAAGACTATATGCATTAAGAATATTTTAATAGCTAAACCTATGGTGACTAAGAAACCGAATTAATATCAATGGGTTTAATAATAATAAAATGTTAATAGAGTTAGAAAAATACTTACTAGACCCCAAAGCTCAGAAACCGTGATTGTTTGTGGAATTTGTTGTTGGTTCAGAAAATTAAATTAGCCAAAGTTAAACCCGTAAAGTGAAAGGATAGATGCTAATTAATTTTTAAAATATCAGAAAATTTGGTATAATCGTTTGAAATTTTAATTAGGTAGATGAAACTTAAACCAATGGAACGGTGAAATGTAGAAAAAATGTAAAAAATGAGTAAATATCAGTGGTTTCAATGAAATAACCTCATCCATATTATAGCAGTTGCTTTACCGCCTTCATTTTCCTCATATGTGTAGCCTTAAAATCTATAAAAATCATCATTCCCTTCACATAAGGTAAAACAAAAAAGGCAAGATAAAATGGGAGATAAACAAGTGAATTGTGCTAAATAAACTGACATCATTTGATCCAATACAAAAACTCAAAGTAAAAGAACTCTATACCTACATACTATGTTGTTCGAGGCAGAGCAGAGTGCTAGGCACTAAGATTGGCTTTAGAGTCCAGATGGAGTTCAAACGGAGCCTGGACGAAAATAGGCGTTCGTCACATACATTTTGCGCAAATAATATTCATATTAAATAATTATATGAAATAACTAACTATTGGTTAAACTATATTGATGTTGATTCGATAATCACTACATATTAGTTTCCTATAAGTGATATACACATATGCGTATATGTGTGTGTGTGATATACACACATATACATATGTGTGTGAGTGTGTTTATATGTATGTACGTATATACATGTGCAAATGTTTCGTATATAACTTTAAAAATGAATCAAATACTTTTCTAATTTATATAAGCAACGAAACTTATATTAGTAAAGTTTGTGTTATGACAATAACTGAATATTTGTATACCAAATATTCTTAGAAAAATCAAGTACAATACTAGTGAATAAACTAAATTCAATTTGTAGTTGGTTATTTTGTGTTTGATTAAGAAATTATTTTAAAAGGCTAACATAATTAAAATAAAAAAATAAAGAATTTAGTAAAGCTAAATTTCAAAGTAGTGGAAAATTAAAGAGTAACATTTATTCTTAAATGTACAGACGAATTTTTATTATTTATTAACCTGTTGTTTGTATATTTAAAAAGGATATATAAAAATAATTCAAGCATTGAAATTCTTGAAATTCAAATATCTATAATAAATAAACAAAGTAACCAAATGATTTTATTCTAAGTGTACTTAATTTAGCCAAGTAAAAAATAAAGTTATACTAAAAATGCCTACTTTCTGACGCTCCAAGAAATTGTTGTCGATTCTGAATTTAGTGTTGGGCATAGTAAAGTAAATTGGTGAAATAGATGATACAATTGAAGATTCAGACGAAGTAAAATTGAGTAAATTGGATTGGCTGGTAAATGTGTGAAGTCTGCATAGGGATGAGGAGATAAAATTGTGTGGATGTAGTGGAATAGGGCTGCTAGTGGGATGTTTTTATATCAAAGAAATCATGTAAAGCCATGTAAATAATACCTCACGTTTTTAAATAATAGATTACATCCGGGTTACAATTGGTAGATAAGAAGCCCTTCAAAACACACTAGTATAGAACTCACGCTTAGCCCATGGACGGTGCTGGCGTTGAATTATTTATTGCTAATGAGGATTAGACCAAATGGAAATCTATGAAGAGTATTCAATGAAGAGCGTTTTGGACTTTCCTTGTACATTATGCATTTTATGGAGTTTAGTAATTACTAATTTTTTCACGCAACAGCAACAACAACAACAATAATAATTTGCATACCAATTCGGAGTGGCATCAGAAGAAGAAAATTCTTTGCGTTCTATGCAATGGATCACTTCAACACAACCTATAAGAAAGAAAGAAAAATATATAACAAATTAGTTTTTGTTCTTGCCAATGATATGAAAATCCTGATTATGCAACAAAGAATGGATAAATTAAAAAAGAATATCACAACGATATGTTCTAGAAAAAATATAGCTAAAAGTTTACAAAAGAACCTATAATACAACAATTTCTACCCTATAATGCAATAACTATACCTTTGATGCAAAACTTAAAATGAGAAAATATATAACATAAATTTGGTTTGGGCAGATGTCCCAAGTATTGATCGTGATATTATGCAAAATCAGTTGTGACAAAATCAGCATAAGTTTACACAAATAGTGCAAAGAATCGAATATATTGAAAGATATAGCTTTCATCTATGGATACAAACAGCAACTCACAATGAAGTAAATCAGATAGTTCCCGACATACCTGAAAGACGTAATACAGGATAATGCTTGGGTAATATGATATCTGTGATACCCTTATTCACATAATATCCCCCTATAAACATTCTTCCATCCCTTTAACAGTCTCTAGATCTGAAATGTTTAAGGTTACATGAATCCTTTATAGCCTCAAAATGAAAATAAAAGGAATTCACAGTTTAAGCAATACAGGAACTAATGGTAGCCATAATTTAATGGCAGGATGGTATGTTAGGCTCAGATATTATGTGAACATATGAAATTCGCATTATATTAATTAACAGCAGTGCTGCAATTATATATAGGAGTTTGATATATAATATAGAGAACATATAGCATGTGTGTATAGCCAATGGTAATTAAGCAAATATGACAGTAAACTGCTTGTGGTAGATTTTATATAGGAGAAATATAAATGTTTTTATAGTGTTATCTCGGTTAATTATGTATGATAAATTTAAGTCAAATGCCATTGTAGTAAGAACATATGCCTCCATGATGATATTTTTTCCATTTTTCAAATGCATTACATGTTAATTTTTTGTTAATTGAAAAAGATGTTCCAATTTATCAGTTATTAGGTCCAAGATCAACATTTGGAAGTACAAATAAAAATGTGATAGCACCCTGTCTGAAATAAATACGTCGGTATATTTGCTTAGCTATGGTGAATCCAACAAATAAAAAAACTACTACAAAAAAGTGCAGACTGCTGACATCATAGTGTCAGTGTTTAGTTTTCACCAAGTTGTTTCTTAGTGTAGTAGCATTGAAATATAAGGGAGATCAAAGTTAACTATATGTTTACGAATATAAAATATTGCTGTACATTTTGTGACGTTGTCTATATGGATACAGATATGGGATTTTGGAAAATTTTAATCATCTAAACAAGTTATAAATTATTTTTTAATTAGAAATATAAATAGACTGACAAGTTGAGAAGGTCGTGTTTACATTAGAAATTTATGACATGCAACATTAAGCGATAATATGCTGAAAACAATGATGCAATTGAGATGCATAATCTATAGTCAGTGCATTATTATTGTATGTTACATGGAAATTATTAAGCACATGACATAATTGATAAGTGGGTTCTATCGTAACATGTCTTAATTTGTGGAGCTACAGTATTCATAAGATGACGTGTTTGCTATTTGGCTATAGTTATGCAAATCAAATAATGTAAACACAATCAAAATGGATGAAATCAACTAGTCCGTTCAAAGAAGCGGGATAAATGTGTGGTTAAGTGGTGATTGGAAAATTGAGGTAGGAATGAAGTATGGGATTCTAGAAAAAGGTGCAGAACTAAATTTGAAAGTGACGGAAGTTAATAAATACCATTGAGTAAGAACCACGTTATGTCAATGGTCCATCAAATAAATATCATGATAAAGTGCCAAGTCCATGTTTCACTCTTCTCACAATTTCATGTTGGGTAATCAGATATGAGAAGAATGGAGGGACGAAAGAGAGGATGACAGAAAGACGGATGGGAGGACGAAGAGGAAAGAGGAACGATGGAAGAATGGATTGTTTCACGTGCTTGGTTATTTCCCAAAACACGGAAAATAAAAAAAAAGTTATTTTCTATTTTGTATATTAAGTTCGTTTTCTAAATTGGTTGTTTTCGGCAATTTACATGTGTCATTGGCATTTTTATGTGGACAAAAACCCAAAATTAAAAACAATAAACCAAACACTACCTTAATGCCGCTACATATTCACATAAGTAAACACATAATGTTGTTGACTGTGCTAGATTAATAGTGAAGGAATTGAACTGAGTTTCAATTTACCGAAAATACTAAAAATATAAGATAGTGTTTGGTTTGTTATTTTTAGGTTTGGGTTTTCGTCTATACAAAAATGCACACGACGCATTTATATTGTCGAAAACGACCACTTTAGAAAACGAAGTTAATATACAAAATAGAAAATAATTTTTTTTATTTTCCACGTTCTGAGAAATAACACAAGCATGTGAAATAATCCATTCTTCTGTCGTACCTCTATCCCCTTCGTCATCTCATCCATCTTTCTTTCATCCCTTCCGTCGTCCCTCCATTCTTCTTATATTTGAGATACATATTAAAAACCAAAAACACAAAATTTATTTTTTAACCAAACGCTACCTAAGCGTGTGAGAGAATTAGGTCTCAAAGTTATATAAATTAATACAGAAATTCAGGTGCAATTAGATAAATATAGATGTTCTAAGGACCTCTGCATCAACTTTCTGACTAAATATGTATGAGATTCACCCCAAAATCTCCAACATACGTCTTGAAAACAACATCAAGACAGTTTAAAACAGTGCAAATTTCATTAAAATTTATGATATAACATAAGTATCCTAAAATCTTTAGCATAAAAAAATCCATGAAATAATCGAAAGAAACCCCAATGTAGACAAATTTTCAAGTTCGTATAGAGCAATCAGGGAAAAATGTACAAAATTATCTAACCAATAGGCCGGTTGTTCCAACTACTACTTCTAGAATCCTAAGCACGAGTCTCCCATCTTTTTAAAGATTACCCCTTTCTTCCCTATAGTGCTTCCAACTTCATCGACGTGAAACACCAATAAAAGAAGTCATTCTCCAGGTCTCCCAGACCACTTATATAGCTCTGATCTTCCTTCGTTAGTGTATGCCTAAATAATATTATGAATTGTTTATTTAGTTTACCTGTTTAAATAAAATCAAACACGTAAACACAGAAAAAACCGGTTGCATAATAACCAGTTCGTTAGTCCCGAAAGGAGCTAAAAAGTTCATTAGACTGATGATTCTGTGACAAAAAAAACCAAAAAATCAAACAATATTTAACCTCAGACTTGTTCAACAAATACGAATTGACATAAGATTTAAGTTAGGGTAACGAAAAAACATTGAAACGGATCCGTACAGATGATTTTATTTATTATGACACAGATGAAAACGACAACAAAGTTGCAATATATATTGAGTTGAGATCAAGAAGTGGGATATATGATGAGTTGTCTAAGCCAAAGATCATTGTGACAGGATACTTATTAATTATGTGAAAAGAAATTTCCCAGTGAAGTCCGTACTCCAGATACCATGTAAGTTGTCTGCTTGTCTTTTTTAACTTGTAATAACAGAGGCAACTATGTGGTTAACACTATGCCATTGCGATGGAAATAATAAGTTGTTAACACTTAACAACAGACTGCAACTTCAGAGAATCGAAGATGCAAACTGCAAGAATTTAGTCGGTAACCCTTGGTTTAACAAAAATTTGAAATAAAAAATAAACACTGGTTATGCAAGCTAAAAATATTCCGAAAGTATTCTGAAATAGAATACTAAATTACTAACTATTGTTTCGCCAAAGGCAATAACATATATTCGTCAATGAAGTTACGTAGCAACCAGAAATAATCAGTTTAATCGTCAAATTGCACCCATATCAACACCAAAAAGTAGTGCACAGCGATTATTTCGTATAGTGAAGTAGCAGATCAAATCTTAAACAGAATCAGTTGAGTAAACTTAATATACTTTATCAATAACTTTATAAAAGATTATGATAGTAAATTTGTAATACAATTTAGCAATTACTTACTAATTTCTGTACAATTCCCAAAATATGGCATTCAATTTCAAATATAACACAAAATTTGGATTACAGTAAAAAGAACAGGGAAAAAATTAAAACGCGTATAAGCCGATCATTAAAACCATAAATCATAAATGGAAGTAATAATACCTAATGATGAATTCCTGAAAACCAATCGAACTGGAAACGTAAATCGCTCATCGTTTCTTCAATCCATTTGGATCAATGACGAATGAGTTGGTTGAAACCATTGCAACGATTTCTAGTAGCAGCAGTGCAGATGTGGGGAATAAGAAAAAGAACGTGGATTTGGTCGGTTATATTTGGGGATTTTGAAAGATACGCTGAGAAAATAAAGTAGATTGAATGGTGGAGCGTTTGAAGTTTGACGGCAGGCATGAATGATTTGTTTCTTGTTTTTATGTTTAAAAATAATAAGATAGATTCCTCTTATTATAAAAGGTATATAATTTACTACTTTTTTGGAATTTAAAACACACTCATATTATTTACCATAAAAGTTAATAATTTGGTCGATTTGTTTGCTGATTTGAAATTAAATTTGAAAGTATGTATTTATATTCATTAAATTTCTTAAATAAACTCATAGTTAAATCCAATTTGAAGGTATATTTTTATGCTGCAAATGTAATTGTCTATATTTAAACTGCACCTATAAATGCTGTTTTTATTTTCACTTACCGAATTTGTTAAAATATGCATATCTTATGAAGTTAATTTTATTTTACTTTTTGAATTTTAGGTAGAAAGTATTTTTTTCATGTTGTTACAATAGATATAGGTTAAATTGGGTATATGGAAAGTTGAAATATTTTTGTTGTTTATTTCTCTATTTGTTTTCTCAACGTAGTAAAATTGTTTTTTTTTCAATTGTTAATTTTTTACTCTAACATATAATTTATAGTTAGTTAGTATTTTACTAGAATTTTAGTGGTAAAAAAAAAGTTCAACGTCAATTATGTTTAGTATTTTACTAGAAGTTTAATAAAGTATAATGATTACTATGATTATAAAAAGTATATAATTTAGTATGATTTTGGAATTCAAAACATGTGCATATTGTTTACTATAAAAGTAAAAAAATAAATTTTTGTGTGATTTGAAATTAAATTTGGAAATATATTTGGATTCATTAAATTTCGTAAATAAACTCATAATTTATTTCAGTTTGGAGGTACGTATTTTAAACCGCACCTATAATTGCCTAAATTTAACTGCACTATAAATGCTAATTTCTACCAAATTTGTTAAAATATGCATAGCTTAAGAAGTTGGTATTTTCTCTTGTTAAGGAGGAAGTATTTTTTTTAAAGGTTGTTAAAATAGATATAGGCCAAAATTGGGTCTATGGAAAGCTGAAAGTTTTTTGTTGTGTATTTTTTCATTTCATTTGTCAACTTTGTAAAATTGTTTTATTTATTTATTAATTTTTTTGCAGGAAAAATATAAATTTATTATTTTGAACAGACAAGCTGGTTTTATAATGGTCATACCATTATTGTTATTTATTAATTAATTTATAATGGCCATATCTGCGGTTAAAAAGATCATGTTGGACTATTATTATTTATTAATTTTTTGCTCTAATATACCATTTATAGCTGGTTTGTATTTTGCTAAAAGTCAGTGGTAGAAAAAATAGTTCAACATCAGTTATGTTTAGTGTTTTACTAGGAGTTTATAAAAATATAATAATTTACTATGATTATGAAAGGTATATAATTTACAATGATTGTGGAATTCGAAACATATGCATATTGTGTAACGTTTCGACTTTTCGACGCTCGAAAGTCGACATTAATACATTCACTGTATCAAATGTCGCGCAATCGAATGCCAGAAAACCGAAGCATTAGGGTTAAAAAGAAGAGGTAGAAGAAGACAGAAGAAAAAGAAACAGAAAAACAGAAACAATATCAGAATCTCACATTCGCAGCGGAACAATATATAATAGATAATGAATAATCTTTAAAACAAAAGACCATATCAGTTTATACATTACATCATATCATCAGAGTTTACAACCATACACATCACTGGACAGTTATATAAACTTGTCCACATACAGAATACACGGCGGAATAAATAAACAAGTACGGTAGTACGCCTCGCCATCCAGCTCATCTCCAAAGCTCCAGAATATCCTGATAACATAACTCTAGGATGCCCGTGTGGAAAATTATGGGCACCTAGAGTTTAGAAGGGAAACAATAAACTCCGAGTCAGTCATGGTGACTGGTGTGAGATCGTAAAACAGTTATTTTCACAAAGAAAATAAAACAAATTCGCAATGCTTTTGGAAAATGAAACTACCATAAGGCCTCCCGCCACACACACAATGCAAACGCAGAATTGGAGGAGATTTCTCCTTATAATAGTCAAAGATGCTTACTACGAAAGATCAGTTGATATTATTATTAATGTCTAGTGTGGAAAACATTTCGAAAGTATAATATCAATCTTAGCCAACATACAACCATTATTGTATGCCTACTATAGCTACTATGTTCAATAGCAGGTTACCGCCACATTCCATAGCAGGTTATACAACTAAAACCGTACAAGGTTCGTATTGTTTCTTTGGATTTCCAACAAATGGTCAGGCAAAGGAACTTCCTTACACCGAAATAAAACGCCTCTGGAAAGATGCCCCGAGAACCTAACCAGATCTCTACAAACACAAGGCCGACGCTACCTCACGTTGTACAGCTGTAACTAGGTAACCAACACACTGACACTACCTCACGCTGTACAGCTGTAACTAGGTAACTAACACACAAGTATGTCATCCCCCGGTCGTTACCGACCTTTATCCGAGGATCCTCAACTACAAAGCAACAACCACAAAGTATAATAAATTCGCAGCATTAACATGGGTAAAATATCTGGGCTCCATACCATGATATCACCTTTTATCCAGAAGGAAATGACATACCCTAAGGGCGCGACCCCTAAAAACCTTGCCGTAACATTCCTGTTTCGACCATTACTGGGTTATGAGGCTCGACGAAGTCTTGTCCACAAAGCTACGCTTTTTCACAAAGCCACGCTTTTTCACAAAGCCACGCTTTTTCACAAAGCCACGCTTTTTCACAAAGCCACGCTTTTTCACAAAACCACGCTTTTTCACAAAGCCACGCTTTGATCAACAAATGATCAACAGCACTTCGTATGCCACATTACCAAATTGGAAATGTATCACTAGTAACCATCAACTACATAACCTCTGAGCTCGTACGTCTTAAAGAAGGGTGTTAAGCTAAGAGAATAAATTCTCCACCACCAACAGAAATGTATTTGATAGAAACCAGCTTTACATCTCAAAGTGTAACGTCAGACACACATCCATACAAGTCCGTTCCGGGATCGAACGGAACCGAAGGCACTTCCAAAGAAGCCATTGCAATCCGGGTATTCACTAATCACGTCCGGACTTCCCATCACAGGAAGAGTGACATAAATCTCTATACCGGAGCAACTCGGTGCAGAGACATTCGACAGGTTGTCCTTTCATTTTCGAAAATACCCGGTCTTCACACCGGTCTTCAAGTGTTATCCATTCACGACGTATCACTATTCGGAATGGGTTATATGACACAAGGTCCTCTCCCAGCTTAACCGAATAATGAGTGTTTGTTTTAAAACAAATCAAGTGACATTTCAAAGGCAAATATTGATAGTCGGTTATTTAACTATCAAACAACATTCACAACAATCAACCAATTTAAATATTTTTTCCCAAATTATTAAATTTCAAAATATCTTCACATATTTTTTTTTTCCACACTTCAACATTTTGAAAACCAATTTCAAATCACTTTTCACACTTCATCACTTTGAAAACAAATTTCAAATCATATTCACTCGCGGAATAAAATTCCCGATATTATTCATTTCCCTTTTCCTTTATAAATTCCCACTGTGAATTTAAATTTCCAAATATTCACTTTTAAACACCAAATCAATTTCAAATTTATTTCAATTACCAAATCAATTACAAATTGATTTCTAAGTTTATTTCCAAATACCAAATCATTTGCAAATCGATTTCTAAATTTATTTCCAATTATCAAATCATTTTACAAATCGATTTCCAAATTTATTTCAACACAAAAATCCATTTTTACTCAACACCAAATCAATTTTCATATCGATTTCCCAAAGATCTATTTTCAAATACCAAATCAATTATTAATTGGATTTCAAACAAATTTATCACCTTTTAAAATAAATTCCTTTATCTCTTCCGAACCATTTAAAATTCCATTTTAAATAAATTCTTCAACTTTTAAACAATATTACTCAAAATCCATTTATTAAACCTTTTCTCCCATATTTGGAATTTTATTCAATATGATTTCAAAAATCAACTTTATCGTTTTCAAACTTCTTTTAAATTGATCCAATTCTTTCAAAAGGAATTTACAAAAAATCCCAACTTTAATTTCAAAAATCCAATTTTTATTTATTTCTGGTATCCAACGATACCAAAAATACATTCGGCTAAATTATAGCCTTTAACAAACTCAATCACAATATAATCATTCACAGATTATAAATATATCATCACACAACATATGAAACAAATTCATACAACATATGAAACAAATTCATATAATTTTGAGGAATCTAGTTGGATCCCTCCAACCTATTTCCCTGCATCCACAGATGTTAGCACAATACCAATTCCACTTCGAGGTGGAATATCGCGATATACGGGATTTATAAAATATCATCCGCTATTATGCGGCGCAATAGGGTCTCATCCGCTATATAATGCGGGGAATCAACAACTCCAATATATACATATTCCAATATATATATATTGTTATATACTACTATATATACTATCATTCAAGCACACAATCAACACAATTAATAATTTTAAATATAACTATTTAAAATTAAACAAAACCCTTTGTTTGAGTGAGAAGATCTCACCTTTAATTTGCAATCCATTTTCATTTCGACCATTTCTTCAAGGTTCCAGACCTTGTAACAAACATTATACGGTTTATCAATATTTGAATTGATCGAATAAATAAATTTTCCATTTAATAAGATTTTATTAACCAATGATTTATTTCAACTAATTCCCTTTAACAATTTCTAAAATTCATTTACTCAAAATTTTAGATATAATTTATTTTATTTCTAATTAACAGAAATAGTGGATAACATCCTTTACATTTTCTTCAAATTATTTATACATATATATATTTCAAACACGCACTGGAAAATTCATTTTGATTTTATACTAATCTGTATAGGGTTTAAACTCATTTTCAAATTTAAATTAAATTGAAAAATCTGAATATACCTTACTGCCAAAATGCGAACCCAGGTTCGATCGATTTCTCTGGCCACCCGATGCCACTTGAACCCACGACTATAAAGTCTACGTCGTGATTTCGACTACCCAAACGCGCGCGTGCTCGCTGCCGCACTCAATCCCTAGTCGAGAACCTCGCCTCTGTCACGCGATCTCCCACTCGAACGCCATGCCTAAACTCACGCGTCGCGAGCTCGAAATCTCCGACCATCTCATTGCCGAAGTCGATGATGACCCCAACCAAACTCGCCCCCATCGCAACTCGAATCGAGCCTCCTTCACGCTCGACTTGATTCGCTGGTCCTCCTTTGATGTCATGCCCTAAAACTCGATCGCCACACGCCTAACACGCGCATCCCTGGTCGCCGCCCCATGCCGGCGATATCGCGATGCCCTCCCCCTTGAGCAAATTTTCGAATTTGTGAAGAGCGCGATTCTTTAGTTAATGGGTTTTGATTTTTGAACTGAACTGGAGGGGAGAATTCGATTTAGAGTAGATCTTGAGAATGGGGGAGGAATAACGTACGCGGCCATTACTTGTATTTTATATTTCGTTTGATTTTTGAACGAGAAATAGTTTCGTTTTCTTTAAAATAATGGAGAGGGACAAGATCTGATGGTTGCATGATGAATGCTTGCTACAGAGAAGGCAGAAAGTTACGATGGAGAAAGAAAACAGGCTGGAGAAAGAATCTCTGCTGTGTTGACCCAGAATTAAAAATTTATATATTAATTAAACTCAAATTCGAATTGTCTCGATAAACGAAGTCAAAAATTTTGACTTCCTATCAAGGCGTGCTGCTAGGCATTCGTAATGTTATACGCCTATTCCGAACACAATGGAAAAGGTTTCGAGTCCAAATTTGATTGTATGGAGAAGATAGCTTTTCGGACCGGTTATTAAATTAAATTTTCGATTTAATTTCAGCGCGTTTTCTTATCGTACGGCCAAACGATCACTCCAAACATTATGAAAATTAAAATCCGATAATAATACAATATTACAGACCCAATGGAACTGGTTTCGTCGAATTCCGAGACTGTGCCTCGGAAAGCTATTTTTAAATATCGATTTAAACGATAAAATTCCAAAACTGAACAAACCACTTCCAAATTCAATTCTGAAAGTTCCAGTACCTTCAGAATTATCAATATAGATTTTCCAAGCCTTGAAAATATTTTTAATCAGCTTAAAACTGAAGATTCAAATTTTTACCCAACTTCAGTAATTAAATTCAATAATTTAATCGCCAAATCCATTCTGATACTTGAATTTCAAATTGAACTATCATTCAAATATTTAAACTCAATTAAATATTCGTATTTCAAATGTCAAAAATTCACGGTCGTTATATATTGTTTGTTATAAAAGTTAACATTTTGGTCATGAATGATTTTTTTGTGATTTTGAGTTAAAATTGGAAGTGTGTATTTGGATTCTTAATTTTTTTTTGTTTTCTGATTTCTTAAATAAACTTATAATTTATTTCAATTTGGAAAAACATATTTTAAGTTGCACTTATAAGTGCCTGAATTTAAACTGTACCAATAAATGCTAATTTTTATTTTCGTTTGCCAACTTTGTTAAAAAGTGCATACCTTAAGAAGTTTTTTTTTCTTTTGAATTTTGTGTATAAAGTATATTTTCAAGTTGTTACAATAGATATAGGATAAATTTGGGCATATATAAAGCTAAATTTTGTTGGGTATTTTTCCATTTGTTTTGTCAACTTTGTAAAAAATAATAATTCAGTTTGTTAATTTCTCTAATATATAATCTATTACTAGAAGTTTAGTAGTATAAAAATAGTACAAAATCTTAGCATTTTAATAAAATTTTATCAAAGGATAATAATTTACTATGATTGTAAAAGGCATATACCGTGGTTTTGGAATTCAAAACACATGCAGGTTGTTTCATGTAAAATTTAATATTTTGACCATGAACGATTTTTTTTGGTGTTTTGGAAGTATGTACGTATTTTGATTCATTAATTTTTTTTAAATAAACTCATAATTTATTTTAGTTGGGAAATATGTATTTTAAGCTACACCCATAATTGCCTAAATTCAAAATGCACTTAGAAATGCTCATTTTTATTTTCATTTGCCAAATTTGTTAAAATATGCATAGTTTAAGAAGTTATTTTTTTTTCAATTTTAAGTGGAAAGTAATTATTTCACGTTGTTACAATAGGAATATATTAAACTAGGTCTACGTAAAGCTGCAAGTTTTTTGCTGTGTAATTTTCCATTTGTTTTGTCAACTTTGTGAAAATGGGATTTTTCCTTAATTTATTAAATTTTCTCTATTATATAGTTTATATCTAATCTGTATTTTACTAGAAGTGTAGTGGTACAAAAATAGTTCAACATCAATTATGTTTAGTATTTTATTATAAGTTTATTAGAATATAATAATTTACTATGATTATAAAGATATATAATTTACTATGATTTTGAAATTCAAAACATATGCATATTGTTTGCTGTCAAAGTTATACTTTGGTCACAGCAAAAAATATAGTAATTTGGAATTAAATTTGATAGAATGCAAAAAATATAGGAAGGAGATTTCATGTATTAAGTTTGATTTTAAGGACCTGAGTCTAATATTCACTATAAGCAAGTATGTTCAACGTTATAATACTACATTATGACTGAGTGGATCAACAAACCTATGTATAATATTTGGATTTGACCATTTAGTCCAATTTCCTCAATGATATGTTTAGTGTCTTAATCAATATATTGAATGTTACCATTTTATTAGATATTATTAAGTTTTATCATTTGATCCACTTTACTCAGTATATGTTTAGCATTTTGATCAATATGGTAAATTAAATTTAGCAAGTTAAAATTATTGTTTATTGATCAAATCAAAATCTTATAAACAAAATAAGAAAATCAAATAGAAAGGAATAGAGATTCAAGTCCATACATCACCAAGAAAAATAGAAAAGGAGAGGCACCAAATCCAATCGAACCGGAGAAAAAATGTAAGGGATTTCTTCAAAAATAGCGAATGCAGTTGAGTGTGTTTATTTACTAAATGTATATGTTGTAGATAAGTATTTAAATTTTATTTATACATCTAGTTAGATTTAAACATAATTTCTAAATTGAATTGATAATTTTTTATTAAAGTTTCATATGGATTGGATAATTTGGAAAAACCTAGAATACTAATTTGAAGATGGAAATTCTTATTGAATGTGGGGATGGTAGATTGAATGAAATCCATCCTTAAAAATATATAGATCTGATTTTATGTCATAGATTTGAATCAAATTAAATAAGTAAAAGAGAATCTATAAATATAGTTTTGAAATCATACAGATTTGATTTACGTAATATGTTTAAAATTAATTTAGATCAACAACAGTAAATCTACACATAGCCTTAAAATCTTATAGATCCAATTTTATGTATACATTTGAATTGTCTAGATGAATTAAAGTGTACCTATGTGCATAACCTTTAAAATCACATTGGTCTAATTCTATGTAGAAAAAAAGAATCAATTTTGAATAAAATGAAATTTTTGCAAATGAATCATAGAATAGTACAACCAATTAGATAAATTACACAAAAGGTCAAATACTATAAAGTTGAAATTATATATAGATAATTATTCAAAAATGGGATTATACGAATTTAATGTTTATACGTGAAGTCCAGACATAAAATCTTATGTTAAACAATTAAAACTGGATCAAAAACAATAAATTAAAAGATGTTGAAAATCCAATTTCTGGAAAACGGTGATTGAATGAAGGTCAGTCGACTGCATTGCTTTGATGAAAAGCTGGGGAAAACACTGGCTCAATCCACGAGGAAACGATTCATTTTTAGGTTCGAACACTCGGTTGACAGTTACTAATCGACTGAATCCCATAGCAGTCGACTGGTAATGTTGTTAAATCGACCGATTTTGAAGTGTAAAGGAAAAAATATACACTTAGGGACCGATCAACCAATAATCTGTAGACAGCCCAGGTTGAACCTAAACCTAATGTAGGCCATGTAGGACAGCTTCGGGAAATTGTTTCTACTTCCTTGAATTTCTGGTGCTTATGTAACTGCATGAAGTTGTGTAACATTTTGGACTTTGTTTCCATTTAGTCAACATTTTAGAGTTCACACTTCACGATGTCGTATAACATGATACTCAACATGGTGTGCGATTGTATTGTGATTAGATGCCCTTATCGTTACTATAAGCGACTTGGTCATGTATTTTGATTTGCTTATTGGGGGACATGAGCTGGAAACGTCTGTAATAGTAGGGTTTTCGAGAAGTTAAGAAGATGCTCCCACGAGGGAGTCAAATTTTTATCAACCCTTATTGCTATAGGTTGAATGATATAGAGCCTAGGACACAGGCACCACTGAGGTTGTTTACTCGATGCTTTGGTGATAGATTATCATTGGTATTGTGTACTTGGTGTGTGACCAGACATTATGATGTATAATCGTTGAGGGTGTAACTTAAGCGGTTTACCATTGAGAATGTTTACTCAATATTTAGTTAGGTGGTTTACTACCAAGACTGTATACTCGATGTATTCCTAGGTTTAAATAATTTCTGGATGTCTAACCTTCGGGTGAAAATATTTATATATTACTATTGGATTCGAGCATATTAAGGGTTATTAACCTATAGTATGTAAATTGACTAATTTCTTATATATAGTACATGCATACAAATGAGCACCCTTAGGCTGTATAGATTATAAATGATAACTTAATTTCCTATTAACATTATACCATTAGTGATATTATTCACGAAACCTTGTCTGGTCCACTCCATTTTTCCCCTTTATGCCTATTGCATGATGATAGGGTAGTAGATGGTATGATGAGGATAAAACGCGTGGAGGAGGAGACTGTGCATCTTGGAGCTATATTTACTTGTTGTCATTTCATATGTATTATATTATACTTATCTAACAAACATAAGCTTATATTTGGAGATTTTATTTGGACATCTCTTGTATGAGCCACTATTATTTTGAGATGGTAATGATTTGGTTATTTCAGTATTTGTACTTTATTTCTTCCACTATGAGATTTGAAAGTGTGTATATATCTCAAATTATATTTATCTTTGTACCTTATAAATCATCAAAAACCATAACAATGTACATTAATTGACACTAAATGTCGTTTTTGGGCTTTGAATCGGTATGTCCAGTGATACCGGTTGTTACATTTGGTATCGGAGTCTAGGTTCAGGATTCCTTAGGGATTAGGCGTATATTGAGAGCATACTTTTATATTTTGGAAGATATCATGTATACATATATAAGTATAACACAGATACACCTATGTAATTCCAGCAATGCTTACTACTATATGAGGAAGTTGTTAATAATTCCTATTTATAGATAAGTGAAAATATGCAATCAAACTGGAAATAGTTCTGGTGAGACAGTTGAGGTTCTGAGTGTGAACATTCCAGTATGGATCCATCGATATCTCCAAAAAAGAGGTTGAAATGAGATTAACTCCAATGAAGTACCCATAACTTAAGCACATGAGGCAGCTCCCCCTTTGCTTACTTTTGATTCTTCCAAATTGTGTCGGGATTTCTAGAGTTTGGGTGGGAAGAATTACTTTGGGACTAAATCATTTGTTGAGACTTAGGTATGGCTGAGGAATTGTGATCGTGCATTTGCTATGATGGACGTATAGGATGCAATGAAGTGGCATTTGGCTTTATGGCATTTATAAGGAGAGGCCTTGAATTGGTGGGATATTGTTACTACTGAGATAGAGGAGACCGAGATTACTTGGACTAATTCTAAGATGCACTTTGAAGTTATGCCAATATCGAAGATGAATGGGAAGTGTATCCGGAGAAGGTCTCACTTGGAGCCAGGAGACCGTGGTATTATGGAGTATGTTAATGAGTTCAACCAACTAGCAAAGTATGGAGTAGACCTCACTAATATACGAGTAAAGAAGGTGATTTTTTTTAAGGGGATGAATCCATCTTTGAGGGATATTGCTCTAAGCCATGTACCCACTTGAGCTGCTTTTGAGAGCTTGGTTATGATAACACCGATTAATTCAATTGCTAAGGCGAACCTAAGAAGGTAGAAGGGAAGCTAGTTCATTATAATGAATGTAAGGGTAGAATAGGGGCTCAAAGTAGGATAAAGAAACCATGATAATATCAAGGGACACATAAAAAAGGATTGCAAAGTGAAATTTTCAATGATCAAATGCTACAATTGCAACCGGTTGGACATATGAAGAGGGAGTGTTCGACCATGCCTAAGACTTCTACTCTGGTGGTTCCAACCAATGCACTTGATGTTGTTCCTAGCTCGAATGTAGACTTAGATGTGGAAAAGAGGAAGAAAGCCATCATGGAAAGTGTGTTAACTCTTTCTAATTTATCAATTCGCACTTTATTTAACATCAGAGCATCTCACTCATTTATTTCGAGTAAGCCAGTAGATGAATTACGCTTAGAGACTAGTATGGTCACATACCCTATTATAGTATCGAATCCTATCAGGGGATCGATTCATTTATCAATGATTTGTAAGGGTTTGAAGTTATATATTTTGTGTGTTGAATTTGATTTCAATGCCTTTGTACTGGGATTTTCTGGTTGTAGGTTAGTTCTTAGAATAGACTGGATGTCTATGTATATGGTAATGTTGGATTGCGATATGAAGGTGTTTCGTTTGGGTACCTGTAGTGAGCGTAACCTTGAGGTTTACCGCGATCACAAAAATTCTATTATGTTGAGTTTCCTGTATTTCCTAGACCTTCCATATGATGAGACAACTTCCGTTCTTATGGATCAGGACTTTCTAGATGTCTTTAACAAAAAATTTGGTCTCCCTCCTCATAAGGAGATCGAATTTCAAATTTATTTGGAAAAGAATGTTAGGCATGTTGCCTTATCTGTAACGACCCGAAATTTTCGATCCCGAAAATTCCAGATAGTTAGGAAAAGAAGAAAGAGATAGAAGAAGAAAAACAGAAAACAAGTCACAGAATCTCACATTCGCAGCGGATCAAAATATAATATCATATAATACCATTTATACAAAAAAACTGTATCAGTTAAATTACACTTTAATACATCAGAGTTACAACATATGCACAATCACTGGACATATATAATCAACATGTCCCAATATACATCAATATATCATAGCGGAAACACTCCATACGTTCCTGCCATCCAACTCGTCTCCGAGCTCCAGAACGTTCTTACCTGAAAATCTGTAATACTCGGTCTGACCCGAGCATTACATCAAAGTAACACCCGGGTCAGGCTGGAAACCAGCGTGAGTAAACCCATCTAACATGAATTACAAAAGCATACAACTTATATATATATAACCCGGGTAACTCGTCAATTTAAAAATTCACAATTTGTTATAGATATCCCTTATTTTAATCACAAATTTCTAAGTACCAACTTATAGATTTAATGGACCAATTCACTTAAATCATTCCATTCTAGCTTATTCATCAATCTATAAAGAATCGAAGTGGTTTCGGGTATCACTAATACCCGACTCCGGTCTCTTCGAATTCAATGTCATCTTATCCAAATTATTCGAGTAAAACACAATTCAAACTTCAACTACAGTGTGTCACCTATACACATTAATTCATCATCAATAGTTAACCACATTCTCAGTTTAAACCCAACATATCATATCACATAGCATCACATGTCTGAGTTGTCAATCAATCTAGGCATACAATTTTATTCAATTATTCATAAGGAAGATAAATGCTTCATACCATTTCTAATTAATTTAAATTACTTACTTTAATCACTTTTAATCTTGCTTACTTTACAATAATTAGTTACAACCCATTAATTATTCATTCCCTAATTATCCTCTCTAATTACATTCAGTAATTAGCCTTTAATTAATTTACCACATTCATTAATCAACCTCGATTAATGATATTCAGCAAATTAATTATTCTTAATTACTACATTAATTTATTAACATCTTAATTTATTAATAAATCCTTTAATTTCACTGAATAATTAACACTTAATTACTTCCACTAAGTAATCATTCTTTAATTACTTTCTATTAAGTAATTACCCATTTATTTATTTACAGTCTATAATTATCCATTAATTACTTTGCTAAGTAATTATACTTCATCAATCACCTTAAGTAATTACTTAACCCTAACTAATTCTTAATTACAATTAATTAATACTTCAACCTTTATAAATTAATTAATTCCAAATTATTAATTTTAATTACCTCATTCATTTAAGTAGCCTTTATTCATAAAACCTAACTGACTATCAAGATAATACAATTACCTTTAATTATCTAAAATTTATACGTGTTTCAAAAACATTTCATCGTTTTACTTTATACTTAACATTTCTCAAATTTTTTTTAAGAAGTTTACCAAAGCATAAAACTTTTAAATCAAATAGTTTAAACATAATAGTTTCCTTTATATAAGAGTTTTAAATCAAATTCCTTTAAAAATTTCAACCCCTTTATTTTTTTTTAAAAAAAACTTAAAAACTGGAAACCAAAACACTCGATTACTCGAGCCACTCGTACCCTCCCTCTTCGAGTAAACACGCGAACGTCTTCGAGAATAACTCGATTTTCCCGCAATCTCAAAACATCTGTAACAGACGTACACGTGCACAGTGCACGGCGAAGCACGCGACGCCGATCAACTGCAATGGCCCCAACACATCACTGATGACTTCGATCAGCCCTCCCATTGTCCTGATCTCGCTGTTCTAACCCGAATCGAAATCAAGTACTTCGATCCCAACTGGAACCCCAAACTCGAATCGCAGAACCACCCATCATCGACTATTTTGTCAACCGGAACTCACGGCCTTCCTTCCATAGTTGCTCCACGTCACCACGTGGCGACCACGACCCTCGCAGTCGAGTCCGATAAACCATAAACGCCGAGAACACATCGACAACACACCTGACAAAAACTACACTTAAACCCTAAATAATCCAAGCCCGGCCACCATGGCCATTGGAAAAATACACTGCCATTTTTTCTACCATCGGCAACGCTCCAGCCAACTTCGACCAAAAACTCGACTCCATCCATCGTGCCGATCGACGGCAATCAACCCAAAAGCCAAACCGTTCAACTCCAAAATTCCAATTGATTTTCAGGCTAAAATTTTTTGTTTCTTACATTAAAAATCAAGATTTTCTGCCACGAATCCATTTATGAAATCCAAACATGAAATCGTTTTAATTGATTTTGATTTATTTTTGATTGTTACTGTAATTTACCAGTTTAGAAATAAATATGAAATATAAACACTTAGATTTATAATTTTCTTTTTCTCTTAAAGCACTATTATATTCATCCAATCATCTCTTCTTTGGTGATCATAACCTAAATTTGAATATATAAGGAGAGTTTGAATTCCTTGGTTATATCCTTGAGTCTGTAATCCTAACAGAGTCTAATATATATACACTCAGGCATATACACATATAAACAGAGCAGTTTAAAATATATTCTAGATAAAACTACCATGTAAAGCATATTACAATGTTTCTGTACAGATTTACCAATAAACAAGGATTTAAAACAGATTCTAAAGAAGAGTTTACTCACAAGAAATTCCTTTGAACAGAACAATTTCTATTTTCATTTGAAAGCCTGAAGTTTGAACTGCCTTGAAACTGTTTTTTGAGTGCTTTCAGTTTTGAACTGCAGTTGAATCGAGTATTTGCTTTTATTTTTATTTTTTTTCAAGTTACATATGTCACTGATCGAACTATACAAAAAGATGGACACATATATAAGATAACAGGTTGTTTAAGGGAAGGTGGTAATTGGTACTGTTATTGTCTTGTCTATGTTTTATTTGACCAGATCTTTCTTCTGCAAAGTAAAGATTTGTAAATATTTGCTTTTGAACAAAACATTGGCTGAGTTGATAGAAATTAAATGCTTTGTTCCTTAATATGTTTGCATACTTATTAAAATGTTTACTGTGTGAAGATATTTTGTACAATTTACTCTTTGCAGACGACTTGGCTTGTGAATGAAGATAAAAATATTTATTTTGTTATCTTCTCATGTACATATTTGGTCAGGTTTATACTTTATAGATTTAGTCTTGGGTGAAGATATTTGTTTATGAATATTTGTCTCCTTGCTTGAGAAATTTACACTTATATATATTTGACTTGTTACTTCTAGCTTAAATAATGTTTATCTTGCTTATTTTATTTCATAGTTTGGCCTTGCTTTCATTCTATACTTTGCCCTTAGATTTTATTCTGTATTTTGTATTTCACTTTATTTCTTGTTTGTAGTTACATTTGTATTTTATATTTTGACTATCAATATTATATACATAAGTTTTACTTATATTTAATATTTATATTTTATATTGATAGATTTTGATTTTATTTTAAACATTATTATCTATATATATATAATTTCACCAATGTTAACAAGATAAAGTATTTTAAATTCAATGATACAAGATAGATTTTAGTATAAATAGTATTAAGAGAATTTATTTTAAAAAAATGATCAGTTTACTTTTTATTTAATTAGATTAAATATTTATTAAAATAAACGGGGCTAAAATCCGGATCGTCACATTATCACTTAGGCATATGGCTTTAAAAAAAAGATGGGAGTTTAGTAAACATGTGAATGAATTATTAGAGAAGGGCATTATTCGAAGAAGAATTTCGGAATGGGGTGCAGCTGTTATCTTTGCTACCAAAGCAGATGGCTAGTAATGGTTTTGCATCAATTATCGTGAATTGAATAAGATGACAAAGAAGAATCGTTGTCCATTGTCATGTATTGTTGACTTATTTGATCAGTTAGTTGGGTCACAGATATTTTCTAAGCTTAACTTGGCTACCGAAACCATCAGTTGCGTGTAGCCGATGCAGAAAACCGCTTTTCGTACACACGAGGGACTTTATGAGTGGTTAGTTATGCCGTTTGGACTGACCAATGCACTAGTATATTTCGTCGACCTCATGAGTGAGTCTTCATAAGGTTGTGGAATAAGTTTATGGTGGAATTTGTTGATGATATATTTATTTATTCAAATGCGAGGAAGAGCACAAGTTGCATTTGAGGGAAGTGCAGAATTTTTGGTCTCCCTCCTCATAAGGAGGTCGAATTTAGAATTTATTTGGAAAAGGATGTTAGGCCTAATGCTTTATCACTTAGGCATACGGCTCCTAGAGAAAGACGTGGGCTTAGTAAACAAGTGAATGAATTATTGGGAAGGGCATTACTCAAAGAAGTATTTCGAAATTGAGGGCACCTATTGTCTTTGTTACCAAAGCAAATGGATAGTAAAGGTTTTGCATCAATTATCGTGAATTGAACAATACGACAAAGAAGAATCGTTGTCCATTGTCATGTATTGTTGACTTATTTGATCAGTTAGTTAGAGCATAGATATTTTCTAAGCTTAACTACGCTTCTGAAATCCATCAGTTGTGTGTTGTCAAGGATAGTATGCAGAAAACAACTTTTCATACACATGAGGAACTTATGAGTGGTGATTTATATGTTTGGACTAAACAATTCACCAGTATATTTCGTTGACCTCATGAGCGAGTCGTCACAGGGTAGCTATATGTTTATGATGGAATTTGTTGATTTGAGGGAAGTACTTAATACTCTACGCAGGCATAAGCTGAAAGCGAAAATTTTCAAATGTCACTTTTGGCACAATGTGGTACGCTTTCTCGGTCATGTGTTTCTAAGCAAGGATTATCACTTGACCCGAGTAAAGTCACCGCGGTCCAAGATTGGAATGTACTAAAAAATGCTACAGCGGTAAGAGGTTTTCTTGGTTTTATTGGCTAATATAGGAAGTTCATCAAAGACTTCATAAATATTTCTGCACCATTGACACGGAGAACCCGGAATGTGAGCATGCTTTTATCAAGCTAAAGGAGTTGTTGATTAGTGCACCTATTTTAATATCCCTTGATGGTTCGAAGTCATTTACTATGTATACTGATACTTGTGGTATGGATTGGGTGCTATTTTCATGCAAAAGGGTAGATTTTTTGTTATGCCAGTCGGCAAGTGAAAGTACACGCGAAGAATTATCCAACTCATAACTATGACTTGGCAGCTATTATTTTTACTATCAAATCTTGAAGGCAATCCCAACATTCTTTTATAGTAACTATAAACATATTATTTTCAAATCTAATATCGAGGATTAAACAACGAAACAAAAACTAACTTTAACATTAGGTACATAGTTAACAATCAGTAGTTTGTTGTTTACTTATAATTTAGAAATATTTAGTACCTTTTAATATTCATTCTTATAAACACATGCATCCTCTGCATTTTGAATGAAAATAAAATAGTTTGATTTCTCTTTCTAAATACTTACTCAATTCTGGTGCTCATTGAACAATATTTCGTATCAGTTTTCGAATCCTATCTAAAACCCATAAACCGAGTATCACTCTCGTCGACTTCGTGACATTTTGTTTGTTATGTGCAAATAGTCTATTCTAAATAATTGTTTAGAATTTTTGTTTCAACATATATATACTAAAACTCAAAATCATATTGGCGATAATTCTACGATAACTTAAGCATGTTAAATAAAGAATATGTTACGTTAATTTCAGCAATTGAAATTTATGATGTTATTCTTACCAATGTTGCTTACTATATTCCAGCCACATTAGTTTTCTTCTCGAAAAAACATTCGCGGTCGATGGATCATGTCCCTTCGGGTACAACTATCAAAATCATATTTTGATACTGTGCATGGAATCCATTTAGGATTTGTGCATCATGCCATATGGAAGAGTCAATACTCTCAATGGCTTATTGGCAACTGAAGAAATTCTTTTCTCAATGTTGATATGAAACTCATGGTTTCTTTTTATGTCTAAGTGTTTTAATAGATATCCTAATGAGTAGTGTATATTTTGGCTTGGTTAATTTTATTTCATTATTTGTATTCGGTTTTATCATTGGATCATATCCAAATATATTTTACTACTAATAATTCCTAAAAGAAATTCCTTTGTCATGATGTTGGTGTTTCCTAAAACAACAACTATTTCTCAATACGACTGAGTAGGCATTCGAACACATTTTATGAACTTCCTTTATGTATAAAAATGATTTAATTTTGTGTTTACAGAACTTATGTTCATAACATAAACTAATCAACCAATTATGGTTGTTCCCAAACTCCTTTGCGATGGTTCACACAAGATCCCTTACGAGCAAATATCACGTGCAGCCTCTTGACTCGCACAACCTATCAACTCCTTGACCTAGGATATATGAGGGTTTCTAATCAAAGCTTATCTTATATGATACCATAAATTATACTTTCGATGTGATTAAATTTAACTTATGTACTTACTCTTAAGTACACGTCCTTATAGAAAGAATATATCTCAACTTCACTTATTATTCACCGGACTTTATCCAACAAAGTCCAATTACTCCTTATCGATACATTATTATGCTTCATTAGGCAGAGTGACTTTTGATATTGAATCTTATTTATTTTAGGTACTTTTGAAACACCTTTCCAATATCCTCATTTATTCGTTCAAATCGAATTCTTTTATTTCTTATGCATGTTATCTTTTCTACTTCCGTTGTATATTCAATGAACTTATCATAAATACACTACTTGTGTATCAAATACATATGTTCATTTCTATGATAGTTTACTTGTGAATTTAGTGAAGTAATTGGATTCGTTTTAGTATCATTAGACTTTTAACTGCATACATCAATATGCATCAATCTGAAGAGTTCACCAACTCTTTTGTCACTCCTACCAAATGAATGCTTTTTCCTTAATCGTTTAAGATACAATTCACTAGCACCATATTATTAATGATAATATTAGCATTGTATTATTTCTCAAGGATATGGCTTAGTCCATAATTCCAAAACAATTGTAATAATTTCATATAATTTTGTATTTTCTGTGGCTTACGCATCACCAATGTTATAAAACGAACAACATTATTATAGTAGATTTATTTCATAATGAATATTCATAATATTGATAAGAAAATAAAACTATATCTATTTTTAGTCAATTCTGAAAATAGCTATTTTTTCATAAATAATATTTTGTATATTTACGAAAACTATTATTCGTACTTGATGCATGCATTGATAAGCATTATGTACCATACTCCCACTATTTTCACTATCACTATAATAATAGTGCATGAAATACAAAGCTTCATTCAACTACTTATTATGAGAATTTTTTTATTGTAACAAGTTCACAGTTGAGAGTTTATGACCAAATATCTTAAACTCATGCAAATAACTTTTGTAGAAAACAATTTCTATATTATAATGCATTTGGAATTGGAATCATATTTCTCATTCTATATTAAGTATCTTACTTAATTTTACATAATTCTCATTTCTGATGTTCTTCTGAAGGAGTTATGTCCATTCACTCTCTTCATCCCAATTGTGCCAAGTTTACCTCCACTCTCGAACCTTCTCTTTACTTTCATATGCTTGAACCATTCAAAGGAAATTCTTACTAGGAGACCACACCGAACTCTTTACAAAATGCATTTGGTCATCCTTAACATTTAGGGATATCAAATAAGTTGCACGATACGTAAACTGATCAAACTGATACTCTAGTGATCGAGTTCCTAGGTCTATCTAGTAGCTTTCGATCTAATGCTACGTTTAACAAAACAAAATCCTTATGGTAATCAATCATATTGAATACATGATCTAACATTATTGCTTGCTTGATCATTTTAAGTGAACTAGTTTCATCAATTTTTTGTACATTACAAATCGCGATTGTTCACTATGTAACATTTACATGTGATCGAACATGGATCAAATATCCATATTCGTATACTGCTTAAGGGTTCAAAACTCATAGAAGATAATACAAAGTCTTGAACAAATAAACAAGCGATCGGGCACAATTGTTTTAGTATTTGTATAATTTAGCTCTTGCATGGGTCTTGTTGTGACAACATGCAAAAAAAATTATTAGTAAATATATTTTATATTTCTACATTAATCTTAATTCAGTTCATTTGTATACTTTAATTGATAAACATTTATTAATCATATTAGCTGCACAAATTTATCAAAGTAGATTATTTTAAATTTATATAGCATATTTTCTTACAATATTAGAATTGTTAAATGTTTTCATTCCTTTTTTCTAATAAGGCTCCCACTATATTTTTATATTCCTTAAATCCCTATGAGAAATATAGAAATCTTTTGTTTCCTCTAATGAGTGTTAAGACTCACTTGCCTTGTGATTCCGACCTTGAGTTTGCTCGATAAATCATAGGCCTGTAAGTGATGGATAACTCTTTATTAGTTGTATCATATACAATTTCTAACCGTGGTCTTTGCCCTAGCCTCGACCTTGAGTTTTCTCAACAAATCGAGAGAGATTATTCGCTCATACCTACCATTTCATGATTGTCTAAGTATAATGCATGTACCTTAAGTTTGCTTAACAAATGCATGCGTGTATCTTACGTCGTCTAGTCAATATATTGATAGTACAACAAATAACATATCTAGCTTGAGTTAGCTTAACATATAAAGAGTATGCAAGTAATCTATTAGTATATAAATGATAGAGGACAACCATACATATTAGAGATTTATAATCTTTAACATATACATTTATTAGAGTGATATCAATCTCGAGAATAATGTATTTCTTGCGAAATTCCATCATGATTTAAGTGTCGAATGCATCTGAAATTATGGTATACGTACATTACGTATGTATTTCTTTCATAAATCCAAGTTGGGTTTCTTATCATTCCACTTATATTTTACATTTACAATATATAAATTTAATTCATTTATAATTGTTTATGATTTAATTAACTTATATGCTACTCATACGTATATTATTAATTAAGTCATGTTTAATTAATTTTAATTTATTAATTTAATACACTAATCAATCAAATTATTTAAACTTCAAAATTTATTTAGTGCATCCTAAATAATTTAAGATAAATGTTAACAATAGCATTTATAGTTATATATATATTTATCATTACATATATGTCATTGTTAACTAACATTTAATTTATTTATTTATCAAATAATCATTTTATTCAATTAAATAGTTTTTATAAATTTGAAATATTATTTTAATCTATTTTAAACAATTCAATACATACATACATACATACATAGATATATATATATATATATATATATATATATATATATTAAACTATAACATTTATAGTTACACACACACACATATCAGTACGTATATTTATTTTAGTTAATTAACTTTTAAATAATTATTCATTTAATTAATCCAACTAATTAATAATAAAGTAATTATCGAAAATATTAAATTAATTTTCAAATCAATTTCAAAAATATTATATAAATTGCATAAAATTTATTTTATATTTTAAACTTAACTTTTAAATTTAAAAATATTTTAAATTTACAAATTGGCTTTTGAAAATTACACCAAGGCTTAAACCAATTTGGGACTTTATAATTAGGCTAACCTTTTGGACTTACTCCACCCATTAAACTAGGTCAGTAGCGAGGGAGGGAATAATACTCAATTATTCGACCCCAAGCCTAGATATGAATATTCTAGACACCCATCCGATAAGTAGGCTTTACTAATTGGTCCTAAAGTTGGTAATTAAGACCGCATAGACCATTTTAGCTCTAATAACATTGATGGAACCAAATCACTCTTCGGATGGTAAAATGGGTGAATTTCAAAAAAAAAATCCTTATCTGGATCTTAGTGGGCCTATGAAGTCTGATAGTTGTACTAGATCCAGTCTAGTTAGTTTAAGTAAAATAATATTTTATTTAATTTTCTTAATTTAATTAATAAATGTATGTTAAGAAATTTAACATTTATATGTTTTGAGTATATCAATATATACTCATGTGTATATATAAGTCTAATGTGCAACATAGCAAGGTGTAATTGATTAATGTTTGCAAAAGTAGATATTCAGATTTATATTTACTACATAAACATTGGCCATTTATATATGTGTTAATTTTCTCAATATATTGTTAAATATATTTATAAAATATATAGATATAAATATAAATTTTGAAATCATGCATATATAATAAAATATAAAATATCTAGTCTAATTTTTACTAAGTTAATAAATTTTTAATTTGAATTTGTATTTAAAACATCTAACTAAGACTCGGTAAAACATTTTAAGCTTCAAAACCAGATCTTAAAATTGTTAGTAAAAATATCTTTAATAAATTTAAATATGTATATCTTTATAAAATTAATTACAACAACCGAAATTAATTTTTATTTATATTTATATATTTAAATTACACAACACTATTTAAACTGTGTAAACAACACATACACGCACATATATAATAAAATAATTACTTTAAAATTATATATATGTAAAACATTATTTAGCCAGTAAGTATTTTTTAATTCGAAATCTAATTTTAATAAATAAACACACACACAAATATATATATGTATATGTATGTATGTGTGTATTTATATATTATAACATTAAAGAGTTGTTCAAATGTTGGAGGCGACATGTGTCAGTGGAAGTTGGAGGCGGCTACATCGTTGTTCGAAAAATCGAAGGGGGTTAGGGTTCCTGTGTGATATTGGTGACGTGTGAGTTTCGGTTTGTCCTGCATACAAGGTCGGATTTACACACGGTTTGTTCCGTTGGGATCGTATCGAAATTCCAGGCATTTTTACGCTAGTTTGGATAAATTCTAAGACTGTTAGATTTTGGGCCCTAGTTTGGATTTTAATTCGATTTAAAATCAAAAGTGAGTGTTTTGACCCACTCACAACTACTAGATTATCTTATGTTAGTTAAATTAAATTTATGATGTGATTGGAATTAATTGATTGATGTTTGGTATGTTTAAATTGTCATTCTACTTAAATTTGACTTTTATTGCATTTAATCATCGTTCAATTTAATATTGAATTTAATTGTCAATTTAATACCTATTAATGATTATTAGTTATCTATTGATGTTTATTGATTGATTTGGATGATGATTGCGATGGATGTTTGATTGTTGATATTGGATGACTGGATGTTGTATTTTAATATTGTTATAACACTGCAAGTTCCCTATGGGTTGAAATGATACATACCCGAACGATATATAGATTAGGGAAAAATCGTTATGGGTTGAAATGATAGACTCGAGCGATTTTATGGATTTTATTTAATTCGGGATTGCGGTTTGAAATTATATATAACCGTAAAATTTTAAATTGCGGATTGAAATGATAAATATTCGTATCACTTGACCATAGGGTAGAAAATTATATACGGACACCGGATTTGGTTAAATTAAGTGATTTTTAATTCTTTAAAAATTTGAATTCAGTTAACAGGCATTTTGAAAAGAAATTGATTTATATAAACTGAATTATTTTCGATAATCCAAGTGTTAATGCTGAAATTGGAATTGATTTAATGAATTGTTCAAATGATTTAAATTGGAATTTCAAGGTTAAAGTGTCGAATATAAATGAATTTATCAGGATTGAGTTATTGAAATATTTGGATGTAACTTTGAAATCCATTTTAAACTAATTTAAACTATTTTCATTAAATTAACTATTTTAATCAATTTAAACTATTTAATTTATATTAATCAACTATAACCTATTTAATCCAATTTAATATATTTTACCAATTTTAAACGCATTAAATTTATTTAATCTATTTTAAATCTATTTAATATAATTTAAATCTATTTAATCTATTTTAAATCTATTTTAAATCTATTTAATCTATTTAATATCATTTAAATCTATTTAATCTATTTTAAATCTATATAGATCATTTTAAAAATCTAATTAAATCAAATTTAAATCTATTTAAACTATTTTAAAACTATATAACTATTTATAATTACCTAAACTATTTTCTAAAATTTCAGACTTTGTAAAGTTGAATTGTTTATATCTAATTTCTTGATGATGATACAACCTAAGTTGGAAATTGGAATTGATACTTTTTTGTGAAATGACATATTTGAGTGAATAAGATGATTTTGAAATGAAGAATTAATTAACATTACTTATCAATAATTTCCAAGTGAATATGGTTTTAAAAGTGAATATGATTTGAAAGTGAATATGATTTTGGAAGTGAATATGATTTTGAAAGTGAATATAGTTTGAAAGTGAATATGATTTCGAAAGAGAAATGATTTGAAATTGAATATGATATTTTGATATAAATTGTGAATTGACTTTTGAAATATAAAAGAACCATCTGGTGTAAAATAAGCGTTTGGTTGTTAAAGAGACCGGGATCAGATATTGTCATACTCTCCGTCAATGCCGAAAACCATTTTAACAACTGTATACGTGGTGGAGATTCCAGAAATGAAGTAGGATGGTTTGGCGAACGATTTCTGTATGAGTTATTGACGTGACCCTGACTCCCGTGAGTCAGCTTAGATGTGACTAAAACAGGAGCTATACCTGGGCCAAGTGAGGTCATCCCTCCGATCGGACATGCTTCTTTGATACCATATTATGACTTTATGATGATTTGGTGGCCACTCCTTGATTTTTGATTTGGGAGTGTGTTCTGAGGTGGGCGGTAGTAGTTGCTATGCATTACCACCAGCTCGGTTCTGTAATTGGTAAATCTACCCTAGCATTGCCTTGAGTGCCGTGTTCACATGCCCTAGAGCGCCTTTTACGAGGTTGGTTTGTACCATACCTATGGAGTGCACTCTGATAGCCCTCCAGTTTGCTGAGAAATTACCGTACTGTATAGACTATGGGAATATATAAAAATGTGTTAAGGGGGATATGGGTAACGCCTTAACGCTATTTTAATACTTTACTTTATTGTAGACACTATTATAATAGCGTATTGTACTACATAGTAGATAGTTTAACGGATCCTTAGGAGATGGTAATCCCGAACATCTCTTAAGTTATTGCACTCACGTTAGACACTGGATAGGAGATGTCAAACCCGTAAACATCTCCGACGCCGTTACACTCATATTTATTTACCGTTGATTTAACATACATAAGGTCTTTTAGTTCTAACTCGAGTGTTTTGTCTTTTTAATTCGCTCGGGTCAATCTAAGATTTTTAGTGTATCGAAGACCACAATCTGGAGGATGAAGACGAAGAGTTGTATTATTACTATGTATTATATTTATTCCACTGCATCATATCGTTCCGCTGCATTTATTTATTTATTCCTGTTTTATGTAACTTTGATTTTGTGTTGTAAAAGAATAATCAAATGTATTTATAAAACAGCTTCATGAACTGTTATTTGATTATTATATTTTGTCATTTCGTTGCAAGATTCTATTTTTGTTTTCTTTCTTTCTCTGCTTTTTCTTATTTACCCCATAACAATCTGCCCTTTTGAATGGTTTGAGTCTGACGTGTGTGTCTGCTTAAAACGTCCAAAAAGGCAGGTCATTACAGTTGGTATCAAGCTTTGGTTTAGCGATAACCTTAGCTTTGTGGGGTTTGACTCATATAGAATAGGGTAGTAATACCCTAGAATGAGTCGCTGAGTGTATATATATGAGAGAGCGTATTTGTTAGTGTTATAAAAGGTTTTTATATTGTGTTAATTTGTTCCGTTTTGTATTTATAAATTCCTGTTGGTGCATAGGATGCTATGACATCGATAGGGATTTCTAAACACTTAATAGGGCAGACCGACACAATATTTGTTTTGAAATATAGGTAAATGAAATAATTTTGCCTATTATATATGTTTGTATATAAAATAATAATTTTATAAATGATATATTTGGTTGTAATATATTTTTTTGTTAGGTAATGAAATTTATAAATATCGGTTGAGAAATGAAATTTATAAATAAAATGAATGTAAACTGAAAATTTTAGAACCGAAGTTCTGGGATTTTTGAAAATTTCTTTCGTAAGATTTTGGAATATAATATTAGTAGTATTTAGAAGTATTTTCTGATATGAATATTTCAATATGATTTGAAAAAAATGTTTTAAAGGAATTTGGAATGAAATAAGTTTGTACTCCCCTTTCTGTCACTGGAAAATAATTTTGGTGATTAGTGCACGCATCATCGACATTCATTTTTGGGTTTCAAAGTCGGAAGACCGTTGTAGTAGTTTACTACACATTTGTTTTGATAAATAAATCTTAATTTCAAATTCCAAATATGATTTGATATGTATAAAAGAAATGATTATATATATACTATTTTAAAATAATTGAAATGAAAGCCGGTTGTTTAGTTTTAAGTTTCTATAAATTAGAAATTGAAATTATCGTAATGAATGAAATCTTGACTATATTAATAATTGGAAACTTCTAAAATGAAAATAAGAAATTTGATGTTAAAATGATTAATGAAATAGATAAGAAACTGAAATTTTGAAAACTATAAATAAAAAGGAAATGAAATCAGAAATGGTAACTAGTGAACATTTTGTTAACTAAAATATATAAGAGAAACTTGGGTAATATTCAATTGCATTCCTAAGACACATATATAACTTACCAAATTATTAAAAGTTGAAGTGTTAATAAGGAAATGTAATAGAATATCATACAAGTAAACTTATGGTAATGAAGGAATTCAATAGAATTATTTCAATAAATAAGGAATTCTAATGTTATAAATTGTTATAAACTGAAGTTAATAGTTTGAAATGCTACTAATTAAATGTAATAAAAGTGAATAATGTAAGAAAAATGATTATAAGCCTAAGTTAACATTTAAGTTATTTATAATCAGATTGAATGGCAAAGAGGAATACTGTAAGCAAATAATTATAAACTTGAATTAATATTGAAGCCTTTTATTATTAAAATGAGTACTATATAAATTGAATGATTATAACTTCAGAGAACATTGGAAATGATTTAGAAATGGAGATAGTATTCAATAATATTATATATGGAAGAATGAATGTGAAAAAGGAAATAATCTATAAATGCTGAATTGAATTGTAAAGAAACTTACCTAATAATGTATAATTCAATAATTGTAGTAAAAATAACTTATTTTGGGCAATGAATGTAAGGTAATAAAATGAAAGAAATGGCACTGTATGAATAAAGGAGAAATGAACCTTTGTAAGTAATAACGAATGTAAATTAATGAAAATAAACATTATATGAATGAGAAAAGAGAAGTGAATGATGTGAAAGAAAAAAAGGAAATCAAATTTAATAGTAAATGTGAAGTAAACTGATATAAATTGTATACAATACTTCAATAATGAATTCATTTATGATCCAAATAAATGAAATGGATATAACTTATGTAAGTAAAGAATGTAAATTAATGAAATAAGCCTCATATAAATGAATGAGAATTAAAATTTTGGAAGTAATGAAGGAGAATTAAAGAAAAATCATTGTATGAAAAAAATGAAAAATAAGAAAAATATGAACAATAAATGATGTGAAAAAGATAAATAGAGTAAACTTAAAAATGTGTTGAACTCTTTGTTTGTTTGGCTTATGGATTGGTTGGGAAAGAATACTTCTATTTTGTATAGAGATATGTAAATAATCTATAAAGTTTTATCTACGACTGTTGAGTGTATGGTTTACTTCATAGTTTATTTATCATTTTATATGATTAGAAAGTTTTGAACCCGAACAAACCATTTAAAATTGGTTGCTATGGATGGATGATTGATTCCTTGGTTGAAATGATGTTGCACTGTTTGTTTGAAAATTTTGACTGTTATGTTGTGGTGTTTTGTTTGTTATTGATTGAAGCAACTTAAATATTTCTCTTTATATAATTGCTAACTTCTGTTGGATTATATAAGTGAAATACAAGTTATGGAAGCAATAGCTACTGCTTTTGGTTTCGTAAATTAAGCGTTGTTTGCCCGACTAATAGGTACGTTCTCGGATTTTGGTTTTCTAGCGATATTATATTGTTTTCCCGTGGTTTGGGATATATTATTTTGAAAAATATGATATATATTATTATCATTTATATTACTATTTCGTCCAGACCTCTCCGTACAAAGGAGACTCTACCGAAATTTTGGACTTAGAAATTTTTTGTGAATGTTTTCTAAACTTTTGTTAACTTGAATATAAATGATTTAATTGTTATAAATTGATATATTTTATTTAAATTATTTAATTACGTAAATTAATTGTTTATAAATTTAATAATTTGAATAAGATTTATTGATTGCTTAATTGCTTCTTTTCCCTTCTTTTTCCTTTTCGAGGACGAAAAGTTTTGAGTGGGGGAGAGTGTAACGACCCGTAATTTTCGAAAATTAAAAATAGTTGATTTAATAAAGGTTTTGTGATTTAGTGTTGGAAGAAATAAAATTTTGTGATTTAAAAATAAGAAGATAACTGAAATGAAATGTAATAGTATTAATTTAAGATAATTGATAGCTGCTTTAAATGTAATTCCAAGAATTAAAATGGTTAAAAAGTTATAATTGGCTATAGATTATAATTAGTTGTAATAATATGTGTATTAATTGATAATTGGATTTAAAGAGAAATTGATAATTTAAAAGATGTAAATTAATGAAATAAGGTGTAATTAGTTGTAATTGAGAAAACTAGGGTTGTATAAGTTGTTATAACAATTGGTGGTAAATAATAAACTTACAAATGTTATTAAGTGTAGAAATGGTGACAATTGTTATTTGTTACCAATTTAATCAATCAATTACAAGTAAATGTAAATTAATGTTACATTAAAGTGGGTTAAGACAATAACTGCAAATTGAGAATGTAATGTAATGTATAGAAATGTTAATTTTATTTACAAGGCAACGATTAATGAAATAAAAAGAGAGAAACAAAGACAAATTAATTTATTGAGATTTTAAATTATAATAAAATTAGCAAAAATTCAATATAATGGAAATATAGTAGTTAATACAAATAAAAGATGGAAATTGTAGCATATTAGTGAAATAAGATATTAACAAATATTAACTATGTTATTAGTGAAATAATTGTTTGAATATAAAGATTGAAATCAAATTAAATCAATTTATTGGAATTAAATTATAATTAATTGGATTTAATTACAGTCGAAATTGAACACTGTAATTAGTGTAATGACCAACACTGGATATTTTATGTAAACTTGTTTTAAGTTATTATAAATGTCTAAGTAATCAAAAATGATGAAATTTGTAAGTTCATAAATATTGAAATAAGAAGTGATAAATTTAATTTAATAATAATTTATTTAATTAACGTGAAAATAGCCATTTTGGCCACTATCTCGGATTTTGACGAAACCAGTTTCATCGGATCCGTAACGGTAATTATTGTACGATTCCAAGTTTCGTAGCGATCGGACTTGTCGTTTGATCGTACGGACTCGAAACGCATAGAAATCAATTTAATTAAATTCAATTGAAATCAATTTGAAATAAGCTGATTTTAAGCTAACTTCTTCATACGATGGAATTAGGACTTGAAACCTGTTTCATTGAGTTTAAAAATATCGAAAACATCTATTTTGATATATGGGATGACCCATTTTCGTTTCGGAAACGAAACGGGTTTTTCGGGTCGTTTATCGTTCAACTTTCAAATCGATTTAGCCCATTCATTTCTATTTCTGATCTGCATATAAATAGCCTGTTATAAACCCTAACTATTTCTTATTATATTTGTCTGTACATACAATTCTATCTGCTTCTCTCTTTCCAATGGCAGACAAACCAATTCTCAATTCCAAATTCAATTGCGGTCAAATCGAAAAATTCAAATTCCTCAAACTCTATCAATTATATATCAATTCGAAGCTCTCAAAGAGCGTAACCCAGATCTGCAATTCGTTTTTCAATTTGAATCACCGTTTGTCCATAATTCGCGAATTATTTTCGGCCGTTCATAGGCCGCAACCTCGATTAACGGCGGATTTGCGACGAGGATTCGATCGGGAGATATGGGTGCGTAGAGGGGGCTGAGAGCTTTCGATCCATACGACTATCTCGTGTCAACTGTCAACGGATTTGCCTAGAAATGCTACCCTAGTCATCGACTGCGAAGGCGGTTCCAACCATCTAGGGAGGTGCGCGCGGCCTCCATAGTGTCGGCCGTTGGTGGCAAGGCGGATGGTGATCATGGATGTGGGCGGAGGCGTATGCGGCGGCGTGTGTCAGTGGAAGTTGGAGGCGGCTGCATCGTTGTTCGAACAATCGAAGAGGGATAGGGTTTCTGTGTGATACTGGTGACGTGTGAGTTTCAGTTTGTCTTTTTATTTTATTTTATTTATTTATTTAATTTAAAATTTCAAATGTTCTAATCTCATTAACTTTTGCATACGAGGTCGGATTTACACGCAGTTTGTTCCACTGGGATCGTATCGAAATTCCGGGCATTTTGACATTGGTTTGGATGAATTCTGAGACTGTTAGATTTTGGGCCCCATTTTGGATTTTAATTCGATTTAAAATCAAAAGTGAGTGTTTTGACCCACCCACAACTACTGGATTACCTTATGTTAGTTAAATTAAATTTATGATGTGATTTGGAATTAATTGATTGATGTTTGGTATGTTTAAATTATCATTCTAGTTAAATTTTACTTTTATTGCATTTAATCATCGTTTAATTTAATATTGAATTTAATTGTCAATTTAATACCTGTTAATGATTATCAGTTATCTATTGATGTTTATTGATTGATTTGGATGATGATTGCGATGGATGTTTGATTGTTGATATTGGATGACCGGATGTTGTATTTTTATATTGTTATAACACTGCAAGTTCCCTATGGGTTGAAATGATACATACCCGAACGATCTATAGATTAGGGAAAAATTGTTATGGGTTGAAATGATAGACTCGAGTGATTTTATGGATTTTATTTAATTCGGGATTGCGGTTTGAAATGATATATAACCGTAAAATTTTAAATTGCGGATTGAAATGATAAATATCCGTATCACTTGACCCTAGGGTAGAAAATTATATACGGACGCCGGATTTGGTTAAATTAAGTGATTTTTAATTCTTTAAAAATTTGAATTCAGTTAACAAGCATTTTGAAATAGAAATTGATTTATATAAACTGAATTATTTTCGATAATCCAAGTGTTAATGCTGAAATTGGAATTGATTTAATGAATTGTTCAAAGGATTTAAATTGGAATTTCAAGGTTGAAGTGTCGAATATAAATGAATTTATCGGGATTGAGTTATTGAAATGTTTGGATGTAACTTTGAAATCTATTTTAAACTAATTTTGACTATTTTCATTAAATTAACTATTTTAATCAATTTAAACTATTTAATTTATATTAATCAATTATAACCTATTTAATCCAATTTAATCTATTTTACCATTTTTAAACAAATTAAATTTACTTAATCTATTTTAAATCTATTTAATATAATTTAAATATATTTAATCTATTTTAAATCTATTTAATCTATTTAAAATCTATTTAATATCATTTAAATCTATTTAATCTATTTTAAATCTATATAGATCATTTTAAAAATCTAATTAAATCAAATTTAAATCTATTTAAACTATTTTTACTATTTAAACTATTTTAAAGCTATATAACTATTTATAATTACCTAAACTATTTTCTAAAATTTCAGACCGTGTAAAGTTGAAGTATTTATGTCTAAATCCTTGATGATGATACAACCTAAGTTGGAAATTGGAATTGATACCTTTTTGTGAAATGACATATTTGAGTGAATACGATGATTTGAAATGAAGAATTAATTAACATAACTTATCAATAATTTCCAAGTGAATATGATTTTAAAAGTGAATATGATTTGAAAGTGAATATGTTGGAAGTGAATATGATTTTGAAAGTGAATATAGTTTGAAATTGAATATAGTTTGAAAGTGAATATGATTTCGAAAGAGATATGATTTGAAATTGAATATGATATTTTGATATAAATTGTGAATTGACTTTTGAAATATAAAAGAACCATCCGGTGTGAAATAAGCGTTTGGTTGTTAAAGAGACCGGGATCGGATATTATCATACTCTCTGCCAATACCGAAAACCACTTTAACAACCATGTACGTGGTGGAGATTCCAGAAATGAAGTAGGATGGTTTGGCGAACGATTTCTGTATTAGGTATTGACGTGACCCTAACTCCTATGAGTTAGCTTAGATGTGACTAAAACAGGAGCTATACCGGGGCCAAGTGAGGTTATTCCTCTAATCGGACATGCTTCTTCGATATCATATTATGACTTTGTGATGATTTGGTGGCCACCCCTTGATTTTTGACTTAGGAGTGTGTTCCGAGGTGGGTGGTAGTAGCTGTTATGCGTTACCACCAGCCTGGTTCTGCAATTGGTAAATCTACCCTGGCATTACCTTGAGTGTCGTGTTCACATGCCCTAGAGCGCCTTCTACGAGTTTGGTTTGTACCATACCTATGGAGTGCCCTCTGATAGCCCTCCAGTCTATGGAGGAATTACGGTACTGTATAAACTATGAGAATATATAAAAATGTGTTAAGTGGGATATGGGTAACGCCTTAACGCTATTTTAATACTTTACTTTACTGTAGACACTATTATAATAACGTATTGTACTACATAGTAGATAGTTTAACGAATCCTTAGGAGATGGTTATCTCGAACATATCTTAAGTTATTGCACTCACGTTAGACACAGGATAGGAGATGTCAAACCCCGTAAACATCTCTGACGCCGTTACACTCATATTTATTTACCGTCGATTTAACTTACATAAGATCTTTTAACTCTAACTTGAGTGTTTTGTCTTTTCAATTCGCTCGGGTTAGTCTGAGCTTTTCAATGCATTGAAGACCACTTTCTGGAGGATGAAGACGAAGAGCTCTAAATTGATTTGAAAGTGAATATGATTTTGGAAGTGAATATGATTTTGAAAGTGAATATAGTTTGAAAGTGAATATGATTTCGAAAGAGAAATGATTTGAAATTGAATATGATATTTTGATATAAATTGTGAATTGACTTTTGAAATATAAAAGAACCATCTGGTGTAAAATAAGCGTTTGGTTGTTAAAGAGACCGGGATCGGATATTGTCATACTCTCCGTCAATGCCGAAAACCATTTTAACAACTGTATACGTGGTGGAGATTCCAGAAATGAAGTAGGATGGTTTGGCGAACGATTTCTGTATGAGTTATTGACGTGACCCTGACTCCCGTGAGTCAGCTTAGATGTGACTAAAACAGGAGCTATACCTGGGCCAAGTGAGGTCATCCCTCCGATCGGACATGCTTCTTTGATACCATATTATGACTTTATGATGATTTGGTGGCCACTCCTTGATTTTTGATTTGGGAGTGTGTTCTGAGGTGGGCGGTAGTAGTTGCTATGCATTACCACCAGCTCAGTTCTGTAATTGGTAAATCTACCCTAGCATTGCCTTGAGTGCCGTGTTCACATGCCCTAGAGCGCCTTTTACGAGGTTGGTTTGTACCATACCTATGGAGTGCACTCTGATAGCCCTCCAGTTTGCTGAGAAATTACCGTACTGTATAGACTATGGGAATATATAAAAATGTGTTAAGGGGGATATGGGTAACGCCTTAACGCTATTTTAATACTTTACTTTATTGTAGACACTATTATAATAGCGTATTGTACTACATAGTAGATAGTTTAACGGATCCTTAGGAGATGGTAATCCCGAACATCTCTTAAGTTATTGCACTCACATTAGACACTGGATAGGAGATGTCAAACCCGTACACATCTCCGACGCCGTTACACTCATATTTATTTACCGTTGATTTAACATACATAAGGTCTTTTAGTTCTAACTCGAGTGTTTTGTCTTTTTAATTCACTCGGGTCAATCTAAGCTTTTTAGTGTATCGAAGACCACAATCTGGAGGATGAAGACGAAGAGTTGTATTATTACTATGTATTATATTTATTCCACTGCATCATATCGTTCCGCTGCATTTATTTATTTATTCCTGTTTTATGTAACTTTGATTTTGTGTTGTAAAAGAATAATCAAATGTATTTATAAAACAGCTTCATGAACTGTTATATGATTATTATATTTTGTCATTCCGCTGCGAGATTCTATTTTTGTTTTCTTTCTTTCTCTGCTTTTTCTTATTTACCCCTATAACAATCTGCCCCTTTGAATGGTTTGAGTCTGACTTGTGTGTCTGCTTAAAACGTCCAAAAAGGCAGGTTGTTACATAACACCCTAAATTTTAATAACATTATTCAAAATATTTAACTAGATAAATTAAATAGAATAATGTAAATGTTAAGTGATAAGGGGATTGAGATTTTTATAAATTAAGTGACCATGTTTAATTAATTATTTAAGTAGGCTCTTAAAGAGTTAAACTATAATGAATATATAAAAAGGGTATAATTAGAATTTTCCACCCATATATATATATATATATATTTCTTTAGCCAATCATGGACACAATTCATTCTTCACTAATATAAACTGTAAGAAAAGAAAAAGAGGTAATTGAAAAGGAAAAGAAGAAAAAGTAGAAACGGGGAAATCAAACTCATCTCAATCCATTTCCTTATCAAAGATTAAGGTGAATAATAATTTCCATCTTTAATTGCTGAATATGTGATGTTTGATGACAATATGCTCTAATTTGATTTATTTGGATTTAAATAAGATTGTTTAAATAAGAGTTTATACGTTTTTAGATCAGAACCATGTGATATTGAGGTTTATATGCCATGGAAAAATTATATGTTATTCAAAACATAATTTTAGAGTTGGGTTTTAAAATTTGAGAATTTTCCAAGCTTTGGAAAGATTATTATGAATTTTTAAATGGAAATATAGTACTTTGGGTTTATGAATTTATTTTAGAAAATATATTGAGAATTTGGGTTTGAAATTTTGATATGTTAGATAACATGATCAAAGTAAATTATTGTGATTTTTGGGGATTTTTCTTAAGTGATTTGGTATACAAATAAATTATTTTGAGAAGAGGATCAAAATGATTTACATATAAATTAAAAGGAAGGTTTTATTTGAATAAGTTTAAGTTTGATACTTATCCAAAATAAAAAGGCGGTTAATTAAAGCAACCAATAATATGTTTACACGTAGGTAGGTTAGTTTATATGAGTTGCTTAATTTAGTGTTTAATCCAGAAAAACAGGTTTCGCCTTTGATGGAGGAACCTTTCAATTCTTACCTTTCAACTTCAATCAAGTCGAAACCCTACTAAGCTCAATAACCAATACACAAGGTATCACTTAGATGGTACGTAGTGGATTGGAGTAAAGGCGGAAGGTATGGTTTCAAAAGGGTAGTTTTTGACAGAGATGACATCTCGATGCACTAAGCTTTCGAAAGGTTAAGCGTCCGCCTTTGTTTTACTAAGCTTTCGACTTGGTCGATGCGTATGATTTCAATAGGGGTTTCGAAGGAGATCCTTTAATTATAAATCAATGTCTTTAAAGAAGGGGTTCTGACCTAGTCGAAGCCCTACCGTCGATTCATTTACCTTTCGAGGGTATTGAAGTCATCAATGTAGTCGAAAGGTATTGTTTACTTTAAAGATATATTAAGCCACTTTCTAAATGCTTTCGAAAGGGATATGGGTTTCGAAGGCAATGGTTTCGAAAGGAGTTTCGAAGCTATCCTTCAATATTTTAAATATGTGCTTTTGACTCTGTCGATAGTGATGGTTTCGACACCATCATAAATATCCCAACATTTTTATATAGCAATGTATGGTTTCGAAAGAGATACTTTTGATTATATTTATTTTGACCCAAATGATGTTTTTAAAAAATAAACCCAATGCTTTCAAAATGGGTATTTTATGAGTTTTGAAGCTATGTTTTAAAAGGAGGTTTTTGGTACCTTCGAAAGGTTCTCATTAGTTTCAAAAGGTATATATTTAAAAGTTTTGAAATGAGATTTTCAATGCCTTCGAAGGAGGTCATCCAAGGGTTTCAAGAGCAATGTTTTAAGGTTTTAAAATAAATAACCCATTCTCTTTATAAAGGAAGAATCATGGCATAAACTAAGATTTTGAAAATGTATTCACATTGTTATTAATCCATAACTGTATTTTGGGGAAGGGGTAGAATAACCAGTTAGGTTGACCCAGTAGTGAATATAACTTAACAGATGTTAAAATTTTAATTAAGATATTGGCAGGGGCCAATAAGTTCACTGAAGCCTATGCAAACTGTGTAAGGAAAAAAGATATTGGCAGAGGCCAATAGGTTTACAGTTAGCCTATGAAAACTGTATGATATTGGCAGAGGCCAATAGGTTTATAGTTAGCCCATGAAAACTATATCCGGATAAGACAAAAGATATTGACAGATAGTCAATAGGTTCCTAGTCAGCCTATGAAAACTAGGATAATATAAATGATATTGAAGTTACCAATCGGTTTATAGTGATCCCATGAAAACTATATAACTGGACAGGGAGCCCATAAATGTTAACCGGTTATTAGTCAACCCATGAAAACTATTAGGTTAATAGTAATCCTAGAAACTATAACTATGACAGTTAGTCAAAATGAATGGGGATGGGTAATCCAGAATTGATTCTATTGTTTTGCATATCATTACATAATAATGTTGTGGATGTAGGAGCACTGGACATGGTTTATAAAAGTTTTAAGATACTAGTGAGGGGAAACCCGTTCCGCTAAGCGGTGTGGTCTCACTAGTTATTTAAATGATTTAAGATGGTAGATTATTATTCATACCAGACTTTATGTCTGACTCGAAGTTTATGTTTTCCCCTTAAACTCTCGGGTACTCAAATTGATTTTTGAGTAGTTTGATATTTGAGGTTTTTAGGTATCTCTTAAGATGAATAAGCTTCCGAAGACGTGCAAGAGGCATGTAGTTATTTGAGTTCTCTCTCTCATATGATTCTGCTATATTTTTTTGTTAAGGCAAAGTTGTTTATTGCATATTATATACTCTGAGCATCAAGGGAACATCTTCATATGTCGCTCTTGAGGTATATTATAATTGTTATATTTTTTTGAACATGGTTAACGTTGTGGGATTATGTAAAGAATGCTGAAATGGATTTTTGGAATGGAATGTGAATGTTATTTTGAGATTTTTAAACTTTTTACATATCCATGTGTTTCCGATATATCAATTTATTTAACATTACTGTATTTGGTCGCTGAGGATTAATAACAATGGATGATTGCAGCATCTGTAGCCATTAGTTGTGGGCCTCTAAGTAGGGGATGTTACAAGTTGGTATCAGAGCATAGGTTTATGAAAACTTGAGAAATTTAAACCTAAAAAGATTTCTTAAACATAATCCAATGGATCAAAAATATAATCGGGGTTTGCGTTAATGCGATTGTAACGTACTTGTATTTGATATATATAAGTATATATTTATAAGTATGTAATTCCCTTTTCTCTTAGACTGTTCTTATGTATCTTACTAAGGCTCGTATGCAGATTTATGAGAAAAAAGATATGGAAGCAGGAAATGGAAGAGTAAATCTAGATGTAGGAAGCACCACAATTGATGGAAATGCTCGACCCAATCCCAGGAGGAACCAAGGTCGACAGGCTAATGCTAATCAAAATGCGGAAGCCAATGTGGGTGTTGAAAATCCGCCAGTAGATACGGGGATGATGTATCAGTTCCTTGCTAATTTGATGCAAGCAGGAGCTGCTGGTAATTTGGAGAAGCTAATCTTGTAACTCCTATTGGGAGTAATTATGCTAAGTTGAGCAGAGACTACACCAGCTTGGGTGGAAAGCCGTTTATGGGAATGGAAGATGCTATCGAAGTGGAGAATTGGCTGTTGCATTGCGAAAGAATATTTGCCAATTTGGGTTTAGAAGATGAGCAGAGGAGGAGGTTGGCCTCGAGGCAATTGCAAGGGTCAGCACTTCACTGGTGGAATGGTGTGACTGCCGGAGTTCCGAAGGAAGAATTGACTTGGGCTGATTTTCGAAGAAGATTCGAACAGAAGTTTATCTCTAAAGTTGCTAAGTCAGCATTGATGAGAAAGTTTATGGACTTAGTTCAGGGAGATATGTCAGTTATCGAGTATGCTAATACGTTTGAGGAGCTGTCTCGATATGGTTATGCTATTGTAAACACTGACATCAGGAGGAATGAGAGATTCATTCGGGGACTGAGACGTGAGCTTGCTAGGGCAACCATGTCACATATATGTGATCCTTGTAATGTGGTTTTAGAAATGACAATTCGCCATGAAGAAATGCTTGTTGTTTGTGCTAGAGAGAAGCTAATTGAATCCCAGGGTCCTCAGGGGAAGAAGAGGAAGTTCTTCAAAAAGAAAGGAGACCAAAAGGGAGATACAAGCAAGAAGTCAAAGGCTGATTTAGTCTGCTTCAAATGTGACAAGAAGGGTCATTTTGCAAATGAATGTCGGTCAGGTAAAGGGAAGAAGTCTTCAGATAAGAAGAATGTGAAATGCTTCAAATGTGATCAAGCTGGGCATTACAAGAATCAGTGTCCAGAGCATTCAGGGCAGATAAGGGAAAGGTTTTTGCTATTGAACCACTGTCATCTTCAAAGCCTACTATAGCAGATAAAGGAAAAACTGTGATGGAAGGTACATTTTTGATTCAAAGTATTCCAGTTAGGATTCTATTTGATACCGGTGCATCACATTCATTTATATTTTAGAATTTGGTTGATAGGTTATGTTTAGATCCCACCTACCTTTCTTCTTCCTTAAGGGTTGTGAATCCAGTAGGAGGATATGCAACTCTAGGGATGAGATGTGACCAGTTAGAACTTGATTTATTAGGTCATATGTTTACATGCAGTTTGAATGTTTATGATTTCGTAGATTTTGGTATCATTTATGGTATGGATTGGTTGGGTAGCTATGAGGCTAGGATATTTTTCCAGGATGTTGAAATATCATTAAGGCATCCATATAGTCATAACCGAATCATCTTTTTAGCAGAGAATTCTAATCGAAGTATATGTGCTGTGTTAAGTGTCTTGGAAGCAGCGGAGGAGTTAAGTCAGGTTCGAGTTGCAAGAGAATTTGCAGATGTATTTGAGCCAATTACAGGACTACCACCGAAATGAGCTATTGAGTTTTAGATAGATCTTGTACTAGGAGCTGAACCTATCAGTAGACCACCTAGCAGAATGACACCGACTGAGATGAAAGAATTGAATGTGCAGCTAGTGGATCTGGAAACTTTATTAGACCAAGCAGTTCGCCTTGGGGAGCAGCCACGGTTTTTGTGAAGAAGTCAGATGGATCACTGAGGATGTGCATCGACTACGTAAGCTAAACGAAAGGACGATTAAGAATAAGTATCCTTTGCCGCAAATTGATGATCTATTTGATCGGTTGAGTGGAGCCAGAGTGTTTTCCCAATTAGATTTGGCAACAGGGTTCCATCCGTTGAGAGTGGCAGAAGACAGTATTCCTTTGATAGCCTTTCGAACTAGGTATGGTTCATATGAATGGTTAGTAATGCCATTCGGGTTGACGATTGCACCTGCTTTCTTCGTGGATTTGATGAACTAGGTTTTCGAGAGTACTTGGATAGGTTCGTATTGGTATTCATTAATGACATTTTGGTATACTCGAAAGATGAGAGAGAGCATGAGGATCATCCGAGACTAGTACTAGAGATGCTGAGGCAGCATCAGTTAAAGGCGAAGTTTTCCAAATGTCATTTTTGGAAGAAAGAGGTCAAGTTTCTTGGTTATGTAGTTACAAAGAAAGGTTTGGCAGTAGATCCAGTTAAGATCGAAGTTGTTAATAATTGGAAGAGACCAAAGACGGTAACCGAGATTAGAAGTTTTCTCAGACTTGCTGGCTATTACCAAAGATTCATTAGGATTTTTCGTGGATAACAGCACCTTTGACGAAGTTGACCAGGAAAGATGTGAAGTTTGTTTGGTCCGACAAATGTGAGGAAGGATTCCTTAATTTAAAGCATTTGTTGACCAACGCACCAATATTAGTTGTTCCAGATGAAAACCAAGGATTGGTGGTGTACACTGATGCATGTGGATCAGGATTGGGAGCTGTATTGATGCAGAATGGTAAAGTCATTGCCTATGCTTCTCGACGGCTTAGATCGCATGAAGTGAGATATCCTACTCATGATTTAGAATTGGCTGCGGCAATTTTTGCATTGAAGATTTGGAGACATTACCTCTTAGGGGAGAGATTTGAGTTATACAGTGATCATAAGTCCTTAAGATATTTATTCTCTAAGAAAAAGATGAATATGCGGCAGCAGAGGTGGCTGGAGATTTTGGCTGCTTATGATTTTGGTATAGAATATACTCCTGGGAAAGGAAATAAGGTGGCAGATGCCCTTAGGAGAAAACATCAGAATGCGGTATCAGCTATGTTGGAAGAATTGAAGGATTTAGAAGCTTTGACTATGTGTAGTATACAGTCGAGGTCGAACAGGAGAAATGAAAGCATATGAGTCATAGTGGACAAATTAGCCATGAGCGCCCATTTCATTCCAGTCAAGTCAACCAGGACGACACTTGTTTTGGCGAATTATCTGTGAAGAACATAGTTAGGCTTCATGGGATCCCTAGTAGCATAGTCAGCGATAGAGATGTGTTATTTACTAGTGAGTTTTGGAGAAGTCTACAGAGAGTGTTAAGTACCAAGTTCAAGATGAGTACAACATACCACCCACAGACGGATAGGTAGACTGAGAGAGTCAATAAAGTACTCGAAGATTTGTTGAGAGCTTGTGTAATCGATTTTGGTGGACCTTAGGAAGATCACTTACATCTGATTGAGTTTTCCTATAATAATAGTTATCAGACTAGTATAGAAATGGCGCCTTTTGAAGCTTTATATAGAAGACCATGTAAATCACCAGCATGTTGGTTAAAGACAGATTAGTCTTAGGTCCAGATATGGTTAGAGAAGCGTCAAAGAAGATTGAGTCGATCCGAGAACGAATGAAGGAAGCTCAATCCAAATAGAAAAGTTATGTAGATAAAAGGCGTAAAGACCTAGAGTTCTCAGTTGGAGATAGGGTTTTTATTAAGGTGTCACCAATGAAAGGTGTGATACGATTCAGAAGGTCAGGAAAGCGGGCACTGAAGGGTGTTGGTCCATTCCAGATTTTGGAGAGGATTGGAAAGCTCGCATACAGAGTAGAGTTGCCAAGTAATATGGCAGGTGTCTATAATGTATTCCATGTGTCTCATCTTTGCAAGTATGTGCATGATTCATAGACTACCATTCCTCCAACAGAATTGAAAGACTTGGTAGTAGAGCCTAATTTGACCATAGTCAGACAACCAGTTCGGATTGTGGCAAGGGATGAGAAAAGATTGAGATCCAAGACAGTCAAGTTGGTAAAGATTCAGTGGTGCGACAAGGAGAGAGACTGTATTTGGGAGACAGAAGACATGATTAGAGATACTTATCATGATTTGCTTTGAGGGCATGTCTATATTAGATTTATATAGATAGTTACTAGTCGGATAGACTAGTATGGCTATTAGGTGTTGTTACAGATGATTGCTATGTTTAGTATTAGTCCTTACTGAATTTTGAGGACGAAATTCTTTAAGGAGGGGAACCTGTAACACTCCTAATTTTAATAACATTATTCAGGATATTTAATTAGATAAATTAAATAGAATAATGTAAACGTTAAGTGAAAAGGGGATTGAGATTTTTGTAAATTAAGTGACCATGTTTAATTAATTATTTAAGTAGGCTCTTAAAGAGTTAAACGATGATGAATATATAAAAAGGGTATAATGGGAATTATCCTCCCATATCCTTTGCCTATATATATATATATATATATATATATTCTTTTGGCCATTCATGGACACAATTCATTCTTCACAAATATAAACCGTAAGAAAAGAAGAAGAGGAAATTGAAAAGGAAATGAAGAAAAAGTAAAAAGGGGGAAATCAAACTCATCTTAATCCATTTCCTTATCAAAGATTAAGGTGAATAATAATTTCCATCTTTAATTGCTGAATATGTGATGTTTGATAATGATATGCTCTAATTTGATTTATTTGAATTTAAACAAGGTTGTTTAAATAAGAATTTATACGGTTTTAGATCAAAACCGTGTGATATTGAGGTTTATATGCCATGGAACAATTATATGTTAAGCAAAACATAATTTTAGAGTTGCATTTCAAATTTGAGAATTTTCTAAGCTTTGAAAAGATCATTGAATTTTTTAATGGAAATATAGTACGTTGGGTTTATGAATTTATTTCAAAAAAAATATTGAGAATTTGGGTTTGAAATTTTGATGTGTTAGATAACACGATCAAAGTAAATTACTGTGATTTTTGGGGATTTTTCTTATGTGATTTGGTATACAAAATAAATTATTTTGAGAAGAGGATCAAAATGATTTACGTATAAATTAAAAGGAAGGTTTTATTTGCAAAAGTTTAAGTTTGATACTTATCCAAAATAAAAAGGCGGCTAATTGAAGCAACCAATAATATGTTTACACATAAGCATGTTAGTTTATATAAGTTGCTTAATTTAGTGTTTAATCCAGAAAAATAGGTTTCGCCTCTGATGGAGGAACCTTTCGACCCTTACCTTTCGACTTTAATCAAGTTGAAACCCCACTAAGCTCAATTACCAATACACAAGGTATCACTTAGATGGTACGTAGTGGATTGGAGTAAAGGCGAGAGGTATGGTTTCGAAAGGGTAGCTTTCGATAGAGATGATATCTTACTTGGTTTACTAAGCCTTCGAATGGTTAAGCGCCTGCCTTTGCTTTACTAAGCTTTCGACTTGGTCGATACATATGATTTCGATAGGGGTTTCGAAGGAGATCCTTTAATTATAAATCAATGTCTTTAAAGAAGGGGTTCCGATATAGTCGAAGCCCTACCGCCGATTCTTTTACCTTTCGAGGGTATTGAAGTCATCAATGCTGTCGAAAGGTATTGTTTATTTTAAAGATATATTAAGCCGCTTTCTAAATGCTTTCGAAAGGGATATCGGTTTCGAAGCCAATGGTTTCAAAAGGGGTTTCGAAGCTATCATTCAATATTTTAAATCTGTGCTTTCGACTCTGTCGAAAGTGATGGTTTCGACACCGTCATAAAATTTCCAACATTTTTATATGGCAATGTATGGTTTTGAAAGAGATACTTTTGATTATATTTATTTTGACCCAAATGATGTTTTTAAAGAGTAAACCCAATGCTTTCGAAAGGGGTATTTTATGAGTTTTGAAGCTATGTTTTAAAAGGAGGTTTTTGATACCTTCGAAAGGTTATCATTGGTTTCGAAAGGTATATATTTAAAAGTTTTGAAATGAGATTTTCTTTGCCTTCGAAGGAGGTCATCCAAGGGTTTCGAGAGCAATGTTTTAAGGTTTCAAAACAAATAACCCATTCTCTTTATAAAGGAAGAATCATGGCATAAACTAAGATTTTGAAAATATATTTACATTGTTATTAACCTATAACTGTATTTTGGGGAAATGGGTAGAATAACCAATTAGGTTGACCTAGTAGTGAATATAACTTAACATATGTTAAAATTTTAATTAAAGATATTGGAAGGGGCCAATAGGTTCACAGTAAGCCCATGAAAACTGTGTAAGGGAAAACGATATTGGCAGGGGCCAATAGGTTTATAGTTTGCCCATGAAAACTATATGATATTGGCAGGGGCCAATAGGTTTATAGTTAGCCCATGAAAACTATATCCGGATAAGACAAAGATATTGACAGATAGTCAATAGTTTCCTTGTCAGACCATGAAAACTAGGATAATATAAATGATATTGGAGTTACCAATAGGTTCGTAGTGATCCTATGAAAACTATATAACTGGATAGGGAGTCCATAAATGTTAACCAATTATTAGTCAGCCCATGAAAACTATTAGGTTAATAGTAATCCTAGAAACTATAACTATAACAGTTAGTCAAGATGAATGGGGATAGGTAATCCAGAATTGATTCAATTGTTTTGCATATCATCACATAATAATGTTTTGAATTGATTTAATCATTGTGGATGCAGGAGCCCGGGACATGGTTTATAAAAGTTTTAAGATACTAGTGAGGGGAAACCCGTTCCGCTAAGCGGCGTGGTCTCACTAGTTATTTAAATGATTTAAGATGGTAGATTATTATTCATACTAGGCTTTATGTCTGACTAGAATTTTATGTTTTCCCCTTAAACTCTCGGGTACTCAAATTGATTTTTGAGTAGTTTGAGATTTTAGGTTTTCAGGCACCTCTTAAGATGAATAAGCTTCAGAAGGTGCGCAGGAGGCATGTGGTTATTTGAGTTCTCTCTCTCATATGATTCCGCTGTATTGTTTTGTTAAAACAAAGTTGGTTATTACTTATTATATACTCTGATCATCAAGTGGACATCTTCATATGTCGCTCTTGAGGTGTATTGTAATTGTTATATTTTTCTGAATGTGTTAACGTTGTGGGATTATGTAAAGAATGCTGAAATGAATTTTTGGAATGGAATGTGAATGTTATTTTGAGATTTTTAAACTTTTTACATATCCATGTGTTTCTGGTATATAAATTTATCTAACATTACTGTATTTGATCACCGAGGATTAATAACTACGGATGACTGCAACATCCGTAGCCGTTAGTTTTGGTCCTCTAAGTGGGGGATATTACATGATTATATATATATATATTATATGTGTATGTATGTGTGTATATATATATCTGTGTATGTGTGTGTTGATTATATAAAATGGGGAGTAGGTAAGTGTAGCTAAAACTAATGTGAGAGGAGGCAGAAGGTCCAAACCAAAAGCGATGGCTTGGATTTGTATTTATAGGGAGAACTAGAGGACCAAATCACCATATTTCTCTCCTATTAATCCAAACCCAGATCCACATCACTCTTCCTCCTTTTACCCCTTCTTTGGCTGGCCTATATTGGTCTTGTAATGGAACAATCAAATGCTCAAACTCATTTGTAATTAGTTCTATTTAAATCAAATTTAAATGTACATCAATACCGTATATCGATACATAGATAACTATTATATATGCACCCAATTAATTACTAATAACACCTAGAACATTTCTAGGGGCTTCCCCATTTACCAAATACACCCATATAGGAATTATAACTAAAATTAATATTTTATAAATATTAATTAATTTATAACTACTATACATCAATTAAATTGAGCCATGTTTGAACACTGAATAGATTCGGTTGTACGACTCACATGTGCGAATTTAGCCAACAATGAATATTCAAACAATTCAAATAAATAATGTTTACACATCACCTTAACTAGTGGTGTGACAATTTGACTAATTCATCGCTTACAAATATCGTCGATGAAATTCAATTTTATAATTTTAAGTGGTACCTTTTAGTAACGATTGTTTACACCAATTTTCTTTATCAACACTATATCACTTTAGAATTTATGTAATTTTATTTTGGTAAAAATTCCAATATCATTCATATTCAACTCGGATAGCCCATAAACAAGTCATTGGTTCTATAGTAACATTTATTATTAACCGTACTACTCTGGCCAGAGATTTTGACGTTGAGTTGACTACATTTGACCGTGATACTAAACTCATATAACCGAGGAGAATAATTTTCTATTAAATAGTGTTTCACATTCAAGCTTTAACTTAGACTTAATTACAATCGTTTGATTGTCTCCATACCAAGATCTAACTATATTCAAAGTTGAATATCCATATTGAAGCTCAATAGTATTCTCAAATCGAGAGAATTGTGTAACATCATCACTTTGAGATTTCCCGCTTGACCCAGTTGTTATATATATATATAGTTGGAATTTATATATATATATCAATTTACTTTTGTGTGTATGAGAGTGAGATTTAGAAGTAATAATTATAAAAGAAATCATTTATTTTAATATAATGGTTGAATATTGTAATGAAAGAAATTTAGGTAATGACATGCAAGGTATGAGAAAGCTATGCAACCTAGATATACATGTACCTATCAAGGTTACAATCCTACCCGACTTTAGTACCTATAAAACAAGCTAAACTGTACTAAGGTACTTCTCTACCCAGCAGAGTGAGTCACAATAATACATATAAATATACACATAAGTTCAGAGTAGTCCCATCCCATCAATCTCCTTATGGATATATACCTACCCAACATAATTTGATTCATGTATCCATTTTAGTGTTTTAATCAAAGACCCAACCTAACCAAGTTCAACCATGGTTAACTGTAGACCGTGAAGTGGTACAGTTCTGAAAATGAAATAACCTCTTCGTGCGTGTATCACCCGTCTAACCTGAAAACCTGATAGAACCTCTAAGCCAACCTCTTTGAACCATATGGTTCTTTAAATTAAAAAAAACTATTGCTTAATTCTTTGTTTTTTCACATAAATAATTTCATACCCTTACCACCAAATTATTGGATTACCTTATCGATTGTGGACAATACGATACATTATTGTGTACATTTACCCTTTACACTAATGAAAATGTTATAAACTTTTATTATTAACATTTATTATAAAATGTTCAAAATAACTGATTTTAAAAGTAAATATACTAATGGTAGTCAGTTAAATTTTACATTAGTTGAAATAATTTTATATTTGAATTAGAAATTAGAATAATAATCGATGTGGTTCTCATGGTTTGACCGATTAAAGCATTAAAATTTTGAGTTTGCATCACCACAATTCGACTCAATGTTTGGTCTTGGAAACTATGATCTATATAGTTGATACTCATTTACAAGGATTATACATGCATGTACAGAGCCCTAAGTCCATATACATTATATTCCATGATTTCTTGATATATCAAACCTACAAAAGTTATGTAGCGTACCAACTCATATTAATATTCATAAAATCATGAAAATACTTTAGAAGAATCATCAATTATGAATCATTGTCCCATCAAGTCCGCACCTTAGCACAAATAGTTATAGAGTGAATCATCAACATCAAAGTACCTCGAACTTTACACAAAATTCTCTACACACTAAAAGTACATCATCAACATCAATAAGCCTTCATTCACTATAAAAAACATTATATACAAGAAGCGCATCATAGCCATAAATGGTATTAAACTTCATAAAAATTTGTATCCCATGGCCAAATCATTAGGTTTCATCAATAATCTTCCCATTATACCCGTCTAGTTTCATCAAGTGGCTTCCAATGCCCAGTTCGGATCATCATTCACACCCGACCTGAGACTCTTTGGTTTTGGTTCGTGTTTGGATTTTCTCGAATCAGTTCAGTTAAGGTTGTCAGATCTCGATTCCAATGCCCTAAACAAAATCAATTGAAAATGCACCTATTTTGGCTCATGCCTATGTGACTTGTTTTATCTCCAATCATACACATCACCATAATACCAATTTACTATTTATATCGTGTATATTCATACCATACTATTTCCAAATAATACGACTTATGATGAAAGTCTTAAAATTTGACAAACAGAAAAGCAACATGTTATTTATCAAAAAAGAAAAAGAAAAGGTGGAGATGCATGGATAAAGCATCATCTAACTCATATAAATTTTTACTGGTAACATGGAATAATTACCTTTTACAACTTGCCTTCAATGGCTTTTGGGTATGCTCACAACGTTGTTGTCACTTCTGTTGGTTCATTAGGTGCATGTGAAAATAGTATATGTATCCACGTAAGAGCACAACCACCCGTGGCTTGTTCAATTAAAAAATTAGCCACCACGCAACCAGTTGTGGCTTGTTCGGTTTAACGTGTCTAGTTTTAGTTGGTTTTGTGGCTAGTTCAATGAATAAAGAACGGTTTTTAAAATGGCATAGTCTTTGCCATTTTAAAGTTAATACGCCAAAGACAACATTGTTTTAATCTCTAAAATTCCAATTCCAAACAACTAGTTTATACCCTATATGTACTTCCTTCTTCCTTCCTCCACAATAATACTTCTTCACTACTTTCTCCGCTACTATACAATGTCTTCTTCGGCCAAAAGATCAGATAAAAAAAAGTAAGTAATATATCTGTCTCTACATCTCAAAATCGTCCATTCAATCCATAATACCGTCTTACCGGTTTTCCCAACGTCCATCCCACAAACCAACACAAACTCTTCTACCACAATATGAGTATGGCTATACACTGTATTCAAACATGCATTACGGTAAACCTTACCCTCCCCACATTCCTACTAGCTTCCCTTATTATCCACAATGTTACTACTATTCTACCACTCCTCAATCATACTATTAGCACCGCCCCGTCACCCATCAAATTGGTGCGTACAAAGATCATTCATCGTATGTGTCATTGATGATGCAAGGTGACTAACAACAACAATATCATCTTAGTGTGCAACAGTTAGAGACTTGCGACCTAAATGCTTGGTAGATTCTTTCATGGCAGTTTTTGTATGCATATAACGCACGTACCAATGTAGATGTTTGTAGCAGTTAAAAGGAAGAAGAGCAAGATACGAATGTAGAAAATACTAAAGAAGGAAATGATGTAGCTGTTGAAGAGATGCATGTGCCTCAAAGCTTGGAGTACAACAAAAAGAAAAGGAAGTGGAACTCATTGAGCGTCATGTTTAGCGGTCTTTGCAAAGGACCACTTCAGCTTGATTTAAAGCTGCAATAGAGGACATTGAAGTTGAAACTGCCGAAGATGATGCATGAGAAAATGATGCCAAAAAGAAGCAAGTTAAGTTTACTCTGCAATAATACGCATCACTTACAAAATCTTAGGTACGAATTTCAAATAATAGTATCAAAGGTAACAACATGAAAGAGGATTTTTTTGGCAAAAGGTTGTAGACTTCTACAGTACTAAATAACCGATGAAGAGGGCTTGGGCATCTCTAAACGGAGTTTATCAGGTAATGAACCCTACATGCTAAAACTACTTGGCAATACTAACCAGACTTGAGAATAGACAACAAAGCGGTGCTTCTTCTTATGATGTTGTAAGTTTGGTTTAATTTTTCTGTATAGTTATCAGATTGTACAGTTTATTCATACACTTTTGATTTTGTTAAACAAATAGAAGAAGCGCACAAGGCTTACCATGAGCAGTACGACCATCCATTGAAGTTTCAAGAGTGCTTTGATTTTCTCTTCCCTATACTGAAATGAAAGAACCCAAACAACTTCATATTTGTGTAGTAGAACAAGGCTAGAAGAATGAATTACTCTAATTCAAGTCTAGGGAGTGATCCTAGTACTCAAGAAAGATTGCCATTGTTTTGAAACACTATTGGTCATTCCCTTGGTAGAAACAAAATAATCCGATTGGAGCAACAAAATGTAGATTTTTTGAGATTCTTAGAAACTCAAGAAAAATTTATTGGCGAAACAAGAGAGAGCATAGAAAGGTTTACATCACAAAGGATGCAATCCGATTCGGAGTTTTAGCAAATTATTATGTAAGATCGAGAGTTTGAGCAACAATCCTAAGCATGAAAGTAAGCTTTGATGAGAGAGAAGAATTGGACTGAACTTATGATGTAACATCCCCTTACTTGGAGGCCCAAAACTAACAGCTACAGATGCTGCAGTCATCCACAGTTATTAATCCTCGGCGACCAAATACTGCGATATTAGGTACATTGATACACAAAAACACAAGAATATGGAAAAAATAAAACAATAAACAAAATCCACATTCCATTTCAAAATATTCCAAATTGATTACATAATCCGTGTTTGCAGACCATGTTCAGATAACATATAATTAATACAAAACACGCCAAGAGCGACATATGAAGATGCCCCGTTGGTTAATCAGAGTATATAATAAGGCTCTAAAACAAGTTTGCCTTTACAATTAAACACACAACGGAAATAATAGAACTCTAATAACGAGCTTGCCTCCTGCACGTCTTCGGAAGCGTTATTCGTCTAAAAGAACACTTGGAAACCTTAACTCTCAACCTACTCAAAATCAATTGAGTACCCGAGAGTTTAAGGGGAAAAAACTTCGAGTCAGACATAAAGCCTGGTATGAATAATAATTTACCATCTCAAACCATTTAGATATCTAGTGAGACTACGCCGCTTAGCGGAATGGGTTTTCCCCTCACTAGTATCCTAAAACATTTATAAAACCATAAATTATGCACCTGCATCCACAATGGTTAAAACATAGTATTTCAAAACATTATGATGATATGAAAAACAAGTAAATCAAATCTGGATTACCTATCCCCAATCATTATGATTATCTGTCTCAATTATAGTTTTAAGGGTGATTATTAACCTGTTAATTGTTTATGGACTATTTGTCCAATTTCATAGTTTTCATGGGATCACTAAGAACCTATTGGTAACTCCAATATCTTTTCTCTTATCCTAGTTTTCATGGGTTAACTAGGAACCTATTGACTACTTGTAAATATCTAAATTCGGAAATAGTTTTCATGGGCTAACTATAAGCCTATTGGCCCCTGCCAATATCAATCATAGTTTTCATGGGCTGACTATGAACCTATTGGGCCCTGCCAATATCATTTGTTATACACAGTTTTTATGGGTTTACGGTGAAACTATTGTCCCCTGCCAATATCATTTGTTTTAAGGTTTTTAACATTTCTTAAGCTATATTCACTACTGGGTCAACCTAGTTGGTCATTCTGCCCTTTCCCTAAAGTATCGTTATGGGTTAATTACAATATGAATAAATATATAAAGAAGTAAGCGTAACAACAATTAATACCAACACCTGTGGTTTATTATCCTTGAAATCATCTTTATATATATATATATTTATCCGAGTTAAACCCGTTAACCTTTTAATTAAGGAAAACTTCTTTATTTCAAAACCCTGTGTTTATTTATACCATGGTTATTCCTTTATACTGAGATTGGGTTTATGTTTTTAAATCCTAAAACATCTCTTTCGAAACCTCTGGATAGCCTTCGTCGAAAGCAAAAACCTCTTTTCAAAACATAATAAACATATCTTTCGAAGCCCTTGTTAAATGTTATCTTTCGAAATCAATTATACCTTTCGATGGTATCAAAACGTTCCATAAAACAAAGCTTCGAGACAAATGAAAGTACCCATTTCGAAAGTATTGGGTTTACTCTTTAAAACATCATTTGGGTCAAAGTGGTTATATACGAAAGTATCTCTTTCGAAACCCATGTAAAATTGTTTTGGGAAAAGTTGATGGTGACAGAACCATCTAGTCGAAAGCAACAACCTTTAAATTTAAAACTTCGGGGTATAGAGTCGAAACCCCCTTTCGACTCCATTACCTTCGAAACCCTCAACCCCTTTTGAAAGCATTTAGGAAGTGGCTTAGCTTAGTTAAAAACAGAGATAACCCTTCGAAAGCATTGACGGCTTCCATACAGTCGAAAAGAAAATTTGCGGCTGGGTTTCGACTTGGTCGAAACCAATCCTTTCGAAAGCTCTTATTTAAAGAAAAAATACCCCTTCGAAAGCTAACACCTTTACATAGTATAACAACCTTCTTCGAAAGCTATTTATAAAAACCCTTTTGAAAGCATATATTTCGACTATTTTGAAAGCTTTAAGTAAAACAAGGCAAGAACTTAACTTTTGAAAATAAAACAAGGTTTCGACCCCATCGGAAGCAATCCTTTCAACACCATGGCTTCCGCCTTCCTTTTAATCCACTGCGTACCATTCAAGTGATACCTTGTGTATTGGTTTCGACTGTGTAGGTTTCGACTATATGGGTTTCGACTGGGTTGGTGCGAAGTCAATGGAGTCGAAAGATATTGCTATTTGAGGCGAAACCAACTTTTCTGAATTAAAGGCTAAAATTGAGCCACTTTTAGTAATTGCTTTGTAACTACTTGCCTACTTGTAAACCTTTAATTGGTTGTCTTAAAACTTTTCAAATACTTTACAAATAAAAACTGCCGCATTTAATCATATCTAAATCAAATAAATTATAACGATTAAGCCCTTCCATATAACAAAACCAACATTTGTAGAAAAGTCCTTCTTTTACATTAATTTAATTTCCCTAGTAAATCAATTGAGAAAAATCCCCAAAAATCACAGAAAATCCCTTTCGTCTTGTAATTAAACATATTAAAATTTCAGACCCAATTTCTTCCTGAAATACTCGAAATAGATTTTTAACCCAATTATATCGTATTTTCCTTTAGAAATTCATAATAAATTTTCCATTGTTTCAAAAATTCTGAAAATTAAAACTCATCTCCAAATCATGTTTTACTTAACATAAAATTTTTCCATGACATTCTAAAATCAATAAGCCTTGGTGTTTACCCTAAAACCGTACAAATTTTGCATAAAACGAATTGTTTAAATCAAGCAATCATTAACTTAAGCATATCATCATTCAAAATATCATAGAGACGAAATTAAGTCTTAAATCCAAAATCATATGATTATAAAAAAACAAAAGGAGATGGAATTAATTATTATTCACCTTAGATATGATAAGGAATTTGAGATTTTTTGTTGATTAATCCTTCCTAGCTTTGATCCTTAGCATAAGATTGAATTCCTCCTCTTTTCCTCCTTGTTAATGGCCGGCTCTAATTTAGGTTTATGGTTTTTGTTTGTGAAAGTGAGAAATGAAACGTGAATGGGAAATTACAAAGAAGTATAGCCGTGTATAATGAAGTGGCTATTTACTAATATGCCCATATATAAATTAATTAGCTTATAACCCATTTTAAGCCCATTTAACCTATTATTAAACACCTTCTTAGTGATTGTTTAAATCTCAATCTTCTTATCATCATTGTTCTATTTAATTTATCTAATTAAATTTCCTGAATAATGTTACCAAAGATTAGGGATGTTACAGGCTCTACCCTTAAAGAATTTCATCCACGAAATTTAATAAGGACTAAATACTAAACATAGCAATCATCTGTAACAACTCCTAACAACCATAACAATCATACTAGTCTATCTGACTAGCAACTATCCATATAATTCTAATATAGACATACCCTCAAAGCAGATCAGGATAAGTATCTCTAATCCCGTCTTCTATCTCCCAAGTACAGTCTTTCTCGTTGTCGCTCCACTGAAATTTCACCAACTTGACTATCTTGTTCCTCAATCTTTTCTCATCTCTAGCTACAACCCTAACTAGTTACCTAACAATAGTCAAATTAGGCTTTACCACTAAGTCATCCAACCCTGTCAGAGGAATAGTAGTCTCTGGATCATGTACATACTTACGAAGATGAGACACATGAAATACATTATGGACACCTGCCATACTGCTCGGCAACTCTATTCTGTATGCGAGCTTTCCAATCCTTTCTAAAATCTGGAATGGACCAACATATCATGGGACTAACTTCCCTGACTTTCCAAATCGCACCACACCCTTCATAGGCGATACCTTAATGAAAACCTTATCTCCAACTGAGAATTCTAGTTTCTTATGCCTCTTATCTGTGTAACTCTTCTATCTGGACTGAGCTTCCTTCATCCTCCCATGGATTAACTCAATCTTTTCTAATGCCTCTCTAACCAAGTTTGGACCTAAGACTAATCTATCTCCAGTCTCCAACCAACATGCTAGTGATTTGCATGGTCTTCCATACAAAGCTTCAAACGACGCCATTGCTATACTAGTTTGATAACTATTATTATAGGAAAACTCAACCAAATGTAGGTGATCCTCCCAAGATCCACCAAAGTCCAATACAGAAGCTTTTAATAAATCCTTGAGTACCTTATTGACTCTCTCTGTCTGTCCATCTGTCTGAGGGTGATATGTAGTACTCATTATAAGCTTGGTACCCATCACTTCCTATAGACTCTTCCAAAATTCACCAATGAACAAAGCATCTCTATCACTGATTATACTACTAGGAACTCCATGCAGTCTAACTATGTTCTTCAGGAATAACTTAGCTAAAATAGGTGCCGTTCTGGTTGACTTTATTGGAATGAAATGGGCACTCTTGGTCAATCTATCCACTATAACTCATATACTTTCATTTTCTCTCTTTGACCTTGGCAACCCGTGTATAAAATCCATAGATATCGAATCCCATTTCCACACTGGAATCTCTAAAGGTTGAAGCAACCCACTCGGCTTTTGATGTTCAGCTTTCACTTGTTGACAGTTTGCACATTGCCTAACCCACAAGCCAACATCTCTCTTCGTACCTTCCCAATAGAAGCTCCTCTTCATATTCTGATACATCTTGGTTCCTCCAGGATGAATCGCAAACTTGGACCGATGACATACTCCAAGAAGTTCCTTACTCAAGTCCTCAATATTCAGAGCACACAAACGTTCCCTCTTTCTTAGCCATCCTTTTTGGTTAAGGCTAAATCCTTTAAATCATCAATCTCTATTCCAACCTCAAGTCTTCTGATCCTCTCAGCCAACACTGGATCCTCCTTCTGCTTAGATGTAATTCTCTCAATCAATACTGGTCGAACTTCTAAACGAGACAACCCGGCGGAACTCTGACTAGAACTAGCAGTTGATCTTAACTGCACATCACAACTAACTAAAGCTTCTAAATCTTTCCACTCTGCCAATATAGCTAACATCACATTTTGATGTTTTCTGCTAAGAGCATCTGCTACCTTATTACCTTTTCTTGGTGTATACTCTATACCAAAATGCTAAGCAGCCAAAAAATCCAGCCATCTCTGCTACCTTTTATTCAACTCCTTCTGAGAGAATAAATACCGTAAAGACTTATGATCGGTACAAAGCTCAAATCTCTCCCCTAAGAGATAATGTCTCCAAATTTTCAATGCGAAGATCACCGCAGCCAACTCCAAATCATGAGTAGGATATCTCACTTCATGTGGTCTAAGCTGTCTGGATGCGTAGGCAATAAGTTTACCCTTCTGCATCAATCTGCTCCCAATCCAGTTTCGCATGCATCAGTATACACCACCAACCCTTGGTTTCTGTCTAGAACTACTAACACGGGTGCATTGGTCAACAAATGCTTTGACTTAAGGAATTCTTCCTCACATTTGTCGGACCAAACAAACTTCACCTCATTTCTGGTTAGCTTAATTAAGGGTGCTGTTATCCGTGAGAAATCCTTGATGAATCTCCGGTAGTAGCCAGCAGGTCCAAGAAAACTTCTAATCTCAGTCACCGTCTCTGGTCTCTTCCAATTATTTACGGCTTCGATCTTATCTGGATCGACTGACAAGCCTTTCTCTAAAACCACATGACCAAGAAACTTAACCTCTTTCTTTCAAAAATGACACTTGGTAAATTTCGCCTGTAGCTGATTCTGTCTCAGCGTCTCAAGCACTACTCTAAGATAAACTTCATGCTCTCTCTCATCCTCAGAGTATATTAGAATGTCATCTATAAACACTAATACAAACCTATCCAAATATTCTCGGAAAACTCGGTTCATCAAATTCACGAAGAAAGCAGGTGCATTTGTCAATCCAAATGGCATCACCAACCACTCATATGAGCCATATCTAGTCCAAAATGCTATCAAAGGAATACTATCCTCCACCACTCTTAACTGATGGAAGCCTATTGCCAAATCCAACTAGGAAAACACTCTGGCTCCGCTTAACTGATCGAACAGATCATCTATTCTCGGCAAAGGATACTTATTCTTTACCGTCCTCTTGTTCAACTTATTATAGTCGATTCATATTCTCAATGACCCATCTGGTTTCTTTACAAACGCCGCAGTCGCTCATCAAGGCGAACTACTTGGTTTAATAAAATTCCTTCCTTCAAGATCCACTAGCTGCACCTTCAATTCCTTCATCTCAATGGGTGTCATCCTACTAGGTGGTCTACTCATAGGTTCGGCTCCAGGCACATGGTCTATTCTAAACTCAACAGCACTTTTCGGTGGTAGTCCAGTGACTGGCTCAAAGACATCTACAAACTCTCTTGCTACCCGAACCTAACTTGACTCATTTCCTACCTCCATAACATTAAGTAAAGCACTAACACTTCGGTCAGTATTCTCTTCTGAGAATATCACTCGATTATGACTATCAGGGTGTCTCAGTGATATTTCCCTATCATGGAAAAATATTCTGGCCTCATGCCTCCTCAACCAATCCATACCCAAAATGATTCTGAAATCTAGGAAATCAATAACATACAAACTACATGCAAACTTATGACCTTATAAGCCAAGTTCTAACTGGTCACATCTTAACCCAAGAGTTGTATACCCTCCTATTGGATTCGCAACCCTTAAGGAAGTAACAAGGTAGGTGGGTTCTAAGCATAACTTATCAACTAAACACTGAGATATAAAGAATGTGATGCACCGGTATCAAAAAGCACTCTAATTGGAATACTCTAGATCAAAAGTGTACCTTCCATCACAGTCTTTCCCTTATCTGCTGCAATCGGCCTAGCTGGTCCGATAGCAAAGACCTTCTCTTTATCTACCCTGACTAGCTCTGGACATTGATTTATCTTAAGAACTTCTCTCAGTGTTGATAAAACTTTAAATGAAGTGGAATTTAGAAGATCATCTTCGTTATCATAAGGCTTAACCTATAAAATAGCCATGTGACACACACTTTTAAGCCAAATTTATAATTAATTATGGATTCGAATTTGTTATCTGATCTGCACTCTGAAATAAAGAAAAAACTAACATTAAATGATCCACTTTACAGTAAGAGGATCTTCCTCAACCTGTGGAATTATTGTTTGAACAAAAGTTTAATATACTAGTTTTGTTTCCATATATGCACACTCACAAAAAGAAGACTAAATTTAAAGCATACCATCTCAATGATTTTTGGCCGATGATGACCAATGAGCACAACTTGGTCACCATTTAAGCCACTTATCTTGGCATGAGAACAAAGCCGAAAAAATATTAATTTGAAAATAATTTTATCAGTTAATATAACAGAGGTTAGCAACACTATAATCATTTGACCAAATTTTATGTAATCAGGAGAAGACATCTTTTCCAGTAAGGCCCTTTTCTAATTCAGTGCTAGATTTATGTTCATTGTTGGCTCCTCTTTGAGAAAAAAAGCACCAACATCTAGACAACTGTTGTGATTTTCAACTAAATTTTTTATCAATTTTTTACCCAATAATATATTTGTACATTATACATACATAAGATGGTAACCTGATATTAAATATTTATTCTTTCCTAATAGTTGACAAGACGGTATGATTATAACTGGACAAATATTTCAATCTTTATGTTTAGTTTTACCTTGTAGTTAATCTAATGTATAATGGATAGATGTACTTGTAAGGAGTGGAATCATTAGCGTTTTCGTACTGTGCAGACCAAGCAGAAGTATTTATGATATTATCATACTTGCAATAATATGGTTATGAATATGCAGCCAAAATGATCCTGCACATTCGTATTCTGATTGTAGACATTGATCATCTGAAATTTCAAAAAGGTAAGTAATAATCAGTAATGGAAAAAGATACCGATAACACGTAAACTTAAAATAACATATAAATTGTAATAAATATTAGATTTTGTTTCAGTAGTACTATGAATCCATACCAATGTTACAAATTCATACCGAGCAAAAAATGGTATCAAACAACTCAAATCAACGAACAAAGACACAAGATATGCTAACAACCTAATGTCTGTACACGAGGATGCCAGAGGTGGATGATACTACAATAAAAGGAAGAAGTACGGAAGAAAGCACACAATAAAAAAGTCCTAGAAGAAAATACAAATGAATTGTTGGAAGAGTACTTGTAAATTTTAAGTGGGGAGGTCTCATTGACTTGGCTTTGCCTTTCTCAATTTTTACCAAAAATATGCTTCTCACAAGATGATATAACAAGTTCAGTTTTACCTTGTAGTTGACCTAATACATGATGAGCTCCCTTATAAGATGATAAACTATTTGCAAATGAAGCTCATTTGGTGCAACAATTACCGATTGCACGACCTGCTTATACCATTAATTAGAAGATCAAGCCAATAAGGAATGCAACAATTACTGATTCCATAAACTACATACACCTTCACTACCGCAAATTTATTTGTGGAAAATAACAGTTTGTTAAACAATGAGGTTCGAAATGTGGCTCGAAGAAAAACAGTTCATTAAACCGTTTTGGGTTCAAAATTCTAAGGCATTAGTTAGTATTCTAATGTGGATGGCAAAACAACATACTGATATTTGGTACAACAAATCTACATCGTTAATCATATCAATAAAGTGAATATAACAAGATCTACTACATCTTTTGGTTAATATTTGCAAAATATTATTTGATAAATCTTGCAGTCTTAAATGTTTTCAATAAGTTTATTGTCATACTTTCAACAGCAAGTTCAAGCCATGTTAGTATTCACTGATCTAGAGTTATTTAGTGAAAAATCCTAACATCTTCAGAATTCTACTCATCTAAGCAAATACCCAACAACATAAGACTAAATACCTTGAATTCAATGAATAAAAAAAAGGACCATACCAAAAAATACCCAACAACATAAGACTAAATACCTTGAATGTGGAGCAAAGATAACTAGTTTTGCCTCAAACGAGTAAAATTGTATGTTCTGGTTATACAAATAAACATGTTAAAATACACTTAATAGAGAAATCATTTTGAATCTTGTCACTAAATAATATTTACCAGGAAATCACGTAATAGGATGTAATCAATATGTTACTCGTCCACTTGTAATTAATATGTCATTAACTTTGATACGGTTCAGAATGAAAATACAAAGTTTGAATATTTTGATTAATAGCAATAAAATGTACTGATCCAAGTCTTTTATTGGACGATATGTCAAATCCATAATCAAGAATTATTTTTAAAAGTTGTTTTTATATATTTTGCACCTCCTCCCCTTCCCTAAATTGTTGCATTTGCAATTGACGTATGTGGCTTTTCAAATTTGTTCTGTAAAAAATTCTTTTTCATGATTGATAACCTTTTCGATAGCCCGTAACATATTTGGTTTTTGATTTTTTTCCATTGTTGAACTGAAACATGGCAACACTAAGCTAGTAATTGATGAAATAATATAAGGGGAGCAAATGGATGGTAGACACAGCCAATTATGAATAGGGCTGCTTACAATCTCTAATTTCAAACAGATGAATGCATTATCAAGTGCTGATGTTTTTCCTAAGATCATTATAGCATTTTCATGGTTGACAAGAATTATTCATGGTAAGGACATAAATGATGATATGGAGGTCAAACTTCTACTTGTTTTCTTGCTTGTCAGCGTTCTCTTTTGTGCATGCGATGCTAAAGATATGTCCAATTTTATTTTATTATGATTCATATTATGTTGATTAGGGTTACTGTGAACTTGATAATTAGGTTAATGAGGTTGTGTTCTAGATAGAGGAAGAAAAAACTTTATGGAATTTCTACCCTGAAGCATCCACAAAAATTCATCCAAGTCGGTTTCTTTCAACATAATTTTTCCTATACAATATTGGGTGTTACTTTTGTATCAACCTCTTTCACGCAAGTTCCCTTTGATGCTCTATAGTGGAACTATACTGATTCTATACGAGCATGATATTTGTGCTTATATTTTCAGCTGCGCTCCCTACAAATCCTCCATTCACATCCTCAACCAAAAATCCAGAATAATCAGATATTTGATTTCTTACATTGTTGTCTGAAATATCACTACTATGAGAAACCCATTGAACCTCTTTCACACCAGTTTGTTTATACATACCACTCTTAGCTCCAAAATCTAACCCACTAAGATAGTCACTCATTGCCAGACTATCATTCTTTCTACTATCATCACTCATCAACTTTTCATTCTCCGAGCTTACAGTCTCAGCTAGACTTTTTTCAAATACATTTGGGCTCTTAAATGAAAAGCTGGGATGGTTTTTAACTGATGTTCTAGACTATTAAACAACTAGCCAAATCAATTAAAAAAATCTAAAAAAAACTCAGAACTATATTCAGATCAAATTAACAATATATCCAGTTGTTTAAGAAATATAAACTAATGAGCAAAATCCATTAAGCAAATCAAAATTTGAAAACCTAAATTAGGGTTACCTATTTTTACAACGGTGGTGAAGTAACTCGATATAAGAGGTGTTGTGTTGCGAGGAGACCTTTTAATAGTGAAGAAGTTCGACTTTAAGTTATGGAAGGAATTTTAGAGTTGTGACAACTCGAAGTCGATCTTGATTTTTACAAGGATCGAATTTTGGTAATATTTTTTTTACCACTGCTGGAAGCAAGAGATGATGAAGATGAGGTGCCTTTTCCCTATTTAGAATTAGAAAATCTACTTTTAATTTTATTGAGGGAGAGTGTTTTTGGTGATATTAGTCTCAGATTAGAAAATAATTCATTTTAAGTTTTTCTCTATGAAGGAAAAATTAAGAGGAGAAGGTTAATAGAAATGATCGAAGTATTAAGTGGAAGAAGCATGGGCGGCCAAACCAAAATTTCATGTTAATGGATCGATGGCGGGAACACTTTAGCAGCATTGCTTTAATTATTTTATATTTTTCCAAATGACCAATAGTAGCACTTAGCTTTAAAACGCTAGTAATAAGTGCTACTGATAATAAGTTTTTTTAGTGTATCGTTGTGACTAATTTACATAGTTCTCTCGACTTGAGAATATTGTTGATCTTCAATGAGGAAGCTCCGCTTTTATTATAGTTAATCGTGGCACGACGTCCATCGAACAACTATAGTTGGGTTGAGTGGAAGCATTGGAAGTAAAACACTATTCAAGAGAGGATTCGTCTTCTCGGTTATATGAGGTTAGCATCACGGTCAACTGAATTCAAGTCAAAGTCTATGGCCAGAGCATTTCGGTTAATAATAATTGTTATTATTGAACCAAGGACTTGGTTGCTGGACTATAAAGTTGAATGTGGACGATATTGGAATTTTAACCATTATCAAATTTCATAAGTCCTAATGTGATATAGTTTTGACGAAGAGAATTGGTGTAAATAATTGTCATTATCAGGTACCGCTTATAATAAGTAAAATTGGATTTCATCAAAAGATGTGCAAGCGATAAATTCAATCAAAATGTCACACCACCTGCTAAGTGACGTGTGAACGTTATTATTTGAATAGTTCAATATTAATCGCTGACTGAATTTACACATTTGAGTTGCAAAACTGTAATGATGAATTCTCTAAAAAACCACATGATTTAGTTAATTTATAAAATATTGTACATTGATTAAATTAATTGATATTTGAGAAATATTAGTTATTGTTTATTTGATGTTTGGAAGTTCTTTGTAATTATTTTAATGCATTTATAAAAGTTATATTTGCGCTCATTGGTACGCGATATCAATGTAAATTAAAGATAGTTGCATGAAATGATTTATGGAAATTTTATGTCATTTGATAACATGATTTATAAAAAATTTATGTTATTTGATGACATATGTGTAAAGAAAAGATTGAAGAGATAGAAACAATCAAGGAATTAGTTAGGATGTAGTAGGAGAGTGCCTTCCGCTTGTCCTGTTTTTGGACAACTTGTATAGACGAATGTCTGACATTGCATTTCTAAAAAATACGTACATTGGTTTTTACAAACATATATCTATTTGGTGGCAAAGTGGAATTTGTTCGGTGAAAGGTAAAACGTTACCTAATGCCTCACACATTAGGAATGACATAAATATGGTAGATGCGGCATGACTAAGTGGGTCGCTCCCATTAGGATATATTCATCATCTTTCTAGATTACCCTCTATATTTAGGGTTTATTGTGTATGCTATGGCCACGGATAGGTCATGAATGACCGGGGTGATGTAGTATCTGGTACTACCTATCATAAAGGTAAGCTAGTCTTGTGTTGGTAGAGGACCATCTGTTGGTGCCTCGGTGCATTTTTCTAGAGATGTACTATCGAAAGGTAGTCCCATACCATGTCATTGCATGGAATCCATTCTCCAATACGATCCATTACAATTTTAGTTGTGAACTTATTATGTTGGAATTTAATAAATGTAACAATTTCAGCTATGATTAATATGTATTTGTACCCTAGATACTATTATAATATCAAAGAATGTGATATGAAATGTTTTGGTTATCATAAGGTAAAAACCCATCCATGTTTATGTGCAACATGGTCTTATAAGATACCTATGTTTTGAAAGGTTTTTATAACTTTAAAAATCCAATTGGGATGTGTTTTCTCATGCTGGTTTGCCAGACTGATCCGAGTGTTATTCCCTTCCAATGCTCGGGTCAAACCGAGTATATTTACAGATCCAATTGGAGCTTCCGAAGACGAGCTGGAGGTCTTCAAGTCATATTCATGTATATGTTTATTTTCTACTGCATTAGTTATTTAGATTATCAACATTTGTAAGGACAAATTGTTATAACTGTTCAGGTTGATGATTATTTATTTGTATACTCTGATTTGATGTATGTATATTGCAGTTTCTCTTTTATAAAGATCATTGATATTATATTATATGTTGTTCCGTTGTGTTGTGAGATTCTGTATTGTTTGGTTTTCTTTATCTCTTCTGTAACAACCCGGGTTTTGCATTACCCAAAAAAAATAAAATTAGGATTTTATTTAAATGGAGCAAATGGATTTTTGGGATAAGGATAATTTATTTAAAAATATGGACATTTTAAATAAACGGGTTTTTAAAAAAAATGAGGCGAAGTATTATTTTGGAACAATTAAAAATTAATGGGAATTTTAAGAAGGGGATTTGGTTAAGTATGGGTTTTCATGGCTATGTTAACACTTAAACAATTTTTATACATGTTTAGAGCCACTTTCTCTTAAGGGGTCCATTAGCCTAACCCAAACCCACTTACCATTCTATAAATCATCTCAAACTCCTAACCCTCATTCATTCCAACCCTAATCATATTCCTAAAACCCTAAACCTAAAAATGGCCTCCATGCTTAGGAAAGCTCCATCCTCTCTTATATTGGCTTAAGCTAGTTAAAGTAAGGGAAGGTAATGCAAAAACCCTCTTGTAATCCATTTCTAACTCTCTTTAATTTCTGGAAATCATGTTGTAACTCTTGGTTTTATGTGTTTTGGTATTTTTCTAGCTCCTTGATCATCATCTCTTAGCTTTGGTTAGTGCCATATAGGTGTTTGTTCTTTTGCTTGAGAGGAATACTAGGTAAACCCTCTCCTAATCTATGTATAAGCATCTCTTAATTTCTGAAATTATTTTGTAATCCTTTTTTTTTTGTGCATTTAGATTGTGAAACTCTTTGATCTTCTTTTCATTGCTTGGGAAAAAGGTAATATATGCTAGCTGAAATTATAATTAGTTTATTGCTGTTAGTAAATTAGGCATATCTCATTCATCTTAAATCGGAATTAAGATTTTCTTGAAGTTATGGAAAGCTTATTCTGTACCCTATAACTTTTATGTTTTGTGCTTTGCTTAATTTTGAGGTTTGAATGGTCGAAATCATGCTTGTTTGTCGCTGACCTGACAACAAACTACAGGGTTGATAAAATAAAATAAAAACCTGAACTTGATTTGGCCATAAGTTACTCGTTTCTTATTCAAATCTAATAATTTTGGATCTTCTGGAAAGCTTAGATTTAGAGCTAAAACTTTCATGTTTTGAGTTTCATGAAATTTCGAAGTTAATTTGGTCAAAACTGTGCATTCTTACCACTGTCCCGAGAGCACAACAACAGTGATATAAAATTTAGATCTGAGAATTGTTTTAGTCATAGAATTTTCATCTCTTGTCGGAATTTGACGATCTAGGTCATTCTGGAAAGCTTAGAAACTAAGATACAACTTTCATATTATTCATTTTGCCAGAATCTGAAGTTTACTATGCCAAAATTGTGGTTTTTCATCTCTGGCCAGTTAGTGCATAGCTATAGGCCTTAGTCTCTTTTCTCCCGTTGTTTTCAACGTAGAACCCCGACTTTGCGACGCCATCCCGGGCTCGTCCTTTGTCGGATTTCATCGTTTTTGGTCTCGTTAAAAAGATGAGATCGAGATCTTTAACCATGCAAAATTTGGTTTAGATCTGGGTGCATTAGATACTTCGGTTCTATTGCCGAAGTAGCACCCAGAAACTGTTTTACAATAGTGATCATTTTCAGTTATCGTCGGACCAACTTTGAAACATTGTAGTTTCTTCATTTCAAGTCGAAACCGAACGATTCTTGTTGCATATCAAAGTAGGAGTACTTTACTACGCTCCTGCAAATTTTCATCAAGATATGAGTTCATGTGACTCTTCGACCATGTCGTCGAAGTGGGACCTTTACACTGTTTTGACACAGTAAAGTTTTATGATTTTTGTCCGAATTTGAGACGACGCCGTTTCTTCGTTTCAAGTCGGAATTTCCCGATTCTTTTTGCAGTTTGGAGCAGGGATGTTGGACTATATGCTTACAAATTTTCATGTCATTCGGATTCAGTTTGCTGGTCCGAATAATTTTCCGAACTTGGGTTCGCGTCATTTTTGGACTATTTTCCAACACTTAGAATATTTTCAGTGATTTTCTGGTTTTATTGATTTCTTTGAGATTTGTCTCTAGATTTCGTACACGGGTTTTATGAATTATTTTCAAAGGATTTTTCACTCCTAAATGGCTTTCGAAATTATTATATAATATTATTTTTAACTATTAAATTAATTACTCCATAATAGGAGTTTTCAAAAGCCGTTTTAAAGTGATTTCAAAATCAATTATAAATCCGTTTCGCACCATTATTTTCTATAATAAAAATCTCACACTCACTTTTTAGCACGTCGAGCGAAGTGGAAAGGTGCTTAAACGGTTAGGAAATCTCCGGCCTATGGAACCGTGTGTATTTTCTTTCCGGTTAATCCCCGACCTATTCGATTGATCGTTTTGACCTTTGGGTCTAGTTTACCGATGATGCGAGGTGGACTTTTTATTATTTGGAGTGTGAGCTTGCTATTGGTTAGTAAACCGTTTAGTACGAACTGGGGTATGGGACTCATTGTTAACACTTTACGGGTTCCTCTCCAAGAAGTTGGTGACACATTAGCCTCTGGGCGGCCAGTACTGGACCTCTGGGTCACCACGCCTCTGGGCAACCGTCTTTGGACACCTGCTTTATGGAGCAGTTTATTTTTCGGCATGCGCCTCTGGGCCTTTATCCTTATGGGAAGGATCTTGCCGTCTCGCGCGTTCCGCATCTGTGCGAGTGATCGATCACAACTCTACAGTACTTGGCAACAACGACTCTGGTCGGTGCACGTGCAATATTGGTATTATTTGATGATTTTTATATCCATTCGAGTACCGCCATTCGGTGTTGGTTCTATGGAACCATACGATGTAAGTGTGATTACCTTGTGGATTCACAGTGTCTCTGGACACTGCTTTTCAGTGTTGGATTTCATTGACTTTTCAATATATCCCCATTGCTCTTTGGAGCATCGATCTTTTCTTGGGCATTGATTACAGACTCTGGTCACTCTTGGGATTATTGCCTATGGGCATCTTTTTATAGCTTTGGCTACGCCGATGATATGAGGCGATTTTATTTATTCTACACTTTGGTGTTGATTTCTCTTTGGAGTTTTTTATTGTTTATTGATGATTAGGGATCGTCATTATATTAATGTGGTTCATAATATACTTCTCTTTGGATAAGTACTGTTTTATTTATGTACCACATTATTATATATCTCAGTTATTACTGATTGTTTAACTAGCCTGACCCGAGTGTTTTCGCTCGGGTCAGACCGAGTTGTTTCAGGTTAGGTCTCTGGACTTAGCTTATGTGCTTCCGCTTGGACATTATCTGCTATGCTGATAGATAGCGCTTTTATTTGTCCACTATTCCACTACTCTGTTATTATTCAGACTTTGATATGTACATATTTTTGACTCACATGTGTGAGCAGTGGCTTTGTACCCACTTATGATATTTGGATCTGTATTGACGATGTATTGTTCTGGGATTTTATATCTGTTATGTGATTTTGTTCTGTGATGTTTTATCATTTATTATTATGCTTTTTCCTGATAGATCTTTAGCCATTTGTAATTTCGTTATAAGTATTTACCGAATATGTCGAACCACTTGAAAAATATATATAGATACCATCCTTTCGACGTATTCAGTAGATAGTTATAGCTTGATTACAAATGGTCGCTTCCACTATACTCTATTCTCCGCTTTAACAGACAGTATTACTCCCGTAATACTCTTTGTTACAGTGGCTCTCAGAGTGGGGCGTTACATCTGATAGTACACGTGTAGTACTAAGGATCGTGTAATATGGTATGTTAATGCGGAAACTGGTAATAACAGTAAAGTACAAATTAAAGTAAGCACACCAGGAATTTTTATACTGGTTCGAACTTCCCGTTCTACGTCCAGTCCCAGAATACCCTCTGGATTTAAACTAAACCCCTCACTTAACCCGGAGGAATAGGTATACGACACCTGAGCAGCCGAACGGGAATTTTTCCGCCTCAACAGCCGAAGAGGACTTCAACTTAATACAAATAGTTTGTTGACGAATGTGTTCTGAATAACACTGATTGTCTTTTGATAGTACAACTTTCCTATAATCAAATCCTCAAGAGTATATATGTGTGTGAAGATTTAGAAGGAAGATAATCACGTAGAATCGAAGTATATGAATAAATTCAAGGATTCTAGTGATATTAAATAAGAATGAATGCTTTTATTTGCAGAAATGAATAGAGATTAGATTTCAGAAATATAAACAAGAATCGGTGATTGTAGAAGTGAATTGAATATGTTTATATAGTTGTAGAAGAGTTGTAATCTTTTATGAAGAGTTTTAGTTAACAGTTGTGTCCATACCTCTTGAAATAGAGGACATTCCTCTTCATGAAATGATCGCGTCTCTTCAGAAAACTAGCCGTTTTTCTCTGGTCGGTCGACCGGAAAACCTGGCCGGTCAGCTGAGTTTAAAAACGTATACAAAACAGAAAGTCACTGTGCATATGATACAGGGTCGGTCGACCGAGGATCCTGGTCGGTCGGCCGACCTGGTGTTATATGCACAGTGAACACAGTTTTGATATAAAATGTTTTGTGTGCGTGTGTGACTATTTGAGGAATGATTTTAACATTATTCTAAGACTCAATAAAATATCCATACTAATCTCTGGATTGTAAAATTATCTCCTTTGTAGTGCACGGTATGCACTTATTCTCTTTTTGTCGCTTTCATATAGTATTCTCGTCGTATGATCTCTGAAGCTTGTGTCATGAATCAAAACTCATGAATCAACATTCTCCCCCTTTTTGATTGATGACAATACTTATGTGACGAAGTAATATTGACATATATTATAGTTCTCCCCCTGAATATATGGCGACTTTTCTGCAAAAATTCGTTAGTTTGCATACATTTCTCCCCCTTTGTCATCGACAAAAAGGAATACTTATAACAGATTATAGTAATGCGAAACATTTTCAATTTGTTTAATTTGTAATCCAAGAAAATATGACAATTCTCCCATATGGGACATTTCAAATTCATTTGTCATTATAGTTGAAAATTCTTGACATAATTTTTCATTTGTCGAGCCGAAAATAATATCGTCAACATATATTTGAATTATTAAAATATCTTTATTAGTTTTCTTAATAAAGAGTGTTTGATCTACTTTACCGATTTCAAAACCAGATTCTAATAAATAACCTTTAAGACGATCATGCCAAGCACGTGGTGCTTGTTTTAAACCGTATAATGCCTTTTTAAGTTTATATACATGATCTGAAAATTTTTCATGATTGAACAAAGGTGGTTGTTCAACAAAAACATTTTCTTTTATGAATCCATTTAAAAATGCACTTTTAACATCCATTTGATATAGTTTAAAATTATGAAAACACGCATAAGCTAATAATATTCGTATTGCTTCAAGTCGGGCGACTGGAGCAAACGTCTCTTCGTAATCAATTCCTTCTTCTTGATTATATCCTTGTGCAACTAATCTAGCTTTATTCCTTGTTATATTTCCTAGTTCATCTGCTTTATTTTTGAAAACCCATTTAGTACCGATGACTGATTGATCACTGGGTCTAGGAACGAGTTCCCAAACTTCGTTTCGTTCGAATTGATTTAATTCTTCTTGCATGGCAAGTATCCAGTAGTCATCAGTTGAAGCTTCTTTTATATTCTTAGGTTCTATGTTAGAGAGAAAAGCTACATGACCAACTTGATTTAATTGATGTCTGGTTTTAACATTCGTATTAACTTCTCCAATTATATTTTGCACAGGATGATCTCTTAAAATTCTAGGTGGAGATTTTATTATATTAGAAGTCACGTTTGTATTGGTTTCATGAATATCAAGATTTTCATTTGTATTATTATTTTCATTCTGAGTAGATTCATCATCAGAATCAATAGTAACACTTGGATTTATATTTTTAAAATTTTCGTTGAAAGAAACATGTAAAATTTCTTCAATAATTTGAGTTCGTTTATTATAAATTCGATAAGCCTTACTTCGTTCCGAATATCCAACGAATATACCTTCATCGGATTTTGGATCGAATTTGCCTAGTTGATCTTTAGTATTTAAAATAAAACATTTGGAACCAAAAACTTTTAGATATGAAATATTTGGTTTTCTTCCATTTAGAAGTTCATATGGGGTATTTTTAGTTAATGGTCGAATAGAAACGCGATTCAGTACATAACAAGCAGTAGCTACAGCTTCTGCCCAAAAATGTTTCGATAAAGTTGTTCCATTTAGTAAAGTTCTTGCACATTCTTGTAACGTTCTATTTTTCCTTTCTACAACTCCATTTTGTTGTGGTGTTCTAGGAAACGAAAAATTATGGTTAATACCTTTCTTGTTACAAAATTGTTCAAAAACTTCATTTTCAAATTCGCCTCCATGATCACTTCTTATATTTTTAATTTTCAATGTTTTAATATTTTGAATTCTTTTAACAAAAACTTTAAAATTATCAAAAGTATCACTTTTATTTTTCAAAAAGAAAATCCAAGTATATCTAGAGAAATCATCTACAATAACAAAAACATATCTATTATGATTAATAGATTGCACTTGAGTTGGACCAAAAAGATCCATGTGTAAAAGTTCAAGTGGTTGTTCTATAGATATTACTTTCTTTGATTTAAAAGAAGATTTTGTTAATTTTCCTAATTTACATGCATCGCAAAATATGTTAGTTTCGAATTTTATATTGGGTAACCCTTTAACTAATTTATTTTTAGATAGTTTGTTGATGGTATTAAAATTAATGTGACAAAATCTTTTGTGCCAAAGACAAGAATCTTTTTCTTTAGCCACTAGACACAAATTTGAATTATTATTAACGTTCATATTTAAGATGTAAATATTTTTATCTCTTTTTCCTTCGAAAATAATGTTATGATTTTTATCAAAAATGTTACATTTATTTTCTGAAAAAGTTATATTAAAACCTTTATCGCAAAGTTGACTAATACTTAATAAATTATGTTTTAAATTTTTAACTAATAAAACATCAGTAATGAGAGGTAAATTAGATGTACCGTTGCTATTGACATTGCCTTTGCCGATGATATATCCTTTTGAGTTATCTCCAAAGGCGACTGCTCCTCCATTTGAGTATATAATGTTTGACAGCATTTCTTTGTTTCCAGTCATGTGTTTTGAGCAACCGCTATCTAAAATCCATTTTCCTCTCTTCTTATGTGGTACATCGTCTGACGAAGCCATGAAGCATACATTTGCTTGTTCATTATCACTTTCACTCTCTGATGAGGATGATGAATCAGTGTCGTCCCAAGTGACTGAAAAAGCCTTTCGTTTGGTTTTATCCTTCTTGGAGTTATTCTTTTTACGATCTGGACAATCCTTCTTCATGTGTCCTTTCTTGTGACATTCATAACATTCCATTGTTGAAGATGATGGTTTGCTGCTATTGGAATTGTTGTTGGAATTATTTTTGTTTCCCTTGAGTTTGTTTCTGTTGAATTTCAAAAACTTTTTGAAATTTTTAGCGATCATTGCCATATCTTCATTATCTGAGTCGGAATCATCTTTTTCTGCTTGGAATGCCACATTTTTCTTTTCTTGTGCACCATTTCGTTTTGCCTGCAAATTTACTTCGTAGGACATTAAATTACCTATCAATTCTTCTGGTTTTAATGTTGACAAATCAGTCGCTTCTTCAATAGCTAGGACTTTTCGTTCCCATTCGTCCGTTAAAGAATTTAAGATTTTTGTAACAACATCAAAATCAGTAAACTTTTGTTCTAGTGATAATTAAGCACGATAAATATCCTGAAATCTAGAGTACATGTCATTTATAGATTCATTTGGCCTCATTTTAAAATTTTCAAATTGATGTTTCAACATAGAAATTTTGCTCAATTTAACTTTGTTCATTCCTTCATGTGAAACTTTAAGAGTTCTCCAAATTTCATAACCGGAAGTGCACATGCTAACTCTATTGAATTCATTTCTATCTAATGCACAAAATAAAATATTCATAGCCTTAGCATTTGATGTAGCATCTAGTTTTTGTGTGTTACTCCAAGTTGAGTATTCTCCAGTAGGAGTTGTGTACTCACTTTGTATAATATTCCAGATATCAAATCCACTTGATTGCATATAGATTCTCATTCTAGTTGACCAATAATTGTAATTTATACCATTGAAAAGTGGAGGTCGTGAAGTCGATTGACCTTCTGTGAAACTAGAATTAGTGTGAGTGTTAACATCGTTAATTCGTGTGGTTGCCATATTACTAAAAATAAGTAAATATCAAATAACTTTGTGATGGTTATAAGACGACCTTGCTCTGATACCAAATGATAGTACACGTGTAGTACTAAGGATCGTGTAATATGGTATGTTAATGCGGAAACTGGTAATAACAGTAAAGTACAAATTAAAGTAAGCACACCAGGAATTTTTATACTGGTTCGAACTTCCCGTTCTACGTCCAGTCCCAGAATACCCTCTAGATTTAAACTAAACCCCTCACTTAACCCGGAGGAATAGGTATACGACACCTGAGCAGCCGAACAGGAATTTTTCCGCCTTAACAGCCGAAGAGGACTTCTACTTAATACAAATAGTTTGTTGACGAATGTGTTCTGAATAACATTGATTGTCTTTTGATAGTACAACTTTCCTATAATCAAATCCTCAAGAGTATATATGTGTGTGAAGATTTAGAAGGAAGATAATCACGTAGAATCGAAGTATATGAATAAATTCAAGGATTCTAGTGATATTAAATAAGAATGAATGCTTTTATTTGCAGAAATGAATAGAGATTAGATTTCAGAAATATAAACAAGAATCGGTGATTGTAGAAGTGAATTGAATATGTTTATATAGTTGTAGAAGAGTTGTAATCTTTTATGAAGAGTTTTAGTTAACAGTTGTGTCCATACCTCTTGAAATAGAGGACATTCCTCTTCATGAAATGATCGCGTCTCTTCAGAAAACTAGCCGTTTTTCTCTGGTCGGTCGACCGGAAAACCTGGCCGGTCAGCTGAGTTTAAAAACGTATACAAAACAGAAAGTCACTGTGCATATGATACAGGGTCGGTCGACCGAGGATCCTGGTCGGTCGGCCGACCTGGTGTTATATGCACAGTGAACACAGTTTTGATATAAAATGTTTTGTGTGCGTGTGTGACTATTTGAGGAATGATTTTAACATTATTCTAAGACTCAATAAAATATCCATACTAATCTCTGGATTGTAAAATTATCTCCTTTGTAGTGCACGGTATGCACTTATTCTCTTTTTGTCGCTTTCATATAGTATTCTCGTCGTATGATCTCTGAAGCTTGTGTCATGAATCAAAACTCATGAATCAACATTCTACCCCTTTTTGATTGATGACAATACTTATGTGACGAAGTAATATTGACATATATTATAGTTCTCCCCCTGAATATATGGCGACTTTTCTACAAAAATTCGTTAGTTTGCATACATTTCTCCCCCTTTGTTAGACAAAAAGGAATACTTATAACAGATTATAGTAATGCGAAACATTTTCAATTTGTTTAATTTGTAATCCAAGAAAATATGACAATTCTCCCATATGGGACATTTCAAATTCATTTGTCATTATAGTTGAAAATTCTTGACATAATTTTTCATTTGTCGAGCCGAAAATAATATCGTCAACATATATTTGAATTATTAAAATATCTTTATTAGTTTTCTTAATAAAGAGTGTTTGATCTACTTTACCGATTTCAAAACCAGATTCTAATAAATAACCTTTAAGACGATCATACCAAGCACGTGGTGCTTGTTTTAAATCGTATAACGCCTTTTTAAGTTTATATACATGATCTGGAAATTTTTCATGATTGAACAAAGGTGGTTGTTCAACAAAAACATTTTCTTTTATGAATCCATTTAAAAATGCACTTTTAACATCCATTTGATATAGTTTAAAATTATGAAAACACGCATAAGCTAATAATATTCGTATTGCTTCAAGTCGGGCGACTGGAGCAAACGTCTCTTCGTAATCAAATCCTTCTTCTTGATTATATCCTTGTGCAACTAATCTAGCTTTATTCCTTGTTATATTTCCTAGTTCATCTGCTTTATTTTTGAAAACCCATTTAGTACCGATGACTGATTGATCACTGGGTCTAGGAACGAGTTCCCAAACTTCGTTTCGTTCGAATTGATTTAATTCTTCTTTCATGGCAAGTATCCAGTAGTCATCAGTTGAAGCTTCTTTTATATTCTTAGGTTCTATGTTAGAGAGAAAAGCTACATGACCAACTTGATTTAATTGATGTCTGGTTTTAACATTCGTATTAACTTCTCCAATTATATTTTGCACAGGATGATCTCTTAAAATTCTAGGTGGAGATTTTATTATATTAGAAGTCACGTTTGTATTGGTTTCATGAATATCAAGATTTTCATTTGTATTATTATTTTCATTCTGAGTAGATTCATCATCAGAATCAATAGTAACACTTGGATTTATATTTTTAAAATTTTCGTTGAAAGAAACATGTAAACTTTCTTCAATAATTTGAGTTCGTTTATTATAAATTCGATAAGCCTTACTTCGTTCCGAATATCCAACGAATATACCTTCATCGGATTTTGGATCGAATTTGCCTAGTTGATCTTTAGTATTTAAAATAAAACATTTGGAACCAAAAACTTTTAGATATGAAATATTTGGTTTTCTTCCATTTAGAAGTTCATATGGGGTATTTTTAGTTAATGGTCGAATAGAAACGCGATTCAGTACATAACAAGCAGTAGCTACAGCTTCTGCCCAAAAATGTTTCGATAAAGTTGTTCCATTTAGTAAAGTTCTTGCACATTCTTGTAACGTTCTATTTTTCCTTTCTACAACTCCATTTTGTTGTGGTGTTCTAGGAAACGAAAAATTATGGTTAATACCTTTCTTGTTACAAAATTGTTCAAAAACTTCATTTTCAAATTCGCCTCCATGATCACTTCTTATATTTTTAATTTTCAATGTTTTAATATTTTGAATTATTTTAACAAAAACTTTAAAATTATCAAAAGTATCACTTTTATTTTTCAAAAAGAAAATCCAAGTATATCTAGAGAAATCATCTACAATAACAAAAACATATCTATTATGATTAATAGATTGCACTTGAGTTGGACCAAAAAGATCCATGTGTAAAAGTTCAAGTGGTTGTTCTATAGATATTACTTTCTTTGATTTAAAAGAAGATTTTGTTAATTTTCCTAATTTACATGCATCACAAAATATGTTAGTTTCGAATTTTATATTGGGTAACCCTTTAACTAATTTATTTTTAGATAGTTTGTTGATGGTATTAAAATTAATGTGACAAAATCTTTTGTGCCAAAGACAAGAATCTTTTTCTTTAGCCACTAGACACAAATTTGAATTATTATTAACGTTCATATTTAAGATGTAAATATTTTTATCTCTTTTTCCTTCGAAAATAATGTTATGATTTTTATCAAAAATGTTACATTTATTTTCTGAAAAAGTTATATTAAAACCTTTATCGCAAAGTTGACTAATACTTAATAAATTATGTTTTAAATTTTTAACTAATAAAACATCAGTAATGAGAGGTAAATTAGATGTACCGTTGCTATTGACATTGCCTTTGCCGATGATATATCCTTTTGAGTTATCTCCAAAGGCGACTGCTCCTCCATTTGAGTATATAATGTTTGACAGCATTTCTTTGTTTCCAGTCATGTGTTTTGAGCAACCGCTATCTAAAATCCATTTTCCTCTCTTCTTATGTGGTACATCGTCTGACGAAGCCATGAAGCATACATTTGCTTGTTCATTATCACTTTCACTCTCTGATGAGGATGATGAATCAGTGTCGTCCCAAGTGACTGAAAAAGCCTTTCGTTTGGTTTTATCCTTCTTGGAGTTATTCTTTTTACGATCTGGACAATCCTTCTTCATGTGTCCTTTCTTGTGACATTCATAACATTGCCTGCAAATTTACTTCGTAGGACATTAAATTACCTATCAATTCTTCTGGTTTTAATGTTGACAAATCAGTCGCTTCTTCAATAGCTAGGACTTTTCGTTCCCATTCGTCCTTTAAAGAATTTAAGATTTTTGTAACAACATCAAAATCAGTAAACTTTTGTTCTAGTGATAATTAAGCATGATAAATATCCTGAAATCTAGAGTACATGTCATTTATAGATTCATTTGGCCTCATTTTAAAATTTTCAAATTGATGTTTCAACATAGAAATTTTGCTCAATTTAACTTTGTTCGTTCCTTCATGTGAAACTTTAAGAGTTCTCCAAATTTCATAACCGGAAGTGCACATGCTAACTCTATTGAATTCATTTCTATCTAATGCACAAAATAAAATATTCATAGCCTTAGCATTTGATGTAGCATCTAGTTTTTGTGTGTTACTCCAAGTTGAGTATTCTCCAGTAGGAGTTGTGTACTCACTTTGTATAATATTCCAGATATCAAATCCACTTGATTGCATATAGATTCTCATTCTAGTTGACCAATAATTGTAATTTATACCATTGAAAAGTGGAGGTCGTGAAGTCGATTGACCTTCTGTGAAACTAGAATTAGTGTGAGTGTTAACATCGTTAATTCGTGTGGTTGCCATATTACTAAAAATAAGTAAATATCAAATAACTTTGTGATGGTTATAAGACGACCTTGCTCTGATACCAAATGATAGTACACGTGTAGTACTAAGGATCGTGTAATATGGTATGTTAATGCGGAAACTGGTAATAACAGTAAAGTACAAATTAAAGTAAGCACACCAGGAATTTTTATACTGGTTCGAACTTCCCGTTCTACGTCCAGTCCCAGAATACCCTCTAGATTTAAACTAAACCCCTCACTTAACCCGGAGGAATATGTATACGACACATGAGCAGCCGAACAGGAATTTTTCCGCCTCAACAGCCGAAGAGGACTTCAACTTAATACAAATAGTTTGTTGACGAATGTGTTCTGAATAACACTGATTGTCTTTTGATAGTACAACTTTCCTATAATCAAATCCTCAAGAGTATATATGTGTGTGAAGATTTTGAAGGAAGATAATCACGTAGAATCGAAGTATATGAATAAATTCAAGGATTCTAGTGATATTAAATAAGAATGAATGTTTTTATTTGCAGAAATGAATAGAGATTAGATTTCAGAAATATAAACAAGAATCGGTGATTGTAGAAGTGAATTGAATATTTTTATATAGTTGTAGAAGAGTTGTAATCTTTTATGAAGAGTTTTAGTTAACAGTTGTGTCCATACCTCTTGAAATAGAGGACATTCCTCTTCATGAAATGATCGCGTCTCTTCAGAAAACTAGCCGTTTTTCTCTGGTCGGTTGTCACGTACCGAAATTTTCGACTTTCGAAAATTCGACATCGATACTCACTTTATCGACTGCCGAGAAATCGAGTGCCGGAAACTCCAATAGTGAGGGTTTTAGAAATAAGAAATAGAAGAAAAAGAGAAGAAGAAGAAAGCAGAAGAAGAACGAAGAACAACAGAAGAACAGAAAACAATATCAGAATCTCACATATCGCAGCGGAACAATATACAATAGATAATTACTAGTCTTTTAAAACAAAGAGCTATATCAGTTTATACATACATCAATCATCAGAGTCAATATACAACAATGGACAGTTTTATAAACTTGTCCTCATACAGAATACACAGCGGAATAAATAATATCAGATACAAATACTACGTCTCGTCATCCAGCTTATCTCCAAGCTCCAGAATATCCTGAATAACAAAACTCTAGGCTGCCCGTGTGGAAATTGGTGGGCACCCAGAGTTTAGAAGGGAACAATAAACTCCGAGTCAGTCATGGTGACTGGTGTGAGATCGTAAAACAGTTATTTTTCACAAGAAAATAAAACAAATTCGCAATGCTTTTGGAAAATGAAACTACCATAAGACCTCCCACCACACACACAATGCAAACGCAGAATTGGAGGAGATTTCTTCTTATGATAGTCAAAGATGCTTACTACGCAAAATCAAATCATTTTTGATATTATTATTACTGCATAGTGTAGAAATCATTTTCGAAAGTATAATATTAATCTTAGCCAGCATAGGCATTCCGCACTTATGCCTACTATAGCTACCATCCAAACAGTGGTGACCACCATAAGTGAATGATAGGTTCTACAACTAAAACCGTACAAGATCGTATTGTTTCTTTGGATTTCCAACAAATGGTCAGGCCAAGGAACTTCCTATCCACGATGGGTACGTCCCTGGAATAGACGACCCGAGAACCTAACCGGATCTCTGCCAACACAAGGCCGGGTTACCTCTGCAAAAATAGGTAACTACTGACACGCGTATGCCATCCCCCGATCGTCACCGATCTTCCCGAGGATCCCCGATTTCCAACAAACCACAAAGTAATAAACTTGCAGCAACCACAGAGGTTAAGTATCTGGGCTCCATACCATGATACCACCTTTATCCAGAAGGAATGACATACACTAAGGGGCGCTACTCCCTAGAACCTTGCCGCATTCTTCCTGTTTCGACCATTTCCGGGGTGTGAGGCTCGACGAGGTCTCGTCCACAAAGCTACGCTTTCTACAAAGACCTGCTTCGGGTCAAACAAAAATGATCAACCTAGGATCACAAAGATATAAGATCAAACAAATGATCATATCACAAATGATCAAACACTAATCATTTCACAGCAACACTCAGTATGCCACGTTACCAAATTGGGATATATTGCTGATAAATTTCAACTACATAACCTCTGAGCTCGTACGTCTCAGAGAAGGGTGTTAAGCTAAGAGAATAAATTCTCCGCCACCAACAGAAATGTATTTGAAAGAAATCAGCTTTATATCTCAAATTGTAACGTCAGACACACAATCCATACAAGTCTGTTCCGGGATCGAACAGAACCGAAGGCACTTCTCACGAAGCCCTTGCATATCCGGATAATTTTCTAATCACGTCCGGACTTCCCGTCACTAAGGGTGATAAAACCTCTAAATCGAAGATCAGCCGATGTAGAGTAACTCGACGGTAATCCTTCCGTTTTCAAAAATATCCGGTCTTCAACACCGGTCTTCGAATGCAATTCATAACGACGTATCACATATTCAGAATGGGTTATACGACCCCATGGTCCTTTCCCGGCTAACCCGAATAGTGAGCGATTATTTCAAAAATAAGTGTGGCATTCAAATTCATCCAATTCACAACAAATACCCATTCAAGGTAATTATTGATAGTCGGTTATTTAACTATCAATAAAGATGCGCAACATCATCAGATTCCAAATAATTTTCCAAATTATCTTATCTTCCAAAATATCTTTACTAGATATAAAATTTCCACACTTAACCATTTGAAAACAATTTCAAATCAATTTCCACATTTCATTTTATCTTTGAAGATAAAATCTCAAAACAGTTCATTTCATATTGGAAAAGTATTTCCTTACTTATTTAATAATAAGTAATTCACAAATCTTTTATTTTCAACACTTGGAAAATATTCGATATACTTAAATCAAAAATCAAGTATATATTCATTCTTTAAGGAAATCATTTACTATAAAAACATTTATTTGAGTCAAAACGAATGTTACGTAAAACATCGTTACGACGACTCAAAATCACTAGTATAGGGATTCGGATTTTAAGATAGATATATAAATCCCAATACTACATAAAACATTTCCTTTCGGAAATCATTTACTATAACCACAATGTTATAGTCCACAATTTCCTTATATTTCTCGAAAACGTCTATTTCAACAATAAATGTTGAAATCTATGATTTCGATATTCAACCTGTTTTAAAACATCTTTCAAAACAATTACTTCATTTCAATTATCACTTTTCCAAAACCGTATCCATTTTACTTAAAAATATATTCACTGTCCAAAATCGTGAATATACTTTACTAACCACATTTCAATCTTTTCTACACATTTTATTTCAATAATAATTCGCTATCCAAAATCGCGAATATATCTTCTTTGATAATCTCCTATATTTACTTTATCAAATCCAATTGATTTCGAATTTATAAAACAACGTTTATAAATTCTATTTCTATTTTCTAACAACTTAAATTTAATAAATCTCCTTTATTAACTTCTAAAATTTCACTTATCAAAATAAGTGATTTTCGGATTTATAAACAACGTTTATAAATCACATTTCTATTTATAAAAACTTCAATTTATAAATCTCCTTTGTTAACTAATTCAATTCATAACTACATTTTTTTATACCAACTATCCATATTATAAGTTGAATACTTATAATTCATTTATTCTACAAAATCATTTCCATTTATAAGTTCACAATTTATAAATTTCATTCACTTATAAATTCTTAAAAATTCATTTTAACGCTTATAAAAACTCATTTTATAATCCCAATCTTTTAAAGTTATAAATAACAATTTTGTACATCTTTTACATACATCGTTTTTAATAATTCAAAAATTCCAATTAAAACCCTTTTATAAATTTCTTAACTATTTAGTTCAAAAGAAATTACCTTTTGGTTATAATTCACAAATCTTAACTTTTATAACTTTAAAATCTGAACGTTTATTTATTAATTCAAAAATTAAATAAAACGTCTACTTTCAAAAATCACTTTAAAATCCTTTTAAAGTAAAAGTCGTTATTTTTAAACTTCAAAACTGAATCCAATGATGCAACGCATCAATTAGTCCATCACAACATCAATCATCATATATCATCATATGATAACAGAATATATATCAACATCCGTAAATAAATAAATACAGTTGAGGAATCCAGTTGGATCCCTCCAACCTGTTTCCCTGCATCCACAGACGTTAGCACAATACCAATTCCACTTCGAGGTGGAATATCGCGGTATATGGGTTTTATAAAAATATCCGCTTACTAACGCCGCAATAGGGTCTCATCCGCTATACGAGGCGGGAAATCATCAATCCAATATATACATATGCCAATATGTATATATTGCTATATATATAGATATATCCTACTATATCTAATATCACATCCAAACAGTCAATCAATAAATAACTGTAATATCACTTTTCAATCGAGTGAGAAAAATCTCACCTTTGTTTTCATTTTGCAATCCATTTTTATTCCAGCTTTTGTCTTCACAGTATTAAACCTTGTATAAATAATTATACAATTTTATTAATATTCGAATTGAAATCGAACAATTTAAATTTCGTCAAATAGATTTAATTTCAACTAATTATTATATTTGAACAAAATTTCCTTTGATAATTAATTTTAGTTATAAAATGATTTAATCTTAACTAATGATTAAATTCTTAATGAATAATTATATTTCAAACCAATTTTCTTTAATAATCCTTTACTGGCCAAAATAATTTTAATTAACCAACATTTTATTTAAACTAATTTTTCCTTTTTAAAATACCTTTTTGATGACAAAGATAAATTTAACAAGTAATTATTATTATTATTTTCTTCCTTTCTGCAAATTAAAGTAGTAATTAATTTTACTGTTAAATTTTACACACAGAAAAATTCTAAACTATATATATATATATATTCTTTTACTTACTTATATATATAAAATTGAAACTGCACATATATAGTTTCTTTCAGATTTAAATTAAATTTAAAATTTCGAAAAGCTAATTACCTTCTGCCTACGTACTCCCTGTCGATCGATACCTTTACTTCCGCGAACCACCATTGTCAGAGATGAAATCGACTTCGCCAAAACTGCCACTGCTACTCGCTTCAACACGCGATGCCGACCATCGAGCTTCCCCATGACGTCGCCGAAGCCACGACCTCGCCTGCCACTGCTCGCAATCGCCGCAGTCGACCCAATTCAAGACATCACCATTTGCCTCGCGAACGACACTCGCGCCCTGTCCTCAGTCTCGCGCGCTCACCACCACGACATCGCACGCGAGAACGACTCGAAACCCCAGCTCCAATCGAATTCGCGAAACCCTAATCGAGTTCGCGGCCCCCTCCTTCGTCGCCTTCAACCACGTCGCCAACCCCATTCGCTAGCTCCATCACTTGATCAAATGCCCACGCGTCGCTCCACGCGTTCGCGCGCCTGAACTCTGCCGCCATTTTTATTTCGTTTGATTCGAATCTGAGATACGAAGAAAGGAAGGGTGTTTGTTTAAACGAAGATGGCTCAGTTTTGTTTTCTTTTTGAACGAGAGGGAGAGGAGTGTTTAAAACTGAACAAGTATGGGTTGCACGATTTTTTTTGTTCGTGATTCTCGGCTGAAACTAAGGAAAGAGGACGTGTGATATTTACTAATATAAATAAATTTTTTAAATCGAATTCGTTTTAAAACTTCAATGCGTTTTCTAACCGTATGGTCACAAAACAACTCCGAAAAATACGAAATTGGAAATCCAGTAATAATTCAATATTACGGACCCAATGGAACTGGTTTCGTCGAATTCCGAGACTGCGCCCCGGAACACTATTTTTAAATATCGATTCGAACGATTTAAATTCAAAACTGAACAAATCGTTTTCAAACTCGATTCTGAAGCTTCTATTATCTTCAGTATCATCAATACGAATTTTAAAAGCTTTTGAAATATTTTTCTTCAGCTTAAGATTGAAGATTCAAATTTTTATTCAACTTTCAATCGATTAAATTTTATAATTTAATCGCCAAATTCAGAGTTATATCGGAGATTCAAATTAAATCATCGTTCAAATATTTAAAATTAATTAAATATTTTCAATTTAATTTGTTCAAAATTCTGGGTCGTTACAAACTTCCCCCCTTAAAAGAATTTCGTCCCGAAATTACAAGTCAGGAAAAAAAAAATCCTTAACTCGTCTACTATCTTTTCAACATCTAATGGTTTTATCAAATTTCAAAACAAATCTTTCTACTAAAGATTCGTTATCATTCAACTAACTTTCCAACTTCAATTCTAAGTTTTAAACAACATTGTTTTCTTACCAATTCAAATTCGAGTTTAAATTCAAATTTTAAACTTTCAAAATTTCTCAAAAATTTTCTAACACTCGGAATTTTCGAAAAATTTCGCCAGTGTCTCCTTTGCGCGGCTAATACGGTACGACTACAAAACGTCCCTACGGACTCTCAGATTTCAAAAAAGAAAAGAAAAAGCCAAGCGGCTAGAGAAGAAATCAACAAATCTCATATAGAAATTTAAAATACATACCTTTTGTCGAGCAATTCAAATTTATCTTTGAAAATCAAATCCAATTCCTTTATAATACCTGTATATCTACTAGCCATCATATCTAGTTATACTATTCAAACCATTTTGGAAATTTTATTACAAAATTTTCAATATAAACTACTTATATCATTTTTACTTCACTGTTGAAGTTACATATCTATTTTCATTCAATTTTACAATTCAATTTCTCATTTGAATTCAATTCACAATTTCAATTTAATTTGAATTCAATTTACTTTTGAATATTGAATTTATCATCAGCTATCTTTTATTCAACTGCACTATTTTAGATTAGTTTCATTTACTAATCCATCATCACTTTATTCAAATTTGTTTTCAACATTCAGTTTCAATTTTATTCACTTACAATTGTGAATTCCATTCATTGAAAATTTATTTCTACTTACTTGAATTTATCTTCAATTCGAACCATTCTTTTATTTAGTTCACAATTCAAGTTTCAATTTAACTAATTCAACTTCCATTTCTGTATTTCGTGAATTAATAAATTATCAAAGTAGCTTATTTGGATTCAATCCATTTTATTTTTCTCAGGTTTGGATTTTATTCCACTTGATTCAAGTCTCATTTCATTTTTCAATTTCAATTCATTGCTTACAACTTCAAAATGAATCTCAACTTCCATTTAAAATAATTTGGCAGCAATTCCTCTTTTGGAAACCCGAAAATGAACATCGATGATGCTGCAGTCATTACCGAAGTTATTTTCCAACGACCGAAAAGAGTTTAGAGCTTTTCATTTCTTCAAAACATTTTTCAAAACCTTTGAAATTCATTTTCAAATCAAAAAGGATTTAAACTTTCCAAATCTCCAAAATTTTCAAATTCTTTTCAAAACATTTCCAAAAACTTCTCTAGAATTCCATTCTAAATTACAATTCACATTTATAATTTACATTCTTTAATTTCATTTGTATATGGATTTATTTCTTAACTTTGGAGTTACAATTTCAATTTCTTATTCAGTTTCAATAGTATTGATAACATTTCAATATCATCACTTTCCTAACAAACAAGCATCCATATACTATGATAATTCATAGAAAATTATTTCCTTTATATACAAAAATAGTTTTGGGCAAAATTATTTCATTTACCCTATTTTAAAAAAACAATACTGTGCCGAACTGTTCTATTCGAGCGTTTAGAAACCCCTTCGATCCAGTTGCGCAGACTGTGCCGACGAAGGTTCATATGCCACTCAATAAACCAATCATCACAATATAAAACAATTTTATATTCACTAACAAATACGCACTCATATCTATTATTACACTCAACTCATTCTAGAGTACTACTGACTCTATCTCTAATGAGTAACACCCAACAGAGCAGGGTTGTCGCTTAACCATATGCTCTGATACCACTTTGTCACGTACCGAAATTTTCGACTTTCGAAAATTCGACATCGATACTCACTTTATCGACTGCCGAGAAATCGAGTGCCGGAAACTCCAATAGTGAGGGTTTTAGAAAGAAGAAATAGAAGAAAAAGAGAAGAAGAAGAAAGTAGAAGAAGAACGAAGAACAACAGAAGAACAGAAAACAATATCAGAATCTCACATATCGCAGCGGAACAATATACAATAGATAATTACTAGTCTTTTAAAACAAAGAGCTATATCAGTTTATACATACATCAATCATCAGAGTCAATATACAACAATGGACAGTTTTATAAACTTGTCCTCATACAGAATACACAGCGGAATAAATAATATCAGATATAAATACTACGTCTCGTCATCCAGCTTATCTCCAAGCTCCAGAATATCCTGAATAACAAAACTCTAGGCTGCCCGTGTGGAAATTGGTGGGCACCCAGAGTTTAGAAGGGAACAATAAACTCCGAGTCAGTCATGGTGACTGGTGTGAGATCGTAAAACAGTTATTTTTCACAAGAAAATAAAACAAATTCGCAATGCTTTTGGAAAATGAAACTACCATAAGACCTCCCACCACACACACAATGCAAACGCAGAATTGGAGGAGATTTCTTCTTATGATAGTCAAAGATGCTTACTATGCAAAATCAAATCATTTTTGATATTATTATTAGTGCATAGTGTAGAAATCATTTTCGAAAGTATAATATTAATCTTAGCTAGCATAGGCATTCCGCACTTATGCCTACTATAGCTACCATCCAAACAGTGGTGACCACCATAAGTGAATGATAGGTTCTACAACTAAAACCGTACAAGATCGTATTGTTTCTTTGGATTTCCAACAAATGGTCAGGCCAAGGAACTTCCTATCCACGATGGGTACGTCCCTGGAATAGACGACCCGAGAACCTAACCGGATCTCTGCCAACACAAGGCCGGGTTACCTCTGCAAAAATAGGTAACTACTGACACGCGTATGCCATCCCCCGATCGTCACCGATCTTCCCGAGGATCCCCGATTTCCAACAAACCACAAAGTAATAAACTTGCAGCAACCACAGAGGTTAAGTATCTGGGCTCCATACCATGATACCACCTTTATCCAGAAGGAATGACATACACTAAGGGGCGCTACTCCCTAGAACCTTGCCGCATTCTTCCTGTTTCGACCATTTCCGGGATGTGAGGCTCGACGAAGTCTCGTCCACAAAGCTACGCTTTCTACAAAGCCCTGCTTCGAGTCAAACAAAAATGATCAACCTAGGATCACAAAGATATAAGATCAAACAAATGATCATATCACAAATGATCAAACACTGATCATTTCACAGCAACACTCAGTATGCCACGTTACCAAATTGGGATATATTGCTGATAAATTTCAACTACATAACCTCTGAGCTCGTACGTCTCAGAGAAGGGTGTTAAGCTAAGAGAATAAATTCTCCGCCACCAACAGAAATGTATTTGAAAGAAATCAGCTTTATATCTCAAATTGTAACGTCAGACACACAATCCATACAAGTCTGTTCCGGGATCGAACAGAACCGAAGGCACTTCTCACGAAGCCCTTGCATATCCGGATAATTTTCTAATCATGTCCGGACTTCCCGTCACTAAGGGTGATAAAACCTCTAAATCGGAGATCAGCCGATGTAGAGTAACTCGACGGTAATCCTTCCGTTTTCAAAAATATCCGGTCTTCAACACCGGTCTTCGAATGCAATTCATAACGACGTATCACATATTCGGAATGGGTTATACGACCCCATGGTCCTTTCCCGGCTAACCCGAATAGTGAGCGATTATTTCAAAAATAAGTGTGGCATTCAAATTCATCCAATTCACAACAAATACCCATTCAAGGTAATTATTGATAGTCGGTTATTTAACTATCAATAAAGATGCACAACATCATCAGATTCCAAATAATTTTCCAAATTATCTTATCTTCCAAAATATCTTTACTAGATATAAAATTCCACACTTAACCTTTTGAAAACAATTTCAAATCAATTTCCACATTTCATTTTATCTTTGAAGATAAAATCTCAAAACAGTTCATTTCATATTGGAAAAGTATTTCCTTACTTATTTAATAATAAGTAATTTACAAATCTTTTATTTTCAACACTTGGAAAATATTCGATATACTTAAATCAAAAATCAAGTATATATTCATTCTTTAAGGAAATCATTTACTATAAAAACATTTATTTGAGTCAAAACGAATGTTACGTAAAACATCGTTACGACGACTCAAAATCACTAGTATAGGGATTCGGATTTTAAGATAGATATATAAATCCCAATACTACATAAAACATTTCCTTTCGGAAATCATTTACTATAACCACAATGTTATAGTCCACAATTTCCTTATATTTCTCGAAAACGTCTATTTCAACAATAAATGTTGAAATCTATGATTTCGATATTCAACCTGTTTTAAAACATCTTTCAATACAATTACTTCATTTCAATTATCACTTTTCCAAAACCGTATCCATTTTACTTAAAAATATATTCACTGTCCAAAATCGTGAATATACTTTACTAACCACATTTCAATCTTTTCTACACATTTTATTTCAATAATAATTCGCTATCCAAAATCGCGAATATATCTTCTTTGATAATCTCCTATATTTACTTTATCAAATCCAATTGATTTCGAATTTATAAAACAACGTTTATAAATTCTATTTCTATTTTCTAACAACTTAAATTTAATAAATCTCCTTTATTAACTTCTAAAATTTCACTTATCAAAATAAGTGATTTTCGGATTTATAAACAACGTTTATAAATCACATTTCTATTTATAAAAACTTCAATTTATAAATCTCCTTTGTTAACTAATTCAATTCATAACTACATTTTTTTATACCAACTATCCATATTATAAGTTGAATACTTATAATTCATTTATTCTACAAAATCATTTCCATTTATAAGTTCACAATTTATAAATTTCATTCACTTATAAATTCTTAAAAATTCATTTTAACGCTTATAAAAACTCGTTTTATAATCCCAATCTTTTAAAGTTATAAATAACAATTTTGTACATCTTTTACATACATCGTTTTTATTAATTCAAAAATTCCAATTAAAACCCTTTTATAAATTTCTTAACTATTTAGTTCAAAAGAAATTACCTTTTGGTTATAATTCACAAATCTTAACTTTTATAACTTTAAAATCTGAACGTTTATTTATTAATTCAAAAATTAAATAAAACGTCTACTTTCAAAAATCACTTTAAAATCCTTTTAAAGTAAAAGTCGTTATTTTTAAACTTCAAAACTGAATCCAATGATGCAACGCATCAATTAGTCCATCACAACATCAATCATCATATATCATCATATGATAACAGAATATATATCAACATCCGTAAATAAATAAATACAGTTGAGGAATCCAGTTGGATCCCTCCAACCTGTTTCCCTGCATCCACAGACGTTAGCACAATACCAATTCCACTTCGAGGTGGAATATCGCGGTATATGGGTTTTATAAAAATATCCGCTTACTAACGCCGCAATAGGGTCTCATCCGCTATACGAGGCGGGAAATCATCAATCCAATATATACATATGCCAATATGTATATATTGCTATATATATAGATATATCCTACTATATCTAATATCACATCCAAACAGTCAATCAATAAATAACTGTAATATCACTTTTCAATCGAGTGAGAAAAATCTCACCTTTGTTTTCATTTTGCAATCCATTTTTATTCCAGCTTTTGTCTTCACAGTATTAAACCTTGTATAAATAATTATACAATTTTATTAATATTCGAATTGAAATCGAACAATTTAAATTTCGTCAAATAGATTTAATTTCAACTAATTATTATATTTGAACAAAATTTCCTTTGATAATTAATTTTAGTTAGAAAATGATTTAATCTTAACTAATGATTAAATTCTTAATGAATAATTATATTTCAAACCAATTTTCTTTAATAATCCTTTACTGGCCAAAATAATTTTAATTAACCAACATTTTATTTAAACTAATTTTTCCTTTTTAAAATACCTTTTTGATGACAAAGATAAATTTAACAAGTAATTATTTTTTTTTTTCTTCCTTTCTACAAATTAAAGTAGTAATTAATTTTACTGTTAAATTTTACACACAGAAAAATTCTAAACTATATATATATATATATATATTTTCTTTTACTTACTTATATATATAAAATTGAAACTGCACATATATAGTTTCTTTCAGATTTAAATTAAATTTAAAATTTCGAAAAGCTAATTACCTTCTGCCTACGAACTCCCTGTCGATCGATACCTTTACTTCCGCGAACCACCATTGTCAGAGATGAAATCGACTTCGCCAAAACTGCCACTGCTACTCGCTTCAACACGCGATGCCGACCATCGAGCTTCCCCATGACGTCGCCTAAGCCACGACCTCGCCTGCCACTGCTCGCAATCGCCGCAGTCGACCCAATTCAAGACATCACCATTTGCCTCGCGAACGACACTCGCGCCCTGTCCTCAGTCTCGCGCGCTCACCACCACGACATCGCACGCGAGAACGACTCGAAACCCCAGCTCCAATCGAATTCGCGAAACCCTAATCGAGTTCGCGGCCCCCTCCTTCGTCGCCTTCAACCACGTCGCCAACCCCATTCGCTAGCTCCATCACTTGATCAAATGCCCACGCATCGCTCCATGCGTTCGCGCGCCTGAACTCTGCCGCCATTTTTATTTCGTTTGATTCGAATCTGAGATACGAAGAAAGGAAGGGTGTTTGTTTAAACGAAGATGGCTCGGTTTTGTTTTCTTTTTGAACGAGAGGGAGAGGAGTGTTTAAAACTGAACAAGTATGGGTTGCACGATTTTTTTTGTTCGTGATTCTCGGCTGAAACTAAGGGAAGAGGACGTGTGATATTTACTAATATAAATAAAATTTTTAAATCGAATTCGTTTTAAAACTTCAATGCGTTTTCTAACCGTATGGTCACAAAACAACTCCGAAAAATACGAAATTGGAAATCCAGTAATAATTCAATATTACGGACCCAATGGAACTGGTTTCGTCGAATTCCGAGACTGCGCCCCGGAACACTATTTTTAAATATCGATTCGAACGATTTAAATTCAAAACTGAACAAATCGTTTTCAAACTCGATTCTGAAGCTTCTATTATCTTCAGTATCATCAATACGAATTTTAAAAGCTTTTGAAATATTTTTCTTCAGCTTAAGATTGAAGATTCAAATTTTTATTCAACTTTCAATCGATTAAATTTTATAATTTAATCGCCAAATTCAGAGTTATATCGGAGATTCAAATTAAATCATCGTTCAAATATTTAAAATTAATTAAATATTTTCAATTTAATTTGTTCAAAATTCTGGGTCGTTACATCGGTCGACCGTAAAACCTGGCCGGTCAGCTGAGTTTAAAAACGTATACAAAACAGAAAGTCACTGTGCATATGATACAGGGTCGGTCGACCGAGGATCCTGGTCGGTCGGCCGACCTGGTGTTATATGCACAGTGAACACAGTTTTGATATAAAATGTTTTGTGTGCGTGTGTGACTATTTGAGGAATGATTTTAACATTATTCTAAGACTCAATAAAATATCCATACTAATCTCTGGATTGTAAAATTATCTCCTTTGTAGTGCACGGTATGCACTTATTCTCTTTTTGTCGCTTTCATACAGTATTCTCGTCGTATGATCTCTGAAGCTTGTGTCATGAATCAAAACTCATGAATCAACAACATCTTCTCTCCTCTTCTTTCTTCTTTCTTTCCCCTAACTATTCGCTTTTTCATTCAATTCGAGTTGGACATGTGTGGTTTATTGTCAGCTTGAAATGTGTAGAATTGTGGGTAGTTACACAAAAGGTGCACAACATGGCTACAGTAGTTATGACATAAGTCACTAAATGATATCTGCTAAAATTGCTACATTAAGATATTCATAAAGTAATATTAACTATAAATCAAGAAGCATATTACACAAAAAAATGAAAAGCATATACAAATAAGAACAACATGCCAACAGTAGTGATGAGACAAGTCATCGAATGATATCTGCCAAAATTGCTATAGTAATATACTCATATAGCATATTCAAAATTCATAGATGGTGAATATAACATGAATTAGAACGAAAAGCTTGTGTAATAATGAATATGACAGTAGTGATAGTGCATAAACCATAAATAACACTGAATATAGCATGAATAAAAATGCACAAACAATAAATATAACATGAATCAGGAGAAAAGGATGAATAATAATGAATATGACGTCAGTCACAATACATAAATAGTGTATACACCGAATATAACATCAATCAGAGTCAGTACATAAATTATGAACATCAATCCATACGTGGACGAAATATGGTGACGACATACCTCATCGTCGTCATCTTTATTAGATAATTGATCATAGTACATACTAAAGTCAGTGAATCTCTTCCGCTCTACCTCTAGCTCAACCTGTAGGTGGGCCATCTGCTCTGCCTGTCGGCATGCTGTGTCCTCATAATAATCAATGCTACGTCTGCGCTCTACATATCTAATATAGCGGAGTATCATCTGCATGTCGAATAGACCACCGTATGATATCTGGGTAGGATTCAGATACTGGTTGTGATGACCCACATTTCAGAAGGTTTAAATCGACAATAATCCACACAAGTCCAACTTAAATAATCCAAAGCGTAGATAATCAATAGGGTTAAATAAGAAAAATAAGAAAAGAAGAAGAAAACAAACACAAAATCTCATAGCGAAAACGATAAAATATAATAATCAAATAAACAGTTCATGAAGTTGCTTACTATCCATTTGATTATAATCTGTACAACATTTATCAGAGTTTATTTCATTCAATTTTCGTAAGTTAACTTCATTAATTATCTACGTTCCAGATTGTTTAAGTTGGACATGTGTGGATTATTGTCGATTTAAACCTTCCGAAATGTGGATCGTCACAGTGGTCATGTGTAGGAGGGTGATACACATCAACATAACGATCGGCTCCCGTAGATGTGAGCACTACCATGTCCAATCAAAGTGACTAGCAGTAGACACATGATCGGGTACACGATACCCCTGACTAGACTGGTTATGATCCTCGACAACCGGAGGTGTTACCTCATGAGGTATAGTCATTGGCCCTACCAAATCTATCAACGTTGCATGAGTAATAGTACCACTAGATGCAGTGTAAATTCTATGCCAGAAATCAATGTATGATGGACTGGTAATAACAAATCTCTTTGCTAGCCACCAATCTGCCATTCTCGCGGTAACAAGCTAATCTGGATCATAAATCATACATCGATACATACGAGGGTGTGGAATATAGAGAATGGCATCAAAGTCAAACAACTGTCTCCAACACCTCTCACCAAGGTACCAGTAAGAACCGAACACTGTGGGATAAGATACAAGAGAAAATCTCTACAAGCTGAGCATCCTAGCTAGCTACATGATCTCAAGCTCGATCGAGTCGCTAGTATTAAATGGATGTCATATCAACTACCCTCTATACATCCTCAAATCAATCTGGTAATGGACAATCGAATATACATGACGGGACTCATTATCCATAGTCCCCCTATTGTTCGCACACCAAAATAATAAATGAGGGAAGAAACTAGATGCATCCGCAGTCACTATCATGAAATGAAAGTTTTTGGAATATTCAAAATACCAGTACTGCAACAACTCCCAAAAACCAAGAAATGAAACCTGTGAATCAAAAAGGATGCATTGTGCGTCCAAACAGTATGCAAGTATAGGAATACCCCCAATCGTACATGACAGTGCAGTCAAAATCCAAACCAACAACGATCTCAATATAGGCGACCCACACACTACTACTAGAGATACTGAAAAATAAGTTTCTCATAAGGTATAGAACAAACAACAGAGCAAGCTCAAATCATGCTCTGGTGAATATAATGTCAGTATGCTATCCCTGACAGCTGTAATCGTGCTGACTCTAATAACAGTGGCGGTCTGATAAGATATCGGTGAAGTGTAATGTGGAAAAATGTCCTAAATAAGTGAGTGATTACGCCACCTATCATCATATGGAATAGATAGAAAACCAACCTCTCCTATGCTAATGTCGGTGAGCATAAAAGTCTAACGGTGTAATCCCCAACTCACCGCAATTAAAATAAAATGTATAGGAGGTTTTATACCACTGAAGAGCAATAGCAGCATACAATAAGACATCGTCTTTAATAACATTATTGATGCCTAGACTTTTAAATTACATAACAAGTTAAACTAAACTATAATAAATCGACGGAATTTTTCTAAATTAAACAAATGATTAAATTACCTAAGAAATGATGACATCCAAGCTCATGTAGAAACGCTACAACTCTAGGAATATTTCTCAAATGTTTGTGAAAATAATTTAGGTTATTAGCTAACGAATTCTGGAAACGAATATCCTGTGACTGTTTAAGTTAAAAGAATTCTTAAATTTACATTATAAAATGATAATTTGCTTTAACTGTATCGTGAAAAAAGATATTTATAGCTAAGCTAGTCTGTGTGCTGACGTGCACTTTCTCTTCTAGAAGTACCCAAAAATTAGTAAGAACCTTCTCCGTGCTCAAGTTTGGATCCTCAAAATCACTGAGCTTAGCAACTCTAGATTAAACCTTCCCCACTCCCCTACAACTCTTGCCCGCTCGATTGCCTCTATGGCTACACGACCTCGCCGACCTCCACAACCAACTTTGCCTCCACCCTGCTTGTCGGCATTTTCGGCGGCTTCAAGTAGCTGTCATATTCCTTGCTCGTGTCCATACGACATAATCACATTAACTTCTCCATGGTGACCACGACATCACCGCCACCGCTACTACTTTCTCCATGCATGAACTTTTTCGCAAAAATTTTGAACAATCTAGACGTTTCAATACGTGTAGATATCAAAAATATGATATAATTTGTGTATTGTTGCTTGGATAGCGGGTATGACGTAAAAAATTGATGAAAAGGTGGAGTTTTATTTTTCTTGGAAAAACTAAAATGAGAGAAAAGGAAGGGGAAAGAGGCATGACGGCTGAAGAGATGCATATTGTTTAAAATAGGGAAGCTTTCGCAGTCTTGATTAAAACGACGAAGACTTCGCCCTTTTAATTAAAAAAGGCGGAAGCTTCACCGTTATGAACACTTACATAAACATTTTTAAAGTGGTTCTATGGCTAGTTTGGATGTATCTGCATACGTAACTGGTTCGTTCAGTGCAAAATGGAGAAAAAGAGGAGCTGAACATGTTTATTGTTGGTAATGGTCTAATAGAAGAGGGGTTTTTCCAATACACAACAATACAAATACAAACATATGGTATTAGTTATCTACGCGGATGTAGTGTTGAAAAGGAAAAAAGGGATAAAATTGAATTTCCAAAGAATATAAGAAATATAACACAACAATTGTATATGAAATTGTTGTAAACCACACGAGAATTCACAGTGATTTGACCTCCCCAAAATTTGGTTGAACTGTTTTCAATTTTTCAGACTAAGTATATGTGCTCTTTATTTGATCTTTGTATTCACCAATTACCATATTTGGTTGTTGTTTTTGACCTTTGCTATTTATGTTTTAGTCTTCATAGCAGTGCTTCTTATCTATCTTAGCCTTGTTACGCTACTGTATCACTACCGTTTGAAAGCTTTCAAATGTATATCTTTTCATTTCCCATAATGTGTCAGCTTTTAAGCTTACAGTTCTATTTGATTACGTTGGCTATACAAAAAAGAAATAAAATTAACAATATACCAAAAAATTTCAAAGGTAAATAGATTTCTAATGGGTGCAAGCATGCACGTTTCACGTTTGTAAATTTTCTTATCTTAATATGTTGTATCTCTGATATAGAATAAACTCATAAACTAGCTCACTAAAGATGCCTTGTCAATTAGTTTATAAATGCCAACATAAAGAAAGATCCAAGTCCAAGCATTCTACAAAACCCGCGAAAAATCAAATTTTCAAAATCTTTTCCGCTAAACTATGTATCTTGCTAAAATTTAATTGAAATCCAAATTTCCACCAGCATCTCCAGCTCCTATTGACCTCAACCTCAGATACACTGTGCATTGGTCACGACTCCTACACGCCATTGGTAACGGAGTATTGGCCCTTGAGTGATGTCTAGGCAATGACTATAATGAGAGTAATAACTCTTAGCCACAACCTCATTGAATCGTAAAATTGACATCACGATTGGGGCACGACCCTACAATCAGGACCGCAAAGATGGATACTAGCCAATCTAGTAGGACCTAATCACATACTCTTCATAGTGACATGAACCATATGACGTAGATTCCCAATAGATACCCTCGACTTGATGAGTACTAAGGAGAGTAACATATAGTACTCTCGACTCTATGAGTCTTAATGAGAGAGACAACAAGTATTCTCCACTCTATGAGTCCCAATGGGTGAATCTCAACATAATAAATCCTCGACTACTAGCCCTAAGATTGAATAATAATACTCATTTGGTTAGTCCTTTGAGGATGAATCTGTAAATTCCACTCCAACTCATAGTCCTTGAAAAGGAATAGACTCTCGATCTAACTACTAAGGTCTAAAAGAGTCACCTTTAAACGATATCAAAAATTCCTAACCATACATCCAAACGAAGTGTCATTTACGTACAAAACGTAACCGAGCAAAAATCACTTCAGTGTCTCATACCACTCAGTGCTACTCGATCGTTTACTAAATGTTTGTAAATTTCACTTAATACAAACATACAATATTCTATACAATGAGTCAAAAGAATAATTAAAAAAATATTACCAAACGTCCCATATTGCATGGTGTTATTAATCCATTTATTCAATATTCTCACAATATAGAATTACACATTATTCAACCAATTATTGATTAAAAATGAGATTTATTATTAAAGTCCACATTCCAAAACCTTCATTTTAATTTTCAAATATTGATATAAAATTTCAAAGATTAAATTATGAAGTTCTCATTCTATTCCAAACTCTTTATTTAATTCCCAACTTTAATACTTTAAAACATCTTATTTAATTGCAAAGGAATTCTTCTTTTAAATCCACATTAAATTCCAAAATTATCAAACTCCATCTTTAATATTTTAAAACATGAAGTTTGTAATTTACGGATTCCTTTAAACCGAAATTTAAATTATATTCTTCTTCCTAAAATGATTTTAACTCAAAATATTTTCAATTCCCTAATATTAAATTTGAAAAACAATATTTAAAGTCTTTATATACTTCCAAACTCTTCCAAACTACTTTTGAAAAGTAATTTATTGAACTAAAATTTCTTTTCCTTAATTTAAAACAACACCAAAAGGATCTTTCCCAACATGAATTTCTTGTTATTATATGAAAATTGAAACTTTCCTTTTCCTTTTCAAATGATTTTCATTAACAATGTTCACCATACAATAAATATATCACACTCAAAACTCATTACCCTTTCCCTATAATTATTTTTTTATAAAGCTTAACATTTATTTAAATGCAATGAAATAATTTGATTAGTTTGAAATGTAAGGTAGTGTTTGGTTTAAAAATGAATTTTTTGTTTTTGGTTTTCAATATATATATCAAATATGAGAAGAATGGAGGACGACGGAAGGGATGAAAGAAAGACGGATGGGAGGACAAAAGGGGTAGAGGAACGACGGAAGAATGGATTGTTTCACGTGCTTGTGTTATTTTGCAAAAAGAGAAAAATAAAAAAAGTATTTTTCTACTTTGTATGTTAACTTTGTTTTTTAAATTGGTCGTTTTTGACAATATAAATGCATCATGTGCATTTTTGCATGGACAAAAACCCAAAACTAAAAATAACAAACCAAACACTACCTAAATTTGTTAAATCCTCTATATAAAAGAAAAGTCATTTAAATAATTTTTTTATAATCATAAAGAAAATAAGTACATATCTATGACTTCAATTATAACCAAACTTTTATAATTTCAACTTTCGAAAATTAAATTCTATTTAACGCTTCTAAAAAATATTTACTTTTAAATATATTTCACTTCCCTTTATTTTAAACCAAACAACTTAATATCTTCAAAAGTAATTTGTATAAAATATAGCTTAAAACATAAAAATTTATTTTTTATTTATAAATTAATATTAAAATATCAGTTGCCAAAGATAACTTAAATATCATAGATTTCAAATATGTACTTCATAAATTTTCCTTTCTCTTTATTTTCGAATCAAATAATTTAAATTTATCAGAACAAATCTTTTTAGCACTTTCCTTTTTATAAAACCACTTATACAATTAAATTCCAAAATCTCATCTTCCAAAAATATTATGTATACTTCAAACAAATTTATATAAATATTTCAAAATGTTTTAACTCAATTTCCCCTTTTAATTAATTTCGATATCAAATCTAGTTATATCCATATGACAATTAACAATGCATCACATATAAACAATCTATAAAAAAATTCATAGCAATTAAGTTTCAAATCAACAATTTCTATCAAAATAACATTAATATTATCTAAATTCAACCAACATCAACGATACTGAGGCATGCATATGGGAATCTAGATTATAGTTGCAAGTTAAATCGACAACTCACCTTAATTTCCAAATAAAATTCGAATCAGTGCTTCTTTACCCTCATTGAACTAGCCCTTCTTCTCCATCACTTGTCTAACAATTTGCTTCATCACCTCAGCCTTATCAACCACTGCTAGCTCCGATCCCACCTACCAGCCTCCTGCCCCCCGTCACACCAAGCATCGGATCCATGTTGTCAACCACAGTCGCTTCCCTAGCCCCACTCCGTCACCACCCGTCTCCTTGGCTGCGCGTGTGAACGCAGGACGTAGCAATGCCTTCGCCCTTCAATCACGATCTATAGCCGCGTGTCAACATTGTTGCACCTACTCCTTCGTGTGCGTGCCTGCTCCATGCTTGGGCTCACTTGTCTCCTCAACCGTTCGTGCCAAATGCCAACACCCCTGACATCGTCGCTACCCACTTGATGTTTTTTCCTTTACAACTTTTTTATTTCCGTTCGATTTTATGATTTAAGCGAATTAGGGCTAGGGGAAAACAGAAAGGGAACGGGTCTTGGGCATCGGGCTAGGTCAAGGTATCAAGAGAAAGGTGGATCTTTCTTGAACCAAGGAGAGAAGGATTTGACTACTTTTATTTTTTACCATTATTTCTTTCTTCATTTTTCAATTAAGTCCGCTAAGGAAATGAATTTCAAATTATCTCTTTAATTCTAAATTAAAATATCTTTACAGGAAATTATTGTCAAGGACAAAATTTCTCAGCATTTTAGCCTCAAGGACAGACCTTCAGTATTTTAGCTTGAAGGACAACTTTCTTTAGGTATCAGTTTTTACAGTTTTTAGGTATCAGTTTGTAGTTATCGGTAGCAGTTTTTAGGTATCGGTTTTTAGTTTGGTAGCAGTTTTGAAAAAATATTTGTCCTTATGAATAATATTGAAAGAATGTTTGTCCTTATGAATAATTTTTAGGAGAATGTTTATCCTTGTGGTTAAAACATTGAGGCTGTGTCCTTGAGGCTAAAAATATACAAATTTTTGTCCTTTAACTTAATTTCCCCATATCTTTATTACATATAAATAATGCTATCAAATATTTGTATATTTTTTAAATTTAGTTTAAATTGAAATACTTGCCAGAATACGTTTCAACAGATTACATAAGTTAATTAAATTCAATTATTATTTTTTCTCTATTGATTTTACTAAATTATAAAATAAAATCTCTTTTAATCTATTTAAACCATATAAAAAGTATTTATAATACAAAATATTTAATATTCATTGGAAACATTTTATTTGAGTTTAATGTATATTCAAAAAAATACCAATTAATTCAATTTTATCAAACCAAAAATGTTTTTGTCATAAATATTTGAATCGATAAATTATATTTTCAAAAATAAAATTATCCAAAAACAAAACTTGGACATTTTATTTTAATTAGATTTATTTATTATAACTACGCTAAAAGTTAGGTTGTTAAAATTATACTTTAAATTAAGTAGTTAATTAATATATCAATTTATAATAAAGTATATAATAGAAATAAATACCTATGTAAACAAGATTGGTTATATAGTTAGATATATGTAACAAATTACATAATTGCCCCTATGGCATACCCCCAACCCCTTCAATTTTAGTCGTTCTTAACATATTAAAGAGTTCCATGATAGTACATCTCACCAAGTTTATACCGTAATTTGATATGAATGGATAAAACTGTGAAGTCAATGATCCAAGTATCAAGTCCACTTGAATCTCCCGATCAACTGCAGTTCTAATTCAACCAACTATTCAATATACCCCATATTGAGTATATGGTCATGAAATGAAATTCCCTTGCTCATCCAACAGTGAAACAATTTCATTAAGACCTTGTACTTTGCAGAAAGATATTTTTGATAATAAAATCTTTTGAATTGATCAAATATGAAATGCACATCCGTATTCTATGCGTTTTTGCTGCTTGATGCTCATAGCTCACAAAATGTAGCATTGAGTGAGGTTGCAATCAGGTTGCCAAGTTTCGTATGCCTCAACTTCTTCAAGGTAGAATTCTTTTAAGGTTTTTTCATGGGTGCAATCACAATCACATGATAAAGTTATTCTTATGGGAGTTAAATTTTTATATCCCTTTTCCATTCTTCATTACTTGCACAGTTCAATATGTTCTTTTAATAGATGGTTTCATTGAGACCATTTTTTACACAAATTATTTTTGCAGACTAGATAAAATAGCATATGTTCTTATACTTACTGAAATGGTTTATTATTGTAACGACCACGACTTTCTCTCCATAGAAAGTCGTATCGCTAATAAGAAAGAAAGGGATAGAAAAGAGAAAAGAAGAGAAAGAAAGAATAACAACACATCAGAATCTCACAGCGGAACGAAACAAAATATATTATATCACATAAATATTACATAGTATCATATACAACACTTATCAGAGTTACACAGATTACACATCATATACTAGACAGTTATAATCATCTGTCTAGTTATTACATCTCAATCCAATACAGAGATCAATACAAAATCAACACAGCGGAAACTACTATCTATCTACAACGCCGAAGCCTCCTGCTCCATTGCTCCTCCACAATTCGTCAAGGCTAACCTGAATCCCTTGGCTACTCGTAAAAATTTGAGTACCCAAGAGTTTATAAAACAGAAATAAACAACTTGGGTCAGACATGGGTCTGGTGTGAGTAACAGGTTAAACTTGTTTAACTTCAAAAACCTTTTGAAAGAAAAGGTATCACGTAAGACTCCCCACAAATAAACATGGGTAAGTTTTTACCTTACGCTAACCAAAACATTTGATAGGAAATTTGATTGTATTATAATAGGGTCTAGGGTTTTCAAATAAATATGAAATAGCTGAAATTGTTACATTATTAAATTCCAGCATACTAGCCAACAAAGTGGGTTATACAATCAAGTCCGTTATCACTTATTGGAAATTGGATTCCATACAATGGCAGGGCTACCGGGGTACCGCCCATCACAGTACGTGGCCTAGATCACCGTACCGAGGATCACTCCCAATCCCCTGCAACACAAGGTCGGAACATCCCTTACTGGATAATTCCCGCACAAGATACCTCACGGTTGGGATCAGCAACCGCACCACTAAGTCGAAAATAGAAAGGGACATCTAGACAGAGGTAATCTTGTCCTACTTGGGTGCTACCCACTAACCTTGCTGCACCTCCCCTGTTTTAGCCATTTCCGGTTTGTGAGGCTTGAGGTCACGATTACCTTAGAAAAGAACACATCACTTAGAATGCTCATCGTCCACCTGACGATGTTCTGAAAGCATTCAGTCCATACAAGTTCGTTCCGGGTTCGAACGAAACCGAAGGCATTATCTCGTTACACTCGTTTTGGAATCACCCTCAGAGTTAACGACAATAACCCTTGCACTCTGAATCTTCATCTTCACTTGATTCACGACCTATCGTTAATTTGGATCGATGTGGTATTCGGGTCTCCAGACCTGGAAATCCGGTATACGGAAACCCGATCCCGGTCTCATCGAAATCCAAAGCGTATCTTTTAAGGCCAAGTTGTTTTAAAGGTTAAAACAAATTCAATTCATTATCTTTATACACAAAGAAGGATAATTCACAACAGATAATCAACATTATCAGATAATCCATACAATTCAACTAACATCCATATCATACAGCATATATCTCATCAGAGATATCAATCAATGCTAAGTATTCAATACTATCACCCATTCATAAGTAATGATTTATATTATCTTTTAATTAATTTAAAGAATTAAATTAATTACTTCATTTTATAAATCCTTCTTACTTAACCATTAATTAATTACAATTTAATTAATTAATTATCTTCTAATATTTCATTTCAATTAATCATCTTTGATTAATTATCTTTTAATTACATCCAAGTAATTTATCTTTAATTAATTATTTAAATTAATTATCCTTAACCACTTATAGTAATTAACCTTTAATTACTTCATTAATTAATTAACTAAAATTTATTAAGTTAATCAACTATATTTAATTATATTAATCCTTAATTAATTACATTAATTAATTACTTCATTTATTAATTATTACTTAATTAATCAATTCTTAATTACATCATTAATTTTATTAATTAATGATCCTTAATTACAACTTAATTATTAATTACTCAATTAAATTAATTACATTAAGTAATTAATCTTTAATTAAACAACATTTATTAATCACCTTGATTAATCTTCAATCAGTAATTAATTACCCTTAATTACTTTCATTAACTAAATTAATTACTCCTTAATTAATTTCTTAATTAATCCCTTGATTAATTATTCAAAGTAATTAACTCAACTTACTTCTATTAATAAAATCATTTATTCAACTAATTACTTCCAGTAATTATCTTATTATTTACTTCCCTAAATAATCTTATCTTAATAATTACATTAAGTAATTATTATCAAATCGTCTCTTGATTATTCTAAATTAATTAAACTTAATTAATTAATTTAACTAAATCAAATTAACTTCAATTAATTACAATAAGTAATTAATTCTTAATTACTTCCATTAAGTAATTACATTTAAACAAATTCTATAATTGATTATCTTCAAATTAATTAATCTAATTAACTATTAAAATTAATCTTATTAATTTATTATTTAATAATCCATAGTTAATGACTTCATTAACTACTATTTAATTACTTTCCTTAAGTAATTAACTTATACTAATTTTTATTAATTCTAAATTAATAAATCTTAATAATCAATTAATTAATCTCTAATTACTTAATTAATTAAGTGTTAACCATAACTTAATTAATATTTAATTACACTATAAATTAATTCTTAATCATTAATTAATACTCTAATTTATAATCCTTAATTACAAATTAATTATTCCTAATTAATTAACCTTAATCATAAATAAATTAGTTTAAACCTTTAATTACCTATTTAATTAATCCAAATGATTAATTAATCAAATTAAATTAATTATCTATTTAATTTCCTTATAAATTTAATGAACACAAATCTTTAAATTCTAATTTACTTTAAGATAAAACTTTGTTCTTATAATAATCAAGTTATCATTTACAAAGTATTTTAAATCCTTAATTATAAATTAATTGATTCAAATCATTAATTAATTAAATTAATTAAACTATTTTAATTACCTTAAAGATTTAATGATTTAAACTTTAAGATAAAACATTTTTCTTATCCATGGTTAGATTTATCATTCACAATTACATTTGAAACATTCATTTCAAAATTTACTTATAAATTTCATTTTAAATTCAAGCTTTAAAATGAAACCCAATTTATCTTCAATAAAATTTAAATCAATTTAAAACCATTAACTTTACCTTATAAAGAATACTTTCTCTTATAAAAAGGATTTTACAAGAGTTTAAACCAATTTCCTTTAAAATTCAAAACCTTTAAATATAACTAACATTTAAACTTATTTAAACATTTAAATTTATAAAACTTATTTATCTCAAACTAAGATATAAATTCAATTTGAGTCCATACTTCGAAATCTTATTTTAACTTTGTTTAAAATCTTATTTTACATTTTTAAAATCCATTTTTAAATTTAAAAACAGACAGGTTATCTAAAACCCAAATATAATTTTCTTTTTTTTTTAAAAACTTAAACCCAGGTTACTGGAAATAAAACAACCCGAGTAAACCCACTAAAAACACGAGTCTTCCCCCGAGTCTTTCTCATTCTCGTTTTCTTCGAGTCGCACGCGATGAAACATGAACCCAAACCCGAGACATCTCCTTCTTCTCCAACGCAAACAATCCAGAACCCAAACGTGCATACGTGCACGTGCACCAGTGCCGGAACCACCTCCGGTCATCTTCGAACCCACAGACACATCACTCTTCCATCCTACAAGCATCCACGATCAACCAAACAGCAACACGTACCTTGATTCAAAATCGAGTATACAGAGTGAAACTAAACCCAGCAGAAAAGACCACCGCCGACAACCCATCACTCGAGACGCCTCGCCAACTTTTCCGAATCCATGTCGCGACTCCCTGAGCCTATCGCAACCCTCGCGATCGCCACCGTTCGTCCCTTGACGCCGCGAAACCCAATTGAACACTCACGACAAAAACTGAGCCTTAAACCCTAAATCCCATTCGAGTTAAAAATTCTTGCATTAGAATTTTTTTTTTTAACATTTTTCCTATATCCACAAATCAATGATTTAACTCCACAACAAATTCCAGCATCAAAAATTTATTTGATCAACAGAATTTTACAAAAGAACGTTTTTTATTCAATGGTAAACTGCTCCTTTATTTCTCCATTAAAAATTCCCATTTCTGTTTTAAAAATCAAGTTTTAGTTTTTGCTTTTGATTCATGCATCTGAAACTAAAATCTACGACGAATAATTTTTGACTAAATTTAAGGTTTCACTGAGTTTTCTTATTTCCTCATCCCAGTTAAAACTACTTTCTAATTTTACTTGAAATGTTTTTAAAATTTAGATCTTCTTAATTCAAATATATTTTGTACATACATCAAAGCCTAAAAAGAACTAAGGGAAGAGAATTTAGATTTTGAATAAGTTTAAAACTGTAATCTAGAACAGAGGCAAGTTTTGCCAGTGCACAGACATGCACACAAATAACTCCACATATATATATAATGCAAACTTATTTATACACGCATGCAAACATCTTTCACAACATTATATCAAATATTAATCTCATGCATCAATATTTAACAGGTTTAAACTTTTATAAAGGTTGTTTACTCCCAGGAAAATAACAGAGAAGCTTGAACATCAATATGCACAAATATTTCATAACAATCTCTTATATAAACATCCATTCACATCCAACATTCAAGTAAGCATTGTATGTCATGTTACTGTAACATTTATCAACATATCAAGACATAGTAACAGGTTTTAAAACTATTTTTAAAATTAGATTTACTCACTTTTTAAAAATAGAGAACAGGATAGACATATACATTCATATTCATATGCACAGATATTCATATATATGCATTCATTCACATCATAACATATTCAACCATATTCACAGCAATTCATCACATGCATTTATATAACAACATATTTTTAAAAACTGTTTTTAAGTTGAGATGTTTACTCACCAGATAATTGATGAACAGAGCTTTAATTTGAAAACTTCTTTTGAAAACTTTAAAACTGGAATACTTTAACCCCAAGAACCTTGCATGCTACTGAAGTTTGATTCCAGATTAAAGAATTTGCATTTGAACTTTAGATTTTGAATGCTGCTTCAAAACTCAGGTTGAAAGGAAATGACTCCAGGCAGGTTTTTGATTTCCAGGTTGAAGAAAAACTTTGCAATCATGTTTTGAAAATGAACTACTGGTTTTGCATTTGAGTTTGAGAAACGAATTTCAGGTTTAAATGACAGAGTTGCTTGCTTGTTTGAGGAGTATTGATTACAGATTTGATTTTGAGAAATAAGTTTTCAGCTGAATTTTCTTTGTTTAGAAATTAAATGAGAGAAAGAAAAAGAAAAATGAAGATGTGTGCTTATATAACTTAATTTATGAATTATCAAAAATCAAAGAAAAATAAAATACAAAATGACATTTGTCATCTTCCTATATTAACATGTTGACACATGTGCTTAGATGGTTTTACTAATTTACACATATAATTTTACATGCAAAAATGAATTTTATAAATGGATAAAGCTTTAATTAACAAATTTCTAATAACTATATACTTATTCAAATTTAAATCAAAGAAAATCAATCAACTTATATATATACATATATAACTACACATTAAATTTTTGAAAATAACAAATTCTATTTCCTTTAAAATCTATTTATTTTTATATATAAAACAATACATTATTAATATTGTTTGAAAATAACACATTTACCAATTTTAAATAATTTATAAAAGAAATTATCTCTTTATTAAGAAATATTTAAAAAGAAATAAAACAAACCAATTTTGTAAATCTTATTTATTTAAACTTAAGTTAAAAATATCTTAAACCAATTAAAATATTTTCTTAAAGTATTTTAAAACTATAAAATTACTTATTTAAATATCTTTGAAAAGTCCAGATTAAATTAAATATAAATTCCCAATTTATCAAAGCTTCTATTTACAATATATATAAATAAATATATATATTCAAATAGAAATATCTTATTAACTTTTAAAAGATAAAATCATCAATTAATACTAATTTAATCAGATTATTAAATTAAATTCAAATCTTATTATCAAAGATTATCCATATCAATTTAATTATTAAACAGATTATTAAATTGATATTGTCAAAATTTCCGGGATATTACATTCCTCCCCCCTTAAAATAATTTCGTCCCCGAAATTTAAACAAAGGTAATTTAATAATCTTATTAAAGATTTTAATTTAAAACACAAGCATATACTATCATCCATATGCTAGCAACCATAGCAACCAAATCATCCAATCAAACAATTCTAACTATCTAGACTAAATTCTAGATAAAATTCCTCGAGTTTCCCCAAGTATATATATATACCGGGATACTCGCTCTACAAACAATCTAAACTATTAAGCTATAGATCTCCTACTCATCTAGATTTACAGAACTAAACAGAATATCAGACTACAGACGAGTCTGACTCAATAACCAAACTTCCCAAAACTGCAGATTCTAAAACCAGAGATAGATCAAATACGTATTCCCTCAGAGATACGTAAAACTCAATGAATTCCAGTTATCCAAACTGACAATTTAACCAAGTAGACCAATTACTTATCAAATCAGAACACAGACGAGATCCAAACATAACTCTACTTCACAACATCAGTAGATTCCAAACTTACTTCTCCTATCCAGAGATACACTCCAAACTGCTTTCGCTGCTCAACTCTGATCTGAGGTAGAACACAAGCACAGACTGGACAACTTATTCCAGAAATAAGGTTCAATGATCCATAAAGAAAACTCAGATACTCCAGCAAAACTTGAGCTGCTTCACCAACTCCATCTCTAGGAAACATCCTTCCACTAGACTGAACCACCGGTATCACTCCTGGAATCCAAGTTGATAAGAAAACTCAACCTTCAGATGCGGACAAACTTCTGACTTCTCTGAAGACATCCAGAAAAATTCTGACAACCCAAGAGAACACTCAGACAATCGCAAGTCACTTTTGCGATCAACCCATCCTAATTCCAAAGAAAACTGTCCTCTCTTTACTAATCAGAACAGCTTACACTTATTTATCCAATCCATCGAAGAAATGGATCCTCTTTGCTGCTTCTGAACTTCACTTCCAAAAAAACTGCTCATCCAGAAAACTTCCTGCCATCACAGAATACTCCGAGATGCACTGCTGACACTGATGCCAAGGACTTCCTACTCCAAAGATCTTCGAGAAACTCGAACTCCAAACCAAACAGAAACACCATGCTGAACTCAGCCACAATACCAAAGCATACACACTTCCTTAATCTTGTTCCAAAGAAAACATCTTCGGGAACATCCATCGTCACTGTATCTCATCATACAGCTACTATTACCTGAGGTATCAAGGTACCATCACTCGCTTCTGCCTCATCGACAGATCCAACTCTACTCATCCAAACTTCAGAGATAAACTCCGAACCATTACAGTTTCCTTCGGAGATCGATGAAATCCTTCACCACAGCAAAGCTTACTCGAGACGGTATTGGGTCTACAGTCTTGACAAATACACTTCCAACCTCAACATTTAAACTCCAACCATTGGTAGTCGTGTTTCACACACCACTACCCCATCTACCTTTATAACTTATATTGGAAAACCCGAACAGGTAACCCAACAAATAGGTAGAAATATATATATATTTAAAATGATACATTTTATATAGAAATTATTTCTGGGTAAAATTATTTCATTTACCTCTTTAAAACAATATTGTGTCCGTTGGCCTGGTTCAAGTGTTTAGAGATCCCTATCAATAACGTTAGCTACTCGTATTGACCAGAATCCATATACCACTCAACCGATCAATTAACACAATATAAAACCATTTTATATAACTAACAAATACGCGCTCTCATATATATATATACACTCGGACTCAAACAGGTTGCTACAGATCCTATTTCTAATGAACAATCCTTCCGAACCTAGGTATTCACTCAACCTAATGTTCTGATATTCACTTAACCAAAAGCTTAGGCATTCGCTCAACCTATGCTCTGATACCACTGTAACGACCACGACTTTCTCTCCATAGAAAGTCGTATCGCTAATAAGAAAGAAAGGGATAGAAAAGAGAAAAGAAGAGAAAGAAAGAATAACAACACATCAGAATCTCACAGCGGAACGAAACAAAATATATTATATCACATAAATATTACATAGTATCATATACAACACTTATCAGAGTTACACAGATTACACATCATATACTAGACAGTTATAATCATCTGTCTAGTTATTACATCTCAATCCAATACAGAGATCAATACAAAATCAACACAGCGGAAACTACTATCTATCTACAACGCCGAAGCCTCCTGCTCCATTGCTCCTCCACAATTCGTCAAGGCTAACCTGAATCCCTTGGCTACTCGTAAAAATTTGAGTACCCAAGAGTTTATAAAACAGAAATAAACAACTTGGGTCAGACGTGGGTCTGGTGTGAGTAACAGGTTAAACTTGTTTAACTTCAAAAACCTTTTGAAAGAAAAGATATCACGTAAGACTCCCCACAAATAAACATGGGTAAGTTTTTACCTTACGCTAACCAAAACATTTGATAGGAAATTCGATTGTATTATAATAGGGTCTAGGGTTTTCAAATAAATATGAAATAGCTGAAATTGTTACATTATTAAATTCCAGCATACTAGCCAACAAAGTGGGTTATACAATCAAGTCCGTTATCACTTATTGGAAATTGGATTCCATACAATGGCAGGGCTACCGGGGTACCGCCCATCACAGTACGTGGCCTAGATCACCGTACCGAGGATCACTCCCAATCCCCTGCAACACAAGGTCGGAACATCCCTTACTGGATAATTCCCGCACAAGATACCTCACGGTTGGGATCAGCAACCGCACCACTAAGTCGAAAATAGAAAGGGACATCTAGACAGAGGTAATCTTGTCCTACTTGGGTGCTACCCACTAACCTTGCTGCACCTCCCCTGTTTTAGCCATTTCCGGTTTGTGAGGCTTGAGGTCACGATTACCTTAGAAAAGAACACATCACTTAGAATGCTCATCGTCCACCTGACGATGTTCTGAAAGCATTCAGTCCATACAAGTTCGTTCCGGGTTCGAACGAAACCGAAGGCATTATCTCGTTACACTCGTTTTGGAATCACCCTCAGAGTTAACGACAATAACCCTTGCACTCTGAATCTTCATCTTCACTTGATTCACGACCTATCGTTAATTTGGATCGATGTGGTATTCGGGTCTCCAGACCTGGAAATCCGGTATACGGAAACCCGATCCCGGTCTCATCGAAATCCAAAGCGTATCTTTTAAGGCCAAGTTGTTTTAAAGGTTAAAACAAATTCAATTCATTATCTTTATACACAAAGAAGGATAATTCACAACAGATAATCAACATTATCAGATAATCCATACAATTCAACTAACATCCATATCATACAGCATATATCTCATCAGAGATATCAATCAATGCTAAGTATTCAATACTATCACCCATTCATAAGTAATGATTTATATTATCTTTTAATTAATTTAAAGAATTAAATTAATTACTTCATTTTATAAATCCTTCTTACTTAACCATTAATTAATTACAATTTAATTAATTAATTATCTTCTAATATTTCATTTCAATTAATCATCTTTGATTAATTATCTTTTAATTACATCCAAGTAATTTATCTTTAATTAATTATTTAAATTAATTATCCTTAACCACTTATAGTAATTAACCTTTAATTACTTCATTAATTAATTAACTAAAATTTATTAAGTTAATCAACTATATTTAATTATATTAATCCTTAATTAATTACATTAATTAATTACTTCATTTATTAATTATTACTTAATTAATCAATTCTTAGTTACATCATTAATTATATTAATTAATGATCCTTAATTACAACTTAATTATTAATTACTCAATTAAATTAATTACATTAAGTAATTAATCTTTAATTAAACAACATTTATTAATCACCTTGATTAATCTTCAATCAGTAATTAATTACCCTTAATTACTTTCATTAACTAAATTAATTACTCCTTAATTAATTTCTTAATTAATCCCTTGATTAATTATTCAAAGTAATTAACTCAAATTACTTCTATTAATAAAATCATTTATTCAACTAATTACTTCCAGTAATTATCTTATTATTTACTTCCCTAAATAATCTTATCTTAATAATTACATTAAGTAATTATTATCAAATCGTCTCTTGATTATTCTAAATTAATTAAACTTAATTAATTAATTTAACTAAATCAAATTAACTTCAATTAATTACAATAAGTAATTAATTCTTAATTACTTCCATTAAGTAATTACATTTAAACAAATTCTATAATTGATTATCTTCAAATTAATTAATCTAATTAACTATTAAAATTAATCTTATTAATTTATTATTTAATAATCCATAGTTAATGACTTCATTAACTACTATTTAATTACTTTCCTTAAGTAATTAACTTATACTAATTTTTATTAATTCTAAATTAATAAATCTTAATAATCAATTAATTAATCTCTAATTACTTAATTAATTAAGTGTTAACCATAACTTAATTAATATTTAATTACACTATAAATTAATTCTTAATCATTAATTAATACTCTAATTTATAATCCTTAATTACAAATTAATTATTCCTAATTAATTAACCTTAATCATAAATAAATTAGTTTAAACCTTTAATTACCTATTTAATTAATCCAAATGATTAATTAATCAAATTAAATTAATTATCTATTTAATTTCCTTATAAATTTAATGAACACAAATCTTTAAATTCTAATTTACTTTAAGATAAAACTTTGTTCTTATAATAATCAAGTTATCATTTACAAAGTATTTTAAATCCTTAATTATAAATTAATTGATTCAAATCATTAATTAATTAAATTAATTAAACTATTTTAATTACCTTAAAGATTTAATGATTTAAACTTTAAGATAAAACATTTTTCTTATCCATGGTTAGATTTATCATTCACAATTACATTTGAAACATTCATTTCAAAATTTACTTATAAATTTCATTTTAAATTCAAGCTTTAAAATGAAACCCAATTTATCTTCAATAAAATTTAAATCAATTTAAAACCATTAACTTTACCTTATAAAGAATACTTTCTCTTATAAAAAGGATTTTACAAGAGTTTAAACCAATTTCCTTTAAAATTCAAAACCTTTAAATATAACTAACATTTAAACTTATTTAAACATTTAAATTTATAAAACTTATTTATCTCAAACTAAGATATAAATTCAATTTGAGTCCATACTTCGAAATCTTATTTTAACTTTGTTTAAAATCTTATTTTACATTTTTAAAATCCATTTTTAAATTTAAAAACAGACAGGTTATCTAAAACCCATATATAATTTTTTTTTTTTAAAACTTAAACCCAGGTTACTGGAAATAAAACAACCCGAGTAAACCCACTAAAAACACGAGTCTTCCCCCGAGTCTTTCTCATTCTCGTTTTCTTCAAGTCGCACGCGATGAAACATGAACCCAAACCCGAGACATCTCCTTCTTCTCCAACGCAAACAATCCAGAACCCAAACGTGCATACGTGCACGTGCACCAGTGCCGGAACCACCTCCGGTCATCTTCGAACCCACAGACACATCACTCTTCCATCCTACAAGCATCCACGATCAACCAAACAGCAACACGTACCTTGATTCAAAATCGAGTATACAGAGTGAAACTAAACCCAGCAGAAAAGACCACCGCCGACAACCCATCACTCGAGACGCCTCGCCAACTTTTCTGAAGCCATGTCGCGACTCCCTGAGCCTATCGCAATCCTCGCGATCGCCACCGTTCGTCCCTTGACGCCGCGAAACCCAATTGAACACTCACGACAAAAACTGAGCCTTAAACCCTAAATCCCATTCGAGTTAAAAATTCTTGCATTAGAAATTTTTTTTTAACATTTTTCCTATATCCATAAATCAATGATTTAACTCCACAACAAATTCCAGCATCAAAAATTTATTTGATCAACAGAATTTTACAAAAGAACGTTTTTTATTCAATGGTAAACTGCTCCTTTATTTCTCCATTAAAAAAATGTAACGACCCGGAAATTTCGAACCTGAAATTTCCAGATAGTTAGAAGAAAAAGAAAAGAGATAGAAGAAAGAAACAGAAAGAAGAAAGAAGAACAGAGAACACAACATCTCACATTCGCAGCGGATTAAATATAATAACAAATAATAGCATTTTATAAAAGAAAGCTGTAATTGTTGCTTTACATATAATTCATCAGAGTTACAATCATTACAATAGACTGGATAGTTATAATTAACATGTCTCAGACTACAATCTATATATATACACAATCTCATATGAACATCGGAAAACATTCTATACGTTCCTGCCATCCAGCTCGCCTCCTGAGCTCTAGAACGTCCTTACCTGAAAATCTGTAATACTCGGTCTGACCCGAGCATTACATCAAATGAAAGAGTTTTAGAAATGGTGTTAGTATTGAATACTTGGCATTGATTGATATCTCTGATACCAACTGTAACGACCCGACTTTTTCTCCACAGAAAGTCGGATCATTATGAAGAAAGAAAGGGGTAGAAAATAGAAAAGAAGAGAAGAAAGAAAGAAACAACAACAACGATCTCACAGCGGAACGAATAAATTATATTAATAACATAAACTATTACATAGTATACAACAATTTACAGAGTTACACAGCATATACATCACTTACTAGACAGTTATAAACATCTGTCTAGACATTACAACTCAAATACAAGACAAGACACTATCACAGATATCAACACAGCGGAATACTATATCTACAAACGCCGAAGCCTCCTGCTCCATTGCTCCTCCAGAATATTCGTCAAAGCTAAACCTGAATCCCTTGGCTACTCATAAAAATTTGAGTACCCAAGAGTTTATAGAACAGAAATAAACAACTTGGGTCAGACATGGGTCTGGTGTGAGTAACAGGTTAAACTTGCTTAACTTCAAAACCTTTTGAAAGAAAAAGTATCACGTAAGACTCCCCACAAATAAACATGGGTAAGTTTTTACCTTACGCTAACCAAAACATTTGATAGGAAATCCGATTGTATTATAATAGGGTCTAGGGTTTTCAAATAAATATGAAATAGCTGAAATTGTTACATTATTAAATTCCAGCATACTAACCAACAAAGTGGGTTATACAATCAAGTCCGTTATCACTTATTGGAAATTGGATTCCATACAATGGCTGAAATTCATCACATGCATTTATATAACAACATATTTTTAAAAACTGTTTTTAAGTTGAGATGTTTACTCACCAGATAATTGATGAACAGAGCTTTAATTTGAAAACTTCTTTTGAAAACTTTAAAACTGGAATACTTTAACCCCAAGAACCTTGCATGCTACTGAAGTTTGATTCCAGGTTAAAGAATTTGCATTTGAACTTTAGATTTTGAATGCTGCTTCAAAACTCAGGTTGAAAGGAAATGACTCCATGCAGGTTTTTGATTTCCAGGTTGAAGAAAAACTTTGCAATCATGTTTTGAAAATGAACTACTGGTTTTGCATTTGAGTTTGAGAAACGAATTTCAGGTTTAAATGACAGAGTTGCTTGCTTGTTTGAGGAGTATTGATTACAGATTTGATTTTGAGAAATAAGTTTTCAGCTGAATTTTCTTTGTTTAGAAATTAAATGAGAGAAAGAAAAAGAAAAATGAAGATGTGTGCTTATATAACTTAATTTATGAATTATCAAAAATCAAAGAAAAATAAAATACAAAATGACATTTGTCATCTTCCTATATTAACATGTTGACACATGTGCTTAGATGGTTTTACTAATTTACACATATAATTTTACATGCAAAAATGAATTTTATAAATGGATAAAGCTTTAATTAACAAATTTCTAATAACTATATACTTATTCAAATTTAAATCAAAGAAAATCAATCAACTTATATATATACATATATAACTACACATTAAATTTTTGAAAATAACAAATTCTATTTCCTTTAAAATCTATTTATTTTTATATATAAAACAATACATTATTAATATTGTTTGAAAATAACACATTTACCAATTTTAAATAATTTATAAAAGAAATTATCTCTTTATTAAGAAATATTTAAAAAGAAATAAAACAAACCAATTTTGTAAATCTTATTTATTTAAACTTAAGTTAAAAATATCTTAAACCAATTAAAATATTTTCTTAAAGTATTTTAAAACTATAAAATTACTTATTTAAATATCTTTGAAAAGTCCAGATTAAATTAAATATAAATTCCCAATTTATCAAAGCTTCTATTTACAATATATATAAATAAATATATATATTCAAATAGAAATATCTTATTAACTTTTAAAAGATAAAATCATCAATTAATACTAATTTAATCAGATTATTAAATTAAATTCAAATCTTATTATCAAAGATTATCCATATCAATTTAATTATTAAACAGATTATTAAATTGATATTGTCAAAATTTCCGGGATATTACAATTATATTTTAAGAATAATGTATTGTAATAATAAGGCTCTCACTAGATCTTACATCTCTCAAAAAACCTAAAAGATATGCGGGAATTTCATAATTTCCTCCAGGGAGTGTTAATGTTCGTCTTGTTATCATAACCTTGAATTTTTCCATAAAGTTGTGATCTCATAAATGGTGAATAACACATTATTAATTATATATGTATAATTTCTAACTTCTTTTTACTTATTTTCTATTTATCAATGTGACCTTGAGCATGCTCAACAAACTACAAAGTGTATTAATCACTTATACCCACTATTTCACAATCGCATAAAGGTAAATTTTATAAACCTTGAGTATGTCCGGGAAAGTTACAAAATATCATCATCATTCTAGAAATAAACTAATAATCATTATTAAGATATACTATGCCTGTTAAGCGTGCTTAACAACCATACATAAGTCAAAACTATCCTACATAAAGTAATTGGTAGAAATCTCTAATATACGAGATTCATAATTCCATATATTTTTGTTGAGTGATGTCGATGATTTAATGAGTACTAGTATTTATGGTACGTCATTACATCGTATGCGTAATCACTTATTTTTGTTTATTTTTTAATTTATTTTAACTTTTAAAATCATTATAAACTTTTATTTTTATTTATAGTATATAAGACTCTAATTTCATTATAACTTATATAATTTTAACGTTAAATTTAATATTATGTAGAAATTAATAATTTTAATTTTAATTGATAGTATATCTATAACTTATGATGATTATAACCCTTGTACTTTATACAATTTTAAAACGCTTTTATATAATTGTAACCTTTATAATTAATTTTAGTTTAAAACCATTTTTAAATTCTTTTATTTGTAACCTTTATAAATATAATTATGCAAAAAAAAAATTTGAACCATTCCAAGGCCTAAACATTTTGCTTCTTACACTTACAGTATACTTCTAAACTTAGAACATCAAATGCGCTAGGTGAGCATCGAAGAAGTAGGAAGGCTTTCCATCAAATGCATTTCTTAAATACATAACATTCCTTTAAGTTGTATATCTGAATGTTTATTAGCATTCCCGATGAATTGGCTAATTATTGCATTTAATACAATGCATACTTTAATACCATTGTTGAAATAAGCGCATTAGAAAGTGGATAATTTGGGCGAATTTCAAATAAATTTTCTTTGAGAATTATTGCACTAAATATTAACTTGTGTTATTATAAATAATCTGATTACATCAAATTCATATTTAGTATTAATTTGATTTAACAAGAGATATTATCAGCTGAACTTAATTTTAATTAAATTTATTTTAGTTAATAATGTGTGCAATGAACATCATAAGTCCATATATAATAATATAATCATATGAATGAGGAATATAAATGTATGCATATAGAGTTATTGGGATTTATAATCATAATACACACATACACACATATGTATACACACACATACATAGATATACATATATACGTGTATATATGTGCACATATATATGTATTTATATGTGTGTATATATGGTGTGTGTTTATATATATATATATGTATGTGTGTATATATATATATGTGTGTGTGTGTGTGTGTGTATAAAGAGCGTTCAATGGCACCCCTATTTTTGCAGCACCCTTCTAGCCCCTTGATTTCTACCACAAGTTCTAAATTAAATAATATGTGTAGCGGAAAAAGTGAAAAGGTATTATTATTTAAACTGGAATGTGTGGAGGGAATCGGAGGGGTAGATGGGTGCTGCAAAATAGGAGTGTCATTGAGCACTCCTCACGTACGCACGAGCGCACGCGCACACACACACACACATATAGGTTTTAAATCTGAGATTTTAATTATGTTTCTTTCTGAATTTTCACACAAGTTATCTCATTTTAGAGAAGATCTCGGACGAGACTAGTGTATCTCGGATGTACATTTCAGATTGACATCTCGGCTCTTAAAGTACATATTGGGAATTTCTCAGAGTAACATATGTGTCTAAAATTGATGCTTTAATGATTATTTAACAGCTATAGTTTTCAAAGTAAAAATAAAAATTATGACATACTTGATTTGCGTTAAAAAATGAAATATATGTTTTGGAGAAGAGTCGTAGCTTGATTAGTTTAATTTATTTGATAATGATTGAATAATATTCTCTTATTTGACATAAAAAAGAAATGAAGTCTTTTGTTGTGACTCATCAAGATAAAAAGTAAAAATATGTTCAGCAAGTTGGTAAATAGTAATCAAATTCAGTAGTTTCTTTTGAATATGTATGTAAATAAAAAAATATGATATGAAATAAAAATAAGATATAATTTTAGGTACGATCTATAATTGAGTTTTTGATTCATATTTCGGGTGAGATTTGAATATTTTGGATGAGATTAGTATTTAGGGAGATATAAATGAGATTTGATGTCTCATCTCGTCTAAGCCTGAAAAGGAGATCTCGGGTGAGATAAAAGAGATTTAAAACCATGGTATATATATATATGTGTATGTATATATATATCAGTGTGCGTATGTACATATATAAACATATTTTCAAATATATATATACATATACATATGCATATACATATATATATATAAACATTAATTTACACAGATATTCGACCATTAAAGATAATTTTATGTTAGAATTAAATATTTTACAATACACGCACACATATATAATTATATATAATTATTTTTGAAAATAATTTTATTAAAAAGGCTTGGTCGATAATTTCTTTCACAAATGAATGTTACACATAATACATATGTATATACCTTTGCCCCTAAAAAAATACGTGTGTGTATTTCAAAATTCAAGTTTAAAATTAAATATAATAAACTTGTAAAATTAATCAATTAAATTTATTAAAAATTAATATATATATATATATAGTTCAAAGACTTTTTTTAGCAAGATTAGTGTAATATATATAATATAATTTAATATATTGATTAAAATAGATAAACATTATGTATGTTAATAACAAAAATAATATATTAATTTTGAAAATAATTTAAAGTTAATTATCCTATAACCGAAGAAATCAATTACTTTTAATATATATGTAAGTATGTTTGTGTATAGCACACACATAGAAATATATGTATGTATGTATGTCTATATATATATATGTATATATATGCAACATCCCCTACTTAGAGGCCCAAAACTAACGGCTACGGATGCTGCAGTCATCCATAGTTATTAATCATTGACGACCAAATACGGTAATGTTAGATAAATTGATATACCAGAAACACATGGATATGTAAAAAAATTAAAAATATTAAAATAACATTCACATTCCATTCCAAAAATTCATTTCAGAATTCTTTGCATAATCCCACAACATTAGCCACGTTTAAAAAAATATAACAATTACAATATACCTCAAGAGCAACATATGAAGATGTCCCCTTGATGATCAGAGTAAATAATAGGCAATAAACAACTTTGCCTTAACAAAACAATACAGCGGAATCATATGAGAGAGAGAACTCAAATAACTACGTGCCTCCTGCACGTCTTCGGAAGCTTATTCGTCTTAAGAGATACCTGAAAACCACAAATCTCAAACTACTCAAAAATCAATTTGAGTACCCTAGAGTTTAAGGGAAAAACATAAACTTCGAGTCAGACATAAAGCCCGGTATGAATAGTAATCTACCATCTTAAATCATTTAAATAACTAGTGAGACCATGCCGCTTAGCGGAACGGCTTTCCCCTCAGTAGTATCTTAAAACTTTTATAAACTATGTCTAGTGCTCCTGCATCCACAATGATTAAATCAATTCAAAACATTATTATGTGATGATATGCAAAACAATTAAATCAATTCTGGATTATCCATCCCATTCATTTTGACTAACTGTCATAGTTATAGTTTCTAAGATTACTATTAACCTAATAGTTTTCATGGGCTGACTAATAACCGGTTAACATTTATGGACTCCCTGTCTAGTTATATAGTTTTCATGGGATCACTATGAACCTATTGGTAACTCCAATATCATTTATATTATCCTAGTTTCCGTGGGCTGACTAGGAACCTATCGACTATCTGCCAATATCTTTTGTCTTATCCGCATATAGTTTTCATGGGCTAATTATAAACCTATTGGCCCTTGCCAATATCATACAGTTTTCATGGGCTAACTGTAAACCTATTGGCCCCTGCCAATATCTTTTTCCCTTATACAGTTTTCATGGGCTTACTATGAACCTATTGGCCCCTGCCAATATCTTTAATTAAAATTTTAACATATGTTAAGTTATATTCACTACTGGGTCATCCTAACTGGTTATTCTGTCCCTTTCCTCAAAATACAGTTATGGGTTAATAACAATGTGAATATATTTTCAAAATCTTAGTTTATGCCATGATTCTTCCTTTATAAAGAGAATGGGTTATTTGTTTTGAAACCTTAAAACATTGCTCTCGAAACCCTTGGATGACATCCTTCGAAGGCATAGAAAATCTCTTTAAAACTTTTAAATATATACCTTTCAAAACCAATGAGAACCTTTCAAAGGTATCAAAATCCTCCTTTTAAAACATAGCTTCAAAACTCATAAAATACCCTTTCGAAAGCATTGGGTTTACTCTTTAAAAACATCATTTGGGTCAAAACAAATATAACCAAAAGTTTCTCTTTCGAAACCATACATTTCCATATAAAAATGTTGGGAAATTTATGATGGTGTCGAAACCATCACTTTCGACAGAGTATAAAGCACATATTTAAAATATTGAAGGATAGCTTCAAAATCCCTTTCGAAACCATTGCCTTCGAAACTCATATCCCTTTCGAAAGCATTTAGCAAGCGGCTTAATATATCTTTAAAATAAACAATACCTTTCGACTGCATCGATGACTTCAATACCCTCGAATGGTAAAAGAATCGGCGGCAGGGCTTCGACTAGGTCAGAACCCCTTCTTTAAAGACATTGATTAATAATTAAAGGATCTCCTTAAAACCCTCATCAAAATCATATGTATCAACCAAGTCGAAAGCTTAGTAAAATAAAAGCAGGTGCTTAACCTTTCGAAAGCATTGTAAACCAAGATATCATCTCTGTCGAAAGCTACCCTTTCGAAACCATAGCTTCCGCCTTAACTCCAATCCACTACGTACCATCTAAGTGATATCTTGTATATCGGTTATTGAGCTTAGTGGGGTTTCAACTTGATCGATGTCGAAAGGTAAGGGTCGAAAGGTTCCTCCATCGGAGGCGAAACTTGTTTTTCTAGATTAAACACTAATTAAGCAACTTATATAAACTAACCTGCCTACCTGTAAATATATTATTGGTTGCTTCAATTAACCGCCTTTTTATTTTGTATAAGTATCAAACTTAAACTATTGCAAATAAAACCTTCCTTTTAATTTATACGTGAATCATTTTGATCCTCTTCTCAAAATAATTTATTTTGTATACCAAATCACCTAAAAAAATCCCCAAAAATCATAGTAATTTACTTTGATCATGTTATCTAACATATCAAAATTTCAAACCCAATTTCTCAATATTTTGTCTGAAATAAATTCATAAACCCAACGTACTATATTTCCATTCTAAAATTCATAATGATCTTTTCAAAGCTTGGAAAATTCTCAAATTTGAAACGCAACTCTAAATTATGTTTTGCATAACATATAATTTTTCCATGGAATATAAACCTCAATATCACACGATTTTGATCTAAAACCGTATAAATTCTTATTTTAACAATCTTGTTTAAATTCAAATAAATCAAATTAGAGCATATCATCATCAAACATCACATATTCAACAATTAAAGATGAAAATTATTATTCACCTTAATCGTTGATAAGGAAATGGATTGAGATGAGTTTGATTTCCCCCTTTTTACTTTTTCTTCTTTTCCTTTTCAATTTCCTCTTCTTCTTTTCTTATGGTTTATATTTGTGAAGAATGAATTGTGTCCGTGAATGGTCAAAGGAATATATATAGGTAAAGGATATGGGTGGATAATTCTCATTATACCCTTTTTATATATATTTATTATCGTTTAACTCTTTAAGAGACTACTTAAATAATTAATTAAACATGGTCACTTAAATTATAAAAATCTCAATCCCCTTATCACTTAACATTTACATTATTCTATTTAATTTATCTAATTAAATATCCTGAATAATGTTATTAATATATATATATATAGCAAGGGTCGACTACACCTCATTCTTGCTACACCTCTATCCTCCCTGATTTCAGCCACATATTCTGATTTAAATAATATATTTTCTCTCTCTTGTCATCTCATTATATTATATAAATTGGAACGTGTGGCTGAAATCGGTGAGGGAATAAATGTGTAGCAAGAATGAGGTATACTCGATCCTTGCCATATGTGTGTACATGTATTTGTGTGTGTCTCATTAGGTTGATATAAAATTTGGTATATATGTTAACTTAATTTTGTGTGTGTGAGAGAGAAATTTAAAAGTAATAATTATAAAAGAAATCATTTATTTTAATATTATGGTTGAATATTGTAATAATTATATGAAAACCAAAATCGCCAAGCCAATGCAAATTTACCCAAAGAAAATTCCAAGGTCAAAAAATCACTAAGTGTTGGGTCATCACCGACCCATTATGGTTCATCATCGACCCATCATGGGTCATCCTCGAGGCCATCATTTAAGAAACATTAAGGAATTCCACTAAATATATGGTTCGGTACCGACCCACGTCGCTTTATTAGGATTTGTTCCATTCTTCTACTATATGCTAGCAACGGTCCCAGGAGCCCGTTCCATGCTCCATAGCATCGTTCACATGAAGCTCTCCATCGTTTTTCCCAAGCACTCAAAGTCAGAAACTTCATCCATATATAGACCCATCATTTGGACTTAAAGCAAGCTTGTAATCGCTCGAACAACTCTGGAACCATAAAAATAACGGTGAGGCGATCAGCGTCCAACAGTCCAAAGTCATGATTGGTAAAGTTTTATGGGTAGGTACCAAACCATAGCTATGGTTAGGTACCGACCCATACCTGCTGCTAAGCTGGCCATGTTTTCTTCTTGAGTAGTCATCGGGAAATCATGGAGAACGTGGGGAAGAACGTGTTTGAGGCTTTCCCACTAACCTACACCTATAAATAGAGTATAAGGGGCTTCATCTGAGGAATCTTTTTGGTTTTCCACCATTATTACACCTTTCTTGTAATTGCCTACAATTCGTCGATGAACCATAAAAACTGTACTCTTACTCTCAACAAAAAAGGAGAAAAAACCTTCAAGTAGACGTAGGCCAAAAGACTCCAAACCACTATAAATATTATTTTTCTGTGATTACTTATTTTCAGTTGTTTTTCTTCACTTTTCTTCTATTTAATTATCTTCTAGGTGTTTATGCCATTTTTGATGCAAACATTTTGGTGCTTTCATTGAGAGTTACTTGAACTTGCTAATTTGAGAATTTGGAGATAGTTATGATGATGAGACAATCCGCTAAGAAAGCTGTTGTGGAAGGAAATAAACAAGGGGGTAGCTAGGGGGCGTCCTCAGAAACCAATCCTCCATCCATCTACATAACCAGAGATGAGATAGAGACCATGATGAATCAAATGTAGGAGAAGATGATAGCTTGTTAAGAAGAGAAGATGGAGAATTTCTTTAAAAGAATGAGGCAAACAAGGATAGCCGGAGTTGCTGGAAACCAAAATCGAAGACCTGGAGCTAGAGTAAGCATACTTGGAAATAGAATGGAGGAATATGGAATGACCCCCGAAAGAGTTAGACCCATCGGTACTGAACCAGGACCGTTCGGTACCAGGCCATGTGGACTTGGGGGCATGGCTAGAGCTATTCCATGAGGAGGTGGTGCACATCTAAGGAATGGTACTGAGCGATTGAATGTGAATTGAAACATTGATGCACGACCATAATTGCAATGGAAATGGGAGACAAGCTGGGAATGTGAACTTGCAAATTTCCTTGAATGATGATAAAAGACTCGCTGAGATGGTGAGACGAGCAATGAGAGGCGGATTGCCTAACCAGAGCTTGGAGGATGTGAATAGAAATCCGTGCACTCCGAATATTCGGTATGCTAGAAATCCGCTTAATTGTAAGCTACCGACATTGGAGACATATGATGGAAAGATGGATCCAAATGTTCATTTGATGAGGTACATCCAACAATTGGAGGTGTTAGGTGCATCAAAGGAAGTAATGGGATGGTGTTTCCCTTTGTACTTGATAGTAGCTGCGCTATGGTTTAGACAGCTAGAGAACTGTTCCATTAGCACATGGGCCGAATTGGTGGACATGTTTATGAAATAGTTTCTGGTCCATATTTCACAACCCAAGAATTTGATTACATTATCAACTGTGACACAGAGGGTTAGAGAGTCCCTGAGAAGTTTTTTGACAAGATTCAATGTGGCGGTTGCGCGGTTGCTAGGCCAGATCCATCAGTGATTTTGATGACTGCAGCTTCTGAAGTGGCTAGTATGACGGATTTTAAAGCTGCTTTAGAACGAGATTCACCGATGGATCATGCAGAATTTTATTACTAGGCTGAAATGTTTCTATGACAGGAGGATGTTGAAGCTGATAAAGAAGAGGTCAATATTGTGGATGGTAGAGGACTGGCCAGAGCAGGATTCGACAAAGTGAAAGGCTAAGGAAAATGATAGGTGGGTGATAGCTTTAAAGGATCAAAATGGCAAAGAAGGGTACCGAAATTCTCTTCTAATATAGATTTGAATGAAACCCCAAAACGGATTTACTTGGAAACCAGAGGATGGTCCCCTATCGAAAGTTGGCAAGAAAAGAGCCCACGGACCGTGAGAGGACATCAGGAAAATATTGTATATTCCATAAACTGGATGGGCATAACACAAATGATTGTAGCCACTTACACGACCTTAATGAGGAGTAGATCAGAAATAATCAATTATAGCACTATGTGAGAAACCGAGCTTCGGTGGTGGAACAGGAGCAACCACTAACGCTCTAGATCAAGGCCGAGGATGGTCATCTCTTGACCGGGATGGTAGGGAATCAGGTTCGGTCCTCATACCCTGTCCCTACCTTGAATAAACAATACAGTCTAGCCGTTTACACATGTACAGGATCTCGATCAGTCCCTGGTCACGTTCTAAGCTGGAAGCTAAGCCATAACGCCCGATGAGGCGGTTATCTGGTTATTAGGTTTTATGTTTTATGATGTTTGAATTTGACTGCATTCCTGATTATTGAAATCCACATTGAATGTGATGATTGAAATTGATCGCTCTAAGCCCCGTCCGGGGAGATAGGACCAGAGTACAAGAAGTAAGTCCCCTCTTCTAAGAGTAAGCATATGGGATTGCTTATCGTTGATTACCATCGCCAGAGAGTAAGTGGATAAGGGCTTGGAAAGGGTCCATAGAGACCATAGATTTGATTAGCGGCCCCGAACGACCATCGATTGGATTAACGGTTTGGAGAGACCAAAGACTTAACTATCGGCACCGAACAACCATGGATTTGATTAATGGTCCGAAGATACCATGGATTTGATTACCGCGCTGAAATGGCCATCGATTTGATTAAGGGTCCGGAGAGACTAAGGACTTGATTATCGGACCCGAACGGCCATGGATTTGATTAACGATCGGGAGACCATTGGTTTGATTATCGGCCCCGAACAGCCATCGACTTGATTAACGGTCCAGAGAGACTAAGGATTTGATTGTCGGTCCTAAATGGCCATGGATTTGATAAACGGTCCAGAGAGACCATATATTTCATTATCGGCCCCAAACGGCCATCGATTTGACTAACGATGCGGAAAGACCATGGATTTACTTATCGGCTCCGAACGGCCATGACTTCAATTAATGACCTGAAGTGAACATGGATTTAACTATTGGCCCTAAATGGCCACAAATCTGATTAATGATTCAGAGAGATCGTACCTTTGACTTAAACATCAAACGATCTGAAGATATCGCACATTAAACCAAATATAAAACGATCCTAAGAGATCGTGCATTAAACTGAATAGAAAATGATCCGAAGAGATCAAACCATATGACGTATATAAATTTGATAAAAGGATTTGATTGCCTTGAAATTAGAACGAAACGGATAAATCCCGGATGAACACTTGACGATTTTGATACGCGAAGTAATAACTCTAAATGAAATTAGAATGATAATGATGTAAATGCCAAATGAACACGGGACTATTTAGATATGTAATGTAATAACTCTGAATGAAATCAGAATGGTGATGATGTATAGATTACACTTAGGAAAAGTCTAGAGTCTTAGGCTATAACATGTTTGGAATGACTCGTGATTGCCAATAGAATCTAAGGGAGCTGGATAGTTTTCGATAGCTTGATCGACCGATGAGCAGGAAATTCAACTATTAATGTTCCATCGACTTCACCATATTTTCTTAAGCAAAGCACACCTTCTATTCGTAAGGCGTGCTTTGAGGGGCAAGTGTTATCCTGCCTTTTGAACAGGCAGTATTTAGATAGATTTGGAAAACCAAAATCACTAAGCCAATGCAAATTCACTCCCAAGAAAATTCCAAAGTAAAAAAATCACTAAGTGTTTTGTCATCACCAACCCATCATGGTTCATCACCGACCCATCATGGTTCATCGTCGACCTATCATGGTTGATCATTGACCCATCATGGATCATCCCCGAAGCCATCATTCAAGAAACATAAAGGAATTCCACTAAGTATATGGTTCGGTACCGAACCATCTATGGTTCGATAATGAGCCATGTTGCTACATTGGATTTGTTCTATTCTCATACTGTGTTAGAAACTATCCAGGAGCCCTTTCCATGCTCCATAGCATAATTCGCATGAAGCTCTCCATTGGTATTCCCTAGCACTCCAAGTCAACAACTTCACCTTACATAGACCCATCATTTGGACTCAAAGCAAGCTTGTAATGGCTCGAACAACTCTGGAACCATAAAGCTAATGGTAAGGCGATCAATCTCCAAAAGTCTAAAGTCATGATTGGTGAAGTTTTATAGGTAGGTACCAAACCATAGCTATGGTTAGGTACCGACCTATACGTGCTATTAAGCTGGCCACGTTTTCTTCTTGAGTAACCATTGGGAAACGTGGAGAACGCGGGGAAGAACATGTTTTAGGCTTTCCTGCCAACCTACACATATAAATAGAGCAAAAGGGGCTTTATTTAAGGGTTCCTTTTTCTCTTTCGCCATTATTGAACCTTTCTTGTAATTGCCTATGGTTCATTGAAGAACTACAAAAATTGTATCTTACTTTCAGCAATAAAAAGAGAAAAACCTTCAAGTGGATGTAGGCGAGAGTACGCCGAACTATTATAATTCTTGTTTATTCTGTTTTTACTCGTTTTTAGTTGTTATTCTTTATTTTTCTTCTCTTTAATTATCTTCTAGGTATTTGTGCCATTTTTGACACAAACATAATAAGGTGATAGTTGCTAAACAGTACAATAGAACATAGTATTTTGCAAGATAAGTGTGCAAAGGTAATAAGAATAAACAAATATTACTCAAATTTTCTTAATTTTCAAGGAAATTATACTCTGTAGTTCCTACTCTAGCTGGATTCTTTTTTTCTGCTGTTGGTTTGCTAAATCAATTTATGCCAAATGTAATCCTAGGCAGATGAAGACAGGATTAACACGCGCATATGTCGAGATTGCCAAATCTATTAAAGATTTGTTGCTTCAGCTTCCAAAATCAAAACTTTTACTAAAATTTCTGTTTTCAAAAGATTAGAAATTCTAAAGACGAAGAAACTCTGTTTCAGGTGCGGCATGGCTAACCATATGGCAAAAGATCATAGAAATTGGGTCTTATGTTTCTCTTGTAGTTACCTGGGTATAAATCTACAAATTGTCTAGAATGATTTCTGAATCGAAGCAAAAAAGGAAAGGAAGCTGTAATAGAGGATAAAATGTAGGGGTTTTTGAAGAGGAGTGTATAGATGAGTAAGGAAAAGGAACGGTAACTACAACTCAAGGTAATGTACTCGATAATAATAAAACTCTTTGCAATACACTTGATAATTCAGATTCTTTTGCTAAGGCATATAAGGAAAGTAGAAGATAGCTGATTATTACTATAATATAAGGAGAGTTTTCTATACAAGACACCGTGGATCTTCTTACTTTCCATTTTGGAGATCATAATTGGGAAGTCAAGAAATATTGCCAGGAGTTTAAGGTGTTTTCCCTAGTTTTAGCCTTGCAATAGATGTTCTTATGAGAAGTGTTGTAAAACCGTTCAACACAACAGTGAGTATGAGATTATGGAGTTTTAATGAGGGGAGAATTGATAGAAATTTGGTTATTAAAACATGGTTGAGACGTACAATCTTCCTGATGTCTGATGTGAATCTGAAATATTGAAGGAAGCTGTAAGTGGTATTGGGTATTTAGTCAATATGGACATGGCAGAGGGGAGGAAGTTTGATTACACTTACCTTGATGTGAAAGTTGAGAGTGCTGAAAGTGTTCTAGTACCCAGTTAAATTGAGATTATTATTGATAGTGCAAGGTATTTGGTTTACGTGAAGTAAATGTCCATGGAAGTCGATTTAGATATTGGTACTATTACTACAAATATGTATATCGAGCATCTAAAGAGAACATGCTGAGTTTATGAATAATAAGAGCTATCGAGCCTGAAGACAGTAAGGTTATCAAGTATTCAACACTTAACGAGGGATAGCGAACCTCATGCAATCACAAAAAGGTATCAAACGCTTAATAATAAAGGAATGTCGAGCCTCTACAATCAAAAGGGATATCGAATGCTCAAGTAGTTAACAGGTATAGAAGAGGTGCTGACCTCTAAGGATCTCAAACTCCAAGTAGTCAATAAGCACAAAAGAAATGCCGAGTCTTTATAGGGTACCGAGTCTCTACAATAAGTGTTATTGAGCATTTAACAAGAATAAGTGATGCCGAACATTGATAATGAAAGAGGGTATCAAGTGCCTAATAGTAAGAAGGTGTCAAATTTCTAAAAGGCAATGGAGACATTGTACCAGTAAATATCTAGAGGTATCGAGCTTTTACATCATGAGGGTTGTCGAGCCTAAGGATAATCTGGATACCAAAGGCATATAGGGGAATGTCGAACCTCTACAACATAGAGTGTTATAGGGTATATAATAAGAGGATGATGTCAAGCCATAAGAAGATGTCGAGCATTTAATCACAAGAAGGGGATATCGAAAACAAGCCTTTAATAAAGCAACCGTTATCAAGCCTTTGCAACAATAACTATTGTAGAGCATTTGAAAACAACAAGCAGTGTCGAGCTTCTATAGGAATGATGAATTATGAAGGAAGACAAACTTCGACTCTAGCAAGGGGTTTCGAGCTTTTATAAGAAAACGATACCGCAACTCAAAAGGTGTAAAGGATGTCGAGTTTCTCAAGGGAGATTGTGTTGCAGAACTTAAGCAAGCTAGTGATATCGAATTTCAATAATGGGAGGTCGAGATTACATCAAAGTAGCGCTATCAGAACCCTTAGATCCCAAGCCATGGCACATGTCAATCATCGCGCATGGTTGAACCCTTATATATAGACCATTATCGACAAACAATAGTGGGCGATTGATTCTTACTCTATTTCTCAAATTTTAAAGTTGTAAAACCTAAATCAAGTTGGGGATTTTTAGTGCTGATTGTATTCTTTTGACTTTTACAAATAAGGACTTAAACATTCAACTTTGCATAGCATACTTCTCTTGTACTTGCCTAATTGGTTATTTGCGACAATGGACATGCATACGACTTATTTTTGACTTGAACTTGAACAATGAACATGCATATGACTAGCCTTTGAACTCCATCTCGAACTTGCATATACTTCTAAGCTTGTATAAGACCGCTTAATCCCATATTCAAACCAGCCTTCACTTGCCTTGTATAATTGGTTAGCAAAGAAATTTGCTAACATTTTGGCACTGAAAGGAGAGCTCGAAACTCCATCTCCCCACATATCCCTAGGGAGGACATTCCATATGTGGCATATCCCTATCTAGCATATCCCTATTGAGGACTTTTCGTATCATGCATAACCTATTAAACTGCATAATGACTATCTCTGAACAAGGATCCTCCGAGCCTTACTTTCCCTAGTCAACTTATCAAGTGACCCATAATCTTCAATTCTATGAGGAACAAGTATTAAGAAACTTAACATTAATGACTTTAGCTGAAAAGAGATGAGTGATTCCTTTTGACCCATATAACTGGAGCATAAATCCATTCCATATGGGATTTACCCTGATCTACGCCTATTATCCTACTTTGAGAGGAGTGATCCATTATTGGAAATGAGAAAAACTATACAGCTCCAAGCTAATGAAAACTATCTTTAAAACTGAAATAACAAAGGATTCCGATAAGTTTGCCCAAAAGTGGAAGGGAGTAATCGATCGTTCTCCCACACCAATCAGAACTCGAGAATTTTTAAAGCAAAAACTTGCCGTCAGAACCAATGAGCCTATCCAATGTTATAAGAAAGCCATAGGGACCAGGGACATAATCCCCTAGGAATTTCTGATCTGCAAGAGCCCGTTCCCTTACCACCTCATGTGAAAACATCTATCTCCTAACCAAAGAGAGGTTGGACTATTAGCCTTCAAAGAAGAAGTGATAAGGAAATAAAAGAAATCTCTAGGGCGCTTATTGCCAATATCATCAAAAGAATGGACATGAAACCATTTAGTGCCCAACCTTAAAGGGATGATTGAGAATTTCTTGGAAAAAGGGAAACTCCAAGAGTTTGTTAATAAATTTAAGCAAAAGGTCAATATATCTACCAAGAACAAGTGCTTAATAAAGAGGAATGCTGCATGAAATGGACTTATAAAATAAAGGAAAAGTCTTTGATCCCGCCACATGGGCCTGGTCAAAGCACCTCCTAGAGAAAGGTCAGAGTAAGCCTTTGGTCCCGCCGATAATGCTTGTCCAGAGCACTGCAAGCCTTCGGTCCTTCCTACGTAGCTTGGCTGAAGTGCCTCCTAGATGGAGGATGGAGTAAGCCTTTGGTCCCACTTAAGATGGCCTGACTAAAGCACCGATCAACCTTTGTTCCACCTATAAGTCCAGACTGGAGAACCTCCTAGAGGGAAGATGAGTAAGACTTTGGTTCTGCCTAAGATGGCTAACCAAACGCACCGACCAACATAAATCATTACCTATAAGGTAATAAAGGGCAAAAGAGATTAAAGCTTAAATCATTACCTATAAGGTAATGAGGGATGGAAGAGATTAAAGCCTAAATCAGTACCTATAAGGTAATAAGGGGCGAAGAGACTAAAGCCTAAATCATTACCTAAAAGGTAACAAGGGGTAAGAAAGATCAATCAGGCAAATGTAATTTCGTCTTGAGAATGAATCAGAGCAATCTTCTAAGAGGAAGTGTAATTAAACACAACCAATCTAGCTCCAACCTAAAATTAAAGAAGCCTTCAAAGGAAAGGACAAGAAACAACCTATTACCCAGAATCAAGGGTCTCAACGTCAAATATGGACATCTGATAAATTCCAATTCTCCTTATCAGAAATATTATGTCAAATACAAGAATCCCTGTTATTGGTCGACTTTCCAGTCTCTTATTAGTTGAAATATGAATCTTACCAGATGAATTTCTAGTCTTCTTATCAATTGAATTTGCGGTCTTCTTACCAGATGGATTTCTGGTCTTCTTATCAACTGAATTTATGGTCTTCTTATCGAGCGGATTTTCGGTCTTCTTAATTGAACTTGGTTTTACAGTAAAGTGTAAAAAATTGCTTTTATACAAGAAAGAAAGCAAATTGATCCATGTCGATTCAATAATTATTCCAAAAATGAATTTCAGAACCAAGTTTTCAAGGATCAACAAGAAAGATTTTTCAAAAATTTCTCTGGCATTTACAAAACAAAATGATCGATTTGAGAAAGAGATAATTTCTCGAAACTATGGAAGTCATAATTATTTACTTTATGTTTTTCCAATAGAAAAGGAAAGGTCTCATAAAAGTGAGAACTGAAACGGTGAGAAGATACTTAGTTTTACGCTAAAGTGAGAAAAGCTTCTTTTATGCAAGGTGGATAGCAAACAAGCACTGTAACACCTGATAAGCACTTCTCAAATCAAGGCCTACCTGAAAGCATTCTTCAAAGAAATAAGAAACAAATAAATCTATGCATAATTAAGACCACAGATCATACTGTATCGGATAAAAGCTCTAAAGAGAGTCACAAATCTCAAACAACTCAATGAGTTTAAATGCAAGACCAGAATAAGAAAGAAAATACAAGATTTATTCAAAATGTCAACTATTCAGGTATAAAGTTATTTACTAAATTTGCATACAAAAATTACAAATATCAAGAATTCATCCAAATCTTCCTGAGGAGGAGGTTGAGGGAGCGGATAATGTTTGTATACTTTTTCTTTCCTCTTTCCCTCAACCTCAAGAAGACATGGATGACTTTCGCTTAAAGCAGTGGCATCTCTAAGCAAAAAAGGAGAGCCTCCAGTATTCTTGAGATGATCAACACACCCATATAAAAAGAAGTGTTGATAATGTCTATATTTTGCTTTAGCCACTCTACTCAACCTTTGATTTATTTTTGGACCTAAGAAGGAACAGTTAATTTTTAATTCGAAAGCAATTATTATTTCAACTAAATAATCAACAAGGGAATCCAATCAAGAATTTTCTAACAACATCACCTCATTATTTTCAATTGAGACTCAAGATCTTCTGCTTTTTCCTTCAAGACTTCAACGGTCGAAGAAGATTCAGTAATATGATGAATCATCGCATCTAGTAGTTCTTTGAGCTTCTTCTCTATCTTTCGGATGATATTCATATCATCGATAGAGACAATTTGAATCTTAAGTGCATGGTCGAGCGTTTAATCGACCCTTTTTAAAAAAATTAACCTTCTACTCAAGTGCCTATTTCTCACGGCCCAGTTGTTCAACCAGACTTTAATACTTGTTGAGAGCTGACTAGGTCCCGAAATGGGGCATTCTGTCAAAGAACTTATAAGAAAGTGACACAGCATGAATCCATTCCCGCGTCAGCTATCCCCGGACTTGGGATATTTTGACACCTCTTCGTCCCACTTTCCTTTCAGAAATTGAGTGCATTCATATTTATACTCCCGACACCACCTAAAAATATCTCCATCATCTAAACTCGAAGGCGGATTTTCCAGGGAAGAAAGATTATTTTTACTGGCTGAGGACTAAAACCTAGTTGTCCTTATGAGAGTAAGAGTGGGAAGGCTGGATTTGCCCTCACTAGCGATAAGCTCTAAAGCTTGGCATGCTACTTGAATCTTCAACTGATCAACTTCAAGATCCTCAATCTTCTAGTGCAATCGAGCAATTTCTACATCAACCTCAATCCTTTGATCTGGGGTCCGAATCGACCAACTGCATTTATGCTCTCCTTCAGCTCTTTAATCTCTTTATCTTTCCCTTTGATCATCTCCTCTAAAACCTAAGGTCATTTCAGTCAAACTGCTTAATGTTAACCTCAATTTATAGTGTTTATTATGCCATTTACACGCTTCTGGGTTATCCAGAAATGGTGTAGCTGAAGCATTTTGAGAGGAGCACTTCTCGATCTCTAACATTAGTCTAGCCTTAAGCCTATCCAATCATGAAGAGAGGTCGGGGTCATTGGATGTAAGTGTTAGTTGACTTTCCTAATAAGAATAAGTAAAAGAAAAATCAAAGCATGCGAAAAATATATTCTTTCATTAACAGCAACAAAGTATTACAAACATGAACAAGTTCAAAATTACATCAACTACTCGAGTCCTCTACATTTAGTCTTCGGTTTTGAAAAAAGTAGTATAAGCTTTTCTAAGCGAACCAACGGACATCGGGAAAGAAGATTCAAAAGGAACATTGAATCCATAAGGAGTACGAACGGGGGAAACTGACGATAATTCCACCCCTTGATAGGAGAACTAGTTTCTCCATATAATAGTTTAGCATTTTTAGACAGGATCTCTTTAAGTAAACTTCTTGAGGATCCCTAAGAAAGCAGTATTTTGCTAATCGAGAGATTTTGAGAATTAATGTTTTATCTTTACAATCTCTTTTTAACTTAACAAATTTACTTAAAAGTTCTTTTGAAACAGAAGTGCTAAATGGTCCCTTAACCTGTACATTTAAAGAAAAACAAACTAAGCCACAAAGGAATCAGTACGTTGAAATTCATAAAAATTATATGGATTACACGATACAACAACAAAATCACTCAAGCTCATACAATATGGACCCTTTGTAAAATCGAAGATAAATTTCTCTTTGTTAAACTTGACCTCCTCTGGAGGAATTTTGTGGGAAGAAAGTGGAGCGGTCTCAAAACTGGGAAGATTCCAGCATTCCCTAGGATGAGGATCGGTCCCATGATAATTGTCACGACCCGCCTTTCTCTCCACAAAGTGACGTATCATGATTTAGAAAGAAATGGATAGAAAAGAGAAAAGATAGAAAGAAAGAACTAAACAATATCAGAATCTCACAGCGGAACGAATAAAATATATTATATCACATAGTATTTTACATAGTATCATATACATCAGAGTTACACAGCTTATACATCCCATATTAGACAGTTATAATCACATGTCTATCGTACAACTCAGGATATCACAGAGATACAGACACAATATAAACACAGTGAAATCACTATATATCTACACGCTGAAGCCTCCTGCTCCAAATCTCCTCCAGAATTCGTCAAAGCTAACTTGAATCCCTTGACTACTCCTAAAAATTTGAGTACCCAAGAGTTTAATAAAACAGAAAATAAACACTTGGGTCAGACATGGGTCTGGTGTGAGTAAATGGTTAAAGTTGCTTAACTTTGTAAAACCTTTGGAAACAAAAGGTATCTCGTAAGACTTCCCACACATAAACACGGAAAAGTTATTACCTTACGATAACCAAAACATTTGATAGGAAATCCAGTTATATTATAATAAGGTCTAGGATTTTCAAATAAATAGTCACATAGCTGAAATTGTTACATGATTAAATTCCAGCATACTAGCCACAAAGTGGGTTATACAATCAAGTCCGAGATCACTTATTGGAGTTTGGATTCCATACAATGGCAGGGCTACTGGGTACCGCCCGTCACAATACATGGCCTAGACCGACGTACCGAGGATCCCTCCCGACCCCCTGCAACACAAAGCCGGAGCTACCCCTTACTGGATAGTTCGAATAAGACAACCCCGCGGTTGTAGCTAGCAACCGCCCACACAGCCGAAAAAAAAGGAACTCTGGACAGGGGAAAATGTTATCCTACTTGGGTGCTACCCACTTAACCTTGCATGCACCTCCCCTGTTTTAGCCATTCCCGGTTGATGAGGCTTAAGGCTACGATTACCTTTAAAGAACACATCTTGGAATGCTCATCGTCCTCCATTAACGATGGTCTGATTGCATTCAATCCATACAAGTTCGTTCCGGGTTCGAACGAAACCGAAGGCATTATCTCGTTACACTCATTTTGGAATCACCCTCAGAGTTAACGACAATAACCCTTGCATTCTGAAAATCCATCTCGATTTTCACCTTGAGATTCCACGACCTATCGTTTAACTTGGATCGATGTGGTTTTCGGATAATCAAAACTGATATCCAATCCCGGTCTCATCGAAATCCAAACGTATCTTAAAGGCCAAGTTGTTTAAGGTTTAAACAATTTAATTCAATACAATTCAATACTTTGAATTCACATAGCATTAACACAGATAAATATCACACATTTATCACAGCCATATCCAATATCACATCACAGAATAACATAGATTATAATTCAATAGATATCAATCAATCCAGACATTCTACTCAAACAATCATCCACAAGCAAGAATTATTAATCCATATTATAATTAACTTAAATTAAATTAATTACTTAAGAATTAATCCCCTAACCCTGCTTAATCAATCATTAATTAATTACAATCTTTTAATTAATTAATCATTCCTTAGTTACCTTATAAACCAATTAATTAATCTTTAATTATAGATTAATTATTCTTTAATAGTTAATTAATAGACCTTAATTATTAATTAATATCCCTTAATAACAAATTAATCAATCCTTAATTATCAGTTGATTAATCCTTAATTACCATTTAATTTACCTCTAATTACTTAATTAATTAATCTCTAATTACTAAATTAATCAATCTCTAATCATTAATTAATCAATCTTAATCATATAATTAATTCATCTCTAATCATTAATTAATCAAATCTTAATTACTTAATTAATAATCCTTAATTACCATTAGTTAACCTTTAATTAATTAATTATAATCCTCAATTATAAATTAATTAATTCTTAATCATTAGTTAATTAAATTAATTAATTTCTCTTAATTAATCTCTTAATTACTCCTTTATCCTTAATTAATTAAATTAATTAGTTATACTTAAATTTTCTTAATTAACATAATTAATCTCAAATCATTAAAACCTTAATTATCCTTAAGATAAACCATTATCTTAATTAATGACTTAATTATCATTAAAAACATTTTTTATCTTTATAATTAACTTCCTTAATTAAATCATTTAATTTAGTTTTGAAATAAAATAAACATCTAACTTGATAAATTAAAGTTACCAAATCATAGCTTCCTTTAAATACTTAAAACATTATCAAGTAATAGTTTAAAACTAGTTTCAATTTAAAAACTTGCTTTTATAAAAACCTTTAAAATTTTATTTCTAACTTAAGTTTTAAAATAACTTTAAATTTCACTTAACAAAATTTAAATTAAACAAATTTCAAACTTCTTAATCAAATGTTAAAGAAAACAATTATTATATATAAATTAATTTATATAAGAAAGTTTAAAACTAAATTTATTTTTAAATTTCAAAAACCTTGTTTTATAAAAACCTTTAAAAACTACTTACACTCACGTACACGAGAACCAACTCGAGTCCATCATTTTTCCTACCCGAGCACTCCTTCGAGTCGACCACGAACCTAAACACCCAGACACGAAAACAACGCCGTGTACGTGCACAGCTCCACCATGCCGTCGCGACCACCGACAACACCTTCCGCACGTTGACGTTCAGCCCTCCAATCGATTCCGACCTTCAATCCATCGCCACGAAGCCCAAAACAAAATCGAGCATCTCCAGTCAAAACTGGAAACTCAACATCATCAAAAACCAACCTCGCCAAAGCCATTCCGACCACCGGACTCTCCAATCTCCGGCCACAGCATCGTCAACCTCCACGCTACTACCTCCCAAGCCCAGGTGAAGCTCGATCACCCAGAGACACCTCACCATCAATAATTCTAACCTTGACCACTTTTGGGTTTTAAACCCTAGTCCTAACCACCGCCGATGCCATGACCATCTATCAACACTTCTACCATTTTTCCTGGCCTCGACAACTCCCCAGCCACCTCCAAACGAAACCCCGATCACCCTAGATCCTCCGGCCATCAGAATTTGCTCCAAACCCATATTCTGGTCATCACCAAAATGCACACTCGATACAAATCTAAAAATTGTGATTTTCTTCTTAAAAATCATATTTTTCAAGATCGATTCAAGTTATATACTTGAATCAGCAATTTACAACATTTGATTTTAACATGTTATTAAAACTGCTGCTATAATATCTTGATTCCAGTAGATTTTCAAACCTATTATGCTTGAACATATTTTTAAAACTTAGATTGGGTTTAAACTAACTTATCTTGTTTGAATCTCAATGTCTAACAGAGATCAGATAAAAAGATTTTGGATTTTGATCAAAACTTTAAGCTTTGAACTAAGAACAGAGATGTTCACATACAACAGACATGCACACTTCATATATACAGAGACTTTACTTATATACATACATGCAAAGCAGACTTATTCACAGAAATTCACATGCAACAGATATTTATTAACTTAGGCTTTTTAAGTAAATGTTTACTCACAGTTTAAAAAGGCAGAGGCTTGAAAAACTGGAATTTGAAAACTGAAGCTTTTAAAACTGGAGCTTTGAATTGCTTTGATTTCTTTTGAAACTGAAAAGCTTTGTAAAATGAACTGGAATGCTTAGTTAATTCAGATTGAAGCTTGTTTGCTGATCTTTTATTACAGGCTTTTACTTGAGAAGATTTAAATTTAAAACAGAGATGAATTTTGGCTTACAGGCTTTTGAAAAATGGTTTACAGGTTTGATTATGAACTTGAGTTGTTTTGATTTTGAGTTTGAGAATGTTTTCAGTGTTTTGATTCTTGTGGATTCTCTGGTTTGAGAAGGGTTTTACAGATTTTTTTCTTGCTTTTGAAAATGTGAAAATAAGAAAAGAAATAGAAGAGAGGGAATGTATATTTATATAATGTAAATTATGATTTATTAAAATTAAAGAAAAAGAAAACAAAAAGAATGACACTTGTTTAAATGTTAACATTTGTCATTACCATATTTTAATTTCATTACACATGTATTCACAAGTATTAATAATCTAACACTTGTAATTATTCATGTTTAATAAATTTTAAAATGATTTAAAAGCTTTTAAATTAAATTTCCTAATTAATAAGTACATTTCTAATTTATAAATGCTTTTCTAAATTTATATAAATAAATTTCTTTTAAAGAAAATATTATAAAACAAATTATATACTAATAAAAACCTTATTCATATATTTTATATCCAAAATATTTTTAAAATATATATCCTTTAAATTCAAATTTAAATCCAATATTCAAATTCAAATTTCAAATTTAAAAATCCAATTTAAAATCAACTCAAATATATATATATATATATATTAATTTTAAACAAACACATTATTAAATAATAATTCTATTTTAAAATCTATTTATATCTATATTTAAAAACATCACATTATTAATTATTGTTTGAAAACAACAATTTTAAATAATTAATAAAGGAGATTATCACATTTTAAACTGCTTGAAATTCCGGGATATCACAATAATTCACATACCTATTATGAAGATGCCTAAGTGAACCCCACCCTCCCTCCTTCGCTAGGAAGGAAAAGTCGATAAAAAGATTCCTAGTATAGACTTTATTGATGAACCACTAAAGTGTCCCTATCTTCAATAAGCATCCAGAAAAGTGTGGTTAACTCTGCGTTCTCCTTTAAACTCCTTCTCGATGAAGGTGAGATCTTTTTAAGAGCAAGGCTACTCGCTTCTCTTTAAAATCTTTTAATCATTTGGTATAACAAGAAGGCTCTTATACTTTTCAGATTGGGTGTTGCAGACTTCAACCAATTTATCTATTTAATAGTAGCACCTCCTTTACGTTCTTTAAAATTTCAAAGCTATATTTGTTACTTTTCCTTAGCTAAAATAGTAGATTTATTAACCAAGGCTAGTAGACAATTATAAGCGTTTAAAGATAGTAAACTTTATACCTGTACCACGAGAGCTTGTAAGGCAGAAACACAAATTTTCTCCTTGCTTAATTCTTTGCTAGCAGCTTGGGCATATTTTGCTATAGTGTCTTTCTGAGAAGTATTAAGAGGTTTGGGAAAATTAGGAACATCTACATCACAAGCAGATGGGCCCAAGCCATGGCCATCTAACCCATTACCACTACTTCTTGGTCCCTTAGGGTCTTAGTTGCCATCAACCCCATCCTTACCAAAATCATTATCATCGTCATTGCCATCAGTGTCATCTTTATCACCATCCCCTATGTCATCCTCAACCCTGACTTCATCGGGCAAAGGATCATCAAAAAATTAGCAATTCCCAAGGATTGATGGCATCCTCTTTTAGGAATTCAACTTACGATGACCCAAGAACTCTTCATAGTTTAAGGTCGAACTTCCTCTTGAATTTTTCATTTATTGTTGGTAGTGAAGAGAAGTCTAACTCTGGATAGCAGTCTATATTATCATAATATGCGATGAAGTAGGTATCCTCACAACACTTCCCTTTAATATAAGGAAGGGCTTGGTCTATAAAGAAAGAAACCTTCTTTTTAGCATCCTTAATTATGTTATTTGTATAAACAAGCACAACTTCTTTGATTTCTAGACTATCCTTCAGAGTTGTAGCTTGCGCGGCCATTTGGGTATATTCAACTTGGGCCCATTCAAGTTTCTTTTCTAGCAGGTTCACCCTTTCCTCAGCTAATAGCCTCATTCTCCTTTCTTCATCCAAGTCAGAGACAAGTTTATTCTTTTCATTTGTAACCTCATCTCTCTTTGCTGTAACTTTAAAGATTTGGCCCTCAATGAACTTAACTCTATCCATAAATTATGAAACCTGCTCTTTAAAATTTGGAATTTGATCGACGGATTCATGAGAAGCTTGTTGAAGGAAAAAAATGCGCTTGACCACCTAAAATATATAAAAAATTATTATAGATAAAGGTATATAGAGCCAAAAACTGTATTTTCCAAACATGCCAAGATACGTACCGCAAGAAGCTATTGAAAGAGAATATGAAGATGGTCCCTAGAGAAAGTGGAAGGTAGTAGCGGCATTAGAAATGCAAAATTGGGGATTGGATGACTGAACAAACAAAGTCATCAAAACCTGAAGGGATAGGTTGTGCTACAGCACCAGAAGGAAGAGATTCAAGAGGAGGAAGGGTCAAGCCTAACTCCTAATACAAATGTAGTATGGCAGTTGTAGATGAAGGAATCGTAATGTTAATAACAAGATTCAAGGTGTGAGCAGTGTCTGTTTTGTTCTAAGTACTCTGATCTGACAAGCTTAATTCAAAAAAACTAGAGTCTTGGTCAAATGCCACCGTATCTGCATTCGTTTCCTCAATAGCAAGAAGTGTTTGATCTTCTCCAAATTTTGCCTTTTTAACTGGGGGAGGAATTGGAATACTAGAAAGATTGCCAGAGTTCATCTTTCTTTTACGACTCTCAATAGCCTTAATAGCATCAGCAATAGAATCCATAATGGGAGTAGCTTTGGTAGTCGCAGCTGAAGAAGTGGTAGAAGTTTTAACTTTCTTAGGCTTAGCAGCCGAGAGGATAAGAGTCAGATCTATGTCAAGAAAAGAATCATAAGATGATGATGTAAGAAACCTCATTTAAATTATAGTAAAAGATTAAGAGATTACCTAAAGAATTGCATATAATGGGGGAAGAAGGAGTAAAAGTGTTTTTGTTATAAACAACCAAAGCTTGTTTCCCATGAGCATCTTTCTTGATCATCGGGTGCTCCTCGAGCACTTTGTGACTTTTTAAGATCAAGGAATATTTTTGGAGGTTAGCTTCGGCCAAAAGCTTAAGCCTATCTCCTATATTTTAGGGAGCCAAGTACAAATCATTAGTGGCACTGGCAACAGAAGAATTCGTCCCTTCAGAAGAAGATCCTGGAAAAGAAAAACTATTATAAGAAGGTAGCATAATATGATATGGACACTAGAGAGAAAGCAACAAGTCTTGCTAGGAGTAGAGAAAGACCCCTAGACTCCAGTTATATGACTTTTAAAATAAAAGAACCGATTTTCCCAATCCTTGGCTCTATTGATCAAATTAATTATTAAGATCTTTGGATGAGGAAGAAGGCGATATATAGAACCGCTAGTTGTTTTCCCGTTCTAACAGGATTTAACAATGAATGAAGAGTTTCACCATCGAGAGAGTGGAGGTGAGCTTCCCTAGCCAGTCACTCAAGGCAGCTTAGATATGTATAAGAGTTGGGAAGCAACTGTATTGGAGCAATCCATAAATGATCCAAGAATCAAATGAAGAATTCTAAGAGGGGAAGGTAATCCAAATGCCAAAAATGGATATGAGTGAAAGGGAAGATTCCTTCCGGAGGATTATCTATCCTACCGGATGGGCCAGCTACCATAGCCGCTATGTTAGAAATGCCAAACTGCTGAAGGATGTTGTCTACTTCATTCTGGGTAGTAATGGAGGATTGTACAAGCCTGTAATCTCCTTTCTCCAAAGTAGGAGATTTCAAGCGTCCCTGAGAAGAAGAAGGTTTGGAATCTTTCTTGCCAGCCATTTGTCTACCAGATGATATTATACAAAGGTCAGGAAAGTATCATATATTGATGAAAATAAAAAGTACTTAAGAAAATGCTAAAGAAAAATTTAATTTTAAAAATGTATAACAAGATATCAAGTTCGTAGCTAGTTGACGATTCTCCAAATAGATATTGAATTTGTAACTAGTTATCAAGTTCATAATATGCCGAACTCATAACTAGTTATCGAGTTCATAATAAGATATCGAACTCATAAATGGTTAGAGAGTTCGTGACCATATGGAGATTCTTTAACCAGTTAATGAATTCATAACAAGTGTCAAACTCATAAATAGTCAATAATTCCATAACTAGTTGCATATTACTTGATTAGTTATCGAGTTCATAACAAAATACCAAACTCATAATTAGTTATCAAGCTTACAACTGGGTGTTGAGCCCATAGATAGCGAGTTCATAACCAATTGAAGGTTCTTTTTCATGACTAAATGACAAGCCTATAAAAGATATCAAATTCATAGCTAGAAAACAACTCTCTGAAGGTTTGTAGCATTAGCAACATGTTAACAGATCTCCAAAGGGTTGTCGATTTTGTAACTAGTTAATGATTGAATAAATAATTGTTGGATCCATAACTAGTTACGAGTCACTAGCTAGATATCAAATTTACAACTAGTTAGCAAGCCCCTAATAGGGTATCGAGTCTTCAAGTAGATGTTACTTTTTTAATGATTATCAAGACTACAGTAAATTATTGAGTTTCTAGAAGGTTATCAAGTCTATGATAATTATAAAAAATTCATGAATTATCAAGTTTCTGCTAATTATTAAGGTCATGCATTGCAAACCGTGTCTGAGTTTAAACACCAAATTCTCAAAATCATGACAGTGTTTGGATCCAATTGCTCATTAAACACAAACCGTTCATGGAAACTCGATTGTTGAAAGCCTAATTTTAAACCAAAAATCCCCTCTTTCAATCTTTAAATCAATTGAAAAGGGAAATCGAACCTTGAATCGAGTTTGAATACTCTAGGAATTAAATGCCTTTACTTGAAATTTCAATATTAAAAAGAGGAAAATTATAATTACAGTTTTAAGTTTTAGCTGTAGGTAGAGCTTCTAGAAGAATGGAAGATGGATATTTATAGGAGAAGAGAGAAATAATAGGTTACGTTGATTCCTATTCAAATGAAAGGATGATATTGAAATAGAACACTAATAGGCGGAAATGTAAAAAGTGAAATTATAATATGCTTCTTCCACACAGGAGGGTAAAAGTTACTACAAATATGTATGTCGAGCATCTAAAGAGAATATGCCAAGTTTTTGAATAACAAGAGATATCGAGCCTAATGAAAGTAAGGTTATCAAGTATTCAACACTTAACAAGGGATAGCGAACCTCATGTAATCACAAAAAAGTATGGAATGTCTAATAACAAAGGAATGTAAGGCCTCCACAATAAAAAGTGATGCCGATGCTTAAGTAATTAACAGGTATAGAAGAGGTGCCGAACCTCTAAGCATCTCGAACTCGAAGCAGTCAATAAGCAGAGAAGAAGTGTCGAGTCTTTAAAGGGTACAGAGTCTCTTCAACAATAAGTGTTATCGAGAATTTAACAAGTAATAAGTGATGTCGAACATTAACAATGAAAGAGGGTATCGAGTGCCTAATAGTAAGAAGGTATCGAATTTTTGAAAGGCAATGAAGATATCGTGCCAGTAAATATTTAGAGGTATCGGGTTTCTACAGCGTAAGGGTTGTCGAGCCTAAGGGTAATTCCGATATCAAAGGCAAATAGGGGGATGTCGAACCTCTACAGCACAGAGTGTTGTATAGTATATAACAAGGGGATGATGTTGAGCCACAAGAAGATGTCAAGCATTTAATCACAAGAGGGGGATATCGAAAACAAGCCTTTAATAAAGCAACAATTAGTGAGCCTTTGCAACAATAACTGTTGTAGAGAATCTGAAAAACAACAAGTAGTGTCGAGCTTTCACATGGATGAAGAATTCTTAAGGAATGACAAACTTTGACTCTAGCAAGGGGTTTTGAGCTTCTATAAGAAGAGTTACCACAACTCAAAAGATGTAAAGGATGTCAAGTTTCTACCACGGAGATTGTGTTGCAGAACTTAAGCAATAAAGTGATGTCGAATCTCAATAATGGGATGCCAAGATTACATCAAAGTAGCGCTATGGGAACCCTTGGATTCCAAGCTATGATATGCGTCACTCATCCCACATGGTTGAACCCCTATAAATAGACCTCCATCGACAACCAATATGGGGCGATTGATTCTTACTATATTTCTCAAATTTTAGAGTTGTAAATCCTAAATCAGATTAAGGAATTTTAGTGCCGATTGTATTCTTGTGAATTTTGCAAATATGGACTTGAGCATTCAACTTTGCATAGCATACTTCTCTTGTACTTGCCTAATTGGTTAATTGTGACAATGGACATGCATACGACTTATTTTTAACTTGAACTTGGACAATGAACATGCATATGACTTGCCTTTTAACTTGCATATACTTCTAAGCTTGTACAAGGCCGCTTAGCGCTTATTCAAACCAGCCATGACTTACCATGCATAATTGGTTAGCGAAGAAATTTGCTAACAGATACATAGAACTTGATGAGCATTGGACCTGATGCTAGTAATTTTTAGGAGAAGAAGAATCCCACTGTTAATTATGAGGTCGATTTGACTGGTCTTGAGGTGAAGGATAATGGAGTAATTGTTATATATGTGTCATAGTAGTAGCACGGAGGTTGTTTCTGGAAGTACAAACAACAAAAATTGAATGCATGTAGTTAATCTAGTTAACATTCTGGATCAGGCTATTGTTGAGGGTGCTGAAAATAATTCGGATGATGTTAATGTTGTTGTATTTAGAGCTAATAATTCAGATGAAGTTAGAGGGTTCGTGAACACTATGAGGCCAATGATTATGACTGGATATAGATCAAAGGCGAAAGAGGGTGCTAAGAAGGCTGAGGAGGATAGTGTGCAAATTTTGGAAGTTTAGAAGGAACCTATGCATGTGGCGGAAGTCAATGACAGTTCTTGTAACAACCTCCCTTTTCAACCCTCGGTTCCGACGTCCAAACCGACGCCAACACCCGAGAACCGAAAAAGATGAGTCGGTAGGGTAAGATTAAATATATACAACTATAGATATACTATGATATATATATATATATATATATATATATCGAATACTAAATACAATTCTAACTAACACCATCTATTTTTAGAGTCTCACAGCGAAATAAATAAAATATAGTACATAATCAATATCATAGTCACATCACCATAACATGTCTGAAATACCAAATACACACGTCTGAATAAGTACAGATACAACCCAAACATATAAATACAGAATCAAATCTAGGTACAATACTACTTTACACCATATATACAATACATCAATAAATCTCCATCTTTGATACCGTCTCATCTGTGAACTCCATTAACCTGGATATATGTATAAAAATGAATGTAGGAGTGGATCACACATAAATTTGGTGAGTGCTAAACTTTACTGTAACGACTCATAATTTAATCATTTTGAACTTGAATAGTTAATATGTTTTTAAATGATTAAATAATGGATTGTATATCTAGAATACAAATTTGGATAAAACGTCTCGAATGGATTTTTTAAACTGATGTAAAATGTTAGTTTAAAGATGGTTCGAGTTATAAGGCGGTTAGGGGTACCAATTTATTTAAGAATAAGTTTGCCTAATAAAACAGAATAGTATAATTACTTGCATAATAAAACAAGAAATAATTATTAACGTTGTCTAATAAAACAGAATAGTATAATTACTTGCCTAATAAAACAAGAGAGAATTATTAACCTTGCTTAATAAAACGGAATAGTATAATTACTTGCCTAATAAAACAGAATAGTATAATTACTTGCCTAATGAAACAAAATAGTATAATGATTATTATATTCCACGTGAATGGTTGCCATTGGACCAAAATCTGGTCGAATCAGGTTCTACCATGCGGATGGTTGCCATTGGACCAAAATCTGGTCGAATCATGTTAAGCCATAGTTGATAAGGAGGATTCCTGTTGGACCAAAATATGGTCGAATCAAATTAAACCATCAAGATGTTTTCTATTGGACCAAAATGTGATCGAATCAAATTAGGCCATCAAGATGTTTTCTATTAGACCAAAATGTGGTCGAATCAAATTAGGCCATAAGGCTGGTTTCTATTGGACCAAAATCTGGTCGAATCTGGTTAGGCTGTAGGAAATGACTAAAGTACCCTTCTCTTCACCTATAAATAGCCAAGTCCATATCTCATTTTAATTCATTCACAAACTAAAGACAAGAACTAAAATTCATTATCAAAGGTGAAGTATTCCAAGTCTCCATCAAAGCAAATAGGATGTGAGTATATTCCTTGTTTTCATAAGTTTAATGGGTATAACTTATTCTGTGAGTATATTCCTTGTTTTCATAAGTTTAGTGGGTATAACTTATTCTATGAGTATATTCCTTGTTTTCATAGTTTAGCGAGTATAACTTATTCTGTGAGTATATTCCTTATTTTCGTAGTTTAGTGGGTATAACTTATTCTGTGAGTATTATTTAATTATTTTATAGTGAGTGTAATCTTAATCTCGTTCCTTTTACTCATTCACATTTTAATAAATGTTGTGTTAACCATTGATTGTAAATTGTTAATAATAATGAGTCCATTATTATTCTTGTTTGGTTGTTTGATTTGTGCTCGGCCGGTTTATGAGCAATAACTTTGATGTTTAGTTAAAGGGAACTTAGACCACCTTTTAACTTAGGATTGACATTTAGTGACTTTTTGGTTAAAAGGAAATAACACCCCTTTTAGCTATCTCATTTGATTAAGAGGGAGCTTCAGCCCTCTTGGTCGTATTCTCCTTTAAAGATGATGGGTTTAAGTTATGATTTGAATGGAAGTTTTAAATCTTTATTTAAAGTATTTTAAAGGAGCTTCAAAATTTATATAATGATTTAAATGGTTTATTTATGGAAAGTAAGTAGTCCTATACTTGGCACTAAAAGCCGATGAGTAGATTGATCCTTTATCTGTGAGATCTGGAATCGAAGTGTCTAAGCAAGGCTAGGAGCAACCAGTGCCCTGACTTACCTGGCTTTGTTTCTGGGCGAGGGGTAGAGTAAGTCGAGAATATCGGAAACGTGACAAGTGTAGGAGATTTGATTTCCATAAATGATCTTTATAATTATAATGGAAAACATTCACATTTCTTATATACAATTGTTTTTGACCCATCTAAGTATGCTTTTGAAATATGAAATCCTCCCAAATGTTTTGTGAATATACTTATATCGATGAGATAAGTATATGGATATTTTCCAATTATTGAAAAAGTATAAGATTTAATTTCCATATACAATCGTTTTGTTTTCCCCGATAGTTGATATCTTGACTACTAATTTCGATACCCTTCTTCCTTTTATTTTTGTTTTGTCAATCAAGACGATTTGTTTCTCATCTAGAGCATTGATATCCTTTATCGGAAATGACTTAATAAAGAGCGAGTGGGGGCCAAGCTATGCGGGGTTGCTCCCATTAGGGTATTTTCACATCTACTCTAGATTGGTTTCGTTTGTATGCGCACGGAGATGTGAAATACTCGGATACTCGATAAGGTTGGCGAGGTCCGGCTTGGAGGTTTCCGAGAGCCATCGTAGTTCTCAAGTATATTTTCTAGAGGTATACTTTCGATAAGGGGGCGCACCCTCCTAGTCATTGTTGGAAAAATTCCTTTTCCTTATTTTTGATTCAAATCTTTGGATTGATTCTTTCTTAAATGCATCGGGAAGCGTCTTGTGCTCTTCGCGATGTTTAATTATTTGTGTCCTTTCTTTTATGCTTGGATGTTGTCCTTGTGAGGGGAAACCCATTCTGCGTTTTTGCGACGTGGTCTCACCGCTTATTTTGTGTGTTCTATTTTTTTATTTGGAGTTCACTCATACCAGACTTATTGTCTGACCCAAATTGTTTGTTTTCCCTAAACCCTCGGGTACTCATTTATATTTGAGTAGTCCTATAATGAAAGGTTTCTTTGGGCTCTTTTGAAGATGGTGGACGAGCAGGAGGCTCCTTATCTATCTAGTTATTTATTTCCGCTGTTATGAGATGTTAGTTCTATGTATGTATATTTAATGGCAAGTTGTTATAACTACCTAGACTGATAGTAGTACTTTTGTTTTAACTCTGATAACTCCATGTTGGGAGTAACCTTATGTACTGTCTTATTTTATGTTATATATTGAACCATTCCGTTGTGAAGATTATTGTTCTGTTCTTATATTTTACCCCATGATAACTCGTCTTTCACATACTTGGGCAACGACACATAAATACCATGGATGTATTAAGTGTCGTTCTCAGGGGTCAGAAAGGTGGGTCGTTACAGTTGGTATCAGAGCTTTGGTTGAGCGAACACCTTAGCCTGGTTGGGGTACAACTCATTAGAGATAGGGTAAGTGATGCCCTAGAATGAGTTAATCTTTAGAGAGCATATTTGTAATTTTTATAATAATAATATTTATCCTCTAAAGTTTAGTTTTAGATCCTTTGGTGTTATTTCCTTAAACCATTTTAATCCTATTTTTGTATTCTAAAGATACCTGTTATTTGTTCAGATAATAGAAAATGAATACAAGAAGAGGAGGAAGGAGAGGATCTGAAACTAGCATGGCTACCAATGGCAGGGTACCTAGAAATGCTACTATGTCAGTTGTAGATCCAGTAGAGGAAATGTTACCGCAAGTTCAGACCCCTATGAACTTTCCAGCTTTATGTAAGAATTTTACCACTTTGGGCGGGAAACCATTCTATGGGACTGAAGATATTCTTAGAGTGCAGATGTGGCTTCGAACTTGTGAAAGAATATTTGGAGATCTTCGGTTGGAGGATGCGGAGAAACGGCTGTTAGCATCGTGATAACTTCAAAAGTCGGCGATGGATTGGTGGGATTCAGAAACAGCTATTACTCTGGAGGGGGAGTTTTCTTGGGCCCAGTTCAAGGAAGTTTTTGAAGCACAGTTTATTCCAAAAGCCGGAAAAACTCAGTTGTTTAGAAGTTTCATTGACTTAAAGCAGGGTGATATGACTGTGTCGCAGTATGAGCATAAGTTCAATGCTTTGTCCCGTTTTGGATTTGGATTGATAGACACACCGCTTATGAAAAATGAAATGTTTGTGAATGGAATGCGACCAGAGTTCCATCATGAAATGACTAATCATCTTATGGGTACATTCACCGAAATTATTAGCATGGCTTTGAGGTTTGAGGCTCTTGATATTAAGGAAGGAGTCCAGAAGGGTGTAGTACTAGCAATAAGTGCCAAGCCTTTATCAGTTATACCAGTTGAAGGAAAGCCAAACTTCAAGCGTAAGTTTAAGGGAAAGATGCAGGGTGCAGGGAAGAAACCCGAAGATGGCACTCCAACACAGAAGAAGCAGACCAACTTGGCCAACATTCTTTGTTTCAAGTGCAAGAAGATGGGTCACTTTGCAAATCATTGCCCAATTGCCACATGTTTTAATTGTGGCCAGCCAGGATATATGAAGAATGAGTGCCCTTTTCCTAAAAAGGGATCTCAAGGACAGACTTTTACCATTAAAGAGATACCATCCACTTCTTCAGATCAAAAAGGGAAGCAAGTGTTACAAGGTACATTATCCATCTACGATATTCCTGTAAGAGTGCTATTTGATAGAGGAGCTTCCCATTGTTTTATTTCTTATGATCTAATGGACAAACTAAACCTTAAATATGTTATCATAAGTAATCCTCTTTGTGTCTCAAACCCAATTGGAGGTCCGACAAATCTTGACACTGTGTGTCTAAATGTACCTATTTCTTATCGAAATCATCTCTTTCCTTTTGACTTGTTTGTTCTTGGGTTTATGGATTTTGGAGTGTTGCTGGGAATGGATTGGTTATCTAAGTTTAAAGCTATCTTGGATTGTGGTAGAAGGCTCGTTAGAGTTGGTGATGTAGGAGATGTTGGTGTTGATATTAGTTGTGAAGAGCCTAAGAAGTTACTGAGCAGTTTTCTCTATTCACTCGAAGTGGCTAAAGCGGAGCTAGGAGATGTGCCAGTTGTTCGAGATTTCACAGATATTTTTGACGAGGTGCAAGGTTTACCTCCTCACCATGAAGTCGAGTTCCGTATTGATTTGGTTCCGGGAACTAGACCTATTGTACAACCCTTACGAAGGATGGCTCCAAAAGAGAAGAGGGAGTTAGAAAGGCAGACTTATGATTTGTTGCAGAAGGGCTTGATCCGACGTAGTACCTCGAGTTGGGGATCGCCAGTCGTCTTTGTTACAAAGGCGTACGGTTCTCTAAGGTTATGCGTAGACTATCGGGAGTTGAACAAAAGGACTATCAAGAATAAATATCCTTTGCCAAGGATCGACGATATGTTTGACCAACTCCAGGGTGCTCGGATATTTTCTCAATTAGATCTTGCCACCGGTTTCCACTAATTAAGAGTGGCAGAGGAGAGTGTTCTCTTAACAGCTTTTCGAACTCCTGAAAATTTCTACGAGTGGTTAGATATGCCGTTTGGATTGACTAATGCACCCGCTTATTTTGTGGACTTAATGAATCGAGTATTTTGAGATATTATTAATAAATTTGTTCTCGTCTTTATTGATGACATTCTTATCTATTCCAAGACAGAGGAGGAACACAAATATCATCTCCATGTCATACTCGATACCTTAAGAAGACATGTGTTGAAGACTAAGTTTTCCAAGTGCCATTTCCAGAAATCTGAAGTTAGGTTTTTAGGGCATGTTATTTCAGGAGAAGGCATATCGGTGGACCCAGCTAAAGTTGTGGCGGTTCAAGACTGGAAGAAGCCCGAAAGTGCGACGGAAGTTAGAAGTTTCTTGGGATTGGCCGGTTTCTACCGTAGGTTTATCAAGGACTTCTCGAAGGTTGCTTCTCGTCTGACGAAGTTAACAAAGAAATATGTTAAGTTTGTTTGGACTTCTAAGTGTGGTCAAGCATTCAACGAATTGAAAGAGAAGTTGACTAGCGCTCCTATATTAACCATTCCAAATGGGAGCGAAGGTTTAACCGTGTATATAGATGCTTGTGGAATCGGATTGGGAGCAGTTCTGATGCAGCATGGGAAAGTTATTGCCTATGTGAGTCGACAGCTAAAGCTGCATGAAAAAAATTATGCTACACACAATTTGGAACTTTTAGCTATTGTCTTCGCACTAAAGATGTGGAGATGTTATCTTTTGGGTGAAATGTTCGAGTTATACACGGACCACAAATCCTTAAAATACTTTTTTACCCAGAAAGATTTGAATTTGAGGCAGCAGAGATAGCTGGAGTTTCTCACCTCTTATGATCTAGAGGTTCTTTATACCCCTGGAAAAGAAAATGTCGTTGCTGATGCATTGAGTAGGAATGTAGCAATGCTTGCAAATATAGAAGTTAAGCCAGTATTATTAGAGAGAATTGCATCCAGTCAAGAGACAGATCCTATTTTAGCTCGACTTAAGAAGGATGTTAAAGAAGGTGTTGTTTCTAGCTTTGAGATTGATCTCCGGGGCATATTGAAAATGAATGGGCGTATTTTTGTTCCAGACTTTGATGGACTTAGGCAAGAAGTGTTAGTTGAATGCCACCATTCAAAGTTATCTTTTCATCCAGGAGTGACCAAGATGTTCAAAGATATGAAGAGGGTATTCTGGTGGAAGGGAATGAAGCGAGATATTTCAATCTTTGTGAGTCGTTGCGCAAACTGCCAGCAGATTAAGAGTGACCAGTAGAAGACAGCTGGATTGCTTCAGCCACTTGAGATCCCAAAGTGGAAGTGGGAGCAGATCTCTATGGACTTTATTGACGGGCTTCCTAGATTAAGAAGAGGTAACGATGGCACTTGGGTTATAGTCGATCGACTAACCAAGAGTGCCCATTTCATTCCTGTTAAGCTGACTAGGACTACTACGAGTCTGGCGAGTTTGTATGTGAAGGAGATTGTGAGACTCCATGGGATTCCTCGTAGTATTGTAAGTGACTGAGACCCGATATTCACTAGTAGGTTCTGGGAGGGACTGCAGACTGCTTTAGGGACTGAGCTAAGTCTAAGTACAGCTTACCATCCCCAAACAGATGGGCAGACAGAGAGAGTGAATCAGATCTTGGAATATTTATTGCGAGCATGCATTCTAGACTTCGGGGGTTCTTGGGAAGATCATTTACCCTAAGTCGAATTCACTTATAACAACAACTATCAAGCAAGCATTGGTATGGCCCCTTTCGAAGCTCTTTATGGTCGTCCATGTCGTTCTCCTTCGTGTTGGGTTGAATCTGGAGATAGACTTATTATTGGACCCGACATAATCTTAGAAGCCAATGAGAAGGTAGCTGATATTAGAGGAAAGATGAAGGAAGCGCAAGATCGGCAAAAGTGTTATGTAGATCAAAGGCATAGAGATCTAGAGTTCTTAGTCGGGGACTTGGTATTTGTAAAAGTCTCTCCTCTGAGAAGTGTCGTGAGGTTTGGGAAGACAGGGAAGTTAGCCCCTTGATATATTGGCCCTTTTCCCATACTGGACCGGATTGGTAAACTTGCATATAAAGTGGAGTTACCAGATCGACTATCAGATGTGCACAACGTATTTCACGTATCTCATTGACGTAAGTATGTACATGACCCTTTGATGATAGTAGAACCAGGACAACAAGTTGATTTGGAGGTTCAGCCTAACCTAACCATTCTTAGGCAGCCTATTCGTATTGTTGCTCGAGATATAAAGCGATTAAGGAAGAAGGTTGTGAATCTTGTTAAGGTTCAATGGAGTGGAGATGTTAGAGATTGTACTTGGGAAACTAAGGACTATATTAGGGATTCTTATCCCGAGTTGATGTAGTTGTTGTTTGTATTTTGTTGTTACTTTTTTGTTTACTCACCAATTGTGTTAAGGTCACTTTCCTTGTATCTTTGTGTGGTATATATGATGTAACGACCCAGAATTTTGAAAAATTTAAATTGAAAATATTTAATTGATTTTGAATATTTGAATGATGGTTTGACTTGAATTTCAAATTATCAGAATGAATTGGCGATTAAATAATAAAATTTAATCTATTGAAAGTTGAATAGTAATTTAAATCTTCAGTTTTAAGCTGATTAAAAATATTTCAAAAGCTTGTAAAATTCATACTGATAACACTGAAGATAATAGAAGCTTTAGAATTTAATTTCAAACTGTTTTGTTCAGTTTTGAAATTTTATCGTTCGAATCGATATTTGAAAAATAGCGTTCCGGGGCACAGTCTCGGAATTCGACGAAACCAGTTCCATTGGATCCGTAATATAGAATTATTATCGGATTTCAAATTTCGTATTTATCGGAGTTGTTATGTGAGCGTACGACATATATACGCATTGAAATTTTAAAACGAATTTGATTTAAATTTAAAATTTTAAATTGGTCACGACAGCACGTTTAGTTCCTTAAATTACGCCTAAAATCACGAAGAAATCGTGCAAAGCATGGTCACGTACATTTTTCTCTCGATTCAAAATCAAAAAACTCATGTTCAAAACTATGGCCGAGCAAACCAATCTTTCCCCTTATCAGAAACGAAATCAAAATAATGCCGAGCCTTCATCTCTACATTATTCAATTTCCTCTCCTCTTCCGTTTTCAAGCGCAAAAAGAAAAATAAAATCAAATCAATTAATAGCTTCAAATCGAATCGAACCGGAAGGAGGGGTTTCACGCGAGCACTCGGATGGAGTGCGGTCATCTGAAATGGCCAGTGGGAATCGCGATCGTGGTGTTCGATTTCGAGAAGGAAGGGGAGCGACGACCTCGCGATCGCGTGTTGTGGCATGGAGTTGTTCTCGATGGCGAGGGAGGATGCTCGAAAATGAGAAGTCAAATTCACGTACGAAGTGGGAAGCTCGAATCTCGATAGATGTGGCAGCAGTCAAGAGTCGCGACTGCGACTCAGAGGGGGGATCGACGTCACGCGGTCAGGCTCACGTGTGTTTCGACCAATGAAGGCTGGCGGTGTCAATGTGCAGGTAGCTATCGATTTCGATTTAATTTACATACGTATGAATATATATATATATATATATACAGGAAGAAAATAAAACAGTAAAACAGAAAATGATGGATACGCATTTTAATTTTTAAAACAGTAAGGCATATATGTGTATTTGTTCTTATAAATGTATAAGTGAATTTACAGTAAAGTCCTAAACTGCTTTATTTTTGAATTTAATTTAAAAAGTATATATATGTAAATTTGAAAAAAAAAGGAAATTTATTTTTGTTATCAAGAAAATTATTTTTAAAGGAAAGTTAGTTTGAAATTGAAATGCTTAGTTAAATAAATTTATTTAAAAAGAAATTTGGTTAAAAATAAAATTCGTTGGATAATTAAAATTACCAAATGAAAATTTGTTATTCGATTAATTCGAATAGTAATAAAATTGTATAATGTTTATACAAGGTATAAATCAAGAAAATCGAGTCAAGAATGGAAAATGGATTGCAAAATTTAAAGCTAAGGTGATATCTTCTCACTCAAATTGATATTGCAGTTATTGATGATTGGCTGTTTGGATTTATGATATTAGATATAGTAGGATATATCTATATATAGCAATATATATATTGGCATATGTATATATTGCAGTTATGATTTCCCGCATTATATAGCGGGTGAGACCCTATTGCGCCGCATAATAGCGAATAATGATATTTTTATAAATCCCATATACCGCGGTATTCCACCTCGAAGTGGAATTGGTATTGTGCTAACGTCTATGGATGCAGGGAAACAGGATAGAGGGATCCAACTGGATTCCTCAACTATAATGATTTATTTACAGATATTTGTTGTATATTCTGTTATCATATGATGATATATGATGTTTGTTGTCGTGATTGACTAATTTGTGTGTTGTATCATCGGATCCATTTTTGAAGTTTAAAAATAACGATTTTGATTTTTAAGGGATTTTTAAAGCGATTTTTGAGATTTTACGTTTTATTTAATTTTTGAATTGATTTATTTTAAATAAATAAACGTTCAAATTTTAAAGTTATAAAAATTATGATTTTTGTGAAATATAACCGAAAGGTGATTTTTGAAATAAATAGTTAAGAAATTTATAAAATGGTTTAAATTTGGATTTTTGAATTATTAAAAACGATGTATATAAAAGATTTACAAAATTGATATTTATAAATTTAAAATATTAGGATTATTAAACGAGTTTTTATAAGTGTTAAAATGAAGTATAAGTGGATTTCATAAGTGAACGAAATTTTATATTTATAAATTGTGAAGTTACAAAATAAATAGATTTTGTAAACAAAAGATTTATAAGTAATTTATTTATAAATCGGATTTCGGCATTTTAATTGAGATTTTTGAATAAGTATGAATGGTTCATAGATGAGATTTATAAAATTGATATTTATAAATCAAAACAATGGAATTATAAAAGTAGTTCAGTTATTGTTGAAAATAAGGTTATAAATTAAATCTTATAAGTAATAAGATTTAAAATTTATGAAGTTTTAAAAGAACAATTTTTGTAAATAAATGAATTATAAGTATTTAACTTATAATATGGACTTTTGGTATATATATTGAGTTATAAACTGAATTAGTCATTAAAGGAGATTTATAAATCGAAGTTGTTATAGAATAGAAATAGAATTTATAAACGTTGTTTTATAAATCCGAAAATCAATCAAATTTGATGAATGTAATATAGAAGGTTATTAAGGGAATTTTATCCATGATTTTGGATAATGAATAAATTCTTGGAATAAAATGTGTAGAAAATATTGAAATCTGGTTAGTAAAGTATATTCACGATTTTGGACAGTGAATATATTATTAAATAAAATGGATATGTTTTGGGGAAGTGACATTAAAAAATGAAGTAATTGTTTTAAAAGATGTTTTAAAACGTGTTAAGTATCGAAAACATAGATTTCAACATTCATTGTTGAAATAGACGTTTTCGAGAAATAGAAGGAAATGGTGGACTATAACACTGTTGTTATAGTAAATGATTTCCGAAAGGAAGTATTTTATATAGTATTGGGATTTATATATCTATCTAAATTTCGAATCCCTATACTAGTGATTTTGAGTCGTCGTAACGATGTTTTACGTAACATTCGTTTTGACTCAAATAAAATTTGTGAAAGAGAATGATTTCCTTAAAGAATGAAATATATACTTAATTTTGATTTAAGTATATCGAATATTTTCAAATGTTGAAAATAAATAAGCTTTGTGAATTACTTATTATTAAATAAGTATGGAAATGCTTTTCCAATATGAAATGAAACGTTTTTGAGAATTTATCTTTGTAAAGATAAATTGAAAGTGAATATTTGAAATCAATTGAAAATCGTATATCAGTAGATATTTGAAATATAAATTCACTATGGAATTTATAAGGGAAAGGGAAATTGTTTTAGAAAAATAAACGTTGATTTATTTTTGAAGTGTGGAAATTTTATATCTAGTAAAGATATTTTGGAAAATAAATAATTTGGAAAATTATTTGGAATCTGATGATGTTGCGCATCTTTATTGATAGTTAAATAACCGACTATCAATAATTACCTTGAATGGGTATTTGTTGTGAATTGGATGAATTTGAATGCCACACTTATTTTTGAATAAGCGCTCACTATTCGGGTTAGCCAGGAAAGGACCTTGGGGTCGTATAACCCATTCCGAATATGTGATATGTCGTAATGGATTGCATTTGATGACCGATGTTGAAGACCGGATATTTTTGAAAACGGAAAGATTACCGTCGAGTTACTCTACATCGGCTGATCTCCGATATAGAGGTTTTATCACCCTTAGTGACGGAAAGTCCGGATGTGATTAGAAAATTATCCGGATTTGCAAGGGCTTCGTGAGAAGTGCCTTCGGTTCTGTTCGATCCCGGAACAGACTTGTATGGTTGTATGTCTGACGTTACAAATTGAGATATAAAGCTGGTTTCTTTGAAATACATTTCTGTTGGTGGCAGAGAATTTATTCTCTTAGCTTAACACCCTTCTCTGAAACGTACGAGCTCAGAGGTTATGTAGTTGATGGTTACTAGTGATATACTCCCAATTTGGTAACGTGACATGCTGAGTGTTGCTATGAAATGATCATTGTCTGATCATTTGTGATATGATCATTTGTTTGATCATTTATCTTTGTGATCATTACTTTGATCATTTGTTTGACCCGAAGCACGGCTTTGTGAAAAGCATAGCTTTGTGGACGAGACTTCGTCGGACCTCACACTCCGGAAATGGTCAAAATAGGAAGGATGCGGCAAGGTTCTAGGGAGTAGCGCCCCTTAGTGTATGTCATTCCTTCTGGATAGAGGTGGTATCATGGTATGGAGCCCAGATATTTAACCTATGTTGTTGCTGCAATATTATTCTTATGTGGTTGTTGGAAATCGAGGATCCTCGGGAAGATCGGTTATGATCGGGGCATGGCATACGCGTGTCAGTAGTTACCTATTTTTGCAGAGGTAACCCGGCCTTGTGTTGGTAGAGATCTAACCGTAATGTTAGGTTATTTCTCGGGACGTCTTTCCAGAGGCGTTTCCATGTGGCAATGGGAAGTTCCTTGGCCTGACCATTTGTTGGAAATCCAAAGAAACAATACGAGACTTGTACAGTTTTAGTTGTATTACCTGCCATGGAATGTGGCGGTAACCTGCTATTGAACATGGTAGCTATAGTAGGCATACGATACTGGTCGTATGTTGGCTAAGATTAATATTATACTTTCGAAATGTTTTCTACACTATGCACTAATAATAATATAAAAAAGGATTTGATTTTGCGTAGTAAGCATCTTTGACTATCATAAGAAGAAATCTCCTCCAATTCTGCGTTTGCATTGTGTGTGTGGCGGGAGGTCTTATGGTAGTTTCATTTTCCAAAAGCATTGCGAATCTATTTTATTTTCTTTGTGAAAAATAACTGTTTTTACGATCTCACACCAGTCACCATGACTGACTCGGAGTTTATTTTTTCCCTTCTAAACTCTGGGTGCCCATTATTTTCCACACGGGCAGCCTAGAGTTATGTTATCAGGATATTCTGGATATTCTGGAGCTTTGGAAGCTAGTTGGATGGCGAAACGTACATCCGTACTTGTTTATTTATTCCGCTGTGTATTCTGTATGAGGACAAGTTTATATAACTGTCCATTGTTGTATTGAGTTGTATATTGACTTTGATTGATGTATGTATAAACTGATATAGTTCTTTGTTATAAAAGACTAGTGATTATCTATTATATATTGTTCCGCTGCGATATGTGAGATTCTGATATTGTTTCTGTTTTTGATGTTGTTCTGTTCTTCTTTCTTTTTCTTCTACCTCTTCTTTTAAACCCTAAGAATTCAGTTTTTCGGCATTCGTTTGCTCGGCAGTTGATACAGTGGACGTATCGATGTCGATTTTCGGAAGTCGAAGAATCGGGACCTTACATATGATATCATTTGGGTTTCTTTGATATCAAGAGTTTATCTGATTAATTTCAAGGACGAAATTTCCTTTAAGGAGGGGAGGATGTAACGACCCATAATTTAATCACTTTGAACTTGAATAGTTAATATGTTTTTAAATGATTAAATAATGGGTTGTATATCTAGAATAAAAATTTGGATAAAACGTCTTGAATGGATTTTTTAAACTGATGTAAAATGTTAGTTTAAAGATGGTTCGAGTTATAAGGCGGTTAGGGGTACCAATTTATTTAAGAATAAGTTTGCCTAATAAAAAAGAATAGTATAATTACTTACCTAATAAAACAAGAAATAATTATTAACGCTGCCTAATAAAACAGAATAGTATAATTACTTGCCTAATAAAACAAGAGAGAATTATTAACCTTGCCTAATAAAACGGAATAGTATAATTACTTGCCTAATAAAACAGAATAGTATAATTACTTGCTTAATGAAACAAAATAGTATAATGATTATTATATTCCACGCGGATGGTTGCCATTGGACCAAAATATGGTCGAATCAGGTTCTGCCATGCGGATGGTTGCCATTGGACCAAAATCTGGTCGAATCATGTTATGCCATAGTTGATAAGGAGGATTCCTATTGGACCAAAATATGGTCGAATCAAATTAAGCCATCAAGATGTTTTCTATTGGACCAAAATGTGGTCGAATCAAATTAGGCCATCAAGATGTTTTCTATTGGACCAAAATATGGTCGAATCAAATTAGGCCAAAAGGATGGTTTCTATTGGACCAAAATCTGGTCGAATCTGGTTAGGCTGTAGGAAATGACTAAAGTACCCTTCTCTTCACCTATAAATAGCCAAGTCCATATCTCATTTTATTCATTCACAAACTAAAGAAAAGAACTAAAATTCATTATCAAAGGTGAAGTATTCCAAGTCTCCATCAAAGCAAATAGGATGTGAGTATATTCCTTGTTTTCATAAGTTTAATCGGTATAACTTATTCTGTGAGTATATTCCTTGTTTTCATAAGTTTAATGGGTATAAGTTATTCTGTGAGTATATTCCTTGCTTTCATAGTATACCGAGTATAACTTATTCTATGAGTATATTCCTTGCTTTCGTAGTTTAGCGAGTATAACTTATTCTGTGAGTATATTCCTTATTTTCATAGTTTAGTGGGTATAACTTATTCTGTGAGTATTATTTAATTATTTTACAGTGAGTGTAATCTTAATCTCGTTCCTTTTACTCATTCACATTTTAATAAATGTTGTGTTAACCATTGATTGTAAATTGTTAATAATAATGAGTCCGTTATTATTCTTGTTTGGTTGTTTGATTTGTGCTCGACCAGTTTATGAGCAATAACTTTGATGTTTAGTTAAAGGGAACTTACACCACCTTTTAACTTAAGATTGACATTTAGTGACTTTTTGGTTAAAAGGAAATAACACCCCTTTTAGCTATCTCATTTGATTAAGAGGGAGCTCAGCCCTCTTGGTCGTATTCTCCTTTAAAGATGATGGGTTTAAGTTATGATTTGAACGGAAGTTTTAAATCTTTATTTAAAGTATTTTAAAGGAGCTTCAAAATTTATATAATGATTTAAATGGGTTATTTATGGAAAGTAAGTAGTTCTATACTTAGCACTAAAAGCCGATGAGTAGATTGATCCTCTATCTGTGAGATCTGGAACTGAAGTGTCTAGGCAAGGCTAGGAGCAACCAGTGCCCTGACTTACCTGGCTTTGTTTCTGGGCGAGGGGTAGAGTAAGTCGAGAATATCGGAAACGTGAAAAGTGTATGAGATTTGATTTCCATAAATGATCTTTATAATTATAATGGAAAACATTCACATTTCTTATATACAATTGTTTTTGACCCATCTAAGTATGCTTTTGAAATATGAAATCCTCCCATATGTTTTGTGAATATACTTATATCGATGAGATAAGTATATGGATATTTTCCAATTATTGAAAAAGTATAAGATTTAATTTCCATATATGATCGTTTTGTTATCCCCGACAGTTGATATCTTGGCTATCAATTTCAATACCCTTCTTCCTTTTATTTTTGTTTCGTCAATCTATGACGATTTGTTTCTCATTTAGAGCATTGATATCCTTTATCGGAAATGACTAAATAAAGAGTGAGTGGGGGCCAAGCTATGTGGGGTTGCTCCCATTAGGGTATTTTCACATCTACTCTAGATTGGTTTTGTTTGTATGGGCACGGAGATGTGAAATATTCGGATACTCGGTAAGGTTGGCGGGGTCCGGCTTGGAGGTTTCGGAGAGCCATCGTAGTTCTTAAGTTTATTTTCTAAAGGTATACTTTCGATAAGGGGGGCACACCCTCCTAGTCATTGTTGGAAAAAATCCTTTTCCTTATTTTTGATTCAAATCTTTGGATTGATTCTTTCTTAACTACATCGGGAAGCGTCTTGCCCTCTCGCGATGTTTAATTATTTGTGTCCATTCTTTTATGCTTGGATGTTGTCCTTGTGAGGGGAAACCCGTTCTGTGTTTTTACGACGTGGTCTCACCGCTTATTTTGTGTGTTCTAATTTTTTATTTGGAGTTTACTCATACCGGACTTATTGTCTGACCCGAATTGTTTGTTTTCCCTAAACCCTCGGGTACTCATTTATATTTGAGTAGTCCGAAAATGACAGGTTTCTTTGGGCTCTTTTGAAGATGGTGGACGAGCAGGAGGCTCCTTATCTATCTAGTTATTTATTTCCACTGTTATGAGATGTTAGCTCTATGTATGTATATTTAAAGGCAGGTTGTTATAACTACCTAGACTGATAGTAGTACTTTTGTTGTAACTCTGATAACTCCATGTTGGGAGTAACCTTATGTACTGTCTTATTTTATGTTATATATTTAACCGTTCCGTTGTGAAGATTATTGTTCTGTTCTTATATTTTACCCCATGACAACTCGTCTTTCTGATACTTGGGCAACGGCACATGAATACCGTGGATGTATTAAGTGTCGTTCTCGGGGGTCGGAAAGGCGGGTCGTCACATTTACTCTACGTATACTATAAAATTAATACCATAACATGATATGAGTCTATCTTCCGGCCATCATATGTTCTTTCGCCATGTCATACCGAATTGTCATACCCATATAGTCATGTCATATCATATTTATACGGACTCATGCTTTGGTCCGATCTAATGCCTTACAGAGTCACCTATTTATCCATCGCCATATAATCGCATACAAGACTCACTTCCCTAGACCAACCATAGCCTATAGGTTTGCCTATTGTCCTCGTGCTACCTAATTGGACTCACGCCTTGGTCTACCCATAGCCTACAAAGTCACTTAACATCCACCTCCTCCACCTGGCCCGCCGAAGCACTATAAGGGAGCAAATCATCATTCCTGGACAACCTACTAGTGTCACAGGACTGTATTCGCGTCACATCCACATTTTGGGGGCATCTATCCTACGTTCCATACTCGTTTCTGTCCACGTTCACCATTGCATCACAATATCATATCACGATGCATATATACATATATTTATATTCTCTTCACACAATAACCAAACCATCCATATTTCCATTCATTTCATAACACCATCACCCCTTTTGTCACGTCCTAGATCACCTTCTAGAATATAAGACAAGACACGAATCAAATGTTATATTATTCATTTATAATGGTCCATTAGGCCTAGATTCAATCTGGCAAATTCATACATGCACTGGTGTACTGTTCTATGGCTACCGATCCACCAGTGTACATTTCTATTTCAGTTTTTAGTTTGGTTTTTTACGCTTTTTTGTTATTGTTCTCACTTCCGTCCACCACCGTTTTGCCTTAGATCATTAAGGAATGTGACTAAACCCTAGCTTTAAGTTCTTAAATCAATTTATGTCATTTATTTCATGGATTTTGGTATAAAACTTTCAGATTTCCAAAATTTATATAAACCTAGTTTCTAATCATTTATACCAACCAAATTCCTCCCAAACCCTTAGAATTTATTATAAAAATGTATATATATATAATTATCTATTCTAATATTGTCTACAAATCATCGTATAAGGTTAAAATTGCATTATATGAGGGGGGATGCATAGATCACTCACCAAATAGCCCATTCCAGTTCAAAGCCTCCTTGTCATAGGTTACTGCGCCACCTTCCATCAGAATTTTGCCTCAAAATCACATCTAGGTTGTACCACGTCCGCTAGTTTGGAATTGCTTTTGGTTTATTTCGATTTGGTTAAGTACTGAATGAGTTATGTTGATTTTAGTGAAAGTAGTTTTATGGGAGAATGGAGGAAGAAGAAATAATGGCACCAGGGTTAGTTTTCGAAACTACTTTAAGTGATTTGGTTTTGAGTTAAAGGAGGGAAATTAGTTATATGTCTGCCAAAACTTAAATTCAAATTCAAATCGTGTAGCGCCCCTTCGATTCGATGACGTTTTCGGCCCTATCTTCTTCATACGAGCTCCAAATGACACAAACCAATATATATATGAATCAACAAAAGGAGATGATCGCAATGGCGTAGGTTTCGTTGTCAAATTCCAAAGTCTTAAAAATAACCATTTTTCCTCTTTTTATATTTAATATTTTTAATTAATTCATCAATTCCAGTTATTTTTATATTATCATATTATTATTATTTAATTAAAATATTGCTTAAATTTTCGGGGTATTACATTCTCACTTCTTAATAGAATTTCATCCTCGAAATTCTTGAGGAACGAAGAATATAATGTAATGTTTATTTGTCATCATACAAAAATAAAGTTATAGCATCCAAATTAAAGCAAACAAGCAATACATAAAGATATGAGCAGATATAGTTATACATGCCATGAACTTGTAGTTTCTACTCTTAAAATGCATAAATGAAGCTAATGCATCCTATATGAATGTGATAAGATGTCATATAAAGCATGATTCACAACATCCTAGTATAAACATATAAGTATTTCCATATAAATGCAAACCAACCATATATAAAATCCAACAATCAACACATCCAAAGCATTCAAATCTTAATCAAAGTATAATCTAGCTAAGGAAATCAAATTAATGTCGAGAAATGTACCAGAAAAGATCTGAGGATGTATAGCCCTCATCTTCTCCTCAAGCTCCCATGTGCTCTCTACCGAGTCATTTCCCCACTACACTCTATTTAATTTTACCTTCTTATTTCTAAGTTGTTTCACTCCATGTTTCATAACATGGGTTGGACCACAGGATGAACTCGGCTCAGATTCCAACTCCACCTCTTCCAACTGGCTAAACGGTATCACAATGGTTGGATCGTGCACATATTTTCGCAAATGTGACACGTAAAACACATTACGGATTCTTGCCATTTATCTGGTTGCTTTACCATGTATGCCAAACTCCCTACCCTCTATAACACTGGAAATGAGGCAATAAATTTAGGTGCTAAGTTTCTGAATTACCCTCTTTAAATGAGAAAATTTAACAAAAACTAAATCCCCCACTTTAAACTCAAAATTCTTTCTTCTTTTATTTGCATATGATTTTTTGTCAATCATGTGCAGCTTTCATCCTTTTCCTTATGAGCTCTACTTTCTCCATGGTGTCTTTAACCATCTTTGGCCCCAAAATAATCTTGTTCGTAGAATCCCACTAGCATGAAGGTGACTTACACGGCCTTCTATATAAAGCTTCAAATGTTGTCATGCCTATACTATTCTAGCAGCTGTTATTATATGCGAACTCTACTAAAGGTAAGTGGTCCTCCCAAAACCCTCTAAAGTCCAGTATATAGGCCTTCAACTAATCCTCTAATACCTTGTTTACTCTCTCTGTTTGTCCATCAGACTGCGAGTGGTATGCGGTACTTAGATTCTACTCAGTCTCTAATGCTTCCTGCAAACTCCTCCAGAACTCAAAGTGAAAAGTTGATCTCGGTTGCTCATAATACTAGTTGGAACTCTATGTAGTCGGACCACTTCTTTGATATATTGTGCTGCTAATGTCATTGTAGTACTCGTGCTCTTTACTGGAATAAAATATGCACTCTTCATGAGTCGATCTACTATCACCCACATACTCTCATTTCCTCTTCTATTCCGAGGTAATCCATCCACAAAATCCATGGATATCCACTCTCACTTCCATTTTTGCATGTATAACAGAAGTAATAGCCACTCGGCTTCTTCTATTTTGCCTTCACCCTTTGACATGTCATGCACTTGACCACATATTTAGCTACATGTCTCTTCATTCCTGGCCTTTAGAATATCCTCTTCACATCTCATCTTGTCTCCTTGGGATGAATAGTCATTCCGGAGCGATGACACTCACCCAAGACCCCTTTATCAGTTCCTTAACCTATGGTACACATAGCCTTCCATCTCTCCTAAGATAACCTTTCTGACCTTTGGAGCAATGATCCAAATAGCTCGATCATTCACCCTATCCTATCTGCTCCATAATATCAACCAATGATGCATCCTACCCTTGACTTGATCCAACGTCCATTGCTGCTAACAGTCTAGTTGCATATTCCGATCATGGTCTGAAATCAAACTTGGATATGAACTCCAAACTTCCCCATTCTATCAACATAACATTTATCTTTGCATTTTTCTTGCTTAAAGTGTCTGTAACTACTTTTCGTTTCCCTAGAGTAAAAGAAATACCAAAATCATACGATGATAAGAATTCCATCCATCGCTGCCGCCTTAGATTCAGATCCTTCTGTGAAAAGAACTGATTAAGAGATTTATGATCCTTGAATAGTCCAAATCTCTAACCCAACAAATATTGACTTCAAGAATTTAATGCGAATGCAATAGCGGCTAACTCAAAATCGTGTGTCGAACAATCCTTCTCATGGTTCTTCAACTATTGGCTCGCATAAGCTACTACCCTTCTTTCTTGCATAAGAACAATACCAAGACCAGTACCACATGCATCAATATATATGGTAAATGGTTTGGTACCATTTGGAATAACCAAAATTGAAGCACTCATCAATAACTCCTTCAACCTAACAAATGTTGCTTCACACTCCGAACCCAAGTTACATTAAATTCTTTATTATTAAATGTGTAAAAAGTGCTGATATCATCGTGAAATCCTTAATAAACATCCAATAACATCCAGCCAAACCAAGAAATCTATGGACTACTGATGTATTCTTCAGCATTTTCAAATCCTTAACTACAGCTTTTTTCCGTGGGTCCATAGCCAATCCATCCGCTGATACTACATGCCTAAGGAAACAAACTTTGCCTCTCTAAAAGTGACACTTAGAAAATTTAGACTTCAACTGATTCCTTCTTAAAACATCCATCACCTCCCTCGGATGAATCTCATGCTCCTCTTCACTTCTAGAATAAATAAGAATATCATCCACAAAGACCACTACAAACCTGATCAACTGCTCCTAGACCACTCTACTCATTAATCCATAAAATAAGTCAGAGCATTCGTCAATCCAAAAGGCATTACTAGCCACTCAAATAATCCATAAGGCATACGAAAACAGACTTTTGGATACTATCTTTTGTAACTCTCAACTGGTGAAACCTAATCGTTAAGTCGGCTGTGAGAAAACCTTTCCCCCGGCAAATAGATCAAAACTATCGTCAATGCGAGGCAGTGGATAGCAGTTTTTCTTTGTTAGCTTATTTAATTCTCGATAATCAACGCATAATCTCAGGTTACCATCTACCTTAGTAGCGAAAATGACAGGCGCTCACCATTCTTAAATGCTCCTTCTGGTAAAACCTTTCTACAATAATTCTAATACATGCTTATGCAATTCTCATCTTTTCTTCGAAGCCATATGCCTAAGAGACATCATAATTGGTCTAGCGTCTTTCTAGAAATCGATAAAAAGTTCGATTTCTCTTCTGGGAGGAAAACCAAAATTTTTTTCTAATACATCAGGATAGTTCTTCACTACGGGTATACACGATAGTTCTTCCTATGACAGGCTAAGTGAATATAGATACGTCCCCATAATAGAAACACCAGGCTCACAACATAGAATCAAATCAAGTCCATTGCCCTTCCTCAATCGAAATACCCACCTATCACAATCCAATACTATCCCATAGCGAGAATCCTTCTTTAACTCTGCATATTCAAGTTCTGTTAACTCTCTCTGGTACCAATACCCGAACCAAAATCCATTCCCAAAATCAATCCATACCCCCAAAAAGGTTAGTACATATGCGTCATAATGGAACTCCACACCACAGATGACCAACTTTAGATTATGATAAAACATTGATAGATAGCTCAATCGCCTAATAGGATTTGACCATAACAGATTCGAGTGCGATGTCGGGTTTAAGAGCTAAACTATCGGCTAATGCACTTGATATGAACGAATGGGATGCATCGGTATTAAAAAAGTACGAACAAGAGAATTAGAAAAGATAAACACACCTTCCATCATAATTTGTGTTTCTTTCTCCTACGCTGACAGTGGTGCCTTACTAGTGATTAGAACATCATCCAGAGCATATGTCTTAACAATTTGATTTTCATCCTTCAAAGCTGGGCAATCTTTCTGCATGTGTTCAAACTGATCATAGTTATAACACTTCACTTTCTTTTGAGTTGAGGCCGCCTTACAATCCTTAGGTATGTGTCCCATTTGGTTGCAATTATATAATTTGTCCTTTGAAAGTTTCGTCCTACGATTCTTGGCCAAGTATTCCACCTTCTAACATCCATGACAAGTAACCACCTGCTTTTTACCCTACCCTCATTGTGGTCCATTATCTCTACGCTTGCCTTGTTGCTATCCTTCTCCTTCCTTGGACCGATCCTTAACCAAAGTTCTATTTAAAGAATTCAATAATGCTACCTTTGACAATCCTTCAAACATATCTCCAAACAGTATATAGTTCAATGCTAACTCCCTCAGAGGTGAATTCAATCTCTTTGCAAACTTTAACGCCTTCTTCGTTGGAGTGTTCACTAATTCGAATCCAAATCGGGCCCACTCATTAAACTGACTAACATACTCCCAAATTGTCAATTCCTGCTGCTTCAAATGAATAAAATTCTCCAACAATATTTCTTAGCACCAAAAAGAAACTTTGTCTCGAATCTCAACTTGAACATCCTCCATGTAACGGTGTTCTCATCCACTTCATTCATTATTGCTCCTACCAACAAGTTGCTTCACCATTCAAATAGCAAGTAGCTAACTGCCTCTTCATTACATCACCAAATCCTAGTATTTTGAAAATCTTTTCACAATCATTAAGTCAAGCCTGAGTCATCGAGTATGGTTTCGTCTCATCAAATGGTTTTCCACTAAAGTTGGAGAAATCCTTACACAACTCATGAAAGTCAATATATGGTGGTGTTAGTGCTGGAATCACACCTTGATTAGAAATGGTATTGGTGGTCACGGGTTTGGTGAGGATGGTACTAGCTTGGCTCATCACCTGAAGGCAACATTTGAATCATACTGGAATATTTACTCCAGGAATATCCAGTATATATGCACGGGTGCTAGTCCCTACCCTAGTTTCCATCCCAATAGCATTGGCTATGTTGGTCTCTATTCCAGTTTTGTTAGAATTACTCATTTCAGCTATCTATAAAAATGAGATTTATTAGAAACTTCCCAATAGATAGTAAACAAAACTGGAACAGTAAATGGGTGTGTGCCTATGTACTTTGAATTCGTATATAATATATATACTCATCTAATAGAAAATACAAATGTGCACTCTCAATATGTTCCTAATTCCTATCCTAGTTCCAAACCTATGCTCTGATACCAAATATAACAACCCGCCTTTTTGACCCTTGGGTCCGACATATGAACCGACGCTAATACTCAGGAAACAAAAAAGAAGAGTCGTTGGGGTAAGACAAAATATAAACAACTATGGATCTAATAGGATAGATATCACATACTAAATATAATTATAACTAACGCTATCTACTTTCAGCGTCTCACAGTAGAATGAATAAAATATAGTACATAATCAATATCATAGTCACATCACCATAACATGTCTAAAATATCAAATACACATGTTTTAATAAGTACAAATACAACCCAAACCCATAAATCCATAATTAAATCTAGGTGCAATACTAATCTACACCATATATACAATACATTAATAAATCTCCATCTCTGATATCATCTCATCTATGAACTCCATCAACCTAGATATATGAATAAAAATGAAAGTAGGAGTGGGTCAGATATAAGCCTGGTGAGTGAACTAAACTCTACTCTATATATATTGCAAATTAGTACTACAACATGATATGAGTCCATCGTCTGTCCACCATACATTATGTCGTCTCGAGCTACCTAATTTTCATACACATCTAGTCATATTATGTAACAACCTGCACCTTAATGGGTCTGAATTTTGACTAAATTGAAATCAAGTCCATTAGGGTATGAATCACTGATTTTGGTAGCCCATAACAAAAACAAGTATATATAATAATGTAATATAGCACACAACCAATCTAAGCTATCCAACTAATTAGTGTACAACCAATTTTACAGCCAAATGTGTACAAGGGCATAATGTATAACAACATATAATACATGCATGCAGAATGATTCTAAATCAGCGCCTCCTATATGAATGCATTCTTTTAAAAACATTTTGAGAATATGATGCAAATAGCCTATATATACTGGCAGTTCTATATGTATGGAAGTTTTCAAAAATCAAAAATCATTTTTCATAATAAATTTCCACACTCCCATGAGTAGATGTATGGTTCAACTAATTTTGCATCCAATCTATACCATATAAAACATAGCACACAATTTCTACCATCCAAAAATTTCTAAAATCCAGTTTATCATCCTGTGGTGATTAATGCACACCTTTTTGCAGGAACTTGCTCAATCTTTCTTCATAACTTATTTTCGGATACTTGCAACATATAGATTCTTATCTCTCATTTATCTGGATGAATTGTGCATCTTCAATTGGCAATCCATCAAAATCCACTATCATAAGGTAGCATAGGCCTAGCAAAGGAGTCGAGTATCATCCAACTTCTGAGGTCCTCCTTTATGTCATGCTCATGTTTTTCGTGGTTAACGCCTTGTAGTATGGCCTACACTCTATGGGGTAATCAGAGTAGGTGTATAAATTTAACTCTATTTATTAGCCAAACTCATAGTTGCCTAGTCCATCCTTTCAGAATATGATCGCAACTACTTTTATAGTTAGAATTTATAGAGTTTGGCATATAATATATATAATTATAGGTAAAAGTACAAATACGTTCTCTTCGCGTATCCTAATTTCTATGATCGACTAACCTAAGTTTTGATACTAAATGTAATATCCCACGCCTTAATGGGCCAGAATTTTGACTAAATCAAAATCCAAGTCCATTAGGGTATGGATCGTTGGTTTTGCTAACCTGTAGTAAATAAAAGTATATTAGAGTGCGATCGTTATAAACTCACAGTGTAAAAGAAATATATAATACAACATAAGTACTGACTAACGCTACTACCTTGAGATCAATATTATTCCTTAGATGCCTGGTGCCTTATCAGCCTGAGCATGAATAATAAGACTTCTCCATCTACCGTTCTCGTCTTACTTCAGTAGTCAGTCCTTCTAAATCTATCTTAGTGGTTGTAATGAAGAGGTGGCAGAATAATGTTCTAGTGACTGAAAAATTATATACTTTACCCATGCCATTAATTTATGTCGATTGATTTCGATTTAAATGTTATGTCTATTACTTACGGCTAATTCTTTAATCCTTTGTGCATGTATGACATGCCTAACCTCCTCTGAGGTATAATTATATATATGCCTATATATATATAAACTACCCAAAAACCCAGACCACTTAATACTTCTTAAATAGGGAGGAGGCAAACCCAACGACCATTTAATACTTAAGTCTCTGAAGCGGGCCCTCTGCAATGCAAATGCTAGTCGATCGGTTCTAGCTACGAGACCGATGACCCATATATATTGGTTTATAATTTATAACTTAATTGTCATACTACTAACGCATCTCAAAGACTCATCTAAGGGTTAACTAGCCTAACTCTGATAAACAAATTATGTCTAACCAACTACTTTGAGGTCTGTGCATATCCCATATGGATTCTACACTAGCAGGAAGCGACATCCACCAGGGCATAATCCAAGTTTTTGCTACCTCTAGTTCGGGACCTTTGGTGGTCATAGCCTATATGCCATCCCTATTGTAAAATATCAGTACAATAGAAATACTGACATAGCCCGACGACCTTCCTTAGGTGACATTCCATTTAAACTAACTAATGTAAGTCAGGAAAATGTCCCTTTTAGTTACTTAATACCTCTCATTAGAATGAAGCAGAACCCATTTCCTCGAAAGTACTATGCCACTTAATACTTCAAATCCAAGACGAATCTTGGTATATTTTTCCATACCCATTTTTCAATGCACATCCCTTCCCCATAGGTCCTATAGTTGGAGATGCCTCACATCAGTAGTAAGTATACACAACTATGGTAGCCTTTAGGTGAATGGCAAACTTTTGTCTAGTAACTTTTCTAAACTCACATCCCAACTGACTAAACCAAACTAACCATCCTAAGCTTAAATATTAGGCTAGGTCCACTAATTCACTCTTATCCGAAACGTATAATTAAGATTATATAATTTCCTATTATAAAAATTATACTAGCCTCTAAAATTTAATTCCTACCTTATACACTTATTTATTATATTTCATAAATATTAATTGCCCATAGTAAATAGTCATTATCATTCTAATTGGACAATTTCTAATAACATTTATATATTCGTCCTAATTCAACCTATTATGCTTATTATTTTTCCATAAATACCACATTAAACCATTTAATCAAACACATTTATTTCCTCATTTAATTATATTATGCATATTCATTTCTCCATAAATGCCATAATAAATTCTCTAATCAGTCCTCATTTAATTACTTTAACTCTTCATTAACTACAAATTTATTGCCCATTAAATTTGTATCCATAAATTTTGGAATTACTATTCCTTCCTTTTTCAATTCCTACTCCTATAATTATTATGCTATTAATAACTAATATGAGTATCGTCGTAAATACGCAATATATATAATTGATAAGCACCTTTATACACATATTTTTTTTCCTATTTCTAACTATTAATTGCTAAACTAGAACATTAATTTCCATATTTTAATTTATTAGAGCTATCCTTTTCAAAAAGTATTACACTTATTATTTTCCATAAATTATCCAAAATGAGACTTTTGCTTCGTTCGAAATTACAAGGAATTATTTCTTTTCTTTAATTGAAATAGACAGTGCAAACTACGAAGAAGAATATCCATACTTTACACATCCCTTTCTTTTTTGGTATATTTCTTATTATTTCAAACGACGCACTTTTATACATATTTTGGGAATTGGATAATTTATAGAAATTAAACGAAAATAGATACAATTAAATTATACCTCACTCGTAATAAATTAAAACATAGAAATTCACATTCCAAGCCAACTAGGACAACCTAATTTACAACCCAATTATAAATCGGGAATAAACTTTACAACTTTAAAAACATTCTACAATAATAAATATTTGGGACAATTTCAAAATTTCAGATTAGGTTGTACATACTATTCCTATTTCAGTTACCTATTTTATAGAATATGTAGGTGATAATCCTATATGTTTGTTTTAAGCCTATAACTCATCAGACCTTATACAAGCATAATAATAAATAAAATTCAACGATGTAAATTTTAATGCTATAAATAAATTATATACCTTCCCACTCTTCTTTCAAGCTTTCTAAATCTCCCAAATCTGAATTCATTCCATTACTTGACTTCTTTTCCTTTCCAATCCAAAATAATATGTATAACCAGTTATATACATACTATTAGAATTATAGACCTGAGAAGTGATTTGGGGTTAAAGGGAATATAGATTTATAATTATTGAAATTACTTTTTTCCTTCGCAATGTTGATTCACTACTTCTCTTCTTCTCTTTTATTTTCAACCCTTCTTTGATTTTTGTATGTGTATGTGTGTGTGTGTGTATAATATTTTATAATTTTTAGAAAAGTGGAGAAGGGAAGATGGTAGCTTCACTACATGGATCAGAAAATATGAGAAAAGAAGTGAGTGGTTAGGCCTGTATTTATAGGCGCTCGAAGCAACCATAACCGTTAGATTAAAATAATTAAATCTGGTCTGTTTGGCCAGGGTTCAAACCCTAGCCACCACTTTACGATCGGTCGACCGCTCCTATATAAGCGGTCAACTGTTACGGGTTGTCTGGCCCAAGGAGGGGATGGACCAGTATGGTCTGCATTTAATGTAATATATATCCTATTTTTGTTTTTAATGATTTTAGCTTCGAAAACTTCAAATGCTAATAAATTTTTTGTTTGAGCTTCGATCGCAAAACTCCAAATATGAAAGTTGCTTAGAAAATTAACACGAATGTAGTGGTGGAAGTTTCGTGGACAAATTTCATCATTTTCTCAAATTCCATTTTTTGAACCTTATTAATTATCATTTAATTTTATGGGTTGTTACATATCGTATCACATTTATACGAATACAAGCTCTGGTCTAGCCTCATTCCCTATAGAGTCACATATTTATCTGCCGCCATGAACTCGCATATATGACTTACTTCCCAAGAGCATCCATTGTCTATAGGATGGTCTATTTTCTCATACTACCTGATTGGACTCATACCCTGGCTGCCTGTAGACTACAAGATCACTTCATGTCCACCTCTTCCACCAGGTCCATCGAAGCACTACAGAGGAGCAAATCGTCGTGCCTAGACCACCTACTAGCATCATGGGACCGTATTCGCATCACATACACATTATGGGCATTTATCCTACATCGCAGACTAGTTCTCGTCCACATTCACCATTGCATCACAATATCGTAACACAACGCATATATACACATACTTATATTATCTTTACACAATAACCAAATCATCCATATACCCATTCATTTTGTAACACCATCACCCCTCTTGTCACATCTCAGATCACCTTCTAGAATATAAAAGATAACATGAATTAAATTATGTATTATTTATTTATATTGGGCCATTAAGCCGAGCTTCAATTTGATAGGTTCATAAGTGCGCCTATGCACTAGGCTATAACCGCCGGTCCACTTGTGTACTTTTTTTTAGTTTAGATTTTATGCTTTTTTCGTCGTCATTCTCGCTTCCGGCTTCCATCGTTTCGTCTCAAATTGTTAGGGAACATGCCTAGACCTTAATTTTAAGTTCTTAAATTAATTTACGTCATATGTTTTGGGATTTTGGTGTAAAACTTTCAGATTTCTAGATTTTATATAAACATAGTTTCTAATAATTTATACCAAACAAGTCCCACCCAAACCCTTGTAATTTTGAATTAGAAATGTATACATATGATTATCTACTCTAATATAGTCTGCAAATCATCCTATAGATTTAAGACTGCATTATAGGAGCAGGAAAGCATAGATCACTCACCCAATAGCCTATTCTAGTCTAAAGCCTCGTTTTCCCCAATTATTGCACCTCATACCTTTGGAATTTCTCCTCCAATTCGATTCTAGGTTGTAGCCACATCCATTAGTTTTGAATTGCCTTTTGTTTCGTTCAATTTAGTTAAGAATCGAGTAAGTTATGTTGATTTTAGTGAAAATAGTTTTGCTAGAGAATGGAGGAAGAAGAAAGAGTGAAATTGGGGTTAGTTTATGAAACTAATTTACATGATTTGGTTTTGAGTCAATGGAGGGAAACCAACCGTATGTCTACCAAAACTTGAATTCAAATTCAAATCGTGTAGCGCCCATTCTATTTGATGATGTTTTCGATCATATTTCATTCATATGAGCTCCAAATGACACAAACCAATATACTACGTGAATTAGAAAAAAATGAGACGGTCGCAATGACATTGGTTTCGTCATCAAATTCCGTAGTACTAAAAATGACCATTTTACCCCTCCTTATATTTAATTTATTTAATTCATTCATTAATTCCATTTATTTTCATATTATTATTTAGTTAAAATATTGCTTAAATTTTTAGAGTATTACAGTTCTAATATGCATGAACAAAGGACATAGGAGGATCTGAATAAGCAGAGAAAAGGTGTTAAGCTTCTTGATATGTAGGAAGATACTATGAAGAAGACACGGAAGAGGGAATGAGTGAAATATTTGGAGTACACAGCTTCAACATGTAATTCTTCTCACCTATTTTATGGTAGTATTCATGTCCTTGCACTCTTAATTCAATTACTTCTAAGAAACTATATGATACTGCTAAAAAAGTAGGTATAATTTTTAGTAATGATGATAATGACATTGAAAGCATTAAATCATTAGAGGTATTAAGGATTTAATTAAATCATGAAGATAATTTCTTGGAATTAGGAGGTCTAGGCACTCCCCTTAAATGTGCAAGGGTTAAGAATTTGATCTATTCTATGTATGTTAATACTGTATTATTTTTAGAGATTTAGATTACTAACACTAGTGATTTTTTGTTCAATGCTGTAGGAGGAAATATTTTGGGTGAGTGGAGGGTTATCGAGGCTATAGGGAGTAGTGGTAGGTTTTTTGTGGTTGGAGTAGTGACAAGTGGAAGATGGTTAGTGAATGAAAATTTACTAATGTTCTTTATTTTTCATTGGAAAATGTTGGAGATGGGAGTAGGATTTTTGTGACTAATGTCTATGGACCTTATGATAGAAGGAGTTTTTGGGATTGCTGCTTGAGCTATGTGTATGAGATTGATGGTCCTTGAGCTATGGGAGGAGATTTTAATATTATAAGATTTGCTAGTGAAAGCCGTAGAGAGGGAAAATTATAATGACATAGGGAGATTCGATGAATTTGTAGGTGATTGCAGATTGATTGACTTTCCTTTGAATAATAGGCAATACATATGGAGTAATGGAAGAGAAGCTCCTATAATGGCTAGATTGGATAGATATTTTATAAATACGGCCGGGGATGATAAATTTTCTCTTACTACTCGGTATGGTCAAACTGACCACCATCCTATTATTCTAGATATTGGGGATGATACGAAAATTAGAAGGAGATTCAAATATGAAAAGACACGGTACTTGGAATATAATTTCGATGATATGGTGAAGGATAAATTCCTAAGTCTAAATGGTGAGATAAATGCAACTAAGAACATAATGCATAAACATAGAGAACTTAGTAATAATTTAAAGAAGTGGGAGTGAATCAGTTTTGGGAGCTTGAAGGAGAGGAAAGTTGGATTATTTGAGGAAATTCTTGAGCTTAATAATAAAGAAGAGGTATAGGAACATCAGTTGAAGGGAGATTGAAATTTTAAAGAAGGAGAAGATTTATCAATGATTATTGATCATAAGGAAATTAGGTGGAAGCAAATATCAAGGATGAGCTGGCTTAATAATGGTGGTGCTAACACTGTCTATTTCCATAAAATAACTAATGGAAGGAGAAGGAGTAATTTCGTTAACCAGCTAATAGTTGAGGGGGTTGAGGAGTATAAACAAAAGGTGATCTTAGGGAAGTCTATTGATTTTAAAGGGGATTTTCAACACTGCTTGAAAGAGATTTACCACTATTGATTAGGGTTAATATTTGATATTGATGAAGGTGTTGATCTGAGTTGTTTGTAGCAGGAATTTTCTAAGGTTGAAATTCATCAAGCTATTTTGCACTTACCTACAGACAAATCCCCAGGACATGATGGTTTTCCTTCCTTTTTCTTACCAAAGTATTAGATGTTACTTAAAGAATGATATTATTGCTTTTATTTGTCAATCTATACATAGGAAGGCTAGATATTAAATGTCTTAACCATGCTTTTATAGTGTTGTTGGTTAAGAATGAAGGAGCTCATGATGTGAAAGATTTTAGGCCTATTAGCTTGCTTAACTAAATCTTTAGAGTCACTACTAGAATAATAGCTAATAGACTTGGAGGAAGAATGGATTCTTTGATTCTTAATAGCCGATCTTCATTCATAAAGAATAGAAATATTATGGAGAATGTAACCATGGTTCAGGAGGTGATAAATTATTGTTCGAGAGAGAATTTAACATATATAATCAAAGTTGGATTTTTCGAAAGCTTTTGATTCTTTAAATTGGGATTTCTTGTTGGAAATTTTGAAGGCGAGATGTTTTGGTTATAAATGGTTGAGTTGGATAAAAGGAATATTAAGTAGTGGAGTATCTTCTACCTTCATGAATGGTCAAGAAGGTGGGAAGATTGTTTCAAAAAGGGGCTAGAGGCAAGGGTACCTTCTTTCCTCTTTACTCTTGAATATTGTTGTGGATGTATTTGCAAAATGATTAGAGTTGCTGCTAAATGGGGAGTTGTAGAAACAATGGCAAATTTAGTGGTGAGCAATGGTATATCTTCTTTACCATATGCTGATGATACTTTTATTTTCAGCTCTCCTTCATCCTATTTTATTATAGCGCTTAAGTTGATTTTATATGGTTTTGAAAATATGTCTAGTTTAATGATTAATTTTAGTAAGAGCTTAGCCATTGCTACAGGGGGATTTAGGTATAATATTAATGATGTTGCCATGACACTGAATTGTAAGGTTGGCAGTTTTCCTTTATCCTATTTGGGAGTGGTGATTAGGCCAACCATTTTATGATATGATGATTAGTTTCCTTTGATAGAAAAGATTAGGCTAGACTTGCAAGGTGGGAAAGTCATACACTGTCTAGAGCTGGAAGACTTGTCTTGATTAATTCAGTGTTAACAGCCTTACCATTGTATTGGATGTCTTTTTATAAATTTCCAAAGTGAGTGATTAGAAAATTTTATATACTAAAAAGAATTTTCTATGAAAGGGTAGTAAAGCTGGAAGTTCAGTGAAGAATCTTTTGGCTAAGGATTTAGTATGTAAATCGAAGGAACATGGTGGTTTAGGAGTGGTATCACCAGAAAATGAATGATGCTCTTTTATGCAAATGACTATGGACGGTTTCTTACATAAATAGTTCTTTATGGAAACTTTTGATGGAAAATGAGTATTATAATGGACATGTTTCTATTGGTATTTCTACATATAATCACTTTTCTAAGTTTTTGGAAACATGTCGTTAAATTGCAGCGGATATTTAACTTGGCAGTAAAGTGGAATGCTGATAATGAGAAGGATGTTTTGTTTTGGTACGGTGTGTGGATTATAAGTATTTCCCTAAAAGTTATTTTATCCTAAATATCCAATATATCTTTAAATCAAAATGCTAGAGTCAGTGGGTTGTACCAACCTAATGAACCAGAATTCAAGTGGAATCCAACCTTCAATAGGGTACTTGAGGGCGATTGTTGGATTGATTAATATACTTGAACAAGTATCACTTCAAGTGAATCTAGATAAAGTGTAATGGTCATTGGAGAAAGTGTGCAATTTGGTGTGAAATTTGTGTATCATTTATTGAATTTTGTGGTATGAAAGTGAAATACTATAAAGCTTTATGGAAAGCACATGTACCACCAAAAGTTAAGATTCATATGTGGCATACTATTAACAAAAGAATGTACACTAAAGTGCTCCTTCAACGCAAAGGGTTGGAGACTGGTGCTTTTTGGTTGTTTTGTATTTGCAAAGATGAAGATATGGACCATTTGTATTTTCATTGTCCAAATACTTATTTGTTATGGATTCCATGTATATATAGCTTGTAGATTCCTATTGCTCACTTTCTTGATCAATTTTGGTATTGGAAAGAGGATAGTAAAATTATTCTTAAAAAAGTTGATAGATATTTGGTTAATATAGTTAATATGAGTGTGTCTTGGGTGATCTAGTTGAAAGGAACAGTAGATGTTTTAAGCAAAAAGTAAGACCTTTTGATTCTTTGCTTAGAAATACTATTAATGACATTTCCTTTTGGCAACGTGGTGCTTGTATTTATGTACAGAAATGGAAGGAAATACTTCCAAAGCCGCAAATAAGAGTTAAAGAGAGCTGCAGAGAAGAGTTAAAGAGAGCTTGGACAATGACGGTAAGAGGGTGACTAAAAGGAGAAAGGGCGATTCTTGGTTGATATGCTGCTATTAATATAGTGTCAATATGTTTGTGCTTATTTATTGGTATAGATGTTTTCCTTTGGTTTTGTTATTTTTGTGGCAGATGGTGTTTACGTATGTGACGAACCACAAATCCGCACAATTCAAGCTGACAATAAAAACACATGTACAACTCAAATTGAATGGAAAAACAGATAGTTATGGAGAAGAAAGAAGAAGAGAGAAGAGAAGAAAAGGGGGAAAAGAAACTAAAACAAAATAGAATCTCACAGTGGAACAAATAATCTATAATATACAACAAATCTTTACACAAAGGCAAATTATAATATAAATACACCAAATCAGAGTACAACAACAAATCACTAATGATCAGCCCAAACAGTTATAATAACCAGTCCTTACAATTGCTGATAATTTTCAACAACAATGTAGCAAAAAATAAACATATGGTGAATACGACTTGAAGACCTCCAGCTCGTCTCCTGAGCTCCAATGCATCCAAAGTAACCTATAAATATGCTCGGTCTGACCCGAGCAATAGCATTAAAAAAATAACACCCGAGTCGGTCTGGTAAACCAGCGTGAGAAACATACCCAATTGGATTTTATTAAAGATATTTTTTTTTTCAAATAAAAGTATCTCGTAAGACCATGCCGCATATAAACACGGACGATTTTTTACCTTACAATAACCAAAATATTTTCTATAGAAATTCCAGTGATATTATAATAATGTTTAGGGATTCAAAGCAAAAATATATAAAATTGCTGAAATTCTTGCTTCTCACGTTTTAGCGTAGTTGGGCGCAACTAAGTCCGTAAAGCTCGTATTAGAGAATGGATTTTATACTACGACAAGGTAAGGAACTAGCTTCCGATGGTACCTCTCTAGATAAAATGCATCGGGGTCTGACATGAACATCTTGTATCCCTGCAACACAGGACTGGCCTACCACTTGACTGGTAGAACCGAATATGATCACATATACTTAAATGCGTAATAACTATATTTATAACTTTTGAAGAAAACTTCTTATTTCCCGAAACACATTTTATTGGGCCAAACCGAATGTTGTGTAAAACATCGTTACGACAACCGAAAAACACTAGTATTGTGACGCCCCACCTCTATACCCACATTAGCAAAGAGTATTGTTAGATAATACCGTCCGCTAATACGGAGAATAAGGCTGGGTAGGAGCGACCATCTATAACTTTGCTTCAACTATCTATTAAATATGATGACAATGGACGCACCAAACAGATCGACATATCCAATGAATACTTAAAACAAAACCATAGGTGGCGGGGGATCTATCAGAACAGAATATAACAACTCAAATGTAATATACATCACAGAACAGTAGATCATCATATACACATATACTGATACATAACAGAGTATACAAAATAATACATGTCAAGTGGTACAGCAAACCACAATATACAAACGATTCCAGAAGAATAAATATCAGAGTTACAACAAAATAGGACTACGCAAAAAGCTATGACAAAAAGAAGCTAGCGGAGTAGTCCATGCGGAAGCAAAATAGGCTAAGTCCAAAAGCACCTAACCTGAAACATCTCGGTCTGACCCGAGTATAAAATACACGGGTCAGTCTAGCTAAACAAATCAGTTAGATAAACTGAACAACAATAAACCTGCAAGGCTACAAAGTATAACAAATATCTCTAAAAAGAGATAACACAATCATCTAACAAAAGATGAACATAACAAAACAAGCCTCATGTCATCGGCATCTCAAATAAACAAAGGATAAGAATATCCCAAAGAAAGCCAAAAGGCAAATAACAAATACCCATAAGGTATACAAGTTCCACAAGGTAACTGCTATACATCATGCGGCTCCGAAAAACCAACACGGAAGAGCGATACCAAGGGAATATAATATCAATGAAACATAAGATTGCTCGAGCTCAGTACTGTATAAACAAGGATCCATAAGCCCGAAGGCTCCAAACCCAATATCACTCGTGCGGCTCAAAAAGACCAACACCGAAGCGATACTATAGGGCAACAAACCCGAAGGCACAAACCCGAAGGTACAAACCCGAAGGCAACATACCTGAAGGCAACAAACCGTAGTGGTGAAGGTCTGGAGGCCTAGTACTGGACACCACTAACTGGCAAAATGTGTCATAACTCTTGGAAAGGAATCCGAAAAGTGTTAACGTGAGTCCCATAACCACTCGTTCACACTAAACGGTTTACTATCCGTCAGTCAATTTCACACTTAAAGCAGTACAAAGTTCACCTCATTTCATTGGTAAACCAGACCAAAGGTCAAAACGTTCAAACGAATAGATTGGGAATTAACGGAAAAGATGAACGCACGTGTTCATTGCACGTGTTTTATCTAATCATTTAATTCTCCTCCCACTTCGCTCGGAGTGCGAATTGTGTGTGTGTTTTAAATAGAATTTATAAATTGGAGAAGCGAGCTTTCAACACGATTTGAAGAAATCATTTATAAAACCCATGAATGAAGTCAAAAAGGAATCATCAAGGTCAAATATGCATAAACAACTAATCGGAAACAATGCGAATCGATTAAACTTGGAAAAACTATACAAACTAGGCAGATAGGCAAAAGACATCATATTTAGACGTCTGAAAGAGGGGATTCGGACGTCTGAAAATGGAAATTTACTTGTTTTCCAAAACAGAATTCAAACGTCTGAACCCAAATCTTCAGACGTCTGAAATAGGCATTATTTTGCCTATTTTCTTTCTGGTCGTAATTTAGCCAATTCAGACATCTGGAATATAATTTCAGACGTCTGAATCTGGGAATAAAAATCTTCCCCAGAACAATATTCAGACGTCTGAAATAGGGATTCAGACGTCTGAAACCTGATGGTCAGGCATTTCCTAAACCTAGGCCATTAAAGGCCAAAACCAATCGAAAGCAATCAGATGAGTGTTGATTATGGGCTTACGTCAAACGACTACCTAACCTTAACGACTCACCCAAACACTCCGAACAACATAAACATCAACCCTAAAAGGATTTCATAGATTTAGCTTCAAAAGTCATAATTGGCAATTTCACCGAATCAATTCAAATCGAAAGCAAATGAACATGAACAAGTGTTAGGAATTCATACCTAACATCAATGATATCAAGAAAAGTAGATGTGAGTTCAAAACTCACCTTTTTAACTCAAAATAAGAATAGAGAGGCTCAATAGCAAAGGAACAACCAACCACTCTCCACTTCAACTCTACTAGCTTCAATCTAGGATCAAAACAAGTATTTTCCTAAGTTAAGTTTAGGAAACTTTCTGAAATTGAAGAGAAAAGAGATGGAGAAGATGAAGAGGAGGCTTACTAATAGCTTCTCTTTGATTTTGGAGCAAGAATTCAAGTTTGCAAAGTAAACTAGGGCTTAAAATTTCTATTTCCTCTTCCTTTCCACAATTTTCAGTTTTTGCTTGAGTTTGGAGGTGAAAATGAGTGAATGGAAAGAGATGGGCTGAGCTAGGGTATTTAGTTAAGCTAGTGGGCTAAACCCAAACCCAAAACCCAACTAGAAAAAGTAGCAAAAATTCATCTTACCCCAAACATATCAAAGTTTATACTAAAAAAGATCGCAAACGCCATTTTGAACTTAATGGAAATGGTTTTGAGATCCAATTCGGCCGTTTGCAAAAATTAGCTTTTCGGACCTAAATCCGACCAACGACGCTATATTTAAGTTAAATATTTAAATATAAAATCGTTAAATATGCGGGTTGTTACAAGTATATAGACCCAATTAGTTATATTTAGTATTAATTTTCAATGTCGAACTCAAACTATTTATTAGTTAATAATGAAGTCGATCAAGTTGGGGTACTATTACCTCCCAGACCTTGAATGAATGACATTCTTAACTTCAAAATGGATGTAAGTCACACACCTCAAAACTTAACATCAAATATAGAATATATATATATATATAAATCTCGTACTATTAAAACACCTCCTTTCTGAAATCATCTACTATAACAACAATGTTATAGTCTGTGTCTTCCTCACTTTTTCGAAAACATTTATTACAACAAAATGTTGAAATCCATGTCTTCTTTTTACTTAACACATTTTAAATCATTTTTAAAACCGTTAAACCCCATTTGTATCACTTTCAAAACATTCTTTTAAAGGATTATTTTAACTTTTAAAATATGAATATATTTCCTTGATAAAAATCCATACTTAAATTTCAACATAATCATTTCCATATTTATACAACTATATTTTATAAATCTCTTTCTATTTTATAAAACTTTCTTTTTATAAAATCCCTATTTTTTTATAAAACCCCATTTATAACTGTATTCCTTTATGATCTCACTTATGCATAAAATCCTTTTTTAAAACATCAATTACAATCCATTTTTAATGTTATCTTCTGTATTTATAAATTTCCTTTATAAATTCCTTTCTATTTATAAAATATTGTTTAACATCTCCAAATTTATCCTCACTTTCAATTTCCAGAATGGAATCAACTATTTTTCTAAAACAACATTCCACATATTATCATAAATCCACAATTGTGATTTATTCACCCTAATTTACCCAATGATAATGATAATAGTTTCCCTTTATTTATAAATCACCGTTTATAAATCTATCCTTTTATTTATATAATACGAATTTACAAATCTTCACTTTATTTGTAAAATGTCACATTTTTAAATTATCATATTTATAAATTTCCATATTTATAAATAAATCTTAATATATGTATATGTATATATATCACTTTATATAAAACGATTAATAAATATTTATATCAAAATATTTCTCTTCTTTTTAAAACCGTATTCCTTTATTATAAAAGACGGACTTATTTTTAAGATTTTAAAAATCTTTATTATACAATTTAAATATCTCTATTTAAAATATTTCATAAAACTATCAATGTATAATATCTAAAAATCAAACCTTTTATTTTATTTAAAATAAATTCCTTCTTTTAATAATTCAATAATAATTATTAAAACATATAAATTTTTGAAATCACTTAAAGTCCTTTTAAAACTAAATCTCCACTTAATATTATTTCAAAATACTAAAAATATGGCCCAATGCTACTATAGCACTAAATAGGGGGAATTATCCATGTCATAAAATATGGCATCTAACGCATCATATATCAAACTATATGAAAAGTAAATTCAACAGTGTGAGGAATCCAGTTGGATCCCTCCAACCTGTCCCTTGCATCATATATAGTATATAACCGAATAATATAAATCAACCGCTTCGAGGTGGGATCGTATATAAAGGGTCATCCGCTCTTACACGGGAACGTAATAGGGTCTCATCCGCTTTATGGGCAAGAATATATCTAAACCAACTAATAAAATAGTAAATCATCCAAATAGTCAATAAATAATCAATAATAAAATTATCCACACTTAAACAAAAATATAAGTGGGCCAGAGAGGTGAGTTATCTCACTTTGATTCCAGTTATCGCCCAAACATTTCAATTTGAATTAAAATTGAACAGGCATTCAATTTTAACCCAAATTCCTACTAGCTCCAAATCCATCCAATCCAACTCTATAATATAGATTTCGCCGATACGATCGCAATGCAACTCACCGTGTTCGATTTCGACCTCATATGGACAAGATACGATTAATGAACGTTTGAGATTATTTAAATTATAATTAACTTAAATTAATTCAATTCAAACTTAATTATCTTCCCTCCCCTTAACTCATGTTCGTTCCAGGCAAACCACTCTTGACGCTATTTTCACTGTGCCGTTGCCGCCTCCGAAGCCACGTCAACACGTCGTGTCACCACACGAGGACCCCTCAACCTCCGACGAGCCCCCAACTAGTAGTGTTGCCTCCACAATCACCGAAAATGGGGCCATGAACTGCGTGTGTTTGAATGGCCATAGCCGCTACTATGCCTTGTCGTTTGATGATCGGCCACCATGGATGAACTCGTGGGGACGAGGTCCACAAGTTTCATGTTGAACGTTTCCGCTAATTTGGCCTTAATTATCACGTGCAATCTCAACCATAAGGTGGAGCTATATTTAATGGTGGCTGTGTTTATTTAGTTTTAGGGTTTTGCAAATGAAGAAGTTAATGTCCTTTTATAGAAAATTTCAAAGCACTATTCACACGTTAAATTTTCGAATTCCAAATGAGGCGTGCCGCCTAGTTTTATATGTAATACTCCTATTCTGAACACAATGGAACTATCATCGAGACCCAATTCCAAAGTATACAGAAGTTAGCTTTTCGAAATCAAATTATGTTAATTTAAATTCCTTTAATTAATTTCTACACATTTCGAGCTCATACGACCAAACGATACGTCTGATCGCCATGAAACTTATTATCATATAATAATTCACTATTATGGATCCAGTGGCACTAGTTTCGACAAAATCCGAGACAATGTCCCGAAAAGCTGTTTTCACACGTTAATTAAAACGATTATTATAAAACAAGTTTAATCATTTTTTACTCAATTTCAAAAGTTTACTATCTTCATTCTTATTCAAATGGAATTTAAATCAACTTTTGAAACCATTTTTATTCACATCAAATTCTACATTTAATCATTTAAACAATCCCCAAATATTCAAATAACCATTATATTTGAAATCCAAGTTATTTAACTTATAAAATTAAATTTTCAATATTTAAAAATAAATTAAATATTCCAAATCCGAATGATTGAAATTCTTGATCGTTACAACGTAATTAATATGATGGATGTTAATGTTGTGTGTTTAGTTTTAGTTAGTGTTGTATCGTTTTGAATATAAGCTGTCATTTTGGTGTGTGCTTAGAAGTACTTCATAATCTGTTTGGTGCTAAAATTATTTATTTGCTGGGAATATTGTTCAATCCTGTTTCTCAAAAGAAATTATTAAATAATAAGTGCATGTTATAATTTAAAAATCAATTATAGTTATTGTTACCCAATAAATTATCGAACACCCACGTAAATGCTATAAAGAATCAATGACCTAGAATGTATTTATTGATTGATGTTTGTAACTTCTAATTTGTGTTAATTACGAGTTTTATCTATAGGATCTCTGGTTAAATATGATAAAATATAATGAATACGCGAAAAGAAGGCAAGAAAGAAACATAAGGATTTTTGTATTTTTTCTATGTTGCCTACACCCACTTAGTAAGTTGTTATTGATTTTCACTAATTCGAGAGGGAATTTCAATAAGGGACTCGAAATCTACTTTATATCTAAGTTTAGAATTGAGCAGAGTCTCCACTTTGCTGAAGAAGTTGAATCCTCTTTGTGATGATATTCCTTGTATATATAGGCATAGGAGAAGATGTTTAAGGTTCTAATTCGTTCGCTCTTTCTCCAGAATAACACTATTGAAGTCTTCACCCATATCCACAAAAATAGGCAGAAGAATCGGGCTTTGTTAACCTAGGGCATAGTAAATATCCTATCAATTAGTACTTACCGATGGACCATCGATCAATATTAGTCGATATACTTTAGAAACATCTACCTTTGCTCAAAATTATTGAATTTTGTTTATCAACCCATCATCGTTCCAAGCCATAGATTCAAACTGTGATCCAAGGGCAGAACATATTGATTGCTCACTGAGAAGTAAAAAATCTATTGATCAGCACTGATCCACGCTATCGATCGGTATCGATCGTTTTTACGTAGTCGATTCTTGACTCTTTTTCTTTGTGCCATCTTACACTCGACCTATGAGCTTTGTTTCCATTCTTCATTATTCTGAGGTCTAACGTCAGCAAATCTTTTTCTATGCAAATCATGGATAACACTTACCCTCTAAAGCACTCTTTAGCAAACATAAAGCAAGATTTCTTAAGAGACAACCAATCGAACTCTAATTCGATATGATGCATCAATTACTTAGACCATTTCATGGAGTGTTGCATCTTTCAAATAACTCTTTACCTTAACCTAGTCAGTGAGTCACATCTTTTTAATCGGTATAGTTTTAAGATCTTTACCATCATAAGAAATTCTCCTTTCAAGTGAGAATTTTTTCATCCGTTGCTATACTATAGTCCATAATCCACCAAATTCTAGTTGGTAACTTCAAGCGACGGGTTATTTGGAAAAATTTATGCAAAGACCAATTTTTGATCAGTCAGTAACTACCTATAGGGCATTTAGCTGCATTTTCTCTTTCTCTTCACACTTCTCTTATTACTAACTTTCTTTTAGGCCCATGCTATCGATTATGTTCGATCCAAATTGCCTCCAAACTCCTTAAAATTGTTTGAGTACCTTCAAGTAGTTAACTGCCATCCAAGTACATATACATTTGTATCTAATTCTAATCAATTTTTCATCAATCCAAGCATGCCCTAGCCATCATCTATCGATGGCATACACTTGAATTTTATGATTTGGAAGTTATTTCTTATTGATTTAATGGTGCAATAACATCCTCATCAATCCCATATTTATTTCCACAATTTTCTATCGATCTCCTAAACCCTAATTTTTGTTTGTTGATCGATATGGGTTCGACCTACTGAATTTGAAGACTTCATCGATTTTGGTTATTGGATTCAATAGGAATAAACATTCCATCATAACTTGTTGCCATCAATTCTAGAATTGTAATTGTTGAAAAATTCAACCCCTTTCGAGAAAAGGAAGGTCAACAACACAAGTTCTTGCCTAAATGAGTCAATCTAGGACTATTAAAGTAGTTTCTATGTTAATAGGCACATGGTATATATGGTTCCATCGCGTGTTGGGAGTGCGTGTTTATCCACACTCCGCCATTTGTTTTTAAGCACAAATTAGCGTTCATATCACACATCACATTACCACATGCCATATGATACAAATGACATACATGTGCCTTAGGACACCATTGATACCAAAAATGGGCATCAACACCCAATAGAATCTAATAGAGATTAAATGATGAATGAAATTAAAACAGATAAAAAATCTAAAATGAACACACATATTTTTATAGTGGTTCGACAATCTTGGCCTACATCCACACGTATTTTTATTGATCTTGCACTTGATTATGATTACAAGAATGTTTGGATCAGCTGGGATCCATTAGTACAAGAATGAAGAATAAAAATGGAAGAGCCTTTGTAGTAGAAAGAAGGATCCCTTTTCTGACGCCATGTCTGCAGTATTTATAGGGGAAGACGTGCACGGATCAGGCTGAAATTTCGGTAGAAGAACCTCCAAGCCATGACGAGGCCACATAAGAATTTTCAAGCCCAATGGGGCCCACAATAGAGATAGGTACTGATCCCTATTTTTGTGTCCAAATATAGTGCGATCACTCTGGTAGATCCCCCATGATGTTAGCTACTTGCCTTCCAAATTTCGGGTCATTCCGACTTACCATTTGTGAGATATCGCGTTTTCCGTGAAGTTGTGTTGCATGTATTCTGATTTCAGCCGATCCCTCCAATCTCCTCTGATTAGGGTGTGATCCCTAGTGGGTGTTCCCCATGTTGTAATGTGCTTATACTCCAAGTTTCATGTCGATAACATCTGTAGGTTTGAGTTATTGACCGATCATTGTTGCAATACGTAGTGAAAGCTGAGTATGGTCGATTCTTTTTATATCGATCCCTTTTATACCGATCCCTTTTTATAAGTGAAGTAATTTACCCATAACTTAAGCATACGAACTCCAAACGACTTGAAACTTGAAATGTAGCCTCATGGGGCCTTCTTTGTCACTCCATATTGATCTTGCCCAGTTTAGGATAAAAATTGAGGATATGTACCGATCCCATAAGGAAAGGGATAGACATTGATCCCTTATCTTGGGGAGGCATTGTTCCATACCTAGAATATTCTGGAGAGTCCATCTCTTGGTTTCGATTAATCGTCGCTTCATATCATTGCCTGCGCTTAATCTCTGAGCCTAATAATCATCTCTTTTGGCTGACTTCCTCTATGATCATCCAGTTTAACTTGTCCATTCAGTCTAAGTATAGTCGGGCCAAAAGGCCGGATAACAAACACTACTTACCCGCAGTTGATATACAGAGTCTGATAGTTCGATACATGTTAACATCTATTGGGTATTGTACAAGGACCACACCAGGGTAAAAAATTCATAACAATCATTTATGTATATAGGAATTATATAAGATATAAATCGTTCCTTATATAACATCCATATTTAAAAGTTCATGTCCATACTTTACAATCTAGATATGGACAAATAATTACCCACCATAATAGCTACAATGGATGCTTCATTAGCTTCAACATCTCCTACAACCATGAATACTTTCCTACCATCATCTACATCGATAGCCACTGTCGAGGCATCAACTGCTCATAGTACATCTAATGGCATTGTTTGCACCATCATACCCATTCCTCCTCCCTAAGAGTTATGAACCTCAAGGGACGATACGCCTCAAATCTTCATGTTGGAAGACCCTCTGGATTCCCCACTGTTTAGACCATCCTCTATCAATCATCTACATGCCTGGAAAATACAAGGTTTTCTTAGGAGCAAGATCAGGCTTCTAAAGCCTGGGGAGTGAGCCCAAAATCCATTGCATAGTTACATATTTCGAAATCAGTTCATGCGTATTGCATGCCATGTTCCTCCATTCTATCCATGCATCTGCCAAGTTGTTGATTCTCAAAGCATCGCTTCATCATAACTACACCCAAACATCTACTTAGCGTCAATATTCATGAACATGCTCTTTGTGCAGTGCTTCAGCCAAGCTCCTAATATAACCAAGATCTATTTCCTCTACCACATCAAGCATAAAGGAAAATACTCCTCCTTTCTTTTCCCTGAAGTGCACTGCACATACTGTTTTCTATTAGACATCTATAACAAGTGTAGTACCATTTAGGACTATTACTTCTTTATCAAGGACCAGTCTGGTTGCGCCCATAACTAGCTGTTCGGAAGTAGGTTTTGACCTTCATACTTTAAGTTTCCAATGTCGATCTTCTTCTTCTTACTTGAACCAAGTTGGATGCTCCATGCACTACAAACATTCCCCTTCTGAGATTAGGAAAGGAGGCACATTGCCAATCCTACTGAGTAGGCTCTATCGGATATACCTAAGAGTGCTCCACTGATAGTTGAATGGGTAGAAGAAGGTGATACAAAGGAGGACGGATAATAAGAACAAAGTGAAAACTCAAATGCTGAGTCCATCGGGGACAACGTAAAATACAAGAACTCGCACGTTGAAATCCTACTTCCTCGGTACATGTATTCGCATCGAAAGTGACCATCTCATAGCTCTCGAAAATGGGGTTGACGTAGATCCTTTAGGTTATCCCTTTCCAGATGGTCTTATCGACCTCAAATTTAAAGAATCCATCCTGGACTCATGTAAGGATATTCTCGCAAAAGCTAATCATGTCGAACCTTACATGCCCATGAAGGGGTCATGCTATCCTATTAAACATACTGCATTGCATAATCAGTAGTACACGTAGAACTGCATTGTGTACAACATAAAGAATTACAACCATATATTTGCATGCACAAACTCTGTGTCTTATTCCAATCCTCAATGATTAGGTGAAATGAGTTGATTTAATTATGGTCATGATCTCTGATCTAGCATGAATAGAGCTAAATAATCTCTATCTCCACCTAGGGTTCCTTCTACCCGTTATGACTATGATAACCATTGGTGATACTCTTGCTCAAATACTTATTCCTTCCTTCACCATTCTCTAAGGGGATCTAGATTCCATCACACTAGACCCCATTCTCTACTGCCTCACCATCACTCCACATGCTTTGGGAAGCGCCATTCTCCAAGTTGTTACTCTCCAGCTCCCAAATGCTCACGTAGCTCTCAAAAGCGCTCTGTGAAAATCTATTCATTGGGCTCAGCTTCTTCTCACACCTCTGCCAGTGCTTCTAACATCGGGGTAAGGGTTCCTTGCATATACTTTATTCCTACATCCGGCCATAACATATAGATGTCTCCCTTACGAAATTTGCAACCACTCCATGTTGCAAAACTCCAATCCATGGGGCTATCCCATCCACTGATTTCAACTTATAGGTCCTAATCCTAACACTAACATCACGGGTATGATGAAAAATTCAACATGAATGCAGAGGGTTCTATTGTTTTCTCTATCAATACGTTCAAGTTTCTAAAAGAGAGGTATAACCCTTAGAGAAAACTTGATAAGCAACTCAATCGATTCAATAATCTTAACAAACGTCTTGTCCATAAAAGGGAAAGAACTCCAACATAATGATTTCAACATTGCCTCATTGGATGCTAAGGTTTGGGCGTTAAAGAAAGAGCTTGATGAAGCTGTTGAGTTTTGGAAGGGTGAGGTAGAAACCAATGTTGCAAATTATGAGACCATGCAATAAGGGCTATTGAGTTTTGGAAGGGTGAGGTAGAAACCAATGTTGCAAATTGGAAGCTCATATTACTAAAGGAAATCTCATAAAGGAGCACGATGATGGTAAGTCCTCCATTATAAAGCTCGTTGAACTCTCGCACTATAGGTAGACCTTAAAAAATTGAGGAGATAATAAAATTGCTCAAACATTTAAATGAAAAATCTATACTAGTCTTTAATCGTAAAGCCGACAACACGCCTCTAAAATCCACTTATACTACACTCATGTCATGCAATAGAATGACTCTGAAATATATGGCTTTAATGATGATATTTTTGAATTTTATGAGATGTTTTCCATATAAAGAACCCACGGTGGTTCCATAGCAACAACCGAATTGTCTTCAGTTTGCATGAAAATATTATAAAGAATAAGGGTGAGAGGGATGAGCGCAAGGGATATGCTTTTGAGTTCTCTAACATCCATGCCAAATACTTTAACCCCTGTAATTCCTAATGTCTCTCGAAAGGGTATAGACTCTAGTTATAGAGGAGATAGTTAGTGAAAACAATGAGAGAATCTCCATTGAACTTCAAGCTAAGGAGTTAGTAGTAGACTTGCTTCTGAAATCCATGATGATCCTTCTTCCATGCCATCCATAATGCCTACAATAATTATATGGTTATAGCTATACTTACACCTCCTTCTCGAACTTCTTAGGCCTCCATCGACATCCTTGAGCCATATGTTCTGACTGTTGTGATTGCTCCTCCTCCATTGTATAGCCATCCCCAATCATTAAGGAAGAGTGGACTCCATGTACTTCCCAGCTATATGTCCCTACGGGTATTGACCTCCATATACTAAAGGTATTCTGATATTCTCTCATATGATGCAAATGCTAAAAATATACCCTACCAAGGCTCATAATGTGACACCCCATTCCAGTGACTAGATTATCAGAGAGTGAAATCATTATCTGATAGCTTGGATCAAAGGACTCGAGTAAAGCGATCGCTTGTATATACTACTTTGGGTCATCACAGATATGTTATAACTCCTAAACATATCTAATGTAATACATATCCGATCTCAACACAAGCGAATTTACACGTGTTTAAGAATTTTTATAGAACACATATCATGAACAAAATAAATAAATGTCTCATAACACATCTAAATAAAAGATATTTACATATACATATCAAAATTTATGTACTACTAGATGTCAATCAACACACAACATATATACAACATCATCAACTAGGAAGACTATATTCAAAACTGCCTCAAAACCATGACATCCATGCATAAGTCAACTATACACAACAAAAACTACACATATACTAACACAACTCTACCATCTCAAGATGTGTCTCACAATTATTCTCACTTAAGATCACTCTGACAGTTCCTTTAATGCCAGTAGATAGTCTATAAAGCTCCAAATCTATGGTAACTCTAAACTTAAAGATAGTATTCCAATCTCCATCAATTTTGATGTCGTAGGAAATAACTTCAAAACATGAGAATGAAATCATCCTGAAAATAAAACCATAGTCTAACCCGAGAAGATATTACAAAATAAAACCTCGAGTCAGATTAGAAATCTGGTTGTGAGTATAGTCGTGTAATAAAGATAAGTGAATGTGCCATATCGAGTTTATGGAGAATAAATGTTACACATAGGGTCACTCACACCATACATATTTCCCATAAACCATTTTCACGAATCAATGATAACAAACATGCTACAACATTATTCAATATAACATACATAGTTGCAACTCTAATCAACTGGAATATCATATCCTATACATACTTACTTATGAGTTGCGTTGTGTTGCATAAATTCAAATCATTATTCAAATCAATCATTTTACGAGGTTCGACATTTCTACTTTTCCTTATGAGAGTGCTATATTATAATCTCTTCTAAGAATCCCAGCAGATTGCACGTTGTAAAACCTCTTACGTGAATTTACACCATACTAGACTATCTGCCTCGATAAGCCGATACGGTCTCTTTGACCCGTTGCTTCCAACCAGTTGTGAGTGCACTTCACATGACCCCTTAGTTGCACTTGCCCTCCTTGCATCTAAAAGCGTGATATACCTTAAGCTGCTATAAGCCACTTTGAGTTTCCACTTTGTGGCACTATTTCTCATCGTTTTCCCAAAACTTTCAAAAATAGTCAGTTTCTTCATATATCTATGTAACATATCATTTGGACATAATGATGAGGTACGTGGTCATCACGATTTGGGTTGCGACCCTTGAATCAATTCGTTAGAATGGATACTAGTGTCTAATAGTCAAAACCTTACGTCGTACTCGATAAATGTTAAAATTATTATTTTTAAACCATTTGAATTTCAATATGAAAATTATTCCTGAAATGTCACTATAGCCCACCACATTACTCATATGATTGTCGTGTTCATGCATCATGATTCAAACTTTCAGTTTATAATATCATTTGTAAAATAATAATTAATGAAGCACAACATAACAAAGTTTATCAAATTTTGATATTCGGGACAATTTAAGGTTAATAACTGCAATGATGGAATTTTAACATAAATAATCTTGCATAACATCACATACACAAGCATATATCAGCACAATTTCATATCATTCAACCCATTTTTAATTTGAATTATTTTAAATAGGTTTTTATCATGTATTTCAATTTAAATCCCATATTATAGTTAAACAACTGAAATTTAACCTTTAAAAATATATTTTTACCTCAAATATATCAAATATATTAGCTAGAATTATTAAATCGATAAGCATGTATTTTATCAAGTTTTCATTATTTGAAAATATCAAAATATTTAAAATCTCTTTTATTGCATTCAAATTCAAATTAATTAAAATTCTTTGAAATTCTCAAATATAAAATTTCTAATATATATATATATATATATAGTTCGAAGTTATATTTAAATTTTGTAGATGTTTAAAAATCCAATGTTTTGAATCAAATATGGACTTTAAATACATAGTGTGTTCTTTGGTAACTATATTCTTTAAAAGTAAATATACAGTACCATTCAATAGCTTTAATCATAACTTTAGTTGGTTTAGGTTGTTTATGAAGTATAAGCTAAATTCAAAATCATCATAAAGATGCAAAATATTTATAGGAATAAGAAGAAATCGCGTAGGAACAAGATTGGTCAAGTTTTGGGCATTATTGCCCAAACATTCGACCTCACTGATTGACCATCGATGTATGGAGTGGTCGACTAGTGGTGATGATTTTCTAAGCAGCAATGCCTAAATCTTCATTATTTTGGTTTCTGTTTCTACGCATTTAGTGGTCGACCTCAACATGGTCTCCTGGATGACTTCGGTTGAGCTCACTCAACATTTTTCTACTTTAATTTATCACTAATAGAGATGAATCAATGAAGAAATGCAGATGATCATAGCATGGCGTATACTAACAGGTTTGTACTAACGATATTCAATATATGTGTATGTGTGAAAGGTAAATTATACTCACATCCTACTATTACTTTGTTGATGAACTTCAGGCACCAACGATGGAGATAAAGAAAGAAAATGAGTACATGGTTAGGTTTCTTGATTTCAAGAGTGAGAACCATTCTTGATCTCTTTTTAGCTTCTTGATCCATTCCTTTATCATTTTGTAGTCCAACTTCATTTAAATGTTGCTTGGTTTAAATATGAGATAATACTTGCCTCCTAAATATACTTCTATAAACACAGACCATGCTTTGAATCAAGACAAGCAATCAAACCCAGATTTGCAGAAATGCTTTCATCACTTTAACTGTTTCCATAGAATGTTGCACCTTCGCTGAGAATATCAGCACTTCGTTCGAAACCACAAAAGAATCAAATATTTTTAGCAGACACAGGTGCTAAAGTCTTCTGTCTGAAGTCTTATATTATCGTTGAGAATTTTTGAAAGTTGCCCTAGTCCTTAGCCAGGTAAAGTTTCTTTCCGTTTTTCCTTTTTTCCTTTTGTTTAGTTGGGTCGGTACAGATCTATATCGATTGGTATCGATCTATTTTTGCTTCCAAGTATAAATATTTAACACTTGAAATTTTTTAAATCATTTCTTCATTCCTTCGCCTTTGAATTAAAAAGTCATTTGACTTTGAGATTTTCTGTCTTCATTGCCTCCTTCAGATTCTAATACAGATCTACTATCAAAAATAAGATCTAAAATTGAGTTTTTCACTTGAAGATCCATCCATAAATCGACGGTTCGATCCATTCTCGATTTCAACTTCACCGTAAATGCATGAATCAAGCATAGGTAGAGTCGTCTTCGCCTTAACCGAGATTGTCACTGCCTTAACCTCGACTCCATTGAACTTCCTCGATACTATCACGCGGGCCCCCAACCCATCTCCCCAACTACCGCCGATCCATATTATTGACTTGCAAGACCCAATTATGGTTGTTGAGGTGGCTATTGTTGGGGTTTTGGCAATATGGAAAAAGACAAAACAACCTTTGATGGATTTTGCCTATGGATCGACTTCGACAACCTTCTGTAGAGATTTGGAATATTCTTAGTATTGTGTTCGCTTTCCATAAAATTCAATAGTCAACATGTCTTATGATACGAAGCCATTGACATTCAAATTGATCCTTCGAAGATCCTCCATCCTGCAAAGATTGTGCTCTGTACTACCTTTGATCAAATCTTTGTCCTTTTCTTTGACCTTACGTAGACTTCAAGATTTGGACCATAGGGGAAAAATGGTAATTTGGATCGATCGGTACCATCGATGCCCCATCTTAAAAACTTTTTTTCTTCAAATTTGCAAGTAGAATCATAGTAGAGGCAAAGTGGGCCCATATCCATTTCAAGGTCGACCGATATGATCGTTGGATCGATCATTACTGATCGATCAAGTTTGCTCCAAACTTTAACTTTTCCTTAGCATCCATTCTTGCTTCCAAGCTTCTTGATCCACTGCATTCTCATTTCATAGTTTCACTCAATCGAAATGTCGCTTGCTTCAAATGTTGGATAGCAATTTATATATTTATACATATAAGAGAGTGTGTGTGCGTCTATATATATGTATTTACGTATGTATGTATATCATCTGAACAAAATTACATTAAACTAATATATGACTGAAATTAAAATTAACACATTTTTATTAACTAATTGTAAAATCTATTCCAAGGTTAAATTCACATCTCATCCTCATTTACCATAAATGTATTACTATAAATCCCAATGGTTATTTATTAACACGCGACATTTGTTTAATTATGCACACCCTAAATTACATGTCACATCTATAATACTTGCCATGTTTGTGTTACAACGTGAACATAATATATTCAAAACACCAAATTAAAATAAAGAAAAATAAAACAACATTGAATTTGAAATTTAATAAATACAAATCTTACTACACAAACACAAATGTTTTAATCAATTAAAATTAAAACACAGATGTTTTTCAAATAAATTAATGAAACTAAAATTAGAACACAAATCTCTCTCATTAAATTCAAAAAATATGATTTAGTGTAATAGTAAATTGTTCATGTAAATACAAAATACGATCTTGTATGATTTATTAAAATGGATTTTTTTTTTTAAATTTCTCATTTTTACCCCACTGCCAATGCACCCGAACCAACACAGACATACATAAAATTATTTTGAAGCAACAAGACGAGATCACTATTTTTTCCACATCATAAGTCAACAAAGTAGTTAAGTAGTTGATTAATATTTTACATGTCATTATCAAAATTGATTTAAATCATTTCACACTTGGGATAAATATAATAGAAACATAAGCAAAGGTGACATATTGACTGTAATACCCCGTACAACGAAAAATAATTAATTAAAAAGAAATTAATTAATAATTAGCAATGCTAAAAATGGAATTTTTGCAGATGTCAAAATTTGGCTACGAAACTATGACTGTTGTGTTCGTGATGATATTCTGATCAATTTTCATATACCAAGTTTTCCAATCGATGTTCAGACAAAAAGTTATTAATGTTTGAAGATTTCAGATCGGAAATTATTATATATCTAAGTAAGGAAATAAATGTAATTAGTTAACGTTAATTAACGTTAATGTTTAGTTAACCACTAAGTAAAATTAGCATTAATTAGGTCGGTTAAAAAATGTGCAAAATAAACAAAATAACATATAAAAGGAATGAAATGGACGCTTAACAAAAATGGACAACCGGTCGATGGAGACTGAAGAATAAACCTAGGCCAAACAACTTTGATTTGAAATAGAATAATCTAATGGTAGATATTGATTCGAATCCCTATAAATATAGGCCTAACCCCTCACTATTATTCTCATATTTTCTGAAGCAACAACAAAGCTCATCATTTTCTTTTCTTCACAAATTCTAAAATTCTATATAAACTATAATCTATAAATATATAAGTGGAGAATAGCAAAAAGTAACAGAGGAGAAGGATAGAATCGAATTGAAGCGCTAAAATCAAGGTAAATTGTAAATCTTAATCCAAGTTTAAATTCAAATCTTTTCTCGGATCTAAATTTCTAATGAATGTGTATGTGCATGCAGTATATAATTCGATAGGGAGAAAAAGGGAGTCAAATAGGGATAACATGATTTAGATCTGAAGATTCAGAAGCTTAAAGGTGAGTGGAAGATTATATATTTTTATATAATATTGGATTTATATCATTGTAAATATGTTCCTTGTATACATGAATATAATTTTGAAGATGTAGGCTTAAAAATATACAAATAATGAATTTGAAAACTATGCCATCATATTATGTGAATGATTAATTTTGACTTAATATCACATATACTTGAATCTAGAAAGTAAGTGTAAAAGTAGTCCCTAAATTAATGAGATGTATAGTAATTCCAAGTCTATTGGTTAGGTGATATATATGGGTAAATGAGAATTAGAACTTATTATAAAGTGGGTTGGAATTTAATTTCTATTTTAATTTATTGGAGTGAAGTGTGTTGCAATGTAAATCTCTATAGATTATCTAGTTTTATAAATATAAATAAAAGCGTATCGTTTGAAACAACAAGAAATATGCCTAAAAGAAAGAGATGTACAAAATATGGATGTTTACCGTATTTTGTACTATCTATTTCAATAATAACAGAAAAAATAATTCCCTATAATATCAAACGTAACACAAGTCCTCTTTTAGATAAGTTATGGATATTACAGTGTTAACATTTCCATTTGGGATGTAATTCCAGCACATTGAAATGTAGAAATCCTAGCATCACCAGAGTACTGATAATAACAATAATTCAATTTTAAATCTAAAATATGCGATCAGTTGGAAAATAAATAACAGGCGATGAAGCATATGTACAACAACAAAATGAGGAATTAAGAAAATCATAGTAATCAAAGAAGATAGTAATAGCTAAAAAGGGAATAGTAGAATATACTTAATAGTATCGAGTAGAAGTTAAGTAGTAAAAGGTGATTGATTTATTTAATTTTAAGTAAGCGGTAAATGATACTAAAATGGTATAAATGAAACATGAAGTAAGTTGTGTAAAAATAACCGAATGTAACAGTTGAACATAAGAGGCATAGTAATAAATTTATGTAGCCTCAAGTATGCATTTATGGAGGATGAGAATTATTAAGGTTAGTCAATAGCATAGATAAAATTACATAGTCATTAATATGGTTGGAATGCGAGGTCAGTAGTGTTATACAACAGAAGATTGCCCACCGCAAGTGGCCACCAGAAGTTGTGTATATATTATACTAATGTAGGACATATCCAACTGTAGGACAAGTAGAACTATACATTTGCGTATAGGTGGAGGGAATACCCAATGTAGGATGGTTCACCCCGATCGAAGTGCAAAGGAAAGTGGAGTCTGCTTCAACCTTTTAGGGGGTACGAGTTAAGTAACTGATTAGGCTTTTCCAAGATTGTATTAGGCAATCTAAATGGGATGGTGAGCGTAGGCTCGTGCTATGACAGGGTGGTTAGTACCATACAAGAGGAGTAGGAACTGTTTACATAGGTCGAGATCGTCATCGGCCTTGAGCAGTCATAGAAAGACAAGGATTACACCTAAACGGGCTACACCGCCTGCTAGTGTAAACCACGTTTAGGACATGCACAACCTCACAGTTTTTGTTAATTTTTTTATTAGGAGGCAAGGCTAGATAACCATTTAATGGAGGTCTTTCAGAAACAAGATAGAATTCGGCTAAATAGATGTAATGCCATTATTAGGCACTTCAGGAGTTCCTTGGTATGCACGGAAGTGAGGACTTGATGCTGCATTGACGATGGATCCTAATAAGATGATGAGTTCCGGATACTAGATGGGAAATTATCCTAGTCCAAAGGGGGACTATAGTACTTATACACACACAAATGTATGAAGTAATTGTCTACCTCGAGTAGATGGGTGTAGCATACGCGTGCATGAAGTCAAGACGACTATGTAAAATAATAGACGTAACATGTAATGGAAGACAATCGATATAAACTAGTATCATGTATAAAGTGTGTGATTTTTCAGTCACCAAAACATTATTCTGGCCCCTCCTTATTACAACCCATACTTATAGGCAAACGTAAATGACCGGACCAACTGGGTTGGCACATAGGACCGGATGGGAATGTCCAAGCTGAAACAAAGCGAGACATATGACTGGCATATGCCCCACTTTGGGGGGCAAATGTTGGGCATGTTTTCACCGAACCAAAGAGGGGAGGTCACCACCGAATCAGAATAAGGAAGTCCTCGCCGAACCAGAGTAAAGCAGGCATTGCCAAGCCAAGACAAGGAAAGCTCTACCGAACAAACACCCTTCCCATGCCTACCGGACCAGCCATTCCACTACCTACCGAACCAAACCCAAAGTATCCCTACCGGACCAACCAATCGCCGAACCATCCACTGCCGAACCACCCACCACCGGTTCAACCTCTACCGAACCACCCACTACCGGACCAACCCACCACCGAACCATTCATTGCCGAATCAAGGCCATCCTCTCACCACCGAACCACTCGCCACCGGACCAATCATCGAACCACCTACTACCGGTCCAATCCACTTCTCCAACCATCTCCGAACCAAGCGATGCCGAACCAAAGCATCTACCACCTACTGCCGAGCAAAAGCAATGCCGAACCAACGCTACCAGACAAGATTACATCAGCCCAGGCCCACCAGCAGCTATGTACATCCAAGACCCCTGCCCTCAGCCTCACTCTATAAATAGAGGGGCATGGGTACAACAATGGGGACAAGTTTGAGAGCTCAAGCACGGATAGAACTTTCAAACAACTTTCATTTACTTGTATCAGAGCTTTGTACTTGTAATCTGAACAAGAAAGGAGAAATAATATATAAAGTGGACGTAGGCACATTCTGGCTGAACCACTATAAATCTGCGTGTCTTTTTACAGTTTAGTCCCTGCTTTTCATATATTTGCATAAATCACTCAAATCACTAAGAACAGCATAAAATCAACTAAATCATACGACTTTGAGGTGTTTGTCCATTTTTTGTGCAAACATTTTTGGTGCTTTCACTGAGAACTAGAAGCTTGAAGCTTCAGCTTCTTCCACTTAACCTTTTTCCTAACAGCATCGTTCATCGCTTGGAAAACATGCCTCCCAAGCAGAAGAAAGATGTTAACAAAGGAAAAAACATCGCAACCAGTAGTCTTCCAGATCTAGTGGACACAGATCAAGTAAATCATCCCCCTCCAGCAGCAGTACCAAATGAAGGTCGGGCAAATCCGACCACTCCTGCCGCAGAATAGCCTTCAGCAATTACTAGGGCAGATCTAGACAGGGTTGTGGATGAAGTAACTAACCGCTTCACGTCCCAGCAGGAAGCCTTGGTGGACCATCTCATGTCACGCTTAAGGGATGCTGAAGAGTCCAATCGCAACACTGAGTCATGGGGTGAATCCCAGTCTGGAGGATCTCAGAGACAACAAAGATCTTCCTTCTTCGAAGGAGCTAACGGCAGAAGCAGCCATGGTAGGAGCCGAGATCGAGCACAGCCCGAAGTTAGGCCTGAGGAAACACTTGGAACCGAACCCAATGGGGGAGGTACCGGGCGGAGGTCAACTGTAGCTGAGCCGGTCGTACTGCCTAACCACGGAAACGCCAACGAACGGGGCCGAGCTAGAATCTAGCCCGAAGTTGGACCCGAGGAAGTGCTTAGATCAGAACCCAGCAGGGGAAGATCAAGGCAAGGGCCAACTGTAGCTGACCCTAGCATGCTCCCAGAAGACCAAAGGCAGCCACTGGAAAATATGAGGAATGATAGACGGTACCATCCCTACAGGTCATCTGGACGGAATCAATCCCACAGAACAAAACCAAACTCGTTTCTATCTGCTCCAAATTCTGATGAAAGGATGGCACGCTTGTTCAGAGAGTGCGTCCAACGGGATCAAAGAGATCGAGGGATAGGCGCTAGGGTAACCAGCCCTTTCGCCCGCAATATCGAAATTGCTATCACCCCCCGAGAATGGAAGATGCCAACAATGGAACCTTACAAAGGAATCTCCGACCCCGTTGTACACTTACAGAGATACACACAGCATATGCTCATGAGTGGAGCAACAGAGGGAGTACTATGCAAATGCTTTCCACTATTCTTAGCAGATCTAGCTACTTCCTGATTCTGCCATCTACCCCAAGGATCCATCAACTCGTGGGAGATGTTGAAAGAAAAGTTTATCAGCCAATTCCGCATTCATGTGGAACAACCCAAGGACGCTTATTCCTTATCCAATATCAAACAGAAACCTGGAGAGAAGCTGCAACAATATTTAACCCGATTCAATGCCGCAGCGGCCGTAGTTCAAGATACCGATGAGAAGCTTGTCTTAATGGCCCTCTGTAGTGGTGTGCATCCGGATACTAAATTCGCTAGAAGATTGACAAAAGAAAAACCAGCTACTTTACCCGATTTCTTCCATGAAGCCGAGAAATATATGAGGCTTGAAGACGCTGCCACTAAGGAGCAATCAGGGCAACAAAATAAGGCAACTCACAGCAACGCGCCCGCTGTAGCAAAGGACGTTCGAAGAAATGATTCTAGAGCATGGTTTTAAATCTCCTATATATCGCCCGAGATCTCCTCCGAGATCTCCTTTTCACACTTAAACGAGACGAGACATCAAATCTCTTCCATATCTCCCTCGACACTCATCTCGTCCGAGATATTCAAATTTCACCCGAAATATGGATCAAAATCTCAATCCAAGATCTCACCCGAAATTATACATTTTTCTTATTTTCCATAATATTTTTTATTTTCATATTGATTCAAAAGAAACTACTCAATCCAATTATAATTTACCAACTTCTTGAACATATTCTTTACTTTTTATCTTAATGAGTCATAGCAAAAGGTTTCACTTCTTTATTATGTTCAAATAAAAGGATATTATTCATTACCAAATCAATTAAGCTAATCAAGCTACTGCTCTTCTAAAAATGTTCCTTTTTCCATGTAAATCAAGTATATTACCATTTTTATTTTTACTAAGAAAGTTATAACCGTAAAATAAATTTTTGACACATCAATTTTAGACACATAAGTACATCCGAGATATTCCCGAGATGCATTATAAGACCCGAGATGTCAATCCGAGATGTACACCTGATATGTACTCATCTCGTCCGAGATCTCCCCCGATACGAGATAACTTATGTAAAAATTCCGAGACGAAACGTGACCGAAATCCGATATTTAAAACCTTGTTCTAGAGACAATGCTGGGGGCAAGAAGGGAGAAAAGCGCCTATATCGGCCAGGACCGAGATTCGACACTTACACTCCTTTGAATGAAACCGTCGAAAAACATCTTCCTTGCCACCCAAGGCGAAGTTAGATACGAACGCCCACCGTACAAGAAGGAATCAAATAACGCACAGAAGTCTAGAAAGTTCTGCCGCTTCCACGAATCTCATGGGCATGATACCAATGAATGCCATCATCTCCGGGACTTGATTGAAGAACACATCAGAAGGAAGAAACTACAACGCTTTCTTGGGAAGGCCAGCCCTGTCCGACTTCCAAATTGTCCTGGCCCCATAGTTCCTAAAGATGAAATTTCCAACGGACAATGGAGTAGGGGAAGTAGAGGGAGACCAGGACGTTGCTCGAGACTGCTATGTAACTGAACTTCGCAACAACCACAGGAAGGATAAAGGGAAGAGTGTAGAGGTTGCCCTCTGCACAAAAAGTTTGGAAGCATAGCAACTAAAGAAAGCCCCTCCTCTTCGATATACCAGCGATCCCTTCAATGAATTAGGCCCCAGGGACAGGGAGGAGGAGGCCACCGCCGAGCCTGCAGAGGCTATGGAATTTGTATCTATAGACAAACATGACTCGAGTAGACTATTGAAAATCGGGTCCCAACTAAAAACAGAGTTGAAGGGACAACTCATTGACTTTCTCCGCCACAACTTGGATTTATTTGCATGGTCACATGCTAACATGACCGGAATCTCCCCTGACATAGCATGCCACATACTAAACTTGAGAAGCTAGCATACTGTTTACTAATCACATCACGGAAACTGCGTCACTACTTCCAGTCCCATTCCATCAAAGTTCTGACCGACCAACCACTGAGGCAGGTACTCCATCGTCCTGACACTTCTGGGCGACTACTTAAATGGTGCATTGAACTAAGTCAGTATGATATCACCTATCACCCTCGCACCGCTATCAAGGGACACGCCATGGCCGATTTCATTGCAGAATTCACTACCAACGAAAGTAAGGAGCAATCGGAAATAGCAGAAGACATCAAGTGGAATCTCTTCGTGGATGGTGCGTCAAACGAACAAGGCTCGGGGGTAGGTGTGGTAATAATCACTCCTAGGGGAAATAAGCTGCACTATGCTATAAGGTTGGAGTTTGCTGCCAACAACAACGATGCAGAGTATGAAGCAGTGATAGCTGGATTAGAACTTGCCTTGGAAATCGAAGCCAATTCTTTGTGTCTTCATAGCGATTCTCAACTTATTATTAATCAAATACTAGGAGAATTCCAGGCTCGAGAAGAACGACTCATAGCATATTTAAAGAAGACCAAGTTACTTCTCAGTCGATTGGACCACTACTTAGTCAAACACATCCCTCGGGAAGAGAACCGAGAGGCCGACGAATTGGCGAAGCAAGCAAGCGTGAGAGACGACGATATTTCCAGAGCAGTAGCCATCTCGAAGCAACTGACCCCAAGTTTTGAGCAAGTGAATCTGATAGCTGCAACCGAAGAAGCAACTTGGATGACTCCCATCCGAGACTACTTACAAAGTGGCACACTACCCAACGGGCGTAACGAAGTCAAGAAAATCTCGAGGAAAGCTTCCCGCTACACAATACAGGAGGACACCCTCTATCGGCGCGGATTCTCTAACCCCCTATTAAGGTGTGTCGCTGGAAGGGAAGCCAAGGAAATCTTATCCAACATTCATCAAGGGAGCTGCGAAGATCACACCGGAGGGCAGACTTTGGCAAAAAAGATACTCCGATATGGATATTTCTGGCCCACCTTAAGCAAGGACGCCTTAGATTTCGTCAGAAAAGGTGACAGATGCCAGAAGTTTGCTAAGATTCCACGACTACCAACAACTGAGATTACTCAAATGACCAGCCCATGGCCCTTTGAAGTATGGGGAATTGACTTAATCGGCAAACTACCAATGGGCCGAGGTGGGGCCAAATATGCTATAGTGGCAGTCGACTATTTCACCAAATGGGTGGAAGCAGAACCCCTGAATAAAGTATCTTCTGCAAAAGTTATTAATTTCTTGATCAAAAATGTTCTGTGCAGGTACGGAGTCCCATTCAAAATCATATCAGACAATGGACTTCAATTTGACAGCGAGGAATTCGCCAACTAGTGCCAAGAGCACGGAATTTACAAAAGCTTCTCATCCGTAGCGTATCCCCAGGCAAACGGACAAGTCAAAGCCGTCAACAAAATTCTGAAAACTCTAATAAAAAAGAAACTCGAAAAGTCAAAGGGCGCTTGGGTGGATGAACTCCCTACGGCACTGTGGGCTTATCGCACATCTTTCAGAACATCAACAGGGCATACTCCTTTCTCTTTGGCATACGGATCGGAGGCTATGCTCCCAGTTGAAACCATCATGCCTTCCCACCGAAGGATCCACTATAACCCAGAAGAGAACGAAGAACTCCTTCACGTGTCTTTGGATCTAATTGAGGAGAGAAGAAATGATGCAGTCCTCAAAGCAGCAGCCCACAAGCAAAAAGTGGCAGCATAATACAATTCCAAAGTCAAGCATCGTACCTTACAAGGAGGGGATCTTGTCCTCAAGCGAATCTTCCCTCGCCCCGGAGCACTAGATCCAATCTGGGATGGACCATATGTAATTCATAAAGATCTCCACAATGGAGCTTATATTTTGTCAACAGTGGACGGGGAGGTGTTCCAGAGGGCATGGGACATCCAACACCTTTGTCGATACTTTACTTAACTTGCACGGCCCATATGAAGCGAATTAACAAAGAGAATCAGTGGACGTAGGCATTTTCGTGCCGAACCACTTTAAAAAACCTTGTCACTTTTTTAACTTGTTCCTTTATATCTTGGCTGCTTGTTAACTTTATCCTTTTCTATTGAAAAAAATCCTGTGCAAATAGCATTTCCATTCAAGGCGCTCCACAGCGCGACTTCTCCTGGACAAGACCTAACAGGTAGTATACGAATCTATGCCCTCGCCAATGAGACACTTTTGCTCCGGCATCCCTCTGCTGTGGGTTAACTCATTGCTCACGACGGCCCTCAAAGCCAACTGTAATGAGCCGATTATAAGCCACCGAGAAGGCCGACTATAGCCGAGGCAGCTCATTACGGCGTTCGGCTCGCCGGCAACTGTGAACCGACTATAAGCCCCAACATAAGGTGTGGCCAGCCAGGGGCAGTTCACGGTTGACGATCGGCACCCACGCTAGCCGGCCACAGTAAATTGAATAATACCCACGATTACGGGCCATAATGGCCCGGGTAGTTACTGTGCACGATCTCGGCTCCGATGTGTCTTAAGTGCGGCTGTGGTAAAAAAGAATTAACTCCCCGCGGAGGCGTAAGATGGGTGACAAATGTCTCCAAGACCCATAGCTAGGGAAAGTGACTACAAAGCCCGTTTGCCACGAACTTAAGCACATCGAAGGCCTTCCGTGATTGGAAGTTTTACTATTTCTCATATTTCAATTTTATTTGAAAAACTTTTCTCCTATCCTCTATAACAATCCCTAAAGTACAGGACACGGAATATGAGGCATTCGCTAATGGGAGTCGGAACCCACAACGGGACACTAGGCCGCATTCCATACTTAGTCACACAAGACATTCAAAACTGCCATCTACAACTAGAACATGAAAGGCGGTATTTTCTTCTTTTGTGTACAAATACATGGCTATAATTTATTCATACATCACACTAGCATTGCAAGGCATGAAATTATGTTTTAAGCAAGAACTTGACATCAAACACAACTGAATTACAAGCATATGCATAGCTATATTTCTCATACAACATGGCAAAATAACAAAAGCATTCAAATACGACAGAATCAGCTTAAAGTTTAAAAATTACACGCCAAAGATAATGTTGTTTATTACAAGTAACATAATTACGACCTAAAAGTTACGTTATTATTTTGAGACTAACATATACAACAATGTTCAGTAAGCAAAAAGATATCCAGGTCAAGTCAAGGAGCCGGCTGCATCGGAGCTTTACCCTTGTCCTGTTGACCGCCTATCCGATCAAGGAAAGAATTCATTAGTGATAAGCAACCAAGTTAACAGAAAGACTAAAGGGGAGGACTTACCAGCATCTGCTCCTTGATCGTCTTGATCATCATCTTCTACTTGCACACCTACCTCCTTCCACCGGCAACAGCATAAGTGTTCTGTCAATCCCAAAAGAGCGAGAAATAGCATCGAGCTGCTCATCTTTGAGGGAGCCAAGAAAGCAGTCAGGCGGTGAGTTCAGGAGCTCTTGAGGACCATACACATATACTAGCAATCTCGGGGTTGGTCCATGACGTTCTGGTGCTGCCTGAACTGGGGGCACTATGGAGGACTCTCCTTGGTCCTTAGACTTCTTCTTATCAGAATGGGTTTCAACTTTATGAGACATTATCCGCAACACAAAAGAGTACATTGTTAGAATAAGGATGTAGAGATATAAACAAGCAAGTGTATGCAGTCTGGAGTTTCACTCGTAATTCACAACATAAGGTCATTCGGCAATTACCTGGACCGGTAGTCAAACGTGATTCGGCAGTATGGTTGATTCGGCTATTTCAAACAGTTGAGTCTGGTTCGGTATTTGACTGATTCGGCTATTTCAAAAGATAGAAGGTGAATAGAGACATGAAACCCATACTTATAGGCAAACGTAAATGACCGGACCAACTGGGTTGGCACGTAGGACCGGATGGGAATGTCCAAGCTGAAACAAAGCGAGACATATGACTGGCATATGCCCCACTTTGGGGGGCAAATGTTGGGCATGTTTTCACCGAACCAAAGAGGGGAGGTCACCACCGAATCAGAATAAGGAAGTCCTCGCCGAACCAGAGTAAAGCAGGCATCGCCAAGCCAAGACAAGGAAAGCTCTACCGAACAAACACCCTTCACATGCCTACCGGACCAGCCATTCCACTACCTACCGAACCAAACCCAAAGTATCCCTACCGGACCAACCAATCGCCGAACCATCCACTGCCGAACCACCCACCACCGGTTCAACCTCTACCGAACCACCCACTACCGGACCAACCCACCACCGAACCATTCATTGCCGAATCAAGGCCATCCTCTCACCACCGAACCACTCGCCACCGGACCAATCATCGAACCACCTACTACCGGTCCAATCCACTTCTCCAACCATCTCCGAACCAAGCGATGCCGAACCAAAGCATCTACCACCTACTGCCGAGCTAAAGTAATGTCGAACCAACGCTACCAGGCCAGATTACATCAGCCCAGGCCCACCAGCAGCTATGTACATCCAAGACCCCTGCCCTCAGCCTCACTCTATAAATAGAGGGGCATGGGTACAACAATGGGGACAAGTTTGAGAGTTGAAGCACGGATAGAACTTTCAAACAACTTTCATTTACTTGTATCAGAGCTTTGTACTTGTAATCTGAACAAGAAAGGAGAAATAATATATAAAGTGGACGTAGGCACATTCTGGCTGAACCACTATAAATCTACGTGTCTTTTTACAGTTTAGTCCCTGCTTTTCATATATTTGCATAAATCACTCAAATCACTAAGAACAGCATAAAATCAACTAAATCATACGACTTTGAGGTGTTTGTCCATTTTTTGTGCAAACACAACCCATAGGATAGCTTTAGAGGAACAGATACTGGTACAAGGTGGGAGTGGTGGAAGGACATATTTTCTTATGCATGCTCGACCTAGACAATGGCACTAGAGATCAAATGTGTTAACTTTGGTCAATAATAATATGTTTTATTATATTTTACCATTCAGATGTGAGTTTATATCGATAGTACTCTGATATTCTTTTGTTACTTACATGATACCAACCCAAGGATCCATACTTTAGTGGACTTGGGTTTTCAAATTAGCAAAAATTCGAGCCCACTGAGGTGCGAATAAATAAATTTAGTATCGAAGCTTAAGTTAGTCAACCTTAAGAATTATGATACATTGAGTGAACATATTTGTATTTTTACTATGATTATATATATATACATATAATATGCCAAATTATACAAATTCCGACGATAGAAGTAGTTGCAACCATATCCTAAAAAGATGGACAATGTGATTGTGAGTTGGAATAATAGATGAAGTTGAAGATATATACCTATCCTTATTACCCCACGGGAAGTAGGTCGTATTGGAAGGCACTGACTTAAGAATATCATGAATGCAACATATGGAAGAGTCTCTAAAGTTGGATAGTACTTGACTTCCTTGTAGAGCACAGATTTCCTTATGTTAGTAGATCCCCACAGAATTGGCGATTGATGGTGTACGTTGGATCCAGATTAGGAAAAAGTAAGAATCTATATATTGTGGATATTCGGAAGTAAGAATTATATAAATTCCCAAAAGAAGGTCTGTAGTAATCACTCTAAGATGATAGCCAAATTTTAATGTTCTGAAATGAGATAAGTCAGAAAGTAAGTAGAAAGGAAGAAAAGTCCAATAGAAGGGACAATTAAAATCCACTCTAAGTCTGAACCCAAAAGAAAGAATTTAGTAAAACATTTGAAAAAAAAAGGTTTGAGGAATATATAATAAATAATATATTTGAAACGGTTTTCAAGGGATTTGTTAAAAGTAGAAAACCCTATTTTTTTTAAAGTAAGTAAATATTAAATTTCCAGAAAAATAAAATATCTTTATTTTATATTTAAATAATAAAAACTTAAGTAGAAAATTTATAATTTGTTGGACCAAAAATTTCAGTTAAAAATGAGTTTTAATAAAGAGATATTTCCTTTTTAAAAAATTGTGGGGCGTATATATAGCTTGTTTATTTTTTCGAGATAATTTTTTTTAGAGTTTTAACATTCCTTTTAGGGGTGGATAAAAGGATGTCGTACTAGTTTTAAGTGGGGTGAAAAAAGAATGAAAAAGAGACAAGAACCCAAAAAAAGCCATAAGCGAACATACTACAATGGTTTAATAAAGAAGATGGTCGATTTAGAAGAAAAAAAGCTAAAAAAAAGTAATTTAAATAAGAGTAGCTTAGGTAGAAGAAAGTTAAATAGTAGTAATATTATGAAATATAAATAGAAATAAATTTATGTAAAATAATGTTAGTAATTAGAAACAATATAGAAAATTTTATAAAATGAATAACTTCCATAAATAGGTGTAGTAATTGCACATACCTTTTTAGAAGTCCCCCTCGTATGTTATCAGAGTCTCCATTCAGGTTAAAAGGGGAAACAACATAAGTGATAAAAAATAATAGAATGGAAGTGTCCTTGTCAACTCTAGTTTTTATTGTTAAAAGTTATAAAAGATGTTTTAGAAACATTGTAAAGTGCATTTTTGAAGAAAATGGTTAGCACAAAAATTGAGTTTTTAGAATACAAGCCTTAGTGAACAGTTTGAGTTATAAATCCCACTTTTATGAAGTAAAACCTTTTTTGTTAAAAGGCTTTAAAGGAAAAGTTTATTTGAATGACCATTCATATGATAAAGTTTCACCCTTATTTGGAAAGAAAGAAATGATCTTTGAAAAAATTAAATTACTAATATTTCATTTTAGACTTAATAAATAAAATTAATTTAAAATTTTAAAAATATAGTTTTAAAAAGTTTCTAATTTTGTATTTTTAAAGACAAAAGTTTTAGGATTAAGTACTTCGTGATTGTGAAGTTTTAATTTTAGAAAAGTGGCGAAACCAAACCTAATTTTAATATGGAGTTAATATGGATGACTGCCTTGATAAGACGGGGAAAAAGTTAAGGCTATAAGTAAAATAGTGATTAATTCTTATAGAATAGCAATAGTGAAACCTCCGTTGGATATTAAAAATATTAGTTTGAGCCTAGGAATGTTTCATTAAACATGTGTGAAAGCCGTAAGAAGAACCCACGAAGGAATGATGAACGGTATCAAAGTACACTTTTGCGAGTTCTAGAGTATACTCGCATGAAAGATCAAGATAAAGAAAGTAAATACCAAAATTTGAGAATACCATCAAGAGAATTGTATTAAAAGAAGATGGTGATAAAGGATAATAAGATGGTAAACATACATAAAGGACGTTTGCTGGCTTAGGATTAAAGAGGGCGGATGGAAGGTAGGAAAGTTATTTTGCCAAGTTAATTTTTCTGGTAAGTTATTCAAAATGTGCATAGTTTGTATTCCTTAGTCCACTACAATATGGAAATGCATAGTTCAGCCTATAATTGTTAGTAGTAGTTAAAAGTAATGAGTGGAACTTATTTACTAAGATGCCAGAAAGGTAGATTAAGATAAATGGATTGTAGTAGAATGGTACGTTAGAAAGGTCCATTTAATTTAAGGTGATTAGGCCACAAAATTATTAATATTAGTTAATGTTGATGGGAATCTTCTAATAGAGTTAGGGGTATGCCCTTGGGGCAATTATGTAAGTTATTACATATATCTAACACGTTGACCTATCTTGTTCGAAATAAAGGTGTTTACTTTCTATTATATACTTGATATAATGTGTTACATTAATTAATGAATTTAATTAAAGGCATATTTAATAGAAAACCCATAAATGGCATGTTTTATGATAATAGTTACCAAGTGTTGCAACTGTGAGTAATTTATCACAATGAAAATAAATATATCATTTTAAATATTCCTAGTCAAGATGTATCGAGACTAGATATCGACATATCCATTAAGACTAGAGTTCTTAATGTTGTTCAAATATTAGGCGGTGTATTACTCATGACTATTGGGGACACCAAAGGGTTACATACTGATAGTTGTTGGATAACTATAGTATGACTCACTCGATAGTTTTCTATTGGTTAATATAACTGTCACGACCCTGAAATTTAAATTTATTTAAATTAATAATTTATTAAATTTTGAATTTAATGGGGTAATTAAATAAATTTTTGAATAAAAATTGTGAAATTAAATTGATTAAATGGAGCGAGTTTCCCCGATATCCAAGTATATTCTGAATAAATCATTTGAGATTAAAATATTGTAAATAGTGTATATGTGAGTATATGTGTGTATATTGAATGTATATATATATTTAGGTATATACGAGCAAATTTAATATATATATATATATATATATATATTAATTGATGGTTAAAGATGGTTTGAGTTTATAAAATAAATATAAGACAATAAATATTAAGTAAATAATGATAATTAATATTTGAACTAGAAATTGAAATTTATATAAGGTAAGTTTTAAATAAAAATGAAAATACAAATACAATATAAAGTAATAAAAACAAAGTAAGAAAATAAGTGAACTAAATATCTACAAACAATACAACTACATTCATATCTATAAACAAACAATAGGACTTCACTTATATTTATAAGTATGTAGGCTGTAGACTTTAGAGTAACAAAATGTATAAGTCATAAATGCAATGTCCCCAGCCGAAAGCAAAGATAGTAGAATATCTTTGTACAAAAGAAACAAATAAAATACATATACACTTAAACAAATACAAGCCATCACTATCATCTCAAATTTGTACAGCTGAAATGGAGTATGGAGAGGAAAGTATATATGTACAAGGCAATAAATGCAATACATCTCAACATTTAATGCAACATACTTCAGCCCTGTTTATTTAATAGATAAAGATATCACCTTGTACACATCCCTTGCACATCAGCCTTCCCCTCTCCTTTGGTTCGAGTATCAAAACTAAGAAATCTGAAGTATATGTTATCTAAAACCTCAACTTAACAAAGCAACAAAAATACAACAAAGCAGATCATCAAAGCAAGAACAAACACTTCCAGTTTGCAAATTTCCAGGCCTTCTCATCTCTGTTCTTCTTTGTTCCTTCAGGAAAAGTGAGTAAACATATTTTTGAAAGTTTCAAGTATGATTCAAAACTGTGTAGATGATTTATAACAAGTATTAAGTTATACAGCTACATACAAATGAAAAGTTCATGTATGATAATGTTGTTGTTCTAGACATAATAGTTAGTCATCATCTGTCCTGTTCTTTTCAAGATATCAAGTTTAAAGTAAGTTAAACTTTAAATTTCATTTCTCTGATCCCTGATGAATATTAATTTGCAACAAATAAGTTAGTTTAGAACATCAACTATGGGTTAACTGTGGTTGCGAGCTTGAACATAACAGGGGTTGTCTCTGTAACCAAGGTTTTACAGTAAAAACGAGATTCTATGATTTATTCAAGTACTTCAAACCATTGATTTGATTTTATAACTTGAATACTCACTTAAGAACATGATTTTTGAAACAACAGTGATGATTTTTAGTTAAGTAATTCAAATGCAATTCAGGTTTGAACAAAATGTGTATTTCGATCGTTTCCTGATAATCGAATCAACCTTAAATGCTAAGATTTGGTATAAAGCAAGATTGACAGTTACTAGTAATGGGAAAAATTTCGAAAAAAGATTTCATTGCGTAAATTTTGGAGACGAATTCAACTTAGGGTTTAACCCTGAGTTTTGCAGTAGGTTGAAACCAAGGTGATTTCATCACCTAGGAGTGTTCGAGTGTCACGGGGCTCAGGTGGAAGATTGCTGGGTGGGTTGACGTGGTATGGCCGGAGCTACGGCATCGCGGGTGGTCGAGGGTGAGTGGTCGAGGCGATTTCCTATTGACGCGTTCGAGTTGCTGTTCATTCGAACGAGCGTATTTGATTTTCGAACAGAAAATTTCGAATTGATGATCGAATTCGAGTATTCGTGAGTTCTTCGACTTGCTGGTGATCGAGGCAATCACCAGAGTCGCGCCGAACCACCGTGCACGTGCACGGTGGTGATATCGTGTCAGTGGAAGAAAAATAAAATTAACAGGGAGAGGAAGAAGAAGTAATGGGGAGGCCGGGGGAGAGTCTCGGGGATATGCGTGAGATTCTCGAAGCAGTACACGAATTTTTATAGGGAAGGCTCGGGTTTTTTATAAGTTAGTAATTAATAATTAATTGTTTTCAAAAGTTAAAGAAGATTCCTTTAAAAATGTAAATTAAGTTAACTAAAATGGATTGATAAATTAAATTAATAATCGGATTAATTAAGTAGTTATGAGATTAAACCAATTAATAAAAGTTTAAGTTAATTATTAATTAGGAAAAAAAAAATTAATTTGTAATTAAAGATCATTAATTTGAATAGATTAGATTTTTAGTTAATGGTTAATTAATGGATTATTAAAGATAAATAAATTTTAATTTAATATTGATTGATTTCGTTTAATTTCTTAAGAAAAGAAATTAAGAATTGTAATTAATAGTTAATGAAGGTCCTTAACTTAAGACTTTTAAATAATTGATATATTAATATGATTTATTTTAGTAATTAATTAGATAAATTAATTAAAGATAAACATTTGAGTAAATGTTTAAGTGAAATTACTAAAGGAAAGTAATTGAGAAATCAATTACTTAATATGATTAATTGAGTTAAATATGATTTGTTTAAGTTGATTAATTTAGTTTAATTGATTTAAATTAATCATAGGATGATATGATAAGTATAATTACTTAAATGTAATTAATGAAGTAAAATTTCTTAATGAAGTAAAATTACTTAATGAAGTAATTAATGATAATTACCGTATGTAATTGGTTGGAGATGATTTGAGTATGATAGTAATTTGGATTAAATTACTTTGTGAAATTAATTAACCAAGATTTACAGTTTATTCATAAGTAATTAACCTGGTATAAATTAATTATAATCAAACAATTAACTGACCTTACCTATGAATATTTGAATTTGATTGGATGATTTGATTGATTGATATCCCTGATTTGTGATGCTTTGTGATACGTCCTGATTTTTTTTGTGATATGCTTTGATATATCGATGATGATTGTGTATGATTTTTCTATGATATATTACTATGTGAATATGAAACCTTTGACCCGTAAAACGACATTTGAGTTTCGATGCGACAGGGAGTCGGATTCCAGTTGGTTATCCGAAACCCACATCGAATTGTAATCTTTGTGACTGATAAATTTATTTCATCTATGAATCTGTGAATGAAGATAAGCGTTATCGATTATATCGCTTATCGATATATCTGTGATGATTGATGTTGCACTATTGTGTGTAAATCCCCTAGACCACACTGTTACACACACAAATATGGATTTCACGTGGAAATCGGTTAAGTCACAGATAATTTAAATTTGATGTTTTTAAAATTGAAATTTAATTTCAATTGATTTTGAAATTAGAAATTTGGGTTTAAAGTGAAAAGCTTTTGAAATGGAATTTCAAAGATAAAAGTTATTTTGAATAACTTAATCGAGTTTTAAAAATGTAAATAATTTGATTTAAATTTGAATCCAAGTCTGAAATTAAATCTGTGATTTGGAAACTAGGGATTAAAGATGATATAAATGTGTTTATATGAAGTTAAACCATTTTAAAAGTAAAATTTCGAGAAATTGAATTTAACCCAAAGATTTCAACTCGTATGAATGAATCAGATTTTCTGAAATAAAACTGTTTGTTTTCAATTGATAAAAGCTTTCATATAAGAAATGAAATTCCAATTTAGTTAAGGGAATTTCAAGTTTGAATTAAAATGATGATTTGTTTAACCCATTCGAAATGGAATTGTTTTGAAAACTATAAGTTAAATCTTTGATTTAAAGATTTAACGAGTTAATTAAACTGAAATGGGGATCGATTTGGAAAATCTGTGAATGAATCTTTGTGAAATTAAGTGAACTTTATGAATTGAATCTTTTTGTTTAAAAAGATTAAAATGGTAATTTGTTAAACCATTTGAAAAGAAAGTTGGGTTTAAATTGTGACTTAATTGAATTCTCAATATCCATATATTTTTGAATATTACGCTCACTATTCGGGTTAGCCGGGAAAAGACAATTGTGTCATATAACCCATTCCGAATAGTGATACGTCGTATATGGATAGCATTTGAAGATCGGTGTTGAAGACCGGATATTTTCGAAAATGAAAGGACAACCTGTCGAATGTCTCTGCACTGGGTAGCTCCCGGTATAGAGATTTATATCACTCTTTTGTGATGGGAAGTCTGGACGTGATTTGAAAATTATCCGGATTTGCAAGGGCTTCGTGAGAAGTGCCTTCGGTTCTGTTCGAACCCGGAACAGACTTGTATGGATACATGTCTGACATTACACTTTGAGATATAAAGCCGATTCCTTTCAAATACATATCTGTTGGTGGCGGAGAATTTATTCTCTTAGCTTAACACCCTTCTCTGAGACGTACGAGCTCAGAGGTTATGTAGTTGAAATTTATCAGCGATATATCCCAATTTGGTAATGTGGCATGCTGAGTGTTGCTGTGTGATGATCAGTGTTTGATCATTTGTGATATGATCATTTGTTTGATCTTATATCTTTGTGATCATAGGTTGATCATTTGTTTGACCCGAAGCATGGCTTTGTAGAAAGCGTAGCTTTGTGGACGAGACTTCGTCGAGCCTCACACCCCGGAAATGGTCAAAACAGGAAGGATGCGGCAAGGTTCTAGGGAGTAGCGCCCCTTAGTGTATGTCATTCCTTCTGGATAAAGGTGGTATCATGGTATGGAGCCCAGATACTTAACCTCTGTGGTTGCTGCATTTTTACTATGTGGTTTGTTGCGAATCGGGGATCCTCGGGAAGATCGGTGACGATCGGGGGATGGCATACGCGTGTCAGTAGTTACCTATTTTTGCAGAGGTAACCCGGCCTTGTGTTGGCAGAGATCCGGTTAGGTTCTCGGGTCGTCTATTCCAGGGACGTACCCATCGTGGATAGGAAGTTCCTTTGCCTGACCATTTGTTGGAAATCCATCTTCCAATACGAACTGTGTACGGTATTAGTTGTAGAACCTGCCATCTAATATGGTAGCTATAGTAGGCATAATATAATGGTACCTATGCTGGCTAAGATTGATATTCTACTTTCGAAATTTCTTTCTACACTATGCACTAATAATAATATCAAATGATTTGATTTGCGTAGTAAGCATCTTTGACTATCATAAGAAGAAATCTCCTCCAATTCTGCGTTTGCATTGTGTGTGTGGTGGGAGGTCTTATGGTAGTTTCATTTCCAAAAGCATTGCGGTTTTCAATGTTTAAATTCTTTTGTGTTATTTAAAGATAAACTGTTTTTGTTGCTCACACCAGTCCCACGACTGACTCGGAGTTTATTGCTCATTTCCTAAACTCTGGGTGCTCATAATTTTCTACACGAGCAGTCTAGAGTTGGGTTTTTCAGATAGTCAGGTTCAGTAGATTTTCTGGAGCCAGTTCAGTCTTTGGATCGGACTGCACTTGCTTATTCTTGGTGTATCGTTATTGGGAGTTCGAGCTACTGCTGGAGTTCTCTCTTGAAGACTATCTTGGAGTTTTTGTTCCGCTGCTGATGTTAGTTATCTATTTTTCTTTCTGCTGCTATTTGTTGTATCATATCTCTGATGTATATAGATATTCATTGTATCATCATTGTATCTGGATATTGTATCAGATGTTGGATGTCTATATTCTTTTTCTTTTCCGCTGTGTTATTTACTTAACTGTGTTATAAGCTCCGGCGACTCGGATTTGAACGATCGAATCTGCGGCATTCGAGTACGATGTAAAGTATGGATGTCGATTTTCGAGCGCGAAAATCTGGGACGTTACATTTGGTATCAGAGCTAAGGTTGAACTTTAGCTCAGGAGTATAACACATTAAGTAACTCATTAGAGATAGAGTGAAGTAAACTCTAGAATGAGTAATTTCTCAGATATCCGTCTGAACGTCTCAGTAAATTCTCTTGCTATCCACAGATAGTGAGTATGAGTGCAAGAAGAGGACGAGATAGGGGGCAGGGAAGTACGACTATAAATGTCAATACCCTGTGACAGTGGAAACAACTTTCTTATCAATATTCTTTGATTCGTTTCCAAATTCTTTTGATTTCTTCGTACCAGCTACAAGAAGAAGTTTCGGTGTGATGGTGGCTCTACGAACCGTTGTAGAAGATCCTTACTTCATATTTTCATCGGTTTCTTATCAGCTTTTTGATTTAAACCTTAATGAATTTGAAATTGGAAAATTTAAATTGAGTTAAATTGATTAATAGGATATGAAGCTAAAATTTGAATTAAATCAATAAAACGATTTCGTTTAAAACCAAATTTGAAATTCTATTGTAATTTCTGTGAATACCAAAGTTCGAAGAGGGACAAATTGGTATGTATTTTGAGATATTCCGACTTGAATTCGGAATCCGTATCTTGTGTTCGAGGAAGTATAGGAGATCGAATCTGTCTATCTCTGTGTTGTTTTCGTGCCTGCGAATTTCGAGGACGAAATTCTTTTAAGGGGGGAAATTTGTCACGACCCTGAAATTTAAATTTATTTAAATTAATAATTTATTAAATTTTGAATTTAATGGGGTAATTAAATAAATTTTTGAATAAAAATTGTGAAATTAAATTGATTAAATGGAGCGAGTTTCCCCGATATCCAAGTATATTCTGAATAAATCATTTGAGATTAAAATATTGTAAATAGTGTATATGTGAGTATATGTGTGTATATTGAATGTATATATATATTTAGGTATATACGAGCAAATTTAATATATATATATATTTTAATTGATGGTTAAAGATGGTTTGAGTTTATAAAATAAATATAAGACAATAAATATTAAGTAAATAATGATAATTAATATTTGAACTAGAAATTGAAATTTATATAAGGTAAGTTTTAAATAAAAATGAAAATACAAATACAATATAAAGTAATAAAAACAAAGTAAGAAAATAAGTGAACTAAATATCTACAAACAATACAACTACATTCATATCTATAAACAAACAATAGGACTTCACTTATATTTATAAGTATGTAGGCTGTAGACTTTAGAGTAACAAAATGTATAAGTCATAAATGCAATGTCCCCAGCCGAAAGCAAAGATAGTAGAATATCTTTGTACAAAAGAAACAAATAAAATACATATACACTTAAACAAATACAAGCCATCACTATCATCTCAAATTTGTACAGCTGAAATGGAGTATGGAGAGGAAAGTATATATGTACAAGGCAATAAATGCAATACATCTCAACATTTAATGCAACATACTTCAGCCCTGTTTATTTAATAGATAAAGATATCACCTTGTACACATCCCTTGCACATCAGCCTTCCCCTCTCCTTTGGTTCGAGTATCAAAACTAAGAAATCTGAAGTATATGTTATCTAAAACCTCAACTTAACAAAGCAACAAAAATACAACAAAGCAGATCATCAAAGCAAGAACAAACACTTCCAGTTTGCAAATTTCCAGGCCTTCTCATCTCTGTTCTTCTTTGTTCCTTCAGGAAAAGTGAGTAAACATATTTTTGAAAGTTTCAAGTATGATTCAAAACTGTGTAGATGATTTATAACAAGTATTAAGTTATACAGCTACATACAAATGAAAAGTTCATGTATGATAATGTTGTTGTTCTAGACATAATAGTTAGTCATCATCTGTCCTGTTCTTTTCAAGATATCAAGTTTAAAGTAAGTTAAACTTTAAATTTCATTTCTCTGATCCCTGATGAATATTAATTTGCAACAAATAAGTTAGTTTAGAACATCAACTATGGGTTAACTGTGGTTGCGAGCTTGAACATAACAGGGGTTGTCTCTGTAACCAAGGTTTTACAGTAAAAACGAGATTCTATGATTTATTCAAGTACTTCAAACCATTGATTTGATTTTATAACTTGAATACTCACTTAAGAACATGATTTTTGAAACAACAGTGATGATTTTTAGTTAAGTAATTCAAATGCAATTCAGGTTTGAACAAAATGTGTATTTCGATCGTTTCCTGATAATCGAATCAACCTTAAATGCTAAGATTTGGTATAAAGCAAGATTGACAGTTACTAGTAATGGGAAAAATTTCGAAAAAAGATTTCATTGCGTAAATTTTGGAGACGAATTCAACTTAGGGTTTAACCCTGAGTTTTGCAGTAGGTTGAAACCAAGGTGATTTCATCACCTAGGAGTGTTCGAGTGTCACGGGGCTCAGGTGGAAGATTGCTGGGTGGGTTGACGTGGTATGGCCGGAGCTACGGCATCGCGGGTGGTCGAGGGTGAGTGGTCGAGGCGATTTCCTATTGACGCGTTCGAGTTGCTGTTCATTCGAACGAGCGTATTTGATTTTCGAACAGAAAATTTCGAATTGATGATCGAATTCGAGTATTCGTGAGTTCTTCGACTTGCTGGTGATCGAGGCAATCACCAGAGTCGCGCCGAACCACCGTGCACGTGCACGGTGGTGATATCGTGTCAGTGGAAGAAAAATAAAATTAACAGGGAGAGGAAGAAGAAGTAATGGGGAGGCCGGGGGAGAGTCTCGGGGATATGCGTGAGATTCTCGAAGCAGTACACGAATTTTTATAGGGAAGGCTCGGGTTTTTTATAAGTTAGTAATTAATAATTAATTGTTTTCAAAAGTTAAAGAAGATTCCTTTAAAAATGTAAATTAAGTTAACTAAAATGGATTGATAAATTAAATTAATAATCGGATTAATTAAGTAGTTATGAGATTAAACCAATTAATAAAAGTTTAAGTTAATTATTAATTAGGAAAAAAAATTAATTTGTAATTAAAGATCATTAATTTGAATAGATTAGATTTTTAGTTAATGGTTAATTAATGGATTATTAAAGATAAATAAATTTTAATTTAATATTGATTGATTTCGTTTAATTTCTTAAGAAAAGAAATTAAGAATTGTAATTAATAGTTAATGAAGGTCCTTAACTTAAGACTTTTAAATAATTGATATATTAATATGATTTATTTTAGTAATTAATTAGATAAATTAATTAAAGATAAACATTTGAGTAAATGTTTAAGTGAAATTACTAAAGGAAAGTAATTGAGAAATCAATTACTTAATATGATTAATTGAGTTAAATATGATTTGTTTAAGTTGATTAATTTAGTTTAATTGATTTAAATTAATCATAGGATGATATGATAAGTATAATTACTTAAATGTAATTAATGAAGTAAAATTTCTTAATGAAGTAAAATTACTTAATGAAGTAATTAATGATAATTACCGTATGTAATTGGTTGGAGATGATTTGAGTATGATAGTAATTTGGATTAAATTACTTTGTGAAATTAATTAACCAAGATTTACAGTTTATTCATAAGTAATTAACCTGGTATAAATTAATTATAATCAAACAATTAACTGACCTTACCTATGAATATTTGAATTTGATTGGATGATTTGATTGATTGATATCCCTGATTTGTGATGCTTTGTGATACGTCCTGATTTTTTTTGTGATATGCTTTGATATATCGATGATGATTGTGTATGATTTTTCTATGATATATTACTATGTGAATATGAAACCTTTGACCCGTAAAACGACATTTGAGTTTCGATGCGACAGGGAGTCGGATTCCAGTTGGTTATCCGAAACCCACATCGAATTGTAATCTTTGTGACTGATAAATTTATTTCATCTATGAATCTGTGAATGAAGATAAGCGTTATCGATTATATCGCTTATCGATATATCTGTGATGATTGATGTTGCACTATTGTGTGTAAATCCCCTAGACCACACTGTTACACACACAAATATGGATTTCACGTGGAAATCGGTTAAGTCACAGATAATTTAAATTTGATGTTTTTAAAATTGAAATTTAATTTCAATTGATTTTGAAATTAGAAATTTGGGTTTAAAGTGAAAAGCTTTTGAAATGGAATTTCAAAGATAAAAGTTATTTTGAATAACTTAATCGAGTTTTAAAAATGTAAATAATTTGATTTAAATTTGAATCCAAGTCTGAAATTAAATCTGTGATTTGGAAACTAGGGATTAAAGATGATATAAATGTGTTTATATGAAGTTAAACCATTTTAAAAGTAAAATTTCGAGAAATTGAATTTAACCCAAAGATTTCAACTCGTATGAATGAATCAGATTTTCTGAAATAAAACTGTTTGTTTTCAATTGATAAAAGCTTTCATATAAGAAATGAAATTCCAATTTAGTTAAGGGAATTTCAAGTTTGAATTAAAATGATGATTTGTTTAACCCATTCGAAATGGAATTGTTTTGAAAACTATAAGTTAAATCTTTGATTTAAAGATTTAACGAGTTAATTAAACTGAAATGGGGATCGATTTGGAAAATCTGTGAATGAATCTTTGTGAAATTAAGTGAACTTTATGAATTGAATCTTTTTGTTTAAAAAGATTAAAATGGTAATTTGTTAAACCATTTGAAAAGAAAGTTGGGTTTAAATTGTGACTTAATTGAATTCTCAATATCCATATATTTTTGAATATTACGCTCACTATTCGGGTTAGCCGGGAAAAGACAATTGTGTCATATAACCCATTCCGAATAGTGATACGTCGTATATGGATAGCATTTGAAGATCGGTGTTGAAGACCGGATATTTTCGAAAATGAAAGGACAACCTGTCGAATGTCTCTGCACTGGGTAGCTCCCGGTATAGAGATTTATATCACTCTTTTGTGATGGGAAGTCTGGACGTGATTTGAAAATTATCCGGATTTGCAAGGGCTTCGTGAGAAGTGCCTTCGGTTCTGTTCGAACCCGGAACAGACTTGTATGGATACATGTCTGACATTACACTTTGAGATATAAAGCCGATTCCTTTCAAATACATATCTGTTGGTGGCGGAGAATTTATTCTCTTAGCTTAACACCCTTCTCTGAGACGTACGAGCTCAGAGGTTATGTAGTTGAAATTTATCAGCGATATATCCCAATTTGGTAATGTGGCATGCTGAGTGTTGTTGTGTGATGATCAGTGTTTGATCATTTGTGATATGATCATTTGTTTGATCTTATATCTTTGTGATCATAGGTTGATCATTTGTTTGACCCGAAGCATGGCTTTGTAGAAAGCGTAGCTTTGTGGACGAGACTTCGTCGAGCCTCACACCCCGGAAATGGTCAAAACAGGAAGGATGCGGCAAGGTTCTAGGGAGTAGCGCCCCTTAGTGTATGTCATTCCTTCTGGATAAAGGTGGTATCATGGTATGGAGCCCAGATACTTAACCTCTGTGGTTGCTGCATTTTTACTATGTGGTTTGTTGCGAATCGGGGATCCTCGGGAAGATCGGTGACGATCGGGGGATGGCATACGCGTGTCAGTAGTTACCTATTTTTGCAGAGGTAACCCGGCCTTGTGTTGGCAGAGATCCGGTTAGGTTCTCGGGTCGTCTATTCCAGGGACGTACCCATCGTGGATAGGAAGTTCCTTTGCCTGACCATTTGTTGGAAATCCATCTTCCAATACGAACTGTGTACGGTATTAGTTGTAGAACCTGCCATCTAATATGGTAGCTATAGTAGGCATAATATAATGGTACCTATGCTGGCTAAGATTGATATTCTACTTTCGAAATTTCTTTCTACACTATGCACTAATAATAATATCAAATGATTTGATTTGCGTAGTAAGCATCTTTGACTATCATAAGAAGAAATCTCCTCCAATTCTGCGTTTGCATTGTGTGTGTGGTGGGAGGTCTTATGGTAGTTTCATTTCCAAAAGCATTGCGGTTTTCAATGTTTAAATTCTTTTGTGTTATTTAAAGATAAACTGTTTTTGTTGCTCACACCAGTCCCACGACTGACTCGGAGTTTATTGCTCATTTCCTAAACTCTGGGTGCTCATAATTTTCTACACGAGCAGTCTAGAGTTGGGTTTTTCAGATAGTCAGGTTCAGTAGATTTTCTGGAGCCAGTTCAGTCTTTGGATCGGACTGCACTCGCTTATTCTTGGTGTATCGTTATTGGGAGTTCGAGCTACTGCTGGAGTTCTCTCTTGAAGACTATCTTGGAGTTTTTGTTCCGCTGCTGATGTTAGTTATCTATTTTTCTTTCTGCTGCTATTTGTTGTATCATATCTCTGATGTATATAGATATTCATTGTATCATCATTGTATCTGGATATTGTATCAGATGTTGGATGTCTATATTCTTTTTCTTTTCCGCTGTGTTATTTACTTAACTGTGTTATAAGCTCCGGCGACTCGGATTTGAACGATCGAATCTGCGGCATTCGAGTACGATGTAAAGTATGGATGTCGATTTTCGAGCGCGAAAATCTGGGACGTTACAATAACTAAGGTCAAACAGAAAATGTGATGAACCACCTTTCTGACCCTTAGGAACGACACTTAACACATCCTCGGAGTTCGTGTGTAGTTGCCTAAGCATCAGAAAGATGAATCATCGTGGGGTGAAATAAAGAACAGAATAGAAAACCTCACAACGAAACTGCTAAATAAAACATAACAGTTAATAGTACATCTGGTTACTTCTTAACAAGGAGCTATCAGAGTTACACAAAAGCACTACAAATCAGCTTAGCCAGTTATAACATTCTTCCTTTACATCTGTAACGACCCCGAATTTTAATTACATTTAAATTGATAATTTATTTAATTTTTGAATTAAAATTGTGAAATTAATCGATTAAAGTGATGCGAGTTTCCCCGAATTAAAATAAATTTGGTATAAATCATTTAAATTTAAAAATATTGTAAATATTGTATATATGTGAATATATATGTATACGGGCATATATGAGTAAAAATTGAATATATATATATATGTATATATTTGATTTGAATTTAAATCTTAAATAAATGGTTTAATAATAAATGATAAAAATAAATATTAGAATTGATGGTTGATAATGGTTTGAGTTTATAAAATAATATAAGACAATAAATATGAAGTAAAATAATAATAATTAATATTTAAACTAGAAATAGAAATTAATATAAGATAAATTTTAATAAAAATAGAAAGTAGAACATTTACTAAATTCTAACAACATAATAAAATAGAAATTTATTTATATTACAAAACAATAAGATTTAAGGAAAATAAAATACATTTAAATATGAATAAATGTAGACAAATATGAAACAAATAATGCAAATATATATGATAAATATATATACATAGTTTTATTCAATATAAAGTAAATATATATATCTTAGTAAATCAATACAAAATAATACCAAGTAATAAAACAAACAAATAAAATACAAAGGACTAAAACAACTTTATAATATGTACATAAAGTGAATGCTGCTAGATAAGTAAAATATGAAGGTAGCCTGTAAGTAAATATGCAGGCAAGAACAAGTAAAAGGAAAATAAGATAAGAATGAAACAAACCAGAGTATATATGTACACATAGAAATATAGACAAAGCAATTAATGCAAGATACCTCTAGCCTCCAAGATCTTGACTGGTAAACAAAAATGGTACCGAAGCAATTAATGCCATCTCACTTCAGCCACCACTTGAGAAAAATCCCTGCTAAAAATTTGTACAAACGAATATTTTATTACTTGTACAAATAACATACCCTGTATACTTCATTCCATATATCAACTTTTCTCAATTAAGTTCGTTCATTTCAAAACTGGGATAATATTACTTGTAAACAAACAAACATCCACTTAAACCATCAAACAATCAAAGGAAAACCAGAGGATCAAAAGAAAGATTCAACTTGCAAAATTTTTACAAGCCAGTTTCAAAAATTTAAGATGCTCTGTTCTTCTTCTCTGGAAATCGGTGAGCAAACTACCACTTTTATTTGAATCTGTTTTGATGCTATGATTAATATTTGAAGCTGTTAGTATAAATGTTAAGATGCCTGTATATCTGTATATATACAAATGTTTAGTGTGCATGTCTGTTACAAGCATGCATCTTTTTGTTTAAAAACATTTACAGGTTTGAGTTCATAAAGAATTCAAATCCTCTTTCCTCGATCTGTTTTAGGCCATGGTTTTTAAAAAGAAAACGATGATAACTATGAAGTCTCATTCTTAAAAATAATTTCAAATAAAAATATTCAGGGAATATTTCAAAAATAATACATTACAGTGTAACTTTTGAAATAACAGGAAAATCAAACATTTTAATTTTATAATTTGATTACATAACCAAGTTCGAATTTGAAAATGATGATTTTAGAGAATCATTTCATAAATTTTAGTTCTGTAAATCGAGAGAAATTGTATGTTGAACGAGATTTGCATTTTTGCCAATCTCCGGGGATCGACGACGAATTGAACGTCGTGGTCGATGGTGAAGGAGGCTGACGTGTTGGTGGTTGTCAGAAAAATGATGAATAATTTTATAGTTCGTCATGGTGGCGTAGCGACGACAAACTAGGGTTTAATTGTCAGTTTGGGTAGCAGTTGTTCTCGAGGTGATTTCGTCGCCAATGGGAGATCGGACGAGGCTGGTCCAGGGGGAATCGATGCGTGAGGGTGTGGAGTGGCTCTGGTCAAGGCGACGTGGGCTCCGGTGGTTTGGTTCGTCGTCGCGGTGATGTTTTGTTATCTATTTTGTTGCCAGTTGTGTGCCGAATGGGTTGATTTCGATTTCGCTATCGAATCGACGAAACTGGAGGTCAGGTCGTCATAGGAGATGGTCGTCGACATGAGGAGGGTTGCAGCATTGATCGTTGGTGGCTGGAACCTCCGTACATGTGCACGCATATGCACTCGTATCTGGTCTGGGTTTGTAGTGTTTGGGGAAGAGAGGGGAACTCGAGTTGGTCTCGGGTTTACTCTCGAGTAAACGATGTGGTGGCTCGAGTGATGTTCCGGGAAGATAAGTGATTAACCTGTTTTAATACGTTTTAAAGTTAAAGTTAAAACAAAGTTTAAAATAAAGAAACAGGAGTTTACTCGGGGAAATGGGTAGGAAATCTCGAGTGTTTACTCGAGTAAACCTGGAGGCATTCTCGGGTTTGATTTCAACTTGCAGCCTGTTAAAAAGAAAGAAAAAAATTTTAAGTTAATTATCTTAATCAAATTTTAAGTATTGATGATTTAATAAAGGTTTGACAAATTTAAGTTAAGAATTTAATTTCAAGTTTTAAATTAAGTAAATACTTAACAATATTTTAAAAATCCAATTAATACTTTAATTAAGTAATCAATGTAAGACAAGTTTTAAGTGTAATTAAAGTTTTCAAGTTAGTAATGATTTGATTTCAAAGTTATAAAGGAAGATTGTAATATGTTAAGTAAGAAGATAATTAAGAATATTAATCCATTGATAATGGTAATTAACCAAGTGAATTTAGATTTATAAATTTATTATTAACGATTGATTAACAAATGATTAAGTGTTAATTACTTTGCAATTAGGGATTTTAAATTAACTACTTAAAGATAATGTATTAATTTAACTAACTAATGATTATGATTGATAAATTAATGATTAGAGATTAATTAATTTGTAATTAGAATTTACTTAATTAAGTAATTAAGGTTAATTTATTTATGATTTAAGTTGATTAATCAAGTAATTAAAGAATAATTAATTAAAGGATATTTAATTATTGTGGTTAATTAATTAAAGTGGTTAATTTGAAGATAATTAATTAAAGATTAATTAATTAATGTAAGTAGTTAGGGATGATCACTTATTGAAATTTTATTAATTAAATGGAAATTAATTAATTAAGGGTAATTTATTAATTAAAGATAATTAATTAAATGGTGAATTAAATAATTAAAGGTTAATTATTTAATAATTAAAGGTTGATGAATTATAAGTAAAAGATTAACTAATAAAAATTTGAAAAGAGGATTTATTTCAAATAATTTGACATTAACTTATGATAATTAACCCGGATTAATAATTAATACATCTGATTTAAATTAATCAATTGATTAATAAATTTTTCTTGTGAATGTTTGGACCTGACTGAATGATTGAATTGTTGATATCCCCTAATCTGTGATGTTGTGTGATATATTCTAATTTGTGTGTGATCTGTATTGTAGCTATTTATCTGGGATGAATGTAAATTATTATCTGTACTTTATATATATGTGATCTGTGAATAAAAGATAAGCGTTATCATTATACCGCTTATCAGCTATATTTCTGTATTTTAATCTGTGATGATTGAATGATGTTGCACTACTGTGTGAAACCCCTTGACTACACCTTTACACACACAAATATGGATTTCACAAGGAAATCGGTTAAGTCACAGATAATTTAAATTTAATGTTTTTGAAATTGAAATCTTAATTTCAATTGATTTTGGGAATGGATTTGGGTTAAATGTTAAAGCTTTTAAAAAGGAGTTTTTAAGAGAAAAGTTATCTTGAATAACTTAATAAAGCTTCCAATTTGAATAATTCAATTTGAATTTAAATTCAAGAGTTGGAATTGAATTCCGTAATTGGAAATTATGGTTAAAAATGTTATAAATATGTTTATATGAATTGGAACCATTTTAAAATATTGGTTTGAGAATTTGAATTTAACCCAAGAACCTTAACTCGTATAAATGAATCAGATTTCCAAAATGAAACTGTTTGTTTTAAAAGAATAAAGGCTTTCAGATAAGAAATGAAATTCCAGTTTAATTAAAGGAATTTCAAGATTGAATTGAAAAATGGTTTTTCAAGTTATGAGTGAATTATTTTTGAAAGTTATGAATTGAATCTGTTTATTTTTAACAGATTTAAAATGGTGATTTGTTTAAACCATTCGAAACGAAATTGTTTTGAAAGCTATGAATTCAATCTTTGTTTTAAAGATTTAACGAGTTAATCGAATTGAAATGGAAATTAATTTGGAAAATCTGTGAATGAATCTTTTGTTTAAAAAGATTAAAGTGTGGGAATGGTTTAAACCGTGAAGGTTGTTAAAATGAATCTTTTTGTTTAAAGATTTGAAAATGGTAATTTGTTAAACCATTTTAAAAAGAAAGTTTGGGTTTAAGTTGTGACTTAACTAAAATCCCAATATCCATATATTTTTAAATATTGCGCTCATTATTCGGATTAGCCGGGAGAGGACCTTTGTGTCACATAACCCATTCCGAATAAGTGATACGTCGTATATGGATAGCATTTGAAGACCGGTGTTGTAACGACCCGGAATTTTCGAACCCGAAAATTCCAGATAGTTAGAAGAAAAAGAAAGAGATAGAAGAAAGAAACAGAAAGAAGAAAGAAGAACAGAGAACACAACATCTCACATTCGCAGCGGATTAAATATAATAACAAATAATAATATCAGTTATACAAAGAAAAACTGTATTTGTTAATTACATTTTAATACATCAGAGTTACAACATTCACAAATGTACTAGACAGTTAAAATTAACATGTCTCAGACAACTATAATATCACAGCGGAATAAACTCCATACGTTCCTGCCATCCAGCTCGCCTTCTGAGCTCCAGAACGTCCTTACCTGAAATCTGTAATACTCGGTCTTACCCGAGCATTACATCAAAGTAACACCCGGGTCAGGCTGGAAACCAGCGTGAGCAAACTCATCTAACATGAAATTTCAATTCATTGAAATTATATAAACCCGGGGTAACTCGTTCTTTACTATAAGTAAACAACTTATATAATCATCACTTATTTCCATACAACAATATCTAAGTACCGTTACTTAGTTAAAATAGTCATGTTACCTAATTTATTCCATTCCAGCATATTTGATTCCATAATCAAATTTACGAAGAATTTAACAGATCACTAATCGAAGTGGTTTCGGATATTATTGATATCCGACCCCGGTCTCTTCGAATTCAAAATCATCTTCCTAAGACAAGTTGTTTTAAATTTCAACAATTCGATTTAACTTCAGAATGTCATATTCCCATAACAATTCCATTATAGATAAATAACTCATATTTATCATGGTTCAACCAAAAACATTTCATATCACAGAACATTACAAAGTACATGCCAGAGTCAATAACAATCAAAGGTATTCAATATAATTTAATCATTCATAAGCAAGATTAATTTAATTTAACTTACTAATTAATTAACTCTTAATTACTTACATTAATTAATTAACCTTTAATTAATCAATTTAATTAAATATCATTTAATTACTTACCTTAAGTAATTTTAATTACTTTCATTAATTAACTAATCCTTTAATTAATAAATTAATTAATCATTTCATTAAGTAATTAATTCTCTAATTAATTACATAAAATTATTATTCTTTAACCATTAATTAATTAACCCTTAATTACATTAATTAACGATCCTCTAATTACTTCCACTAATTAATTAAATTAATTAGCCCTCAACAATTTAGTCCTTTAATTAATTTAATAATTTATCCCAGACCTTAATTAATCTTTTTAAGATAAACCATTTATCTTAATTAATTACTTCATTATCATTAACATATAAATTTAAAACATTTTATCCTTTAATTAACACTTAAGTACATTTTAAATTAAGTTTAAAATAACTTAAAGTTTAAACTTAATAAATTATAACTTCCTTAACTTTACTTTTTAATACCATTTATTATATAAGGAATAGATTTTAAGAAATGATTCAAATTAGGTTCATTTTTAGATTTTTAAACTTGCTTTATTAAAATTTTAAAGCTGTTAAATTTACTTCGGGTCCATCCCGATATACCCACGAGCCTAACTCCGAGCCCCCCTCTAAAATTTCTCGAGCTCGTCCCGAGGCAACAGCTTCTTCCCCAAACTCAACACCACCTAATACATCGTGCACGTGCACGCTAGATCCGGCCACCTCCAGCCCGTGCTCCGACCACCAACAGGTCGGCAATAACCTCGCCATCGTTTCCCACAACCCAGAAACATAAAACTACCATCAACTCGAAATCGATCAAAACGATTCAACTAAAACCAAACCTGCTCATCGAAATCCACTCCGCGCCACCGCCTCAGTTCGCCAGAGACCCCGACACTCCGCCCAAACCTACTCCGTAGACTCACGCACCAATCCCACTTACTCCGACCAAGCCCGATCCAACCTCGGTGAAGAATTCTCCTCTAGAACATTGTCGAACAGAACTGGTCGACAACCCTAATCCATCGTCGACCAGCCACTCCAATGCATGATAAAATCTCCGACCATTTTTCCCCCATTCCCCAACCTACAACGCTTCTCTGGCCACAACCCCAAGGCCCAAACTTCCTCCGATCACCAGGAAAGCATCAAAACACCAAATCCGTTCAACTCGCAAGTTCTCTCTCGAATTATCATTAAAAATCGTGATTTTACTCTTAAAATTCATGAAATTTGAAGATGATTTAAATTTCATAGTTGAATCAGAGAATCATAATGTTCGAATTTTAACACGTTTAAGACTTCCACTGTCTTTCTTGATTTTCCAAAATTCTATAAACTAATTATACTTAGAACTATATTTCTAAAAATTAAATCTCGTTAATTCAAACAAGTTTCCTTTATACATTTTAACCTAAAAGTGAATGAGGGTAGAGATTTTAGAATTTGAACTTAAATTTAGATTGTAAATTCAAAACAGAGGCTCATTCATATATTCACAGACATGCACACTCAACAAATCCATATTTACATACATGCAAGCAAAATTTTACATATATACCATAATTACCACATCATTATTTCATATATTCATCACATGCAATAAGTTAAAACAGGATATTGTTTTGTTTACTCACCTTATTGAAAGAACAGAGGAAGTTTTCTTCCTGAAACCTGGAATTTTTGCTTTGATTTGAACCTGCTTGATTTTGATTTCCTTTAAAACTTTAAAAAGCTTTTGAAAACTTGCTTCTTCCTCAGATTATATTGCATGCACTTGGAAATGATTCAGACTTGAAGAACATGGTTACAGGCTTGAGATGAAAAGATTTCAGGCTTTAAGAAAATGGTTTCAGGCATTTGAACTTTTGAGTTTTAGGCTTTTGAAGATGAATTCATGTTTGTGGATAATTGATTTACAGATTTGTGTTTACAGGTCTTGATTTTTGGATCAGAGGAAGGTCTCAGGTTTGAAGAATAAATGGCCAGGTTGTAAATTTGTTTTGATTGGTTTGAGATGAAATCTCAGTTTTGGTTTGAGGATGATCATTTCGGTTTGTAGATTTTCTGATTTTGGTTTGTGGAGATGATTTCAGTTTGAACATTGCTGGTTTTTGTTTTCTTTGTTTTTGAAAAATGAGAATGGGAAAAGAATGGAGAAGAGAAAAGAGATGTATATGTAGATTTAGTTTGAATTTATTAAAAATTAAAGAAAATAAAATAAAATAAGGGACACTTGTAAAATTTCCTAACATTTGTCAATTGGCTTGTTAATCACCTTACACATATTACTAACATGACTTAATTTATTAACACTTGTCATTATATATATACAAATTAAAATCTTTCTCATGTAAATTTTTAATATATTAAACCTTTTCTTAAATCTTATAAAAGCTTTTTATCAATTTATGTTTTATATTTATATTCATACATTTTCTAGTATTTATACATATATAACTTTTAAAAGAGAATGATTTTAAATTTTAAATTTCATATATATTTATTTTTGAATTTCCAATGTAAAATCTACTCATATATATATATATAACAACACTTTAATATTTGTTTTAAAAGAAGAATTTGTCAAATATTAAATAATTTATACTGGAGATTATCACATCTAAATTTGTTAAATTTATAAATCAGTATTTTTTTTTTAAAAGTTAAATTTGATAACTATCCAATTATCTGATGCCCGAAAATCCGGGATATCACAGGTGTTGAAGACCGGGTATTTGCGAGAACGATAGGATAACCTATCGATTGTCTCTGCACTGGGTAGCTCCCAGTATAGAGATTCCCTAAGTGATGGGAAGTTTGATCGGGATTGTGAATACCCGGATTTGCAAGGGCTTCTTCGAAAGTGCCTTCGGTTCTGTTCGAACCCGGAACAGACTTGTATGGTTACATGCCTGACATTACATTTTGAGATGTAAAGCTGATTTCTTTCAAATACATTTCTGTTGGTGGCGGAGAATTTATTCTCTTAGCTTAACACCCTTCTCTGAGACGTACGAGCTCAGAGGTTATGTAGTTGAAATTTATCAGCGATATACTCCCAATTTGGTAATGTGGCATGCTGAGTGTTGCTGTGTGTTGATCATTTATTGATCATTTTTGATCAAAGCGTGGCTTTGTGAAAAAGCGTAGCTTTATGGACGAGACCTCTTCGGACCTCACAACCCGAAAATGGTCGAAACAGGAATATGCGGCAAGGTTATGAGGGTCGCGCCCTTTAGGGTATGTCATTTCCTTTTGGAAAAGGGTGGTATCAGGTATGGAGCCCTGGTATTTAACCTATGTGGATACTCCAATCTCATTTATTGTGAGATTGTGTGTTGATCGAGGCGCCTCGGATAAAGGTCCCAAAGGACCGGGGGGTGGCATATTCGTGAGTTACCTGTTACAGGGGTAACCCGGCCTTGTGTTGGCAGATAGCAGTTGTCTCTCGGGACGTCCAGCCAGAGGCGATCCCATTCGGCGGTAGGAAAGGAAGTTCCTTAGCCTGACCATTTGTTGGAAATCCAAAGAAACAATACGAACCTTGTACAGTTTTAGTTGTATAACCTACTATGGAATGTGGCGGGAACCTGCTATTGAACATAGTAGCTATAATAGGCATAACGTGAAATGCCTATGCTGGCTAAGATTAATATTATACTTTCGAAATGTTATCCACTATGCACTAATAATAATATCAAAATGATTTATTTTGCGTAGTAAGCATCTTTGACTATCATAAGAAGAAATCTCCTCCAATTCTGCGTTTGCATTTTGTGTGTGGCGGGAGGTCTTATGGTAGTTTCATTTTCCAAAAGCATTGCGAATGTCTTTTACTTCTTTTGCTGTTTGTTTAAAGATAAACTGTTTTTGTTGCTCACACCAGTCCCACGACTGACTCGGAGTTTATTGTTCCCTTCCTAAACTCTGGGTGCCCACAATTTTCCACACGGGCAGTCTAGAGTTGGGTTTTTCAGATATTCAGGTTAATAGATTATCTGGAGCTAGTTCAATATTTGGAGTTCATTCATCGGAGTTGCTCATCTTGGAATTGTGGATTCATTTTTGTCTGAAGATCATTTTGGAGTTATCACTTCTATTGATATTGTTCCGCTGCTGATGTTATCTTTTCTTTCCGCTGCTATTGTCATTGTATCATATCTCTGATATTGTTGTATCATATTGATATCATTGTTGTATATCATTCTGGATATTGTATTCATTAGATTGTATATGATATCATTTCTTTTTATTCCGCTGTGTTGTTGTACTTAATGGTGTTATAAGCTCCGGAGAACCAGATTCGACGTTTGAATCTACGGTATTTTGAGTACAAGTGAAGTACGGGTGCCGATTTTCGAAGGCCGAGTTTTTGGATCTTTACAACATCTTTACTATTAATAATGTAAATTCAGTGAATAGGATTTCAACCGTGTCATTTTGAAATGCCGAAAATGCCATTTCCATATATATGGAAGTTGTAGTGTCTTTAATTGAAGAGAAGGCGGGCAAGCTAGAATCTAACGGGCAGAAAATACATGTTCCAGAAAATGCATAAATCGTTTTTTGTTCATGCGTGCCATCCAAGTAAGCGGATGTAGCATGCTCATTTTTTGTACAGCTTTCCATCAACTGATTCATCTCTATATACACTAGCAAAAGATGTGTCTTGGATGATGTGGGAGTAATGGAGGGGATTTGTTTGCCATGTTTGTTAATTCCCTTGGTTCTCCTGCTGTTTGGAAGGCTTTGGATATTCCTGAATCTTAGATTGGAGAATACGATATTACTTGATCTGATGCTTAACTAGATTCCCCCATATATTTTACTCTATTTTACATTTATATTCACATACTGTGTAATTTGGCTGTTGTATATCTTGGGTATATTATGATGTACGTATTTTGTAAATTGAAACGGTGTGCAAAATTTGATTATTAGTTAATGAATGACGTTTAGTGTTGTCAATCTTTTATTCAATGCATATAGATCTCATACGTACTTCTCACATCATATGCTTTATGCATCCTTTTAATTTATGAATAAGAAGAGATACACCACTAAAAATACTTATAATTAGCAGTTTCAAAAGTATGTAAAGATTCTCAGGTTTCATACTCTATGATCTTCCTGCACCAGCTTATTACTTCAAGGATTACAAACATTTGGCTGTTCATATCAAAAAATTGATTCATTTCTTGAAACTAAAAAATAAATTTTTTTGCTAAAACTATCTACTCAGATTAAGCGCCATGTCTTTACGCATTTAGATATTTTGTTTCATAGAGGATTTTGTCAAACGTTTTGCTGTTATTCGTACATATGCTTTGAGTAGATTTCTCAAGTCTAAACAAAATTTTATTCACGTTACTGCCATTCTCTTGCTTTTGCGGTCAATTCTTTTATCTGATTACCTCTGTCCTCATGTGTCGGGTTAATCAGAGCCATTAATCTGTGTATGATCATATTATTTTAATAGCATTGTGGGTTCTAATGATGGTTACATGATGTGTAGTTGAGATTAAAGTGGACACATGGGGATAGGGAAAAGAGATACAGAGGAATTCAGCTTTGAGTTCGTACCACAGATGGGTTTTTTAACTATGGTATACGTTCACTAGATGAAGTATCCGAGTGTTTCATATTGTTCGTAATTTAAGTGGGAGTTAATCGGTCGAAGTCTCGCTGGATTCCGAATTAGTATGAAGAAGTTATTGCAGTCTGAACAAAAAAATAGTGGCTTCTGTACTAGGCGGAGTTCAAATATGGAGATATGGCAGCCTGTTATTTTCTAAGTACACTGTCAGTCACCATAGAGAACTACAGTATGCATTCACAAGATGAAGTATCTGAGTGTACCACATTATCCGTAATTTAGGTGGTAGTTCATCGGTCGAGTTTCGCCCGTTTCTGAGTTAGTATAAAGAAGTTATTGCAGTCTGAACAAAAAAAATAGTGGCTTCTACCTAGGCGGAGTTCAAATACGGGGATGTAGCATGTTATTTTCTAAGTACAACTGTCAGTCACCATGGAGAACTAAAATGTGCGTTCACAAGATGAAGTATCCGAGTGTACCATATTGTCCGTAATTTAGGTGGTAGTTCATCGGTCGAGTTTCGTCTGATTTCGAGTTAGTATGAAGAAGTTATTGTAGTCTGAACAAAAAAATAGCGGCTTCTGCCTAAACGGGGTTCAAATATGAGGATTTAGCATGTTATTTTCTAAGTACAACTATTAGTCACCATGGAGAACTACAGTAAGCTGTTGAAGTGGGGATATAACATGTTATTTTCTAAGTACAACTATTAGTCAACATGGAGAACTACGGTATACGTTCATAAGCAGAAGTATCTGATTGTTCTATATTGTCTGTAATTTAGGTGGAGTTCATCGATCGTAGTTTCACCCGATTCCGAGTTACTATGAAGAAGTTATTGTAGTATGAACAAAAAAATAGCTGCTTTTGCCTAGGCGGAGTTCAAATACGGGGATGTAGCATGTTATTTTCTAAGTACAACTGTTAGTCGCCGTGGAGAACTACGGTATACGTTCACTAGATGAAGTATCCGAGTGTTTCTTATTGTCGGTAATTTAGATGGGAGTTCATCGGTCGAAGTCTCGCCTAATTCCGAGTTAGTATGAAGAAATTATTGCAGTCTGAACAAAAAAATAGCGGCTTTTACCTAAGCGGAGTTCAAATATGGGGTTCTACTATCAAATCTACTTCCACAGGTACAACCAAAAATGCACGCACATTGTGATTAAATGCAGGTCCATCTGGACGTGCATATGTACTCGTATGCTGAAACAAAATACACTTACACAAAGTAGATAATACAGCGGAACAGATAACTAAGAAGACGAAAGCCTCTTGCTCGGACGCCGTCTTCAAAAGAGCCCACAAAGACCTGCTACTCTCGGACTACTCAAATAAAATGAGTACCCGAGAGTTTAGAGGAAACAAACAACTCGGGTAAGACGATATGTTTGGTATGAGTGAAACTTTAAACAATAGATGTGAAATTAAACACAAACATGTAAGACCAAGCCGCTGAACACGGAACAGGTTTACTCTCACATAAATCAACATCCAAACATAAAGAATGGATAAATAATTAAACTCTGCGAAGAGTGGTTGACTCTTTCCGATGCAAATAAGAAAATAAATTTGAAGGTTCGAATCAAATCAGAAAAGGAAAATCTCCAACAAATGACTAGGAGGGTGCACCCCTCTTCAAGTATACCTCTAGTAATATACTTCTGTGAAGCTCATTTACTCTGTGAAACTTCTCGGAACCCTCTAAGTCAGACCCCACCAAACCTTACCAAGTATCCGAATATTTCACATCTAATAGCGCTACCGAATCCAATCTTGATGAGATGTGAAAGTATCCTAATGGGAGCAACCCCACGTAGCTTGGCCTCCTCCCACTCTTTGGTTTTAGTTATTTCTGACAAAGGATATCAATGCTCAACGGAGCAATAAGTCATCTTAGAATGATGATAATAAAGAAGCTAAAGTAACTGATAGCAGAGAAACCAACTACCAAGGATATAAAATGATCATATATGGAAATTAAGTCTTATATACTTACCACCACTCATCAAATTCAAACTTGTACTATTTGGTTAACAATAATAACGGATAGGTCAAGGTAGTGTTACTTCAAAGTAACGTCTCACGATTATTCTTAACTTTCGAAATAGCGACAAGTCTACTTCTTCGATGTTTAGTGCTAATTATACAAATAAATGGTTTCCATATAAGTGAATCCATTTATGGAAATTAATTCATTTCCATAAATGAGTCAAACCTTTTCTTTTAAAAACCCAACTTCGTACTTGGCTTCACATTAAAAGTATTAGCTTCAAAACACTTTCTTAAAAGAGTTTGTAATCATTATGAAAAGGATTTAACAACTTAAAACATCCTTATTACATTGATTAATTAACTTTAAAACTTTGTTAACTAGGTTAATTAATTGACTTCAATAACCTTTGAAGTAAATTACCTTTAAACATCATTAATTCAATTAATTGATAACATTTGAATATAATTAACTAAATTAATTTATAAATAATTAAATCTCATTATATAAAGATGATTCATTAATTGTAAATCTTTAAAGGAAAGATTAATTAAAGTTAAACAGATTTATTAACTTCCAAAAGTCATTAACTAAAAAGATTAACTAATTTAAAAACACCATTAGTAAATTGATTATTTAATTTTAATCCATCATTATTAAAAGATTAATTAACCTCAAACATCATTAGATAAAATGATTAATTAATTTCAAAACATCATTAACCAAGTGATTAGTTATTTTAAACACATCGTTAATAAGTTAATTAGTTAACCTTAATCCTTTTTAATTAAATAATTAATTAAATTTTAAAATCATTATTAAAATAATTAATAAAATTTGAAATCATTATTATTTCAAAAACTTATTTAACTTGTAAAAACAAACCCAAGCTCGATTTGAAACCAAAAGGTTTCGATAAAGTGTGAATTTTTCGAAAGTGCTAATGTAGCGACTATCGCTATACAGGCAGTTTGGTAAACCAGTTCATGTCATTTTTCATCCATCGAGTCATCACAAAACATATGAGTGAGCATATAAACATGGTATGTTCATTTACACAACAAGTAGGAAACAACACTTGCAAAATTTCAACTTTAGCTTACTAACTTTTCAAGTTACTAACTAACTCCCAAAGTGTTAATTTTTCGATGCATAAGTCAAGCAAACAACCACCATAACACAAGATATATCCAACAAGCATTCATCAATAATATGAATGAACTAGATTTAAAGTTACAAACTTGGATTTGGAAAGGTGAGATTTTTAATCATCAAATGCACTAAAACAAAATCTAACTTCCATCGAACTTGACTAAATGCTAAGCAAACTTCCTTGACTTTAGTTTATGAACTTGTGTGGGCTTAAGGTGGCTCGGCCTAAGCTAGGAATGCGCTCAACCTAGGTATATTAGTGGAGTACAGGGTCTTGTTTAGTAGAGAATGGTTTTTAGAAGTGAAGTAAGGAGTTTAGCTTGATTTTTTAAAAGTATTTTCACTAGTTTTTAGCTAGGGACTTTCTTTTGTAAGCCATAGAAGTATTCACATATATAAAGAGAAAAGAAATGAAGAAAAAATGAATATGTAAAGTGGAAAATGTGTGGAGGTGAGAAGTATTTATAGGCAGAAGAAATGAAGAGGTAATTAAAATAGATTAAGCATTTAAATAATATAAAGTTGTCATGTGTTCATGCTTGCCATAACCTTCCCCTCACCCTAGGTGTACATGCACTGTCCTAGCCCCCCCCTCACTATGTCTTAGGTCCTATCTCAGGTTGTTTAAGTGATGGTTAGGGTAGTTAATTAATTTTCTAATGTTATTTAATGTATTTTCGTGCATTTTATGTCAAATCAAGTTTTATTTTTAACCTAAGCTTGATTATTAACTTTAACATATTGATTAGCTAATCACATGACATATGTACATGTGTGTGCATGTGTATATGAGTTATACAAAATGTGCATAACGTTTTCGACAACTTTTTTATGCCGAAAAGTCGAAATTTCAAAAAACGTTTTTTGGTCACATTTTCTATTTTGATTTGAACTAATTATTTTGGTAAAAAAAAATTGAAAATGATTTTAATATCATTAACTAATATTTAAAATATGTTTATTTGGTTATTAAAATCCATTATTTAAATATTTAAAAATGATTTAAATATTCAATACAAAGCGATTTAGTTACGGGTTGTTACACTCTCCCCCCTTAGGAGAATTTCGTCCCCGAAATTAATACACAAAATGACAGCCTAAAAGGTATATATTATACCAAGAAATTCATATAACAATTCAAATAAATTATGCCATAAAAGAACATTCATAATGCATTCAAACAACTAACAACTAATCTGACATGACATTAGGGTAAGTTTCTCTAATATGATCCTCGGTCTCCCAAGTACAATCGCTGGGATTAACACTCCACTGAACCTTCACAAGCTTCACCACCTTGTTTCTCAATCTCCTTTCATCCTGATCTACAATATGAATTGGATGTTGGATTACCGTTAAGTTTGGTTCTATCTCCAAGTCATCCTGAACAGATGTCTCTAAAATCAGTGATGGATCATGAACATGCTTTCTCAGATGAGATACATGAAAGGCATTATGAACTTCTGACAATCTTTCGATCAATTCTACCCTATAGGCCAATGATCCAATTCTCTCATGGATTATAAATGATCCAATGAATCTGGGTGCTAGCTTTCTTATTTTTCTGAATCTTACAACTCCTTTAATTGGGGAAGCTTTCACAAATACCGAATCCCCAACCGCAAACTCTATGTCCCTTCTCCGTTGATCGGCATAACTTTTTTATCGATCCTAGGCTTCTTTCATCCTTTCCTTGACCATAGACACTTTTTTTATGCTTCTCGAATCATTTTTGGTCCAAAACTAAACTGTCTCCAGTCTCTACTCAATATGAAGGTGATTTACATGGCCATCAATACAAAGCTTCATAGGGTGTCATGCTAATACTGGCTTGGTAACTGTTGTTATAAGAGAACTCTACCAAATGTAGATGATCTTCCTAAGAAACTCCAAAATCCAAAATACATGCTCTCAAGATATCTTCCAAAATCCAGTTTACCCTTTCTTTTTGTCCGTCTGTCTAGGGGTGATAGAAGGCACTCAAATTCAATTCTGTTTCTAAAGCGGCTTGCAATGCTGCCCAAAAACGACTGGTGGAGATGGGATCTCAATCACTGACTATGCTTACTGGAATTCCATGCAGTCGAGCGATCTCCCTTAAATAAATTCCTGCCAAAGAAGCTGCAGTTCTTGTTAATTTCACCAGAATAAAGTGGGCGCTCTTTGTTAATCGACCTACAATTACCCAAATCCCTTCATGACCTCTTCTCGTTCTGGGCCACCCATCGATAAAGTCCATGGATGCTTGCTCCCACTTCCAATTCGGTATCTCTAATGGTTGGAGTTCGACAATCTTTTGCTGGTCACTCTTGACCCGTTGACACATCACATAACGACTTACGAAAATCGAAATGTCTCTCTTCATCCCTTTCCATCAAAAGGTCTTCTTCATATTCTGAAACATTTTGGTTACTCCTAAGTGGATTGATAACCTTGACCAATAGCATTCTCTCAGCACATCCTGTCTAATTCCATTAACATCTGGCAAGCAAATCTGCCTCGATAGTCAATCTGAAAACTAGAAACAATTCCATCTTCAACATCCTTCTGAACTGAGCTAGAATAAGGCCTTCTTCTTGGAAATATGCAATTCTCTCCATTGATGCTGGCTTAACTTCCAAATTTGCAATCTTCGCCACATTCCTACTCAATGCATCTGCAACGGCGTTTGCTTTCCCTGAGGGTATAAAGAATCTCTAGGTCATAAGATGCAAGAAATTCCAGCCATCTTTGCTGCCTTAAGTTCAAATTCTTTTGGGTAAAGAGATACTTTAATGACTTATGACCCGTATAAAACACAAACTTTGCATCCAAAAGATAGTGCCTCCACACCTTAAATGCAATGACAACTGCCAACAACTCTAAATCATGCGTAGCGTAATTCTTCTCATGCGATTTCAATTGTCAACTCACATACGCTATTACTTTACCATTATGCATCAAAACTTCTCCCAATCGGGTCCTACAAGCATCCATGTAAACCGTTAATCCTTTACTCCCATCTGGAATAAATAAAACGGGATCACCTGTCGATTTCTCCTGTAACTCATTGAATGCTTGATCGCACTTGGGCGTCCATACAAACTTAGCATCTTTCTTCATCGGCTTTGTCAGATGAGAAGAAATCTTCGAGAAATCTTTAATAAATTTTCTATAAAAACCTACCAATCCCAAGAAACTCCTAACCTTAGTCGTATTTTCAAGTTTCTTCCAATCTTGAACCACAACTACTTTAGCTGGGTCCATTGATATGCCTTCCCCCAAAACTACGTGTCCTAGAAATCTAACTTTAAATTTTCAAAAATGGCACTTAGAAAACTTTGTCTTTAAAACATGACTTCTTAAAATACTTAGAACAATGTGAAGATGGTACTTATGTTCTTCCTCCGTTTCAGAATAAACAAAGGATGTCATCAATGAAGACGAGAACAAACTTGTTAAGTAAATCCTGAAACACTTTATTCATCGAATCCACGAAATAAGTGGGTGTGTTAGTCAATCCGAATGGCATGACTAACTACTTGTAAAAACTATCAGGGGTTCTAAAAGCTATTAAGGGTACACTCTCCTCTGCTACCCTTAATTGGTGAAAACCAGTGGCAAGATCCAATTGAGAAAATATCTGAGCTTTGTGGAGCTGGTCAAACATGTCATCAATCCTAGGTAAATGATACTTATTCTTGATAGTCCTTTTATTTAACTCTCTGTACTTCACACATAATTTAAGATAAATATATGAATACTTTTGAAATATTGGAAGAGTATAAATAGATAGTAGAAATTGATAAACAATTTTTTATTACATAAAAGAAGTTTTACTAATAAAAGAGGTTTTAATTAATAAAAGATTAATTAAACAAAGAAGGGATTAGAAGTCGCTTATGTGGCTTAATCGTGCTTTGTATGACTTGATCGTGTTTTGTATGTTTACTGTTTGTATAAAACATATAGTCGTATACTTAGCACTAAAAGCCGATGAAGTAGGTTTGTCTATCTATGGGAATTAAGATTGATGTTCGTGTAGGGTTATGAGCAATAGAACTCTAACCTACCAGCTTCACTCCTAATCGAGGGATGGTGTGAGATAAAAATATCGAAAACATGATAAATATATGAGACTTGGTTTCTATATGCGATTGTTCTCATTTTTGTTGAATATGACCAAATTCATCGATTCATTCTTGAAGAGACCGGGATCGGTAAGTGCTTTACTTATTGAAAACCACCTCAAGACTGAGATACATATTTTATCTATTGGAAGTGGATATGTTCGAGTTGCTGGAATCTTTATGGAGATTTAAGATTTGATCGAGATGCTCGAATCCATGTAGCAATTCGTGATCTATTCGAGATACTAGGAATCCATTTGGGGATTCGTGTTCTGTTCAAGTAATGAAGATTCATGTGAAAGATGCCGAACGTAACCTCGACATCGGAAATGACAGAAAACATAGTAGGATGTGCAACTTGAGGTTTTGCCGACTCATGTCAGGGTATTATCAACTCCATACTTAAAGATACTTATCGATTGTTAGCCATGGGAGTTCATGATATTTGATTCACATTGTTCGTGTTTATGTTCGAAAGCTGGGCCGTTTGTGTTTACCTTAATAGTATATTTTACCTAGAGATATACGATGCTCGGAAGGTACATTCTGACCATTGTGCATGGAGTTTGGATTCGACTTCTCCAAAGAGATCTCCGTAGAAAAATCCAATATGTGAACCTCCCTTATCGATTTTGATTATACCCAAAAATATGTTGTTGAATGTAACAAATGTAACCATTCCAGCTATTTGATATGATTTATATTCTTCACCCTATCATATCACCTTATGTACTTATTGGATGGTTATTCTTTTGAGAGGATACGGTTATGGCATTTCATGCGGTCTCAAAAGTACTGTTGTATGCTGATCACATATTTCCTGAGATTCTCATGTTGGTTTAATAAACTGATCCGGATGTTATTTTCTTATAATGTTTGGGTTAGCTCCATGCATATTTATAGGTTTAAATATGGACACTTTGGAGCTTATGGAGATGAGTTGGATGTTTCACCTGTCATAGTATTCTTATTTCCACTACATTACTATTATATGTATCAGCATTTGTGAGGTCAGGTTGTTATAACTGTCTAGGTTGATGATAGTTCTTAGGTTTTCTAATTTTGAAATTTCTGTATCGGAGTAACCCTTTGTACCGTTCTTTTGATATTATATATTATCATTCTACTATGAGATTTTTATATTGTGTCATCTTCTTTCTTGTTCTATTTCCTTTTATTTTACCCTAACAATTCATCTTTCTGACACTCATGGATGTATTAGTGTCGACATTCGTGGATCAATAAGGCAGGTCATTACAAAATGCTAACACTACTCTCCAAGCAAGCATGCAATGTCAGCATTCATCCATATAAGTTATTCAAGATATGAAAAAACTGAAGATACTACTTCTACTATATCCAGTTTGGAATCACCCTCCGGATTAGTAGTAAGTAGCCTTTGCACTTGAGTTAACTTCGTCATCGATCATCTTTAAGATGTCTCAATTCGAACGCTTATGATGGTTTGAAGTGGCTTTCAGATAATTCATGCTTATCCGATCCCGGTCTCTTCGAACCAATAATCGATAATTTTTTATTTGACTCAATCTCGGTTCTTTTAGAAGTAAAGAGACGATGCATAAGAGCGGAGATCACCTCCTGACCATTTAAGTGAACATATTTCCTTATCATTTGTCCTAGAAGAACACAACGAGTTTATACGTACAATATAACATCACCGAAGATAACTGTACCATATAGTTCATAAGTTTCTTCTAGATACTTCCTAAGTCAAAATAGGTCTAGTTGTTAATAGTAGACGAACCAATATCAGGGTGTAAGTATAGTACACATATAGAAAATCAGACATCTTATACTTATCACCACTTTCCATTTTAAATAGTACTGTCCCTCGATTAACAATGTAGTCGGACAAGTTAGCGTACTATCATTGCCTTGACATACATTCTTACTTCTCGATATAGGGACGAGTTTTATACCTTGAAATTTGGTGTCAAGTATGCGATTAAGTAACTTTCATATACTTAATTAATCATGACCAATTTATCAAAATTAACCCTCTCATACTTATCACGTTTCCGACATTTTGACTTCACTATCTCTCGTCCAGATTCAAAATCAGATAAGTTAGAGAACTTGGTGCTCCCAACCTTATCTTATTTAAACACTTCCATTCTAGATCTCACAAATAAAGAAAAGTCTACTCATTGGTTTTTAGTGCTAAATATAAGATGGGTTACTTTCCATAAACGTGTCAACATTTTACCACTACTATATCATTTTTGTTTTGCTACTTAATGGCACTGACAAAAAAATCACTTCCTTAAAACAAAGTCTCTTTTAAAACAATTGGAAACCAACTCATAAAACTTATTAATTAAAAAATTTCCAAAATTTACTTATTCAGACTAAAGTTTGATTTAAAAAGGGCAATATGCTTTCTTTATAAAAGTAAACCCCTTTTTAATTGATAAATCCCAAACCATTTTAAAACCATTTACTTTTACAAAAGTTAACAACATGTTTAATAATAATAAAGTGTTATAACCCAAACTTCCCTTCCAAGTTTCCAAAACCATTTACTATAATAAAAATATTATAGTCCGCGATTTCCTTCCTTATCTCAAAAATATTTATTGCAACAATAGTGTTGTAATTCATGCTCCTTCCTCTTTCAAAATTACTTTTAAAACTCTTTTAAAACAAGTTTGAAACTTGTATTTAAAACATCCCTTTAAAGATATATACTTTTAACAAAACTTGACTTTTGAAAACAAAGGCGTAAAATTTAAACCTCCTGTTTAAATAACTAAATAAATTTTTAAAAATATATTTAAAACTTCAAAAACCTTTTTAAATGCTTATAAATGAATTTGAAAAGACTTTTCAAAATATCTCAAATAGATAACTCCTTTTGCTTTATAAAAATCAAAGATTTTCAAAACTGCATCTATAGCGACTATCGTTATGTGGACCATAACTTTTAAAACTTGTTTTTGGTAAATCAAATAACTTTAAACTCTTTCCTTTTGTAATCAAACCATTTTAATAACATTGTAAAAAGGCTTAATAACAAAATTTAAGTTCAGAAAATCGTTTTTTAAAAACATTCTTAGAAAACGAAGTAGTAAACTAGTTTAAAAAAACATGGGATTTCGATGTCGAAATATAAACCAATTCAAGTGTGTTAATTTTACAAAGCAACATTCAATCATTTATATACATAAGCACGCGAGCGCACGCGCGCACACACACATACACACACACGCACACACAAATGTAAATAACATTCACAAGGCAAGAAAAGTAGTCACTTTCAAAATATTACTTATGTACTTCGAAGTGTGTCGTAGCGACCTATTCGCTACAATGAAATTTCGACTTCCTTTTTCTTTTGTCCCCTGAAAAACAATGGATTATGTATGTCATTCGCTTTTAAACGAAAATCAAAACCAACAACTACTAAATTATTTCAACAATTTATCGATTTAAAACTAACTTTAAAGTGAGAAATATCACTTTACTTCAAACCAAACCAAAGCCGCTACCTTTCTACATGCTTTGGCCTTGCTTCACCTCCTCTAACACACCACTAATGCTTGGCCACAAACTCCTACAATCCGTACATCACAACATAAGAGCAACAATATATAAATTATTTCACACTTATACACAAAAATAAAGTTAACTTAAAGATAAGTTTTCTCACTGGTTTTTGACAAGATTTCTCCTCGAATTGAACACATGACGAGCATGAGAGTTCTTACTAGTTCAATTCTTTATGGTTTCAAAAAAATGGCACTCAATTTGGAGTCGTTTGTTGAAGTTATGGCCAAATGAAGATGAGGTATTTTGTAAAAACTATGACAAAAGTGATGTGGAAAAAATGATATTTTAACATGTTTACTCTAAAAATTAGAAAAAGTGATCAACGCAAAAGTCATTCCTTGTTCAATTCACCACGGTTTCAAAAAATAATTAATCAATTTAGGGTTTTTTTGAGGAAGTTATGGCCTTGCTGAGTTACGGCCTTGAAAATTTTGTGGAGTATGGACTTCAAGTTTTGATTTTTTTGGTGGTAGTTTTGTGTACTAAGTAGGTCTAAGGTCAAATAAGGAGTTAGAGGAAAGAAGAGAGGAGTTTGGACATGGTTTTGAAAAATGGAGAAGATGAAGAAGAGAGGAGGAAAGTGGAAAGAAAAGAAAATAAGAAGATGAAAATGAAAAGAAACAAAGTAAAATGTAAAGTGAGAAAGTGAAGTTCTTTTTATAGAAAATAAAATTGGTTAATTACTAAATTACCCCTTTTTAAACAAAAGTAAACACCCTCCACCATATTTTTGACAACACACACTCTTCCCTCCTAATGTCACACTAAGCCATCACTTCACTCTTGTTAATGTCCTTTAAGTAATAATATTTGTACTTTTCCTTTCTTTAAGTGGAAGAAAAGTCTACTTACTTAACTTCTTAAGTACACTTTAATTAGTATTTTTATTAAACCATTTTAATTAATAACTTCTGTTGTTATTTATATATGTGTGTACACTAGTGTACACAACATGTTTCAACAACTTTTGGTTGATGAAAGGTCGAAAATCGGCAAAATGATTTTCGATCACATTTTCAATTTTTCATCGAACTACTTATTTATAAACAAACTTTCAAAATAAGTTACTATCATTATTTATTAATTAAAAGAGGATTATTTGACCATTATAAACTATTAATTAAATATCTAGAATTAGTTAAATATTCACAAATCAACGCGATAAAATTCTAGGTCATTACATAAGTTATGGAAATTTACGGTGTTAACGGTTCCTATTGGAGGATGTAATTCTAACGCACTGAAATACAGAAATTCCTAAGTATAACCAAAGTAGAGATAATAACAATAATTTAATTATAAATCTAAAATATGCAATAAGTTGAAAATAAACAGTGGATGATGAAGTGTATGTAAAACAACAAAATGAGAAATTGAGAAAATCACATTAACCAAAGAAGATAGTAATAGTTAAAAAGGGAACGGTAGAATATACTTATAGTATCAAGTAGAAGTTAAGTAGTAAAAGGCGATTAATTTATTTAATTGGAAGTAAGCGATAAATGATACTAAAATGGCATAAATGAAAGAAGAATTGAGTTGTGTAAAGATAACTGAATGCAACAGTTGAATATAAGAGGCAAAGTAATTAAATAAAATTATGTAGCCTCAAGTATGCCTTTATGACGGGTGTGAATTATTGAAATTAGTCGATAGCTTTGATAAAATGACATAGTCATTAATATGAGTTGGAATGCAAGGTCGGTATTGTTACAAACAGAAGTCTGCCCACTGTAAGGGGACACCAGCATTTGTGTATATATTGTAATAACGTGGAGACATATCCAACTGTATGACCTGTGGAATTATACATTCATGTATAGGTGGAGGGAATACCCAAAGTAGGATGGCTCGCCCCGGTTGAAGTGTCAAAGGACAAGTAGAGTCTGCTTCAACCATTTATAGGGTACGAGTTAAGTGGCCGAGTGGAATTTTCTAGATTGTATTAGGTAATCTAAATGGGACGGTGAGCGTAGGATTAACGCTATGACAGTGAGGTTGGCACTATGCATGAGGAGTAGGAGTTGTTGACATAGGTCGATGGTCATCGGTCTTGAGCGGTCAGTGGAAAGACAAGGGTTATGCCTAAATGAGCTACACCTCCTACTAATGTAGACCGCGTTTAGGACATGCATTGCCTCATAGTTGTTTGTTTATTATTAGGAGGTAAGGCTAGATAACCTTTTAACGGAGGTCTTTCAAAAATAAGATAGAATACAACTAAATAGTTGTAATGTCATTATTTGGCACTTCGAGAGTTACATGGTATGCACGGCAGTGAAGACGTGATACTGCGTTGATGATGGATCCTGATGAGGTGCTTAGTTACATATACTAGCGGGGAAAGTATCATGGTCCAAAGGAGGACACACACACATGTAGTTATTGTATACCTCGAGTAGATGGAGCATATCGTACGCATACGTAAAGTCGAGACGACTAAGTAAAACAATGGACATAATATATAATGGAAGGCAATCGACATAAGCTGGTGTTATATATAAAGTGTGTAATTTACCAGTCATCAAACCGTAGTTCTGACTCCCTCCTCATTACATCCAACATGATAACTTTAGAGGAACAAGTACTGGTACAAAGTGAGAATGGTGGAATGATGGATTTCTATATGCATGCTCGAAACCGACTAGAGCACTAGAGATCAAAGGTGTCAATTTTGGTTAGTAATCATATGTTTTATTGTACTTTACTATTTCGTTGTGAGTTTGTATCGATAGTGCTCTAATATGCTTTTGTTATTTACATGATACCAACACCAATGATCCATACTTTGGTGGACTTGAGTTTTTAATTTAGAGAAAATTCAAGCGCACTGAGGTGCGGGTTGTTACATTGACATATGAAGATGCCACACACCATTCAACCAGTTGTATAACCTATTTTGCACATAACGAAAATAAAAGGAAACTATTAAATATATGTCGATAGCCTCCTACTCCCTTTAGCTTGTTATTCACAAGCGAAAACAACTTATCTAAATTGGAGACCATAAACTCAATATGCTTATGTGGGCATCCGTTGATTTGTGGGGAAATAATAACAAACAACGATTCATATAACAATCTTCAGTGAATAATATTGGTGTCCTTAAAACATAAATATATTTGATGGTGAAGTCATGACATATAGTGGAATGGTTTTACCCTCACATTATCCCAAACAACAACATCATCATAGCATATAGCTTGTCATAAACATATAAAAGGGATATCAGTGGTTTAATTTGCATAAGCTATCAAAAATGTTTTGCATATAACAATCTTCAGTGAATAATATTGGTGCCCTTAAAACATAAATATATTTGATGGTGAAGTCATGACATAGAGTGGAATGGTTTTACCCTCACATTATCCCAAACAACAACATAATCATAGCATATAGCTTGTCATAAACATATAAAAGGGATATCAGTGGTTTAATTTGCATAAGCTATCAAAAATGTTTTGCATTAAACATTCATCCAAAAATTTATTATTCGTCACAAAACAGTAATTCCGTCACCTAATCCTCATAATATGAGTTCATTTAATTTCGTTAATTCATTCATAAGAGTTAACCTCACCTCTAGGAAATAAATTCTCTTTAGTTTTTATGCAACGCATTTTTGAGGATTACACCATCCCGGGTCGTGTTAACCCACTTCAGAGTTGGCTACATACTCGAGTACAACTTGGGTTACACCACTTGATAAACATCCTTGCCATTAGACTTTGAAGCTATCCTAATCCTGAAAACCTATTAGTTTATGTTACACTTCATTCATTGTAATTGGTTATTACTTCCCACTTTAGATCCCTTTACATCTTCAAAATTTACTTATATCATAATAATTAAAAGAAACACATCTGTATTTGGTCACATAAAAGCATTCAAGATCAAATTTACTTATTCTTGATCTCTTTAAACGAACTATTCTTAATTCATCATTCATCTTCAATTCACTAGTTAAATTTACCTAATTTACCGCCTTCTTATTTTCAAAATTAGTTTATTTATTTTCAAAAGTCATCCTAAAAGTTTATTCAATTATTTAATCAATTTTTACTGTAAAAGTGATCGTTGACTTGACTATTAATTTACAGCCCACTTTGGCCTTACCATTAAGCCACATCCACCAAGGCATTGCTTTGATCTACCACTAGGAATAACCCCAGTCCTCCCCTAGTGTCACTTAGGTACTTTCTAAGGTTCATTTATTTGTTCTGTGCCTAAGAAAACTTCGATTTTGCACCTAGGATTTACTTTGATCCTGATCGTAACACACGCATGTCGTGATCGTCTTGTGCTCATTCTTAGGTAGGGGATGTCCACTATTTGTCATTTTTGATCTAAAGGTGCGTCGGTTTTTAACAAAGGTCGCATCGGTTTATTGACATTGGCTACATACTATGGTCCCTTCAAATTAATTCATTTAGATAAGTGATAGATGCTATCGGGTTGTCCCCGTTTTTTACATTATGGGACTTCGTTCCTAGTCCACCTTGGCCTTAGGGTGCCATCGCGTTAACAAATAGATTCAAATATGGTTATCTCATTTAATTATTGATGAGTGCTTATCAATTTACTTTCAAGGTCAGTCGATGGTTAGTTCCGATATATCATTCCCCATATGCGATGAGGCCTATCGTATGATACGATGGTTACATAAAGTCTTGTGTTGATGGGCACATCATTTTTACCGATGTTACTATTAAATTCAATTTGATAGCTGCATTATGATGGGTGCATCACTTATGCAATAGGCACGTTTATTCAAATGGGGGCTTTATCTCCCATAGCCAATGGCGTCTTTATGTTAGTCGACGTGCAATATAATGGTTGCATTGCTTTTGTAGTGGGCCTATCGATGGGTCTTATCGACTCAAAAAATGGGGGTTATCTTCTTCTATTGATGTTCTTTCATTGTCATCATTTATAAATATTATTTCTTTTTCCCGATAGTTGTTACTATCAAGTTGTCCTGCGATCGTCCATTATTGTACAGTGTGACTACCAAAACTGGTGATGGTAGCATTCACTTCAAAATTTACTAAGTGTTAACCTTCAACAAAAATGTTCCTATCACATTTTGTGCTAGGTTTATAACTAGTTTAGTGATAGGTACAACCATTACATTAAAGATAAGGACATAGCAGAAAATTTGCAAATAAGTGTTAAATTAATTTATTACCCAAGTAATCATATTTGACTTAATCTTCACGCTTGTGATATTCTCATTTGATATTTTTAAATTGTAACAGTAAATGTTTATCATGATCAATTATTGTATCCATTAATTTCTCATTAAATTAATTAATTCCTCGGTAAATTCTTTAATTAATATATAAGTCATTGTCATACCATTAAATAATCAATTAAGAAATTTTCAGCAAAATTACAAAAAAGTAATGGAAAATGTTAACCACGGTTTTCTATCTCCATTATAAAATTGATCAAAATATCACTTTTCCATATTTATTTGCATTATTTTACATCCAAAATCATAATATATTCCAATTAAAAAAGCAATAATTAAACTACACATAACAGAATCATGAAATTAAAAACTCACCTGTAATTTAACATTATAAACCTCATATTGGGGATTAAAATCTTTTAGAGAGGTGATTTACTCAACTTTCACTTTTAATTTGGTCATTAAAGTAATCATTTACCATGAAAACTAATATAGATTCATTCTATCATCATAAGAATACATTTATAATCATCATAAACATAAAAGAATAATTAAACTCAAACCTAAATAAGCTAGGATGGATAATGATTATATGATTACTTACCTTGATGAAGAATGTTGACTAACTTCTTCTCTTTTTGAAAAAATGAAAGCTTTGTATTTATTACATCATCCCATCCTCCCTTAGAAATAATGGCAGCCTCCTCAAGGGTCTATGTTTGTTTTTGTTTCATAAAAATAAAATAAAGAGGATATAAATTTTTTAAGAAATACAAGGGTTAATATCATGGGCTTTGAGCTCTCCCTTGAGTAGTATTAACCTTAGCATCTCTTATCAATTTATTATACACACCTTATACTACATAAAAGTTAAACTATGTGGCATAAATTACTTATGTAATTTATTTTTTTGTTCTCATGTTTTCTACTTCATTGCATCTTTATTATTTTTATAATATTTAGTTCAATTGACCATCTAAGTGCCACTCATTTTACTGATCAAATTATCAACTGGGCAACTAAAATTACTTTTCAAATTAAATAATTAATTTACTGTAATATTCTCATAATTGGACACTCCAAAATAAGGGATGTTATAGAAATTTTTCCGTCAACGTTTGACATGGTACGTGAAAGAAAGCTCCACTATGTGTTATGTGGAACCGAATCGTTGCCTGAAGAGCATGTATATGTACAACAACATAGAGTATGAGTTAGGATTTAAGTATAATGGAGCCATTCCCAAAGCAGTAAGAACATGGTGGATGAATGGACAAAACAGGAGAATGACACCCTTGAGACACATAAACCTGCTGTAAATAGTTTAACCCTTCGTTGACCTGTAGGCTCGCTTTCAAGGCTTTGGAAGCCAAACATCACTCTTTGAAATGTTGTGTCTTTTGAACATATGCAATAGATTAATGATATAAACTTTAAAAGGCAGAGAATCGGGAGGATTATCCTGAATAAATTTGGGACCTAGGTATTCATCTAAGTTTGGCACCATTAGAGAAGGAGGGATACCTCAAGCAGTTGGCGCAGCAACAACGGAAGTGCTGGGGACAATCGAAGGACCAGCTACAACTACTGAGGTAGAAGTTGTGTCAGCTACAGGAATAGTTGCGAAGGTGGAAGCATGTATGATGTTGTGCACTTTAGCAGGAGATGTACAAGGTGACGAGGTAGCCAGAGGAACCAGATCGTCGTTTGCGATCCATGCTTGGTATCTGTAAAGCTAAAACACGAGATCTTAAAGGAAAGCATCATACAAGGTACGTATTATATTAAATATCTAATATATAATTATGAACGCCATTGAATATTTTTCTCTACTAAGGTCAAATATGGTCAAAGTGCAATATCGAATGGACTTTGGTGTGTACTAACCAATCGGATACTACTCCTTGACTAGGGGCATAAAACGTCCTACATGCGTAAGTGTAGCATGTAGTATGCAATGAAAAATGACATAAGCTGAATGTTAACTTGTACGTGAAAACAAGTAGATGGAGTGTGGATGAGCATTCACTCCCGGTATGGTATCAACCAAATACACAATGGAACTATGTGTATAAACTAGTAAATAACCTATGTAAGTGTTATAAATAACTGTAAATGTCGGACTAACATGTATAGGCAAGAACGCGTATTCTTGATTGGGTTTCCCTTGAAAGAAATTGTGTTTGATGTGAAATATGGACTTTGGGGTCAATAGCAATGGATTGCAGTGTAACTTGTAATATGAAATCATTCGAGTATGATGACAACAATATTGAGTGTATATCTATGTTGATCAGTAGTGCAAATTTTGGTTTTGTGAAAAATCTCTCCAAATAAATGTACTTTGACATAAAATAAATGTTGCATGATAATTGAAGGATGTACAACTCAAGAACAATAGTAATCGTTTTCATATTTCAAGAAATCAACAATTTTTTATATTGATCGACCAAGTCAAGGGTTTTATTGAGATCGACAAATGATTCCATGAATGCAGAAATAAGTGGGCAATCATTACCTTGGTTGATTCGTGAAGTTTAAAAGAAATAGGAGGAGAAGTTTGGGGTTCTTTCAATCGATGCCTAGATTAAATGACGTGGAAGTCGATATCGGCTGAACTGAGGAATTATGGAAAATGCAACAAGCTTGAATTAGCATATATTTTACTTTTCACATCAGAGAATTACTTATTATTAGGTTCAAAATTGGTGTAAATCGTGGAGAGGTCGAGAAGAACCAACGATCCAGAATATCATCGTCGATTTAAGTTTGTATATGGATTGTAACATTTATCGAACATACATAAAGAGAACATTATAGTATATAGCCAAGGAACGGTATTTTAATATCGTATGTAGATCAATGGAATATGAAATACATAGTCTATAATTTGGTACCGATCAATAGCTATGGATCGATACCGATTAATCCAATACTGGATCATGTGGCAAATATTGTTGAGTTTGTCTGCCTCATCGATTCAAGGCTCGAGTACTTCCCTCAAAACAAATAATTGCATTCGTTACTTGCATTTAAATATTATCACTATATATTGCTTCCAACATATAATAAAACAGACAAAATTTATTTTAGTAGACTGAAAAAATGGTGTAAATATAAGGTTGATATTGGCTAAAACATGCATGCTATACACTCTATTGGACCCATCCATGGCCCAAACTACCAAAAAGACCTTCTCATTGTGGAATGTGCCCTCCACAGACATACTCCGACCCACCATAAAGTGGAGTTGACTACGGAAGAAGTATGGGTTATTGATAATTTAATAGCAGTTGTAAGCGGTCATTATGTATTTCATATTCCGTTGATCTAATATTAAAATACCGTTCTTTGGCTATATACTGTAAAGTTCTCTTTACGTATGTTCGATAAATGTTATAATCCATATACAAACTTAAATCGACAATAACATTCTAGATCGTTGGTTCTTCTCGACCTCTCCACGATTTTACAATCAATTTTGAACCTAATATCAAGTAATTCTCTGATGTGAAAAGTAAAACATATGCTAATTCAAGCTCGTGATCGTAAATGTAAAGGGAGGTGGTTTCTTCCAAGTTGCTATTACACCCAAACCTTCAACATGGTTAATTTCTACATAAATGACCTCATAATCAAAATCAAGCTATACTTTTTTAGTTAATAAAAGTATTGTCACATAATAATACATATGCATGATAACATTAGCAGAAATGTATGCTTACACGGTGATTGATTCAAAATTACAAAATATATAACATATACGAATTCTATTGAATGATCGTTAAGGCTATAGCTGGGAGAATTCACTGCCTCAAACCTTCAACAATGTAGGAAGCATACAAGTCCCTGCAGTTACCATAAACAGTAAATATTTCACAATGTGTACATTGGACATGAAAAATAAAATAGTTTCATAGGTTAAACATGTCGCTTTTGGCTTTTTGAAAGCCAAAATGAATTGGTTTTATCTTTCAAAAAGCAAAAAAACGACTTATTTAAGTCGATCCAAACAGGCTAAGTATGGCGATAAACTTACATCGAATACTGAATTGCTTTAACTGCATCTTCTGCTGGAAGGAAGTCATTCACAGCAACCTCCTTGTTCTCATTTTTCTTGTCTATTTAATTACAGAATCAAGGCTGAACTAACTATCTAAATGTTCAGTTTGAAGTAATGATATATTCATGGAGATCCTAAAGGCCAAATAATACTGAATTACAGTTAAATGCTAATACAAATAACCTGTAACAAGGATTAGAAACTATGTTTGGCATGTTCTGATATAGATACATAAATTTAAGGAACCAAAGATTCCTTGTATTCAACTGCTTGGCAGTTTAGATGGAAGAAAGGCTTATATGATAGAAAGAAAACAACTGTGTTATAACAGAGAATTAGCTGTGTTATCGGACACGATTTTGCAGTTTTACCCTAGCATTGTTATTGATAAGGAAATTTTTGTAAAACACCCACTTTAAATTCCAAAAATCGAAGCCATCCATCCTCAAAAACGAGTTTTTAAAACACCCTGTTTTTATTTCAGCATATTATGCAGAAAAAACTTCAAATATTTGCATAAAAAACAGGTTCTTAAATGCAAATATTCTTGCAGAAAAAATATGGCAAAAAGGAAGAAAAAAACATTTTGATCATAGAAACATTCGATTAAGTTCAGATTTAATTTTCGAAAAAAAATACCAAAAATAGAAATAGGGGTGTAATTTCAAACATATTTTTAAGAAGGGTTTTTCGCATATGAAACCCGAAAACAAGGGGTGGATCCTAATTTCCGATATCGATAATTTGAACCTTTCATAGCACATGAAATTATAATTTGTGTAACGGCACGAGTTTACAGTTTTGCCCATGCACTACAGCACAGACTCACATAGCTCTATATCATATATGAAGTATAATACTTGCATGCATGATATGATAAATAAAATGAATGGATACAGTCTTCAAAGAAGCGACGAATTTCCTGAAGGCGATGGGGAGCAAGATGTTTGATGTCAGTGTAGTTATGAAATTCGGGGTCATCTGCAGCAACAGCTATGATTTTATCATCCATTTCACCCTGCAACAATAACAATAATTGACTTCATAAACAGTATTATTATCATGAGAGCAATAGTAGTTCTAATTTCATACTGACCTGATCAATCATGGGCATCAACCCAATAGCACGGGCACGGAGAAAACATCCTGGGATTACAGGTTCCTGAAGAGCAGAAATAAGGGAACTTTTGTAAAACACTCTCCTAAGTTTCAACTGCAAATATTTGCAGATTCTAAAACATTAAATATTTGTAGTGTAAACTGCAAATATTTACGGTTTTTAAAAGTGTAAATATTAGCAGTGTAGACTTCAAATATTTGCACTTTCACAAATTCATAAAAATAAAAATAAAATGGTAATAAAAACCAACGATTAAATGTAGATTTGATTGTCAAAAAAAAGGGAAAAAATTATCGAAAATAATTTTAGAAGTGTAATTTATAACCTGTTTTTAAAAAGGTTTTTCGTGTATTAAGTTAGAAAATAAATAGCGGATCCTAATTTCACAAGCACTAATATAAAGACATGAACAATAAATTCAATTTTGAGTACACGTAATTGTTGCAAATGCAAGAAGAAAAGACAGATTACCTGCATCAATACAAGCACATCCATAGGATCACTATCTTCACACAAGGTTCTTGGAATAAAGCCATAGTTGTGTGGATACACAACAGATGAGTAAAGAACGCGATCAACCTATTGTTTTTAAATGAGGCAGAGTGAATATGAAAATATTTATTTTTAAATTCAATTGCTTATTTCAACTTATGGAGATAAGCATTTGTTGAATTGCAACAAATGGAGAACATACTAACTTTGATAAGACCACTATTTTTATCCAGTTCATATTTGACCTTGCTACCTTTGCTTATTTCAACCACCTAAAGAAAGTGATAACCTTAGTACAAATAAAATCAGTTCAAAGAACTTGAATCAAAATAGCTCACAGAAATACCCTACACAGTTGAATACATCTGGTGCTCCAGGACCTAAATAAAAAGAAACAGTTACTAAGACTACAAGCTAGCTTTGTGTAACAGAAGAGATACCAATTGTTAATATAAAGATCAAATACTGTAGCAAAGGGAAATTGTGGGGATGCAAAGTATCTAATTTAAACCCAAACCTATTTCCAAATCGTGCCAAGGGTGTGCAGCAACAGACTTTCTAGACATTGATGAAAGGATGCGCTCATTTAGCGCAACACGTGGGAAGCTTGATTTCCTACTACCTTCTCCTTGACCCGACATATCTATAAATCAAAAATGATAAACACAAATTATAAGTACCCAGATCATATTGGTATTTCACTTCATTAAGCGTGTATGACACTGTTGAAAATTAACTTGATTCTGGTCTTGTTTAATATTGTGCCACAAATATATTCAAATAATTTTGTAAGAAAGAAGAAATACACACACGGGAAAAAAAATGGAAAGTATATAAAAAGAAATATTCATAGGGAAAATGAATTGGTATAATGAGAGAAAGATGAATAGATATGCTGTTTCTTTATATTCTGTTTATAGAGTTATTTTGGTGTACTTATTTTGTTTCATGTCAGTCTAACATGTTATTTTATTTTGCATTTTTTAAGTTCATGGTTTTTTTTACAAACATTCCAGGTTATGATTAAAACGAATTAACAATTATTTAGTATATTTCGATCACGTCGAACTACAAAAGTCAACCTAGACCTTAGGTCAGTTTATCATATCATGGTACATAAATAAATGCATAATACATTCAAACATTAAAATTATTTCATGCATACATGATCAATGTTACATTACAGCTTGTTGTAATAAGATATATAAATAAACAAAAGTAGTTTTTTCAAATCAATAACTCCATATGTTTGCCCTCAAGCAATGAGAATTTAAAGGAAAAGAAAATCATTCTTTTGGAACCTAAAAAAGAAAATTAATTTGCAAATCACAATCATAGGATGAATAGTAATTTTTATATATTTTTGGATCATGGAAAAAAGTAGTGAAAAACTAAATTAAAAACATGTTTTTTGCATGGTACTACATTTGGTGCACCTTCTCATGTGGTTAAAAGGCGCAATCACCGCATTTTGCGCCATGGCGCGCACCATATGATGTCTTTCATAAACTATGATGTTTAATTGACTAATATTTTGAAAATAATGTGAAATGGTTTAATATGAAAAGACGGTTCGTTTAAAGGTAAAGCAAAGATGTACCACAGAGGAAGTTGAAATGTATTGGTATCGAGGTAGATATTGATTATGAACATACATATTGTTAATAGAACAGTCGATTCAGTTCACTTAACATTATCTTTGGAAACAAAATTTGGCATCAAATGTGTTTCAAGATGTTTTGTACAAGTTAAAGTTATAGTGGAATCAAATACTGATGGTGAAGAAAATTAAAACCAAATTATAATATAATTTAATTACCCGCAACTTTAGGTGGTTAAAGCAAATGTATTAGATGAACATAAGCCACTGTTAATGAGAAATAAAGAAATTAAAGCTTTGATGTATTTGGTATTAAGAGTGATTTTGTGGGAAATTGAGCACTATATGGTAATTAATAAAGAATAAAAGTTGAAGAAAATTGTATTTTTCTTGTTCTTGTTGCTTTTATAGTTATTATTTCTATTCAAATAAAGTGTTGTGATCTTAGAGCAAAGTCTAATATTAAGTCCAAACTGTAGCTAAAAGTTGAAATTTATCCTGAACATGACTGATATGGTGGATATTGCATGTATACCAATGAAAAATATTAACACATAACCCATACACGATCCAAAACAATAGAGAGAATGTTACAGAGGAGACAAATTTTTTGATTCAAATTATAACGAATTTATTTTTATCTCATGTTTTAATTATTTTTCTATGTTGAAGGCTTTGAAATTCCTAACGACCTTAGGATTTTAGGTTCGATTTGGATTGTGGTGTGAATGGTGATTTGGGCTTTTAAAATTTTATTTAAGACATGCGAAATTTACATGTAAATATTTGGGTTTGTTTCTATGTTCCATATTTATCACAATCGCTTTATTTCATATATTTATTAATGATTTTTTGATTCAACTATTTAAGCATAAATATTGAGGTAATTTAGGGAGAAAAAAACTTTTTACGTGGACCTAACAATTTATCAATCCCCTCTTAATACAATCAGTTTAACCAAATTTTTGCCTTCCCTTAGTAATTAGTGGTGGCCCTTTTATAGCACCCCCCACACACACATGTGAGTTTTTCAAAATTTTGGATTTGGGGAAGCACCGTAGTAGAATGAAGAGCAATAAAAACTTGAAACTTTTCTAGTCCAGTAAACACAAAACATGTTCCTACTGTACATTCAAATGAAAACTTTTAGATTGTCTTTGAAAACTAAATCTCACTACCTATTCAAATAGAAAATATTTCATTTCTTAGTGCATAATTTCCATGATTCACATAGAAGTGGAGATGACCTCAGCGCAGTGAATGATTAATTTTATACCGTAACAGCTTATATAATACATGAAATAGCATGTGGCAATCAAGTTCTACTTTGAAAACGATTTTATTTTTTCTTAACATTCGAATTTTGATAGTACTGCTGACATGAACTGCAGATACGGATTTTAAATCATGTGAATAACATAAAAAACACTCAATTAAAAATACAGCAAATATCAATTATAATACAACAAAAGGGGGAAAAACAATATAAAAAAAATACTTAATGGAATAAAGATGAAAATGATAATGATTCCACTTAGATCTGACAGATAAAGAGAAGAGTGTATGCTTTCAACAACTAGCACTGTAATGTAATTAATTACTAAGCATGCAGTTGGGATAAAACACTGTAGATTGGACTTGAAAACCCCAATAATTCTTCTTTCTTACTCTAACATCTTTAATTTTGTCCGTATGACCAATTACAGAGGAAGAGATGTATACGATTAACTTAATCCAACAAAATGTATGGAACTTCAAGGGGTTTACCGCGATAAAATCAAATAAAACGAGCATGAAAGCCGGAGAATGATCGTACTCTAAAACCAAAAACGAATCTAGGGATTGCTAAATTATTCGAGAATAAAAATGAAGAAAAGAGTAAAGTAGAGAGAGCTTACTGCGATGAGTGAGAAGCAAGAGAGAGGAATGAGAGATTCAACAATTTGGTTGGTTGGACTTTTATAAACTTTATTTTTTTCTTTTCCCTTCGCATTTTAATTATCTCTTCATTCCTTTTAAAGCACAATTCCCCGAATTTTGATTTTATTTTGATACGTTTTGCACGTCCATTCAGTTAGGATGAGGAATATACGGGTCAAGGAAGTATAATTCCATTTCAATATTATTGGACTCCACTCATTTCACCGCTTTCAAAAGGAAAACGTGAACGGGGAATATCACTATGATAGAGCATTGAGAGGAGAGTAATTTGACTAAATAGAATTGAGTTTTTCATAAGCAAGAAGTATCTGAAAGGGGCAATTAACTTACTTATTTGTTTAATTTTTATTGATTTGTTAAACATTATCAGTATACTATAAGGAAATTTTGACATACATCCTTATGATTATAAAAATTGGCATTATATCACTTTCAGTTTTCTATTATAAATTACATTCTTGTTTTTTTTAAAGGTGAAATTCACGAGGGTGTTTGAGTAATTTTAACCTCCATAACCACCATAATTCACGTCGAAATGGTCGCTTTTAAATATGGAAATGAGAGAAGTTAAAAAGAAAAAAAAATACAAAAAATGATGTAGAAAATAGTTTATAAAAGAGAAGAATGTAAAACAAATAAGTGTAGAAAAAAGGGATGTGTCCATAATTTCCACTTTATTTTATGTATGATATTTATATGTTATGGTATTTTTATTTGTGTAAGTTATAAAGATATATTTAAAAAAAATAAAAACCCGAAGCTTTATAATGTTTTCTGTACGGAGAGGGATTGGAGGGGTGTGGTAATCCCCTTGGATGGAGTGCACGGACAACAACTTGCGGACGGCGTTCTACCTGACTTCCCCTCCTTACCCACTAGTTAAATTTACCACTTAGTTATTATTAATAAAAACACATGATTAACTAAAAGAATCGTTAGTTAACTAACCATTGGCTTTTGATATGAACAACAAGTCAAATGCTAATTTATCATTTGTAGCTTTCGCTAAACATGGTTACCTTTCATTACAGTTATTGCTTCTGTGTCTCATACGATGCACACAGATACTAAGTTATAAAGATTGAACCTTACATATGTAGTTTCTTTTTAATTTTTTTCCATAATTGGGGAACAGAACTAAGTTAGAATCCTAATTCATTTTCAGTAATTTTCTTGTAGAAAAAAAATTGTAAAAGAATAAGTTTTAGGATAATAATATATATAAGTAAAAGCAACAGACACAGATATTAGACAAATAGAGATAGTATTTTCACCTTTCCTATCAGTTTCTTTAGAAAAATCTAGTTTCAACTCTGACAATTTCCAGTGAAATCCCTTAAACACGGTGAAGAGTGGGTCAACTCCAAAGCAAAACCATAGGTCCAATTATACTTCACCTCCCAAAGAGAAAGTTCAAAGTTATATACAAGATACCTAAGAAGCAATACTAATACAGGCTCTACTTCCATAACACCTAATCCCAGGGTATTAAGAATTTCCCAATCTACAAAGATTTCTAGAGGAATAATGCTACACAACGAGAAATTTAGTAGGTTCCAACAATTTAAGTTGCACTTGGAGCGATGTTGACATCTAAATAATCCGAGATTTCCCATTTTCTTCTAATTTTTTATCAGTCAATAACTCGGATAATGAAAAATATGTTAAAATCTCAATAAATTTAAAAGAGAAAGCAAGATCCACGAATGATATTTAATACTCCTTTACTTTATTGGCTCAAAGTCATACTACCAATATTTCATAGATTATATTACCTGTGTGTGACAACCAAAAGGTAGCTTAAGTATTTATACAAGAAAAAATGGATTCTATATTATCAAATTTTAATCCAAAGAGGATTGTGAGAAACTTTTAGCGGATGGTCCATATCTCTATAACAAAAAGGTGATGACGATTAAAAAAGACATATAGGAGTAAAGCTATGCATATAACTCCATCAAATGATCCCTATTTGGGTTAGATTCCTAATCTTGACTCGGATTCTTACTCAAACGAGGAAGAAAGTTAAATCTCTTTAATGTTTAGGAACCAACTAATTAGATCAAGCTACAAAAGGTGTGATTAGTATTTCTTATGCAAGAGCTTTACAAGAAGTCGGTTCAAATATTTCATTTCCAAAAGAAGTTTCAATCTTAGATGATAACGACAACACAATTGGTACCCTAGGAACAATTATGTAATTTGTTACATATATCTAACTCGATAACCAATCTTGTTCGAAATAAAAGGTATTTTCTTTATATTATATACTTGATATAATCTGTTATATTAATTGATTAATTTAATCAAAAGTATTTTTAGTAGAAAATGCATAAATGGTATGTTTTGTGATAGTAGTTACAATGTATTGTAACTATGAGTGATTTATTACAATAAAATAAACATACAGTTTTAAATATTCCTAATCAAGATGTATCGAGACTGGATATCGATACATTTGTTGAGACTAGAGTACGTAACGCTCTCCAAATATTGGACAGTGTATTACTCATGACTATTGGAAGCACCAAGGGGTTGCATAATGATAATTATTGCATAACTATAGAATGACTCACTCGATAGTTTTCTGTTGGTTAATATAACCAAGGTCAAACATAAAATATTAATATGAAAATACTACACAATTCCCGACTTGAGAATACTATCGAGCTTCAATATGGAAACTCTACTTTGATTATAGTTAAATCATGGCACGACATCCATCAGATGACTATAGTTGGGTCAAGTGGAAGCATTAGAAGTGAAACGCTATTCAAAAGAGGAATTTTAACCATTACCAAATTTCATAAGTCCAAAGTGATATAGTTTTGATAAAGAGAATTAGTGTAAATAATTATCACAATAGGATAACACTTAATAAAGTAAAATTGGATTTTACTGAAACCAAATAAGCAATAAATTTGGTCATAATGTCACACTACCTGCTAAGTGACGTGTGGACGTTAATATTCGAATTGTTCGGTATTAATTGCTGACCAAATTTACACCCAAGGGTCACATAACCGAAACGATGAATATGATTTTATCACTTGATTTAATTTGTAATTATTATAAAATATTTAAATTAATTGATATTTATCAAATATTAATTACAAAAATTTATAATTGATATGTTGAGCAATGTTAATAATTGTTATAAATATATTAATCGATATACGATATCGGTACGCGTTTAAATTTAGATTTAAATGCAACAGACATTGTTCGGGCTGGAATTGGCTTTGAGGCCCATGTGGGGCATGCAATTTCGATCGAAATAGCCTAGATAGGCCAGCCAAATATTGGCAAAAGAGGGAGGCTTTCGAATGGTTTAAAAGAGTAGAATTGGTAAGAGAGAGATAAGGATAAGATCCACTTTTCTCCCCATTTGACTTCCTACTTATATGTCACTCTCTACGCCATTTTTTGATACTTTTTCTCTCCTCTCCCTCTACAAATTTCAACCAGCAAACCCCATTTAAACCCAAAATAAATTCAAGTTCAAATCACATCAAAATTCTATTGGAAACGATGTAGTATAAATTATACTAGTGTGAACAGATCTTAAGGCTACTTTAACACTAGAGAGGGTGAATAGTGTTTTATTTTTTTGAATAGATTTAGGATTTAAATCAAAACATAGATAATTAACACAGAGATATATTAACATGTAGTAATAGATATATATAAATACAGTAAAAATAAAGTAAAAGTAAGAGACATGACATCGGGAGTATTATACTGGTTTGGATTGACCAATCTCACGTCCAATCATGTACAATATCTGTACAGATTTTCTTTCAAATGCCTACTTTAACCAGGTAGCAAACTAACTAGAACACAATCTTGATTCAAGGTTACAAGAGACAACCTCCTGACTTTTCGAGCTTAAGGTAGACTCTCTTGATTTAACCGGACAACAAGTTTACCCACTTGATTTAAACGGCCAACAAGCACAACTACTTGATTTGAACGGGTAACAAGCACATAAACTTAGTTTGAATGGGCAACAAGCACACCCACACAAATAGTAGTAGAGAGTTCTTGATTCCAAATACAAATAGTCCTACTTTAGATACAGAATATCCTGTAGCCCTTTGATAGCACGTTGATCTTTGAATTGATGAGTAAATACTTTCAAATCAGTGAGTAGATTATAGAGAATGAATGTAATAAAGCAGAGATTGAATTTGAGTGAATTTGAATAGTATAGAAAGTGAATTTTGTGAAATATATAACGAGAATTAGAGCAAGAAGAATGTAGAGAAAGTAGTTATTAAAATTCGTTTTTTAGAAGTAATCAATCAAAGCGATTCCCTTCCTTATTATATAGAATCCATCTCGGGCCCTGCCCTTGTCTACAGCTATGCTATCTCTATCACTATAGGGTTGATCTGCACCTAGATCAGATATAAGGATTTCCGCTTGCTACGCACCTCTGCTTTGTTGGGAGGCACATACCAGGGGGTAGCAACTGTTTATTAAAAACACAGGACTCTGCTAAGTGGTAACACGATGTATATAGTCTGACACCTGCCCGGTGCTGGAAGGTCGGAAGTTCATCGGGACATTTTCTAACGTTCGGTTATGCTTCTTTTTTATCCTCTCCTAACGTGAGCCGGGCAAGGCCTCAATTCATGCAGAAAGATGAAGGTGCATAGCGGTGACTAATTCCCCATCTCATTTGGGGTGGAAAACGAATCGATATCTCGATGTGATATAGCCCTTTCCATTTTCATTGGGAAAGAACGACGAAGTCCATCCAAACCGTCCAATGAAGAAATAAAGGGAGAGCAAAGTGCCCGCCTTACCCCCTAACATAGTAAGAGGCCTCCCATTGATTAAGAAGAAGAAGAAACCCAAGAAAAAGATGGTTGATTGGCTTTATATATTATTTGAAGGGACATTTCTATTCATGAAGAGACGAAGCTAAAAATCACAACTATTCAAAATTTTAAAAACACCCCTTTAAAGGTACATATGTCGACATACATAGATAGTGTAACGATCCGTATTTTACGTATCGAAGGATCATAAAATATTTTTATTTTGTTCCTATGAGGTTGTATGATTTTATAGTTTTGGGATGTGACTCTTATGGACATTTTACACACCTATGATTTTTCCCGAATTTTGATGTGACCATATTAGAAAGGATTTGAATTAGGGTCTCAAACTAGTTCCATTGCTTCAGGATGATGGTTTCTCATTCCGTAGAGTGGTCATATTAGAAAGACGAACTTACGGTTAAGATGTTATGCCTGTTTTAATTTTTAAAAGCTACTGGTCAAAATTAGTGTGTAATTAGTTAAGGCCATTAGTTGGCCAATTAGTCTAATTAGATATTACTTTAAATTAGGGCTGTAAAAGTCAAATTAGAACTTTTCCCTCTCATTCTAAATTAGGTCTAAATCCTAATTAGCCTTAGATCCATCCTAATTCATCCAAATTTCTCCGTAAATCAAACTAGATTGTTGATTAGTGATTAGATCATCAATTAGAAGATAGAGATCATCAATTTGCTTGATTTGTGCTCTTCTTTGCTGCTTGGATTAAATCTACATACAAATTGGTTGAATTTGGTAATTGGTCAGTGATTTATGCTTTCTCAATATCCTATACATGTTTATATGGTAGAATTGCATGATTTAACATGATTTTGATAGTAAAACCTTTTCTAAAACATTAATTACATGTTAACTATGAAGATGACCTAAATTGAGTTAGAATTCATCTTATTCATGTTCATACATTCATGATTATATGTAGATCCATGGTAGAGATTAACTTGTTTGTCTTATTTATATGAATTGCATGTTTGAATGGATGAAATTGCTTGTTATGCTATGACTGAATGTTATTCTTTGATATTGTTTGTTAGTGTTGTGGATGCATAGGACGATAGGTTCATGATTTGGGAAAATCGATAGAAAAATTTGTCGAAATTAGACGAAACTTGCAGGGGAAACTCTAGAGTATAGGAGGAGCTTGGGGTTCAAGTTGCAGGTCCTGATTCTTTAAGCATGGAAGTCGGTACCTACGTGAGAGGTCGGTACCAAGTTCTGTGGGTTGGTCCAACAAATCGGCTATTTTGGGGAATTCAAGAGGAAGGCTAATAGAGGTGAACCGAGTCAAGAGATTGGTGATTAGCTAGGGGTTGAAGGCTATACGATTTGTTTTTTAGAATTTGAAGTAGGTGCTTTGGAGTGAGAACCGAGTTGTTTGGATGGATAGGTCAGGGTCAAAGCATCTAGGCATGGAGTACTAGAAGCAAGAAAGGGGAAGAAAGAAACTTAGCCAATAATTGGCTAAGGGGAGAGGTCGGTACCTACATGAGATACCGCTGCCGACTTCCCATGGTGAGTCCAATGAGGGTGAAACTTCTAGGAGTTGAAGTAGAGGTCCTATAGATCGTGTTGGAGGTGTTGGCTCATTCGCATCTGGGTTAGATGGCGATGTAACAACATGATGAAAAGCTAAAGTCTTTGGATGTTGACTCGTGTTGGGAGTAGGTTCCGAAGATGGCGGCTCGTAAAAAGAGTGAGCTGTATGATCGGGGAATGTGGAAGGGTTCCTCGTGAATAATGGAAGCTAGATTAAACAAGAAGGGCTCAGTGTCTAAATGGAGCAAAGGTGGACTCGGGAGTATGTGCAAAGAAATCGTTGATGCTCGAAGTATTTTCTGTTGTATTCGAAGTTGGGGTATTATAAGTGGAGAAGCCCATGGATTGGTAGTGAGGATCCATATACCTCGAACCTATGGCTTTGGGTCTAGTGTCCAACTTTGGACTACGAGACATGTATCCAATTTAAGGTTGCAAGGTACTAGAGTACAACGGAGAACCGAGATTTCCATTAGTCCCTGGTAGAATCACGGGAATAGCACATGGAGTGATGTTTAAGATTGTTTGGTGGATGCTATGGTTGCTTTGGTTATTTTATTTAGTAAGCTATCACTCATAGGAATTGGGGGAAGTTGGTATTGGAGATAGGAATACATGGAAAAATGATATCCTTTATTTGGTTTGTGATATATCTTTATGATATTGTAGAGTAGCATAATATAGTGTTATATGCTAACTCTTTGGTTGCAGGGACAAGTCAGATATGAGTTGTGTACTCTTGTTCTTTACCATATTTACCTGTATAGTATTTTGAGACTCATTTAATGCTCACACCAGACTGTTGTCCAACCCAAGGTTTTATGTTTTGTTTCTTATTATCTTGGGTACTGTTAAATGAGTAGACTAGATAACAGGTCTAGATGACGTAGTAGCTGTTTGGAACACGAGCTAGATGGAGTTGTCTCGTATTATATACATATATGGAGTCTATGCTTATTCTGTTGTGCAGCACTGGAGAGCCTTAGCAGTGACCGCTTACCATTTGTATGTGAGACAGTTGTTGAGTTTGTTTTCGTTGTATAAAATCTACTATTGATGTATAACTCTATGTATATTATACTCAGATGATGATGCTCTATTCACATTGTTATTACTGTCTCTTCTGTTTTATACGTGATATAATATTTTATCCATGTGCTATGAGATATACGACAGGTTATATGCTGCATTTGTTCATTCTAAACTCTGATGATCATCCTGTATCGGTCGGGCGTGATAGCATCGCACTATTCATATACTATTGGTACTGGTTGTATAGGGTGGTCCTCACATTTGGTATCAGGAATTTGGTTACACGATTAACTGGAATTGATACCATGTTCTAGTAGAGATAGGGAAGGTGTTATGGCCTTAGACTGGATCAAGAGTGTATATGTTTACGAGAGAGAGCATACTTGTTATAAGTTTGGTTTACAAAGCTATATAATAATATATTATATAGTATATAAGTCGCATACACATGTGCACTATAGACACAGTTTTCTTTATAAGAGATTGATCGTTTTTGTTACAGATAAGAATGAGCCGACATACAAGGTATGCTGTGAGGGATTCTGCTTCAGGAGTAGAGGAAGGAGAGGGATCAGGTGCTGCTACGCCTGATGTTTAAGCCATGTTCAATGCTATAATGCCTAATATGATAAGGAATGCTCTTGGATTTGTGATAGGTGAAGATGCTCTAGTGCAAGGGCCTGGAGCTGATTTTTCCAAACTGAGCAAAAATTATTTTACTCTTTGAGCGAAGCCTTTTCATGGGACGGAGTCAGCCATAGAAGTGCAAGATGGGTTAGATACTTGTGAGTCCATCTTCGATGATATGAAGGTGGAAGATGCTATGAAAAGGAAGTTGGCTTATAGAAAGCTTCAGGGCCGAGCTATGAATTGGTGGAATGCTGTCATCATTGCTACTTCATAAGACCAGTTTTCTTGGGATCGGTTTAAGACGAGATTTGAGGAGAATTTTATTCGGATGGCCCAGAAGTCAGTTCTGTCTAGAAAATTTGTTAATCTCAAGTAGGGAGAGATGTTAGTCTCAGAATATTTTGTGAAGTTTGATGCCATGTCAAAGTATGGAATGTCACTTATAGATACTCCCTTGAGAAAGAATGAGAAATTCATCGAGAAGCTAGTAGAGAAGGCACTACGTCCTAAGAGCTTGTACCCTAAGGCTAAGACTGCTATGGTTATTTCCACTGAGAAAGAGAAGCCAAAGTCGCAGCAAGGCAGTAAAGGCAAGAAGAAGTGGAATGAGAAGAGGAAGCAGCCTTAGGGTATGTGTGACAAGAAGAAGGGTAAATGGGAACTTACATGCTACGGATGCAATGAGAAGGGTCGTCTAATTAAAGGCTGTAAGATGAGTGAAAAGAAGAAATGTTATAATTGTGATAAGCCAGGGCAATTAAAGAAGAATTGCCCGAAACCGGTAAAGGATAAACAAATGGTGAAGGCATATGCTTTGGACGTAGTCCCAACTTCGTTGAGTGCTCCCTCAACGAAGAATAAGGGGAAGGGAGTCACCATTCAAGGTATGCTTTCTATTGGTGATGTTCCTATTCGAGTTTTCTTTGATACCCATGCTTCACATTCATTCATATATAGTGATCTAGTAGACAGATTGGGATTGAGACCTGAGATAGCAGACCAGCACTTGGTCGTGACAAACACTGTTGGAGGCTATACTAGTCTTTGCATGGTTTGTCGTGGCTTAGTTTTATCGAGTCATAGATGATCTGTGGTTTGCGATTATTTTATTTTGAACTTTGTTGGATTCGGGATTATCTTGGGAATGGACTGGCTTAGGAAGTATGCGACTATAGTGGATTGCGAGAAGCTGTTGGTGATAATCGAAAATGCGGATGGATGAACCATAGTGATTAGCTGCCTACTAGAGGATAGGGTGATGGTTAGCTTTCCATATTTGCTTGAGGTTCCACAGGAGGGGTTGTCATCCATGCCGATCTCTAGAGAGTATTCGAATGTCTTTGAGGAAGTGATTGGATTGCAGTCGCATAGAGAGATCGAGTTTTGGATTAACTTGGTGAAGAAAGCCAGACCAATAGTTATGCCTTTGAAGCGCATGGGACCCAGAGAGCAAAAGGAGTTGGAGGTGCAAGTGAATGACCTATTGAGGAAAGGATTCATTAAAAGAAGTATATCTAAGTGGGGTGCACCTATTGTATTCACGACTAAGGCAGATGGCTCTTTGAGGTTGTGTGTGGATTATCATGAGCTGAATAAAGTAATGAAGAAGAACAAGTACCCACTTCCATGTACAGATGACTTGTTCGATTAGCTGCATAGTGTGAAAGTGTTTTCTCAAATGGATTTGGCAACGAGATTTCACCAGCTTAGAGTAGCAAAGGAGAGTGTGCATATTACTGCGTTTCATACGTCATCGAGTTTCTATGAGTGGTTGGTGATTCCATTCCGATTGACCAACCTCCAGCATACTTTGTGGATCTCATGAATCGTATTTTCAAAGACCAGCTAAATAAATCAATGCTTATGTTCATGGATGATATTCTGATCCACTCCAGAACTAAAGAGGAGCACAAGACGCACTTGATAATTTTGCTAGAGATATCGAGGAAGCACAAGTTGAGAGCAAAGTTCTCTAAGTGCCACTTTTGTAGAGAAGAAGTGCGATTCTTGGGTCATGTCGTGTCGGGACATGGTATAGCAGTGGATCCTGCGAAAGTGGCAGCGGTCCATGATTGGAATTAGCCCAAGAATACTACAGATGTGAGGAGTTTCCTAGGGTTAGCGGGATACTATAGACGCTTCATCAAAGACTTCTCAAAGATAGCAGCATCGTTGACCAATTTGACAAAGAAGAATCGAACTTTTGTTTGGGATGCAAAGTGTGAGCATGCGTTTGTGAGTCTAAAAGAGAGGTAACGAAAGCACCAGTGTTGACCATTCCAAGTGGAAATGAAGAGTTAACAGGATTGGGTGTGGTGTTGATGCAGAAAAGGAAAGCTGTTGCCTATGCAAGTCTACAGCTAAAGCCGCACGAGAGGAATTACCCAAGCCATGATTTAGAATTGGCGGCATTTGTTTTCGCTTTAAAGATGTGGAGGCACTATTTGTTGGGAGAAAGATTTAAGCTATTTATGGACCATAAATCCTTGAAATACCTTTTCTCTCAAAAGGATCTCAACCTTCGTCAGCAATGCTGATTAGAGTTCTTGGCCTCTTATGATTTCAGTATTTCTTACAATCCAGGAAAAGGGAATGCAGTCGCTGATGCATTGAGTAGAAGACATGCTAGGTTGGGAGCAATGTTCTTGAAATGGAAGCAGATAGAGTATATTGCTGGATTTGATTTCAGGCCTTACCGCTAGAACCTCAAATGTTGGCAAGCTTATCTATTAGACCAACTCTGGGTGAAAGGATCAATACTAGTCAGAAGCAAGATGCTAGGCTAGCAGAGATCATAGAAAAAATAGAGGAAGGAGTAGAATCTGAAGATATGAAGCAACACGAATTTGACCGAGAAGGTTGGCTTCGTAAAGATGGGAGGTTGTTTGTTCTCGATGTTGATGGATTGCGAGATGAAGTGCTAAGAGAGTGTCATCATTCCAGATTGACTATTCATCTTGGTGGTAACAAGATGTACCGAGATATAAAGTGGACCTACTACTAGGAAGTTATGAAGAGGGATGTTGGAGCATTCATCTCGAAGTGTATAAACTGTCAGTTAGTGAAGGCAGAGCAAAAGAAATCTAGTGGATTGTCGCAACCATTAGAGATTCCTAAATGGAAATGGGAGCAAGCATCGATGGATTTTATTGATGGATTGCCAAGGACTTGATCAAGGTACGATGGCATTTGGGTCATAGTTGATCTGTTGACCAAGAGTGCAAGGTTTATACCTGTCAAGTCAAGCAGGACGTCATCCAAGCCAGCAAAGTTGTATGTAAAATGGATGATATGATTTCATGGTGCGCTGAAGAGCATTGTGAGCGACTGAGACCCGTTGTTCACTAGCGGTTTTGGAAGAGCTTACAAGAGGCGTTAGGGACGGGGCTGCATCTTAGTATAGCTTATCACCCACAAATGGATGGGCAACCCGAAAGAATAAATCATATATTGGAAGATCTCTTGCGAACATGCATTATAGACTTCAATGGATTATGAGATGATCGCATTTGGTGGAGTCTGCATACAACAACAGTCACCAATCGAGTATTAGTATGGCTCCATATTAATTATTGTATGGCCAACCATGTAACGCTTCTTCATGTTGGTGTGAAGCGGGCGAAAAACTGATATTTGGACCAGATATTATTAAAGAGACTTCAAAGAAGACTGAGGTCATTCGGCAATAAATTGAAGCTACTCAGGATTGACAAAAAAGCTATGTAGATAAGAGACAAAGAGAGTTAGATTTTTCTATCAGAGATATGTATTTGTAAAGGTTTCCCCTTTAACGAATGTAGTTTGATTTGTTTGAAAGGGGAAGCTAGCACTGAGATTCATAGGTGCTTTTCTGATAGTCGAGAGAATCGGGAAGCTAGCATGTAGGGGCAACTTACCTCAAAAGATGATGGGCGCGCACAATGTTTTTCATGTCTCTTATCCATAGAAGTTTGTGCATGACTCATACATGATGATCACACCGGATCAGCTAGAAGATGTTGAGATAGAATCGGAAGTTTCTATACCTCGTAGGCCGCTTCGTATTGTTGGGTATGATACGAAATAGCTTAGGAGAAAGATTGTGAAACTAGTAAAGATACAATGGAGCGGAAGTGATGGCGATTGTATATGGGAGACAGAGGAGAGCATGAGGACTAGGTGTCCGGAGCTCTTTGGATGGTAAGGTCCACTATTTATCGTATCTACTTTCATCATTGTATGTTATGTTTGATAGGTTAGTATTCCACATGCTAGGGTAGATCGCCCATACTATTGATTGCATGGTTGCATGTCTGATATGTTCGATGGTTGATTATGATTGGTAGGCATGTGGAACTATGTCTGCTTGTATTTTGGCTTATTTAGGGATTTCGGGGGCAAAATTCCTAATAGGGTGGGGAGAGAATGTAATGACCGGTATTTTACGTATCGAAGGATCGCATAATACTTTTATCTTATTCATTTGATTCTATAATTTTGGGATATGACTCTTAGAGACATTTTATACACCTATGATTTCTCCCGAATTTCTATGTAATCATTTTGGCTCTGAAATTCTTTTTTGGGCTATAACTTTTGATAGGGGGTTAAATTAGGGTCTCAAACTAGTTCCATTGCTTCAAGATGATGGTTTTTCATTTCGTAGAGTGGTCATAATAAAAAAAGGACTTACAGTTCGGAAGTTGTGCCTGTTCTAAGTTTTAAAAGCTACTGGCCAGAATTAGTATGTAATTAGTTAAGCCCATTAGTTGACCATTAGTCTAATTAGAGATTACTATAAATAGGGGTTATAAGAGTCAAATTAGAAATTTTCTCTCTCATTCCAAATTAGGTCTAAAACCTAATTAACCCTACATCCATCTTAATTCATTTATATATCTTCCTAAATCAAACTGGATTGTTGATTAGTGATTAGATCGTCAATTAGAAGATAAAGATTATCGATTTGCTTGATTTGGGGTGCTTTTCTTCACTGTCCGGATTAGATCTACATACAAATTGGTTGAATTTGATAATTGATAAGTGATTTATGCCTTCTCACTATCCTATACATGTTTATATGCTAGAATTGCATGACTTCAAATGATTTTGATGATATAACCTTTTCTAAAACCCTAATTACATGCTTACTATGCAGATGACCTGAATTGAGTTAGAATTCATCTTATTCATGTTCATATATAGATCTACGATAGAGATTAACTTGTTTGTCTTATTTATATGAATTGCATGTTTGAATGGATGAAATTGCTTGTTATGCTATTATTATATGTTATGCTTTGGTATTGTTTGTTAGTTTTGTGGATGCGTAGAAAGATAGGTTGGTGATTTGGGCAAATCGGAGGAAAGATTGGTCGAAATTAAACGAAACTTAGAGTGGAAGCTCTGGAGTATGAGAGGAGCTTGGGGTTTCAAGTCCTAGGTCTAGATCTTTAAGCACAGAAGTTGGTACCTAAATTAGAGGTCAATACCAAGTTCTGTGGGCTGGTCCAACAAGTCGGTGGTTTTGGGGAATTTAAGAGAAAGGCTAGTAGAGGTGACCCATGTCAAGAGATAGATGATCGGCGAGGGGTTGTAGGCAATACTGACTTGTTTTCTAGAATTTGAAGTAGGTGCTTTGGAGTGAGAAATGAGTTATTTGGATGGATAGGTCGGGGTCAAAGCATCTAGGCATGGAGTACTAGGAGCAAGGAAAGGGAGGAAAGAAACTTGGCCAACAATTAGATAATGGAAGAGGTCGGTACTACATGAGAGCTCGATGTCAACTTCCCATGGTGAGTCCAATGAAGGTGAAACTTCTGGGAGGTGAAGTAGAGGTCCTGTAGATCGTGCTAGAGGTGTTGGCTCATTTGCATCAGGGTTAGATTGCGATGTAACAACATGATGAAAAGCTAGACTCTTCGGATGTTGGCCCATATTGGAGTAGGTTCTGAAGATGGCGGCTTGTAAAAGGAATGAGCCGTAGGATTGGGGAATGTTGAAGGGTTCCCCGTGAATAACGGAAACTAGATTGAGCAAGATTGGCTCGGTGTCCAAATGGAGCAGTGGGCTCGAGAGTATGTGCTAAGGAATCGTTGATGCTCGGAGTGTTTTATATTGTACTCGTAGCATGGTTATTATAAGTGGGGATGCCCATGGATTGGTAGCGAGGATCCATGTACCCTGGACCTGTGGCTTTGGTTATTTTCTTTAGTAAGTTATCAGTCATAGGTATCAGGGGAAGTAGATATTGGAGATAGGAATACTTGGAAGACTGATATCCTTTATTAGGTTTGTGATATATGTTTATGATATTGTAGAGTAGCATATTATAGTGTTATATGCTAACACTTTGGTTGCAGGGACATGTCAGATATGGTTCGTGTACTCTTGTTCCTTACCATATTTACCTGTATGATATTTTGAGACTCATTACCGCTCACACCAAACTGTTGTCTGACCCAAGGTTTTATGCTTTGCTTCTTATTATCTTGGGTACTCTTAAATGAGTAAACTAGATAAGGTCTAGTTGATGCAGTATCTGTTCGGAGGACAAGATGGATGAAGCTATCTCGTATTATATACATATATGGAGTCTACGCTTATTCAGCTGTGCAGCGCTGGGGAGCCTAACCAGTGACTGCTTACCATTTGTATTTGAGATAGTTGTTGAGTTTGTTTCCATTGTATAAACTCTGTTATTGGTGTATAACTCTATGGATATCGTACTTTGATGATGTTGATCCGTTCACACTGTTATTACTGCTTCTTCTATTGTATATGTGATATTATATTTTATCCATGCGCTGTGAGATATACGACATATTTTATGCTGCATTTGTTTATTCTAAACCCTAATAATCGTCCTATATCATCCAAGCATGATAGCATCACAATATTCATATACTATTTGTGCCGGTGGTATAGGGTGGCCGTCATAAATAGGGTACGTCAACATACCTTTGATTTTTGAGAAAAATAACAATAATTTTAAAGTGTTGTAAAATCCTAATATTTTGTAAAATAATTTAAAAGTAGTTTTTAAATACTTTTTAATATATAAAACTTTGATAAAGTATTTGTAGAAATATATTTTGAAAATAAAATAAATATTTTGATGAGAGAGAATTCAAAGAAAAGAAAGTTGGTATTCAAGAACTTTAACAAATTTATCTAATGTCTATTAACTATAACCTATAGTCTTGAACTCTTTATATCTTTGTCTTTAAACTCATGACTCTTCAATTATCTTGATCATCTCTGAATCTTGGTCTCTAATCTCTTTACTGATTAGTCTTCTGACTCGATTATCCTGTATTTGTATAAACTTGTGTAATATCCTATAAAATATTCTGTTCAACTTTGGAAAACATCAATACCTATATTTATATGGTTGTTATCAAAATAAATATCCATGGTATTAACAGTCTCCTCCTTTTTGATGATAACAACCATATAAATATATTTATTATAAAATATAATGTAACTCCCTAATAACTCCCCCTTAGTATATGCGTATATTATATTTTATAATTTTCTCCCCATTTTCCATCAACAAAAATGGGTAGAAAAATAAACTTCCCCTAAATGTGACATATTAAATACTATGAAATGTGATAAAGTTGTATACGGAATTAAAATCAATATTAATTGTGAAATAATATTTATAAGAAATAACTTTATATATACACATTATTATACTCACATTTGTTTAAACCATACATCAAAATTTTTACATCTATACACACTCGTACATAATTAATTGCATGAAAAGTACAAAAATAAAACTAGTGTTAATTATACAGACTAAAATGTACGAATAATAAATACATATTTTGTATACAAATTAAGACTAGATTTTCTTGGGAAATTCAACCTATCCTTCGGATCCAAAGATTGGATTGGTGTTGATAACTACCCAATCTTCATACTCCACTTTCGCTTTAGAGTTCGAGCATTCCGGGGTGTTTCTTTGAACTTCTTGGAGAAACAAGAAATCAAACATCAAATAGAATCAATTGTTTTTCTTGTTCTTTGATCGTTTGCATTTGACTCAACTTCAAGTGTCGTTGTTTGCAAGAATGAAGCAAAGAGCTTTCTTGAATGATCGAAGAGTTTCTTCTAGAATGTCATTAAGTTTTTGTTGTGAAAATTGATGTTTGAATTCATTTTTATGAAAATAGATGAGTATAGAGGAATAAAACATGAAGATGAATTGATTTTTGAGTTTTTTTGAAAGAGGTATGGTTTTATAGTAGTGAAGAGTCGGATTAATGACTAATCCCTCCAAAAAAATAACTAATCTTTTTTAATTTCAAATTCTGCAAATACCAGAGTATATCGACATATATGGGTAGCCTATGTCTACATACATGCAGAAATTAGCATGTTTTTATTATTTTTTCGTTTTTTTATATTTTGCATTATTTTAGTTTATGATTCCAGAGAACAAAAGAACATGATTGACATTAAAAAATTCTCTAAGCAAATTTCATTAATAAAATAGGGAGTATATAAACATAATGAAAAATACAAGAAAATGACATAAATAAATACTAGAAAACATAAAGATGGCTAAATAGAGCTAAAATGATGAAGAAGAAGAAGAAGAATTTCCATCAAGCTTTCTCATTATCTTCCTAAAGCATTTGTCAACTTTATTTCAGAGGTCAGTGAACTTCTTACTAAAAGAGCATTTAAGCTCTTTTTATTATTATTAAGAAGCTTCTTTTAATTCCTAAGTATCTCTTTATTTGAATAGCAAAACAGTTTGTCATAGCTTTCAAGAAAAGTATCCATTTCCTCCTCCTCCTCTTATTTTTCTTCCTCCTCTTCTATTTTCATGTCATCGCCTTCATCTTCTTGAAGAATCTCTTACTCTTCTTTTCTTGCTAATCTTTATTCTTTTTCGGTATGAGACTCATAGGGTTCAAATTCAAGAGGAATGTATATGAAAGAAAAGTTTGTTTTGTCAAAATTTTTATGAGGCAAAATGTTTTCACCTCTAAGGTCAATGCCAAAATAATTGAAAATTTTAGTGAGATACACACTATGGTAAAGTGTGTTATCATGTCTAGAAATTTTCTTTTCAACAAAATCATCCAAAATCATTTATGCCCAATGTATATATATTGCATACTCAATGTACGTTACAATGAACTCTTGATAATTAAAAAGTTGACTTTGGATTCTTTTGGTAAGCCTAACGGTATTGGATGAAGAGGGTTGGTTTGAGAAAGACATTATGGGTTTGTTTTGGAAGAAAGAGAGTAAATAATTTGTTTGATTTTTTAAATAAAGTGCGTGTTGAAGATGAGATAAGAAGGAGTGAATAAATAGAGTTTGAATGAACGTATGACGAGTAAAAATGTATCTTTTTAAATTTTGAATTTAATGCAAAAGAGAGAGAATTTCAAAAGTTTAAATTTTGAAAAGATTCCTCAAATTTTGCCAGATATGTCGACATACATAGGTGGCATATGTCAACATATATGCCGGAAGTTTCAAAGTTCAAAATTTAAAAATATATTCATATAATGATATATATATATATATTATTTTTATTATTATTATATATTTATTCCTATATTGAATAATTAAAAAATTAAATATGAAATGTAAAAATGACCAATTTTTTATTTCCTTTATTTGAGTTGATTAATCTTCCGTCATCGTAGAACATATGTTGATATTTTCAGTGTCTGGTTCGTTGTCGTCGGATGTTGTATCAAAATCATCCAAGGTTGTGTTGTAAGTCCTTTTCTCTTTTTAAATGAATCGGTGCTTGGTGAATTCTTTGTTTTCTTCTGATGCAGACAGTCTCTTCGTAGATGACCAGATTCACCACAATCGCAACACTTAAAAACATTTCCATTTTCAGAATTTTTGTTTTCAGTTTTATGAAAGTTCTTCATCTTTCTATATTTTAGAAATTTTCTGAAATTTCGAATCATAAGAGTAATCTCCTCATTACCATCATCGTCATCTGAATCTTGATTGTTGGTTGTTGCGTTGAATGTAATTGATTTTCTTTTGGTCGCCTCACTTTCCTTCTACTGTACAACTATACTTCATAGGACATTAGACTACCAATTTAAGTCTTCAATTTTAATTACTAATCATCGGTTTCCTCTATTACTAATGTCTTTTGATCTCATTCCGGAGAGAGTGAATTAAGGATTTTTCTAACTTAATCCTCTCTGAGAAATTTTTCCCTAATGATACTAATGAATGGACAATATATTGAAATCTAGAATACATATCAGAAATAGAGTCATTATGTTTCATTTTAAAAAGTTGAAACTAGTTAGTTAGCATGGAAATCATAGTATTTACTTTACTAGTGCCCTCATGTGTGACTTGCAATGTTCTTCAAAGTTCATAAGCAATCTCGCAAATAGAAACTCGATCAAATTCGTTTTGAACTATGGAGCAAAGTAAAATATTCATGACCTTTCAGTTATTGAGTGTTTGTGTCTTTTGGTCTAGTGTCTATTGTGAATATTCAATTTGGGGTTCAAATATATAAGCCATTAGATTGTAAATAAATTTCATGCTACATGACTAGTAAGCATAATTACTACCATTAAATGGTGGAGGTCTAGCAGTTAATTGTCCTTCTACAAAAGCGTTAAAAATGTACTACCAGTGTTACTAGCCATTTATAATTTTCATAAATCAAATGACGAGTTTTTAAAACCTAGTGCTTTGATATCAAATGTGAAAAATGGTGTAGTATAAATTATACTAGTGTGAACATATAAGGCTACCTTAACACTATAGGGGATGAATAGTGTTTTATAACTTATATCGAACTTTTCTAAATAGTTTCAAGATTTAAATTAGAACGTAGATAATAAACACGGATATACATTAACAGGCTGTTTCATTATTTTAAGGAGCTGTTTCATCATTTCAAAGTGAGATCTCTAGGCCTTGGTGAAAGGTATTCAACATGTTTACAATTAATTTAATATTATTATCTATTATTGTAATATATTGTAAGTTATTAGATTATATTACGAATCTAGTATATCGATGTACCGTCAACCATTGGATGGTTGAATATATTGGTGCGTCTACATATTAAAAATAAAAATAAAAAATTATTTTATCTATTTGCTGGTATCAAACTCACAACCTAAAAATAAAATAAAATAAAAAAATAAAATCTTTTTTGATTAAATAATATTTTATATCATTTTATCAATTAATAAATTATATCTAAAAGATTAAAATCGTATGATAATTACTCTTTAGTCTCTAAAATTTTAGTTTTGTACAACAATAATTTGGCGGCAAATATTACTTTATTTTTTTTGAAAAAAGGTACTTTATAAAATATAATAGAACATATACTTCCATGATATGCCTCGTTAAAACCTCGCAATCTCCCTAACCTAAATGGGTGCCTTGCCAGGAATAATAGTACATATCATGTCCGTATATAACTATTTATTATAATATATATTTATATTTATTATATATTTAAATATTAATATAACTATTTATTTAACTAGAAATTGATTATATATATTAATATAATTTGAAATTAATTATAAATTTTATTTAATAATATTACATAATTTTTAGATTTCAAAAGTATTTTTTACTAATTTTAATAATTAATTTTGATCGATTTTTAAATTATTTTATAACTGTTTAATTAAAAGAGGAAAATAGGTACAAGGACAAACTTTGAAAAAAAATAGGCTGAAGAACAAAGTTTCATTTTTGGGCTGAAGGACAGTCTTTGAAAAAAATTAGGCCGGAGGACAATACTAATTATAATTAGCATTCTGTACAGTGTAAAACTGAATATAATGCTAGTTATAACTAGCTTCTGTATAGTGTAAAAACTGAATATAATGCTAGTTATAACTAGCATTGTCCTTTATCCTAATTTTTTTTCAAAGTTTGTCCTTCAGCCCAAAAATGAAACTTGGTGTCCTTCAGTCTAAATTTTTTCCAAAGTTTGTCCTTCTCCTTAATTCCCTCATTTAAAAAATATTTTTTTGTGCCATGAGCTCCAAGTCAGTTAGCATCAATTTTATAAAATTTATTTGTGTATATATGTGTATGATATTTATGTATATGCAAATATGTTTGTATATTTATAATTATTTATTAATTAAAATTAAAAAAAATTAATTTTGTTCTTAAGCTTGCAACAACAACTAAAAAAATTATTTTATATTAATTATTAAATGATTTTGCTATTTAATATAAATGAACATTTATACAAATACATCTTAAATATTTTATATAAATTATTATAATTATTATTACCATATATTTAAATATAAATATATAATTGTATTTATAAATGTATATTTGTGTGTGTGTGTGTATAACACGTTTGATGCATACACACACACACATTCATTTAGATAATATACATAATACCAGAGGAGCTGACATTTCATTGTACTGTAAATTTCAGCACCAATACACAAGCATGTGAGACCAGGCACACTTTATTATGTTGCACGTGCACGTACACACGTATGTGTATATGATACACATATTCAAACATAATACAAAACAATATAAAATAAAACTTTATTTATAAAATTAAATAAAGTAACGATTTTATTGAAAAGACTTTAGAAAAGTACTAAATGAATTAGACTTCATAGGCCCAATAAAGATCCAAAATGGAAAAAACACTGAAATTCGCCCATTTCTTGTACTCCGGGCTAGCCCAGTTCCAACAATTGTATCAAAGCCTAATAGCCTATGTAGTCTAAGCTAGTCATATTATGGCTATTTAATTAAGCTTACAACCCATTTAATAGGGTGTCTAAGAAAGGTAGTGCCTATGATGGATTGTTGGGTAATCAAGTACTCTGTCCTACCTGGCTACCGGCCTGGTCCGAACATTTATAAGAGCCTAAAGGTTGCCCATAATAGTAAGACCCAATTTGAATTGGGCCTTGGATTAGTTTCAAAACTGTTTTGTAATTAAAATAAAATTTTAAAATTTATAAGTTAAATTTAAAATAAAAAATATATTATAAATGTTATAATATAGATTTTCAAATTGTTTTGGACATTAAAATAGAAGTTTTAAGTTTAAAAGCTAAATTTAAAATAAAACACATATTATACAATTATAATATAATTTTTCAAAATGTTTGAATCTGTTATAAAATTAATTTTGAAAATATTATTTATTAACAAAATTAATATTAATTAAATAAGTTAATTAATTATACACACACACATGTATAATATATATAATGATATATGTTATGTTGTTTTGAACTATTTAGGGCAATATGAGTATACATATGTGTATAAATTTTTTTTGAAATAAATAAAATTTAGTTAAATTGTTTAATTAAATAAATTAATTAAAGGTTAATTAATAAATTAAAATAGATGTATATATATATATGTGTATGTATATATATGTGTGTGTTACTTTAGAGGTTATAACATAAATATTCAATATAATATGTTATGATTGAATAATATAATAATTAATTAAATAGGATTTATTTAATTTAATATTGTATATAAGAATATTATATAAGTAAATAAAATTATAAAGTTATATAATAAAACTTATATAATATAAATGTATAATAAAAGGTGGAACCTTAAGAAACCCAAAATAGACTTAATGGATAAACACATATGTATAACATGTATACTGTGATTTCTGATGTCTAACACTTGAAAAACGAGGGTATTTCATCAAAAATATATTAAGACGATATCATTTAGTTAAATATATTGAAGATTATGAATCTCTAATATAAATGTTGTCATCTACCATTTATATATTAATAAATTACTTGCACACTCTCTGGTTATTGAGCAAACTCAAGCTAGAGATGTTATGTGTAATATTATTAATATATTTACTAGACGAGGTAAGATAACTATATGCATTTATTGAGCAAACTCAAGGTACATATATTATTCTGATGCCATCGCGAAATAGTAGATGCAAGTAAATAATCTCTTTTGATTTGTTCAGCAAACTCAAGGTCGAAATGAGATTAGGATAGGGAACCACAGGTTAGGAATTGTTAATACAACTGGAAGGAGTTATCCATCGTTTGTGGGGCTATAACTTGTTAAGCAAAATCAAGGTCAGATCTCAAGGCAGACGAGTCCTAACACCGCCAGTAAAATCGAAAGACTTCTATGTTTCATCTTAGGGTTTGGAGAAACCTAAAAGACTAGTGGAAGTCTTATTAGAAAAATGAGATTGTAACGACCCATAATTTTATCGTTTTAATATGTGAATATTTGATTTAATTTAAATATCCAGTTAATGATTTTAGTAATTTAATAACCCTCTTTTAGTTTATAACTGATAATAGAAAATTTATTTTAATTTTTTTTTACATAAATAAATAATTTGACGGAAAACTGGATATGTAACCGAAACGCAATTTTTGGATTTTCAGCTTTTTATCGAACAACAAGTTATTAGAAGTTGTAACATTTTGGTTTTGGTTTAAACAACTTTTAAAAGTTAAAACACTTTTATTAATAATAATATGTTAAGTATTTAAAAAATTTTATTTAAATTTCAAACATGGAAGGATGTGACATGGATTCAAGAAACACCCGTATGCCCAATAGAAATTCATTAAGTGCATAAAACACCTTATTATCCAATATGTTTACTAATTCTTGTCCTTTGAGTGACTTTGAAATGATGTTAGGGTTGAAAAATATGATTAAGGGGTATTTTGGTCTTAGCACTTTCATTTCATTTATAAAAATAATTCTTGTTTTCACTTTTCAAATTGTCTTCCATCTTCCTTCTCTTTCTTAACTCCATTTCTTTTCTAACTTTTAAAATTTAAAAATATAAATTAAAAATCATATCTATAAATTCAAAAATTGTTGATTTTCTCAAAGAATTTAAAAACCTTAAAGATTTGGATTGGCATTTTCAAAGAATGGAAAAAATTAAAATAAAGGTGAGTTATTCAATTTGTTGTTTAGTTTTGAAAATTCAACAGTGTTAGATTTATATGTTATCTTGTTTGTAAATTTGTATGGGACAACCACGTTTTGTAAATAGGTTTAGAATTTCATAATTTGGCTTAAAAATGCAAAATTTTAGCTTACCGTATACATATAAACATTTTACTGTTCCTTCTCTGTGTATTTGGAAACAAGCTCATTCACATCTTCTAAAACCAATATCTCTCAAACTGTTATAAACTTGAACTTTCCGTCAACTAGAGAGTTATTTGTTTTGATCTATAGTTTATTTTAAAAATAAAAGTAAGTGGATTTAAATGGTCAGTTTTTTGTTGATAACAAATCGATGAGCTAAGTGTATGATCGTGACAGTCTTAGCAAAACATGATTTTTAGTGGTGGTACCATAATTTTTGGTGTTGTGGTTGGTCGAATTTGTTAGTCAATCGATTTTGGGTTAAAAATCAATTTTCAATGAACTGGTGGTCGAGAATTTCATTGGAGGGTACCGAGGCGAAGGTCGGAGGAAGACGGACCCTTTCCGTGTTGGAGGCGAGAGGTCTAGTGGTCTGTGTTGTTGGATTTTTGGTGAACTAGGGTTTATGGTACTATTTTAGGATATGATTCGAATGCGGGGAAGTAGGCGGCGCTAGGGGGTGTCGAGCGGTTCGGGTTGGTGGTGGAGGTGTGGCAGTGTCTCGGAGTTTGAGCGGCGACGGCGGCTGTAGCTGGAATTGGGTGTAGGCACGGCGGTGGAGAGGAAATGGATGCGACCTTGAAGTGGGTCGCTCGAGAGTGGTTCGGTTTGTAGGGTCGCATCGCGATCGAGAGGGAGCATGATGGTGGCAAGGTGATGGTCGTAGTGAGCAAGCCGAGGGGCGTTGGTTGGTGGCATCATGACGTCGCTCGGTGGCTCGGGGATCGTGCGCACATTCACGCGTGCATATGCACACATGCACGTGTGCACTGGGATGAGGGGTTTCAGGTTCCTCAAAACTGAAAGCTTTTGTTGAAGTGCGTTTTCTAACCTGGGACGGAGAAGAAAGGTATTAGGCCTAGGATGGGTTAGTTTGGTTAGTGGGCCTGATGGGTTAGTTTTAAATTAGGTTTTTAAATAATTTTAGGATTAACTTTAAGAATGCATAACTCCTTCGTTCAGAATCTGTTTGACACGTGGTTTCCGGCGTTAGGTTCTTGTTGAAATATAGAACACACTTGTAAAATCACTTAACCCATATGTTGTAGTATAATTTAATGGTAAATTAATACTGGTTGGGTTTAATTACGTTGTTTAGTAATTATAATTTATTCCTGACATTTATTTAGCAGAATAAAACACTGTTCTGCTATATTAAGTGGGGTAGGATTTTGTTAGAATCAAAATGGACTATTTTTTACGTTCTGAGTAATTAGCCTGATTTCAGTGCGTGGAGAGGCGAGCTCATCACTGGAGTTTCTTATCCTTTTATTTACTCTTCACGTAACTATCATCTTATCAGTACTTAGTATTTTATTTACTCTAAAACTGTATTTTGAGATATTTTCTAAGATTGTTATTTTCTATATTTGTATTTTGTTCTTTCCGCTGTGAGTTCTGAAAGTGTGGTATATCTTAGATTATATCTATTATTCATAGTCTCGGTAATATCATAAAAACCCAATAACTCATACTTCTTGAAACCGATGCAAATCTGAAAGTGTTCATAGGCTTTGGACCGGTGTGTCGAAAGGTGCGGGTTATCACAAATTTGAAATCATTTCATTATGGTTTACTAATGTTTCTATATTAATTTGGTTATTAACTTAATCGTATAACATCGAATATTGTTTGGATTCATTTAAACATATCAAAATCATGTTTTTAATCACACAAAACATCAAACAATAACAAAGTCCAAACTTAACAAGTTAGGAACGACAATGGGTGAGTACTACTTACCTAGATGGTTAAGATTAGCTTGATTGTTCTTTTTTTGCTTGAGATTGAAAGTGTTCCATTTGTATTTGATTTGCTCATTATCTCTGTCTTTCCTTATCAAATCTAAGACAACAATTATGACCTTTTGTTTGAGGTTTAAGTTTTGTTTTTGAATGAATGGAATTGGGATGGCTTAAAGGGTTTGACTGTCTACCTCATGGGATTTGGGCTCTCCTTTACTTAGTAAATTTATTTCTTAACACCACTTAATAAACTAGTACTCATAATCATTCTAAGAAACAAGTTAAACTTAAAACCAATTAACTAAAATTTAGTCATATCAAATTCTATTAATTGGTCAATGTTTAATTCAATTAACCATGCAAGTGTCCAACTACAATTTTTTATCCAAATATTAATTGAGCAATTAACTGATGTTAAATTAATTTCATTTAATTAATTAGTTTACTTTCGTAACTTTCTCATAAAATGGTTCCCCAAAACATATGGTGTTACAGTTATATATAAGGTATGTGCAAATACAGTAAAAATAATAATAATCATACCGATGCAACTGGGTTAGCATTAAGGTTGTAAAAATTGCTTGGTAGAGGCTAAATGACAAACATGAACTAAGGATTAATCATTTAGACGATGATTAATTGAAGATTAATTGAAATTGGGCCTTTTGGATAAACTTAAGCATTTAGATAAAGTTTTAGTATTTTTTAGTATTACTTGATCCAAAGTAAAATTTAAGGTTTTGGATGGCTTGGGAGCAGCCAACGAGGTATGACCGCCTAAACTAGCATTTAAATGCTTAAACGAGAGTTAGTGCTTAAAAGGTGCTTATATACTTATTTATATGTTTAGATGATGCGATATGCTTCATCCAGGTGGGTCTAGGCAGATTCCTAGATGACAAGCCTCGCCTAACGCCTAGATAGGGGCCTGTAAGTACTTTACAACAAAGGTTAGCATTGAGTCATTTGCATCCTATTGCAATGGCGAGGCAGCAAAAAATTTACAATAGAGGATGCACATCTACTCAAACTATTCAAGCACATTTTCCTATTATAATGTGTCAAATGGGGTTAGTTACTCAATCCACTGATTTTGTAACACAACCTCTTAGCCCTAACCCAAGTCAGCAAACAACAATGGCCTCCCTCATGAATTTATTTTACACATAAAATAAAAATGGATAAGAACAACATGAAAAAGGTTGTGATTGAGCAAAAATTAGGATTAGGTCTGAAATAAATAAATTTGGCATCAAAAAAATCAACAAAAAACATTGTGATTGAGATATAGCTCAGAACTATGCTAGCTTATATGCAATTCATAACAGTAGAACCGAGCATAAGTAGCATTTTTTATCCAAAACATAAAGCATTAGAAAATGGATATTGTATGGTAGAGATAAAATATCCTATATTCCAGTATTTGTTTATCAGTAGATTATTGAAAGTTAACATGCATGCATGTGCAATATTGGTTTCTAAATTATCTTTATCCCAAAATTATTGTTATCCATGTAATTTCCAAAGGATATTAGCCAAGAAAGTCAATGTCGAGGTTGAAGGATTACATCAATTTGAAGCCCAAATGTTAGGATAGCATTAAGGAATCAACGTTGACTTCAAGATCTCCGTAGACGTTGAAGACATAAATACTGCACCAATAGATGATAATACTAAAGGAAGCAACTCTGAAGAAATGATACTAACCAACATCGAAGACCATAAGATCATACCACTCTTCGACTACATCGACATTCTTCCATGTCATGAACATCTGTGTCGAACTTGGTCAATGTTGCATCAAATCCATGCAAAACTTCCCTTCGTCCATTGCGACTCGAAAGCAATGGACGACAACGACTTGACTCAAAGGCAACGGACGAAGACTACATCGGTTGTTAGTATTGGAACCGTTGCTTGTTTTTGAAATGGTAAATAATAGAAGTGTTTTAAAATATTCAAATGCAATTCAAATATTCGATTGTTGCCTCATGCCTGTTGTTTTTGGAAATTGGAATTGTCCGCTTGTTTATTGTTTTGGTCCTTTTGGAACTGTTTGCTTAGTTTTGGAACTATGTTATAAATCTGAATTCTAATGCCAATTCAAATATTCAAATTAAAAATATTAGAAGTGTTTTAAAATATGTTATGTGAAACTAGATTGGTGAAACAAATCAATGGAAATTTAGGGAGGTAAACATTTGATGAATTTAATATATTTAGTATCTTTTATTCAATTCAGGTTTGATGAATTGATTTTATACAATTAGCATTTAGCACTTTAACACTTTAGGTGAATAAATTGATTTGATTCATTCCAATAAAATGTGTAGCAATTTTCTTGAATCACTTTGCCAACTTATTTTAAATATTCACTATATTTACATGACTTTGAATGATATTCTCATGTCGGATAGAAAGTTTGAATCGGGGGCTTCTAAAAGGAAAAGAAAACTTAAAGTTGCAAATGATAATAAAAAGCAAATTAGATCACTTGATAAAAACATAAGTTCTGTGAACTCGGTACTAGATCTATTTTATTAAGGTACATATGCAAGCCATAAAATGTTTTGAATGCATATTCCATCCCATTTAGAAATAATTCGTTGTTTCAAGACATTTCACATTTTTGCTAAAGGAATTTCTTTCTAGAGAAATCAGTGGTAGTGCGATGGACTTGGATATGATCCATGATTCTAACATAGTAACATATTACATAGATGAAGCTAATTTGACCAAGTCAAAAATGGATACGATTACATTAGAATGTCTAATAAGAATTATGGTATATTAAAGGGAAACTGCAAGTTTCTTATCAATGTTGGGAAAATGAATTGTCTGCAATAACCATTTGTGTAGTTATCGAGTAGCCATGGAGATTATAGAGTCTACCAAATGGCGCAATGATTTCAATCTGAAATGGATTGCAAGTACATTAATAAAATATGATTTTGGTACCCGAAAAGGTATGATCCATCGTTCGTAAGTGAGATTCGAGAAGAATATCAATGTAGTTGCATATAAAGCATTCTTGAAAGAAATGAATTCATTGATTTCAACTGTTAAAATTAGTGGAGTAATTTCGCTAATTGATATGCTTTAGTCCATTTGGATTCTATACACAATTATCATACAATTTGATTTTGAGTTTTGGTACAGTGATGTTGAAACAAAACTTGTAAATGATTATTTAGAGTGGAAAATTTATGCACAATAGCCAATTGTCTCAAAGTTAGTGGGAGCGGTAACATAGTTTGTAGGTCTGGAGACATGATCCAAGAACTGATACAACAATGGCTTCTAATAAACATCGAGAGGTTGAACAAGTATTTTTACACAAAGTCAAATAGTTCGATTTCAATCAAAATGCATAGAAGCATGTGTCTTTAAAAAGAAAATCAAATATACTAAATCATTTCTAATATTACAAGTAAACAACTTACTGAAATATAGAAATTTTATGGGAAGTCTTTTATTCTAGAATAAAAATACCGAAATTGCAAATTATGTTTGGAATGAATTAAATTCCATGCTTTTTAAATTAAAGTGGTCATTGGTCCATTGTTTGCTTAAGAGAGTATTTAAAATATTATCAAACGTTGGTTTCGATTTTTCTAACATTTTCCAAGTCTCGCTAGAATATAATGGAAGACCATTGAAAATAGTATGCATGACATACATCTTTCAGGAATTTTACACCAAGCTTGCCTTCCTCCTTAGGCCTACAAATAATATCCCAAGCAACCTAGTGGTGTTTTTGAAGATTTTCTGATGAGCCCCAATAGTAGCTAGTATAAATTTTCTCAAATTCCTTAATAAAGGAGGTTGTAGGTGTTTTTTTTTGAAATTGGGTACTTAATTGATGTTAACCCGCCTTTTGGCAAGGCCGTGGACAGACGGATTTAACTTAAACAACTTCACAACTATCGAGACTAAAGTATGATGGGTTTGGTTTAAAATGATGAAGTTCACTTGAATATGTCGTTGGGAAAAGGAGTGGAGAAATTACATGGCTCGGCCTAGGCAGTTTGGCAGATGTCGCTCGGCATTGGGATGGTTCAGCGTTGGAGGCTGTTCGGCATAGAGAGATCGTCGTTCGACATAGAGGGATCGTTCGGCATTCCAGGAGCACTCGGCATTCAGTAGCGCTCGACATCCAGGAGCGCTCGGCATTTAGAGGCGCTCGGCATTAGAGATCGTTCGGCATGATGGGCGCTCGGCATTAGAAACTGTTCGGCATCAGACATGGTTCGGCATGACGGAGGTTCGGCATTAAGTATCGTTCGGCATTGGATGGAGCACTCGGCATAAATCTCGTTCGGCATTGGATGGATCGTTCGGCATTAGGGAGCGTTCGACATTGGATGGGTCGTTCGGCATACCTCACCTCGTTCGGCATACCTCACCTCGTTCGGCATACCTCACCTCGCTCGGCATTGCACCTCGCACCTCCATACCTCGGTACCTCGCACCTCGATACCTCTGCACCTCGCACCTCCCAACGTTCGGCATGAGGAGAACGTTCGGCATTCACACCATGTTCGGCATTCAGCGTTCGGCATCTATGGTTCGGCATATGGAGACCACTCCATTTGGGCTGAGGTACTCGGCTGCCAGGCCCACCAGGGAAGTCCAACCCATCTTTGTCTATAAATAGAGAGGCAGGGGCATAGTAAAAGGGGATCTTCTTCCTGCTCTCTTACTTTCTCTTTTCTAAGGCTAAGGCAACTCTGACATTTTGTAACTATAATCGATTGTTACAGCAATAAAAAGCAAACTTCTGGAGTGGACGTAGGCCGGAGTTAGCCGAACCACTATAAAATCTGTTGTTCTTTACTGCTTTCATTTCAGTTTTAACTGTTCTTCACATTATTACTCTCTACATACATTCTATCTCTGAGCTGTGACTGGTATTTGGTGCTTTCATCTGGATTTGGGGGTTAGTGACCAATTTTGGCACTAACACTTTGGTGCTTTCACTGAGAAATTGAAACACTCAGGAATTTTGGAGTTAGGAACTTGGATCTTAGAAAGCAATGGCAAGACCACCAATGAAGAGGCAAGCAGTGGAAAGGAGCAATGAGGAAGGAAGTCAAGCGGCATCTTCTGGAGCTGGAGAGGGTCATGCATCCATCTACATAACTCGGGACGAGATGCAAGTGATGATGAATTCTATGCAAGAGCAGATGATGAAACGGCAAGAGGAGATGATACAGGCTCTTCTTAGGCAATTTGGACAACCAGGAACTGCAGGTGCTCAAAATCATGGAGTTGGACCAGAGGAACTCAACCAACGGACAGATGGAGTGAATCAGCAGGGGGCAGCTCCCAATCAACAAACAGTTAACAATCTAGATGGACCTAGACTCGGGGGCACGCCACTAGGAGTACGTGATGAAGAATATGTGCCAGAATTTCCTCGGGGACTTGGGGGGCAGTCTGGATTAGTTGGAAACACTGGATTGGCTAACATTATCAGGCGGACTATTCACGGAGGTCTGACAAATAGGGATTTAGAGGGAGTTAACAAAAGTCCATTTACCCGGAACATCAGGACAGCTAGGAATCCGTCCGATTTCAAACTACCCACTCTGGAAGTATACAACGGGAAGACGGATCCCACCGACCACTTGATGAGATACACTAGGCATATGGAAGTGCTGGGGGCAACAGAGGAGGTTATGGCCCGATGTTTCCCCCTGTACTTGACTAAAATTGCTGCTATGTGGTTTAGACAGCTGGAGGATGGATCCATTGGAACATGGACAGAACTGGTGGACAAGTTCTTAAGTCAGTTTCGAGTTCACATAAAAAGGCCAAAGAACGTGATGACGCTAACGTCAGTCAAACAGGGGGCAGATGAATTGCTCAGGACATTCTTAACTCGATTTAATGCAGCAGTTGCCTCGGTGGATCGGCCAGATCCATCAATGGTTCTGATGGCTGCGGTATCAGGAGTCAGAGATAATTCGGATTTCAAAGTATCACTGGTACAGGATCCACCGTTGGATCTTGGGGAATTCTTTCATGAAGCTGAAAGATTTCTTCGACAAGAGGATGCATGTTTGGATGTGAGGTCAAAGGAAGTAAACATGACTAAGGATGGAGGGCTACTCGGCGAAAGCTCAGGTGGGGGCAAGGATAAAGGGAAAAGGAAGCGCTGGGGAGAACCAAAGTTCTCCACTTACACAGGATTGAACGCAACGTTGGAGTGGATTTTCTTAGATACTCGAGATCGCCTTCCCTATCGAAGGCCATCGAGGAGGGAACCCACAGAACGTGAAAGGGCATTAGGAAGGCACTGTCTCTTTCATGACCTGGACGGGCATGACACTAACAGCTGCCGACATCTAAAGGATATAATCGAGGGGCATATAAGGAATGGTCAGTTGCGACAGTATGTCGGAACTCGGAATGCGGTGGTGGAACAGGAGCAGCCACCGCCTACCTTGAACGACGAGGGCATGAGGCCCAGGAATGGTGGCCGATTGGTCATCAACTAATTTTAATGGTTTGGAATAAGTAACAAACTCCGGGAAAACGGTTAAATCACTTACTCATGTACGGGGTCGGAGATAACCCTCAGGCATGCTCTGAGATGATGGCTTATCGAGACGCCCGGGTTTGCGAAATCTGTTTTTTCCTTTGACTTGGACATTTGCTTTTTCTGGTTTGGTTTTGGAGTTTGGTTTGAACTCCCTGTTTTGCTCGTTTTCTGGTTTGGATTCTGGTTTGGTTGTTTGTTTTCTGGTATGGATTTTCGATATGGGTTTCTGGTTTTCTATTTTGGATTTGGATTTCGGATCGGATTTTGATTGGATTTTCCCTGGATTTTGGCTAAAAGGTCGTCGAGTATGGACTATGCTCGGCAAGGGTCCGAAGAGACCAGGATTCGGCCTAGGACTTAGGCCATATATTATCGGTTACTATTTTAGATCGTCGAGTATGGACTATGCTCGGCAAGGGTCCGGAGTGACCAGGATTCGGCTTAGGACTTAAGCCACGGCATTCTTCGACGTTCAGGGACACTGAACCATGAACACCATGGAATTACTTAACGTAGGTCGTCAAGTGTGGATTGCGCTTGGCAAGAACCCAGAGAGGTTACGGATTTGGTTATTGGCTATGAATAGCTAAGGATTCGGACAAGGACCCGGAGCGGTCACGGATTTGGATATCGACCCGGAGAGGTCACGGATATGGTTATAGGTTATTGGATATGGATGGATTGGAACTCGGTAGTCGGGTTCAGATGGATCTGGAATTGGGTAAGGACTTGGTTACTGGATAAGAATCAGACATCGACTCGGAACAGTCGCGGAAATGGATCAGGATATGGCCGTGGCACTCGGATAAGATGGCTTGGTAATGGATTGGATTATGAATCGGAAAGTATGGATGTGGATAACATACATATTTGGGATATTGGACTTGAGGCTATTCAAAACACACCTTTCACAGCAAGGCATATTTTAGGGGGCAAGTGTTAACCCGCCTTTTGGCAAGGCTGCGGACAGACGGATTTAACTTAAACAACTTCACAACTATCGAGACTAAAGTATGATGGGTTCGGTTTAAAATGATGAAGTTCACTTGAATATGTCGTTAGGAAAAGGAGTGGAGAAATTACATGGCTCGGCCTAGGCAGTTTGGCAGATGTCGCTCGGCATTGGGATGGTTCGGCGTTGGAGGCTGTTCGGCATAGAGAGATCGTCGTTCGACATAGAGGGATCGTTCGGCATTCCAGGAGCACTCGGCATTCAGTAGCGCTCGGCATCCAGGAGCGCTCGGCATTTAGAGGCGCTCGACATTAGAGATCGTTCGGCATGATGGGCGCTCGGCATTAGAAACTGTTCGGCATTAGACATGGTTCGGCATGACGGAGGTTCGGCATTAAGTATCGTTCGGCATTGGATGGAGCACTCGGCATAAATCTCGTTCGGCATTGGATGGATCGTTCGGCATTAGGGAGCGTTCGATATTGGATGGGTCGTTCGGCATACCTCACCTCGTTCGGCATACCTCACCTCGTTCGGCATACCTCACCTCGTTCGGCATACCTCACCTCGCTCGGCATTGCACCTCGCACCTCCATACCTCGGTACCTCGCACCTCGATACCTCTGCACCTCGCACCTCCCAACGTTCGATATGAGGAGAACGTTCGGCATTCACACCTTGTTCGGCATTCAGCGTTCGGCATCTATGGTTCGGCATATGGAGATCACTCCATTTGGGCTGAGGTACTCGGCTGCCAGGCCCACCAGGGAAGTCCAACCCATCTTTGTCTATAAATAGAGAGGCAGGGGGAAAAGTAAAAGGGGATCTTCTTCCTGCTCTCTTACTTTCTCTTTTCTAAGGCTAAGGCAACTCTGCCATTTTGTAACTGTAATCGATTGTTACAGCAATAAAAAGCAAACTTCTGGAGTGGACGTAGGCCGGAGTTAGCCGAACCACTATAAAATCTGTTGTTCTTTACTGCTTTCATTCCAGTTTTAACTATTCTTCACATTATTACTCTCTACATACATTCTATCTCTGAGCTGTGACTGGTATTTGGTGCTTTCATCTGGATTTGGGGGTTAGTGACCAATTTTGGCGCTAACAATTGATATTACATGTTAGCACTACAAGTTCTAGTTAGTAGACAATTTATTACATGTCAATATACGTCCAACATTTCGAAACACGCTATGCAAGTTTCGAACCTGTGACCTCTCACACCAAAGTCAGAGCGTCAAACCACCGAGGTAGTAGTGTTGGTCGGTTGTAGGAGCTAAAATAGATAAAGTATGAGAACCTGTTGCACTAAGAATTGATTTAATTAAGAAAATTCTACTAGCTTATGATATAAATAAAGAATTCCATTTCATAACCAAGTAAGTTGCTTTAGTTATAAGGCTAGTAAAAAGATCATTCTTTTTCCTTCCTTTAAAATATTTAATTCCAAGATATGTAATAGGAACGGATTTAAGGACAAAACCCGCTTTCCTAATTATTCTGTTTTTTGAATGGTTTTAGCAAACTTAGTAATAATGTAACAACTTTTCTCCTTATTGATTTTTTTGTCCTAAAGCATTTTCATATTGATTGAGAAAGTTCATTAGAGAATTAATGGGTCAAGTAGAACTGTTCATGAAGATGAGAATATCATCAGCAAAAGAGAGTGGAGAAATGAGTGGACAACCCGATGCCATATAGTAGCGATTTAATTGACTATAGAGAGTACGAAAATGTAATCCATGAACAAGTGCTTTGGATGCTATTATGAAAAGGTCAAGCGATAAAGGACCCCCATGTCTCAGACCATGCATTGATAAAAAATTTGGATGATTTTTTCCATTAATTAGAATGGAGTACCAATAGTTTGAGAGAATTCTCCAAATCATGTCGATGTTTGTTTTTGTAAAACCAAAAGATCTAAGGACCTGAATGATAAAGAATAAAAGAATTATATCATAGCCTTAGCTATGTCAAGCTTGATGATTGTGTTAGATGCGATATTTTTTAATTAATACGAGAGATTAATTGTTGAGACAAAAGGATTTGTCTGTGATTTGTCAATTTTGAACGAAACCAACCTTAGAATGCCATACAATTTTCTCAAGTAAAGTGTTTAGCCTAGCAACTAAGATTTTGGAAATAACTTCGGTGGAGAACTTACACACACTTATGGGCCTATAATGAGCACAAACTTCTAGAATTACTTTCTTGGGTATTAAAATGATGTTGGTTGAGGACCAACTTTTGGGATCTCCTCCCCTACAAAAAAGGATTCAATAGCAAGAACTAAATCTATAGAAATAATATCCCAACATGTTTGAAAAAAGACCATTAAAACCATCAGGGCAATAGCGCTATCCTTGGACAATTCAAAAACTGTTTCTTTGATTTCATCATGTTCGGGGACTTGCTTTAATAAATCAATATCTTCGGTGTTTAGAATTAATGGAATAAAGCTATGAATGTTTGTGTCAAAATTTACATATGTTGACTCTCTATTATTGATCGAAAATGTTATGATATGGAGTTCTCAATATCATTAGGAGACTCAACCCATGACCCTGTATTATTTTTAGTTTTCGAAATGCACAGTTTATTCTTATTTTTCTGAAATGAAGAATGGAAAGTTTTGGTATTAGCATCCCCTTCAGTGTTCCATTTCACCCTAGCTTTTTTTTCAATATATCTCTTCTAACTCCAATTCATTATTAAAATTTTCTTAAGCTTTTAGTCATTCTAAACAATTAATTATTGAAGGGTCCTTGTCAAATATTTTTTTCTTTGAGTGTTACTACATCTTCCACTTCCCCAACTCGACTAAAAATGTTTCTAAAGCGGTTATTATACTAGTATTTTATTTTATTTTAATGATTTTGAGTTTATCAAGAAACTTAACCATGGGTCTACAAAAGATGGGAGTGTCCCATGCAAAAGAAACCACATATTTAAAATCTTCATTGTGAGTCCAAATATTTTGAAAATGGAAAGGTTTGTAAAAGAGTTAAAAGATGACACCAATTAAGAAGCATAGGGGTATGATCAGAGTTGGCGTGATGGAGATGAACCACTTGAGAGGAAAAAAGGTTGTTAAACCAACTATCATTAACAAAAATCCTATCTAGTCTAGCAAAAATTCTACTATTTTTGGAATGAGAATTACATTAGGTGTAATTCAATCACGAAAAAGGCATTTCCTACAAACCAATGTGAAGGATCATAGAATTAATATCACGTATGACATGTCTACTAATGTAGTTACCACCCCTGCATTCCTCCTGATTAGTGGTGATATCAAAGACTCCTCCTATAACCCAAGAATCATAACCTAGACTAGAAATTTTTAGGATTTCATTCTAGAGAGGTCTACAATAAAATAAGTGCATTTAGCGTAAACACGGGAGAAAAGATGAATGTTGTTATTTAAGTAGGATTGAACCAATAATGTGATCATTTGTTCACAGACAATAGTAGAACCAACAAATTATGATTCAGTAAAACCTAAATTTTACCGTTAACATTAGATACAAGACCTGAAAAATTTAGATAATGAATATAACTTATCATTTGGGATGAATCAATGAGAGGTTCTTATATTGCAATGCTCGGAATATTAAATTTATTTTTTAATCCTCTAAGTATTGTTGAAGTTTGTTGATTGCCCAAACCTCTAGCATCCTAAAAAAAGTATTGATCATTGAGGCATAGTTGTAACGGCCCGAAATTTTCGATCTCGAAAATTTCAGATAGTTGGGAAAAGAAGAAAAAGATAGAAGAAGAAGAAACAGAAACACAACACAGATTCTCACATTCGCAGCAGATCAAAATATAATATCAAATAAATAGCAGTTATACAAAGGAAAATTGTATTAGTTAATTTACATTTTTATACATCAGAGTTACACTCATACACATCACTAGACATATACATATCATATGTCTCAAATAAACAGAAATAATATCACAGCGGAATCACTCCCTACGTGCCTGTCATCCAGCTCGTTTCTTGAGCTCCAGAACGTCCTTACCTGAAAATCTGTAATACTCGGTCTGACTCGAGCATTACATCAAAGTAACACCCGGGTCAGGCTGGAAACCAGCGTGAGTAAACCCATCTAATAAGAAATACTAATGCATAAATCTTACTTAAAACCCGGGGTAACTCGAATAAATTTACAAATTTCACAATTTGTTAAGGAAAACACTTATTTCACACATTAATTTCTAAGTACCAAAACTTAGCTTAAATGGTCAAATTCACTTAAATCATTCCATACCAGCCTATTGATTTCACATATCAATCTATAAAGAATCGAAGTGGTTTCGGGTATAAACTAATACCCGACTTCGGTCTCTTCGAATCCAATATTGTCCTAAAAAAAAGCTGTTTAAGTTTTAATCAATTCCTATTTATAGACAGAATTGCATATTTAGATAGCCATTCATCACAGATAAACAAACCATATTATTACAGTTCAACTCAAACATATCATATCACATAGCATCACATATCAGCTATCATCTAATCTAAGGCATACAATATCATTCAATCATTCATAAGCAAGATTAATTTATCATACCATTTCTAATTAATTTAAAATTAATTAAATTAATTACTTAATCACCTTTTAAATCCTGCTTACTTAATCATTAATTAATTTCAAACCATTAATTAATCATCCTTTAATTATTTATCAAAATTAATTTTCCATAATTACTTTCATTAAGTAATTATCCCATTAGTTAATTATCCTCAATTAATTAACCCTTAATTATTAATTAATTAACCCTTAACACATTAATCCTTAATTACTTACATTAAGTAATTATCATTTAAGTAATTAATCGTTAATTAATCCCTAATTTCCAATTAATTAATCTCAAATTAATTTACAACCCTTAATTATTAATTAATTAATTTCTCTTTAATTACCTCATTAATTTAATTAATCTTTAATTATCCAAGAACTAAATTAATTAAGATAAACCATTCACCTTAATTAAACACTTCCTTAATTGGATCATTTAAATCTTGTTTAATTTAATTGCTTGGAATTAATTAATACAAACCACTTGAGTCCTTATTGATGAATTAAGTTCAAAACACTTAGGGGTTTATTTAAATAATTAACCTAATAATTATTCAAAACCAAAATCATTTTAATTCAAGGCATTCGACTTATAATTAAATTTTTAAACTCGTTCATAAAACTTGATTAATATTTTTATTTGAAAAACTGCTCAAGCTTCTCTTTTGAGAATGTTTACCTTGAAAACTTGTTTTATTCTAAAAACTTTCTTTATTTCAGAATTTTAAAACTGTTATAAACATTATCACTCATGTACGTGAAACCCAACCCGAGTCAATCCAGAAAATTTCCCGAGCTAACCCCGTGTTTCTCGCGTCAATCTCCACTTCGAGTCAGCCTCGAGCATGCCCCGAGTAAACTCCATCTTCCTCAACATCACAGAACAAACTAGACACACACACCCATAGTTTAGAAGTTTCTGAGAAAGAAGTTTGGAACATTTTGGGGGCTGACTAATTCTAGAGCTCGATCTAGGAGGGAGAAATTTTTTCTTTGATTTACTAGGAGATATTTCCAAGTTTTACAATTTCCACTAGTAGAAGTCAAGGTCCCAGTAGCAAGAGAAGAATTTACTTTGTCTAGTATCTCTACTGCAATACGATCATTAAGATTTGGGTCTATAATAGCATTATGGGACCAGGGAGCAATGTAACCTACAGGGACACCGGAAGTAAAGACTGAAATACTTTTTCCCTAGCAAAATTAGAGGGTATGGGAGGTGGATCGTTTACCCTTTCATGTGAGTTAATAATGGTTTGCGATGGTGGTATATTTTTACTATTGTGGCTAAAATTCTCGTACTGGTTGTGATTCAAAATGGCATGCCCTCGGTTGCATATTCAAAAAAGTATGAGATACTATGATTGCATCAATGACCACATTAAGTGGTATTAAGGCATTGACTGAAGGGAACAGGGAAGTACTACTTATTTGACTAAGATTGAGAGTTACACAGTGAAGGTACAAAGAGTGAAGTAACAGAAATTGATGCTATTGGGCTCGGATTCCTATTTAAAATTGGTGTATTTGACTCATGGTAATCATTTCTTGTGAGACCATTTTTTAGAAGGTAAAATCAATGAATCAATAGAATTTACAACAAATAATGGATTTTTAGATACATTAAAATCAGAAGGAGATTAAAGATTAATATCCATATCTATAAGGGTTCACAATCATCGTGAACCATCTTTGCAATGTCTCAACTGCTTTCCTGCTTCGTAATATCACTAGTAGGGATTGATTATTAGTTTTCGTCCAATCATCTCGCGATCATTATCAATCTTAGATGAAGAATGGACGTCATCTCAATCCTTAAAGTCGTTAATTTCCATAACCAAATCACGGGAAAGATCTTCTGATCATGATCTTTCCATGCCTTTATTTTTGAAAAAATACTTTGCTTTGAAATCTTTGGGTGTGAATAGTAATATTCCTTCTAGTTTTTGAGTTTGAGGATTTTTATGTTAAGTTGGTAGTGGAGTTCTCCTTTTCCCTTATAGAGCTTAGCGCCTCAAAACACTTTTAGTGAACTGATCTTGATTATTAAATTTTTCTTTACTCACCCAAGCTTTGTTTATGCTTGCAGTTAGAAACAATGGTGAATGGAAAAACCTTAAAGCTTAACATTTGTACAAAGTGAATAGGTAAAGTTGATCCGGGTGAAGCGAGTGAAATAGCAGAAGGCTAGAGAATGACTCGGGTTTGGTTTGTTAAAACTTAAGACTGCAGCCGGGTACACTTAAGGGGAGGAGTGGTAGTAAGCACCAAGGAAAGGTGGTGAAAAGTCAAGTTGGGTGAGTGTAAGATTCTGATATGATATGGGTTGTAAGGGAGATACCAAATGAACTTCAGGCCGAGATTATGATGTTGAAGTTCCTGAAGCTTTAGTGCAATGATGTTGTTCATTATTGAGTGAAGTAGTAATGTAGGTTAAAGCTTGATAAAGCCTGGTAGCTTGCTTGGGAATGAACATATATGTGATATATATTGTTATAATTGCTTGGTTTACAGTGTTGGAATGACCATATACGATATTATTGTGATTTGTGATTGAGTGAACAAAAAACAGAAAAAGTATTATAAAAAATATATAGAAAGGTCGTCACTAAGTTATGGTTAAGTCGTGGGAAGATTCAAAAATTACACTTTAAAAATATCATAGCAATGTTGTCATAAAGTCATCTATTGTCTTTTCATTGCTAAGTCTTTGAATAAGGAATGTCGTGAGAAAGTTCACTTTTGAAAAGTCGTCACTTTGTCATCACAAAGTTGTGGTTAAGTTGTGTCATCATAAAAAAGTTTATTGTTGGGAAATCATTGGAAATGAACCCACCAAAGTCATCATGATGTTGTTAAATTTTTTTTCCTTGTGCATTTTAAAGATTCTAATATGTTGTTGCCATGTCATTGAACAAACGGTTTCCATGACATTTTGATGAAAAATTATCGTTGGAATTCACTACTAGAAAATGCAACACTTACCTGCCTAGTATTACCGACGCCATACCGAGACTCGATAATAAGGCATCAGCAGAGCGTCGAAAAGGATTCAGGAATGGCCTATCTATGAAAATTTATCGATGCCTTATTGACGCCTTTGTAAAGGCGTCGACGGGTCGCTGGTATGAAGTCAGCACCAGCCATAATACCCCAACCGACGTCCTCTCCTTCATAACTTTCCCCTAATCAAAATTCTTTTACTGATCCCTCCACTTTTCCATCTTTGCTCTCCTCCCCACACCGTGACCCTCCCCCAAGCCATGTACTGCTAAGCCTTTCCCTCGGCTACACCTCCAACCTCCAGCCTCTCCCTCGGCCACCCCCTCAGCCATGCCTCCAGCTCCCACTCCTCTAACCGCTATGCCTCTATGTGACAACCCGCAGTTCTCGACACACCGATCCAAAGCCTATGTTGAATTTTGGGCTCGTGTCAGTACCAAGAAATATGAACTGTCAGAGTTTTTTAAACAATTCAGAGACTAAAGATGTACAGATATGATCCAAGGTATACTACACTTCTAAAACTCACAAGGAAAGAAAATAAAATATAAATATAGAAAATAACCATCTCAAAAAATATCTGAAAACAAAGTCTCAAAAAATAGTACGTAGTCAAATACAGAGTACATCGAAATACAACTCATAATCTGATAAAATACTAAGTACTGGATAAGATAGACATTCATGTAAATAAAATGATAATTAACTCCAATGATGAGCTCATCTCTCCACGCACTGAAATCGAGCCTATCACTTACTGCCCTATCCTCCTATGGCGGGGAAAAAGAAAGGAAAAGGGGTGAGTCAAATAAAAGTCTAGTGATTGAACACATGTTTAATATATGATAATCATGTGCAGTTGACTTTAATTCTACTCTATGCGACCTAAAGTGTTCTACAAGCGTCCATGTATAACTATAGTTCTTTACTTAAGGGTTTTTACATGATACATTCCTACACTAACAACTTATGCAGGATCCCACAAGGATCGAACTACGGATAAAACCTCAATAGCTAACGATTGACTAATAGCTCATAGAGCTTCTCCAACACAGGGTCATCCAATAACTTTCCCATATGGGACTACATCTCATACATTACGACAACGCGTAACTATCTCACATAGGTTTCCCTAATATTTCCATATGGGAATAAATTTCCCACAACTACGACTACACATACCCCAACTACACATTGAGGGGGGCCCGCAATGCCGAATCATCGGAGTGTCTCATACTCTACATCCATGTCCACCTCTCAATAGAAGTTTACGCCTCTTATTGCACGCGTCGGGATTCATCATCCACACAGTATCACGCTGCGTTAGTATCCTTACAAACCAAGGACTCCCATTGTCCCGGGCCTACACACTTCATCAAGCATCAACCAGTGCTGCGTATCTACCGTAGAACCTCCTATGAGTGACATTTGCGATAGAATCGCCCTCATATGAATAATCGACCCCTGCTGGGTAAAGAGCATTTACCTAACCTCGCAACATCCTATGTTGCCTCATAGGGAATTGGCTTTCCCACTATCTCTAGAATCCATACACACACACATACATGCACACACTAATAATATTTTTATTTTCAACTTGGGCCTTAGGCCGAGGTTTAGATTCTGCTTCTGAGACGTTTACCGGTCGACCGCTATATACTGGGGCAATCAACTACTTGTTCCCGATCGCTCTAGATGCTCGGTCAATTGATAATAGTGAAAAATTTAGGGTTAATCTGATAGGCTAGTTCGATTCTCATTTATTATTAATTTCCGTTCATTTTATGATTTCAAAATTAAATAGTAAACTTTTCGCTTTTAGGTTTAACAATTTTTGTGAATCCAAAGTGATATATGTACATTTCCAAAACCAGTCTAATCAAGGTTAACATTAATATAATCAGATTATATTAACAGATTACAGGAATTTCTTTTGATTAGAAGGGGTTTAGTCTAGATTAACATATGTCTTTTAACAAGTAAGTACCAATTTAATATATAATTCAATTTATATTTAAACAATATATTTATCCAATTTAGTTTCTAACATCCTTGATCGGATAGTGTAAATTAAAATTAACTACAAATAATCATCTTATTAAAATGTTCCGACTCACCAAGGATCCAAGCTTTGCTCCTAATATTCGCTCGAAAATCTACACTCGTTTGCTTGCCTCTTCCTTGATCCGATCTTGTTGAGTTCTTTTATTTTACTTTTATTTTATTTTAGAGAAATTTAGTTTTGGGGTAGAGAAAGAAATTTGATAGAGTTTGGGGGTACTGATTGATTTTTAAGTAAATTTACGGTTTAGGTTATATGTAAATTTATAGGGGATTTAGATTAGTTCTAACTGTTGATTTACCATAGGAGAATATTTGCTTGCATCTAGTGTGTCCACTAGTTACTTAGTCTCTAAGTAAAAATATATGGTTAAATCCGTATCGTTGGCCGCTCGAAATTCTCGATCTGGAACATCAATCGGTCGACCGCTACCTGTCGACTGGCGACCCATAGGGTGTCGAGCTCTATTTTTTTATTTTTGTTAATTAATTTCTTTCCAAATTTAGCAATTAAATTAGTTTAAATTACGAACTTTCAAACGCTCCTAACTTCTTCATATTAGCTCCGATTTCAAAGTGTCATATATAAAAATTGTCCAAAAAATCACCACGAATGCAATGGTGCAAGTATCGTAGCCAAATTAGGACATTTGTAAAAATTCTATTTTTACCTTTTTATATTAAATTAAATTATTTTATTAATTTTCTTTCGCTTAAATTTTCAGGGTGTTACATTCTTCCCTTTAAAAGGATTTCATCCTCGAAATCTCAATGGATGGAAAAATATAACTCGTATATATAATAATCAATAATTACAACCATCTACTCATTTACCATCCACGGGAAATCATTGTCCTTAGTAAATTTTCTAATGCAATATATGTATATACAGGTATGGAATGCACGTGGACCTATACTAATGAAGAGAGTAAGGGTCTTCTGATCTAGTTGATCTCCTGTCATGCAGTGTTTATGCTAAGTATCCAAGATGTATGCAACGTCCCTAGTAAATATACTTAGAATTCTATATGTATGCACAACCATTCAATTCATATGCAATATCCATATGCATATAACTAAATGAAAAAAATAAAGCAAGTGGTGGTGTGAGTGTGTACACTATATAGAGGATATACTTACCTATGTGTACAAAAACTAATCTAATCAATACATCCATCAGCATCCATCATACATAACATGTCCTAATGAAACGTTCGCAACCATTCCTACCATCTAATGGTCTCTACCTAAAGAGGTATACTCGGCTAAATCCAAACACATAAGTAGTTTATACTTATCTAACTAAATTGAAAATGTACCAAAAAAGTGTTGTGGGTGGGTAGCTCGGATCTTCTCCTCAGGCTCCCATATACTCTCCGCTAGATTGTCTCCCCACTGAACCTTAACAAATTTAATTTCTTTACTACGGAGTTGCTTTGTACCATGCTTTAAAATACAAATGGGTACATGGAGAACAAGTGACTCTCTCTACTTCATCCTCCTCTAGCTAACTCGGCTCGACTATGGTAGCTGAATCATGTAAGCACTTTTGCAAGTGCGACACATGGAAAACATCATGTACTTCCGCCAACCTCTCAGGATGTTCCACTCTATATGCTAACTTCCCTATCCTACCAGTAATCGGGAAAGGTCCTACAAACCACGGTGCTATTTTTCCTGAACTACCAAATCTCATAACGTGCCAAAGCGGTGAGACCTACACAAACACCATGTCGCCCACTGTGAACTCTAACTCCGTACGTCTCCTATCAGCTTAAGGTTTTTGCCTATCTTGCGCGATTTTCATCCTTCTACGCATCAAGTATATCTTTTCTGATGTCTCCCTCACCATGCCCGACACAAGAATAATCCTATCTGTAGTGTCCCACTAGCACAATGGTGGTCTACAGGGTCTCCCATATAACGCTTCAAATGGTGACATCCTAATACTCGTCTGATAACTGTTATTATAGGTAAACTCTCATATTAGCAATTGATCCTCCCAAGAGCCTCTGAAATCCAAGATACACATCCAAAGTAAGTCCTCCAACGCCCGATTCACTCTATTCGTCTGTCTGTTCGTCTGCGGGTGATACACGGTACTCAAGCTCTACTAGGTGCCCAATGCCTCTTATAGACTCCTCCAAAACTGGCTGGTAAAAGCGAATCTCGATCGCTAACGATGCTAGTAGGAACTCCGTATTACCTAACAAACCATCTCATGTATAAAGTTTCCAAAGATGCCATAGTCCTCGTACTCCTAACCGGAATAGAATAAGCACATTTGGCTAGCCGATTGACTATGACCCAAATACTCTCATTCCCTCTCCTCACTACGCCATAGATGGCCTACTGCAACGAAATTACAAGGTGTTGCTAGCTATAATGTAACGATAGGTATGCTGATTTTTGTCTATTACAACACTCGCTTCAAGGTGTTAGCATAGGTATCAACAAGATGTTGCAGTAGCTATAGATGTATTCAAATTAAAAAATTAATAAAATTAGCAATCCGCGTGAATACGATCCAACGGTCTACATTTAATCTGGTTGTTAAAATGGATCACCACTGCAATTTGCCCCAAAATTTCGTTTTACCACCTGAACTAGTTTAGAGTAGATCCCCTTTTCTCGTATGTGATAATGGCTGCTCCTATCTTGTTCCTCTTTTGCTCTGAAATTAGGGCTTTGGCCTCGTGTTCGCTCCTATGAGATTAGCTAGGGCTTCGGCCTTGTCTTCGCTCCTGTGAGATTAGCTAGGGCTTCGGCCTTGTCTTCGCTCCTGTGAGATTAGCTAGGGCTTCGGCCTTGTCTTCGCTCCTGTGAGATTAGCTAGGGCTTCGGCCTTGTGCGATTAGGGCTTCGTCTAATATCGAAGGACTCGATTGATTGTCGATCGATTACAATTGCTGTTCTTCTGATTTGCTTTGGCAATCGATCGTCTCCTTGCTTCGAATACAGCTCCTTCGATTTTGCTTGAGTTCAACTGTGTATTCGGGTATGTAATTTGTTGCTTTTACTTTACTGTATTGCTTGCTTGAACTCGATACTATCTGCCGATGATGTTAATGTGTTTATATAGGGTTCGAACCCCTAGATTTACGTTCGTATATATCTGTTGACATCGGTCATTTAATTGATTGTTCATCGTGACTTTTCCTTTGACATTTAACTAGACTTCGGCAACTTGATTTGAATTGGTTGAACTTGCTACTGTTCGTGGTTGACTTTGGCTATGTCTGTTCATCCTGTAGCTTGAACTTGTAATATATCTTCTGGTTGACATCCTGTAGCTTGAACTTGTAATATATTTCACTTGAGTTTTTGTAGTCAAGTTGCTTCACCATACTGTTTCCATTGGTGCCACACACACACTTGTGTACCTTTCTCTTTGTGCTTCACTTGTTCACTGAAACTGTTGTATCACTTATGTTTTCCATTATCATGTATATATATATGCATTCATGTATGTATATATGTGTTTGTTGTTGCACTTGAACATGTATATATGCACTGGTCCTTTGAGCCTGTTTGCACTGCCTATATATATACATGCTGTTTCACACATGTATATATGTATGGTTGCTTTCATATGGTAGCTGGACTTGCTCGAGTTCATATTTCTTATATTATCTGACTTCGGCCATTTTTGAAATTGCTGCAGCTCATTCACTTGGCACTTCTGTTGGTCTGTATTTTTGAATATGGTTGGAGTTTTGGTTTAATTGTGAGTTTGAGTTCTTTTGTTGAGCTCTGTCCACTGTTGTTTTATGTTTGGCATACAAGTCTGGTATAGTTTGCTCTGACCAATTCATTGAGCATGCTGTTTATTTCTGTAGCATGCTTCTGTTTCATTTTTGTTCTTGTGCATTGTCAACTGCTTGGACCAAATTGTCACCCAAATAACTGAGGCAAATAATATTTTCAAAATTACATTTTATTTTATACTGCAAAAATATTTCCTTTTCAATTTTACTGCGTCAGTGTGTATTTTTGCAGATTACTCAGATGTTGGATTCAATCTGAAATGGAGTTGAAGACAGGTTTCAAAGAAGGCTCGATCTTCCGAAATCGGATGAATCGGGCGGTGCCCACTTGTTCGACCTAAATCGGATGAAATCGGATGAATCGGGCGGTCGACCTCTTACCGTTAAACACTCTAGATGTGCGATCAACTAGTTGCAGCAAAAAATTTAGGGTTAATCTGATAGTTTAGTTTGATTCTGATTTATTATTAATTTCTATTTGTTTTATGATTTCAATATTAAACAGTAAACTTCCAGTTTTTAAGTTTAACAAATTATATGAATCCAAAGTGCTATTTTTCCATTTCCAAAATCAGTCTAATCTAGGTTAACGTTAATATAATCACGTTATATTGACATATTATGGGAATTTCTATTTGATTAGAAGGGGTTTAATCTGGATTAGCATATGTCTTTTAACAAGTTTATACCAATTTAATTTATAATACAATTTAGATTCAAACAATATATTTTTCTAGTTTAGTTCTAACACCCTAGATCAGATAGTGTAAATTAAAATTAACTACAAGTAATCATCTTTTTAAAATGTTGTCACTCACCTCGGATCCAAGCTTGGCTCCTAATCTTCACTCAGAAATCTACCCTTCTTTGCTTCTCCTTCCTTGATCCGATCTTCTTGAGTTCTTTTATTTTACATTTTTTTTATTTCAGAGAAATTTAGTTTTGGAGAGGATAAAGAAATTTGACAGAGTTTAGGGGTATAGACTGATTTTCAAGTGAATTTAGGGTTTATGTTAGGTATATATTTAGAGAGGATTTAGATTAGTTCTAACCGTTAATTTACCCTAGGAGATTATTTGCTTACATTTGGCGCGTCCACCAGTTACTTCGTCCCCAAGTAAAAATCTCGGGTCATTGGTTGCTCAAAATTCTCGATATGGAATGTCAACCGGTCGAGCGTAAAGCCCCCATCGGTTGACCGCTAACTGTCAACCGGTGGCCCCTAGGGTATCAACCGCTGTTTGTTTATTTTTGATAATTAATTTCTTTCAAAATTTAGCTATTTAATCATTTTATATTACGAACTCTCAATCGCTCCTACTTTCTTCATATTAGCTTCGATTTCATAGTGTTATATAGGAAAATTGTCTAGAAAATTGCAATAAACGTAGAGGTGCAGGTTTCATAGCCAAATTCAGATGTTTGTAAAAATTCTAGTTTTACCTTTGTTATATTAAATTAAATTCTTTTATTAATTTTATTTCGCTTAAAATTTTAGGGTGTTACATCCAACCACCAGCCCTTGGGAGCCTCCAACCTCTACCTCCCCTACACAGGCTTCTAGCTCCACTTCGAAAGCCACTACCTCCTCCTCCAACCGATGTCGACTTTGAATGCTGCTACTTCCTCCTCGCTCGTCGTCGCTGCAAAGCCCAAGCCATATATTCCCTCCTCTTACTCATCGCTCAAGGCTCCATCGACATGATTTATTATTTCAGTAACCAAAATACTTTATACCAAAACAAAATTGATGTTATTATTAATGACATTGGTTTGAAAACACTTTTCAAATTAATATATACATAAAGTAGGTATCAATACCCGAATAATGTTAAATAGTGTATATGATACCAAAGGGGCAGTTGAAATATTTGCAAAGCATTACAACTATTTTGGGAATACAACCAAAACCATAAAGCTCATATTGGAATAGGATCTCCAACATGATAGGGAACTAGTGGTCATTTCCTCCGATGCGAAATCCACGCATAACATCTTAGTCTCCAGTGACTATTCAATTTTCTCAACCAAGCCTCCGTATTATACTGTTACACTACTATGGAACAACGTATTTCGGCAGCTTTGATATTTCTTAGTCGAGCATTTAATACCTCCCATTTAAACCATTAAGGGTCCAGACACTACCAGACTCCTCCATCATCAATAAAACCGATAGCCCGAAATATATGTCTTGTAGACCACATAGTATCTCGTATCATTTTTGGGATGTGAGGCTCGTGAAGCAACTCTCTTCTTTCCACAAAGCCACGCCATGCTATTCAAAGCCACGCTTTGCTTTTCACAAAGCAAATTCCACATAGAATGCCATATTGCCATTTCTAACAATACAATATTGATTCCATAAAAGTACAACCTCTGAGCTCGTACGTCTCAGAGAAGGGTGTTAAGTTAGGAGGGGTTACCTCCTACACTACCAAATAAATGTACATTTGTAGAGATCAATATACATGATTTTTAGAAATGCAACGTTAGAGACTCATTTATAGAAGTTGTCTAGGTGAAGGACAAAATGAAGGCACTCCTCCTACTACTTCATGTTTTGGGAATCAACCTTAGGATTAGTAGCGAGTAAGTCTTCGCAAATCAAAGATTTTCAAAATGAAGGCACTACCGCCACCATAAATATATGATATGTGGATTAACCAAGAGGTTAGTGGCAAGCAGTTCTACATTATGAAAATCTCCGTCTTCAAAATCATTGTCTTCAACATGTCTTCACTTCCGAATGTATACATTGGTTCGAAGTAGTTTTCGGATAGGAATTACCCAAATCCGACCTCGGATTCTCTGAACCAATCATCGATAAAAGACGTCAAGTATATAGGTGATTATCAAACAACATCTAATCAATATATCTTTTATCAATCAAATATCTTTCAGAGACATATTCTTTTAAACTATTCCTTTTATCTTCTTAAGAGTACATGGAATCATTAAGCCTCATTTATCAAATTCTCTGGTTAATTAATACTTTTCAATCTTGGAATAATTCCAAATCATTTCACCTTTTATTTAGGAAAACATTTCCAAATAATTTACTTAAATCTAAACAAAGATTTCTTATTTCAAATCATAACTTTAAAACAGGTTAAAACTGATGTTATTTAAGACATCATTTACTGTGAACCCAAACCAATTAGTATAGAGTAGAAAAGGATCCATAGAAATTAGACTAATTATACTCAATACCAATTTCCGTATTCAGCCTGTACTATTCATTGAATAACGTTGAAATCACTTTTTAAATTCACACAGATAGTACGAGTTCCCTCCTTGGAGTTTAACACCAAGTATAAGAAGGTTTTTTGTATACAATCCAAGTTGTAAGAAATTAATTATGGAAATTAAACCTCTTATACTTGTCTCGTTCCCGACATTTCAAACTTATCTATTCCTCGCCCAGGAAAAAGGCTAGGTGAGCCAGTGCAATGATTGCACCTGAACATCTCCTTGGTTTAAGCAACTCACATCCTGATCTCATGAATAGAAAAATAATCAGGTCTACTCGTTCGCTTTTAGAGTCTAGATTAAATCACTTATTTAAAATTAGGGATATAATTTTTTTTTCTTTTAACCATTTATTTAAACTCTTTTAAAATAATTATAAAACTTCCAAATCATCTTCAAAATACTTAATTATTAATTTAAAAAGATTATTAAAAAGATTAGGGGAAAATGATTAAGTTAAAACCATGATCTATAAAAGTTACGGAAAATCGTCCCAAAAACTGTTGCGAATAGTGATTTAAAGTTTATTTGATCAAACACTAATTCCATCTCATATATGTCCATTTTTATAACTCAAATCACATTCAAAACATTTTAACATATTTATAAAATTTATTTCATATTTTTAAAGATTTAAAAATATCCATTTAAAACATTAACCACTTAAATTTCCAAAACCGCCAAACCGCGATGTTTTCGAAAACTTGATTCGGACTTATCTCAAAATTTACCAAATGAAATCTTGATTTTATTTCTTTTATTTGAAAACTATACCTACATGGGTCCGGAAATTTTTTATTTCAAAGAATTCCAACTTATATTGAATCCTACACATTGATTTAACTTTTCAGGTCGGAAAATTACGAACTACCGCTACGCAACGAGCTCGATTTGGCTCAATTTTTCAAACTTCATTAAACTTTGCCAAAACTTGTTAAATTGTTTAAAATACCATAATGGACCATTTAAATCATTTCAAACTATTTTTACTCCATTAAAAACTCAATTTCCACTATTCCATATTATAATATTATATTATTCTAATATTCATTTAAAAATCTTTCTATATTCAAAACCATAAAGAAGCTAAATAAACTTCTTATACTTATTAATAAATGGATTTAATTTTTATAAATTAACTAACCATCTCTATTTGATTTTCTCATTGTTTATCACAACCAAGTTATCAACCGAATATTAATCAACCAAATATTCATCCAATATTTAACAAAGCATATTAATATACTAATTAAACATGTATATCATCATTTTAAGTTTTAAGTAATTAAAATTAAACTCAAGTACTCATTATTATTTTTCACTCCATCAAACTTTTTTGAAACACCTTGAATCGATTCCAATGGAAATCCGGCAACACTTCCCTCTACTATTTTTACTCCGCGGCTTCCTGGATCTTGCTTTATGCCTCTAATAAGTTCAACCTTGACCTTGGAGGTGGTGGAGCTTGGCCTTGGCGCTTGAAAGTGGGTTGGTCGTGGGTTATAATGGTGGTAGGGAGTGATTTTCCATTGGTTTTGAGGTGGAATGATAACATATATATGTGTATATATTTTTATTTTCTCTTTGCTATTATTTCTTTGTAAATTTTTTAAGAAGAGAAGCCATTAAAAGCTTGAGGAAGGAGAAGAAGAAGATGAAGAAATGTGTGAATGAAGGAGTGAATGAGTGCATGTATTTATAGACTTGAATTTGGAAAATATCTTCTCTCCCTCCTACCTCATGCTCACGCCCTACCCACCCATGTCACCATGAGCTCGGCCACCTTCCACCCTATGTGCCTCCATGTGTAAAAGGTGATGGTGATGGTTGCTTTTGACTTTATATGATAAATATCATGATATTTTCAAATTTGTTTTCTAAATATCATGATATTTCTACCATATCTATAAATGTATATATGTATATGTATTTGTTTGTGTATGTGCATGTATAACATGTATATATGTGCATATGACACAAAAACAAGGTTGCAACGACTTAAAATAACTTTTGTTTTTTAAACCGTTGTGAATCCCGAATCCGTTTTCCGATCATATTTTCAGTTTTTCATTAAATTATTTATCTATGTAATCAAAATTTTAAAATAACATTTCTATTATTATTTAATAATTAAAAGGGCCTCATTTGATTTTATAATAATTATTAAATCATTTAAACTCAATTTAAATTCAAAAATCAATTATTCAAAAATGATGATATCATTAATGATGTCATAAAGATATTTTATTTCCAAGAATAAAATAAATTATTTTATTTCATATTATTGCTTAAGTGGAGAAATAAGTGCGTAAAAAAATCGTACGCGACTTTTGGTGGTAAAAAAGTTGTTTATCGATAAAACGATTCTCGGTCATTTTATCGATATTTTTCGAAAGAATATATTTTTATAAACATTTTTTCAAAACAAGATCACCATTATTATTTATCACATAAAACATGATAATTTATGTTTAATAAACCTATTTTTGAATATTTAAAATTAATTAAATATTCAAATTTAAAGTGATAAAATTATGGGTCGTTGCAGACTTCTTCTCTTAAAAGATTTTCATCCCCGAAATTACAACCCAAAAAATGTATTTTAAACTCAATTCCGAATGATATACACAAATCATCCATACATAATACCTGATTTGATCTCCTATTCGAATACACAACTTTACTTCCAAATTAGTATCGATCCCACACTTCTCTAGTGCGGACTATGATCAAGCTTTTTGATCTGAACTTTAGTTTTCGTTGCATAACCCTCAACTATGATATAGAATGAAAGTACTCAACCACAAACCCTCATCAATATTCATCGTCAAAAATCGGGTGATAAATCCTTTTTTAGACCAGTGTAAACACCTCAAATTTCGATAACGAATCTTAGATCAGAATTGGATGACAAAATGATCTATGGATAACATACGTACTTATTAACATTCCCAAAAAAATTTTTGAAAAGTTTTCATAAAACTTTCATCTTTTATTCAAACATTATAAAAGTGCTTCTTTATATATATAATCACTTTTATTTCCACATATTTTCTTGAAAAAAAATATTTCATTCCGAAAGATAAATATCCTTTCCATTTAAAATTATAATAAACATCTTTTATCATAATATATTACTTTTACAAATTATAAATGCAAATACCTCGATAAAATTTAACAATTTCTAATTATTACTTTAATTGATGATTCCCATTATCTTTTAAACTTAAACCCGTACTTATTAACTTTCAAGAAATCTTTATGAAAATATTTCATAAAATTTTTAACTTTGGTTTTAAACACTTTTATATTATCATTTCTTTATCACATCCCTTTACACTTTTTATTTTCAAATATCTTATTAAATTGATCTGATGAAAGATAGAAGAAATGCATAGAGAGAATAATCCAAAAGGGGATTTATTAATTAACATCATGTTTATACATCCATTCCTAACCCTGGCCTGTATCACAGATTTTTAAGAGATAAATCTTAGAGGATACGGTCTATTATACACCACCATCATATATACAGATACTTGAACTGCTACATCCACTATCCTTTGATCCCTTTTGAGGTAGACGGTGCTTTATCCTTGGTGCCTAAGTCAAACAACCATATCTTTGGACAGTTCTTCATTAAATGTCTCCCTTTATAGCACCAAATGCAAGTCCATTTAGGACACTCTTTGGCTACATGTTCTAGTCCTTTACAATGGTAGCAACCTTTTGCCCTTCCTGATCGAATTTTTGGTTTCTTTTTTATTTTAGAGCACTCATGTAGAAAATGTCCTTGCCTTTTACACTTGAAACAGAATGTATCATACCTAAAAAAATTCTTCTTTCTCTTTTTCCTTTATTTCCTTATTCCTCTTTTCCTTTATTTTCCTATCCTTACGCCGAACTGAATAATGCCCTTCTTTACTGCATCTCTTTTATTTTATTTTCCAATTTAGGACACTCACATACTCTTCGTGCCTGCTTTGGATTCTCTTAAAGCTCATTACCCGGCATATAATAAGCCATCCTGCCCCTAAGTGATATACCAAGATACCATTAGAAGTTTTATATCATTTATTTCTTGACTTAAAAACCCTTCTTATCCAAATAACTTGATTCAACTTGTTCGGATTTGAACTTGCCTTGATCCTCCAATGATAAGGAGAATAATTTACCATGTGCTTGATACCATTTGCCCAAGCCAACATATGACCGATACTTAGAAGATTATCCCAATCGTCACTAAAAAAATTAAGACTTATTCAATGAACCTTCAAAGGGAATGTATCTTATAAAATTTCCCCAAAGCATACACATATCTATACTCTTTTTGTATATAAAATATAATCATTTTAAAACAGTGTGTCGATTTGTCTTGTTTAAGTATTTAGAAATCCCTATCAATTGCAGGGCGTCCCTTGTATTTACCAGAATTCAAAATCACTCAAAAGACCAATCAACACAAATCATTTTATAACCAATAATAAGTGCACGCTCATATATAATAATACTCTCAGACTCATTCTAGGTGGTACTAACCCTATCTCTAATGAGTCTCTCATTCTAGGGTATTACTAACTATATCTATAATGAGTTTTACCTCACCAAAGCCTAAATGTTTGCTCAACCTAAGCTCTGATACCAAATGTGACGACCTGCCTTTTTGACACTTGAAAATCGATACTAATACATCTTCGGTATTCACGTGCCGCAAATTCAAGTGCCAAAAAAGCAGATTGATCAAGGGTAAAAAGAAAAGAAAAACAGAACAGAGTCGAAAACAGAATCTCATACGAATGGAATAATCATATATTATTAACCACAAAATATTTTACAGCAGAAAAATTTGAATACAATATCAGAGTTTAACCTAGATTCAACCTGGACAGTTATAAATCCTTTGTCCTTACAAATGCTGGAAAACAACAAAACAAATGCGGCGGAAAAATAGAATACATCCATACGCTGATGAAGATCTCCAGCTCTCCTCTAGAAACTCTAAACGTCCATAGCTAAACTTGAAACTACTCGGATCTAAACGAAGCATTAAAAATATCTAGATCGAGCTTAATAAACCATTGTGAGAAAACTATAATTATAAATGTATATGGCAGTATCATAGATTAGATTGATGCCAATCAAAACCTTTGAAAAGAAGGGTATCTCGTAAGACCACGCCACACATATAAATGAACGGGTTTTTACCTTACGATAACCAAAATACTTTATACTAAAACAAATTTGATATTATCATTAATGACATTGGTTTGAAAACACATTTCAAATAAATATATACACAAAGTAGGTATCAATACCCGGATAATGTCAAACAGTGTATATGATACCAAAGGGGTAGCTGAAATGTTTGCATAGCATTACAGCTATTTTGGGAATACAACCAAAACCGTAAAGCTCATATTGGAATTGGATCTCCAACATGATAAGCAACTAGTAGCCATTTCCTCTGTTGCGAAATCCACGCATAACATCCTAGTCTCCGGTGATTATTCACTTTTCTCAAGCAAGCCTCCATACTACATTGTTACACTACTATGGAACAACGTATTTTAGTGGCTTTGCTTTTTCTTAGTCGAGCCTCCAATACCTGCCCATTTAAACTATTGAGGGTCTAGACACTACTGGACTCCTACATCATCAATAAGACCGATAGCCCGAAAAATATGTCTTGCAAACCACATAGTATCCCGTATCATTCCTAGGATGTGAGGCTCGTGAAGCTACTCTCTTCTTTCCACAAAGCCACGCTTTTCTTTTCACAAATTCATGCTTTACTTTTCACAAAGAAAATTCCACTTAGAATGCCATGTTGCCATTTCTAACAACACATTATTGATTTCTACGAAAGTACTACCTCTGAGCTCGTATGTCTCAGAGAAGAGTGTTAAGTATTGGAGGTGTTACCTCCTACACCACCAAATAGATGTAGGTTTGTAGAGATTAATGTATGTGGTTTTTAGAAATGCAAAATCATACACTCATCCATACAAGCTGTCCGGGTGAAGGAGAAACCGAAGGCACTCCTCCTACTACTTCCTATTTTGGAAATCAACCCTAGGATTAGTAGCGAGTATTTCTTGCAAATCGAAGATTTTTAGAATGAAGGTACTACCACCACCATAAATATATAACATGGGGATTAACCCGGAGGTTAGTGGCAAGCAGCCCTACATTATGAAGATCTCTGTCTTCAACATGTCTTTACTTTCGAACGTATACATTGGTTCGAAGTGGTTTTCGGGTAGGAATTACCTAAATCCGACCCCGGTTCCTTCGAACTAATCATCGATAAAAAGGTGTCAAGTATATAGGTGATTATCAAACAACATCCAATCAATTTATCGTTTATCAATCAAATATCTTTAAGATATATATTATTTTAAACTATTCTTTTTATCTTCTTAAGAATACATGGAATCATTAAGCCTCATTTATCAAATTCTCTAGTTAATTAAACCTTTTTATCTTGGAATAATTCCAAATCATTTCACCTTTTACTTAGGAAAACATTTTCAAATCATTTATTTAAATCTTAACAAAGATTTCTAATTTTAGATCATAACTTTTAAATGGGTCAAAGATGATGTTATTTAAGACATCATTTATCGTAAACCCAAACTAATTAGTATAGAGTAGAAAATGATCCACATAAATTAGACAAATTATACTTAATACTAATTTCCGTATTCAGCCTGTACTATTCATCGAATAACGGTGAAATCACCTTTTAAATTCACACGGATGTACGAATTCCTTCCTCAGAATTTGACACCAAATATAAGAAGGTCATTTCTATATAATCCAAGTTGTAAGAAATTAATTATGGAAATTAGATCTCTTATACTTGTCTCAATTCTGACATTTTGACTTTATCTATCCCTTGCCTAAGAAAGAGGCCAGGTGAGCCAGGGCACTGGTTGCTCCTGAACATCTCCTTGGTTTAAGCAACTCACATTTGGATCTCATGAATAGAAAAAAATCGGGTCTACTCGTTGGCTTTTAGAGTCAATATTAAATCACTTATTTATAATTAGGGTTATAAATAATTTTTCTTTTAACCATTTATTTAAACTCTTTTAAAATAATTATAAAACTTCCAAATCATCTTCAAAATACATAATTATTCATTTGAAAAGATTACTAAAAAGATTGGGGAGAATGATTAAGTTAAAACCATGATTTACAAAAGTTACGGAAAACTGTCTTAAAAACTATCGCGGATAGTGATTTAAAGCTTATTTGATCAAAACACTAATTCCATCTCATATATGTTCATTTTCATAACTCAAATCCCTTTTAAAACATTTTAACATATTTATAATATTTATTTCATATTTTTAAAGGTTTAAAAATATCCATTTAAAACATTTAACACTTAAATTTCCAAAACCGCCAAACCGCGATGTTTTTTAAAATTTGATCCAACGAGCTCGAGTTGGCTCTATTTTTCTAACTTCATTAAACTTTGCCAAAACTTGTTAAATTGTTTAAAATGCCATAATGAACCATTTTAATTAATTTCAAACTATTTTTACTACATTAAAAACTCAATTTCCACTTTATTCCATATTATAATATTATAATATTCATTTTTCAATTTTTTTATATTCAAAACCATAAAGAGGCTAAATAAACTTCATATACATATTAATATGGATTTATTTTTCATAAATTAACTATGCTTAATTAACTAACCATCTCTATATAATTTTCTCATTGTTTATCATAACCAAGTTATCAACCAAATATTAATCAACCAAATATTCATCCAATATTCAACCAAGCATAATTTAAACATGCATATCATCATTTTAATTTTTAAATAATTAAAAATAAACTCGAGTACTCATTATTATTTTCCACTCCACCAAACTTTTCTGAAACTCCTTGAATCGATTCCGGCAGAACTCCGGCAGCACTGCCCTCCACTACTCCGGAGCTTCCCGGATCTTGCTCTATGCCTCTAATAAGTTCGGCCTTGACCTTGGAAGTGGTGGAGCTTGGCCTTGGTGCTTGGAAGTGGGGTGGCCGTGGGTTATAGAGGTGGTAGGGAGTGATTTTGCCTTGGTTTTGAGGTGGAAGATAACATTTATATGTGCATATATTTTTATTTTCTCTTTGCTATTATTTCTTCATAAATTTCCTAAGAAGAGAAGCCATTAGAAGCTTGAGGAAGGAGAAGAAGAAGATGAAGAAATGTGTGAATAAAGGAGTGAATGAGTGCATGTATTTATAGACTTGAATTCGGAAAATATCTTCTCCCCCTCCCACCTCATGCCCACGCCCTACCCCCCCTGTCACCATAAGCTTGACTACCTTCCACCTCATGTGTCTCCATGTGTAGAAGGTGATGGTGATGGCTGCTTTTGACTTTATATGAAAAATATCATCATATTTTCAAATTTGTTTTCTAAATATCATGGTATTTCTACCATATATATACAGGTATATATGTATGTGTATTTGTTTGTGTATGTACATATGTGCATATAACACAAAAACAAGGTTGCAATGACTTAAACAACTTTCGTTTGTTAAAGCATTGTGAATCCGGACACCGATTTCCGGTCATATTTTCAGTTTTTCATTAAACTATTTATCTATGTAATCAAAATTTTAAAATAACATTCTATTATTATCTAATAATTAAAAGGATCTCATTTGATTTTAAAACAATTATTATATCATTGAAACTCAATTTAAATTCAAAAATGATGATATCATTGATGATGTCATAAAGATATTTTATTTTCCAAATAAATAAATAATTTTATTTCATATTCTTGCTTAAGTGGAGAAATACGTGCATGTAAAAAAATCGTGCGTGACTTTTAATGGTAAAAAAGCTGTTTATTGATAAAATGATTCTTGGTAATTTTATCGATATTTTTTCTAAAGAATATATTTTTATAAACATTTTTCCAAAACAAGATCACCATTATTATTTATCACATAAAATATGATTATTTATGTTTAATAAAACTAATTTTGAATATTTAAAATTAATTAAATATTTTAATTTAAAGCGATAAAATTACGAGTCGTTACAATGACTAACCATTTAAAAATTTAGAAATTTCTAGGTTATATAGCTTTGAAATTGTTTGTGAGTTCCATTCTTTTTAACTAAATTAATATTGTTATTGAATATATTAATAAAATTAATAATGTTATTTAAAGTAATAATAAAGTTAATAATGTTATTTAAATTAAGAAGAAAATTAATAATGTTAGTTAAATTAAGAACAAAATTAATAATGTTATTTAAATTATTCATAAAAACAATAATTTTATTTAAATTAAGAACAAAATACTACAAGGTGATATATAATGTAAATGTTGTTTACATATAGAGATAAAAGATGGATTATTTGAAAATCGAAGTTGGATGTACATGAGAGGTAAAAATATAGAAATGATTCAATTACACTTTAGAAATGGCATGGATGCATTCATGAAAGCGGCACACATAATTAAATAATCATATACACATACACATGCACATACACATAATTAAATAATCATACATTCATATATGTGTTCAAATATAATTTCACCGGTGGTGCCGCATCTGATTTCATCCACGGTGGCTTACTTACATGGATCATGGGATTCTGGCCTACATTTGGTGATAGTTCCAGTGAAGTGAAGAAGGTTATGTTCAAAGAATTTATGGTAAAATAATTTTATTACATAACACACTATATAAATATGTATATCATTTTATGCATAATATATTCAACTTGCCTATGAAGAGGAAATTCTCTTGGAAAGAGGGCGGTCACGAAGAGCTAGTGCATAGGGCTTGGTTGGCCCCAGTGTCAAAAAAATACTGTGAGTGGACGATGGTATGCATAGAGGTGGCAAGAAGCTCCCAACCTTTGCCCAGAATATATACGAGCAGTTCTTGCTACAATGGATGACAGAAGAATTCAAGAAAATATTGAAAAAAATTTCTTAAAGAAGGAATATAAATCCTAGATTGCATACCGGTGGCTCTAGATTATATGCATGTCATCGTAATGATCTTGTACGTATTTATTTGTTAAATTTATTTAACATTTTAAATAAATTAAAATATACTTATATGATTGCGTATTAATTCAAATTTCAGTAAGAAGTGCAGCACAGTGAGCCTTCATCTTGGCAACTCTTTTGTAGGACTCATAGGATTAACTCATCGGATGGGTCATTCGCCAATAACTGTGTAGATGATGCTTCCATCGAGTTTGCGGTATTTGCACATGTATTTACATAATATTTACATATATATATATATATATACACACACACACATACACACACACATGTATAAAATTCTATTGAAGACATAAAATGCAAAATAGACGAAATATCAAGCTAGGATTGAGGAGCTTCAGGTCAAGGTGTGTAGATAACAAGAGAAGTGGACGAAGATGTATTCCACGCACTCACTAGAGCTATTGCAAAAGGGGGAGGGGCTGTAAACCCAACTACGGCAATATTCCGAGGGTACGTAATAGCTTAAATATTCGTTAACACATAATATGATAATAAGTATATATGCATACAAAACCATATACATATATATGTATAATATACTTTATGTATGTATACATTGGTTTTAAACCCCAAGAACCACATGTACACATGTATTTTATACGAATGCTTAGTATAACTAAGCTTGAGTTATTTTAAATTCCAAGAATCACATGTATGTTGTATGTATCCCAAAGATCGACATTTTAAAAATAAATTGAGTTTGAGTTAAAATATGTAAGTTAAGTCACTCAATAAATTAAATAAATATATAATTAGCTTAAATTATAGATTTTATTTCAATAAATCAAACAAGAGATATAGATTTTTTTAAATCACACTATAAATTAAACAAATATATAAGTTAAATTACTCAATTAATTAAACAAATATATATAAAATTGAGTTAAATTTAATGTTTTTTTCCAATAAATTAAACAAGAGTGTGCTTGTATAAGTTAAACCACTCAATAAATTATATATATATATATGTGTGTGTGTATATATATACATACACAATTAGGTTAAATTATAAATTTTGTTTCAATAAATTATACAAGGGTTTATTCGAGTTAAATTATAGATTTTTTAAATCACACAGTAAATTAAACAAATATATAAGGTAAATCAGTCAATCAATTAAACAAATATATGATTAACACAAATTTAATTTTTTTGTTACAATAAATACAATAGTTGAAATAAATAATTGCTCGTTATTAACAAACAAATTTGGTTAAAATATAGAGATCATTATTAGATACAGCCGCTACAATTAGTCATGTTGTAGAAGAAGAAACCTGACATTTGAAGTCACACATCGGTTAGCTAGAGAAGAAGCTCAAATTGCTTATGGGTGCATTTTCACGACGCTTTCCGGACGAGGACATTTCTGGTGATGGTGATGGTGGGCATGGTTGGTGGGAGTAGAGAGTATCTGTGTTGTTATTGTTTGGATATTTGGTTTGTATATATTATGATGGTACTATTTGGTTTGTACTTTGAGGGTATCGGTTGGATATTTTGTTTGTATTGTGATGATATTGTTTGGATATTATGATGTCGGATAATGTTTATGATATTATTATATTAGATATTATGTATTGTATTATGATGGTGTTGAGATGATATTTAATTGGTATTATGACGTATGGAGATGATATTGTGATGATATTTAATTAGTATTGTAATGGTTTCAGCTGCGGCGTCGGTAAGACGTCGATAGGGAATCGGAAAATCTAAATTTGACAATTTAACTAGGTGTTGAAAAGACGTTGATAGGGCGTCAGTGAGTGCTGGAAAATCCAAATTACACAATTTCAATTGTAGTCTATAGGACATCGCAATGGCGTCGGAAACATGGCGTCGGTAAGGCATCGGTAAGGCATCGAAAAAAATTCCGATCTTAAATTTACCTACCCCGTATATGACGTCGGCGTGATGTCGACAAGTTGTTACTTGACACCCCATCGATGTCATTTTGGCGTCAATAAAATGCTATGTTTTTGTAGTGATTTTAGTAGCTTTTTGTAGTATTGAAGTGGTAGAAAATATTGATTTTTCTGTGACCAATTCTTCCCGTACTTTCAATACATGAATTATCCACCAACATTTCATGTTTTATTCCCATTTCAAATTTAATTTCAAATAATGTAAATTTTGAACAAGCGAAGTTAGTTCAAGAAAATAATTGAGAACAAGGATGAAAAACTATTTTTTTTATCCCTGTAGCCAATTTAATTGTTATGCATAGCCGACATCTATGTTTTCTCGTCTCATACCATGTGTCTATCGCAGTGTTTTAAAGACATGACCTGACCATGGTTCGACCACAATTAACCTTCAACCTTAGAGCGCTACAGTTCTGAAAATCGAATAAGCTTACACATGCATGAACCAACGACCTAACCTCAAAATCATGAAAAAACCTGCAAATCGACCTCTTCGAACTACTCGGCTCTTTAAATTTGATAAAAAAAATACTATTGCTTCACTTTTCATTTTTCACATAATCAATTTAACAATATTTTTATAATCTTAGCCACCAAATTATTAAATTATGTTTTCGATTCAAAATGATAGGTATATTATTAGTATATATTTTATGAATCATTATTAAACCAAACATATTTTATCTTAATATTTTAGGAAATTTACACATTTACCTTAATGAAATTGTTATAGATTTTTTTAAATTAATATTAATTATCAGATTAAAAAACAATTGTTTTTTAAAGTCAATATACTAATTATAATTCGTTAAAATTTTACATTAACTAAAATAATTTTAGATTTAGATTAAAAAATATATAAAATAACGATCTGCAAAAATTAGTAACAAAATGTAATGATAGGAAAGAGACTTGAAAGGTAATTAAATTTGACTTGTAGGAAGAGAAATGGAAGAAGATCAAAAATCGTTGCCTTGTAACATAAAAGAAAGGGGAAAGGAATCACATTCCAACTTTCCTAATTAACTAATTGATAATTGATTGGTAACATTAACATATTGACAGAGAAAACTTAACAAATTTATTCAGTTCTTAATTATCAAATTATCCACCTAGTCTCTGTATTATCAACAATTCTCTTCAAACTTCAACACAAAAAATGGCGACCGGTCCTCCTGAAAAGTGGATTATGAAAGAAATCCTGGAACCTCTCGCCTACCTTAAACACTCCAAACCGACCCCAACATTGCTCTCACTGTTTCCTGGTTTTGCAAAGAAGAAAAGATCGCGTCAAATCACTCTCCAAGGAATTCTTGACCTCAAAGCAATTGAAGAAAAAGAACGCCTTCTCTTACAGCAAACATCTCAGTCCACTGTTCTTGACAAAAATGGGGGAAGAAACAAACGGAAAAGAAAGAGTTCTTTAGGGAATGAGAATCGGCCATCTCCTAAAAGGGTTCAAACTGACGCTCCTTTGCTTTCTCTTCAACCAAAGGTATGATCTTTTAATTTTTTCACTATGAATTTTGACCCATTTTGTTATTTCATTTCAATGGATTTCTTTTGTTTCCCTACATACACGGAAAAATTATGATTTTGTGGATAGTTACAGTGTGCATGTCAGTCTATTTTTCGGCTAACCCATGAAGTCAAAAATAAAATATTGTTTATGAAATAATTCATGTTTCAGTTTTACTTCCTAATCGGTAAAAAAGTTGATATGGGTATAACTATGTTATATATTATACTGCAGAAACAAGGAGGGAGAGAATGGAGGTTTTTGAGATGAAATAGACAGAAATTTGCTTAAAACTTTCTTTACATCGCCTTCATTCATCATGCTTCTAAATAGGCAGTAAACCTAGAACAAATTGTAACAGTAAAATGAATAAGTGTCTTTACAATGTTTGCAGCCATTTAAATCTCTGTAATTCAATGAACTAAAGGTGAATGAAGTTTTTATTTTTGATCATTTTTCAAAACTTATCAAAATTCTGCAATTCAGAAATTTGTTGTTAATTTTCGATCTTTTCAAAAATCTAAATATTATTTGATTTGGTTTTCTCTTTCCGTTTTCTTTTGAAATGAATATGAACTTAGAAAAGTAACAAAAATATATAATTTAAAATGTTTCAAATCAAAGTAAAATGGATTTTCAAAAAAAATTATTTTAAAAATTTTGAAATTTTATTATTTTTTATGGTAACCTAAATAATGCAAGGGTATATATGGAAGAAATTACTGTTAAGTATTCAGAATTAGAAAAAGCATTACCAAAGTGCTTAACACTTTTTCACTAAATTAGTGTTTCGGGTCTGAACACTTATTCAAAACTAACAACTTCAAATTGCTTATTCATCAATAAATGGGCAAACAAGCTATCACTTGTTTTAAACAAAAGGTACATTAGATTGTGTCTTGATTAAGTGGATCTTTATCATAAGTTCTGCTTCATTCTGCATAAAAGTTAATTTGTAATTTTAAGTTCTAAATAGAATTGTTAATCTGATTTTGGATTTTACATACTCGTTTACTGCAGTTTAACAGCATTGAGAAATCAGGAACAAAGTTAATTTTTCGAAAGGTTGATCAACCTTCAGCTTCCACCTCCGCGCCAGTTTCTACAACTGAATCTGCAGCTTCATCGACAGTGACAGAGAAAAGAACTCCCTTAATGTTCGATTTGAACTTTCCTCCACCCGTTGATTCTTGATTCTTGCTTCCATGGATCAAAAGACCTTGCACATTTTGCTCTATATATAGTGCATTGAGTCATTGAATTAGGCTATATATTATCTATTAATCTAGTGTCATTAGGATTTAAAGTAGTTATGCATATCAAAACTATCAAACTATATATTTTTTGCAGTGCTATTAGGGTATGAAGTAGTTAAATATAGGGGGATTGGTTGTTTTTTGTATGTCTGGATACCCTCGATATTGTAGGGTTCATGTTCACTTTGTTTTATATGGCATTTCTTTTCTTGTGGCTTTTATTGAATTGTGCTACATGCATGTTAAAGTAATTTGATATATATTTTTGGCTGCACACTTCAAAATAAGTGATACTGCTTTTGAAAAGAACAAAGATGCATTCTATAAGCCTTGCCAGTTTATTAACTAAAAACAAAAACATGCATGTATAACTGGTAAATTGCCTGTAAATTTTTGTGTTTCTCTCCAGACTATTGTGCTAGGTTGTAGCAATGATTTCAGTAATAAGACTTTCGATCACTTTAGTATTTACACAATAGTAGAGAAAATGAATACAAATACTTTACTATATCCAGCTGCTTAAATTAATAGTATCACAAAATTTTTGCCTACAAAACAAGTTACTTCACTGCTTGGTATATCACCAATGATGCATGCATGATGAAGGTCAACAATAAAACTCTCTGCATTTGTCAAAATAAGTGATAAGTGGCTTAAAATAGGCATCTTAGAACAGACAATTTAATACAGAAGTTACATGCATTTTTGTAGCAGTCGTATAGAAAGTCAATGTCAATGGCAATTTTTTGTGTTATTATACTACTAGTGCGTAGAATTTTACTTATTTTTCTTCTTCTTTTTTTCCAACATTTTTATGTTCTGAGAATTTTAATATTTTTAACTAATTTTGTTAGAATCAAAATCGACTATTTTTTTCTTCTAGGTTGCAATATCTTTCTATTTGTTTAGACTCACATTTTATCGGTTATTTCCCCAGCTTTTTTTGTGAGGAATGCGGATTACGGATCTTAAGGCTAGGAATAACACTAGGGGGGTGAATAGTGTTATTAAGAAATTACTAAATCTTTTTGAGTTTATGTTAATTTGAACACAAATGCATGCAATATTCAGACACAGATATAATCACAGAAACAAACACAGATGCAGAAATAAAGTAAATGTAGTAAAGGAAAGAACACACCGGATTTTATACTGGTTCGGGGTTACCCTACATCCAGTCCCGCACAATCAAGTACAGATTTCCTTTCAAAAGCAATTCAACAATTACAACCCTCGGTTTCAAGGCTACGAGGTACACCCTCCAGAATCACAATCCTCTGGATAGAGATACTTGATTTCCGGGGCAACAAGGTTCACCCAATTGATTTTCAAGGCTAGAATCACACCTTTTCTCGCTTGATTGATTTCCAAGGCTACAATCACACCTTTTCTCGCTAGATAGATTACAAAGAAGCCTATAACTCTGAATAGCACTTAGATCTTGTTGAGATAGTGATAGAGAATCAAACCAGAGATAATCTAGTTAGATTCAATGTCGATTTCGGCAGAGTAATGATAGGATTTTGATTAAGAAAATGTGGAAGAAGAAGAGAAATGAAAAACCAGAAAAACTGATTCAAAATTCATTGAAACTAACCCTTATTTATAGAAGAACAACAGTCATGTCCATTCGTGAAGAGTTATGGCGAATAGACACTTCTTTTGAAATTTAAATTTTGAACTCAACTGTCACCATGTCGACATGGTCACCATAGGCATGTCGACATCCCAAAGCAATTTTTGAAGATTTGATTTTCTTTGAAAATAACTTTTATCTTATATTAAAACTATTTTAAACTTTATAAATATACTTGACTATAGATAAAATACATAGATGAATATAAAGAATAATATATATAATATTTTACTATAATTTTATATTTAAATCAAAGTATAAATATATTATAATTAAAAGATAGTTTAAAATAACTGAAGTTTAAAAACAAGAATATTTAAGGCTAAAACATCTTTTTGAAAATCATTTTAAAAAATAATTTTTAAGGCTAAAACATTTTGAAAAACAATTTTGAAAATCATTCTGAAGTGGTTTTGAAAATCATTTTGAAGTAGTTTTGCAAGCTTCTTCCTGCAGAATATCTCATCATGTCAGGACTCGAGAACTTGTACAAAACCAGGATGTTCGTGGGTTTGTAAGTCACTTGTCGTAGGTTTGTAAGCTACTTGTCGTGGGTTTGTAAGCCACTAAAAAAGGTAGAAATGGGTTCCATCCCAAAAGAAAAATGGAGTGAAGATTTCAGTGCTATTGTGAAGTTTTAACATAATTCTAGACTCAATACTTACCTTGAAATCTTGAAATCTTGATATTCTTGATACTCATGAGTCTTCAATCTTGATATCTTGAATCTCTATACTGTACAGTCTTCATTCTTGGTACCTGCATGGTTAAATCCTGCATATACATATATATATCTAAACTATAATGTTAGTATTTATATTTTATAATTTTGTTCTAAGGTTGTTGTCATCAAAACCATCAACTCATGGACTAACAATCTCCCCCTTTTTGACGATGACAACCTTTGTTTATAAAATATTACTTCTATCCTATTGACTCCCCCTAAATCTAATAACTCCCCCTTAATCTATGCCTAACTCTCCTATTTTATATTTCTCCCCCTTTGTCATCAACAAAAACAATCTAACTACAAACTATAACTCTTAATCTAATATCCTCTTATGATGATAGTGTTATCATCAATACTTACTTGTAAACCTAAAACTTAGTCCTAAATTACAAACTATCCTAACTAATAATACTTTTAATAGAACATATATATAAGAAGACACAGTATTTATTATATATTTGTTTATATTTACATTTTTCGTAAAGATCGAAACAAAACAAACAACTAATAGAAAAGGAAGAGAAGAAACTAATGTGAGTCTTTAAACATAGGAGATCTATGAACCGAACAATTTGGATAGTGGAAATAGAAATTTCCACGTTGTTCGACAAGATTTCCATCTTTGTCAAAGCACACTTCGCCAACGCAAATGACTTTGTCATTGTCTTCCACATGCGCTTCTTCCATGGGGACTACTTCTTCTTCGCTGGCCTCTTGAACATGATCTTCTGATGAGTCCTCGTCAATCAAGATTGGGTTGGCATGATTATCCATTAGAAATTTTTGCAAATTCCTAAGGATTTTTCCTTGCCTCTCTTATTCTTTGGCCATTCGAAGTTGCATCACTTGGATTTTAGTCATTAACTGAAGCGTATCTTTCAGAGAATCCTCTATTTTCGTTACACGAGCGAGCGTTGATTGTTGACACGGACCAGAAGTAGGCGATGGAAACAAAAAGGATGATTTTAAGTTTGATTTGGAAGAGAAGGCCATTGATAAATTGAACTCAGAAGATAGGACAGAGAGAAAACAGAGAGAATGAAGAAAAATTTCGAAATAAGAGAAATTTATAACCACTTATTTAAATTTTGGTGGGAAAAGAAATTTAAAAATAAAAACGTTATATGTCGACATGGGTCTAGGGGGGATGTCGACATGGTCCTTGAAATTTTTCTTATTTAATTTATTTAGAATTAATTATACTTGTTATTTATATTTTATATTTCAGTTAATCAACAAATACCTAATTCTCTTCTTAATTTAGTAAATGTAGATTCATTTAAGGGTTTTGTTAAGATATCAGCAATTTGATTTTCAGAATTGACATAGTCGAGAGTAATTACTTCTCTACTTATATTATCTCTGAGAAAATGGTGTCTGATATCAATATGTTTAGTTCAAGCATGTTGAGTAGTATTTTTGGATAAATTTATTGCACTAGTATTATCACAATAAATTGGTGATTTTGAGATATTTAAACCAAAATCTTTTAAAGATTGTTGCATATATATTACTTGAGAACAAGCCAAAGCAGCAGAAATATACTCTGCTTCAGTTGTTGATAAAGAAACTGTGTTTTGCTTTTTACTAAACCAGAAAATCAGAGAATGCCCTAAAAAGTGACAAGTTCCACTTGTACTTTTTCGGTCTGATTTACAACCAGCATAATCAGCATCACAGTAAGATATTAAGTCAAACGAATCATTTTTAGGATAAAATAAGCCACAATCGAAGGTGTGTTTAACATATCTTATAATACGTTTTACAGCTTTTAAGTGAGTTTCTTTAGGTTGAGATTAATACCTTGCACAGAGACAGACACTATGCATGATATCAGGTCTACTCGTAGTGATATAGAGTAGTGATCCAATCATTCCTCTATATAATTTTTGATCTACATCTTTCGAGAGATCTTCTTTACTAAGGTACTCATTGGTTGCCATGGGAGTGGGTTTTCCACTCGCAGTAGTCAAACCAAATTTACTAACTAGGTCTTTAGCATATTTTTCTTGACTAATAAAGATTCCATTGTCTAATTGTTTTATTTGTAATCCTAAAAAGAAGTTTAATTCACCCATATGACTCATCTCAAACTCTTTTGTCATTATTTCAGAGAATTCTTTATTCATTTCAAAATTAGTTGATCCAAAAATGATATCATCTACGTAGACTTGTACTAGTTGAATATTATTTTTATTTCTTTTAATAAAAAGAGTATTATCTACTTTACCTATTTCAAAATTAGATTGTAACAAGTAAGATCTTAGTCTATCATACCAGGCTCTAGGAGCTTGTTTTAAACCATATAGAGCTTTCTTAAGTTTGTAAACATGATTTGGAAATTTATCATTTTCAAAAAGTGGTGGTTGTTTATCAAATACTTCTTCTTTTACAAACCATTTAAAAATGCACTTTTAACATCCATTTGAAATAATTTAAAATTATTATGATTTGCGAAAGCAAGTAGAATCCTAATAGCTTCTAATCTTGCTACGGGAGCAAAGGTTTCATCAAAATCTATTCCTTCTTCTTGACAATAACCTTGAGCGACTAACCGAGCTTTATTTCTAACAACCTCTCCTTGTTCATTCTTTTTATTTTTATAAACCCATTTAGTTCCAATTATTGTTTTATTTTCAGGTGTAGGAACAAGTTCCCAAACATCATTTCTAGTGAATTGATTTAATTCTTCTTGCATAGCCAAAATCCATGAATCATCAGTTGATGCTTCTTCTGGATTTTTTGGTTCAATAGTTGATATAAAAGCTACATTACTCATTTGACTTAGTTGGTTTCTAGTTTTAACAAAAGATTGCATATCTCAAAGTATATTTTCTATAGGGTGATCTTTTAAAATTTTAATCCTTTTATTAGGATGATTTAATTCATTATTAGTTTCAGTTGATTCTTGGTTTTGAATGATTAAATCCTCTTCATCATTTATTTCTTCAAAATTTTTGAAATTTTCATCAAATGAAACATGCATTGTTTCTTCGATGGTATTAGTTCTTAAATTAAATACTCTGTATGTTTTACTTCTATTAGAGTATCCGATAAAGATACCTTTGTCGGATTTAGGATCAAATTTATCTAAGTTATCTTTTGTATTTAAAATAAAACATTTACTTCCAAAGATTCTAAAATAAGATACCTTAGGTTTCTTTGAGTAAATAAGTTCATAAGATGTCTTATCAGTTAAAGGTCTAATTAAAATTCTATTTAAAATGTAACAGGCGGTAGCAACTGCTTCTGCCCAAAAATACTTTGGTAAATTACTATCAGAAAGCATAGTTCTCGCACACTCTTGAATCATCCTATTTTTACGTTCTACTACTCCGTTTTGTTGTGGTGTTCTTGGAAATGAAAAATTGTGAATTATTCCCTTTTTATTGCAGAATTTTCAAACTTTTCATTTTCAAATTCACCACCGTGATCACTACGGATAGTTATAATTTTTTGAGAAAATTGATTTTGAACCCTTTTTGAAAAATTCTTAAAACATTCAAAAGTATCACTTTTATGTTTCAAAAATATTGTCCATGTAAATCTAGAATAATCATCTACAATTACAAAAACATATTTACTGTGATTTATTGACTGAATTTGAGATGGACCAAATAAATCAAGATGAAGCAATTCAAGAGGTTTTGAAGTTGAAATCATATCTTTCAATTCAAAGGAACTTTTTCTAAGTTTTCCTAGTTGGCATGCATCACATAGACTATCTACTTTAAAATTCATTTTAGGGAGACCTATTACTAGATCATGTTTTGACAGTCTAGATAGGAGTTTGAAATTCAAATGCCCAAATCTCTTATGCCAAATCCAAGGGTCACTTGCATATGCCAAAAGACACAAGTTATCATTTGAAATTTTCATACTAAGAATATAAATATTCTTTTTCCTAATTCCCTTAAATATTATGATTGAATTATTATCTTCAATGTGACACTTATCTTTTTCAAATTTAATTTTATATCCTTTATCGCATAGTTGACTTATACTTAGCAGATTGTGTTTCAGATTCTTAACTAGCAAAACATTAGTAATAATAGGAGTTTCAGAGTTACCGACTTTGCCGATGCCGATCACATAACCATTTGAATTGTCTCCAAAGTTAACCAGTCCTCCGTCTTTGTATATTATATCATTCAGCATATCTGGATTCCCAGTCATGTGCCTAGAACATCCACTATCGAGTATCCATTTGTTCTTTTTGATCTGAATAGTTTGTTTGTCCAGGATTGATTCATCAACTCCCATAAAGCATGATTCCTGCACATCAAACAATCTTAGTAGACAACATGTATTTGAATATTGATTATAGGCAGACTCAAGAGACAATGATGATCTGAATATTTCTAAACATGCATTAACAAATTTCTTAAACATAGCCATTTTTTTAAAAAACTTTTTCAAAAATTAGATTATGAAACTTTTGAAAACCTTGCTCTGATACCAAATGTGAGGAATGCGGATTACGGATCTTAAGGCTAGAAATAACACTAGAGGGGGGGGGGGTGAATGGTGTTATTAAGAAATTACTAAATCTTTTTGAGTTTATGTTAATTTGAAGACAAATGTATGCAATATTCAGACACATATATAATCATAGAAACAAACACAGATGCATAAATAAAGTAAATGCAGTAAAGGAAAGAACACGCCGGATTTTATACTAGTTCGGGGTTACCCTACATCCAGTCTCGCACAATCAAGTACGGATTTCCTTTCAAAAGCAATTCAACAATTACAACCCTCGGTTTCAAGGCTATGAGGTACACCCTCCAGAATCACAATCCTCTGGATAGAGATACTTGATTTCCGGGGTAACAAGTTCACCCAATTGATTTCCAAGGCTAGAATCACACCTTTTCTCGCTTGATTGATTTCCAAGGCTACAATCACACCTTTTCTCGCTAGATAGATTACAAAGAAGCCTATAACTCTGAATAGCACTTAGATCTTGTTGAGATAGTGATAGAGAATCAAACCAGAGATAATCTAGTTAGATTCAATGTCGATTTCGGCAGAGTAATGATAGGATTTTGATTAAGAAAATGTGGAAGAAGAAGAGAAGTGAAAAGCCAGAAAAACTGATTCAAAATTCGTTGAAACTAACCCCTATTTATAGAAGAACAACAGTCATGTCCATTCGTGAAGAGTTATGGCGAATAGACACTTCTTTGAAATTTAAATTTTGAACTCAACTGTCACCATGTCGACATGGTCACCATAGGCATGTCGACATCCCAAAGCAATTTTTGAAGATTTGATTTTCTTTGAAAATAACCTTTATCTTATATTAAAACTATTTTAAACTTTATAAATATACTTGACTATAGATAAAATACATAGATGAATAAAAAGAATAATATATATAATATTTTACTATAATTTTATATTTAAATCAAAGTATAAATATTTTATAATTAAAAGATAGTTTAAAATAACCGAAGTTTAAAAACAAGAATATTTAAGGCTAAAACATCCTTTTGAAAATCATTTAAAATAATAATTTTTAAGGCTAAAACATTTTGAAAAACAATTTTGAAAATCATTCTGAAGTGGTTTTGAAAATCATTTTGAAGTAGTTTTGCAAGCTTCTTCCTGTAGAATATCTCATCATGTCAGGACTCGAGAACTTGTACAAAACCAGGATGTTCGTGGGTTTGTAAGCCACTTGTCGTAGGTTTGTAAGCTACTTGTCATGGGTTTGTAAGCCACTAAAAAGGTAGAAATGGGTTCCATCCCAAAAGAAAAATGAAGTGAAGATTTCAGTGCTATTGTGAAGTTTTAACATAATTCTAGACTCAATACTTATCTTGAAATCTTGAACTCTTGATTATCTTGATATTCTTGATACTCATGAGTCTTCAATCTTGATATCTTGAATCTCTATACTGTACAGTCTTAATTCTTGGTACCTGCATGGTTAAATCCTGCATATACATATATATCTAAACTATTATGTTAGTATTTATATTTTATAATTTTGTTCTAAGGTTGTTGTCATCAAAACCATCAACTCATGGGCTAACATTTTTATGTTTTGAGAATTTTAATATTTTTAGCTACTCTTGATAGAACCAAAAGACTATTTTTTCCTCGCAAGTTGCAATATGTTTCAATTTGTTTTCTTAGAATCACATTTTTTCCCATAAAATCAAATTAAAGTTATGAAATCTTATTTTTAACTTTGCAATTTTGTTTGATGTCCATTTACTAATTTATGTTTTATGTTTGTGTTATCTAAAACGTTTTCAGTATTTAAAAAATTAAAATGTTCACTATATTAAAAAAAAGGTTCTATACTGGTTCTTTGTGGTCAGCTTTCAAAGAACTAAAATTTTAATTAAATATTTCTTTTTTCAAATATAATGTTTCAAAAGTAAATTCAATTACATTCAAATATATATGATACTAGTTTAATACAGTTAGAATTGAGTTAGAATTGAATTAGATTCACTTGTGTAGTTTAAAAAGCAGCACTTACTCAAATTCACTCAACATGTCCAAAATTCTGATCTTAAAATTCAACTTTATAATTTCTAATGTTATAGCTAGCTATTATAATTCATTGATTTGAAATCCGTCCGCATTTGGATTCAACTTTTCTCAAGCTAGTAGTTTAAATTACGTGTTTCCTAGTAGTACATATATAAACTTATATTTATATTTTGTCGAGCTACTAATTTATAGTATGAGTACATAATATGCATTCCACTACAACAACAAAATCTTAGTACAATGATTGTTTTACAATGCTTGTATTTAAAACATTGTAAAAAGCCTCATTTACAACATTTTCTGGAAAAACGTTGTAACATGACTTGTTACAATGTCTCCTCCAAAAAGGCTGTAAAAAAAGTAAAAAAATTTACAACGTTTTTTTTAAACGTTGTCATGGTACCTTTTTAATAATAGTTTTAAAAGGTTGTTAAAACGTTGTTTTTTACAACTAGATATTAATTAACTACAACCTTTTTGAAATGTAGTCTTACTCATAGGTTTACGTTAAATTTTTTGAATATATTTAATATTGCTAAAAAATTATAATGATTTATAATTAATAAAAAAAATTTAATACTAACTTAAATAATTTATAAATAGTAGTTTATAGTTAATAATTTATAATGAAAACTAAGATAGGTAATTATTTATAATTTATAACCACTTATTATTAATAAATAATTTATAATTACTAATTATTATCTATAATCAACAATTATATTTTAGATTAATAATTTTCTATAATTAATCGTTAATAATTAGTTAAGCATAGTTAATATTTATTAATTGCATTTAATAATTAATAAATATAATTATTAATATTAAATAATACATATTGAATAATAAATATTCAATTATTATTAAGAAGTAACAAGTAATAATTAGTAATTACTATTAAATAATTAATAAGTAGTAATCTTGAACGATTAATAATAATATTTATTATCTAGTATTTAAAATTAAGTGATTAATAAGTGCCTTTAATCTTAGTTTATGCATGTCCTAGTACCAGCAAGTAACAATAATTAATAATACATACATAATATTTAATATTTAATAATTAATATAAAATTATAGTTAACAAGTAATAAGTAACAGTTGTTAATTGTTAATTAATAAATAAGAAGTAATATTTAATAATTGATAATTACAATTATATATATTTATATTAAATAATCAATAATTAATACTAATATTTAATAATTAATATTTAATATTTAACTAATATTTAATAATTAAGAAGTAATATTTATTTTAGTATTTGATGTTTAATAATTATAATTAATACTTATATTTAATATTTAGTACTTCTAAAAATTAAATTTTTAAAATTTTCTAAAATAAATTTAAAATATTCATAAAATTCAGAAATAAAATTTTGAAATTTTTCTAAAAATTCAAAAATAAAAATTTATAATAATAATTATTATTCTTTTATATTTGATCATCCTTAAAATTAATTGTTAACACAACGGTTTCGCTTGTTTCCAAGTAATTTTCATTTCCGACTTAACCCCATTTTTCCTTACCCTAAATTCCAAATCCCAAAACAAAATCAAACATTTCCCTTTCTCCACCAAAATACCTAGTCTAGATCCACTTTCTCGACTATCTCCACATCCGACAACAATCCCCTTTCTCCACAGTTGAAGCTTAGCTCGACTTCGCTTTAGTTCCACCTCAAAACCCTAGCATTGGAAAACCTTAGCTCGACTTTTCCTCAGGCTCAAAAACCTAGCACCGAAGAACCTTAGCTCTTGCTTCGGTTCCACTTCAAAACCATAACACCTTAACTTTCCCTGAAGCAATGACTTCATCCTCTCGCCTAACTCATCCAACTCCCAATAGGTAATTTGAAAACCAAATTTATTTTCAATTTGCTGTTTGAGTTGACTTCGGGTTAATGTTTACATAGTTGTTGTTGGTATAATTGTACTAAGTTCAAAATTGGGTAAAATGTTGGAGTTTACTGTTTGAATTGAGTATATTTATTTAAAAAATAGAAATTGGGTAATTCTTTGGGTTTGCTATTAGAGTTCGATTGATTTGATACTTGAAATGAATTATAGTCTGCTATCAAATTCTGATTATTCAGGTACCCTAGAATAATTAACAGCTAGGCCATAGGTAGTTTCCAAGAAAACGAACATGCTATATTTAAACAGTTAAGAACAATCCCAACCGGTGGGGTTGGTTGGGGTCGATTCACGGCAATCGACCACATACCAACCACCAACCGATTGGTAAAAGCACAATTGTGTGCTTCCCATTAGCCGGCCAAAATAAGGCCGGCTAAGGGTTAAGGTGTGGATTGCAATCCACAGCCGTTGGATGGTAATCCACAATGTGGTGTGGATTGCAATCCACACCACTCACTTAGTCGGTCAAATTTTGGCCGGCTAAGTGAGTACAGGGTAACGGCTATATAAGAGCTGGCTACCCTACTTCCTCCCCATCCTCCTTTCTTCCGCCATTTTTCCTTCTTCCTGCAAACAACTGTGTACCAAATATTAAAAAAAATTGAGAAGAGCGTTCCGGAGACTCCAAGGCAGTGGCAGTCGAAGCGTAGGAAATGTTTCACCTATTAGTCCATGAGTTGATGTTTTTGATGATAACAACCTTAGAATAAGATTATAAAATATAAATACTAACATTATAGTTTTGATATATATGTATATGCAGGATTTAACCATGCAGGTACCAAGAATGAAGACTGTACAATATAAAGATTCAAGATATCGAGATTGAAGACTCATGAGTATCAAGAATATCAAGATTATCAAGAGTTCAAAATTTCAAGATAAGTATTAAGTCTAGAATTATGTTAAAACTTCATAATAGCACTGAAATCTTCACTCCATTTTTATTTTGGGATGGAACCCATTTCTACCTTTTTAGTGGCTTACAAACCCACGACAAGTAGCTTACAAACCTACGACAAGTGGCTTACAAACCCACGAACATCCTGGTTTTGTACAAGTTCTCGAGTCCTGATGTAATGAGATATTCTGCAGGAAGAAGCTTGCAAAACTACTTCAAAATGATTTTCAAAACTACTTCAGAATGATTTTCAAAACTGCTTTTCAAAATGTTTTAGCCTTAAAAATTATCTTTTCAAATGATTTTCAAAAAGATGTTTTAGCCTTAAAATATTCTTTGTTTTTGTTTTTAATAAACTCTTGTTTTAAACTTCGTTTGTTTTAAACTATCTTTTAATTATAATACTTAGATTTAAATATAAAATTATAGTAAAATTATATATATATATATATTATTCTCTATATTTATCTATGTATTTTATCTATAGTCAAGTATATTTATAAAGTTTAAATAGTTTTTAATATAAGATAAAGGTTATTTTCAAAGAAAATCAAATATTCAAAAAATGCTTTGGGATGTCGACATGCCCTAGTACCCCATGTCGACATAGTGACAGTTAGATTCAAAAATTTGAATTTCAAAAGAAGTGTCTATTCACCATAACCTTTCACGAATGGACATGGCTGTTGTTCTTCTATAAATAGGGGTTGGTTTCAACGAATTTTATATCAGATTTTCTGGTTTTTCACTTCTCTTCTTCTTCCACATTTTCTTATTCAAAATTCTATCATCACTCTACCGAAATCAACATTGAATCTAACTAGATCATCTCTGGTTTGATTCTCTATCACTATCTCAACAAGATCCCAGTGCTATTAAGAATTATAGGCTTCTTTGTAATCTATCTAGCGAGAAAAGGTGTGATTGTAGCCTTGGAAATCAATCAAGCGAGAAAAGGTGTGATTGTAGCTTTGGAAATCAATTGGGTGAACTTGTTGCCCCGGAAATCAAGTATCTCTATCCAGAGGATTGTGATTCTGGAAAGTGTACCTCGTAGCCTTGAAACCAAGGGTTGTAATTGTTGAATTGCTTTTGAAAGGAAATCCGTACTTAGTTGTGCGAGACTGGATGTAGGGTAACTCCGAACCAGTATAAAATCCGGTGTGTTCTTTCCTTTACTGCATTTACTTTATTTCTGCATCTGTGTTTGATTCTGTGATTATATCTGTGTCTGAATATTGCATACATTTGTGTACAAATCAACAATAACTCAAAAAGATTTAGTAATTTCTTATAAACACTATTCACCCCCTCTCTAGTGTTCATTCTAGCCTTAAGATCCATATTCCGCATTCCTCACATCACCGGCCATGGAAAACGTCCCTACCGAAGGTAGCGCACCCGCACCGCCCGCGTTCACTGTAGGTCGACGAAGCATGATGGTTAGGCGAAGACGTGCTGGAAGAAATACAGCAAATGCGGTTTTGGACCCCCACATCGACCAAATTTTGGATTCAGACAAAGATTTGGTCAATTTCCGTATACTCCCAGATGAAGTACAGGTTAGCATGTGTGTTGATAATTCTATAAGTTATCTATCTCCAAATTTTGTTATTAGTTCAAATTGTACAATAAAAATTGAATATGCAAAATGTTTTAACTTAGGCTCGTCGTGAGCGCACCCGTGGATCTTGGGTTAGCGTAATACGCCTTTATAGGATGATACGATCTTATGATGCCGATGGCGTTATACATGCTTTGCTGTGAGAGATAGGCTTTGGAGATTTTTTTAGTACGTAATTACATAATTACTGTTTATTTTTTTTAATAATGTTTTGGCTTTAAATAATCGTAAATTGCTTTAATAGGTATCGATAATCTATTAAATTCGGATGTTAAGTTATGTGGTGCTTTAGCCGCCTGTTGGTGGAAGACCACTCTTACCTTTCAATTTAGTTTTGGAGAGCTGGGTATTACACCATTAGACTTTACTATGCTTGTCGGTTTAGGAATTGGTCGGGGGGAGACCTTACCTTATAATGAGGAGTACCAACATTTTCACCGTTTATCCAGTGTACTTCCACATCTTCATTTGCATGACAGACTGTTATCCAGACTGCATATTAGATGCTCATACATTAGACAAGAAATACTAGAATTGATACATAGTCGTAGTTTAGATAACCACTTGGACATTGCTCGACTTTTTATTCTGTACATGATGGGGAACTTATTCTTTACAAATGCATCGAATACGCTGCCGACCGGATATATTGCAGCTGTAGCAGAGTTGTCATTTGATAGCCCGTCGCATATGATTGGGGGACTCCGATATTAGCATATTTGTATCGCTCTTTGGATCATCAGTGTGTCGTTAGGGGTAGATCCTCGTCCATTACAGGGTTTTGGGAGGTTTTACAGTACTAGTACTACGAGTACTTCCGTAACATGACTTATCTGACGCTGGACTCCACATTACCCCTTTTCTTTCCCCGGGTCAGAGCATGGGCACGTGATAACTGCAAAATGGTGCAAGGAGGGGAGGCACGTCATATTTTTATTGTGGCTCGAAATCAGATCGAGCTACGGACCACACGAGAGAGTGTTGTTTAGCATCTGTATGATGGTTCGCCTTCTATGACCAACCCCATCGTAGTGCATGCTGCTTTCCTTTCTACGAGACGTTTTCCATTGGTCTTGTCCCCACCCAGCTTAGGATGCTACTGGTTTCTCGGTGAGCGTAGTTGGAGACAGACCTTAGATGGTGATTTTGATCCCGGTGATCCACATCCGGATACACCTTTTTTGAGGGTTTATGATAGCGCAGCATTATAGGAGTATGCAGGGGAGTAGTGGTCCGCAAATTACTTCATCATCGTGAATGTAGATTATGCTTCCTTTTGGCGTCAGTTTTACACTCTATTGCATACGACTACATTTGTTCATGCTGCATCTGTTGATTTGGTCAGGCCCTCAGGCATACATTGTAGTGTTGCCCCTCCCATTTTGCATGACCTTACATAGTGTACTTAGGTGTATCTTGCTCCATAGCCTTTCCAGGTAGGAGATTACGATTGGATAGTCGGTATTTCGACAACGTTTGGGGTTGATAGATATGTTGATATTCCTCGGCCAGAGATTTCCCAGTATCCCGATCCATCAGCATTTTCCTATGAGGATTTGTTTCAGATGCAGATGGGACTCTGCCAGGTCATGTACATCGAGCATCGACGTAGTATAGATGAGTTGACTGCTTGTATTAACGAGCTTACTACAACTGATGAGTAGCGATATCATCCTACGCGCAGAGTAGATGACGACGACGACGACGATGACAATGATGGTGAAGCAGCTAATCTTTTTGATGATCGGTAATGGTTTGATGAGCCTTAGTATTAGGATGTACTATTTACTGTTTGTATGTCATATGCATGTGAGTACTATTGTATTATCATTGTTATGTAGTCAGAAGCAGAGTTTATATGATTGTATTATCAGTGGTTTGTATATAGTAGTAGTGGTTGTATATGAGTATTATCATTGTTATGTATTCCGTAGCGGAGTTTGTGTGATTGTATTATCAGTTGTTTGTATGTAGTAGTGGTGGTTGCATATGAGTATTATCATTGTTTTTGTATTTACTACCAGTGTTTGTACCACTGTATTATCTATGTGCCTAGGTATTAGTAGTGTTTTCATAACTGTATCAGCTATGGATTTCATATTTTGCTTTCGTATGTCTAAATCACTATTTGAATGAACAAACACATATGTGTTTGTTTATACTCACGTTTGTGGATGATTGCCATGTGGCTGATTATAAGACACTTGATTCATGAGACACAGATCATGAAATTTCTATATAAAGCAACTTTCTGTATTGAAAATTCATAACATTTTCATTTATTCTCAATGTCCTAAGTAATCTTCAATGTCGAATGAAAACTAGAATGTGGGTGATTATTTAGTTCTAATCAAATCATACATAGAAACTGACCGTAGACACATGGAAGAAGAGATGGAGCAAGATTTTTGGGTCACTCTAAACGAGACTTTTAATAGTCATCCAGATTTCAGATTAATTCGAAGGATTTTGGAAACTCGTAGCACTTTTGTAACGTTTACAAGGGCTTGTCGAAGATATAGACTCATTATAAAAGCAGTGAAAGAAGAAGATCTATTTCAGTTAACACGAGCCACGTATGATTCCCGTTATTTATGGGAGTATCACGTTGATTTTGTTGGACATCTTGCGTACAATCTCTGGGTTATATATATTAGACAATTTGAATGATGTATGGGTTGGTTAAGTATGTTTGTTAAGTTAATTACCTTCTACTTATTGTTTGCACTATCCGTAACTTATATGTAATTTCAAATTCAAGTAGTTTTTGTTCTCATAATCTACTCATACATTTAACATCAGAAAAGTATATAAACAGTTGGAAATTATCAACGACAACACTTAACTTATAAAAAGAACAAATAACTACATTTATTGAAATCGAACAGGACAACAAACTAATAAAAACACGAGAACAACATATAAAAAGAACAAGACAGCAAACATGACAACCGATAATTAAAAAAACTACCTCCGACAACCGGATAAGTTAATTGAACCCAACGTCCATTGAAGCATCTAAATTTGGTTTTCAAGTTCGTTAGCATAAACAACTGCACGGTAAGGAAGAGGATCGTCAAGCCATTGCCACAGGTCACAACCATCAGGAGAATTACGGCATCTATAGTGTCGCCGACCAATATCTGTTCCGCTACTTACAACAACATAAAGAACAGAAACCCCACAGTTACATTATATCTCATGAGAGTTAACCTCTTGATCTATGTGAGGTACTTGGTGTTGTATTTCATTCCTTTGTTCTCTATTTCTATTATGGCTACGCCGCTCTTCTTTTTGACGTCTTCCATTGTCTAGCAGCATGCACTCCCGCACTTGCATCTCATGCTCTCTTACATCAGCATTATGTCTCTCCTCCATTTCAATATACCACTCTATAGGTAGTTGCGGGGAGGATGTATTCGGTGGGCTATTGTGCTGTAACGGACCCTCGTATGAATATGAGGATGGCAACGAAATATGGTTGTAGTCTATCATTTTTATATACTAAAGCTACGATAATAATGAAGAGAAGCATGGCATGTAAACCGATATTTATATACCAGATTACAATTGCCGTGTATAGCATTGCAACGTGGATACAGTACCGACCTCCTGCTTCAATCAATATGAGAAGTGGGTCCGTCTGCTTTAGCTCTGTTTGAGACAAGACCCGACCTTCTGACCACCGATAGCTTTAATCAACACGAGCATCTTTGATCAGTATGAGAAGTAGGTCCGTCTGCTTTATCTCTGTTTGAGACAAGACCCGACCTTCTGACCACCAACAGCTTTAATCAACACGAGCATCTTTAATCAGTATGAGAAGTGGGTATGTCTACTTTAGCACTGTTTGAGACAAGACCCGACCTTCTGACCACTGGCAGCTATAATCAACATGAGCATCTTCAATTAGTATGAGAAGTGGGTCTGTCTACTTTAGCACTATTTGAGACAAGACCCGACCTTCTGACCACCAGCAACTTTAATCAACACGAGCATCTTCAATCAGTATGAGAAGTGGGTCCGTCTGCTTTAGATCTGTTTGAGACAAGACCCGACCTTTTAACCACCGGCAGCTTTAATCAACACAAGCATCTTCAATCAGTATGAGAAGTGATTCCGTCTGCTTTAGCACTGTTTGAGACAAGACCCGACCTTCTGACCACCGGAAGCTTTAATCAACATGAGCATCTTTAATCAGTATGAGAAGTGGGTCCGTCTGCTTTAGCACTGTTTGAGACAAGACTCGACCTTCTGACCACCGGTAGCTTTAATCAACACGAGCATCTTTAATCAGTATGAGAAGTGGGTCCGTCTGCTTTAGCACTGTTTGAGACAAGACTCGATGAATTTACCAAGACCATATAAATAGAAGACAGGATATCATAAAACATACTCATTCACAATTCCAAAACAATAAACACCGTTCTTCTACCTATATTATATAAGTTCTCTAAAAAGTTTATGGTGCTTCTCATCCTCGTCTTCATCATCATCATCTTCTTCCGACAATTTTGTTGAACATTGTATTACTCAACAAAGAATGTTTGCTACCGAAACAAGGGATTTAAGGGCCCATGAAATTGCTGAAAGCTCTATGACTACATAAGGAGGTAGCATTGTGGGCAAAAAAGACTTGCGTTATGGACGTGACTATGCTACCGGGCATAATCAATTGATCAAGGATTATTTTATGGCGAACCCCGTGTATGGGGACGTAGATTTTAGATGAATATTCCATATGTCGAAGAATACCTTTAATCGGGTTCTCGAAAAATTAACGGAAACAAACATTTTTTTACGCACGGAAGAAATGGAATCAACGAACTTGGTATTTCTCCCCTCCAAAAGGTTACGGTTGCACTTCGTATGATATCATATGGAACTTCTGGAGATTCGCAAGACGACAAAGTGCGGGTTGGAGACTCAATGGCAATATTGTGTGTGAAAGAGTTTTGCAAAACCGTTGTTTGTATGCTTGGTGAAGAATATCTTCGCTCTCCAACAGCACAAGACATTGACAGTTTGCTGGCAATGGGATCTCAGCATGGATTTCCAGGTATGTTAGGTAGCCTAGATTGTATGCATTGGAGGTGGAAAAACTATCCAGTTGCATTACAAGGCCAACATACATGACATTGGAAAAATGGCAACTCTGATCTTGGAAGTTGTAGCTTCGTATGATTTGTACATATGGCATGCTTTTTTTGGAGCGCCAGGTTCACTGAATGATATTAACGTTCTATGACAATCATATTTATTTAATGACTTATGTAATGACATCTCACCTCCATGCAATAACAAAATCAGAGACAAAGATCATTCAGTAGGTTATTATCTGGTAGATGGAATTTACCCAAAATGGAAAACACTTGTGCAAGCTTACAAAAGACCAAATAACGCAAAAGAAGCTAGGTTCACCAAACAACAAGAAAGCTTGAGGAAAGATGTTGAACAAGCATTTGGAGTGCTGCAAGGTAGGTTTCATATATTAAGAAAAGAGGTATACTACCACGATTCGGTGGTACTATTTGATATCATATACTGCTGTATAATTTTACATAATACGATTGTCGAAGAGGAACGCGGTGGGTACGAGCTTCAACTGAGAAACTATCCAGACATTGCTGTAGCATTTCAAAAAAAAGCTTATAAGGATCCAAATACTTTTGTTGAATAATTGCAAAGAGTACAAGACATTCGAGATCCACAAGCTCATCTTGATCTAAGAGAAGAACTAGTGGAATACTACTGGGAACATATAGGAACAATTAGTAGAAGTGATGTTAGATGTTGCTTATCTGTTGTAATATTAAGTGGTTGTTGACGTTTTGTATTAAAGTTTATGTTTGAATTTGTTATATTTACTTTACTAAGTTGTTGTTGACATATTAAGAGTATTAAAAATAAACAATAGCAATAACAACAAAGTTGACCATAATAACATAACCATTAACTCGAACTAATACATCGAAAAAAAAGTAACAACAATACTAACATTGAAATTACAACCAACACTTACATCCTCCCTTGACGTCTATGGTACTTCTGAAGTTGCTTCTCCATACACATCCTCTGAACTGGATTGAGTTCGTTTAAGTTGCAAGTTAAAAGAGCCATATCATCAGCTCTTTGTTGTTGAGCTAGTTCTTGTTTTCTTAACTCTAGCTCATCATTTCTTAACTTCTGTTTTTCATCGTGCCGCCGTTGTTTTTACATTTCCCTTTTAATTCTCTTTGTTTCTTTTGTTTCCAGATATAATTTATTTGCATCTTCAGCGGCCGCCATACGTTGTCCAATATGTTCATAATGTGCGCTGTAATCGGAGGCTGTTTTTTTCTTGCCCTTAATCCTTCCTAGAGGCTGACCGCCTGAACTAGTTGTGAAGGGGGTGTCCTCATGTGGATCAGAACTATCGGGGCTGGATTCATCGCTCAACTTTCGAGGAAGAAAGCGCAATACTAAATGTTCTTGTCTCACCCGACTCCATTTTTTCTTTTTTTAGTATGTCGTAGCAATGGTGCAAATTGAATGGTTGATTGTTATGTTCAGACATATACAATGCATTTGCTTGATTGAGCTGTAGAGGATGAAGTACTATTAGAAGAATTAAACATAAACTTGTTATTTAGAAGTCCAAATTTCAAATAATTACCAAGTCCATGTCGTTTGCCCCGCTTTGCTGTCTAGAATGAAGGCCAGCCATTATTTCTTTCCAATGCTAACAAGTGGCGTTAATTCTTTTCCACGACTGCTTCAAAGAATCTACCGTTCTTGGGGGACTGTTTGGAGTTTGAAGGTTGAGCAAATTGCATACAGAAGTCCAAAAGAGATTTCGCTTTGGCTCGTACCTTTCTTATTATCTCTAGAACATTCAACTGAGCATAATGCTAATTCAGCTTGCTCGTCCGGGGACCATTTAACAATTTTTTCGCCTTTCGGTTCCACATTACCAGATTTAGAAATGTTGATTCACGATGATTGATTTCCCCAAGTTTGACCAAAAGACAAATCAGGATTCCTATAAACGTCTTCTTCATCGGTTATATCATTGACATCGAATTCAGTTTCCTGATTTTCAAATATGTTGCCTCCAAATTGATTATTGAGATTTCTCGATATATTTTGTGAACGATAAGGCAATACTAACCGTTGTTGGCTATTTGGAGATACGTAGTTTTGATCGTAATTATAGTTTTGTTGAAACGAATAATTCGCATTTTGAGAATTTTGGTACTGCTTCGAATCTGGTTGAGAATGGTAGATATTTTGATTTTGTTGAGGCTGATAGGAAATCGGCGCTTGTTGAGAATGAAATTGATCCTGACCGTGCTGATAATTATACATATGCTGATTGAATTGAGTAGGATTTTGGTTATCTGGCCTTCGTAGATGTAGAAATCTTGGAGATGAAGATTTTTGAGATTTTCCTTTGGAATTTTTCGACATTACTAATCTAGGTTGAGGAAACTGTGTTGAGAAGAGAGAAAATTGTAATTGAAATGGTTTAAACTGAAGTTTGAAATTTAGTAGTTATATAGGGGAAAAGGCAATGGTTGGGTGGGTGCCATTGGGTAGCCGGCCTTATTTTGGCCGGCTAATCCAACGGCTATTTAGTAGCCGTTGGCACTTGGCTGGCTATATAATAGCCGGCTAAGTACCAACGGCTAATTTATAGCCATTGGGATTTATCCGGTTATTATTTAGCCTGCCTTATTTTGGCCAGTTAAGAAGCAACCCTTTAGGTTGCTTTGGCAACCTTCTGGAAGGCTGCAACCGACCCCTCGTTGGGGGTCGGTTGCTTCCAAACCCTGACCTGGTTGGGAATGCTCTAAAAGAAACAAAGTAGCTTAATGATGAACTTGGGAGTGATTCCTTTCACGTTGTTCCTTCGTTTGCAAGCATGCTCCTTTCTTTGTAATTTATTAGTAAATGAACACGATTTTCAAAATTGTTAAGCTGCTTATTATACGTGAAAAACTCTGTCTGCATCATCTATCTGAATCCGATCATTCATATTATTAATAGTTTTTAATCATATATTATATGCTTGACAAACAAATATAAACTATCAATTTGTAAGTGTATACAAGCTCACATGGAGAGGACCACCTCTCTCTTTCTTAATTATCGTTAGTTAGGTTTCATGTGAAAAACTAACAATAATTATATGTGGCATTTTGTGAAATAGGTAGTAAAACAATCTTAAATATTGGATGCTTCACATGTATAAGCATTGCGTTATATATTAATATTATGTCTACATGGTTTAAGCATTATCAATTATCCACTAATGTGCAAATATATGCATGCATGTCTTTAATTTTTTCAAGTATCAAAAGCACTTTTTATTTCCATTGTCATGGGACTGATAAGTCATATATTCAAGATAGCGATTCTAGCTTTTGTTTAGTGCTCACCAATATCTTTTCTTAAATTATTAGCCTTTTATTAGTAGTCATCAAAATTATTATAATTAGCCCCAGTTAGACTTTCATCAAGTTGGCTTGATTTACCCAGTCTAAGTCCATTAAGCTCTACTAGATTAATCTACTATATTTATTTATAATCTTGAGTAATCATCCATACAATGTGAATCTTTTTTATTATAACATTTAAACTATACAATATTTTATCCATAAATTATGATACCAATCATATTACAATTAATCTTTAGGCTCCATCATTGGCATATGGTAGATTTAAAGAGAATATGACATAGCCAATGAAATTAGTTAAGCTGCTACTTTTAAAGCAGCAAAAATATGTCTTTTTAGCATTAGATAATTGACCAAAAAAGAGAATAAATGAAGGATAAATTTGAAACACCCATACCTCTTAGTATACCCAAAAAGGGACATTAAAAGATGTGGTGCATTGTAGGTATAGCTAAAAACTTTACAGAGACTAAGATTCACAAGACAAATAAAAAAAACAACGGAAACATTAAAATTGTAACTCATTAAATTGAAACATCATAAATAAGTCATAAAACCAAATATGTCTCCAAATACCAAATACACATGTCTTATGAAAAATACCATCTCAGTCACAACATTAGAGTACATAAAATCATAAAATCATCCCTCTCATCAAGTACCAGTACATCCCAAGTCAAATGAAAATAAAATTGGAAAGAAGAAGAATACATGAAGAATCTCCAAGAAAGCTGAAAATCTACTGCCCTTACCTATGCTGGCCCATGGGAGGAAAAGGGGAAAAATAGAGGAGTGGGTCAGACTAAAAGTATGTTGAGTGAAAGTAATTACTAGTATTTTTAAGCAAGATAAAGATAATAGACTTTGCAACAGTTCTAGTATAGAAAGAAATAAAGGAAAGATAAAGATGGAATAAAATATTGTTTTATTGTTTACTTTGCTTAGAAATTTTTGATTGGATTGTTTGCACTTTTCTAAAACTGCTTTGATTAGGCTGAAATCCCAATCCTAGTTTTTAGGCCGAAATCCTAATTCTACCCTTTGATCGGCCTTCTATCCCTGTTGTGCCACTGTGAGCTAGTCTCATCCTGTGTGTCCTATAGTAAAACGACACTTGTTTAGCGCTTTGGAACTTAATAGCGACTTATATCCCTGCTTCGAGGCCGCACGCTCGGCCATCGTTGGCTCGCACTATCTGTTGCTCCATCTTTTGACCTCTTATTTACCTGCTTCAGCATAAGTGCGTCCAGCCTCACTTGATCTGTTGTGAGACCATCAGTCCTAGTCTGATAAGGTCCTGCCCAGTCTCACCTAAGTGTTTTATGAGACCATCGGTCCTAGTCTGAAAGGGAAATAATGCCGGATACGGGTCCTAACAAACAAAATCTAGTTGCGCCCCTTGCCCAAAATCCCCTGATTTGAGCTTCTATCTATTGACCACTTATTTACCATTACTTCAGCATAAGTGTATCCCAGCCTCACCTAATCTATTGTGAGACCATCAGTTCCTGGCTGAAGGGGAATGCTGCCGGTACAGGTCCTACTTCTATCTTTGCTTATTAACTAGTGTAAATCTTTAAAATAAGCCTCTTATGTAATTTCTGCTATGTTTGCTTATTAACTTAATCTAAGTCTTAAAATAAGCCTCTTCTGTTATCTCTGCTATACTTGCTTATTAACTTAATTATAAGTTTTAAAACAAGCCTATTCTGTTATCTCTAATTATAACCTGTGTGTTATAATTTTGCTTATTAACTTAACCCAAGGTCTAAGTTTAAAAATAAGCTTCTTCTGCTATTTCTTCTATTTTCTATTTTTAGTTATAATTACATGTTATACCTATGCTTGCAAATGTCTTAAATTTGCATATTTCAGTCTATGTCCAATTTATTACAGTTCTGCTTATTTTACATCTAATTTTCTGTAAATTTAGTGTTCTTATATTTTAGTCCATATTAGCGAATTATTCTCTTCTATTTATTTAACGTATAAAAAGGAATAAAAAGAAACTAACATTTACAGGCTAAATTTCTACTAAAAAGGAATATATATAAATAACAATAAATGACTGTAAATAATTGGGAAAAACTGTAAATAACAGTAAATAATTGCAAATAATTGAAATAAAATAGCTAAAAGAAAATAGATTGGAAAGAAAGTCTAAAATTTACTTACAAGTAAACTGTAAATAACAGTAAATAATTGCAAATAATTGAAATAAAATAGCTAAAAGAAAATAGACTGGAAAGAAAGTCTAATATTTACTTACAAATAAACTGTAAATAAACTTGCATAAAGGTTATCCTAAAATTGTAGAAAAACTACAACTATTGGAAATCCTATTATTTTAAATTACTTCAAAATCTAAGATAATTACTTAAACATTCACCTGTGGTCCTAAGCTCTTTTGCTTGGTCTTCTCGGATCCACTTCTAGGGTATAAAATATTTTATTTAAAAAGATCTTCTCCTTAGAAAAATATTCTTTTTAGGGTCCAGCCTCAGGCAATGAACCCAGATGGAGAAAATCCGAATAAGAAAAATATCTAGGTCTAGGGTCTTATTTATAGTGTCACATAGGAATCTCAGGCCATTGGATTTGAAGATTAAATCTGGTGCAACCACGTCATAGGCTCGTTGGGAACCGTCGGATGAAAGCACGAAAGTACAGGATTGAATTGAAATCGAAAAACACGTCATCGTCTAAAACTGGAAAAAAAACGTGAAGAATGCAAGGCGGGTCGACCTACCTGTTGACCCAACACATGCTAGGGTCGACCTATAGGTCGACCTAGGTCGACCTATAGGTCGACCTAGGTCGACCCTAGCAAAGTGAAGGTCGCCCTAGGGTCGAGCTTGCCTATGTATATTTTTTTTTCTTCATTTCTTTTTTTTTCTGATTTCTTCTTTCTTTCGTATCTCCTTCGTATTAACTCAAATTTTGATAATCTGTATATGGAAATTGACAAGAAAATTGCCACGGACACAATGGTGCAACTCTCGTGGCTCAATTCTAATAATTTCACAAAGTTATTTTATTATTTAATTAATTCGTTAATTAATTACTATAGCTCAACTTTTGGCTTGTTACATTCTCCCCTTCTTAAGGATTTCGTCAACGAAATCTCGAAGGATAGAAGAATGAAATAAATGTTTTCATCCAAGTTCTACAACCAACTACTCAACCATCACCCATTACATCCATTGTCCTTAAGTTTTTCTAATGCAATTCATGATATATGCGAATAGTGTAGTGTCAATGTCCCTAATTAATTCAAAAGATAGACGGTCTACGGATTCAGTCGACCTCCTTTTTATGCAATCATGTCCATGCTATGTATCAAATGAATGAAAATTTCCTAATGATAACTGGTTTTCTACATGCGTGCTATAATCATCATCCAAATGCAACAATCATATGATAATCATCCATTATTAGCAACCATGGAAATAAAATAAAAATGCAAATGAGCACAAATCCATATGCATATGCCTTAGTGTCCTAGTTAGGCCAATCCCTAAGAGATAATAGTGCCTAGTGTATATATATGCATCCATTAGCACCCACTAGCAAACACTTGCAACCACTATTATCCATCATACATAACATGTTTCAATAACATATTTACTTCAAATCCTACTATCCATAGGTTAAATCCTAAGATCTACCCTCCCAAAGGATAATAAAGGAAAGAACCTGTTCAAAACTGAAGATGGAAACTAGAAATTCAAAATTTATTATCAAAGAGATGTGGATAAGAGGCACGCATTTTCTCCTAACCAAATCAATCTTCTCTGAAGTCTCTCTAACCATGTCGGGACCAAGTAGCAATCTCTCTGTAGATTCTAACCAACATGAAAGTGACTTGCATGGTCTTCCATTAAAAGCTTCGAAAGTTGTCATTCCAATGCTAGCTTAAAAGCTATTATTATATGCGAATTCCACTAAAGGAAGATGCTCCTTCCAAGTTCCTCCAAAATCGAGAATACACATCCTCAACCACGTGCGTCTTACTATCTTACTAATATCACCTTACTATTCTTTTATAGTCTACATACATGAAGCAACAATTCTAGGTTCTCACTAGTGTCCTTTACACTTTATGGAACTTCTGTTATTACTTCTAAAAGTAATCACTGCTATCTCCTACATAGCCTTACACTTTTTCCATCACACCTAGGAAATGATTCCTATCTACTTCACATTTAAAACGTGGTTTGGTATTTATCATTTCATTTCAAAAAACTAAAGCTTCTAATTGTTTAAAACACCAAATTCCAAAAATTTTGCCTTTAAAAGTATTATTTTCAAGTTTTTATTAAATTCAAAGGTGCTTGGTTACTTAACATTTTATCTTTCTAGACTTGTATCCTTACAGCTTTTTTGAATTTACATTATTCCCTAAACCTAGAGGGGAAAACTTACAAATTCTAAGTTTAGAACTTATTCCTCTATTTCTTTTAGAGACCTTTATAGCTTTCCATAAAAATTTGGATGTTTAAATTTAATTGTTACTGAGTTTTTCGCTTCCAAAAACTTACTTACTTTTTCACCAAACCATTTTTCTTTAAGATATCTTTAAAATGTTCTCACATGTTTCCAAAACATCTTCTTTTAATAGATTTTCAATTTTTCAAAAACTGGAGTAGATAAGAACAATTAAAAACTCCTTAACTTTCCAATTACCTAACCTTGGAGGAGTTTCTAACTTACTACAAATTGGGACTTTCTACAAAGGCCTTCTATAATATCTAACACTATATCTAATTATTACACTTCTTATCACACATAATGGTTTTATACCTTAATATATTGGAATTACTTTCTTTTATAAGAAACTATTAACGCTAAAACCTTCTATGAATCCTTTAAAAGAGGACTTCATGTTTATGTGAAATTACAAGGAACTTATTTTCTATTTTTCGAAATAGGCTATACAAAATATGGTGCTTCCCATACCTTGTACATCTTTTTCACGTATTCCTTATAACTTGCAGAAAACATCTTTATTTGGGATTTGGTTTCATAGAAAATTATATCATTATTCATTTAATTCCAATAGATTAAAGTATGTTTAATATATTTTCTCTTATGATAGACATTTTCTATGAAATTTATTAATTTCCTAATATTTAACTTACACCTTTTTTCTTCGAAAGAACTCATTTTCAAAATTGTTTTAATATTTTCATAACTAGAAAACATTTCCTTATACTTAATTAAATAATAAGTGCACTTACAAACCACTTTATTTCTATACTTAGAAACTATCTTCAAAACACATTTTTATTTGGGTTAAAACAGATGTTGCGTAAAATACCGTTACTACAACCCAAAAATACTAGTGTATGGATTCAAAAGTAAATACTAATAAATCTCATATACTATGAAAAAAATACAATTCCATTGGGAGTCACCTACTATAACAATAGTGTTATAGTCTATGCCCCCTTTTATTTTCCACGAAAATATCTATTACAACAATAAATGTTGTAACCAACGTTTTCGATACTTAATACACTCTAGGTTTTTATATTTAAAATCTTTGTTTACCTACAAAGAAACTAGCAAGCTATATATGCTCTATAATCCTTCAAAAAGAATTTCACTTTTAACAAAATTTACATCATATAAAAACCAATCTCATACAGCCCCTTTTTTTTCAAAAACCAATATTTACTTCCTCAAAAATGTTGACAATTAAAATTTTCAGTTCTAACAATTTCATTTTATTGGGCTAGACATAAAGTGGATTTTCTTCTTACTACCCTAGGAGTACCCTTCCTAAACCTTGGAAATCTCATTTCCTTACTAAAGTCTTCCTCCTTTATGCTTATATTTATCCCGATGCACTACCGTTAAATCAACTTATCAAAAAAAAAATTTCAATGAATCTATTGTACATCTCCAACCTTTGTCTACAACTCTTTGGATTTCACAATCCGAACCTAAATGTACAAAACCGTTTCTCAAACTCTTCTCATATGTAGACCTTCTCTATGCCCCAAGAAACGCATTTCCTTACTCCAAAAGTGACACTTCAAGAATTTTGCCTTCAACTAATGAACGCGAAGTGTACAAAGAACCTCTTGTAGATGAATAACATGCCCTTTCATACTCTTGGAAAACACTAAAATGTCTTCCACGAATACTACTACGAACTTATTTAGAACATTTCAAACAACACGGCTCATCAAATCTACAAAATAGGCTGGGGCATTGGTTAGCCCAAACGGCATAACCAACCACTCAAAGAATCTATCAGGTATCCTAAATACGGTCTTATCGATGCTATTATAAGTGACCCTGAGCTGATGAAATCCATTGGCTAAATCAAGCTGGGAAAATACTGAAGAGCCAACCTATTGATAAAAAAGATCACTTATCCTAGGAAGTGGGTAACAGTTCTTCTTTGTGAGCTTATTCAATTCTCTACAGTCTACGCAAAGTCGAAAGGAACCATCCGCCTTTTGTAGCGAAGACGTCTGGTGCTCCCCACTTAGATATGCTTCATCTGATGAAGCCTTTCTCCAATTTCTCAGCGATCTGCTTACTTAACTCCTTCCTCTCCCTAGGAGCCTATGTCTCACGGGTAATGCCACCGGCTTAGCATTGTCATTAAGGTAGATCCTAAAGTCGAACTCTCTCTTAGGGAGTAATCCCTAACCTCCTCAAGAATGTCCGGGAAATTTCTAACGATTCAAACAGAATCTAGCTCTCCTAGTGATGAATCTAGGGAATAAAGGATGCTCAACATGACTGACTCCTGTGGGTTGCAAGAAAACTCAAGATTCCTACTGTTGCATGTCTCTAGTCTAACAACTCTCCTCTCGCAGTCTAATATCGCTCCATAAGTGGATAACCAATCCATCGCCAAAATCATTCCATACCCCGTAAATCCCAGTACATAAGCGTCACAATCAAACTCTACGTCGAATATAACAATTTTCAAACCCCTACAAATCATGGATAAATGTGTTGATCCTTCTATGGGGTTTGAAACAACTATGGGGTCTACTACCAAAGAAATATCTAAGTGCAAACAATCAACCAAAGGACTAGAAATGAATGAGTCTGAATAGGAAAATCCGAAATAGAGATCAAAACCTTCTATAGAGACTTTCCTACCTCGATCTGGTCCACTACTATAAGGTGCTGCATCCAAAGCTTGTACTTGCGATGTAGGTGTGCATGCTCTCTGCCCCGTCCTATGAGGATAAGCTCTACTAAGGTGACCAGGCTGCCCATAGTTGAAACACCTTCACTTCATCATTTTATTCTTACAGTCCTTTGCGTAATGACCAATCAATCTACAGCTACGACATTTCTCGCTTTTTGTTGATCCGCTTATGAGGTCCTCCTTCTTTCCTCTTATCCTTATCGTTCTTGTTCTTCCACCATGGCTTCTTACACCTTTCTGACTTAGGAACCTCTTTAAGCTCTCCCTTCAGCTGCCAAGATGCATGCTGAACTCTCTGTCGGTCCTCCAACCTTAACAGCCTAAATAATTGCTCTGTATCTTCCAACCTAGCTCGTGCCTCCTCAAAATCCTTCGTGCCAGAAAACGTCTTGCCTCCTAGACTAGCGAAGTCCTTGCATAGCTTAGAGAAATTGGCTGTTGTAGGTGGATTAACGGGATCTCCACCTGCTGGTGCCGTATTAGGCGCTTGCCCTTGCACTTTTGGTACCGTAGCTCTACGGAACCAGTCAGCCATACTATGCAAAGAAAAGAGAATTTAGGCTCGAAAGAATCGAAAGAAGGTTGAACTAGACTTTGTGGGGATTTTTATAAAAACTCTCTTTTATACTTGAAAAACTATTTCTATAATAAGGGTTTCTTCTGAAAAATACTTCTAGTTTGAAGATATGCTACTTTTAAAAATAGGTTACTTTTGGAAAAATACTTTATTTTTAAAACAAGTTTTTAGGAATCTTGTAACCTTAGGCTCTGATACCAAGTGAAACACCCCACACCCCTTAGTATACCCAAAAAGGGACACTAAAAGATGTGGTGCGTTGTAGGTATAGCTAAAAACTTTACAGAGACTAAGATTCACAAGACAAATAAACAAAAACGGCATAAACATTAAAATAGTAACTCATTAAACTGAAACTGCATAAATAAGTCATAAAACCAAATATGTCTCCAAATACCAAATACACATGTGTTATGAAAAATACCATCTCAGTCACAACATCAGAGCACATAAAATCATAAAATCATCCCTCTCATCAAGTACCAGTACATCCCAAGTCAAATGAACATAAAACTAGAAAGAAGAAGAAGAAGAATACATGAAGAATCTCCAAGAATATCTCTCCAAGAAAGCTGAAAATCTAATGCCCTTGCCTCTGCTGGCCTATGGGGGGAAAAGGGGAAAAATAGAGGAGTGGGTCAGACTAAAAGTCTAGCGAGTGAAAGTAATTACCAGTATTTTTAAGCAAGATAAAGATAATAGAATTTGCAACAGTTCTAGTATAGAAGGAAATAAAGGAAAGATAAAGCTGGAATAAAATAATGTTTTACTGTTTGCTTTGCTTAGATAGTTTTGATTGGATTGTTTGCACTTTTCTAAAACTGCTTTGATTAGGCTGAAATCCCAATCCTAGTTTAATTAGACTGAAATCCTAATTCTACCCTTTGATCGGCCTTTTATCCATGTTGTGCCATTGTGAGCTAGTCCCATCCTGTGGGTTCCATAGCAAAAAGACACATGTTTAGCGCTTTGGAACTCAATAGCGACTTATATCTCTGCTTCGAGGCCGCACGCTCGGCCACCATTGGCTCGCACTGTCTGTTGCTCCATCTTTTGACCTCTTATTTACCTGCTTCAGCATAAGCGTGTCCAGCCTCACCCGATCTGTTGTGAGACCATCAGTCCTAGTCTGATAAGGTCCTGCCCAGTCTCACCAAAGTGTTTTGTGAGACCATCAGTCCTAGTCTGAAAGGGAAATGCTGCCAGATACGGGTCCTAACAAACAAAATCTAGTTGCGCCCCTTGCCCAAATCCCACGATTTGAGCTTCTATCCATTGACCACTTATTTACCATACTTCAGCATAAGCGTGTCCCAGCCTCACCTAATCTATTGTGAGACCATCAATTTTTTTTCTTCTTTTCTTTTATTTTCCGATTACTTCTTTCTTTCGTATCTCCTTCGTATTAACTCGGATTTTGATAATCTATATATGGAAATTGACCAGAAAATTGCCATGGACACAATGATGCAATCTCTGTGGCTCAATTCTGATAATTTCATAAAGTTATCTTATTATTTAATTAATTCGTTAATTAATTACTATAGCTCAAATTTTGGGTTGTTATAAAATTTAAGGGGCAATCCCCTAGGACCCCCAAACTGTTCAAACTTCAAATCATGACCATGCCAGCCTCAATTCTTGGCTATACCACTACATGCACAAGCTATCCATGCATTAGTACCACATTATTACCATCCAGCTATTCATTGCATGCACAAACTCATCTAGTTCTTCACTGGGAAACTTGCGTAATTCAAGCTCTTGCATCCTTTGAGTTCTATGATGAAGCTCTTGCCATTTCTTGTGTACAATGCCATGTACAATCATGCGCAAATTCGAATGATTCTCATTAACAATTGTGTGCTTCTAGTAATTGTGATGAGCCTGTTGCTCAAATTCAATTTATTCCAACTGTAATTCAAGCCATTTCCGGTGCTTCGTTTCCTTCACTGCTCCAAGTTTGTGTATTTAATTAATTTCATTTGTTTTTTGGGTGAAGTTGTATGTATAGTTCTATGTAAAGTGAGTATTATATTGTATGTAAAATATTATTTTTCAAACCAATGTATTTTATGCATTTCAATTTCTGAAATTTAAACTCTATAATAGTATTTAGGACAAAGCTGTAGATTGAAAACATTTGAAATGTCCATTCAGTTTTTTAAGAAAATGTTGCATATATTTTGCAACATTTAAAAAAGTTGTAAAAACTATTCTACAACATTTAAAAAGTTATAAAACACATTTCGCAACATCTAAAAATAGTTGTAGTTGTAACTGTTACAACGTCTTTTGCAACATCTAAAAAATGTTGTAAAAGACATCGATCATATTACAACTTGGTCTAATACAATGTTAGCAAAAACTTGCAAATCCTATATTACAACATTTTTTTGATGTTGTAATAGATGTATTTTTTGTAGTATTCTTTTGTAAAAATTGTTTTATTTTATTATATTTATCAATAACAAATTTTAGATTAATAATCTGATGCTTGAAGTTAGGAGGCAATACCTATGTTTAAGAATACATAGAATAATTATACATTTTTTGATTAATTAACGTGACAAATTTTTTTAAATTCGCGTATTACGTGCTGGAAATATGTAGTAATGATTCAACGTCAAAACGAGTAAGAACTGTAAAGAAAATAATCAAAATTACACCAGAATATGTAGAAGAAAAAACGATTGTGGTGTAATAGCAATCGGTTGATCAATCGGGTACAATCGATAGATCGATTGTACCAACCTAGTCCAATATGAATCATGACCGAGGGAGAGACTATATGATTATGTGACTTAGTTTTCTAAGTCAATATTTGTAACAATCCAACACGTACGATGCCTCAATCCATGCATAAAGTGATGCAGACATCGCATACCTTATAGAAGGCGGATCGTTTGGAGGTAAAACAAATAACAAAGTTATCTACAATATTCTACACTTTTTGAAACTCATAGCAGAAGGAATAAAATATAATATTAATAAGTAATACAATCCTAAAAAATAAAACAATGTAATATCATATAGTTTCGGACTACAACATCTCTTTATACTAGTAACAGAAACAGTCTAATGTCTGGGAATAAAATAGTAGATAGCTAATAGAAAAATATATATCTCCATCGTCCCATCACACCACCAAGTCACCACTATTCCTATCTATCGACCTATTATAGTATAAATAAAAAAGCAAATAATAGAGGAATCTATCATGCATCTAATGAGTGAAAAGCATCATACAAGTAAGCTAATAAAACAACATTTATGCTTGAAAACCATACTTTAACTTGTGTCAATACACCCAACAAATCGGCTAAACATAGATATTATAATGACATCGTATGCTAAGGTCATTACTAATATGTGACCTATGCCTAATAATATGCACACAATTGGGCCAAAAGTCATTATTATATTATATTCTCAGCAAACCTACCCTCAAATCAACAGTCAACAATCCATAATGAACATACCAACTAGGACACTTTTTTGAAGTATCTCAAACAAAGTAAACAACATACCAAAATATTCTTAGTCTCACCACGATCTCAATGCTGTGAACCACACATGAAACGAAGGTCATATGTGAGAGTTATAAACGAAGTATAGGGCAATATCTAATTGTTTAATTAATGGTTCATTATTATATTACATTCTGTTATTATCTTTCTTATGCATATTGTAGCGGCATCATCATCATCGTGCCCATCATTGTCGAGCCCATTAGACTAACCTTCACTATTCCTCCACCACTACACCAAACATCTGCCGTACAATCAGAGCACACCACCGAGTTGCCCAATTTTTCGCCGACAAGATTGGCGCAACCAGATGTTCACCGTAGCGCCAGATTTCTTGACCGCCACAGCAAATTACAGGCCGGTTTCTGGCAAATTCTTACTGTAGATGGTCAATCGAACATCAATGTTGTGACCGCCTCAACCTCCTCTCCACGTCCATGTCCTCCGATCATCTTATCTTAGTTGTTTCACCATTGGATCAAAATAGATAGTCCATGTTCACCGAACCTTCCTACATGATTTCTGATCAATCTGTACATCCAGTCGACGAACGAACACCACCAGCGGGCTCTTGTCATCAAGAAATATAATTTTGATATATAATACATCTGATTTGGAAAAAAATTATACGTTGCACTTTTTAATTAGATGGAGATCAACTTTTGCTAATTAAAATCGATAAATATCTACTTTTTAACTATTAGCCATGGCGTACTATACCCTAATCGTGTGTATATATATATATATATCACCTTTTTAAATTTAAATACATTATCTATAATGTGATTTACAACCATAAATGATGAATTACTATATCTTACTAATATATACACGAATAAGAAGAATACCACCCACTGATTAGCCTTGTATCTTCTCCAATCTGAAGTGAATCCTCCTTCTTCGTTGTTCGGAAACTCCTCACCTTAAAAATGCTAACTTCCATGATAGCTTCGATTTATTTCCATAGCTCTTTTCGTGGTGGTCGGATCCATATATTTATTCGTTTAATTTGAATTTGATTTATTGGATTTGGAATTAATTTTGTTAAGAGATTTGGCGAAGAATAAGATTGAGATTGGTGATAGGATGTGTAAGCTAAAGTATGATTAGAGAAATGGATTTTGATTTCTATTTATAAGTTGAAATAACTCATGTTTATGCTAAAATCTTGAAATTAATATATTACGAAAATGCCACTGATTTTGATTTTTTCTAATTTTAGTCTGTTTGACCAAAATTAGTTAGTTATATATGTTTCTCGACTGTAAATGATATTACAAGATAATGGAATTGGCCCCAAAGCCTAATCCCAACTTTTTTTGGAAATTTACTATTTTGCGACTTATGTGAAATTATGATTTTACCCTTTTAATTTAATTATATAACTACACAAAATTATAGGATGTTTCATTCTCCTCCTTAAAAGAATTTCATCTTCGAAATTTCAAGAGACAGACAATGCAACTTGCTTTACAGCATTCAAGCATACAATCAGACAAAGCCATATCCATCTAGCATCCATTATGCAACACAAGGAAAAACATAACCTGTAGCATATAATAATTATGATAGATAAAATATGATGATACGATACGATATGAGATGAGTGCCAATGCATCTAAATTGGCCTCCTTTATAAACGCACATACAGTGCAACCAGTGTGTATGCAAACATCCTAATATATGCAAATAATATATCTATGAATGTATGTATGTATGTATGTATGTATGTGCATCCATACATCCATATGCAACATCCATATCAAAGTGAAAATAAACAATCATGTTCATAAACTCAATCGGTAAACGCATATACAAAGAAACAATAAATACCATATATAAAATTATCTAGCGTATATTAGAATAGCTAACTATAAGTACCTATCTTAGGTTGGAATGTATATATGTTAGAACTGAGTCACCCCACAATGGAAGTTATGGGTGAATTTCAAATTTTTTTACTCTATTGGATCTTTATTGGGCCTATGAAGTCTAACTCATTTAGAACATTTTTAAATTTTATTAAATAAAATTTCTTATTTTATTAAAATTTATAAATTACATAGAGTTTTATTTTATTTATATTTTATGCATATAAATGTACACATAAGTATCATATACATATATGTATGTGTGTGCATGTACAATAGGATAACCCATGCAAAGCAAAACATGCCCGTATACAGATGTCGTGATTTACATCGCAACGGACATGTTAGCTCATTCGATATGTATTGTTTGTTGTCCAAATATATGTATGTAATTAAACTTGTTATTTATATAAATATTACAAATCTATATGTGTGTGTGTGTAATGTTAATTTTATTTAGATAATTTTATGAATGTTTTAAACACAGAAATACATATATAACTAATGTATATATGTAAAATATTAATAATTTATATATATATATATGTATGTATGTATTATTGTAATAAATATTATAATAATATATATACATAATAATGTATTTTAAATTATGAAGAAATATATATATACATATATATATATATATATTACAACGACAAAATAATATATATATATATATCCATAAGCATATTTATAATATCTATATATATATATATTAATTAATAAAATTAAATATATTTTTTATTTCAACACTTCCAAATTGTATGCCAACAAAATAAAATATTATTATAAATTTTATTAGATTAATATATATATATATTGATTAGTTAGTCAAAAAATAATAAAATATTAATAAAAAATATTTTCTTAACATGATATATATATATTACAATGGTAAAATATATAGGTTTTTCTATTTATTTCCAAATTGGTTGCTTTTACACAATATTTTATATAAATAACTATAATATATTTTTAAGTAATTTAAAAGTTTTTTAACATATCAATAAGTATTTTAAAGGTGTTCCTATATATATATATAAGTTTTGAAAAATGTAATTGACTAGGCTTAACACTAAAAGCTGACAAGGTAGACCTGTCTATTTTGAGAGTTAAATTGATATCAAGTAGGGATATAAACAATAGAGCTCTAACTTGCCGCCTTCCTCTTAAATGAGGAAAATTTAAGTTGGAATGTCGAAAACATGTTAATCTTATTGTTTACTTACTTGTTTAAAAAGTAATTTACTTTGATTAATGCTAAAAACTGACGATGTAGACTAATCTATTTGTGAGAGTTAAGATTCATGTCAAGTAAAGACAAAGCAATAGAGCTCTAACCTACTGGCTTCCCTCTTGAATGAGGAATAGTTAAGTCAAGAGTGTCAAAAACGGGTTAATCATGTGGTTTGTTACTTGTAATGGGAATCATTAATACCATGTTTAACACTAAAAGCCGACGAGTATACTCATCTATTGTGAGATTCGAGAATGAAGTGTCTATGTAAGGCTTTGATGCAACAAGTACTCTAACATACCTAGCTTCACTTTTAGATAAAGATAGTTATTTTGAAATATCGGAAATGAATTAAGTATATGAACATTGATTTGTATAAGCAATTGTTTTAACTAGATAACTGATTAACGGACTATCAAACTTAACCAAGTATTATCTTAGATCTTTAAAAGAATGGTTTTAAAGATGATATAAGTATGAAATGATTTTGGGTTTATTGTGATAGTGTTTTAATAACATTCATCTTTAACCCTTTTTTATTATACTTATGAATGTAAATAGATCTTTAAAGAATGTTTTAAAGATAAGTATAAGGGAAATAGTTTTTGGTTTATAGCAAACAATGCTTTAGTAACATTTATTTTTATAAACCCTTGAATTATGTTTTAAAGTGGAAAAATACTATAAATATAATTAGATATTTAATAATGGAATTTTAAAGATAATAACAAGTATAGAAATCTTTTATAAGTAGATAGAAAAAAGTTATATCTTCAATTTATAAAAGAGAAGGGGTTTATAGTAACATTGTTTTAATAACATTTATTTTTAACCTCTTTGATTACATTTTACGGAAAACTTTGTTAAGTGACTTGTGAATATACTTACACCGTTAAGATAAGTATATGAATACTTTTCAAGTACTGAAAAGAGTATAACTGAATAGTGACATAGTAGGATACAAGTATATATCTTTTATAAAGAGAAATTAAATATATATAAGAGTATATAAAGGAAGTTTCAATTAGTAAAGGAGTATTAATTTATAAAGGAAGTTTTTACTAGTGAAAGAAGTTTTATTAGATAAAAGGAGCTTTATTGATAAAATATATTCTAATAAATAAAGAAAATAAAAAGGGGATTAAAAGTCGTTTAGGTGACTTAATCGTGCATTGTATGTATAAATAGTGCTTGTATGTTTACTTGCTTATGGGAAGTATATGGGACTTAGTTTCCTTATGCGATCAATATCATTGTTGTTGAATATGACCAAATTCGTCGATTCAGTTTTAAAGAGACCGGGATCGGTAAGTGTTTTACTTATCGAAAACAACTTCAAGACTGATATATGTATTCTATCTCTGGGGAGTGGATCTGTTCGAGATGCTGAAACCCATGAATGGTTTCAAGATGATGGAATCCATTTGGGGATTTATGATCTGTTCGAGTGATAATGAATTGTATGAAAGGTGTCGAACATAGCCTCGACATCGAAAAATGACTAATGACGGAGTAGGCTGCACAATCCAAGGGTTTTGCTAACCCAAAGTGGTCCATCAACTCCATTATCTAGAGTATGCTTATCGATATGTTGCTAGTGGGAGTTGTTGATACTTGGTTCCACGTGGTTCATGTTTACATGTTCGAGTGTGGGCCAGTTTGTTTTCCTTATGGCATATTTTATCTAGAGATATACAGTACTCGGGAGGTATCTTCTGATCCTTTTCACAGTAGATCCGCTTTAGTTTTTAAGCTGAAGGCGTCTCTATTGAAAATCCATTTATACGAATGTACCTTAGCGGTTTTAAATGTACCATATTATACTATTGAATGTAATTAATGTAACAATTCCGTCTATGTTATATATTTATTTTCAACCCTAGACATTATTATGATATCAATAAAAAAATTATCAAATGGTTTGGTTATCGGAAGGTAAAAATCCATTCGCATTTATTTGCGGCATGTTCTTACGAGATACATTTATTATTAAGGGAGAATTAATTTAAAGGACAAAAATTTGTATATTTTTTGCCTCAAGGACACGACCTCAATATTTTAACCACAAGGACAAACATTCTTCTAAAAATTATTCATAAGGACGAACATTCTTTCAAAATTATTCATAAGGACAAACATTTTTTCAAAACTGCTACCGAACTAAAAACTGATACCTAAAAACTGCTACCGATAACTACAAACTGATACCTAAAACTGTAAAAACTGATACCTAAAGAAAATTGTCCTTCAGGCTAAAATACTGAAGGTCTGTCCTTGAGGCTAAAATGCTGAGAAATTTTGTCCTTAACAATAATTTCCTGTATTATTAAAGGGTTTTATAAATATAATAATTCAAATGATTTAAGTTTCTCATGCTAGTTTGCTAGACTGATCCGGGTGTTATTTTCTCATAATGCTCGGGTCAACCCTATGTATATTTCTAGAATTTGTTGATGTTCATTAGTGCTCTTGGAGAGGAGCTGGATGATTGCATACCATAGTATTATTATTTCTGCTACATTGCTTTGTTTATTTTTATCAGCAATTGTAAGGACAGGCTATTATAACTGTCTAGGTTGATGATATGTTAGTTTGCTTTTATTATTGTATACATACAATATTCCTTTGTAAAGATCTTTTTGAGATATTATATATATCATTCCGCATGTGAGATTCTGATGTTTTTTTTCTCCTCTTCTTGTTCTTTTCTTCTTTTTTGTCTTTCACCCTAACGTTATGTCTTTTCGGCACTCAAGTGCTCGGCATGTGAATATCATAGATGTATTAGTGTCGACATTTGGGGGTCGAAAAGGCGATCGTTACAATAATAGCGTACTAAATTCGGAGGACCATCATTCACTTAATGTAGATTATTTATTTCATATACTACAACTAGTTTACAACGGAGAGTTCTTTGATCAAATATATTGAACTGAAAGAAATAGATCTCATAAAAAATAATCTATATGAAAATACATTTCAGAATAGAAATCATATTTCTCATTCTAATGTTAAGTACCAATTATTATTATTACAATTCTCGTTTCCAATGTTTCTTTTTGAAGCATGAGCAGTGACTATTCAGTCCCTTCATTCCAACCATACCTTAAATCACATCTACTCTTGTACATTCGTTTTTCTTTCTAAATGGTTGAACCATTCAAATGAAAACCATTACTATAACATCATAACGAACTCTTTACAAAGATACATTTGATCATCCTTAACAATTAAAGACATCAAATATGATGCACCTTGCATAAAATGATCAAACCGACATTTTATTGATCGAATTCTTAGAATTTTCTTGTAGTTTTAGTCTACCATTACATTTAACACAATAAGACCCTTTTGTAATCAACAAAATTCAATACTCGACCTCAAAATACTATTTATATGCTTATTTCGAATGAACTAACTTCATTGAAGCATTGTATGTTCTGAAATATGATTGTTCCCCATTGACACTTATATGTATATGGATCAAATATCCATAGTCTTGTATTGCTTTTGGAGTTTGAAACTCATAAAATGCAATACACGGTCTCGACCAAATAAAAGCGTAAGCGACAAAATTACGAATGTATGTAGTAGTTATCAAATCAAGTGCTTGCATGGGTATAAAACATTAACATGCTAGAAGCATTTATTAGTAAGCATATGTTATATTTCTATTTGTCAAATTTCAATTCAATTCTTTTATATACCTTAATTAATAAACATTTTATCAATATTTTAAGTGCACAAATTTATCAACATAGATTATTATAACATTATATAACATATGTTCTTACAATATTTGAAAGGTTAAATGTTATCATTTCATTTTCTAATAAGGTCCCCACTAGACTTTTATGTTTCTCCAAACCCTACGATTAAACATGGAAGTCTTTCGACTTCACTAGTGGGTGTTAGGACTCATTTGTCTTAGGAAGACCTTGAATTTGCTCAACAAATCATAGCCCTACAAACGATGAATAACTCTTTATCGATTGTATCACATATAATTCTAAACCCATGGTTCCTTGTACTAATCTCATTTTGTCCTTGAGTTTGCTCAACAAATCCAAATGAAATTATTCGCTCGTACCTGTCATATCACGATGGCCTAAGTATAGTATATGTATCTTGAGTTTGCTCAACAAATACATATATTTATCTTACCTCATCTATTCAATATACTAATAATATTACATATAACATCCCTAGCTTGAGTTTGCTCAACAACTAAGGAGTTTGCAAGTAATATATATATATATATATATATATATATATATGCTAGAGGACAACATTATATTGGAAATTCATAATCTTTAATATATTATATTGAGTGACATTGACTTATGGAATGATGTATTTCTTATGTAGTGCTCTCACAATTTAAGTGACACATCAGAAATCATGGTATACGTACTTTTATGTATGTATTTATTCGTTAATTCTATTTAAGATTACTTTAATGTTTCACTTTTAGTTTATACATCCATATTATATAACTTTTATATTTTATAGTACTTTTATAATAGTCTTATGTGTAATATTATATTAATCAAATCTTATTTAATTAATTTTTAACTAATTACATTTTAATTGATTTTATATTATTTTAATATAACATTTATATTAAATGTTTATTAAATGTTATAACCTTTATAGTAGTATTACGCATACATCTTACATATGTGTATATTCACTTAGTTAATTAACCTTTTATTTATTTAATTAACCTTTAATTAATTTATTTTATTAATTAACCTTTAATTAATTTATTTTATTAAACAATTTTAATTAAATTATATTAATTTAAAAATTCAGTTCATGTACATATATGTATACTTATGTTATTTTAAACATTTTAAACAACATTTCATATATCATAATATATAATGTATGTATACATTTGTTAATTAATTAATTTATTTATTAATCTTGTTGATAAATTTTAAAATTTTGAAAATAATATTTATTTTCTAACATTTTATAATTTTTTATTATATTATAACTTTTATAATATTTGTATATCTTATTTTAAATTTAACTTTTAACTTGAAAAATCTTATATTTTGATTTTCAAATAATTTTGAAAATGAACCCAAGGCCCAATTCAAATTTGGATATTTTCTATTATGGACTACTTTTAGGCTGGGAGCTTAATAGTTAACCCTAATATGACTAGTTTAGACCACATAGGCTATTAGGCTCTGATACCATTGTTAGAACTGGGCCAGCCTATAGTGGAAGTTATGAGTGAATTTCAAATTTTTTACCCTATGGGTCTTTATTGGACCTATAGAGTATAATTCATTTAGAATATTTCTAAATTTTATTTAAATAAAATCTCTTATTTTCTTAAATTAATAAATTACATAGAGCTTTATTTAATTTGTATTTTATACATTTAAATGTACACAAACATATCATATACATATATGTATATGTGTGCATGTGTAACATGATAACCTATGCAAAGTATAACTACCCATATATAGACGTTGGGATTTATATTGCAAAAAACATGTTCGCTCATCCAACAATTATTGTATGTTGTATAAATACACACACACACACACACACACTTATATATATACGTATGTATTTAAACTTGTTATTTATATAATATATATATGTTATTTTATTTAAATAATTTTACGGGAATGAAAATATTTAAACATATATATATATATATATAACTAATGTATATGTAAAATATTAATAATTTGTGCGTATATACATATATATTTGCATTATTGTAATAAATATTAAAATAACACATATATATATACATAATAATTTTTTTTAAATTATGAAATTATATATATGTATGTATATACCACAATGACAAACTAATATGTTTGTATTATATATATATATTCATAAGCATATTTATAACACTAGTTGTCATAAGACTTACCGCTGGTATGGACTCCGGTACTCTTTCTCTACCCGATCCATTAGTTCAACTACCGTAATCCAAAATTAATATATTGGTCATGAGGTGCCCACTGGACGTGCAATCTTAGAGTCTGTATCATTTTGAGTCCAAATCGCAAGCACCTATAGGGTTTCGGGTGAAATCTAAATGTGTATATGTGTGTATATCTATGTGTATATTAACTAATTAAATTAAATAATTTTTTTATTTAAACACTTCAAGATCATATGCATAACATAATAATTTTTTATTATAAATTTTATTACGTTAAAATATAAATATAAATTGATTGGTTAGTCGAAAAGCAATAAAATATCAATAAAAAAATTTAAAGAAGTATTATTCAAATTTTAAATTTATAAAAATATAGCATGATATTTTTTGGTTTGAAAATTTTTTCCATAATTTTTTGCGGCCAAAATAATTTTTTTATTAATTTTTTTTTGGTTGTATATTATAATAATTTTTAAAAATAGGAAAAATAATTTTTTTTAAATTCTCATTTTCTGGCCAAGATCTTATTTCATGATAAAATAATTTTTAAAAATTTAAAAGTCAATTTTCGAAAAATGTTTTATTTTATATAAATTATTCACATAGTATATTGATTTAAATAATATTAAAAATAGTAAATAATTACTAAAAAAATTTACAGCTACCAAAAGTTATAATTACTATAAACATACACGTATAAAATATATGTCTAATTATTAGCATGAAATGATGTTATAATTAAAAACAAACCATATAAGTATAATTAATGATATATATATATATATGTATGTATGTATGTATGTATTAATAAAATAATACTTATTATAAATAAAATTATTCTACTGGGTATATCTAACCTAGATGTGAAAAAAATTGTTTTTTTATTAACTAAATACATACATATAACCAATCTAGTATATGACAACATCAATACATGCAAGAATCGTCATTTAACTAACAGTATAATAATAATATATATGAATAATAAAAAAATTATCCAGAAATTAAAAACTATATAATATAGTAAAAACATACCTAAAACCAATGCCTTGAGGCACACCTTGTAATAATGAACTCTCTATCCTTTGAAAGCTTTTCGATTTGGCAGACTGCCAATTCTTGAACTGTAGACCTTTGACTATCAAATAACAATTGCTTTTTGAATTGATTTGATTTGGATTCGCTTGATCTTCCAGAGGATGAAATTGGCCAGCAATGGATAGGAATAGTGGAAACCGAAAATACCTATTTTTAATTAGGGTTTGAGGTGTTTAAATAGTGGATGGGAGAAAGAAAATAATGGACCATATCTCATAATAATTCTCACTAATTCTAAGCCCTCTAATTCTAAGACCCATAACCTATTTTACTTGCCCCGTATATCCCTCACTACAGCCAAAATTATCATCCTATCATTTTGGGCCAATATCCCATTTAATCCTAAAGAAATATTATTAATTAAGTATAATTTAAGTGCTTATCGATATCACATATCGATCGACATATTTATAACTATTATAAATATATTCAAAAATATTTATTCCTCAAATCACATTCAAATTTTATAATTAATACTTCATAGATGTTAATTAATTTAGAAAAATTATAAACTAATTAAATAGTTTTATCTAAAGATAGTTCATTATTTCGGTTATGTGACTCGTTAGGTATAAATTTGGTCAGCTATTAACATCTAAATATTTGAATATTAACGTTCACTTGTCACTTAGCAGGTGATGTGATATTTTGGCCAAATTTATTGCTTATTGTATTTCGGTAAAATCCAATTTTCACTTTGTTAAGCGTTAGCCTGCCATGACATTTATTTCAACTATTCTCGTCATCAAAACTATATCAGTTTGGGCTTGTAGATTTTGAGAATTGTCAGAATTCCAATATTGTCCGCATTCGACTCTATAGTCCAAACACAAAATCCATGATCAATACTAATAGTAATTATTAACCGAATTGCTCTGGCCAGAAGCTTTTACATTGAGTTGATTTAAGTTGACTGTGATATTAAACCCACATAACCAAGGAGACAAATCCTCTCTCAAATAGTGTTTCACTTCCAATACTTCCACTCGACCCAACTATAGTCTCTTGATGGAAGTTACGCTATGATTTGACTATAATCAAAGTGGAGCTATCATATAGAAGATCATTCTCAAGTCAAGAGAACTGTGTAAATCAGTCACATTGATATTTTCTGTTTGACCTTAATTAGTTATGTTAACCAACAGAAAATTATCGAGTGAGTCGCTTCATAGTTAACCAATAACTATCAGTACGTAACCCATAGGTGCCCCCCGCATTCATTAGTAATACAATGTCCAATAATTAGAGTGCGTTACATACTCGTTTAATCTCAATGGATACATCAATATCCAATCTTGATGCATCTTGACTAGGAACATATAAACTGGTATATTTATTTTCATTATGATAAATTACTCACGGTTACAACACTTTGTAACTACTATCACAAGACATATCATTTATGAATTTCTTATTAAATATACTTTTAATTAAATTGATTAATTAATGCAACACATTATATCAAGCATATAGTAGAAAGAAAATACCTTTAGTTCGAACAAGCTAACTCGGTGTAAAATAAACTAACATAAGTCAAATAAAGCAAAATAGCAACCAAAACACATCATAAGGATGTGCATGCAACCAATCCTACCATCCTTACATCCATGCCTATGTCAACTAGCTTGCTAAAGCAACAATACAAACAAACAACGACCTAACAAGTAAGCTAACTAAAAGAACTAATTGAAAGAGAGCTCATGATGGAGAAACTCAATTGCCACCTCGAGTTCCCGCATACTTCCCATCCAAAAAATTTCCCCGTCTTACTTGGACCTATTTCGTTTTCTCGTTTTTCTGTTGTATCACATCAAATCCTAAGATATGAATACACCTATGGAGTATTCTAGACTCCCTCTCTACAATCACCTAATAAGCTGATTAGGCTCTACCATAACTGTTAAATCATCAACGTACGTTCGCAGATGGGATGAATAGAAAATGTGTGAACGCCTGCTAACTTTTCGAGAAGCCACTCAACGTGTTGATTCCCTACTCTCTATACAGCAGGAAAAGGCCGAACAACTTATGGCGCTAGCTTTCCCACATAACATATCTCAATAGCAAGTCCTTTACCTACCTGGTCACCCACTGTGAACTCTCTATGCATGTCTATCATATGTAGTTTCCATTTCTTTGCTTATCATTGAAGTGTCTCTAATTATATAATGTTAAAGTATAGTTTAAATTTAAATTGATTGCACTAATGGCATATCTCCATCATCAAACACCTTGTAATGTGCTTTGCCGCTTGCTTCTTTATCCTAGACCAATGGACCCTCTTTGTATCCTTTAACATACTTCACTAAACTCTTCCTTTAAGCCTAAAGGCATAACAACATGATAATGGACGGTGTCCTACTTTTAAGTAGACTAACATATAGGATTCATGGATGAACCTCATACTCCATCACCATTTAATTACAGACATCACAAATGGATAAGGCTGTAATTTTGGTGAATGCAATGTTAATATAATGAAGTTATAGACTAGATTGTGCACTTTTCACTAATTTTTCACTTGCACTGAGCACTAAAAATAAGTTATGCACAAAAGGTCACTATATTGTAAAATTGACTTCATAAAATAGTTATTTTAATCCAAGTGATGTCTAATACCTATCAGTCAATTTTTTTTCAATCACCAAATCTCGTCTTCCTTAAAATCACCTTCATACCTTAGTATGTCCTATTCAAGATATTAACTTCATGCCTTGAAACCATACAACACTAGATACTTTAAAAATAATATTAACTCCACATCCTTGTGTAATCCTACAAACTAACATACGGCTAGAGAAGCTAATGTAGATTGCGGTACTCTAAAAACATTTTACCTTGACAAATATAGTCATCTTCTGTTGATGACTGTCTTTTGAAACCAATCTTTTATTATTTAACCTTTTAGAAAACTTTTTACTTAACTACACTCTCATGATTCTCACGTTTTATATAAGTGCATCTCATCCCTTAACATAAACATATATATTAAATTCAAACAACATTGAATAACATATGTCTCAATAATTCAAAATAATAAATTTAAACATTTTATTTTTTTCTTAAGTATAAATCTTCCCAGTATTGTTAATTATCAAAATATTTTTTCCCTATTATCTCAAAATAGTATATTTTTCTCAAATCGATAATATACTTCAAAATTCATTTGTTTTCAACAAATTACTTTAAATATCTCAAATATCACTGTTTAATCCAAAAATAATAATTTTCATCAAATTTGCTTCAAACCGATAATATTATAATCACTTTACATTAAAATAATAATATTTATTTAAATCATTTTTTCACAACCACTTTATTATTATATAATTCAAAAATAACAACATTCTGCAGTAAATTCCAAAAATCCTTTTTATTGTTATTTATACTAAATATAGTATTAATTTATCCCAAAAATATTCATGGAAAATATCTCATCATTATTATTATTCTTATATAGTCTTCAAAAAAATCATATTAATATTTATTTAAATTCCACCTTACTTGATAAATAATAGTAAATTCTCAATACACCAATAGATTTTTTCCTTATTATTTCAGATTTTTTTTCCAAAATTCATAAATAATACCCTGGTTAATCTAAAGCACAAATCCATAAATCATAAATTTATAACGTTCATTTCTAATAAGTCCTTAGCATACTAGTATGTTTACTATTTTAGCTAGTTCACTATAATCAATTCAAACGTTTTAGGCAGTATAATTCTTTTCTAACTCCAATCAAAATCAATGGAAATATAATGACTTTTCAATTCAATTTATAAATCAATTGAACTCAAATCTTATCCTTTCACAAAACTTATAGTATATTGGAAAATATAAAATTCTCTATCAATTTTAATAAACATTTAGTAAAATCATAACATGTTTTTCCAAATCAAATTCTTTAAATTCCACTTAAATAAATTTTCAAAAGGTTTTACCTTGGACATTTAATATCAAATCATTTCATAGAAAATCGTAAACCAAATTTATTTCAAATAAATCATTTTATGTCTATTCATGAGTCTCCCAATAAAATAAGTAATATAATTTCAATTTCCAAAGCTAATTTCTTTTAAATAATTCTTAAAAATATCCATTCTTAAAAATATTTCACTTCCAAAACTCAATTCTTTACAGCTTTATTGAATTTAATATTAATTACGCAAACTAATATTAGATTTGAAATAGCTTCTATTATTCTATGAAATATTCATGCTTTATATTTACAACATTATTTCATATAGTTTATAAAAGTATAATCACATATGTAATATATATCATTTTTTATTAGCTAATTGCCAAAACATTTAGATAATACATCATGTACACACATAAAAATATCTTTGAAATTCACTTTTGGCTACTAACTATATTCATATTAAATTCAATAATTTCCAAAATTTTTAGATCATTTATTACTGCATGTTTTTAAAAGTTTATATCACAAACCCTTCAGTTTCCATTCAAAAATACATACATATTACAATTGAAAATTTCCACAAGTTTAAAATAATAATTTTAAATTCCTTTTTTCAATTTGGATCCTATCCAAAATTATTTAAATATGACTTAGAAAAATAAACTTATAAAGTGCACCTTTTAAACTCTATAAATTATAAATTTTCACAAAAGTGTAAAGAAAGTGTAGTTTTTTAATTAATTTTAATTTTTTTAAAGTTTCTTTGTCAAAAGTAAATACACATCAGTGTATAAGTGCAACAACATGCATTACACTAAAAAAAATAAAACCTTTAAAAATGGTTATGTAAAATTACTTCTTATTAAAATTTTCCATTTTCAAAACTCACATGAAGGTGTTATTATTTTTCGAAATATTGATTAAACTTCAACTTCTTTATTTTTTTGAGGAATCCCAAATACTAGTATTTCTAAATTTTTAAGGAAAACATTTCAATTAATTTAAATAATTCAACTGAAATAGACCATAACTTACACAAGCCCTGCTACGAGATAAAAAAATGCTTTAGTACCTTTATTATGCCCCATCAACACACGTTATATCTTATGGACTCAAGGGTACTTCTCTTCTTCTTACTCATCCCTAGTCCTATAATTTACTCCACTGCTACTTCACATATCGTAGTAGTTGACTTCCATAAGGGATAATCCAACAACAACCTCTGCGAGTCAAAATAAATGGGTTGTGGTGTAAAAATAATATAATATATATAATAAAATTACAAATACGCTCTCTCATACGCCCTAATTTAGTAGGAATCGCCTGACCTAAGCCACAATATCACATGTAAAAACCCAATAGCTATGATTCCTCGATTCATGCATAAAATTATGCAAACATCGTTTTGAGGTAAAACAAATCATAAAGCGATCTACAATATTCTACATTTTCTAAAACTCACAGCAAAAGGAATAAAATATAATAATCAATCGTACGGTTTCAGACAAATAAAACAACATAATATCAAATAGATTCCAACAACCACATCTCTTTAAACTAATAGCAGAAAAAATATAATGTCTAGGAATAAAACATTAGATAACTAATATAAAACTGTGTGTCTCCATCTTCCATCATGCATTTGAGTAACTACTAGTCCTCTCTATCGGCCTATTAAAATATAACTATAAGGAAAAAAATGATGGAGGGGGTCAAACATATGTCTGGTGACTGAAACACATCATATAAGTGCGTGATAATAATAAGCTAGCAAAACAACACTTATACTCGAAAACCATACCCTAACTTGTGTTACATGCACCCAAAAAGTCAGCTAAACACAATATAGTACTATAGTGACATCATATGCTAAGGTGATTACTAAAATCTATCATATGCCCACATGATTAGGCCAAAAGTCCCAACTTGCATGTCAAAAATGCATGTGACTTGCTACTAGGGAACTATATGTCTCAGTCTGCTATCGTTAGACATCATTAGTCACACCGAAGAACCCATTTTCTCTTAAAAGTGTATTGTGATGCCTATAGTATTGTAACAATCTAATTTTTCAACTCTCGAATATCGACACTAAATATATCCACGGTATTCGTTTGTTGAACAACCAAGAGCCGAAAAGACAGAAAGTTAGGGTAAAATAATAGTAGTAGAATATAACGATAAAGACAGAACACAACATCAGATGATAACATATAGTATCAAAAGAGTAGTACAAAGGGTTACTGAATACAGAAATTTTTAGAGTGACAAAACCTAAATACTATCATCAGCCTAGATAATTATAACCGTCTGTCCTCATAATGTTGACATATACAATACAGTAATATAGCGCAAAATAAGAATACTACGGTAGATAATCATCCTTCTCTTCTCCATAATCTCCAAAGCGTCCAAGGCTTAATCTAGAAATATACATGGAGCTGACTCGAGCATTATAAGAAAATAACACTCGGATCAGTCTAGTAAACCAGTGTAAGAAACTCAAGAAATATGTAACAAATAATAGTAACCATTGGGACCGTACGAATAACCATAATGATTTTTCCCTTAAAGAAACCAACCATTCATTAAGTTTAGTATAGTGATATTAATATCTAGAGTGTAGAATATATGTCATATCAAATAGCTGGAATGGTTACATTGGTTACATCCAATAACATATTAGAGGTTACAATTAAAACTGCCAAAGTACGTTCGCAAAATGGATTTTTCCACGGAGATGCTTCTAGTAAACTGAAGTGGATCTCCATGACAAGGAACAAAAACCACCTTTCCGAGCACCTTATATCTCTAGATAAAATATACCATAAGGTAAGCACAACCGACCTATCGCCAAAACATAGCATGAACTGTATGGAACCAAGTACCAACAATTCCCGCTAGCACCATTTATAAGCATCTCAAGATAATGGAGTTGAGATACCCTCAAAGGTTAGCTAAAGCCGAGATTGTGCATCCCACCCTATGTTTAGCCGTTCCCAATGTCGAAGTCATGTTCAGCATCTCTTACATGAGTCTTCATCACTCGAATAGGTCACAAATCCCCAAATAGATTCCATTATATCTAACAGATCACAAATCACTATATGGATTCAAGCATCTTAAACCAATCTCGAATCTCCACATAGATTCCCATATAAGTCTTCCGATGAATGTTAACTTTTTCCTCTCTCTTGGAATGCTCCTCGAGATAGATAGTTCATACGATAACATCATTTGAAATGTTAACGCTAACCTCTCTTTTGGACTTAACCTTTGGATTGACAGTTCAATTCTATAACATTTCACTTCATAACCACTCCTAAACATAGTACTTGTATACTAGTTTTGAATTGGTATGCAATAAGTAAAACACTTATCGATCCTGGTCTCTACAAAACCAATTCGATGAAAACTAAATTCTGATTCTATCAGACGTAAGCGAAAGCTAGAGACTTTTTGTGCCAATGCTGCTCCTCAGGGGTTCTTATTGGTATGAAATTGCGAAGCCTTTAGATACTTCCAAATTTAATTTTAGGTTAAATTCGATAATCGACGAATCGATTATCTAGTCAAAACAATTGCATATACAAATTAATATTCGTATACTTAACTCATTTCAGACATTCCAACTTAACTATTCCTCATCTAAGAGTGAAGCTAGGTAAGTTAGAGCACTGGATTCATTAAATCCTTATTTAGACATTTCATTCTTGAATCTCACAGATAGATAAGTCTACCTCGTCGGCTTTTAATGTTAAGTATAGTATCAATGATTTCCATAAATAAGTAAATAATCAACACGACTAATACGTTTTCGGCATTCCCGACTTAACTATTCCTCAGCCAAGAGGGAAGCTGGTAGGTTAGAACTATATTCACATGCCTACTCAAACATCAATCTTAACTCTCACATATAGATAAGCCTACTTTGTCGGCTTTTACTATTAAGCATTGTTGATTACCTTTCAAATTAGTAATTAAACAATTAACCATTTGGCCATTAAGAAATTTCTAACCCCTTTCTAAACCTTTTATTTTAATTTTAAAACCCCTTAGAGGTGATATTCATAGGTATAGTAATTTTATTTATAAAACTAGGTATTTGATAAAACACTTTAAAAGATACTATTACATAAGATTTTTATGCTTTAATAAAATAATCAACTAATTTTCTAAAAACTATATACTTAAAAATGATTTTAAAATACTTTAACATACTTATAATAGTTTTAAAACATTTATCCAAAATATTACTTGAAAATAACAAGTTTATAAAATCCTTTAAAACATGGATAAGCAAGTTTTCATTGTAAAAACCTCTTCTTTGAAAATTCACAATTACTTCTTAAAAATTCAAAAATATCTCAACCACTATTTGAATACTCTAATATAGGGTAATAAACATTTGCAAAAAGAATGAAACAAAATACTTAAATTTAAATATTTTTTCAATCTTTTAAGTCCAAAAATCAAGGCTAAACGGGACAGTTTTGCACAAGTGAAGTTTTTACACTTTTCGAAATGTTACTTAACTTTTTACTATCCAAATTTTTTATAGAAGCAAGCATGCATTTAAAACATAATAAATATGATGAGAAACACATGAGGATCTCTCTACTAAGTTACATGGAAATCGCCAAAAACAAGGCAGTTCCAAAGTGCATCCACAAGGACTATCATTATAAGCGCGCTTTCAAATCCAAGTCCAATCTAATCTAAAGTTAAACTACAACCCAAGTACTTTGATTCAAGGTTATTCCATATGTTATAGAAGTCCAATCAAGTCCGTTCAAGTCCATACCTATGGATCACTTATGCCATTACATTCAAAGCAAGAATCAAAACCAATGTTTCAACATATGTCAATCCGATTCAAACAACTTAAACACAATTAAACACAAACATATATGGGTTATATTTGCAATCAAAGTGGTGAGTTAGCTCGCCTTTAAGAAAAAAAACCAAGTCCAAGCAACCCAAGTCCAACCTCACCCTTGCAACCATCTTTCCTTCCTTCCTTTTTAGCTTTCGCTAGCTTTTAACCCCAATACACCCCTAAAATTGCCCATGGCCTCTTAATGTATAGGGAGAATTGTTAGAACTCCAGTTTGATGTTTTAATGATGATTACTATATCTCTATGTAAATCTAGTATATGCAGGTATAGCATTTTACTAAATCAGAGAATCAAGGACAAGAATAAGAAGGATCATCTACATTTCAAGAACTACAAAAATATAGATTGTCAAGTCAAAAGTATGTATTTGGTCGTAGATTTACTTGTAAAATCTTCTTGGTAGTTCATATGCATGCATTTACACACTTGCATAAAAATAGTTTAAAAGTATCACTACTTAATCAACTGAATGTTTTCTCAATCGATTAAGGGCATTCAACTGAGAACACTATCCAATCGACTGAACTTCAGTGTTTTATTGTACCTGTTTATTTTTAAAATTCCCGCATAGTTCAAGATCTTATCTAGTAAATTTACTTTCTATATTTAGTTGCTTGATCAACTCTATAAGGGCATTTTTGAAAAGACATCTTCAAAAATTGTGATTGTTCGAAGCACCTCTGGGAATAGAAATGGTTATAATTGAATGAGCAACTATTTAACAAATCTCTTTGATATCTATATATAGAGATCACTATCAGAATTCATTTCTAACTTCTCTAATTCTATCTTTCTTGATCTCTTCTCTCTTGAGCACTCGTCTATTCTAAAAACAATCAAACATAATTCTACACTCAAGATTCATTTGATTTACTTCCTTAATCACCAAGCATGCATCGTGAATCATCAAGGAGATTATATGGGGATTTGTTCTAGCAATCAAAATCTATGTTAAGATAACACAAGCTTATCTACTCAGAAAACTCCTTTGTATTATCTGTTCCTCTAGGCAAGTGAGGGTAGTTGGTTAATGGAAATTCTGAAGGGAAGCATTGGGACTGGACGTAGGACACGAGGTCCGTACCAGTATAAAATCCTAGTGTGATTACTTTTATTTTCTTTACTTCATTATACTCTTCTTATCAATATTGCTTAGCTCGGACTGCATTAGTGAATATACATATATAAGCCATATTACATAAGTACGGAAATGGGAATATTATTCGTAATAAAGCTAGTTTGGTAGCTTAGGAGTATAATCAAGAAGAAGGAATTTATTATGAGGAGACAGTTTACCCTGTAGCTAGATTAGAGGTTATACGAACTTTACTTACTTTTGCATGTCACCATAACTTCAAGTTATATCAAATGGATGTCTAAAGTGCTTTTCTAAATGGTTTTATTAAGGAAAATGTCTATGTTAAACAACTGCCCTAGTTTACACACGAGAAGTACCCTAATCATGTTTTCAAACTTAAGAAAGCAATGTATGGTCTAAAACAAGCACCATGTGCTTGGTACGATAAACTCAAAGGTCATTTAATAAACTCTAGTTTTTAAATTGGAAAAATAGACTCTACATTGTTTATTAAGAAGGAAGATGATGATATACTTGTCATACAAATCTATATAGACGATATAATATTTGGATCTACAAATGAAAATATATGCAATAATTTTGCAAATATTACGAAAAATGAATTCGAAATATCACACATGGGAGAACTAAACTTCTTATTAGGACTACAAACAAAACAACTAGAACATGGAATCTTTATCTATCAAGAAAAATATTGTAAGGAGTTATTAAAAAGTTTTAAAATGGATAACATGTCAAGTAAACCAACTCCAATGAGCACAAGCTTGCATTTGGACAAAGAAGAGAGCGGTAAAGATTTTGGTCAAAAATTATATCGTAGTATAATAGGATCACTACTATATCTAACTGCCAGTAGACCAGACATTATGATGAGCATTTGTCTATGTGCTTGATTTCAAACATAGCCTAAGGAATCACATCATCGAGCCGTGAAAAGAATTTTGCGTTACTTAGACAACACCAAAGATTACGAGCTCTTTTACCCGAAAGGCAGCTCTTTCGATTTAGTCTCATATAGCGATGTTGATTTTGGACATTGCAAAACAGATAGAAAGAGTACAAGTGGCATATGTCACTTTATCAGTCAATCACTGGTTTCATGGTTTATTAAGAAAAGAAAACTGTGTTTCACTATCGATTTGTGAAGCTAAATATATTTCAGCTGCCTTGGCTTGTGCACAAGTGATATATATGAAACAAACTCTCAAAGATTTTGGAAAAATAACTACAAAATATCCTATATATTGTGATAATAAGAGTTCCATCAACTTGTTGAAAAATTGCATTAATCACTCTAGAACTAAACTTATTAATATTTGTCATAATTTTCTTCAAGATAATGTAAAAAAGCATAATTTCTCTAGGATCCGTTAATACCAAAAATAGAATTACAGATATATTTTCTAAGTCTCCATGTGTATCTACATCTATAAAATTGCACAGAGATCTAGGGATTTGTTCATTAAACAAATTAATATTGTAATATAAGTAAATATGATTATATATAAATATGTTCATGAATTTTCTGTTCAAAATATAATAATACTTCAAAGAAATTTGCCGCTAGTACAATCTTGAAATTCTTCTTTAAAATTAACTTATATATATATTAATTGATTGATAAAAATAATTCTGATAACAAAAATTATAAGAATCTTAAAAATTACAGAGTGTTATTAATTTTCTAAAAGTTTCTTTGGTTTTAAACAAACCTCTCTATTTTTAGTAAGTTTATATTATATTGAATGGTGAAACTTTTACCTTACTAAACAAACATCTCTCAACTTAGTTTATAGCCTCACTATTTAATATGCATGTTTTTTAAGAATATTTACTAATCAAAACTAGCTTAAAATCTTTAATAAACACTACACAATGTCATCTTCGGATAACACTTCTTCTTACATCAACATAACTTCATCTCTCTCTAAGAAGACCAGATGTTCTCCAAAGGGCAAGAAAGTTAGACAATCACTTAAACTTGAAGGAGAAATAATGATTGCAAATGATGTCCGGATAGATGATATTGCACATTATCAAGGAGAATTTATAAGGTTGCAAAAAGAAATATATCGGGAACAATACCGTCAGGGAGGACGTTTGAATATTATTGAGAAAGTTGCATTATGTTTCTTTGGGGAACCTCTGACGAATATAGTATTCGGTCAACTGGAAGCCCTTCAAAATAGCCTAGTTCGTCAATGCAAATATTAGGCCATCAAAATCACCATCCACTCCGATAAAAATATATGAACCGTATCTTGAGAACTCATCAGAGATAAATCCATCCGAAGAAATATCAAGTCCCTCAATGAATTAAGGTTGATTTTAAGCCTTCTTGGATAACTTCTCTATAGTATGTGTGTGTATATATATATATGCAAGTAATTTTTATAAGTCTTTATATATATGTAATATATTATTGTATATGTCTTTTAATATATATATATATATATAGTTTCTCAAACACGGATACACATATAATATAAAGTATTTATTAGTTATAAAATTTTAATAATAAAACAAATTCAAATCTGTAATAAAAAAACCCAGAACATACTTCAGTCGACTAAACAAAATTTCCTAATTAACTAAATCCATATTTTTTTTTATAGAAAATAAGCTTAGTCAACCAAAAATTGATAAACAAGTTGACTAAACTCAAACAAACTCTCTAGATCCAAAAATGACAGTCGACTGAACAACATGGCCAGTCGATTGAACATAGGCTATTTTTTATAAACAATCACTATATTACAATACAACGACCGACTAAATCTACCATTACTCTTCGTTTCCAAAAATAGTCATTCAGTCGAATAAATTGGCCTGTCCATTCGACTGAAGTGGGAGTTTTCTGTTTTTTAAATGAGAAACAATCGTGCCTTTTCCCCAAACTAGCACTTCACTTTTCAAATTTCAAAGCCCTAACTTTTTTCAAACTTCTTTGGCGATTCCATGGCACTAAAAAAAGCTTCCCATTAATAAGCAAAGACACACAGAGGAAATGCTCCTTCTTCATCCTATGGTCCTACTCATCCAATAAATTTCTCAGATGCCCAGATTTTCGAATGGTTAAATTGTAGCAAGGCTGCCTTGAAACATTTTAACGAATTGAATGTAAAGAGACTATTTTAGGAAACATTTTACATGATGTCTAACTTTGAAGTCTTTGGTATTGAGGCAATTGCTGGAGAGCACGATTTCCTCTCCTTAATTGATGCAAAAGAAAACAAGGTGAAAATTTATCCGTGCCTCGTAAAAATGTTTTATGCCGGTCTATATGGTGATTTTTATAAACCAAATGATGACGATGGTGTTTTATGGAGTAAGGTATTAGGAGTAGACCTTGTTTTGATCGTAAGAGATTTGGGGATAATTGTTGGGTGTTCTAATATCGGACACGAATTAGATGATATTGATCACGTTGATTTTGCCTATAATCCAACTGATTATCCGTTTCATCAAGATAAAATGACTAATATTTCCATAAATTTACATCCAAAGCTCGAATCCTAAATAAAATGATAATTCATACTATATTGCCTCGCACAGGAAGTTATGACAAAATGTATGACAATAACTATAAGATATTATATGCCATTTACTCAAATAGAAAGTTGAATTGGGCTAGAATTATTCATGATGAGATTAAAAGCTTTCACGCTCGCTCTCATCACACAGCGTTCTTTGCATCGTATTTGACCATGATTTTTATTCACTTTGGGATAGATGTCGAGAGTATGCAAGACTTCATCCTACCTTAAATATTGGTCAAAAATCAATATCTCTTATGAAGCTTCCGTCTGGAATAGAGCCCCTTCTCCCTTACACTGTTTACCTTGCTCATTTAATTCAAGAGAATATGGATCAATCCTCTTCTCAACTTCAACCGGAAGTTCAACAAACCACATAACATGAAATTGCTACAGAAATTCAATGGGATTTGAATAGTGATGCAGAGCTTACACTAGTACAACCATTCAGGAATATTCCTTCAACTGCGGCTATTCTTAAGAATCATGAAAAAAATTTCAAACAACAACAAAAGTTGATAAAGCATAAAAAAGACATTTGAAAAGACGACGCTCGGATTTCAAGAAAAATTTGGAACAAGCTTATTTATGCTTTCGACTGTCCTCTCCTCATGATTTGGAGCCGAAAAGCTAGATGCTTCTTTTGGTTAGTAAGCTTATTAATTTGAATAACTTGGTGATGGACTTTGCTTTATTAATTGCCTTTTGGTTTTGGATAGTTTGTATTTATGCTTACATTTATGAACTTGTGACCCATCATTGAGTTTGTATTTAGTGAACTCATGGTATGAGTGCTTTAGTAGTGTTTGTGACTTGGTACTTATTGTCTTTGTTATCATGTACTTGTCATCTTTGTCTTATGGTGTTGGTGGTCTAGTGGTGTTTATGACTTGCATTTGTGAACTATGGTATTGTGTTTGTTAGTTTGTGTTGTTTAAACAAACATACTATTCTATTAATGTCTTATATAAACATATGTTTGTGTTCCTTATGTGATTAGATGTGTTTAACATCTCCTATTGTATATGATTATAATCTTATATATTAATATATCTATGTTGTACTTTTATCTATCTCATATAGTTATGCCTTATCTTTATCCCCTACAATTTCTTAATATCTCTATTAATTTCTTGCTTATTTGTTGATGCCAAAATGGGAGAAAATATCAACAAGGGGAGCACGTATTAAGGGAGAGAGATACATATGTATATATTCGATAGTACATATAGTTGTCATCATTAAAAAGGAGGAGAATGTTAGAACCCCAATTTGATGTTTTACTGATGATAACTATATATCAGCGTAAATCTAGTATATGCAGATATAATAAGCTACTAAATCGGAGAAACAAGGAAAATAACAAGAAGGATCATCTTCGTTTCCAAAGACACAAAAATATAGATCATCAAGTCAAAAGTATGTATTTGGTCCTAGATTTGCATGTAAAATCACCTTGGTAGTTCATATGCATAGACACACACACTTGCATATAAATAGTTTAAAATTATCAAAGAGTTTTAAATGTATTTGAAAAGCAAAGTTTATAAAAGAAACATAATTTTCACTACTTGGTCGACTAAGGGCAGTCGACTGAGAACACTACTCAGTCTACTAAACTTCAATGTTTTATTATGCCTGTTTATTTTTAAAATTCCCGCATAATTCAAGTTCTTATTCAGTGGACTGACTTTCTATGCTCAATCGATTGGTCAATTCTATAACAGCTATTTTTGAAAAGACATCTTCAAAAGTTGTGACTGTTCGAAGCACCTCTTCAAATAAAAGCGGCCGTGATTGAATAATTGCAATTATTTAAGGAATCTCTTTTATATCTATATAGAGATCAAAATCAAAGTTTGTTTCTAACTTTTCTAATTCTTTATTTCTTGATCTCTTCTCCCTTGAGCACTTGCCTATTCTAAAAGCATTCAAATATAATTATATACTCAAGAATCATTTGATTTACTTCCATAATCATCAAGCATGCATCATGAATCATTAAGGAGATTATAAGAAGATTTGTACTAGCAGTCAAAATCTGTGTTTAGAGAACACAAGCTTATCTACTCAGAAAACTCTTTTGTATTACATGTTCCTCCAGACAAAGTGACGGTAGTTGGTTAAAGGAAATTCCAAAGGGGAGCTTCAGGGCTAGATGTAGGAAATAGGTCCAAACTAGTATAAAATCTTAGTGTGATTGCTTTTATTTTCTTTACTTCACTATACTCTGCTTATTAATATTGCTTAGTTCAGACTACATTAGTGAATATACATATATAAGCTATATTACATATGATCCATGGGCACTTTCAAGAATGGCTTTGCTTCTTTCAAAACAAACTGGCTAGGAGTTGTTATAATATTATCCCAAGGCCCACTCCAAATTTGAGTTGATTTGGGTGAGTTTTACAATTATTTTCTTTAGAACATCCGAGAAAAAGAAGACATGAAAGTTTGATACTTTTGCTTTGTAAATTTGTGATTATTTAATAAGGGTATGCCTCTCCTTGTATAGGCTCAGGAATGGTGCTCTTAGCCTTGTTCTCGGAATCCTTTCATGTTATGGAAGGCTAATCCCCCATCACTTCTCCTTTAGATCACTCTCTTTAGTCAATTTACACTTATACCCTTAACATGTTAATATCTCTTATCCACTTGGAAGCATCTAGAACCTTCCATTGCTTTATGAAGGGAAGTTTGTTAATTAGTTGCTAATATGTTCATTTTATCATTAGATAAGTGAAAAAGAGTTTGAACAACTTATATCGATCAAAAATCTGTTTACCGATAAACTGGTTTCCGGTCACAATATCGGTTTTTCTTCGAAGAATATATTTTTATAAACAAATTTTTTAAAAAAAGTTTCTTATCGTTATTTATTAATTAAATGATGTCTAAGAAGTTTAAAAAATCATATTTATAACACTTAATTATATCGAAAACGTTTTGATATTCAAAGATGAAGTGTTCAAATTTCCGGGTCGCTACATTTTCCCGACTTAGAACATTTCATCCTCGAAATTCAAACAAGAACGATAATCAAAGAAGATAGAATAAACCAGATATATATAGCGTACTACTAAAACTTATACAAACAAACTGCAAACCAAATGCATACTAAGCGACACCACCTCAAGCGGCGAGTACACTACAAAAGATATATGATACTAAGATAAGAAGGAATCCTTAGTTTATATGTAACTATAGATAGAACTCCTTCAAACTATCCTCCGTCTTCTTGGTACCACCCTGAGCATCCTCCCTCATTGTCACTTCTATCCTTAACAAAGGAACATTCAAATAGCATTCACAAGCACTAACAAGCAAAGCTCATGGTTTGCTCAGGTTCAAAACTCTTCCATCACCCAAGGACGATAAACAACCTACTAAGCATACCTTATGCTCAACAGCCATAGGTCGTTACTTAGACGATTGTTTATGTTACCAGATAACAAATCAACGAGTCATTCCCCAAACTCTTCATATGCCAATAAACATAGTATACAAACATACTAAAACTTGAACGTTGCACATAGACCATCCGTACACAATATCCAATTCGATCACTTGCTCGATCACATATATTTAATTTTAAAACTAGTATAGATCACTTGACCTCTCTAATGCGGACTCTGATATGGTTTCTTGGTTAGAAACCTCTGTTCTTTACACATAGTCATATACTATGATAGAAAAATCGGGATAATATCATGAATCCATATCAAGTGTTCGTCTTCAAGAATCGAGTGAAAATCCTTGTTCGGACTGGTGTAAACCACCTCGAAAACATGTACTCAAATCTTTGATCAAGAACAGTCATGTGAATAAAACAATCAACGTACAACTTACGTATTTATCCTATTCGTTTCTTAACTTCACCAATTCCTCTTTTAATCACATTCTTTTATCCAAATAGTATGTCATTCAATACCAAAATCATTTCATAAAAAATAACTTTAAGTTCATAAAACCTTTATTCAACTTAAGTTCATACTCATATAATGCTCTACTACATCCTAAGAGTATATACCAAAATATCAAATTTGTTTTACTTAACAAATATGTTTAACCATTTAACACTTGTTTTAACTTAGTACAATTTCAAATAAGGTGCTATATAAACTAAGCATTAAATTTTCAAAAAAACACTTAACTACAAGTCATATACTATAATGAACCACTTTTTCGAATAGTTTAAGCGGACAATCAACCACACATGAATCACTCAAAATGAATAGAAAGACAGATAGTTAAGGAAGAAAGAATGGAGAAGAAAGAAAAAAGAAGAGAGAAAACTAACAACATAGGATCTCACAACGGAATGAATAATCTATGATATACAACAAATCCTTACACAAAGAAGGAATAACTGTAATATACATACATCCAATCAGGGTACACTAACCTAATTCAGCCGGAACAGTTATAACAGCCCATCCTTACAATTACTGATAAATATAACCAACAAATAACACAGCAGAACACAAGAAGTACGTAGATACGTCTTGGACCTCCAGCTTGTCTCCTGAGCTCCAATGCATCCAAATAAAATCTGTAATATGGTCGGTCTAACCAAAGCATTATAATAAAATAACACCCGAGTCAATCTCGAAAACTAGTATGGAAAACACACCCAGTTAAACTTTAAAGTTTCAAAAATCTTTTGAAAATAAAGGTATCTCGTAAGACCACGCCGCGCATATACATGGATGGGTTTTTACCTTGCAATAACCAAACCATTTCTTATGAAATTCTGTGATATTACAATAGTGTCTAAGATACAAATACTTATTAATCATAGCCGAAAATTTTACATTAATTAAATTCCAACATAATAGGTATACAACTAAAACCATAAAGGCTCGTATTGAAGAATGGATTCCATAAAATGAATAAAAAACTAGGGCACCGCCCGTCACGGTGCATCTCTAGATAAAATAAGACCAAGGACCTCGGTAGGATTCCCTACCAACATAGGACCGGTTTACCACATGTCTAGTAGTACCGAATATGATCACCCCTCAGTTAATGGGCCTGAAGCATAGAAATGAGAGATAATATCGACTTTATATAGGAATGATCATACCTAACTTGAGAGCGACCCACTTAGCCCTATTGCATCTACCTTTTTAGTCATTCCCGATTGATGAGGCTTGAGGTTGCATTTTACCTTTTATATAGCACTTCCCACTTAGAACGCTAACACTACCCTCTAGGCAACAATGCAATGGCAGCATTCACCAATACAAGTTTATTCTGGGACTGAACGAAATGCTTGAGAGCTCCGTCTTCAATTCCATCATCTTCAAGATGTCTTCACTTCGAAATGCTTGAGTTGGATCGAAGTGGTTTTCAGATAACATATCCAATCCCAATGTCTTTGAAACAACTTTCGATAATTTTGAGTAAATTCAACCCCGGTTCTTTAGGAAATAAATGGCCAAAGATAAGAGCGGAGATTACCTCCTAACCGTCAGTGGACGGATTTCTTTATCATTTGTCCTAGGAGAATGAAACGAGATTTATATGCACAGTAAAACATCATCGGAGATGACTATGCCATATAACTTTCGTGTTTCTCCTAGATATTTCCAAAGTTTTGTTTTGGGTTCAAATTCGATAGTCGGTTATTTAACTATTCAATAAACAAACATTCAAATCAGGGATTTAATCCCATAGGGAAAACCAACATTGGTTGAGCATATAACCAACCACTAGCCTCCTTGATTAATCCTTTCATTAATTAATTTTACCTTGTAATAATTATATTAAGATAGTTTTAAAAGATTCATCCACGAACCCTTATATTTCAGTACTTGAAAAATATCCATATACTTATCTCAACGGTATAAGTACATTCACAAAACAGAGAAAGATTACCTTTTTATACAATTATAAAATCCCTTAATAAATTTCTAAATCCATTTATAAATTATTTCATAAATCTTTAAAAATCATTTGTAAACATCTTCAAACCCTTTCTCAATGCCATTTATAACTCTTCATAAGTCCATAAAACTAATTACAATACTCTTATAAATCAATAAACCTATTTCTATAATTCGTTTATAAATATCTAACCATTTATAAAACTCTCTTTATACATTGCAAATAATTTCACTTTAACTCTTCCAAAACATTTTGATTTTCCTTTTACCAAATTCTAAAACCATTTATAAACTTCTTCTATATATTGTAAATATTATTCCTTGAAGCCTCTAAACCTTTTTATAAAACTTTCCTATAAACCCAAGTCTGTTAATAAAATTCTATTTATAAATCTTAATATAATTATAAATAAATAATGATTATTTACTTCAAAACCACTATTTTATAATAATATTTAAGAATAGTAAACATTTTAAATAAATAATAATTATTATTAACTTCAAAACCACTTAAAAATAGTAATAAATAATTTTCAAGACATTATTAACTAATAATAATAATTAAAATTTACCATTATTATAAATAGTGATAATTAATTTCCAAAACATTATTAATAAACCATTATTATTAATTTCAAGCCATATTTATTTTTAAAATAATTAACTTTCAAAATATTAAAATATTGATAAATAACTTTACAACAACATTAAATATAAATAATTAACCTTTAAAACAATATTTAAATGAAAAATATCTTAATGCAATATAAAGTATAAAAATCTTAAAAATTATTAAATATAAGTAAATAACTTTAAAATAGTATTAAATATAAATAAATATCTTTAAAACTTATTAAATATAAATTAATATCTTTGAAACAATATTAAATATAAATAAATTACTTAGAAAAGGCAGATAAAAGGTTGGAGTAAAATAGAAGTTAAATCCTTTAAAACAAAACCTTTTCGAAACCCAAATTCGGATTTCTAAAAATTATTTCCAATCTCAAAAACCAATTCCAACTCAAATGGTAATTTATGGTATTTTTAAAATGCTAATTTGAGGCCAATAGCTACCTAATGTTTAACCAATATCGATATTGATTTTTCTACCACTACATGGTTTAAGTTGAACATATAACAATGTCATAATCAATAGAGCCAATAATCAGATTTAATGTTCAATTATTCATATAACAAGAATATTATTGAAATTAAAATCAACAATGGTGAGGAATCCTGTTGGATCCCTCCAACCTGTCCTCCTATATCACATACAATATATAATCATATATTATAAGTCATCCGCTACTAGGAGGGTGTATATGTGTGTAAGTTCATCCGCTCCAGGGGCAGGAATAATTCAAACCAACCGACAAAATAGTAGATCATCCAAACATTTAATCAACAATTCTTACGAACTATATAATGTATTGGTTAACCAAAAAGATGAGTTTAATTCAAAACTATTCCAATTGTCGCTGTGGCATTTTGGTTTTGCCTGGATTCGAATGACGTTCGAATTCAACGTAAAATTCAACAAGCTCCATTCGTCACCAAACCAACTCCATCATGTAGTGCTTGACAATATGAACCTAACGCGTCTAACCGCGTTCGATTTGGACCTAATATGCAAAAGTTACTGCGATCATAAGATTAGCGAATTAATAATATAATAATTCACTATTTACATATTTAATTAAACTAATCCACCTTAAACCCTTCTCTTCATTCGTTAATTTCTCCCCTTAACAACACATTAAACCCAACCTATGGCCAACCTTGTCCCCTTCCTCTCTTGCTCCACACCCGATGAAATCACAAACCGACGAATCCAACGACCTTTTCTTTGCGAATTCTACCCTACCATCCCCTCCTTAATCCACTCGGCCCCCGCAAACTCATCGCGACTCCACCCTCGCAACCACTACAGTACACGAACGCACGTGACAAAAGATGGCTGGACCCCCTCCAAAGCCCAGCACTGAAGCCTCTCACCACTATGAATCCAAAAATAAGCTCCAAATCCTACATTGACAACAACAAACCCTTAAATCACTAACCCTAGTCATTTTAACACTCATCAGTCGAGAATCCTCGATAGCAGTCGCACCCTCTCATACCCATCTCAAATTAAAGCCTAGGACAAAACAAGATTTTTAAATTTTGTTTCATGATTTTATGTTGAGTAAAACTCTCGTTTTGAATTTTTTATGTTTTGATTTTACAAAAGGTGAAGCCTCCTTTGTTATACAACATGAATTATAAAGGAGATGAGGGTATGGTAGTACATGGGAGGTATGGTTGTGGATATGAGAGGGTATGGTTTGAATATAGGGTACAGTATTATTTTATTATTATAATATTCTGCCTAAACACACCGAAAAATTCTCGAACTCTAATCGAGACATGTCGTTTAGCGTTCTATACTAAATACTCATAATTTGAACTAAATGGAACTAGTCTCGAGATCTAATTTGATCATATACAGAAGATAGATTTTTAAACCCAATTATATTACATATATTTTTGTAATTGGTTTCTAAGTGTTTCGAGCTCGCATGACCAAACGATACATCCGATCGCCACGGAATTAAAACGAATTATCTCATAGCAGAACAAATAATCTAGAATATACAATAAATATTTATACAATGAAGGAATAACTGTATTATACATACATCCAATCAGAATATACTAACTTAATTCAGCTCGGACAGTTATAACAGCCTGTCCTTACAATTACTAATAAATACAAACAACACAATGGAACACAATATGTACGTAGATACGTCTTGGACCTCTAGCACGTCTCTTGAGCTCCAACGCATCCAAAGCAAATCTGTAATATGCTCGTTCTGACCCAAGCATTATAATAAAATAACATCCGAGTCGTTCTGGAAAACCAACGTGAGAAAGCACACCCAACTGGATTTTAAAGTTTTAAAAACCTTTTGAACATAAAGTATCTCATAAGACCACGCCACAAATAAACCCGGATGGGTTTACCTTACGATAACCAAACCATTTCATATGAAATTCTCTGATATTATAATGGTATCTAAGATAGAAATACTTATTAATCATAGCCGAAATTGTTACGTAAATTAAATTCCAGCATAATAGGTATAAAACTAAAACCATAAAAGCTCGTATTGGAGAATGGATTCCATAAAATGACTGAGCAAGTGAGGTACCACCGTCACTATGCATCTCTAGATAAAAATAACACTGAGAGCCTCGTCAGCATCCGTACCAACATAGGACCGGCCTACCACTTGAATAGTAGTACCGAATATGATCACCTCTTTGTTAATGGGTCCCGAAGCATACAAATGAGAGATAATATCAACTCTGGATAGGAATGATCATATCCAACTTGGGAGCGGCCGACTTAGCCATGCCGCATCTTCCCTGTTTTAGTCATTTCCGGTTGATGAGGCTTGAGGCTACGTTTTAACTTTCATATAGCAACTCCCACTAGGAACGCTAACACTGCCCCTCCAAGCAACAATACAATGGCAATATTCATCAATACAAGTTCGTTCTAGGACTGAAAAAATGCTTGAGAGCTCCGTCTTCAATTCCATCATCTTCAAGATGTCTTCAACGCTTGAGTCGGATCGAAGTGGTTTTCGGATAACATTTCCGATCTCGGTCTCTTAGAACAACTTTCGATAATTTTCGGTATACTCAACCCCAGTTCTTTAGGAAATAAAGAGTCAAAGATAAGAGCGGAGATCACCTCCTAACCATTAGTGGACGAGTTTCCATATAATTTATCCTAGGAGAACAAAACGAGATTTATGCGCACGACACAGTATCATCGGAGATGATTGTGCCATATAACTCACGTGTTTCTCCTAAATATTTCCAAAGTTACGTTTTGGATCCAAATTCAATAGTCGGTTATTTAACTATCAAATAAACAAACATTCAAATCAGGGATTTAATCTCATAGGGAAAATCAACAATTGTTAAGCACATAAGCAACCACTAGCCTCCTTGATTAATCCTTTCATTAAATAATTTCACCTTTTAATAATTGTATTAAGATACTTTTACAAAGATTCATCAACAAATCCTTATATTTCAATATTTGAAAAATATCCATATACTTATCTCGATGGTATACATATATTCACAAAACAGAGAAAGATTCCCTTTTTATATAGTTATAGAATTTCCTAGTAAATTCCTAAACCCATTTATAAATTATTTCATAAATATGTAAAAACCATTTATAAACATCTCTATACCATTTCTCAAATCATTTATAACTCTTTATAAATCCGTAAAACTAATTAAAATACTCCTTTAATAAATATATAAACTTATTTCTAAAATTTGTTTATAAATATCTAACAATTTATAAAACTTTCTTTATAAATTGTAAACAATTTCTCTTTAAGTCTTCCAAAACATTTTGATTTCCCCTTTACCAAATTCTAAAACCATTTATAAACTTCTTCTATACATTGTAAATATTCTTCATTTAAGCCTCCAATCCCTTTTATAAAACTCTTCTTATAAACCCAAGTCTGTTAATAAAATTCTATTTATAAATCGTGAAACATTTATAAATAAATAATGATCATTTACTTCAAAACCACTACTATATAATAATATTTAAGAATAATAAACATTTTAGATAAATAATAATTATTATTAACTTCAAAACCTCTTAAAAATAATAATAAATAATTTTCAAAGCATTATTAAATAACAATAATAATTCAACTTTACCATTATTATAAATAGTAATAATTAATTTCCAAAACATTATTAATAGATCATTATTATTAATTTCAAGCCATATTTATTTTTAAAATCATTAATTTCCAAAATATTAAAATATTGATAAATAACTTTAAAATAATATTAAGTATAAATGAATAACCTTTAAAACAATATTTAAATAATAAAAAATCTTAAAGCAATATAAAGTATAAAAATCTTAAACAATATCAAATATAAATAAATACCTTTATAACAATATTTAATATAAATAAATATCTTTAAAACAACGTGAAATAAAAATAAATCACCTAGAAAAGGTAGATAAAAGGTTGGAGTAAAATAGAAGTTAAATCCTTTAAAACAAAACCTTTTTGAAACCCAAATTCAGATTTTAAAAAATCATTTCCAGTCTTAAAAACCACTTCCAACTCAACTAGTGATTTATAGTATTTTTAAAATGCTAATTTGAGGCCAACAACTACCTAACATTAACCAATATCGATATTGAGTTTTCTACCACTATAGGGTTTAAGTTGAACATATAACAATGTCATAATAAATAGAGCCAATAATCAGGTTTAATATTCAATGATTCATGTAACAGGAATATTATTGAAATTAAAATCAACAATGGCAAGGAATCATGTTGGATCCCTCCAATCTGTCCCCCTGTATCACATACAGTATATAATCATATATTACGGGTCGTTCGCTACTAGGTGGGTGTGTGTGTCTTTATATATATAAGGTCATCTTCTCCACAGGCGGGAATAAATCCAAACCAACTGACAAAATAGTAAACCATCCAAACATTCAATAAACAAATCTTATCAACTATATAACGTATTAGTTAACCAAAAAGGCGAGCTTAACTCACAATTATTCCAATTATCGTCGAGGCTTTCTGGTTCTGCCTAAATTCGAATGACGTTCGAATTCAACATAAAATTCAACAAGCTCCATTCATCGGTAAACCAACTCCATTACATAGTGCTTGATAATACGAACGTAAGACGACTGACCACATTCGATTTGGACCTAATACGTAAAAGTTATTGCGATGATAAGATTAGCGAATTAAATAATATAATAACTCACTAGTTACATATTTAATTAAACTAATCAACCTTAAACCCTTCCCCTTCATTCGTTAATTACTCCCCTTAACAACATAATAAACCATCCTATGGCCACCTTTCTCTCCTTCCTCTCTTGCCCCACACTCGATGAATTCACAAACCGACGAATCAGACGAGCTTCTCTTCGCGAATGCTACTCTACCATCCCCTCCTTAATCCACTCACCTCCCACAAACACATCAACGACTCCACCTCCGCAGCTGTTACAGTACATGAACGCATGCAGCAAAAGATGACCGGACCCCCTCGAAAGCCCAGCACCGAAGCCTCTTTTCACCACGAATCCAAAAACAAGCTCCAAATCCCACATCGACAACTATATATCCTTGAATAACTAACCTTAACCATTATAACACTCACGACATCGGTTGAGAACCTTCGACTAGTAGTCGCACCCTCTCGCACCCATATCAAATCGAAGCCTAGGCCAAAACAAGATTTTTACATTTTGTTTCATGATTTTACGTTGAGTAAATCTCTCGTTTTGAATTTTTGAAGTTTGGATTTTACAAAAGGAGAAGCCTCCTTTGTTATACAGCATGAATTATAAAAAAGATAAAGGTATGGGTAGAACATGGGAGGTATGGCTGTGGATATGAGAGGGTATGGTTTGAAAATAGGTTACACTATTATTTATTATTATAATATTCTACATAAACACACCGAAAAATTCTCAAACTCCAATCGAGACATGCCACCTGGCGTCCATACTAAATAACCAAATTTTGGACTTAATAGAAATAGTCTCAGATCTAATTCGATCATATACAGAAGATAGCTTTTCAAACCCAGTCATATTACATATATTTCTATAATTAGTTTCTAAGCATTTCAAGCTTACACGACCAAAAGATAAATCCGATCGCCATGAAATTCAATGACATACAATAACTCACGATTACGGATACAATGAAACTGGTTTCATTGAAATCCGAGACAGTGCCCCGGAAGGCTATTTTCACATGTTAATTAAAACGAATTATTATAAAACCCAATAAATCACTTTTAAAATAAAAATTAAAAGTTTAGTATTATCATTCTTATTATTCTACATAATTTAAATATGATTTCCAAATCATCTTTATCTACATAGAATCTAAGATTTATTTATTTAAATATTCCGATTATTTTTAATTCACTATTCAATAAATCTCTATATTTCAAATTTAAGCTCTTTGGCTTATAAAAATAATATTTCAATATTTAAAATGAATTAAATATTTCAAATTCAAATAACTAAAATTCTTGGTCGTTACAATAACAACTCGGAAGTCCTCGACTATAAAAAATCACTGCAAATGAAGACTACCAAATAACATATCATTAACTTAATAAAGTTTCAATTTCTTTAAAGAAAAACTATAGAACTAAACACCCAGATTTTATTTAATAATTGAAATAATAATATATACATATGTAAAGACCCAAATACTCGGCCTTCGAAAATCGGCATCCGTACTTCACTTGTACTCAAAATGCCGTAGATTCAAACGTCGAATCTGGTTCTCCGGAGCTTATAACACCATTAAGTATAACAACACAATGGAAGAAAAAGAATATATCAATATATATAACATTGATACGATGACAGATACAAAATATGATACAATATGATACAAAAGAATGATAAAACAGATATCAATATACATCAGAGATATGAACAAGAAATAGCAGCGGAAAGAAAATAGATAACACCAGCAGTGGATAGAATATCTAGAATAGAATGCTCCAATCCATAGCTAGCGGAAAGCAAGGTCAGTCGTCCAAGGACTGACTAGCTCCAGATAATCTACTCAACCTGAATATCTAAAAACCCAACTCTAGACTGTCCGTGTGGAAAATAGTGGGCACCCAGAGTTTAGGAAGGGAACAATAAACTCCAAGTCAGTCGTGGGACTGGTGTGAGCAAACAAAAACACAGTTTATCTTTAAACCAAAGTAAGATTGAATTTCGCAATGCTTTTGGAAAATGAAACTACCATAAGGCCTCTCGCACGCACACACAATGCAAACGCAAGGAGAAGATTTCTCCTTATGATAGTCAAAGATGCTTACTACGCAAAACAAATCATTGGATATTATTACTAGTGCATAGTGCAGAAAACATTTCGAAGGTATAATATTAATCTTAGCCAACATACAACCATTATTATATGCCTACTATAGCTACTATGTTCAATAGCAGGTTACCGCCACATTCCATAGCAGGTTATACAATTGCAATCGTAAAGGTTCGTATTGTTTATTTGGATTTCCAACAAATGGTCAGGCTAAGGAACTTCCTTTCCTACAGCCGAATGGGATCGCCTCTGGCTGGACGTCCCGAGAGACAACTGCTCTCTACCAACACAAGGCCGGGTTACCCCTGTAACTAGGTAACTCACGACTATGCCATCCCCCGGTCCTTTGGGACCTTTATCCGAGGCGCCTCGATAAACACACAATCACACAATAAATGAGATCTGAGTATCCACATAGGTTAAATACCAGGGCTCCATACCTGATACCACCCTTTTCCAGAAGGAAATGACATACCCTAAAGGGCGCGACCCTCATAACCTTGCCGCATATTCCTGTTTCGACCATTTCCGGGGAGTGAGGTCTGACGAAGTCTCGTCCACAAAGCTACGCTTTGGCACAAAGCCATGCTTTGGGTCAACAGATGATCAAAGTAATGATCACAAAGATAAATGATCAAACAAATGATCATATCACAAATGATCAAACAATGATCATCACACAGCAACACTCAGCATCTCACATTACCAAATTGGGAATATATCGTTGATAACCTTCAACTACGTAACCTCTGAGCTCGTACGTCTCAGAGAAGGGTGTTAAGCTAAGAGAATAAATTCTCCGCCACCAACAGAGATGTATTTGAAAGAAATCGGCTTTATATCTCAAAGTGTAATGTCAAACATGTAACCATACAAGTCTGTTCCGGGTTCGAACAGAACCGAAGGCACTTCCAAAGAAGCCCTTGCAAATCCGGGTATTCACAATCCCGATCGGACTTCCCATCACTTAGGGAATCTCTATACCAGGAGCGACCCAGTGCAGAGACAATCGATAGGTTATCATATCGTTTTCAAAAGCACCCGGTCTTCAACATCGGTCTTCAAATGCTATCCATATACGACGTATCACTTATTCGGAATGGGTTATGCGACACAAAGGTCCTCTCCCAGCTAAACCGAATAGTGAGCGTAATATTTAAAAACGTATGGGTAATGGGATTTCAATTAAGTCACAACTTAAACCCAAACTTTCTTTTCAAATGGAAGATTCATTTTAACAACCTTCAATGGTTTAAAACAATCTCCACATTTTAATCTTTTAAACGAAAGATTCATTCATAGATTTTCCAAATTAATTTCCATTTCAATTTGATTAACTCGTTAAATCTTTAAATCAAAGATTTAACTTATAGCTTTCAAAACAATTTCATTTTGAATGGTTTAAACAAATCACCATATTAAATCTGTTAAAAATAAACAGATTCAATTCATAGCTTTCAAAAACAATTCATTCATAACTTGGAAAAAATCATTTTTCAATTCAATCTTGAAATTCCTTTAAATTGGAATTTCATTTCTTATATATATGAAAACTTTTATCATTTGAAAACAAACAGTTTTCATTTCGGAAAATCTGATTCATTTATACGAGTTAAAGTCTTTGGGTTAAATTCAAATTCTTAAAACCATACTTTTAAAATGGTTTAAATTCATACAAACACATTTATATCATCTTTAACCAAAATTTCCAAGCATAGAATTTAATTCCAAATATTGCATTCAAATTTAAATTGAATTATTTAAATTAGAAAACTTACCAAGTTATTCAAAATAACTTTCATCTTAAAAACCCCATTTCAAAAGCTTTAACATTTATCCAAAATCCATTTCCTAAATCAATTGAAGTTAAAAATTTCAATTTCAAAAATATTAAATTTAGATCATTTGTGACTTAACTGATTTCCTCGTGAAATCCATATTTGTGTGTGTAAAAGTGTGGTCCAGGGGTTTAACACAAAAGTGCAACATCATAAATCATCACAGATTATATCAATATCGATAAGCAGTATAATCCACAACGCTTATCTTCATTCACAGTTCCACAGATAAAATAAATTTATCAATCACAAAGATTCATCATTACAATTTGATGTGGGTTTCTGTGACAACCCGAGATTTTGGACATTATTATTTTAATTAAAATACGATTTACGTGACATGCCGGAAATTTAGCAATATTATTTTAACGAGTATTTAATCAGATAAAATGAATATAGACTTATTTTCTCTAAAACAGATATTTATATGTATTTAATGTAAATAAAATGTACCTTGTCAATATATAATATAAGAGTGAAATAAATTATGAATTGGAATATTAAATAATATAATAAATAAGTAAATTATATGTTGGGTAGTTAACCTTTATAAGAAATAAAAATAAGTAGTCTTATTAGGAATAAATAATATCACAAATAAATTTTGAGTAAGTATGAAAACAAATAATAAATAATAAGTTATATATATTGATAGTTTTAACTTAAAAAAAAAAGAGAAATAAAATGAATACAGATTGGAAAGACAAATTAATAGGACGGGTGAAACAAGACAAAGTAAATATGTATATATCTTAGTAAATCAATACAAAATGATACCAAGTAATAAAAACAAACAAAAATAATAAAAGAAAAATAAAGTAAAAATAAAAATTCATTTATATTACAATGAGACAAAGCAAAGGGAAATTTAGTTTAAGTATGAAGACAATATAAATACCTTGAAACAAACAAAGAAAAGAAAACAAAAGTAAAACTAAAATAAACTGTTATAAACAAAACATATAAAACCAAAGAATAAACTTATAAAGCAAGATAAAGAAATAAACGCAAATATTATCAGCCACCACCATCTCAAATATTTGTACAGCCGAAACAATATCACTTTAGCCACCGTTTGAAAACAAATCTGCACAATGAAATAAAGCAAGTAAGAAACAAATAAGTAAAGGAAGACAAGTATGAACAAAGAAGAAAATATATATATGTACAAGCTTCTTCTACAAGCCAAGAAATTAATGCTAGCCACCATAAGAAGAATATCTTTGTACTGCTTAGTACAAAAACAAATAATACCACCCTATAAAATAAAAATATATATATTTATATCACCTGTAAGCTCACCTTTTATATACCAAACTCTTCATTTTCAGTTCGTTCAGCAAACATAAGAAAACAACCATCTTCATTTCTTTTTCAAAGCTTAAACTCAAGTTCAAACAAAAACAAATAAGAACAGAAGTATTTAAGGGCAGATTCAACTGGAGTTTTCTCAATCATCAAAGTATTCTCTGTTCAAAGATTTCCAGGTGAGTAATCGTACCATCTTCGAAATTTAAATCTCGATAATTGGTTCATGAAATCTTATGTTGATGTATATTGTAAACAAAGTTGTTCTGATGATGTTTGCTGATTTCTGGAATCTCTGATATGGGATGTCCTTCAGTATTTTCTAGTCTCTGAGCCAAGAGAAGTAGAGAAGATTTATACTCTTCATTTAAAAGCATTTAAAGCTTTGGATTTGAACTAAATAAGTGTTAAAACTTAAACCCATAACCTGGAAAATTTTGTAAGGGTCGATAGTGAATAAAAATACTGTAAACTCAAAATTTACAGTGAAAACAAAATCAACATGGAAAATTCGAATATCTTAAATTGTTAATTTGATTTTATTTCGTGGATAAACATACAAAGGTATGATTTTTAAAACTAGAATGAAGTTTATTTGGTTTAGTATTCCTGGGCAATTTGAACTTAAATAAAAATCACATTTTTACCCATTACTGATGAACGATCTAATAATAAATGGTGAAACTTGAATTGAAGCAAGGATGGACATCCATGATGTTGGGAAAAATATTGAATAATTTTTCAAATACAAGTCGTGGTCGAACGAGATTGATTAGGGCTTGGGTTCAAGTTTTTGACCTCGTCAGTAATGTGGGGAGTACTACCCCTATTCGTGATCGAGTGCCACGAATCTCGGGTGGATGATTACTTGTCTAGTTGTCGAGGTGTAGGTGAATTCTGGGCGACCCCGGTGATTTTTACGGCGGTGGTGAAGTCGTTCTATCGCGTTTGGTTGAATTTCAGCTTCGAGCTCGAAGCTCGATTTCGATTTCTAGTTTCTGCGGTTGGTTTGAAGGTCGAATTGGTATTTGGTGATGATCGCTGACTTGCGTGGTGATCGCGAGAGGCCGGAGGTGACGGCAGCGGAAGTGCATGTGCACGGTGATCACGGCGTGTCTGCTGTTTTGGGGAAGATGATTTCCCGTGTTTGGTTCGGGTTCTTTCATGAGTTGCTCGAAGCACTTGGATGTTGAACTCAAAGTTAGGGGTGTGTTGGACTCGGAGTAGCTGTTGGGTGAGTTCTCACGTGTAGGAGTGTTACAGGTTTATATGTAAACCTGAAATACTGCAAGCTTTGAATAAATGCAAGTGAATGTTACTCGAGTTTATTTGGTGTTTTACGCGAGTGAATCATTTGGGGTACGAATTAGTGCAGATTAGAAATCCTGCTATGTTTTCAAAATTTAAAACTGAATTTTAAGAGTATAAAGCAAGATTTAAATTATGTTTTAAATCTAATTTTAAATTATGAATTCAAGCCTTAATTTGAATCATAGCTGGAAATGAGTAAGTATTTTAACAAATTTGAATGGTAAAGAAAATTTTAAATGTCTGAATTTAAAAAGGGGAATTTGACTTAAACTTTTGTAAAATTTCTTTTATAAGAAAAATATTATTTATTATTTAAAGGTTTTAAATTTGATTTTAAAACTTGTTTAAGTTAAATAGTAATTTAATGATTTGTTATGCATTTAATTATTAGGGTAATTAAATAGATAAATAATTTATCTAATAAATAAATGAAACGGATAAATACTAAAGTAATTAAAGGTTTTTAACTTAAATTTAAAGATTTTTATTCTGAGAATAATTAACTTGTAATTTAAAAATCATTAATTTAAAAGATTAAATTTTAATTAATGATTAGTAATTAATTAATCAAGTGATGAAGGATTAATTAAGTTACATTTAACACCTAATTAATTAAATAAGTAGGGGTAATTAATGGGCTATTAATGATTAATTAATTTGTAATCAATAATGACCAAATAAGTAATTAATGAATGGCTACTAGTTAATGAAGGTCATTAACTAAGGATTAATTTAAAGATAATCATTTGTGAAGATTGTCAAGTATAATTACTTATGGAAGTAATTAAGGAATTAATACTCATTGTAATTAATTGAGTTTAATTTGATTAGGTGGAGTTAATTAATTCAGTTTAATTAATTTAGAATAATTATTTAGTGATTTGTGAAGTATAATTACTTTATGTAATTAATGAAGGTGATCAATCTTGATTATTAATGATTGAATTATGATGAGTACTTTGAATTGGTGGATATCTCTATTTTGAATTGATTTGTGATATAATATGTTGGATTAAACTGTGATAATATGGTTTGTCTATCTATGACAAAATGGCAATGTAAATATGTAATTCTGATTATAAATGGAATCATTTAACTTAAACAACTTGTTTAAGATTATATTAAATTCAAGAGTTCGGGGTCGGGTATTAGTAAATGCCGAAAACACTTCGATTAAAATCTTCTATAATTCTTTATAGATTGAAACGTGAAATCAATTGACTGAATGGAATGATTTAAGTAAATTGGACCATTTACCCTAAGTTTTCATACTTAGAAATTGATGTGTAAAATAAGTGATGTCTATAACAAATTGTGAATTTGTAATTTGATAAGAGTTACCCGGGTCCCCTTTTAAATTTGGACTTGGTATTTCAAATTTTATGGATTTACTCACGCTGGTTTCCAGCCTGACCCGGGTGTTACTCTGATGTAATGCTCGGGTCAGACCGAGTATTACAGATTTTCAGGTGAGGACGTTCTGGAGCTCAGGAGACGAGCTGGATGGCAGGAACGTATGGAGTGTTTCCGCTGTGATATATTTCTGTTTATCTGGGATATGTTGATTTGTGTATATACCCAGTGATTGTGTATATGTGTAACCCTGATGTATAAAATGTAATTGACAGATACAATATTCTTTTTGTAAACTGTTATTTATTTGATATTATATTTTGATCCGCTGCGAATGTGAGTACCTATGGTGTGTTTCTGTTTCTTCTTCTTCTATCTCTTTCTTCTTTTCCTAACTATCTGGAATTTTCGGGATCGAAAATTCAGGGTCGTTACAGTTGGTATCAGAGCAAAGGTTAAGCGAAAACCTTGGCTCTGGTGGGGGATACTCATTAAGTATAGGGTCGATGGTACCCTAGAATGAGTTGAGTTTGTATATATATGAGAGCGTACTTGTTATTTTCATATATAAAGATTTTAAATGATTTTATATAAGAATATATTTTGATATATAAAGCATTATTTCTTACTAATAAATGTTAAGGTAATTGGTTGTTAAAGTATTGAAATTAAATTAAGAAATAATATAATACAACCAAACTGAAATCTTGTATTGAAATTAAATTAAGTAAGAATAGAAGTACAACTAAATTAAAATTCAATGAAAATAAGTTTGAGATGTAATGTGAAACCCAAAGAGAAGTAAGTTTTTAATTTGAATGGAAGGATTTTTAATCTGAAGTTTAAAAATTGAATGGGAAATTCAAATTGTGTAAAGTTGATTGGATTAAGTAAATTGAATTTAACTTTGGAGAAGTTAAATAAGTCAACAAGCAACCTGAAATGGAAATTTCAGGATGAAATTAAGATTTAACTTGGGAAGTTAAATGGTTAATTTGAATTGAGAGTTGTGTAGTCTCAAAATGGGTTTGAAGTCTGGAAATTGTATATGGATGGATGTTTAAAGTAAATTGAATAGTATCATCCTATTGTTATTAAAAATCTTTATTTTGTGAATTGGATTTGTTTAAATGAATGAAGAAGTGAAGCGTGGTAATATATCCAGTATTGAAATAAAATGGAAATTTAATTTAATTTGGATTAAGGATATGAGATCACTTTGAACTGAAATGTTAATAATTGAATTTAAAAATTAAAATTGTTTAAGAACTGGCTTCAAACTAGAAGATAAAATTGAGTAACAAAATAAATTTTTAAAATAAAATTGTATTGAACTCTTATTTGAACTTTGAAATATATAAGTAAAAGATAATTTAAAATGGAATTTTAAGGATTGGACTAAGAGATTAAATTGTTTCAAAACTTTAAATAAAAGTTAATTTGATTTAAAAGGTTAAACCAACCTTTGAGAATTTAACTCGAATTTATATAGTTCGAGATAGTTTAAAATTGAGATCGTAATTGAATTAGATTTAAATTAATTGGATTCATGATGGAAGATGTAAAAGTTTAGAAATTTAAATGAAAATTGGAATAAATTGAAATGATTTGATATTTAAGTGGGTTCAATTTATATTAGTCCAAATGGATCGGAATAATTTGGAATTGGGATTGAAGTTGAATTAGTTTAAAATCAAATGGAATTTGATTTGAAATTGGAAAGAAATTAAGAATTAATTCAACTTGAAGTGGAAATTTAAATTGAATTGATGAGAATGAAGATTGGGAATTGAACAGTTTTGACTCTGGACTATTTTCGGTACAAATTGTTTTAATATAAACTTATTTTTCCAAGCTATTAAATATATGCAACCTTTCCTTCTTAAAAAGCCAAATTATTTTATCCTTGTTTTACAACTATTATTGGAGTTATTAAACCATTTTTCAACTGTTTTCTAAACTAATTACTATTTTTCAACTGTTTTATAAATTAGTTACTATTTTACGACTATTTTGCAATTATCTAAAATCTCTGAAACTATTTAACTATTTTACAGCTATTTGGCAAACGATTAATTATTTTTCAACTACTTATCTATGTTTAAATTTTCAAAGCTATTTTCTAAATATAAACCGGTCGGAGTTCAAACTGTTATTGGTTAAATACTCAATTGAGATAAGGATTGAGGTGATAATTCAAATGGGATTGAAGCAATTGTGAATAAGTGAATGGAAATTAAAGGAAGTGTGAATAGAAAGGGAAATTTGATTTAGTTAATAATCAATGAAGATGAATACGTAGGATGTGCGTATATTATTCTATTCGCATAATGGTTTGATCCAGATTCGAGCACAGAACTTCGAGATAGTATTATCGATCCGAGTTGGGATTTTTTGCTCGATTTTCGACGGCGAACCTGGATATGGATTTTTGATTGGTTCTGGATATTCTCTATCATAGTTGTGACTATGCAAGGAGAATGACGATTTCTGATCGAGAAACCAGATCTGAGTCCGCACTAGGAAGTCGGGTGGACGATACTAGTTCGGAAGTGAAATTGTGTGATCGAGTGAGCGATCAGATTGATATTGCGTACGAATGATATGTGGACATCGTACGGATTTGAATGAAATTGATATCGAAAATTTGAATAAGAAATGTGAAATGGTTATTTTAAAATAAAAAGAATATTTTGAGAAATATACTATGAAAAAGGGTGGAAATTTAATATGATAATGGTTGATAAAAAGTTACCAGATGATTTTTGTAATGAAAAATATCTTTTGTGAATACATGATGAACTTAAATAAAATAAATTTGATATTTCTATGGTAAGAATTAACTTTATGGAAATAAGTGGAAATTAAATATCTTTTCTGATTAAAATTTACTTTATAATAAAGGTAAGTAATTTGGCAAGTGTAAATTTAAAATTTAATGTTTGACTTGAAAGGAAAAGAAGATTTAAATTATATATCTTTGTTAAATAAGATAAAAACTACCTTTGTTGAATCTATAGCCAGAAGAAAAGATTTTTGAAAAGATTTGGAGTATAAACGTAAATTTATACAAGTATAAGTTTGATTTAAAATTTTTCAAGATTAGTATATATATTTATATAAAAAAAAAGGGCTTTGTAAAATGATTTTGAAAAAAAAAATGATTTTTGAGGAGGGGTTTTGAGAACCTATGGATTTGGAAAAAAGCTTTGGTTTTTGGGGAAAATCAATATTGCGATTTGGAAAAGCCTATTTTGAAATTTATCGATTTTGGAAATCGATTTGTGTAAAGGAGCCTTGTGTGAAATTCATACTAGGTGTATGATTTGGAAAATACTATATGTGTATAGTATAAAGTGTTTTTGAGATTGGCTCTGGGGAAAAAGGCGCTCCCTTGGAATGAACTTCTCAGGAGTGCCACTGGGTGGCACTGCCTTGAGCCTCTAAGAGGGAGGTTCTAAAGTTGATCCTGTGAGGAGTCCGGACAAACTAGTTCCTGGGGATTATTGGGTAGCGAAAGTCGATGGCGTTGATGCCTACAGGGGCATTTGGGTTATGCTGTGACGACAGTGTAACTCGATGTCGCTGCGATCTACTGTGTGGAGACCATAGCGTAAATCGTGTGGAGGATGAGTGCCAACAGTCTACACTTGGTTTTGCCGAGATGGCAACGCAACATCGGTAGGCTGCGGTCTATGGTCAAGTGGAGGAGTTTCATTCTTTGGCAGCGAAATTCGGTGGCGCTGATGCCTACAGTTATATGGGTCTTGCTGTGATAGCAACGTATAGCCCGGGTATAACTGCGATCTGTAGCGGGTTCCATGGCGTAATTGAGGGGCGTGGATGCCTACAGTTATCTGTGAATTTTGCCGGGATGGCAACGTAACCATCGGGTTAACTGTGACCATGGATGGGGGTGATGATTTCCAGAGCATTTTCACTAAAGATATTTCCTCTATTTTCAAAAACTGTTCTCTATATTTTCAATAAAATTATTTTCAAAATATTTTCACTGGATGTTGAAAACGGGTCTGCTAAGCACTTATAGATTTTCAGTCGTATGCCTGATCAACGTATAACCGAATTTCTGTAAGGACAAGGATGGACTTGTCGAAACATCGAGTTATAAAAGTATTTTTATAAAAATATTTAAGTAATATTATATAGATTTTAAAAGTGATTTAAAAAAAATATTTAAAGAATATTTATCTGATTGTAAATATTTTCATAAATTCTGGCTTCGTTCCTTTTCGAGGACGAAAAGTTTTAAGGGGGAAGGAATGTGACAACCCGAGATTTTGGACATTATTATTTTAATTAAAATACGATTTACGTGACATGTCGGAAATTTAGCAATATTATTTTAACGAGTATTTAATCAGATAAAATGAATATAGACTTATTTTCTCTAAAACAGATATTTATATGTATTTAATGTAAATAAAATGTACCTTGTCAATATATAATATAAGAGTGAAATAAATTATGAATTGGAATATTAAATAATATAATAAATAAGTAAATTATATGTTGGGTAGTTAACCTTTATAAGAAATAAAAATAAGTAGTCTTATTAGGAATAAATAATATCACAAATAAAATTTGAGTAAGTATGAAAACAAATAATAAATAATAAGTTATATATATTGATAGTTTTAACTTTAAAAAAAAAAGAGAAATAAAATGAATACAGATTGGAAAGACAAATTAATAGGACGGGTGAAACAAGACAAAGTAAATATGTATATATCTTAGTAAATCAATACAAAATGATACCAAGTAATAAAAACAAACAAAAATAATAAAAGAAAAATAAAGTAAAAATAAAAATTCATTTATATTACAATGAGACAAAGCAAAGGGAAATTTAGTTTAAGTATGAAGACAATATAAATACCTTGAAACAAACAAAGAAAAGAAAACAAAAGTAAAACTAAAATAAACTGTTATAAACAAAACATATAAAACCAAAGAATAAACTTATAAAGCAAGATAAAGAAATAAACGCAAATATTATCAGCCACCACCATCTCAAATATTTGTACAGCCGAAACAATATCACTTTAGCCACCGTTTGAAAACAAATCTGCACAATGAAATAAAGCAAGTAAGAAACAAATAAGTAAAGGAAGACAAGTATGAACAAAGAAGAAAATATATATATGTAAAAGCTTCTTCTACAAGCCAAGAAATTAATGCTAGCCACCATAAGAAGAATATCTTTGTACTGCTTAGTACAAAAACAAATAATACCACCCTATAAAATAAAAATATATATATTTATATCACCTGTAAGCTCACCTTTTATATACCAAACTCTTCATTTTCAGTTCGTTCAGCAAACATAAGAAAACAACCATCTTCATTTCTTTTTCAAAGCTTAAACTCAAGTTCAAACAAAAACAAATAAGAACAGAAGTATTTAAGGGCAGATTCAACTGGAGTTTTCTCAATCATCAAAGTATTCTCTGTTCAAAGATTTCCAGGTGAGTAATCGTACCATCTTCGAAATTTAAATCTCGATAATTGGTTCATGAAATCTTATGTTGATGTATATTGTAAACAAAGTTGTTCTGATGATGTTTGCTGATTTCTGGAATCTCTGATATGGGATGTCCTTCAGTATTTTCTAGTCTCTGAGCCAAGAGAAGTAGAGAAGATTTATACTCTTCATTTAAAAGCATTTAAAGCTTTGGATTTGAACTAAATAAGTGTTAAAACTTAAACCCATAACCTGGAAAATTTTGTAAGGGTCGATAGTGAATAAAAATACTGTAAACTCAAAATTTACAGTGAAAACAAAATCAACATGGAAAATTCGAATATCTTAAATTGTTAATTTGATTTTATTTCGTGGATAAACATACAAAGGTATGATTTTTAAAACTAGAATGAAGTTTATTTGGTTTAGTATTCCTGGGCAATTTGAACTTAAATAAAAATCACATTTTTACCCATTACTGATGAACGATCTAATAATAAATGGTGAAACTTGAATTGAAGCAAGGATGGACATCCATGATGTTGGGAAAAATATTGAATAATTTTTCAAATACAAGTCGTGGTCGAACGAGATTGATTAGGGCTTGGGTTCAAGTTTTTGACCTCGTCAGTAATGTGGGGAGTACTACCCCTATTCGTGATCGAGTGCCACGAATCTCGGGTGGATGATTACTTGTCTAGTTGTCGAGGTGTAGGTGAATTCTGGGCGACCCCGGTGATTTTTACGGCGGTGGTGAAGTCGTTCTATCGCGTTTGGTTGAATTTCAGCTTCGAGCTCGAAGCTCGATTTCGATTTCTAGTTTCTGCGGTTGGTTTGAAGGTCGAATTGGTATTTGGTGATGATCGCTGACTTGCGTGGTGATCGCGAGAGGCCGGAGGTGACGGCAGCGGAAGTGCATGTGCACGGTGATCACGGCGTGTCTGCTGTTTTGGGGAAGATGATTTCCCGTGTTTGGTTCGGGTTCTTTCATGAGTTGCTCGAAGCACTTGGATGTTGAACTCAAAGTTAGGGGTGTGTTGGACTCGGAGTAGCTGTTGGGTGAGTTCTCACGTGTAGGAGTGTTACAGGTTTATATGTAAACCTGAAATACTGCAAGCTTTGAATAAATGCAAGTGAATGTTACTCGAGTTTATTTGGTGTTTTACGCGAGTGAATCATTTGGGGTACGAATTAGTGCAGATTAGAAATCCTGCTATGTTTTCAAAATTTAAAACTGAATTTTAAGAGTATAAAGCAAGATTTAAATTATGTTTTAAATCTAATTTTAAATTATGAATTCAAGCCTTAATTTGAATCATAGCTGGAAATGAGTAAGTATTTTAACAAATTTGAATGGTAAAGAAAATTTTAAATGTCTGAATTTAAAAAGGGGAATTTGACTTAAACTTTTGTAAAATTTCTTTTATAAGAAAAATATTATTTATTATTTAAAGGTTTTAAATTTGATTTTAAAACTTGTTTAAGTTAAATAGTAATTTAATGATTTGTTATGCATTTAATTATTAGGGTAATTAAATAGATAAATAATTTATCTAATAAATAAATGAAACGGATAAATACTAAAGTAATTAAAGGTTTTTAACTTAAATTTAAAGATTTTTATTCTGAGAATAATTAACTTGTAATTTAAAAATCATTAATTTAAAAGATTAAATTTTAATTAATGATTAGTAATTAATTAATCAAGTGATGAAGGATTAATTAAGTTACATTTAACACCTAATTAATTAAATAAGTAGGGGTAATTAATGGGCTATTAATGATTAATTAATTTGTAATCAATAATGACCAAATAAGTAATTAATGAATGGCTACTAGTTAATGAAGGTCATTAACTAAGGATTAATTTAAAGATAATCATTTGTGAAGATTGTCAAGTATAATTACTTATGGAAGTAATTAAGGAATTAATACTCATTGTAATTAATTGAGTTTAATTTGATTAGGTGGAGTTAATTAATTCAGTTTAATTAATTTAGAATAATTATTTAGTGATTTGTGAAGTATAATTACTTTATGTAATTAATGAAGGTGATCAATCTTGATTATTAATGATTGAATTATGATGAGTACTTTGAATTGGTGGATATCTCTATTTTGAATTGATTTGTGATATAATATGTTGGATTAAACTGTGATAATATGGTTTGTCTATCTATGACAAAATGGCAATGTAAATATGTAATTCTGATTATAAATGGAATCATTTAACTTAAACAACTTGTTTAAGATTATATTAAATTCAAGAGTTCGGGGTCGGGTATTAGTAAATGCCGAAAACACTTCGATTAAAATCTTCTATAATTCTTTATAGATTGAAACGTGAAATCAATTGACTGAATGGAATGATTTAAGTAAATTGGACCATTTACCCTAAGTTTTCATACTTAGAAATTGATGTGTAAAATAAGTGATGTCTATAACAAATTGTGAATTTGTAATTTGATAAGAGTTACCCGGGTCCCCTTTTAAATTTGGACTTGGTATTTCAAATTTTATGGATTTACTCACGCTGGTTTCCAGCCTGACCCGGGTGTTACTCTGATGTAATGCTCGGGTCAGACCGAGTATTACAGATTTTCAGGTGAGGACGTTCTGGAGCTCAGGAGACGAGCTGGATGGCAGGAACGTATGGAGTGTTTCCGCTGTGATATATTTCTGTTTATCTGGGATATGTTGATTTGTGTATATACCCAGTGATTGTGTATATGTGTAACCCTGATGTATAAAATGTAATTGACAGATACAATATTCTTTTTGTAAACTGTTATTTATTTGATATTATATTTTGATCCGCTGCGAATGTGAGTACCTATGGTGTGTTTCTGTTTCTTCTTCTTCTATCTCTTTCTTCTTTTCCTAACTATCTAGAATTTTCGGGATCGAAAATTCAGGGTCGTTACAGTTTCGGATAACCAACTAGAATTCGACTCCCTGTCGCATCAAAGTTTAAATGCCGTTTTACGGGCAACAGGGTTTTCATATCAATACAGAACAAATCACAATTACAGAACAGTACATGACAATCTACATCACACAGTATCACAAACAGAACAGAAATATCAATATGGTGCACAGCAATAGTTAATTATTTTCCAATGTGGTTTAAATAAATTAACTACACGATTATTTGTAGTGATGTTTAAAATAAATGATTAAAATTTGGAAAAATAAATAAAATCTTGATTTACTCGATTTATTGTTTATAAATCAATTTAATTTCTGTTTTTAATTTAATCATTTAATTAAAGGGTTAATTAAATTTTAAAACGTTGTTAAATAATTCAAACTTATAGTAAGTTTTCCACTCAACATAATTTAACATTGGTTAACTTATAAATATATAAATTAACTTAACTCAGAACTTTGAAATTTTAGTCGAGCCTACCCAATATAAAGCAACCCGAGTAAACCATTCTTTTTCCCCGAGCCAACCCGCGTTCTTCTCGTCCTCTCCCCGAGATCCTTCTCTCTTCCCCTCGTACCTGCTCTTCTTCTTTCTTTAATTTTTCTTTAAACTTAATTTTTTTTTCTATCTTTTAAAACCTGTTACATTCTTAATAATTCGAGCCTAGTACAAATACTCAAACCCAATCCATGTTTCCACTGCATCACTCACGAGCATTCACGAGAACGATTCCAAAACTCTCAGCATCTTCTTCTCCAAACTTACAAACTGACACAGTTGCACCATCGTGCACGTGCACATCATCGCGGCGCCAATTCCGACCGACATCGACGCTCTCGACCCATCGAGTATCCCCTCCGCAACAATTCCCATCACTCCGGTGGCACTCAATCGCCTGAACTGGCCGTGGTGATCGATATTCCATGTATAGTGAAAATTAGGTTTAAAAACTTCAACCCATCACCGCCGCTTCCATGGTCATCGGCTGACCATCATTGCAATTTTCCTATGACTACCCTAGACCCCTCCGTCTCCACGAGGCAACTCGGCTCCCCTAGATCATCACAACACCGAAAATCGATCGAAATACCCACTCCGATCAACTTCGAACTGCTACCAAACCACCCCACTAAAAATTATAAAACCCACCTTAAAATTCATCGTTTCCAGTATGGATTCTAGTTAGATACCTGAATCAATGATCGGTGAAGTTCGAAATTTGGTTAATTCTAAGTTTGTTTAGAATTTTGGGTTTTCAGAGAAATTTTTTAAATTGTTTTAATCTTAACTGAATTTTTAAACTTAGTTTATAATGATACAAACATATTTTGTTTAAATCTTAAGTTCAATCATCAATCAGAAAAAGAGTAAAGGATTTTTTGAATCAAACAGTTTGAGTTTGAACTGAGAACAGGTATGTTTTAAACCAACAGCCTGTAATACTACACATCCTACAAGCATAGACAGAGGATCCAATATATATATAGATATATACACATACTATTCCCAGGCATATACACAACAGATTCATCCCTTAAAGTAAAAATAAAAAAGTTACTCATGAGCAAAAACAGAGAATAGGGGATAAGTTCCTTGTTTCCAGGTTTGAGAAAATTACTAGCCTGACTTTTGATCTTGAGGGATATTTGAATTCTTGTAAGATAATGATGCTTCTCTTTTATTTTCTCAGGTTTGTAAAGTTATGATTTTGAACGAACTGAAGTCAAAAGGTTGAGGTATAAAAGAGAACTAAACCATGCTTTTAACAAGTCTGATGTGATCTTGTACATGCAGAAGAGTAAGTGGCATTTAATGCCTCATGCTTGTTTTATAAACTAACATATTTATTTACTTGCCTTGCATTACTTTACTCGGCTGATAGTATTGTTTGTGCAAAGTAGTGATGGGGTATTAAAAGCATGTCCATTATGTCTCATGTGTACCTACTTATTTATTTTGTTTTGTTTCTATACTTTGTTTTATTCTTGCTGCCTTGTATTTTGAAATACAAGTAACTTCTATTTAAATTTTATTTTACTTCTATTATTATTTTTGTTTCATTTATTCCAATTGTTCTATTTTTATACTAGTTTATAAATATGTAACTAAGATTTAAATTGGTATAAAACTATATATATATAATTTATTTATTAATATAGATGAATCTCCATATTTTATTTTATTGTTAAATTTTTCCAAATTTATTTACTTTATGGTTAAATTATATATATATATTCTGGTTGAATCGGGGAAACTCGCTTCAATTTAAAATAAATTTTTATTCAAAAATTCATTTAATTATTAATCTAGATTTAATTAAAATCTGGGGTCGTTACAGACTTCCCCCATAAAAGAATTTCGTCCTCGAAATTACCAAGGAGACAAAAAGATAGATGAAGAACATTTCATCAAATCGAATGAATATCTATTCTGCATTTGGCTTACCAAATCAGAATATCAAGAACAGATACAAAAACGAATCTGTTTAAAACTTCACAAGATACTCAGGTCATCCAGATCTACGAAATATGCAGTGGTATTTGCTAATTTGAAAGGATGATTAACCATTCGTAGAACATATCCGGACCCAAAGAATAGATAGATATATGGATACAATTTCAGAATTTTAGTTTAAAACTAAAGTATACCTATCAACCATAACAATTAAAGCAAACAATTCATCCAACAAACAATTTTGGCCTATTTGGAGTTTATGTCCCTTATTAATATATCGAATCTCTTTCCTGGATTTACCAGAAACTATCGAAGGATTGAGAAAATATATTGAACAAAAGAGATTGGTAGAGAAAAGATTGTTTCCTTCTTGTTACAGAGTATTGACCATTTCATAGTGGTATCCCCCTGTCCCCTATCTCATCCTCTTCTTACACTCATACTTACTATTAGTGGATAGCAAGAGAATTTATTGAGGCATACAGACGAATATCTGAGGAATTACTCATTCTAGGGTATACTTCACCCTATCTCTAAAGAGCTACTTAATGTGTTATACTCCTGAGCTAAAGTTTAACCCTCAGCTCTGATACCACGTTGTAAAGACCCAAAAACACGGCCTTCGAAAATCGGCATCCGTACTTCACTTGTACTCAAAATGCCGTAGATTCAAACGCCGAATCTGGTTCTCCGGAGCTTATAACACCATTAAGTATAACAACACAGCGGAAGAAAAAGAATATATCAATATATATAACATTGATACGATGATAGATACAAAATCTGATACAATATGATACAACAGATTGATACAACAGATATCAATATACATCAGAGATATGATACAAGAAATAGCAACGGAAAGAAAATAGATAACACCAGCAGTGGATAGAATATCTCCAATAGAATGCTCCAATCCATAGCTAGCGGAAAGCAAGGTCAGTCGTCCAAGGACTGACTAGCTCCAAATAATCTACTCAACCTGAATATCTGAAAAACCCAACTCTAGACTGCCCGTGTGGAAAATAGTGGGCACCCAGAGTTTAGGAAGGGAACAATAAACTCCGAGTCAGTCGTGGGACTGGTGTGAGCAAACAAAAACACAGTTTATCTTTAAACCAAAGTAAGATTGAATTTCGCAATGCTTTTGGAAAATGAAACTACCATAAGGCCTCCCGCACACACACACAATGCAAACGCAAGGAGGAGATTTCTCCTTATGATAGTCAAAGATGCTTACTACGCAAAACAAATCATTGGATATTATTACTAGTGCATAGTGCAGAAAACATTTCGAAGGTATAATATTAATCTTAGCCAACATACAACCATTATTATATGTCTACTATAGCTACTATGTTCAATAGCAGGTTACCGCCACATTCCATAGCAGGTTATACAATTGCAATCGTAAAGGTTCGTATTGTTTCTTTGGATTTCCAACAAATGGTCAGGCTAAGGAACTTCCTTTCCTACAGCCGAATGGGATCGCCTCTGGCTGGACGTCCCGAGAGACAACTGCTCTCTACCAACACAAGGCCGGGTTACCCCTGTAACTAGGTAACTCACGACTATGCCATCCCCCGGTCCTTTGGGACCTTTATCCGAGGCGCCTCGATAAACACACAATCACACAATAAATGAGATCTGAGTATCCACATAGGTTAAATACCAGGGCTCCATACCTGATACCACCCTTTTCCAGAAGGAAATGACATACCCTAAAGGGCGCGACCCTCATAACCTTGCCACATATTCCTGTTTCGACCATTTCCGGGGAGTGAGGTCTAACGAAGTCTCGTCCACAAAGCTACGCTTTGGCACAAAGCCATGCTTTGGGTCAACAGATGATCAAAGTAATGATCACAAAGATAAATGATCAAACAAATGATCATATCACAAATGATCAAACAATGATCATCACACAGCAACACTCAGCATCTCACATTACCAAATTGGGAATATATCGCTGATAACCTTCAACTACGTAACCTCTGAGCTCGTACGTCTCAGAGAAGGGTGTTAATCTAAGAGAATAAATTCTACGCCACCAACAGAGATGTATTTGAAAGAAATTGGCTTTATATCTCAAAGTGTAATGTCAAACATGTAACCATACAAGTCTGTTCCGGGTTCGAACAGAACCGAAGGCACTTCCAAAGAAGCCCTTGCAAATTCGGGTATTCACAATCCCGATCGAACTTCCCATCACTTAGGGAATCTCTATACCAGGAGCGACCCAGTGCAGAGACAATCGATAGGTTATCATATCGTTTTCAAAAGCACCCGGTCTTCAACACCGGTCTTCAAATGCTATCCATATACGACGTATCACTTATTCGGAATGGGTTATGCGACACAAAGGTCCTCTCCCAGCTAAACCGAATAGTGAGCGTAATATTTAAAAACGTATGGGTAATGGGATTTCAATTAAGTCACAACTTAAACCCAAACTTTCTTTTCAAATGGTTTAACAAATTACCATTTCAAATCTTTAAACAAAAAGATTCATTTTAACAACCTTCAATGGTTTAAAACAATCTCCACATTTTAATCTTTTAAACAAAAGATTCATTCATAGATTTTCCAAATTAATTTCCATTTCAATTTGATTAACTCGTTAAATCTTTAAATCAAAGATTTAACTTATAGCTTTCAAAACAATTTCATTTCGAATGGTTTAAACAAATCACCATATTAAATCTGTTAAAAATAAACAGATTCAATTCATAGCTTTCAAAAACATTTCATTCATAACTTGGAAAAAATTATTTTTCAATTCAATCTTGAAATTCCTTTAAATTGGAATTTCATTTCTTATATATATGAAAACTTTTATCATTTGAAAACAAACAGTTTTCATTTCGGAAAATCTGATTCATTTATATGAGTTAAAGTCTTTGGGTTAAATTCAAATTCTTAAAACCATACTTTTAAAATGGTTTAAATTCATACAAACACATTTATATCATCTTTAACCAAAATTTCCTAGCATAGAATTTAATTCCAAATATTGCATTCAAATTTAAATTGAATTATTTAAATTAGAAAACTTACCAAGTTATTCAAAATAACTTTCATCTTAAAAACCTTTTTCAAAAGCTTTAACATTTATCCCAAATCCATTTCCAAAATCAATTGAAAATAAAAATTTCAATTTCAAAAATATTAAATTTAGATCATCTGTGACTTAACTGATTTCCTTGTGAAATCCATATTTGTGTGTGTAAAAGTGTGGTCCAGGGGTTTAACACAAAAGTGCAACATCATAAATCATCACAGATTATATCAATATCGATAAGCGGTATAATCCACAACACTTATCTTCATTCACAGTTCCACGGATAAAATAAATTTATCAGTCACAAAGATTCATCATTATAATTTGTTGTGGGTTTCGGATAACCAACTAGAATTCGACTCCCTGTCGCATCAAAGTTTAAATGCCGTTTTACGGGCAACAGGGTTTTCATATCAATACAGAACAAATCACAATTACAGAACAGTACATGGCAATCTACATCACACAGTATCACAAACAGAACAGAAATATCAATATGGTGCACAGCAATAGTTAATTATTTTCCAATGTGGTTTAAATAAATTAACTACACGATTATTTGTAGTGATGTTTAAAATAAATGATTAAAATTTGGAAAAATAAATAAAATCTTGATTTACTCGATTTATTGTTTATAAATCAATTTAATTTCTGTTTTTAATTTAATCGTTTAATTAAAGGGTTAATTAAATTTTAAAACATTGTTAAATAATTCAAACTTATAGTAAGTTTTCCACTCAACATAATTTAGCATTGGTTAACTTATAAATATAGAAATTAACTTAACTCAGAACTTTGAAATTTTAGTCGGGCCTACCCAATATAAAGCAACCCGAGTAAACCATTCTTTTTCCCCAAGCCAACCCGCGTTCTTCTCGTCCTCTCCCCGAGATCCTTCTCTCTTCCCCTCGTACCTGCTCTTCTTCTTTCTTTAATTTTTCTTTAAACTTAATTTTTTTTTTCTATCTTTTAAAACCTGTTACATTCTTAACAATTCGAGCCTAGTACAAATACTCGAACCCAATCCATGTTTCCACTGCGTCACTCACGAGCATTCACGAGAATGATTCCAAAACTCTCAGCATCTTCTTCTCCAAACTTACAAACTGACACAGTTGCACCATCGTGCACGTGCACATCATCGCGGTGCCAATTCCGACCGACATCGACGCTCTCGACCCATCGAGTATCCCCTCCGCAACAATTCCCATCACTCCGGTGGCACTCGATTGCATGAACTGGCCGTGGTGATCGATATTCCATGTATAGTGAAAATTAGGTTTAAAAACTTCAACCCATCACCGCCGCTTCCATGGTCTTCTTCCGACCATCGCTGCATTTTTCCTGTGACTACCCTAGACCCCTCCATCTCCACGAGGCAACTCGGCTCCCCTAGATCATCACAACGCCAGAAATCGATCGAAATACCCACTCCGATCAACTTCGAACTGCTACCAAACCACCCCACTAAAAATCATAAAACCCACCTTAAAATTCATCGTTTCCAGTATGGATTCTAGTTAGATACCTGAATCAATGATCGGTGAAGTTTGAAATTTGGTTAATTCTAAGTTTGTTCAGAATTTTGGGTTTTCAGAGAAATTTTTTAAATTGTTTTGATCTTAACTGAATTTTTAAACTTAGTTTATAATGATACAAACATCTTTTGTTTAAATCTTAAGTTCAATCATCAATCAGAAAAAGAGTAAAGGATTTTTCGAATCAAACAGTTTGAGTTTGAACTGAGAACATGTATATTTTAAACCAACAGCCTGTAACACTACACATCCTACAAGCATAGACAGAGGATCCAATATATATATGTTAAATATGCGTGCATATGATTTTTGTTTGATGATAATAAACATATATACATTCATTTAAATGTATTTGTTAATATATACTATTTTATTTTTCACAGATAAAATGAATATTTGCTGAATAAAATAAATAACACATAATTGGAATTCAAACGAATATTTTATTCAAACAAATATTTATTACAATTTTGATAGTACAATTTCAAACTCTCACTATAACTATACAATTTCAGTCACAGTACAATTACATCACAATTTCATAGTTACATCAGTTCCTCACTACATATCACTCACACTCGTATTTATCTTCAACTTCATTCCAATGTGAATCCAGCATCTGAGCAATCTGCAGAAATATACATTGACGCAGTAAAATTGAAAATAAAATGTTTTTGCAATATAAAACAAAATATGGATTTTGAAAATAATATTTTCCTCAGTTATTTGGGTTGTTCGTCATCATATTTGAATTCATCATACACGAATAGCTTGTGACATGCACAGTGTATCACTGTACGTGCCACAAGGCCGTGCACACCAAAATGTACACTTGATAATGTTACAGGGACAGGTGAGCACAGGTCAAACCCAAAAGAAAAGCCGGGTTCAACTCAAGTGCAAAATAAATAAAGTCACATCACAAGCACAAGGTCAAACGCGAGCGTTTAAGCTGGATTCAACACAGGGCAATAGAGATCAAGTCACTGCTATCATGACTCAACTCAATGTATAAATCAATGAACTCGGCCAGTAACAATAACTCAAGTGACCCAATACAACAAGTTACAAACAAACCAATGAATGACCAAGTGCATCAGAAACATGCAATACATCACTGATACACTATGTCACAAGACCAAAAACACAAACCAAACCAAGTTCAACATCAGGTTTCAAGAGCAACAGAGCTACAAAGTAAAGCCAGTGCTCAACGAATAAGCAAACTGCCTCGAATGGTACAAGTCAAAGAACACATGACCAGACACACATCAATATGACAACAAGGCAAATGTACATGAATGCTCAAAGATAAATGTATGCACATATATGAAGACTACACTGACAAGTGCACCAGTTCAAAACTGCAAATACAAGAGCAGTGACAACATACAATGATGACCAGAGTGGTACAAGTTCGACACAGCATGGTTCAATGCAAATACAACCAAACTCGACGATGTTCACAAATGCAACTCACATGTACTCCAGACAGGTTATATTATATCAAAGCTCAAGTTCAATCCCAAAGCAATCCAAACAACAAAGATGCACATCAGACAGTACACAAGTAAGGAATGAAGTACAACAAGCTACATGAAGAACAAACAGTGGCAAATGCAAATACATCAGTGAAACAGGTTCAAGTGAGGAGGCAACTGCAACAACAAACAAAACTGAACTAAAGTGGACAAACAGAGATAACCAACTGATCAGAGGAAAGCAACCAGGCTACTCAATGAACTCAAGTTCAAGTGAATACAAGTACAACTTACAAAACCAAAATGGACAGCAGCTACAACAAGATTCAAATATACATGAAGATTGACAAACAGCAGCACAAAGACTACAACATTGAAACAGTGAACAATATCAAGTACAAATGCAACAACAACTTGAATCAGCTCACAAAGTTAGACCAATCAAAGAACAACATCAGAAAACTCAACAGTGATACAGGGCACACATATGGAATGCAAAAACACTCCAGCATGGTACACTGCAAGTGCAACAGGACAACAAGCACATAGTATCAAAACAAGCAACAGTACAGTGTGGCCAGAAGAACTACAAGAATGAAAAACTGGAATGTACAACTGAAGTCAATATTATCGAGTGCAACAGGTGAACACATTCAAGCATCAGGGATGAATACACATGAATGGATTGCACAGGTCAGGAATAAACACAAATGGCCAGAGAAGATGGTCAGAAACGAAGCTCATAGGGGCCAGAAAGTCAAGGCCGATATTTACAAAGACAATGATCAAGTCAGGTCAAAGCCAAACTCAGGGATGAACACAAAAATGTCTAGAGTCAAAGTCAACATGGTCACAAAATCAAAGCCGTATTTTTTAATCAAGTTAACAAATTGAAAAAGTCAAAAATCAAAAGTTAAAATATAATAGGAAAGTTTCTGCCGTATCAATCAGAGAAAAATCGAACGCTTTAAAATCAAAGCCATGGATACAAAGCAAATACCAAAAATATCACAACAAAATAATGGAAAGAATCAACGACGTGGAGGCCAAGCAACTCAAATCAGACGAATTCAAGGGTTTCGAAAACCCTATATAAAGATCCAAAATCATCATCAACTTAGGGTGTGAAAAAGAAAGAACAATCGAGTTCAAGTATTTAATCCAGAGAACAAAAAGCATAAATTACATACCGAAGTCAGGAGTCGAATTCGATCAACAATCGAGAGGCAGCCGAAGCCAAGCTACGAAGAGACGTCGATTGACAGAGCAAACAACACGAAATCATCATTCGATCAAACCATTAAAAGAGGCGCTTTCGATTTCCAGCAAAGCCCTAATTCATAGCAACAGTGAAAGAGGAACAAGATCGAGCCGAAGCCCTAATTTTAATTGCATCAGATAAACGAAAGAAGGGGCCGGCCTTGTTAATTAAACAAGGGCTTTAGTTTTTAAATTTTTAAAAGGGGCAAAAGAATTTGTTCTCAAGTTCTTTTATTCATTTATCTTTTGCTCTTGAGTTTATTTTTGAAGTTTGTATTTCTTAGAATCAAATTAGGGTAAATCACCACCTAGGCTTTAGGTTGTGTCAGATTGTCTAGTTAGGATTAGTTCAGTGAGCAGGCTTTGCGAGTTTGCAAAACTCTATAGGCGGTAGCAGGGTTTGTGAGTCTGTTAGAGTGTTTGTAAGCGGGAGACTGTTTAATTCTAATAGAAATATGAGAATGCAGCAGTAGGCAGGGGTTGCCGAAGCTGGGTAAATTTTGTGTGTGATTTACTTTTCAGCTTATTTACTTCTCTGCAGTTTGTTCTTGTGTTTAATTCAAGAAAATTTGCTATAACCCTATTCACCCCCCCTCTAGGGTTAATCTAGATCCTACAATATATAGATATATACGCATACTATTCCCAGGCATATAAACAACAGATTCATCCCTTAAAATAAAAAAAAAATAAAAGTTACTCACGAGCAAAAACAGAGAACAGGGGATAAGTTCCTTGTTTCCAGGTTTGAGAAAATTACTAGCCTGACTTTTGATCTTTGAGTGATATTTGAATTCTTGTAAGATAATGATGCTTCTCTTTTATTTTCTCAGGTTTGTAAAGTTATGATTTTGAACGAACTGAAGTCAAAAGGTTGAGGTATAAAAGAGAACTAAACCATGCTTTTAACAAGTCTGATGTGATCTTGTACATGCAGAAGAGTAAGTGGCATTTAATGCCTCATGCTTGTTTTATAAACTAACATATTTATTTACTTGCCTTGCATTACTTTACTCGGCTGATAGTATTGTTTGTGCAAAGTAGTGATGGGGTATTAAATGCATGTCCTTTATGTCTCATGTGTACCTACTTATTTATTTTGTTTTGTTTCTATACTTTGTTTTATTCTTGATGCCTTGTATTTTGAAATACAAGTAACTTCTATTTAAATTTTATTTTACTTCTATTATTATTTTTGTTTCATTTATTCCATTTGTTCTATTTTTATACTAGTTTATAAATATGTAACTAAGATTTAAATTGGTATAAAACTATATATATATATAATTTATTTATTAATATAGATGAATCTCCATATTTTATTTTATTGTTAAATTTTTCCAAATTTATTTACTTTATCATTAAATTATATATATTCTGGTTGAATCGGGGAAACTCGCTTCAATTTAAAATAAATTTTTATTCAAAAATTCATTTAATTATCAATCTAGATTTAATTAAAATCTGGGGTCATTACAACATATATCTTTTGTATAATAAATCATACTTTCATGATTAATTCAAAATCTATTTTGCTAAAACAACTTTATAGCTTCCCCCACTTAGAAACCCAAAAATGAACCACGATGATGTTGCAGTCATTACCGAAATTATTTTCAAGTGAAAGAAGTAAGTTTGGTACATCCATACCATACTTTTGGTACTCAACCAAAATCATTTCAAAGTTGTATTAGACACTTCATAAAATAATATTAAGTATCATGATCTAAATCAATTTCCAAATATTTACTTTCAAAAACACTAATATTATTTTCTCCAAATTTTGAAAATCTATTTCAAAGACTACAGGATTTATGTTCTCGAATTCTCAGTTTAAATCCTTTTCGTTTATAAACCATACTTATATAAAATAACTTTCTTATAAAAATTTATTGATAAAAATTTATTCATAAAAATATTATATATTTCCTTTTTGATTATAGTAAACATCTTTTACAAAATTTAACTTTTAACCTAACATTATTACAGAATGCCTTATAGTTAAACCGTTAAGCCAAATTCACAAGGTGTTTGTTTCAGTGTACCCACAATTATTGTCTACCCAACCCATGATGTAGAAAGGTAAAACTGCTCAGAAATAGGTCGAGCAAAAATCAATAATTAACAAACAATAGTCCATGTTCCTAACATGCCGAGCATGACTAAATAATCAATGTTGCGGGATACAAAACTATGAGAGGTACTAGTATCAAACTAAACATGAATAGGATAGCCATAAACAAATAGGATACCCTCAAGGATCTGCTTCTCCTTCGCAGCTACAAAAGTTGAAGGTGTTGATGCAAGTGTGAAAACCCTAGGTTTTTGTCCTATCTGGAGCATCGGACAATCCCTGACAAAATGACATGGCCGGTATTAGTTGTAGCAAGTCCTCGGTGCATACTTGTAGTTCAATCTTCGGAACCTTTGTGATCGGTGCTTTAACCATCTGCCTTCCTCCCGCCTCCTTACACTTCTTTGAAAAATGACCCTTCTGTCTATAACTATGGCAAGTTAAACCAAAAATATCTCTCGGTGGCTGAAACTTTCGCTTGTTACCTTCGATGGGTGCAAATATAGACGGCTTGGAGCCAAACCCTCGAACCGAAAAACCATTCCAATTATATACTTAAATCCTCCCTTGATATTATCCATCATATCCTTACATACCATATTGCGTTAACTAATCCAAGCCTGGACTTCGATGATAGTCTTGGTGCCATTAAACCACTTTCTGCCTTACACTTCAAACTCATGCCATATCGAATCAAATTCTTTCCATGATCGAACCTGCACCACTTCTTCTACTACATTTCCCTCAGCCTCAAAAGCTATAATCTTCATAGTTCTTACTACTTATCAAAGCAAAAAAAATTAGGCCATGAATGGATAGATTTATTTCAACAAAAGGATTACTAAGAAGGAGATATCCCTAAGGATTAATTTTAAAAGTCTAGTTTTCAAAATACAAATACGCTTTCATATGTATAATACACTTGACTCATCTAGGGTGTCGCTTACCCTATCTCTAACGAGTCATACCCAATCGAAGTCAAGGTGTTCGCTCAATTTGTGCTCTGATACCAAATGTAACAACTCGACTTTTCGATTCTCGAATGTCGGCACTAAATACATCCCTGTTATTCATGTGTCGAACAACCAAGTGCTGGAAAGATAGAAAGTTAGGGTACAATAAAAAAATAGAATAGAACAAGAAAGAGATAACATAATATCAGAATCTCACAGCAGAACGATACTATATAATATCAAAAGAACAATACAAAGGGTTGCTTTGAACACAGATATTTTCAGAATTACAAAACCAAAGTACTATCATTAAACTGGAAAATTATAACTGCATGTCCTCACGATGTTGATATATACAATACAGTTGCAGTGGAAATAAGAATACTATAGTAGATAATCATCATTCCCTTCTCCATAAGCTCCAAAGCGTCCAAGGCTAAATTTAGAAATATACATGGAGCTGACCCGAGCATTATAAGAAAATAATACCTAGAGAAGGTTGGTAAACTAGCGTGAGAAACTCAAGAAATATGTAACAAGTAATGGTAACCATTATGACCGTACAAATTTTCGTAATAGTCTTGCCCTCAAAGAAACCTACCATTCATTAAGTTTAATATAGTGATATGATAGGTAATATCCAGAGTGTAGCGTATAAATCATATCAAATAGCTGGAATGGTTACATTGGGTACATTTAATAGCATATTACTGGTTATAATCAAAACTGCTTAAGTAAGTTCGCATAATGGATTTTCCCCTGGAGTTGCTTCAAGGAAACTACCTTCCGAGCGTCGTATATCTCTAGGTAAAATATACCATAAGGTAAACACAACTGGCCCATAGCCAAAGTACAGTATGAACTACATGGCACCAAGTACTAAGAACTCCCACCAGCATCATTTATAAGCATCTCTAGATATTGGAGTTGATGTACCCTCAAAGGTTAGCTAAACCTAAGATGTGCATCCCACTCCGTGTTTAGCCATTCTCGATGTAGAAGTCATGTTCGGCATCTCTCACACGAGTCTACGTCACTCGGATAGAACATGAATCCCCAAATGGATTCCATCATCTCGAACAGATCACGAATTACTACATGGATTCGAGAATCTTGAATCATTCTCGGATCTCCACATAGATTCCTATATAAGTCTTCTAAAAAATGCTAATGATGTCCTCTCTTTTGGAATACTCCTCAAGATAGACAGTTCATACGATAACATCGTTTGGAATGTTAACACTGACCTCTCTTTTAAACTTAACCTTAGGATTGATAGTTCAACTTTATAACATTTCACTTCACAACCACTCCTAAAACATAGTACTGGTATACTAGTTTTGGAGTGGTATTCAATAAGTAAAACACATATTGATCCCGGTCTCTTCAAAACCAATTCGATCCGGTAAACTCAATTCTGGTTCTTTCATAAGTAAGCGAAAGCTAGATACGTTTTGTACCAATGCTCTTTTCTGGGTGTTCTCATTGTTATGAAATCGCGAAGCCATTAAATACTTCCTTAGTTAATATTAGGTCAAGTTCGATAATCGGAAAATCGATTATTTAGTCAAAATAGTTGCTTAAACAAATCAATATTCATATACTTAACTCATTCTCGACATTCCAACTTAACTATTCCTCATCCAAGAGTGAAGCCCGGTAAGTTAGAGCACTGGTCACAAATATATAAGTCTACTTCGTCGGCTTTGGGTGTTAAGTATAGTATCAATGATTTCCATAAGTAAGCAATCAACACAATTAATACGTTTCCGACATTCCTGGCTTAACTATTCCTCGGTTAAGAGGAAAGCTGGTAGGTTAGAGCTCTATTGCACATTTCCTACTCGAACATCAATCTTTACTTCACAAGATAAGCCTACTTCCTCGGCTTTTATTGTTAAGCATTGTTAATTACCTTTCAAACAAATAATGAAACAATTAATCATTTGTTCATTAAGCAATTTCTAACTCCGTTCTAAACCTTTTTTAAATTTTAAAACCCTTTAGAGTTGAAATACATATGTATAGTAATTTTATTTATAAAACTAGATTTTTTATAAAACACTTTAAAAGAGAAAATTACATAAGATTTTTATACTTAAATAAAATAATCAACTAATCTTATGAAAATTATATATGCTAAAAAATACTATTAAATAACTTGTAATAGGTTTTAAAAAATTTATCCAAAATATACATGAAAATAACAATTTATAATATGCTTTAAAACTTGGAAAAAACAAGTTCTCATTATAAAAGCCTCTTATTTAAAAATTCACAACTAATTCTTAATATCTTAAACCACTTTTGAAATACTTTAGTATGAGTTAGTCAACACTTGTAAAAAGAATGAAACAAAATACTTAAATATCTTTTCAAACCTTTTAAATCCAAAAATCAAGGCTAAACGGGGCAGTTTTGCACAAATGAAGTTTTGTCCACTTTTCGAAATGTTACTTAATGTTTTACTATCCAAACTTTTTATGGAAGCAAGCATACATATAAAACATAATAAATATGGTGAGAAACCACTAAGCATCCTCTACAAATTTCCTTAGAAGTCGCCAAAAACAAGGCAATTCGTTATAAGTGCACTTTCAAATCCAAGTCTAATCTAACCCAAAGCTCAAATACAACCTATGTGCTTGGTTTCAAGGTTTGCCACATGTTATCCAAGTCCATTCAAATCCATTCAAATCTATTCAGGTTCATACCTATGGAAAACATATGCCACTTACTTTCAAAGCAAGAACCAAAACCAATGTTTCAACATATGTCAGTATCGATTCAAACAACTTAAACACAATCAAACACAAACATACATGATTTATGTTTTCAATCAAAGTGGTGAGTTAGCTCACCTTTAATCAAACAAACAACCAAGTCCATGCAACCCAAGTCCATCCTCACCCTTGCAACACCTTTCCTTCCTTCCTTTTTAGTTTTCACCTGCTTTTAAGCCCAAACACCCCTATAATTTCTCACAACCTATTGATGTAAATGGAGAATGGCTTTGCTTCTTTCAAAAAAAACTAGCTAGGAGTTGTTGTAATGTTGTCTAAAGGCTCCACTCCATATATGAGTTGATTTGGATGAGTTTTTCAATTATTGTCTTTAGAACATAAGAGAAGAAGAAGACATGAAAGTGTGATACTTTTACTTTATGAATTTGTAATTATTTAACAAGGGTATGCCTCTCCTTATATAGGCTCAAGAACTATGCTCTTTAGCCTTGTTATCACCCTCCTTTTATTTCATAGAATGCTCACCCTCCATCATTTCTCCTTTACATCACCCTCTTTAGCAAATTTACACTTATACCCTTAACATGATAGTATCTCTTATCTACTTGGAAGCTTCTAGAATCTTCCATTGCTTTATGAAGAGAAGTGTGTTACTCAGTTGCTAATGTGTTCATTTGATCATTAGACAAGTGGAAAAGAGTTTGAACAACTTATATCGATCAAAAAGTTGTTTACCGATAAACCGATTTTTTGTCACGTTATCGATTTTTCTTCGAAGGGTATATTTTTTAAACAAATTTCAAAACCAAGTTTCTTATCATTATTCATTAATTAAACAATGTTTGATAAGGTTATAAAATCATATTTATAACACTTAATTATATTTCAAAATATTTTGATATTCAAAGATGAAGTGTTCAAATTTCCTAGTCGCTACAACTATCGAAATTGCCGTCATTAGAGATCATCGATCACATCAAATAAGTCATTTCCTCTGAAGAATATACTATACTCAGCATCATCAAACCGTATATTGAGAACCCGTTTTCTCTGAAAAATGAACACAATGTTGTCATCAGAGATTACCGACTACACCGAAAGGCTAGTTTTCTCTGAAGTGCACTGTAATGCCTATACTCGTAATCGCGATCATTGAACGTCACCGCTTACACTAAAGAACTAAGTTCCTCTAAAAAATATACTGTAATGCCAATACTCATATTCACCATTGCTAGGTGTCACTGGTTACATCGGAAAACTTATTTCTTTTGAAAAATGTACCGTAAAGCCTACTCTTGTAATCGTCAATCGAACAATATGTAACGAACCTACCCAGCCAGAACACTTTTCTGAAGTGTTTCAAAACACTACAAACAACATACCAAAACATCCCTTGTCTCTCCACGATTACAACATCATGAATCATACGGGAAACGGAGGTCATATGCGATAGTTATAATCGTTTGAAATATAGGGCAATATCGTAATTGTTTAATTAATAGTTCATTATTATATTTTATTCTATTACTATCTTTCTTGTGCATACTATAGCTGCAGCATCTTTAACGTGCCCATCATTGCCAAACCTATCAAAGAAACCTTCACCGTACCTTCACCACTATACTAGACTTCCGTCGCATATTTAGAGAATGCCGCAAGTTCCCTAAGCTGTCGTCGATAAAATCGGCACCACCAAATGTTCTCCATCGCGCTAAATTCCCTGACCGTTGCATCAAATTCCAAGTCAATTTCTAGCAAACTCCGACTGTAGATGGTCAATTGAACACTGGCATTGGCCTCCTGAACCTCCTCTTCACTTCCATGTCCTCCGATCAACTTATCGTTGTCATTTACCATTGCATCGAAACGGAAGGTCCATATTGACTAAACCTTCCAATGCAATTTCTGATTAATTCGACATCTAATCGATGAACAAACACCACCAGTCAATTAGTATCGTCGAGAGCTACAATTCTGATATATGATATGTTTGATTTGGAACATTTTCACATTTCACACTTTTTAATTAGAAGGAGATTAACTTTTGCTAATTACAATCGATAAATAACTACCTTTCAACTATCTAGCCATGGCATACTCCCCTAATTATGTTTATATATAAAAAATTGCCTTTTTAAATTTAAATTACATCATTTATAATTTGGTTTGGTGGATTTGAAGTTGATTTTGTTAAGAAATTAAGTGAAGAAGATAAAGATTAGTGATAGGATGTGTAAGCTAATGTATGATTAGAGAAAAGGATTTTGATTTCTTTTATAGGCCGAAATAACTCATGTTTAGTCTAAAATCTCGAAATTAATATATTACGAAAATGCCACTAGTTTTTACTTCTTCTAATTTATGGTAACAAAAATCAACAAATTATATAAGTTTTTTGACTGTAAATAGCATTACAAACACAATGGAATATGCATCAAAGCCTGGTTCCAACTTCTGTAGAAATTTACTATTTTGCTTTTTAGGTGAAATTATGATTTTATTCTTTTAATTTAATTATTTAATTACTTAAAATTATGGGGTTTTACAATATTAGAGATATTTTCCTAGTGTGACCTTCGTATGAGGTGATGTGTATGATATTTGATGGGCGTATGTGAGTAATTGTTGTGCGATGATTGTTTCGGGTGACTTATTAGTTTAGTTGCACCTATGGTGTTACCGTGGCATCATGAGTTACATATATTCAGTATGTGGATCGTGAGAGGTGAAGATGTTTATACGTAGGTTTATGCAACCTTCGATGAATGTACATGCAACTCATATGCATTGGTTGCATGGGACATAATTTACTATGTCATTGTTTATATATGTAGTTGTATGCGATATGACCTTAATTAAGCAATCAATCATATATTTTATGTTGTTCTGACTCAATGGATAATGATAACATAAGTTAAGGTATATGTTGGCCAAAAATTTGGTCAACACCCCAATCGAATAAAAATGAAATTAAATGAGTACGGAATCAAAAGATAAGAGATAAAACACATGAATTTTAGAGTGGTTCGGCCAAATCATGTGCTTATGTCCACTATGTAATGTTATTATTGGTTTACTCATACTAACACAATTAAATTACAATGACTACTAGCTTTAAATTGATGATTGTCAAATTTGGTAGTGTTCCCCTATAAAATTCAGTAAAAGATCAAAAAGTCCAAAGGTCCTCTTCTAGTTGTTGTATGATTTCTATTTATAGACGGTTTCGAGCATGAAAATTACTAGATCTTATTTAAATGAGCAAATATCTCCAGATCCAAAGTTCCAACACGATGAACTAGTCAAAATACACTTTTCCCAATATACTTGATCACTCGGTATATATCCATATGGACGGTATTGACCAATGTTGTAGAGTTAATATACTTTCTTTATCTAATATAACTTAATTCCTCCAACTTGAAATGGAAAGGTCTTCAACTGACCATCATTTCATACCGATATATATGGATCGGTACCGAGCGATGTCGCCTCTAGTACTTCTCCTTTTCAACTGCAAGTATTGGATCTTTCACTAAGCTAAATGGCCCCATAAATCATTTACAATCATTAGGTACCGATCCACATGAACCGCTACCAATCGATGGTTGTCTCTCCATACTTAGCTTAAACTTCGATTTCTTCAATCTCGACATCTTTCAATCTTCTTGATTCATTCCTTTATCAATTCATGGTTAAGACAAATCAAAATGTCGCTTGGCCATTTTTTATTTTCACCCTTTACAATAGCCTTTTTTTCCTCCCTTTAATGGCAGCCAACCCTGTTCCACCTCTTCCTGTAATCCTAACGTTTCAAAAGTTTTTCTCATTCCCACACCTACCTACTCCTCCCTTTAACCCGAGTCTGACCCCCTTCTCGTGCTTCACTAACTTCTATCTTTAATCCATCTGTCCCACCCCTACCTTTGGCTCCTCACTTTTCTACTTCCTCTTCTCTTCCTATCCCCTTCTCTACTCTGCCTCATCCCGACCATCTTGTCCCTTTTCTTCCTCTTGTCTGGAACTCTCTTTTTGAACACAAACTAAGCACTGCAGGAATATACCTTCCAACCGCACTGAATCTTTCTTTCAATGGGGATGTTATGGTTCCTTCTGAAGAAATTATGCAAGCATGAAATTATAATTGGAAAGAATATTTGGTTGGATTCTTTCTAGACATACCATTATCGTACACAACAGTAACTGAGAATCTAAAGAGGAAACGGAAGCTCAAGGGCTGAATAAAGGTTAAATCCAATGGCTTCATTCTCTTATTTTTATTATCTTGTATGGAAGACAAAAAGATGATAATTGAGAGTAATCCCATTCTCATAAAAAATAAAATGCTTATTATTAAACATTGGGACTCTTCAGTAGGATATGTATGTGGAAGCATTCGTGCAGTCCTTGTTTAGGTGAAACTACACAATATTTCGCTGTATGCTTGGTCTCACCTTTAAATAAATTTGTTGACCTATAGATTTGATAAATTCTTGTGCATGGATAAATCAACTGAAAAACTAGAGAGAATAGAATATGCAAAATGTTTAATTGAAGTTTCACCTGATAAAAAACTTGTAGAGCATTCCCTATGCAAGTACTGGATGGAAGTGAACAGATCATACCTTCAACTAAAAGCTAAAGGCTACCAAAGCAGCACTCAAGGAATAGGCTAAGCATAAGTACGGCAATGGTCATCCACAGTCCTCAAGGTTCAAGGAAGAGCTCATGATAGCTCAAAAATTCTTGTTGGATAATCCTCAGAATCTTGAAGCACCCACAGAAGAGAATAGATTACTTGCCGAGTATACTGAAGCTCTAAACATAGAAGCCAACATGTTAAAGCAAAAATTAAGACAGAAATAGAGCACCCTAGGAGAAAAGCACTCGACATATTTCCATGCTTCTCTTAAGTTAAAGCAAGCCAAAGATAATATAACCAATATACTTGATGAAAAAGGTACCTTGCAAACCTCTCCTGAAGTAGTTGAGGAAGTTATACTTTCTAAATTTCTGATCTACTTAGGAATTACACCAATTTCTCTCCTAACTTGGATCTTCTGAATAGTATTCAACTCCCCAAAATTTCCACTGAGGATATCATTTTTCCATCTTCCCCTATATCTAAAGAGGAAATTAAATGTGCATTCTTTTCAATGAACAAAAATTCATCTGGTGGGCAAAATGGATTTAGTGCTATGTTTTACATTCATTGTTAGGACATCATTTCCATGGATGTTATCAAAGCAGTGCAATTTTTTTTCAAATATGCAAAATGCTTAAGGCCATTAATTCTCCTAATCTTGTTCTTATTCCTAATTCTAATATCGCTAATGCTGTAGGATCCTATAGACCTGTAGCATTTTGCAATCTAATCTACAAGAACATTTCTAAAATCATCTCCATCAGACTCAAGCATGTGTTGCAAAATCTAATCTCCAGCAACCAGGCTGCTTTCTTGCCCAATAAAAGCATCCTTGATGACGTGCTCATATCTCATGAGCTTCTCAAATGATACAACAAAAAATAAGTTTCCCCTAGAGCCATGCTTAAGCTTAATATTAGCAAAGCCTATAACTCAATCCAATGGGAATCTATTATTAGAATCATGGCCTTGATGCATTTTCCTAAGAACTTTGTTGCTTGGATTTATACTTATATCTCTACTTCAAGTTTCTCTCGAAATTTTAGGGGAAAGAATGTTAGTTACTTCAGGAGTAGGCAAGGCATATGCCAAGGTGACCCTATGTCATCATATTTGTTCTTTATTGTGATGGAATTTTCAAAAATATGGTTAAAGAAAGGGTTCTATCCATAGAAATAATGTTACACCCCAAATGCAATATTCCTTGCGTCACTTCACTCATGTTTGCTGACGATGTCATCATCTTCACCAAGCCTAGCCTCAATCCAGTGTATTCTTAATACCCTTAATGCTTTCCATCTAATGAAAAGCCTAAAAATATACATACATAAATCTCACATATCAATTTCTATTGCCCCTTAATCTCACTCTGAATCAATATATCACATGACTGGGCTTCATCCAATGGCTACTAACATGAATTACTTAGGTCTCCTCCTAGCCACTTCTAGAATTACTACTTCCTAATGTCAACCTCTCTATGCTAAAATCACCGCTACCATGCATTGTTGGGTCAACAGGCTCTTAAGCCAAGTTGGTAGATTGGTCTTAATCAAATTTGTTGCCTTTTCCATAATGGTGCATTAGGCTTGGACTTATGTTGAAACACCCCCACACCCCTTAGTATACCCAAGAAGGGCATACCAAAGGATATGGTGCGTTATAGGTATAGCTAAAGCATCATAGAGACTAAGTTCACAAGACAAATAAGTAAAAATAGTGGAAACATTTAAATAATAATTTGCCATTAAAACTTCACTTCAAAATAAGTTATAAAAATATAACATGCCTCATGAAAATACATCTCAGTCTCACATAATCAGAGTACAAAAGTAACAATAATAATAGTAATCATAATAATAATCCCTCTCAAAAGTGCCAAATCCATCAGAAGCCAATTGAAAAAGATGAAAAGTAGAAGAATACATCTGAAATGAGAAAACTCTGGGAATGGGTCTCCAAGCAACCTGTATCAACTCAACTCTGTTGGCCTATTGGGGGAAAAGAGGAAATAAAGGAGTGGGTCAGACAATAAGTCTGGTGAGTGAAAGTAATTACTAGCATTTCTAAGCAAGATAAAGATAATAGACTAAGCAATAGTTCTAGCTTGAAAGGAAATACAAAAAAGATAAAACTGGCATAAAGTACTGTTTGACTGTTTGCTTTGATTATTTTCTTTGATTATTTCGATTGTTTGCACTTGTCTTAAACTGCTTTGATTAGACTGAAATCCTAATTCTACTCGTTGATCGGCCTATTCTATCTCGGTTGTGCCACTGTGAGCCAATCTTGTTGGTCACAGCAAAAGACACCTCTTTAGCGCGTAGGATGCAGTACCGAATTATTTACCCTAATCGATGCCACACACTCGGTCATCGCCGGTACACACTAACTGTCGCCCCTATTTGACCATTTATTTACCTGAATCAGCATAAGCATGACCAACCTCACCTAACTGTTGTGAGACCATCAGTCCTAGACCTGAAAAGGAATGCTGTCGGTACTGGTCCTAACAAACAATCTTCTAGTTTTGCAACCCTTGCCCAAATCCCCAGATTTGAGCCTCTATCTATTGGCTACTTATTTACCCTAATCAGCATAAGCGTATCCCAGCCTCACCTACTATTGTGAGTCCATCAATCCTGGATCTGAAAGTGAGTACTGCCAGTACAAACCACTACTTCTATATTTGCTTATTAACTTAATCCAAGATCTAAGTTTTAAAATAAGCCTCTTCTGTTATTTCTTTCTTTTCTAATTATAACCTATGTTTTATAATTTGCTTGCAAATATATTAAATTTGCCTATTTCAGTCCATCTCTATTTTTATTTCAGTTCTTCTTATTTTTACATCTGATTTCCGTAAATTTAGTGTTATTTTATTTTAATCCATATTAGCAAATTCTTCTCTTTTTAATTTATTCGCTTAAAAAGGGATTAAATCTCAATAAAATGAAACTAACATTTGCAAGCTAAATTACAACTTAAAACAGATGTAAATAACTGTAAATAACTGAATACAATAGCTGAATAAAATAGACTGAAAAGAACTTTCGAAATTTACTTAAAATTAGATTGTAAATAAACTTACATAAAAACTATCTTAAAATTGTAGAAAAACTACAACTATTGAGAACCCTATTATTTTAAATTACTTAAAAATATAAAATAATTACAAAACACTCACATGTGGTCCTTAGATCTAATCCTTGGCCTTACTGGATCCACTTCTAGGGCATAGAATATTTTTATTAAAAAGATCTTCTCCTAAGAAAAATTTTCTATTTAGGGTTCAGCCTCAGGCAATGAAATCAATTGGGAGAAAATCTGAATGAGAAAAATAGCTAGGTCTAGTGTCTTATTTATAGTGTGGCTTAGGGATCTTGGGCCATCGGTTTTGAAGATTAAATCTGGTGCAACCACGTCATAGGCTCACTAGGAACCATCGGATGGATTGCTCAAAAATCGAATTACGACGTGTTCGCTCGTACCTGGATGAATCTTCGTCCATTAACATAGGCGGGTCGACCTAACTTCATTGGGGGTCGACCAGACCAATGCAAGGGTTGACCCATATGGGTCATTTTATTTTATTTTATTTTATTTTATTTTTTCTTTGTTTTAAGTTTATTATATTCTGAATTCTTGTTTTTCTCGTAACTTCTTCGTACTAGCTTGGATTTCGACAAGTTATATATGGAAATTGATCAGAAAATCTCCATGGACCCAATGGTGCAACTTTCGTGGCTCGATTCTGAAAATTTCACAAAATTATTTCATTGTTTAAATATTCGTTAATTAATTATTATAGCTCAAATTTTGGGTTGTTACGTTCTCCCCTCCTTAAAGGATTTCGTCCCCGAAATCTCTATGGGTAGAAGAATGAAATAAATATTTACATCCAAATTCTATAACCACGTATTCAACCATCATCCATTACCTCCATTGTTCTTAAGCTTTTTAATGCAACTTATGTTATATGCAATAGTGTAGTGTCAATGTCCCTAACCAATGCGAAAGATTAGGCGGTCTGCTGATTTAGTCGACCTCCTTTTATGCAATCATGTCCCTGCCATGTATCCAAATGAATGCAAATTTTCTAATGACAACTGATAGTTCTATATGCGTGCTACAATCATCATCCAAATGCAACAATCATATGATAATCACCCATTCATAGCAACCATGAAATAAAAATGCAAGTGCATACACATCCATATGCATATGCTTTAGTGACCTAGTTAGGCCGATCTCTAAGAGATAATAGTGCCTAGTGTGTGTATATGCGTCCATTGGCATCCACTAGCAACACTTGAAACCACTAGCGTCCATCACATAGCATGTTCTAGTAACATGTTTACATTCAGTCCTACCATCCATAGGTTGAATCCTAAGATCTACCCTCCCAAAGGATACTAAAGGAAAGAACCTATTCAAAACTAAAGATGGAAATAGGAAATTCAAAACGTACTATCAAAAAGATGCAGATAAGAGGTACATATTTTCTCCTCAGCCTCCCACGTAGCGTCCTCAATACTATCTCCCCACTGCACCTTAACTAATGAGACTTCCTTATTCCTAAGCTTCTTGATATCATGTCCAACGATCTTGGTAGGAATATGACGAACCGATGCTTCTCTCTCCACTTCAACTTCCTCAAGTAGGTTAGGTTCCACTACCTCTGCTGAATCATGTAAGCACTTCCTCAAATGCGAAACATGAAAAAAATCATGAACTCCTACGAGCCTCTCTGGTAGCTTTATCTGATACGCCATCTTCCCTACCCTTTCCACAATGGGGAACGGTCCTACGAATCTGGGAGCAAGTTTCCAATTTGATCCAAGCCTTACTACCTTTCTTAGTAGAGACACCTTGATGAAAATCAAATCTCCTACCTCGAACTCAATATCCCTTCTCCGCTTATCTGCATAGGATTTCTCTCTAACTTCGATAGTGTTCTTGGGAGCCTTCCAATCTTGTACTGCTACTATCTTAGCGGGATCCACAACTAAACCCTCTCTTGAGACTACATGCCCCAAGAAACGCACCTCCTTACGCCAAAAGTGACACTTCAAAAACTTTGCTTTCAATTGATGAACATGAAGTGTACGAAGAACCTCCTCAAGATGAATATCATGCTCTTCCATACTCTTGAAAAACACCAGAATGTCGTCCACAAACACTACAATGAACTTATTTAGGACATCTTCAAAAACACGGCTCATCAAAACTACAAAATAGGCTGGGGCATTGGTCAGTCCAAACGGCATAACCAACCACTCAAATAGTCCATCAGGTGTCCTAAATGTTGTCTTATCGATGCTATCATCAGCGGCCCTAAGCTAATGAAATCCAGTGGCTAAGTCAAGCTAAGAAAATACCGAAGAGCCAACTAACTGATTGAAAAAATCGTTTATCCTAGGAAGTGGGTAACGGTTCTTCCTCGTGAGCTTATTAAACTCTCTATAGTTTATGCAAAGTCGAAGGGAACGTCCGCTTTTGTAGCGAAGACGACTGGCACTCCCCACCCAGATATGATCCATCTGATGAAGCCTTTCTCTAATAGCTAATCCTTCCTCTCCCTAGGAGCCATATGTCTCACGGGCAATGCCACTGGCTTAGCATTGTCATTCAGATAGATCTTAAAGTCGATCTCTCTCTTAGGGGGTAGTACCTTAACCTCCTCAAAAACGTCTGGGAAATATCTAACAATTGGAACCGAGTCTAACTCTCCTAGTGATGAATCAAGGGAATAAAGGAAGCTCGCATGACTGACTCCTCCTGTGGGTCGCAAAGAAACCTCGAGTGTCTGTCTACTACATGTCTCTAGTTTAACGACTCTCCTCTCGCAGTCCAATATCGCACCATAAGTGGATAACCAGTCCATCCACAAAATCATCCCATATCCCGAAAATCCCAGTACATAGGCGTCACAATCAAACTCTACGCCTAGTATAAAAATTTTCAAACCCCTACAAATCATGGATAAATGTGCCGGTCTTCCTATGGGGTTTGAAACAACTATAGGGTCTACAACTAGAGAAATATCTAAGTGCAAACAATCAACTAAGGAACTAGAAATGAAAGAATGCGATGCTCCAGAGTCAAAAAGGGTCCGAATAGGAAAATCCAAAATAGAGATCAAACCTTTTACAAAGACTTTCCTACCTCGATACGGTCCAATGCTAGAAGGTGATGCAACCAAAGCCTGTACTTGCACCATCGGTGCGCCTGCTCCCTACCTCGTCTTCTAAGGACAAGCTCTACTAAGGTGTCCAGGCTGCCCACAGTTGTAACACTTCCCCTTCATGTGTCCTTCTTACAATCCTTTGTGAAATGCCCAACCAATCCACAACTATGACATTTATCACCTTTCTTGATCTATCCCTTTTGAGGTCCTCCTCCTTTCTTCTTGTCCTTATCCTTTTTTCTCTTCCACCACTACTTCTTAGAGTTTTCTGATTTAGGAACCCCCTTAACCTCTTCTTTCTTAGCAACATCTGACATGAGAGCCATTTCCACAAGTGATTCGTACGTCGCTCCCATAGGTACATGTGTCAACGCCAACCCTTGGAGAGGCTGGTTCAAAACCTTAGCAAACTTGGTGGTCATCTTATGCGGTGTATTAACAAGCTCCATCCTGAACCGCGATAACTCATTAAACTGATTTATATAATCTTTCACCGAAAGACTCCCTTGCTTCAAACTAATGAACTTCTCCATCTGCATGCCTTCCTCGGCTTGCGACAAGAACTTTCTCTCAAACCTTTCCCAAAACCCAAACCAACCAATGTCTCTACCCTCCATCTCTAAAATCTCCCACCAGTAAGAAGCCACTCCCTTTAGCTGCCAAGATGCAAGCTGAACTCTCTGCCGGTCTTCCAATCCTAACAGCCCAAATATCCACTTTGTATTCCTCAACCAAGTTCGTGCCTTTACGAAATCCACCATGCCAAAAAACGTCCTACCTTCTAGATTAGCGAAGTCCTTGCATAGCTTAGAAAAATTGGCTACTGCGGGTGGATTAATAGGATCTCCACCCGTCGGTGCTGCATTGGGCGCTTGCCCTTGCACCTCTGGTGCCATAGCTTGGAGGTATCTACGGAACCATGCAGTGACTTGGACACCCTCTGAAAGATTTGGGACATCCGCCATACTATGCAAAGAAAGAAAATTGAGGCTCGAAAGAATCGAAAGAAAGTTGAACTGGACTTTAAGGGGATTTTTATAAAAACTCTTTCATTCTTGAAACTATTTCTATAATAAGGGTTTCTTTCTGAAAAATACTTTTAGTTTGAAGATATGTTACCTTTTAAAAATACTTTACTTTTAAAACAAGTTTTTAGGAATCCTATAACCTTAGGCTCTGATACCAAATGAAACACCCCATACCCCTTAGTATATCCAAGAAGGGCACACCAAAGGATATAGTGCGTTATAGGTATAGCTAAAGCATCACAGAGACTAAGATTCACAAGACAAATAAGTAAAAACAACGAAAACATTTAAATAATAATTTGTCATTAAAACTTCACTTCAAAATAAGTTATAAAAACATAACATGCCTTATGAAAATACATCTCAGTCTTACATAATCAGAGTGCAAAAGTAAGAATAATAATAGTAATCAAATAATAATCCCTCTCACAAGTGCCAAATCCATCATAAGCCAAATAAAAAAGATGAAAAGTAGAAGAATACATCTGAAATGAGAAAACTCCTGGAATGGGTTTACAAGCAACATGTTTCAACTCAACTCTGCTGGCCTATTGGGGTGAAAAAGGGAAATAAAGGAGTGGGTCAGACAATAAGTCTGGTGAGTAAAAGTAATTACTAGCATTTCTAAGCATGATAAAGATAATAGACTAAGCAATAGTTCTAGCTTGAAAGGAAATACAGAAAATATAAAACTGGCATAAAGTACTATTTGACTGTTTCCTTTGATTGTTTCGATTGTTTGCACTTGTCTTAAACTACTTTGATTAGGCTGAAATCCTAATTCTACCTGTTGATCGGCCTATTCTATCTCTGTTGTGCCACTGTGAGCCAATCATGTTGGTCACAGCAAAAGACACCTCTCTAGTGCATAGGACGCAGTAGCGAATTATTTACACTAATCGATGCCGCACGCTCGGTCATCGCCGGTACACACTAACTATCGCCCCCTATTTGACCCTTTATTTACCCTAATCATCATAAGCGTGCCCAACCTCACCTAACTGTTGTGAGACCATCAGTCCTAGACCTGAAAGGGAATGCTGCCGGTACTGGTCCTAACAAACCATCTTCTAGTTTTGCGACCCTTTCCCAAATCCCCAGATTTGAGCCTCTATCTATTGGCCACTTATTTACCCTAATCAGCATAAGCGTATCCCAGCCTCACCTACTATTGTGAGTCCATCAATCCTGGATCTGAAAGTGAGTGCTGCCATTACGGACCACTACTTCTATATTTGCTTATTAACTTAATCCAAGATCTAAGTTTTAAAATAAGCCTCTTCTGTTATTTCTTTCTTTTCTAATTATAACCTATGTGTTATAATTTGCTTGCAAATATCTTAAATTTGCCTATTTCAGTCCATCTCCGTTTTTATTTCAATTCTTCTTATTTTTACATCTGATTTCTGTAAATTTAGTGTTATTCTATTTTAATCCATATTAGCGAATTCTTCTCTATTTAATTTATTCCCGTAAAAAGGAATAAATCTCTATAAAATGAAACTAACATTTACAGGCTAAATTCCAACTTAAAACAGATGTAAATAACTGAATAAAATAGCTGAATAGAATAGACTGAAAAGAACTTCTGAAATTTACTTAAAAATAGATTGTAAATAAACTTACATAAAAACTATCTTAAAATTTTAGAAAAACTACAACTATTGAGAACCCTACTATTTTAAATTGCTTAAAAATCTAAAATAAGTACAAAACACTCATCTGTGGTCCTTAGCTCTAATCTTTGGCCTTCCTGGAACCACTTCTAGGGCGTAGAATATTTTTATTAAAAAGATCTTCTCCCTAGAAAATTTTTCTATTTAGGGTTCAGCCTCAGGCAATGAACCCAGTTGGGAGAAAATTTGAATGAGAAAAATAGCTAGGCCTAGGGTCTTAATTATAGTGTAGCTTAGGGATCTCAGGCTGTCGGATTTGAAGATTAAATCTGGTGCAACCACGTCATAAGCTCACTAGGAACCGTCGGATGTAGCTACGGATGCACAAGATGGCTCAAAAATCGAATTATGACGTGTTCGCTTGTACCTGGACGAATCTTCGTCCATTAACATAGGCGGGTCGACCTAACTTCATTGGGGGTCGACCCATAGGGGTCACTTTATTTTATTTTATTTTTTTCTTCGTTTAAGTTTATTAAATTATGGATTCTTGTTTCTCTCGTAACTTCTTCGTACTAGCTCGGATTTCGACAAGTTATATATGGAAATTGATCAGAAAATCGCCACGGACCCAATGGTGCAACTTCCGTGGCTCGATTCTGACAATTTCGCAAACTTGTTTTATTGTTTAATTAATTGGTTAATTAATTATTATAGCTCAAAATTTGGGTTCTTACATATGTGCTTCCTACCAAACTCATAAGGACGATTAGAAGTTCTATGAACAAATTTTTTTGGTCAAGAAGATTCACACAAGGAAGCTGATCCCTTGTGCTTACAACAAAATAGAGCTTCCTTTGTTGAATGGTGGCCTTGGGTTAAAAAACATTACTCAATGGAATATTGCTGCTTTTAGTTAACATTTTGATTCTCTGATTAACAAGAATGATAACATTTGGATCCAGTGGACTTTGGTTCATAATGTGAGGAGGAAAAGCTTTTGGACCATGATATCCCTCAAGACTTCAGTTGGACGTGGCGTAAGTTGTAAAAATTGAGACCCATTTTTCTTCCTCTAATCAAATTAAAAACTTCTCAAGCGGGCACTGCTAGTTTCTAGAATGACCCATGGCCTACGCATGGTCTGATCCATTCCAAAACTATGACATATCAACACTTACAATCTGGTAGCAGTTGTGTTGCTAAAATTAAAGATTTCTTGTATGATGGTGTGCTTCCCTTACCCTACTCTAGTAATCAGGTAATTAGATCATTTTGGAATTTAATTCAAGGTAATTAATTTCCTCCTTCTGACAAAGATATTGCTATTTAGACTACAAAGGATAAGTTGCATTCTATTAAGGTGGTATATAAAGCATTAACCGGCTGGTCTTATTTACCCATTTTTGTATGGCATAAGAGAATTTGGCTTGATCTCTCACAAGTAAGGGAAAATTTGTTGCTATGGAAAGTTTTAAGAAATGCGCTTCTTATTAAAGCCAAGTTGAACTTAATAGGAATGGATGTTAATTTGGCTTGCATCTTTTCTTCAACTGTACTTTCACGTATGATTTATGAAAAAGCCTCATGGAAAAATTAGGAAGAGATAATACAAATAGAGATAGCACAACTGAATAGTGCTTGATCTTCAATGCTACAAAATGGATAACTATGAGTTAAAATTCGTAAACGCCATTTGGGTTGAGAGAAACAATAGAGTACTTAATTGCCTATCTAAAGGAAAGGTGGCTCTGTCTCATGCAATATGCAATGTAATACAAACTGGTGATAGGGAATTTGGTTTTCTTATTGATAGCTCTGAGTTTGCTGTTTTGCATGGTTAGGGTTTCTGTTACTCTTTTCATGTTGTTAGTTGTTTCTATTTTGTATTGCCTTCTATATGTTTGTCCTTTATTACTTCTTTATTTTCCTAAAATTTTGTTTCTTATCTTGGGGTCCTTAGCCTGTTAAGGACTCGCTTGTGATGTTTGTATCTTTTATTGTGTTTGCAATAAAACCGATAGAGGACCAGTCTACCCCGTTGGCTTTGCCAGAAAAAAGTCGCTTGGACTAAATACCATATAACACTTGCTCTCCCACAGCATGCTTCTGAGATGACAAGGCTTTTGGATCGAGACAAAAGAACGAATCCAGATCTACAAATATGCTTTTGTCATCTGAATCATTTTCATGAAATGTTGCATCTTCTTTTATAATATCGACATATTATATCGAATATTTTTAGCGTCTCATCTCTTTGGTAGATATAAATAGTGAAGTCTTCCATCTAAATTCTTCGCCCATCATTGTGAATCTTCTAGAAGTTATTTCAATCAGGTAGATTCCTATTTTCCTTTCCTTTTTTTACCTATTTGTATCGGCTAGTACAAAATGATATCGTTCGGAATCCAACGGTATAAACTGTATATATAAATTTGATTCTTAGAATTTTTTCATCTTCTCACTTGTATTTTCCAGCCTTCGTTCTCCTTTGTTTATGCGACTTTTCTACCCTCTTTATGACACCACCTCAAAAATCCTCAAGCTCCATCGTTGCTACCTCAGTCATAGATCATGACCAGGTATTGACATTGTTAATCCTTATAACACCCATCCTCAATCGATTTGAAATGAGCATCATCTCTACTCGAATCTTCCAGATCTCAATCATCTAGGTGGGTCGTTGCCTCTTCCTAGGACCGCCATCACTTCCATGCTCTATTATTTTTCAACTACCACTTTAAATTTAAGGCCACTACTGATCCATCATCAAATCAAGGCCAGCTACTTTCCTCCATTAAGATTGTCTCTACCCAAAAACCCAAGAATAACTTTGGGTTTATATGCATATTAGGATGGAGATGATGAAGGAAAACATGTAGTTTCTTAGATTTGTATTAATAATCAATCATCGCCATGGCTTTGGTCGAGATAGTCCAAGCACGTGCCTTTTTGAACACATTTCAGCATTCAACAAATTTAAGTTTCGACACACTTTAGGATTATCATCCCTTCGACATTCGAAATCGAATAACACATTCCTACAACGAAAAACTTTGTACCACTTTAGTGATCATTCAGTTCAACTAACGATCATCCAACATTAACGAGTAATTCCCGACACACGGTTTCATTGTCTATCGAATCTCATTTGCTAGCATGAGCGGGCTGTATACAAAGATTGTCTCCATTTATCATGCTAAGGACAACACACATTGCATAGATTAGTTCACATATCATACCCCGGTTGAGGTATAGAATTAATCTGACTAGTCAATACACGTCGACATCCAATAATTTCATACAACAGCTACATGAAAGTTAATCAAAGTGAGCAACGAATTCAAGTCACACTTGACCATTCTTATATCTCAACATTTTGGTATATTATAGACCTTAGACCTCTCACCGTATTGCTACTACCCCAGGACCTTCAACATATGAATTCACTCCTTCGATAGTTGGTTCTTCTTCCATCCCGGCTTCCTCCTCGACTCCTGTAACATCCCTTATCTAGAGACCCAAAACTAAGCGTTACAAATGATGCAGTTATCTATAGTATTTAGCTTCCGGTGACTAAATACGGCTATGTTAATGGTATAAATAATATCCGAAGCACTTGAATATGAAACAAAACACAGATTTCAAAATAACTTTTACTTCATTACATTTCAAAACCAATTGTTTCACATTCACAACACATAACCCCAAATCGTTCTCAGGCATAGATCAAATATAATTATTACAAATTACGCTAAGAGTGGTATATGAAGATACCCCCTTGGTTGACCAGAGTCATATGGTCATAATAGACCTAATACAATCACAGTGGAAATACTTTAAAATGTAACAAAAACTGCAAATCTTAAATAACTATATGTTGCCTCCTGCATGCCTCTGGTAGCTTATTCGTTAATATTCTAAAACCTGAAAAAGACCTTAATCCCTCAGCCTACTCAAATTAATTTTGAGCACCCGAGAGATTAAGAGGAAAACATAAACTTTGAGTCAGACATAAAGCCTGGTGTGAATAATATTATACATCCTGGTTAAATATGTTAAGTGAGACCACGCCGCTTAGCGGAACATGTTTCCCCTCACTAATATCTTTTTAAAACATATCTTTGCAAAACCTTTCATAAAACTATATACTGTGCTCCTACATCAACAATGGTTAAAACATATATTTATAAAACATTATGGTGATATGCATACTTGTAAACAATGAGGATTTCCCCCTCCCCTATTGGAGTTTAATTATATCAAAGAGGGACTACTTATTCCGCATTCATTTTGCTTAAGTTGATGCAGACTATCTATCTCACATCACATAGATTTCCCAGGATGACTATGAACCCATCATTTTGCCACTTGATTCATGCTAGCCCCATGAATCTAATTATCTCATGTTAGCCCCATGAATTTAATGGTCTCATGTTAGCCCCTTGAGTTTATTTATATCATGTTAGCCTTATGATTCTATTTGAATTTGCCATTTGACTCATGCTAGCCCCATGAATTTATTTATATCATGTTAGCCCCATGATTCTATTTATATCATGTTAGCCCCATGATTAACCTATTTCCCTCAGTATCCCTAATTTAGGTCATATTCATTTATTGTTTTCATTAGTACCCTCAAAACCCTTAGAAATCAAAACCTTCAGAAACCATTGAAACTCAAACCCTTCGAAACCTTTGAACCTCAAACCTTTCGAACCCATTGAACTTCAAACCTTTCGAAAGCAATAAAACCTTAGACATTCTATTTTAAAACGACTTGAAACATTGCCTTAGAAAACCTATGGAAATCCTTCCATTTAAAACCTTCTGAAATCATTCAAAAACTATACCTTTTGACCTAGTCGGAAGCTACCTTACGACCCCTTCGAAAGGTTACCTTTCAACTCTATCGAAAGCTTGGCTTTCGATGCCTTCGAAAGCTTCGCTTTCGACCCCTTTTAAAACCATTAAGTAAACAAATCCTTTCGAAGCATTAACTCTTCTTAAACACAACCTTTCGAAAACTTTTCTGGGTTCAATTTAAAACGGGTGGAAAACTTTCTTTTAAAACCTTTCGACTCCATTGGAAGTAACCTTTCGACTAAGTCGAAACCTCTACTTCGAAAGCTTTAAAGCATCTTTTAAAACAACTCTTTCAAAAGCTTTAGGTTGTAGTTCAATTTATAAAATAGGGGTAAATCACCTAAGTCGAAAGCTTCCTTTCGAAAGCATGGAGAAGCGGCTAGTTTTTAAAACAAGTAAACCTTTCGAAGTCAATCAAGGTAAACCCTTCGACTTTGTCGGAAGGTTCAAAACAAAACATTTATATAAAGCAACAGTAACCTTTCGACTATGTCGGAAGGTTTCAAAACAAAGTAGCAGCATTAACCTTTCGACTGTGTCGTGAGGTTTAAAACCTTTCTTTTAAACATTTTGACCTGGTCGAAAGCAATCAAGTCGAAAGTTCTAATTCGAAAGAAAACAGGTGAAAGCTTTTGGTTTATAAAACAAACATACCCCAACCTCTTTGGCCATCAACCTTTCGACTAAGAACCCTTCGACTCTGTCCAATTCATTACGTACTAAGTAGCTTGATACCATATGCATTGGTTTGACCTTGTCGAAAGCTTAAAACTTTTCAATTTTGTTGGAAGGTCTGGGTCGGAAGGTTTGTTGCCGTAAAGGCTTAAACATGCTAAAAGTATGTTTTCTTTGTTTTTAACTTGAAAATGATAACTTTTCAACTAACCTGCCTTTGTTTGCCAAATTCTCATTGGTTAACAAAATTTTTTCGGAAATATGCTACCATTATTTTCAAAATTAAAAATCATTTTATTTTACAAAATGCCCCTTCTCCTTAATTAAATATATAAAACATTTAAGTCCCATGCCTTCAATTATTTTATATATTCATCAAAATACTTAGGAAAATTATGGAAAAATCCCAGAAAATCTATTTTAATATGTTGCCTAACATATAAAAATTTCAACTCCAAATAATTATTATTTTAGGGGAAAATAATTTATAACCCAATAAATAATTTCCTTCACTAGAAAATTAATATAAAATCCACCTTAATTCGGAAAATTATGAAAATTGAAACCCATCTCTGAAATATCATTTCTGACCAATATTTAAATTTTCAAGGCATTTGGTTGTCATTTAATAGGGTTTTCTTATCAACATATCATTTAAAACAAGTATGAACATGCATAATTCACCAACAAACATACATATAACTTTTAATCATCAAAACATGGCAATTACTTGCAAAAAAATTTCGAATCTTAGTCTTAAAACCGAAAACCAAATGAATATGGGATGTAGTAATTATTCACCTTAGCTTCGAGGTTATAAATGTGAGATTTAATTGTTGAATTAGTTGATTATCCTTCTTCTCTTGAATCCTAGCTTTAGTCTTCTTCTTGAGACTGAAAATGGTGGTTGGCCTTAGTATTTTTAATTTGATAAAAATGAGAATGAACGTGAGCATTCTATCTCCTAAGGGTTTAGGGTATAAGCTCCACCTATTTCCCATATTGCCCTTGTCATTTTCTAACACCTTTATTTATGTTATTTTATTTTAGTTAACACACTATCATGGCACAGCTACCCTTAGCTAAAACAAATCTCAATCCATTAATCTCCATATTATTTTATTTAATTTTAGCTAACTAAATATCCTAAATAATGTTAGAAAAATGTGGGGTGTTACAGACTCCTCACTTTAAAGAATTTCGTCCTCGAAATTACAATAAGGTACACAACAAAACAATCAAAGGTAAAACATATCCTCTGAATCTTTACTAACTTGACTGCCTTGTTCCTCAACTTCTTCTCTTCTCTAGCCATAATCTGAATCGGCTTTCTAACTATGGTCAAATCCGGTTCTACTACTAAATCTTCTAAAACTGTAGGTGCTACAGTAGTCTCCGGGTCTTTAACACATTTCCTAAGATGAGAAACATGGAAAACATCATGGACTCCAGTCAAACTACTTGGTAACTCTACTCTATAAGCGAGTTTCCCGATCCTCTCTACAATACAAAAAGGACCAATGAATCTAGGTGCTAACTTTTTTTATTTTCCAAATCTAATCACACCCTTCATCGGTGAAACCTTAATAAACACATAGTCTTCGACAGAAAATTCTAAATCTTTCCTTCTTCTATCAGCATAACTTTTCGGCCTAGATTGAGCTTCCTTCATCCTAACTCGGATCAACTCAATCTTCTCCGCAGCTTCCTTCACCAAATCCGGACCAAGAACCATTCTATCTCCGGTCTCTAACCAACATATGGGAGACTTGTATGGTCTTCCATACAAAGCTTCAAACGGTGCCATCCCAATACTAGTCTGATAACTATTATTAACTCGACTCGATGAAGATGGTTCTCCCATGATCCCTTGAAATCCAATATACAATCTCTTAACAAATCTTCCAAGATTTTGTTAACTCTTTCCGTTAGCCCATCAGTCTGTGGATGGTAAGCGGTACTCATGTTGAGCTTAGTTCCTAATGCTTCCTGTAGACTTTCCAGAACTCACTAGTAAACAAAGAATCTCTATCACTGACAATACTACTAAGAATCCCGTGCAGTCTAACTACATTCTTCATAAATAACTTCGCCAAAATAGGTGTCATCCTAGTTGACTTTGCCGAGATGAAATGGGCACTCTTAGTCAGTCTATCTACTATGACCCATATGCTTTCATTTCCTCTACTAGATCTTGGCAACCCATCAATAAAGTCCATAGAGATAGAATCCCATTTCCACAACGGAACTTCTAATGGTTGAAGCAATCCAATAGGCTTCTGGTGTTCAGCCTTTGCCTGTTGGCAATTCAAGCACCGCTTAACACATACACCAATGTCCCGTTTCATACCTTCCCAGAAGAAACTTCTCCTTATATCCTGATACATCTTTATTCCTCCAGGATGGATAGTGAACTTCGAACGATGGCATTCATCCAAAACATCCTTCCTCGTGTTTTCTACATTCGGAACACATAACCTCCTTTTCTTTCTCAACCACCCATTTTGGTCAAGACTGAAATCCTTTAGGTCATTAATCTCTGTTCCTTTCCTCACCCTTTTGATCCATTCAGCCAAAATTAGATCCTTCTCTTGCTTAGAAGCCATCTTCTTAATCATTACCGGTTTAACTTCTAAACAAGACAATATAGCACTTTCGGTACTAGAACCTACCTCGGATCTAAACTGCACACTACAAGCTGATAATGCTTCCAAATCTTTCCACTCAGCGATCATATCCAATACTGCATTCTGATGTTTCCGGTTGAGTGCATCCGCCACTTTATTTCCTTTTCCGGGTGTGTACTCAATTCCAAAATCATAAGCAGCAACAAATTCCAACCATCTTTGCTGTTTCATGTTCAGCTCCTTCTGAGAAAACAAGTACTTCAACGACTTATGATCATAATAAAGCTCAAATCGCTCTCCCAAAAGATAATGCCTCCACATCTTCAAAGCAAATATAACGGCAGCTAACTCCAAGTCATGCATTGGAAACCTAACTTCATGTGGTCTGAGCAGTCTAGAAGCATAAGCAATCACTTTACCTCTTTTCATCAACACAGCTCCCAATCCAGATCCCCATGCATCAGTATAAACAACCAAATCTTTATTCCCCTCCGGAACCCATAACACCGGCGCATGGGTCAATAAGTGTTTGAAGCTCTGGAATGCTTCCTTACAGTTATCAGTCCATATGAACTTCACATCTTTTCGCGTAAGCTTAGTCATCGGTGCAGCTATCTGCGAAAAATCCTTTATAAACCTTCGATAATATCCAGCTAATCCAAAAAAGCTCTTAATCTCGGTGATTGTCTCGGGTCTCTTCCAATTATTCACCGTCTCAATCTTAGTTGGATCTACAGACAACCCTTTCTCTGAGACGATATGACCAAGGAACTTTACTTCCTTCTTTCAAAAATGACACTTCAAAATCTTAGCCTTCAATTGATGCTCCCTCAACGTCTCAAGCACAACTCTAAGATGAACTTCATGCTCCTTCTCATCCTTAGAGTATACCAAAATGTCATCTATGAAGACCAACACAAATCTATCCAAGTGCTCTTGAAAAATTCTATTCATCAGATTCACAAAGAATGCCGGCGTATTAGTCAGTGCGAACAGCATAAATAACCATTCGTACGATCCATATCTTATCCTAAACGCCGCAAAGGAATACTATCCTCCTCCACTCTAAGCTGATGAAATCACGTTGCCAGATCCAACTGAGAGAATACCTTGGCTCCACTTAACTGATCGAACAAATCATCAATCCTCGACAATGGATATTGGTTCTTTATCGTCTTCTCATTTAACTTACGATAATCGATACATAGCCTCAATGATCCGTCCAGCTTCTTCGCAAATACAGCAGCAGCCCCCCATGGTGAACTACTTGGTCGGATAAAACTCTTTCCTTCCAAATCCACCAATTGCACCTTCAACTCCTTCATCTCTGTAGGTGTCATCCTGCTCGGCGGCCTACTCATTGGCTCTGCTCTAGGCACCAAATCAATCTGAAACTCTATGGCTTGTTTCGATGGCAGTCCAACTACCGACTCAAATACATCAGAAAATTCTCTAACTACAAAGACTCGATACAACTCATCTTCCAACTCCATGATACCCAATAAAGCATTCACTTCACAACTAGGGTTCTTTACAGTATAAACTATCTGATCACTACAATCCAGATGACTAAGTGATATTTTCCTATCATGGCAAAATATATTAGCATCATATTTACTTAACCAATCCATCCCAAGGATAATCACAAATCCACCAAAGTCAAACACATGCAAACAGCACTCAAAAGTATGGCCTAGCAAATCAAACTCTAAATGGTCACACCTCATCCCAAGCGCTACATACCCTCCTATCGGATTTGCAACCCTTAAGGAAGTAACTAGATATGAGGGTTCTAGGTTAAGCTTATCTACCAAACATCGAGAAATAAAAGAATGAGATGTTCCGGTATAAAACAACACCCTAACTGTTATGCCATTGATCAAAAGCGTACCTTCCATCATAGACTTTCCTTTCTCAACAGCAGTTGGTTTAGAGGATGATGGCTCCAAAGCAAAGACCTTTCCTTTTCCTGCCTTGGCGGCTTTAGGACATTTGTTCTTGTAATGCCCCATCTGATTGTAATTATAGCATTGCACATTCTGCTTCCCCATAACCAACTTTCCATCACCCAATCGGCACTCATTGGCATAGTGACCCTTCTTATCACACTCGTAGTAAACTATATCTGCTTTCCCTTTCTTGGATGCTCCTTCTCTCTAAGCTTCCTTCTTCTTGAATAACTTCCTCTTCTTCCCTTGAGGACCATGGAATTCAACTGGCTTCACCCTAGCCGAAACAGCAAGAATTTCTGCATGGCGACTGGTCATTTCCACTACCACATTAGAAGGATCTCGGATATGGGCCATAATCATTCTGCCTAGCTCTGGCCTCAATCCTCTAATGAATCTCTCATTCCTTCTAACATCCTTGTCAACCAAAGCATAACCATATCAAGATAGCTCATCAAACTTAGCAGCATACTCGATCACAGACATCTGTCCTTGGACAAGATCCATGAACTTCCTCATCAACGCCGATTTGGCAACCTCAGACAAGAACCTCTGCTCAAACCTCCTCCTAAAGTTAGCCCAACTCAACTCCTCCTCCAGCACCCCGACCATCACACTGTTCCACCAATAAAGCGCCAACCCTTGCAATTGTCTCGAGGCTAGCCTTCTCTTCTCTCCATCATTCAAGCCTAGATCCGTAAAAATCCTTTCACGGTTCAACAGCGAATTCTCCACTTCAACAACATATTCCGTTCCAGCAAACGGCTTTCCTCCCAAACTGATATAGTCTCTACCCAGCTTAGCATAGTTATATCTAGCTAGAACTACAGGATTTGCTACACCAATATTTCCAACAGCTCCTGCTTGCAAAAGGTTTGCCAACAACTAATACAAGGCTCCTATATCAACTTGAGGAACCCTAACACCCACATTTTCAGCTTGAGCCTGACCGGAACCTATTCTAGCATTTGGTCGGGCATTTCCATTAATGGTGTTGCTATCTCCTCCAAGATTTACTCTGCCTCTTCTTCCTTCCATATCTTTATTCAAACCTCGTGAGATATAGATGAATAGCATAATTAAGATAGGAGTCTATACTTATATGTATATAGCAAATACAAGTACGTTACTATAGCGTTATCCCATACCCCGATCTTAGGTCTAATTTCTAAGGATTATGTTTTCAAAAATCATTTTTAGTTAGTATTTCATAAACCCTGCTCTGATATCAAGCTGTAACATCCCCTATCTAGAGACCCAAAACTAAGCGCTACAGATGATGCAGTCATCTATAGTATTTAGCTTCGGGGACTAATACGGCTATGTTAATGGTATCAATAATATCAGAAGCACTTGAATATGAAACAAAACACAGATTTTAGAACAACTTTTACTTCATTACGTTTCAAAACCAATTGTTTCACATTCACAACACATAACCCCAAATCGTTCCCAGGCATAGATCAAATATAATTATTACAAATTACACCCAGAGCAGTATATGAAGATACCCCCTTGGTTGATCAAAGTCATATGGTCATAATAGACCTAATACAATCACAGCGGAAATAAATCAAAACATAACAAGAACTGCAAATCCTAAATAGCTATCCATTGCCTCTTGCATGCCTTCGGTAACTTATTCATCAACCTTCCAAAACGTGAAAAAGACCTTAACCCCCAGCCTACTTAAGTTAATTTTGAGCACCCGAGAGTTTAAGGGGAAAACATAAACTTCAAGTCAGACATAAAGCTTGGTGTGAATAATATTATACATCCTAGTTAAATATACTATTTGAGACCACGCCACTTAGCGGAACGGGTTTCCCCTCACTAACATCCTTTTAAAACATATCTCTACAAAACCTTTCATAAAACCATATACTGTGCTCCTACATCCACAATTGTTAAAACATATATTTATAAAACATTATGGTGATATGAATACTTGAAAACAATGAGGATTTCCCCCTCCCTTATTGGAGTTTAATTATATCAAAGAGAGACTGCCTATTCCACATTCATTTTTCTTAAGTTGATGCAGATTATCCATCTCATCTCACATAGTTTTCCCAGGATGACTATGAACCTATCATTTTGCCACTTGATTCATGCTAACCCCATGAATCTAATTATCTCATGTTAAGCCCATGAATTTAATGGTCTCATGTTAGCCCCATGAGTTTATTTATATCATATTAGCCCCATGATTTTATTTGTATAATGTTAGCCCTATGATTCTACTTGAATTTTCCATTTGACTCATGCTAGCCCCATGAATTTATTTATATCATGGTAGCCTCATGATTCTATTTATATCATGCTAGCCCCATGATTACCCTATTTCCATCAGTATCCCTAACTTAGTTCATATTCATTTATTGTTTTCATTGGTACCCTCAAAACCCATAGAAATCAAAACCTTTCTAAATCATTGAAACTCAAACCCTTCGAAACCTTTGAACCTTAAACCTTTCGAACCCATTGAACTTCAAACCTTTCGAAAGCAATAAAACCATAGATATCCTATTTTAAAACGAATTGAAACATTGCCTTAGAAAACCTTTGGAAATCCTTCCATTTAAAACCTTCTGAAATCATTCAGAAACTAAACCTTTCGACCTAGTCGGAAGCTACCTTTTGAACCCTCTGAAAGGTTACCTTTTGACACCTTCAAAAGCTTTGCTTTCGACCCCTTTTAAAACCATTCAGTAAACAAATCCTTTCGAAAGCATTAACTCTTCTTAAACACAAACTTTCGAAAACTTTTCTGGGTTCAATTTAAAATAGGTGGAAACCTTCTTTTAAAACCTTTCAACTCCATTAGAAGCAACCTTTCGACTAAGTCGAAAGCTCTGCTTCAAAAGCTTTAAATCATCTTTTAAAACAACTCTTTCGAAAGCTTTGGGTTATAGTTCAATTTATAAAACAAGGGTAAATCACCTAAGTCGAAAGCTTCCTTTCGAAAGCATAGAGAAGTAGCTAGTTTTTAAAACAAGTAAACCCTTCGAAGTCAATCAAGGTAAACCCTTCGACTTTGTCGGAAGGTTCAACACAAAACATTTATATAAAGCAGCAGTAACCATTCGACTATTTCGGAAGGTTTCAAAACAAAGTAGCAGCAGTAACCTTTCAACTATGTCGAGAGGTTTAAAACCTTTCTTTCAAACATTTTAACCTGGTCGAAAGCAACCAAGTCGAAAGCTCTAATTCGAAAGCAAAGTAGGTGAAAGCTTTTGGTTTATAAAACAAACATACCCCAACCTCTTTGGCCATCAACCTTTGGACTAAGAACCCTTCGACTTTGTACAATTCATTACGTACCAAGTAGCTTGATACCATATGCATTGGTTTGACCTTGTTGAAAGCTTAGAACCTTTCGACCTTGTCGGAAGGTCTGGGTCGGAAGATTTGTTGCCGTAAAGGCCGAAACATGCTAAAAATATGTTTTCTTTGTTTTTAACTTAAAAAGATAACTTTTTAACTAACCTATCTTTGTTTGCCAAATTCTCATTGGTTAACAAATTCTTTTCAGAAATATTCTCCCACTATTCAAAATTGATAATCATATTATTTTACAAAATGCCCCTTCTCCTTAATTAAATATATAGTCCCATACCTTAAATAATTTTATATATTTGTCAAAGCACTTTGAAAAATTCTGGAAAAATCCCAAAAATCTATTTTAATAGGTTACCTAGCATATAAAAATTTCAACCCCAAATAATAATTATTTTATCTGAAAATAATTTATAACCCAGTAAATAATTTCCTTCACCAGAAAATTAATATAAAATCCACCTTAATTCGAAAAATTATGAAAATTGAAACCCATCTCTAAAATACCATTTTTGACCTATATTTACATTTTCAAGGCATTTGGATATCATTTAATAGGGTTTTCTTATCAAACATATCATTTAAAACAAATATGAACATGCATAATTCAATATATACATATTACTTTTAATCATCAAAACATTGCAATTTATTGCAAAAACATTTCGGATCTTAGTCTTAAAACCGAAAACCAAAACAATATAGGATGTTGTAATTATTTACCTTAGCTTTGAGGTTATAGATGTGAGATTTGATGTTGAATTAGTTGATTATCCTCCTTCTCTTGAATCCTAACTTTAGTCTTCTTTTGGAGAGTGAAAATGGTGGCTGGCCTTAGTATATTTAGTTTGATAAAAACGAGAATGAACGTGAGCATTCTATCTCCTAGGGTTTAGGGTATAAGCTCCACATATTTCCCATATTGCCCTTGTCATTTCCTAATACCTTTGTTTAGGTTATTTTATTTTTATTAACACATTATCATGGCACGGCTACCCTTAGCTAAAACAAATCTCAATCCATTAATCTTTATATTATTTTATTTAATTTTAACTAATTAAATATCCTAAATAATGTTATAAAAATGTGGGGTGTTATAACTCCTTCTTGAGCTAGGCAACCTTGACACCATCCTTAGCAATCATTGCCACAAGCTCCTTATGTGTCCCTTGGAGATGACGTTGCTTTGGATGCTGGATTAGCAAATATTATGATCCTTGACAACCCATGGATTCTTCAACTTCTAGTTTAACAGTTGTAGGTGTTAAAAAATATACGAAAGCTATGACATCTCTATAGATGAAGCTCTGGTTCCACTACCATCTCTTGGGGCACACAATCCCTTGGAAGGCTATATAGCTTGCAACAGATATATGTACCTTTTTGGAGAAGTTCCACCGTTTAACCATTTCCTTAGGCTAAGGCTCAAACTCTTTTGACTTGCTTTGACTCGGTTACATCCAAATGAATATGATGCTCTTAATTTCACATAGATGATCTTCATACAAAACTTGGGAAGGGTGCCAACTTTTGAGAAAATTAGTTACCTGTTAAACTTCAAGAAAACATCTAAAAGCCTGCCTGTAACTTTCTTAGAGTCATAGTATTATCTAGCCTTTTGACCAGATAATATTTGGATAGACTAGATGATTTGAACATGGGAGGTTATCAAGAAAGGCGGCTCGAGGAGATAGCTCCAAAGTCTAGAAACCAAGTACAAATAGATTTACAGGTTGAAGGCACCATTAGACCAAAAGAACCAAAATCCAACAATGTTTTGGACCAGTACCGATCCAACATCATGGTTCGGTATCGATCAATGAGATTTCTTCCATTCAAGTCCAATCTCCTCCTACATGCAATTGTTGATGTCAAAATCCTATTTTAAGTCCCATTTCATCGTTTCCATGCAATTCTCTATCGATCTCCATGAGCACTCGAAGTTAGCAACTCCATCCTTCCACCAATCCTTTGCTTGGACTTAAAAACAAGCTAATAATGATGCAAACATGTTGGGAATCACTAATCCAATCATGAATCGAGCCAACACAAAGCATTCAGAATGATCCATTTGGTGATCTTATGGATCAATACCGATCCAAGCCCTTGGATCGATACCGATCCACGATTATTGATGAGATGGCCGTGGTTTTCTTAGGAAGAATTGGTTTGGGCATGAAAAACTATATGGAGATCATGGATGCGAGATTTTAGGCTTCTTACAGCTATAAGTAGAAGTGCAGGACTCGTTTTTTAAGGAATGTTTTGACTCTCTTGCTCTCTTACTCTAATCTCTTATAATCATACATGGATTTGTACCAATCTGTAAGAACTTGTGCTTAACAGTGATACAATTAATAAAATCACTAAGTGGACGTAGGCCATAACCAGTCGAACCACTATAAAACGATGTGTGTTCTTTTCTTGCTCTTTTTAATTCACTTTTCTTCACTTTTTATTCTCTGCACAAGCTCTTGGGTGTTTATGCCATTTTTGGTTCAAACATTTTGTGCTTTCACTATGAAAGATATTCTAAAGCTACTTGGATCCATCATCTACTATTGGATTTCTTAGATCCGAGATATAGATCCAATCTTTCAACCTTACTATTCTACTATTGAAATTTTCAATAATCAACAAGAAGCTATTTGTAATGGCCCCATGGAGAGACCATTCTACAAACTTCAGAGCTGCTAATGACACTGAGAACCAGAATACTCAGCATGTCGATGAAGTTGCCACCAAATCAGCCGAAGATCCAGAATCCACTAAAGTCATGACCATAATGGAGATAGATCGTATGATGATGCTATTGGAGGATACGTTCCAGAAGAGACGCAATGAGATGAACCAGCAAATGCAGGAGAACTTGAGACTGCTGAATGAACTAAAATCTAAACCATCGTAAAAGGAACATGAGGGACTTAACATCTTATGATTCAAAGTCTGATAGTTCCTCATCAAAGTAGTGACAGAGGAATAAGAAGCAAAAAAGGCGCAAAACACGGTAGAAACTTCAAATCAGGATCCGAGACAAACTCATGGCAAGGGTTTATGGATCAATAACGATCTAAGAGGATGGATCGGCACCGATCCAACCAATGTTGGATATGGAGCTCACCCTCCGGATAGTAACATGGATTTGACCTCTCGTTGTGCTGTAGATGATTAGAATTGGAATATCGAGCTGCTGCTAACGACCAACCATATGGGAATCAAACGGGGGGACTATTGGACGAACGGATTTCTCAGAGTCTACAGAACCCAAGTATCGAGGCTCTGCCCGAGAGCGTTCGTCGAGCCGAACACTTGGAATAGAACCCGACTATCGTCATTTAGTCGAACCTGTAGAGCCGAAGTACTTAGTTGAAATGGTCAAGAAACTTGTGAATAAAAATATGTTCACAAGTAATGAAGAGTGGAGTACTTCTCTAAGTCGAAATCCATCTACTGAGAACATTCTATGTGTGATGTATCCATGGAGGTTGGTAATGGAAAAATGCCATCATACAACGGTAAAATGGATCCAAGGTAGAACTTGATGAAATACAAATGGCATATGGACTCTGATAGAGCATTTGATGCCACGAGATGTTATTGCTTTCCAATATTACTAGAGGGAGCAACGACTATGTGGTTCACCCGGCTCCTGCCGAGATCCATTTCATCTTTTGCTGAGTTGGCATGAAGGTTTCTGAAGTAATTCCGTCTATACACTTCATGCCCAAAGGACGTGATGTCGTTATCGCACCTCTTTCAAGGTGCAGGAGAGTCATTGAAGGATTTCTTAAATAAGTTCCATACAACCATGATGAAAGTTACGAATGCTAAGGATGATATAGTATTGATGGCATTTATTAGGGAGACTCATCCTAAGATTGATTTCAGGAGATGGTTGGAAATGAAACCTCCGTCGACAATGGATATTTTTACAGGAAGGCTAATTATTTCCAGCGTTTGGAGGAGGCACGCAATCATCCCAGAAGAGGTGATGCTGGGAGTTCAGCTGAAGTGATACAGAGAAATATTGCTGTGAAACAGTCTGGATGGAGTTCCAAAAATGTGGATGTAAACGTTAACAACAAGAATGGTGGTTAGAAGCAGAATGATAGTGGGGCCAAGAAGCGAAAGCCTGATAATAAGAATCGTCATAGGATTCCTAAGTATGACAGATGTATAGGAAGCTGGAAACTCAAGGAACTAAGCAGTATAGGAAGCTTGCTCCGAGATAGTCGACCGAGAAGGAGAAGAAGTCCGAAAAAATTTCTAGGTTCCATGAGGCGCATGTTCATAATCCCGATGAGTGCAGACACTTGAGTGACATGATCGAGGAGTTGATTTGTAAAAATAAGATGTAACAGTTTATGAAAGCCTCACCTGATGATAGACCAGGAAATTCCGACCCTCCGGGTTGACATCCCAACGGGAGCAAGCCGGGCTTAGTGGTGAGGAGCCTAGGTGGCTTGAAAAATGTTTGGTGATCAATACAATCATCGGTGGGCCACATCCAACCGATAAGAGTTTGAATGAGATGGATAGGTATGTTGGTGCATTGAAACATACAAAGAATGAGAGCTACTTTGCTGTGGAGGATGGAGCTTCAGCAAAAACAATTCAAAACCATGGCAGACGACATTGTTTTTGGAAATAGAGATGTTAATGGGGTGGAAACCCCAACGATTGACCCACTCATGATTACGGCCATGATTGGCCTTGCGATTGTATAGAAAGTGCTAGTTGAATTTGGGAGTTCGGTCAACATTTTATTTAAGAAAGCCTATGACTAGATGCTTCTAGAGGGCAAGGATTTAATGGGACGGCTACAGAGCCAATCAGATATGTGGATTCACCGGTGGTGCTTGGTGAGGGTGACAACAAGCGATTGTAGGTCATGCCTTTTGTGTTGTTGGATATTTATTCTACTTACAACGTATTTTTGAGTCGACCTGCCTCGGCTAAATTCAGAGCGGTATTGCTCCTTGGTGATTGACGATAAAGTTTCCTATAAAGAATGGTATGGGATAGTACAAGGAGATTAGGGGCTTGGTCGCGAGTGTTATGTTGTTGAGCTAAAGGAGGCAAGGTAAAATAAGAAAGGAAAAGGTGTAGAGAGGACCCTCTACATCAAAGCTTTGGGTGCATAGCAATCATTGCCTGGGCCTTGGCTTAGGCAGCATAGTCGGATCCATAAAGATATGGATCCCTGAAAAGAGCCGCTGGATGGAAGGGCAACTCCAGCCAAGTTGACAATCCACATTCTGGTCAGCCAGGATAATCCTACGTGGATCCTGAAGGTCGAATCATAGCTCGGCACAAGGTTAATGAAGGAGTTGGTTAGTTTCCTCTGAGCGAACCTGGATGTGTTCGCCTGGAAACACTTTGACATGTGTAGGATCTCGCCGGAGATAACGAGCCATGTATAAAATGTAAATCCTAAATGCATTCCTATGAAATAGAAGCACTACAGCCTGGGTCCGAAGAGATCCGCTACACTCAAAGAAGATGTGGATAAGCTAAAGGACAATGGCTTCATCCGTGATGCCTTATACCAGAATGGGTATTTAATCTGATCTTGGTGAAGAAAGCTAACGGGCAGTGGAGGACATGCATCGACTATTCTAACTTGAATAAGGCATTCCCAAAGGATAACTTTCGCTTCCAAGGATTTATCAGTTGGTGGAGTCAACAGTTGGACATAAACTGCTTTCGTTCATGGATGCGTACTTTGGATACAATCAGATTCTAATGCACGTCCTGGACCAGGAACATACCAGCTTTATAGCCAACCTTGGACCGTATTGTTATCTAGTTATGCCATTTGTACTAAAGAATGCTATGAGCGACTTACCAAAGGCAGATAAACAAGATGTTCAAAGATCAGATTGGGCGTTCAATGGAAGTCAATGTGGATGACATGCTCATGAAGCCACGACATTCGGGAAACCACATTAACGATTTGGTAGAGATATTTGGCATTCTCCAAGAATACGGGATAAAGCTCAACCCTTTGAAATGCTCATTTGGTGTTGCATCAATGAAATTCTTGGCCTTCATTGTGAAGTCCCATGGGATTAAAGCCAATCTAGAAAAGATCGAGGCATTGAGAAACATCGAGGCACCGAAAATGATCAAGAAGGTTCAGAATGCGAATGGGAAGGTCGACGCCCTGAGTCGATTCATCGCCAAAGCAACAAACAAATGCATCCCTTTCTTTGACGTGATTAAGAATGGAAAAAAGAATTTTGCTTGGATGCAGCATTGTAAAGATGCATTTCAGGCTCTGGTGGATCACTTGGAGAGATCCTTATTCTTTCAAAGATGGTGGATAACGAGGATTTGTTTATATATTTGATAGTGTCGGTGCATGCCTTTAGTGCCACACTCGTACGTGAGGAATCCCTCATCCAACGACCGGCCTACTACACAAGTGAGTGATTGACAGAGGTGGAAAGAAATTGCCCAAGGCTAGAAAAGCTTGCATAATGCCTATTGATTGCTTTAAGGAAGCTCCGCCCTTACTTTCAAGCTCATCTGATCAAAGTTCTTACCGACCAACCTTTGTGACAAGTCTTGCAGCTACCAGAGACTTTTGGAAGGCTATTGAAATGGAATATTGAATTGAGTCAATATGATATAACCTATCACCCTCGAAGACCTATCCAGGGATAAGCTTTGGCAGATTTCATAGCTGAATACACTGTGCGAGAGAATACTACGGAGACCAATGGTGAGTAGAATGCTAGGTGGAAGATGTACACAGATGTTGCCTTGAATGAATGCTATTTCGGTGCTGGAGTTGTACTTGTCACTACTGAGGAACGTTCAATTTTTTATGCCTTGAGACTCGATTTCCCTAAACCAAATAACGAAGCGGAGTATGAAGCATTGATTGCAGGACTCAAACTTGCCTAGGAACCGGGGGTTAAAATTTTACATATCTTTTGTGATTCCTAACTGGCATTGTGTTAAGTCAGGAAGAAGTTTTAGACAAAAGGTGCAACGCTAGCTCCTTTTCTAAAACGTGTCCTTGAGCTGCTTAATGATATTTAATATTACACAATACTGTACATTCCTATAGAGGAAAATGCGAAGGTCGACTCGCTGGCTAAGTTGGCTAGTTCTGGAGACACGTAGCTCATGGGCCTGGTTTTGGTGGAAGAATTGTCGGCTTCGACCATCGACCATATATATGTCAATTGGATCTTGGAGGCCAAGCATAAGAAGGAGTCATGGATGACTCCAATAAAGAACTATTTGCAAAAGGGAATCCTTCCGGATATAAGAATGAGTGATTGTAGCTCCTTCACCAAGCTTCAAAATATATCTTTCAACAAGGAGCACTTTACAGGAAAGGATTCTCACTCCTAATGTTACGATATGTCACCAACGATGAGGCCAAACAAGTCCTAAGAGAAGTTCATGAAGGGGCCAGTGGCGACCACAATAGGGGGCAAACCTTAGCGAAGAAGATCCTCCGCTATGGGTACTTCTGAACAACTGTCAACCGAGACGCAACTGATTATACCAAAAGGTGGGACAAGTGCCAAAGGTTTGATGAGATTCCAAGAGCCTTGTCAACATAGATCGCTCAAATGGTCAGTCCCTGGCTATTTGCGGTTTGGGGAATTGATATTATCAGTGCATTACTGATATCTAAAGATGGCGCGAAGTACATCATCATCGTTATTGATTACTTTACCAAATAGGCTGAGGCGGAGCCATTAGCCACAATTACAACAAAGAAAGTAATCAACTTCGTTGTCCGGAATATCATCTGTCGTTTTGGAATTACACAAACAACAATTACCAATAACATGACCCAATTCGACAATACCAAGTTTAAGGATTTCTGTTGTCGGCATCACATAGAAAAGAGATTTACTGTGGCGGCACACCACCAGGTGAATGGATAAGTTGAAGCATAAACAAGATTATTAGGTCCATTCTTAAAAAGCGATTGGAAAAGGCTAAGGGAAAGTGGGTCGATGAACTTCCATTGGCACTTTGGGCTTATTAAACAATTCACAAGTCAACGACTGGCCACTCTCCATTTGCCTTAGCCTACGGATCGGGGACTATTATTCCAATCGAACTGGAAGTATCTTCTCATCAAATGAATCACTACAATCCACAGACAAATGAGCAACTCATGTTCGAGTCTCTTGATATGATCGATGAGAAGCACGATGAAGCTGACTTCAGAGCAGCTTCATACCAAAGCCAAGTCGCTCGATATTACAATGTCAAAGTCAAGAATCAGACCTTTGAAATTGGTTACCTAGTCGTCAACCAAATCTTCCCAGGCCCTCGAAACTTGGGCCTGTTGGAAAGGTCCATACGCAATTGAACAAAAGCTTGGAGACAACACTTTTAAGCTAGCAACGGTAGATGAGATCTCACTCCCGATGGCGTGGAATAGCAAACACTTACGACGAGCTTTTAACTTAGAAATAAATTTGTACATAATTAGATAAATTCATGTGATAAGACGGAATCCGGAATTTGCAATTCTGACTTTCAATAGCTTAAGAGTTGTGAAACATGACCAACTCGAATGAATATGCACGTATATAATATAGGTATGCAGGTAACCGAAGATAGGTGCTAACCAAACCTTTACAGTCCATGGTTGAACCCTTGGAGTTTAACCACTCTTAGTGTCCAAAGATAGATGCCAACTAACACTTTCCCTTGATGCGGGGGGCAGGAGTATAAACCAAAATGAACGTGACTTGATTGTCCATCAACTAACTCTTGCGTTTGATGTGTGGGTAGGATTGTAAACCAAAATGGACATGACTTGATCATACATCCATTAACTCTTACCCTTGATGTGGGGGTAGGAGTATAAACCAAAATGGACGTGACTTTACCGTCCATCAGCTAACACTGGCCCATGATGTGGGGGCAGGAGTATAACAAAAATGGACGTGACATTACCATCCAGTCATTAACATCTTGCTTAGAGTAGGCAAAACAAGAGATCCATACCTGACGGAAGGTGGGGTTTTACCTATAAACTTTGATCAATGCTCGGATTTAGGCACGATCGAAAGAAAACATCCTACATAAGGATGTTCAAACTACGACCTTAAGTAGTTAGCTCAAACCAGTGTTTAGAGTTAGGCCCGATCGAAGATCACTATTCTGGAAAAGGATACATAAGTGGTTAACCTCGACTGATGCCCTGAGTATGACATGGTTGAAACACGCATCTCGGAGAAGGATGTTCGACTTGCTGTTTAAGGCATTTTGCTTCGATCGATGCCCAGAGGCAAGGGCGATCACATTTGTAGTTTCTCCAAAAGGAATGCTTAAATCACCTTTCCAGGCAATCGAAGTACAGCTGGGTTTCAGGATTGGATATGGTTACATACAAATGCCCGAAGATTTGCACTTCAACAATTGCTTTACGTTCGCAAGAATGTTGAAAAGCCAGCAAATCACAGAATGAGCTAATGACTTAGTCCAACAATATTCATGGAAATGGATTGTGAGTACATCGAATGGAAAGCGCATTTCTTGAATACTTAGATAAATTCAAAGGAAGATAAAACAAGACAGAAGCCTTTGTTATTCACATTTGAGATCGAATTTGGTAAGAATAGTACAAGTTTTATTTACACCTAAGCTGAAAACAAAAGCATGGGTCGAACACGGACAATGCTGACCTAAAAAACAAAAATAGACTCTTACAACTGCAAACCAAAAACGAGTCTACCCATACACAAAAAACACAAACGCTCACTTCTTATGCTTCTGCCTCTTGGATTTCTTCTCCTCCTCTCTAAAGAGAGATGTTTCCTCATCTTTCTTTTTCCGACCTCTCCTAAGGCCCTTGGATGGAGTGCTCTACAACGATTCAGCCGACAAAAGTGAAGAGAAAGGCTGGAGAGTTGGGTTATATATACCTAGGAACCCGATCCTTAAGGCAAAAAAAGTGAGGACTTCCTTAAGTCCTAGATCAGTACCAATCCAAGGACCCGTTCAGTACCGAGCCTTGCAATTAAAAAAATATATTTGGAAATGATGGTGATGACCATTCATTAACCCTTATTAATTAATGTAGGGATTAATGATGTTCATTCAGTACCCCTCATTAATTAGTTTAGTCATGCTCGGCTAGTTTTTTAGCATTGCTATCCTTTATAGAATGATTTGATGGTGCTCAGCCAATTTACGAGCATTGTTATCATTCGTAGATTTATTCGATTACTCATGCTCAACTAGTGTATGAGCATTGACTATTGTTTGTTGACTGTTGATTTATGCTCAAACAGTTTATGAGCGGTTTTGTTTTTTCACTACAAGGGTTATTATATAATAACCCGGAATTTTGGACACCTTGTATTTTAATATTTGAATTGTTTAAATATTTGAATCTTTGATTAAATGAGATTAAAATGATTTAATAACATCTTCAACCCCTTTTAAATTATAAGAAATGATGGTAAACTTGTTTTAAAAATGTTTACAAAAATAAACAATTTGAAGAAATATTGATAAGTAACCGAAAATCGTTTGATCAATAAACAGCTTTTTACTCGTCGGAAGTTATTCAAACTTTTTTTACATACACTTATTTGCTTAGGAAATAAATAATATGAAATAAAAATAATTTGCTATTTATGGAAAATAAAATATTGATGATGTCATGGGTATGCCATCAGGTAGATATTTGTGTGTAGGGGTAAAAGGGTAATTTGTTAAAGAGATATTTTCCTTAGGAAATAAGGTGTAAAGGCGGTATGTAAGGGGGATGCACCTTTGTGTCCTTTCATGAAGGGTAAAAGGTGGTAGTGACCTCTTGCTCATACCTATAAATACACCCTTAAAGTTAAGGCTAATTACTTTTTACAAATTAAGAAAATGGTAGAAACTAATTGGTACTAATCCACTTCTATCTTCACTAATCTTTTTCTAATCAAAGCAAATCAAGTCCAAACTTCACCAAACATTGGATATATGCTAAAATCATCATAGGAAGCATGAATTTCAAGTTGAAAGTGGAAGAAAGGAGGCACAAGGGGAACTTCTAGCATGGGCTACGAGCATAAGGAATGAGGGGGTGATGTTGCTTTCTGATTTTGAGCTAAAGGTTGGATCTTTAGGCTTTTGGTAATGGTGGGAAGTGGTTCTTTGATTCTTGTCTGTTTGGGTTTGTTGTAGACTTCGATTTGGTTGAGTTATCTCATAATCTTTTTATATATATTATGTATATATATATGTGTGAAAATATAAAGTTAAAGTGATATTAACTAATTAAAGTTATAAACTTTGGATCCCTCTTGCTTTTGAAAGCAAATGACAACTTTATATTATATAAAATCGCTTCTATTACAATCTATAACATGTGACATGGCTCAAACTTTATGTTTACATGTTTGGTTGGCTTGTGCATTGAATTGAGGTATGTTTGAAAGTGTTTGAAGTGAAATAGTCGTTGTAACTGCACTTCGATATCCCTTAATTTTAACTTGTGTATATGGAAGATTTATGAACCTTGGGATAATTTAATTTGGTCGTTTTCTACACATATTTTGGTGTATGGGACAATAAAGAAATGGTTTGAAAAGTTATAGAAATTATGAAATAAAGTTGTGAAATTTAGAAGCAAAATGGGACTTGGATGCACTTTGAAAATACCTTGTGTTCGACGATTTTCAAAGTCAACTTAGAGAGAAATCCTAAGGGCTTCTTTATATTTTTGATAAGTACTATAAGTGTACTTATTATTGGAAAAATGTGGAAATTTAAATCATTCATTAACTTGTAGAACAAAGATGCAAAATGTTATAACGAAAATAAGGTCGCTATATGAGTACTTTGAAATACCTTATTTTCAAGGATTTTTATTAATAAATTGAAAGATATCCTTAGGGGTTTCTTTCCACGGTTCTTAATTAGCCTAAGTGTAGTACTTACAGTAAAAATTTCAAGTCTTAAGTCATTTGTTTTAATGGTTAAAACTGGTAATTTTTGCCAATCCTTTTAGAGATGTTTTTTTAACATAATTTGCAGTATTTTAAAGTTGTTTTGAAGCTATAATTTATTTTTTGTAATTATTTATGAACTTTTAAAGTAAAGAGATTTTATAATATAAGACATATTTTTATTTATTTCCATCAAATTATAAATTAGTTATTTGCTAGTAATATTTTCCACAGATGTTTAAAACCTATTTATATGTATTTTTAAAGTATTTATATATGTATATAAGTTTTTAAAAAGTAATTAACTATGCTTAACACGACGAAGTAGACTTATCTATTTGTGAGAGTTAAGATTGATGTTCAAGTAGGGATAGAAGCAATAGTGTTCTAACCTACCGGCTTCACCATTAACCGAGGAATAGTTAAGTCGAAAATGTCAAAAATGTGTTAATCATGTTTTTGTTTACTCATTTATGAAAGTCATTAATACTATACTTAACACTAAAACCCGACGAGGTAGACTTGTCTATCAATGAGAGTCAAGATTTAGATGTTTATGCAAGGGTTTTATATGTAAATGGTGCTCTAACTTACCTGGCCTCATTATTGACCAAGTGATAGTATAATTGGAATGTCGGAAACGTGTTAAGTATACGAACCTTGATTTTCATAAGCGATTGTTTTAACTAGATAGACGATTAGACGATTGTCAAACTTGACCAAATATTAAATTAGATCTTTAAAAGAATGTTTTTATAGATAATATAAGTATGGAATGGTTTTTGGTTTGTTGTGACAATGTATTAATAACATTCGTCTTTAACCCCTATTGATTATACTTATGAATATAAATAGATCTTTAAAAGAATGTTTTAAAGATAAGCATAAGTGAAATGGTTTTGGGTTTGTAGTGACAATGTTTAAATAACATTAATTTTAAACCTTTTTGAATAGATTTTTGAGAGTACTTAGATCCTTAAAATGGAAATTTTGAAGGAAATTATAAGTATGGAATCTTTTGGAAAAGATAGAAAATATAAAGGTTTAAAGTAAGAAATCTTGTTAATTATTTGTGATTATACTTATACCATTTGAGATAAGTATATGAATACCTTTTGAATTATTGAAAGAGTACAAATGAATAATGGTGATTGATAAATGATATTTTATTAGATAAATGAATTTTGAACAACAAAAGAGGTCTTAATTAATAAAAGGATTAATTAAATAAAAAGGAGATTAGAATTTACTTATGTGACTTAATCATGCTTCATGTGACTAAATTGTGATTTATGTGTTTACACATTTATGGAAAGTATTTAGTCATGTATTTAGCACTAAAAGCCGATGAAGTAGGCTTGTCTATCTGTTAGAGTTAAGAATTGATGTTCGAGTAGGGTTTAGTAATAACAGTGTTCATACCTATCGGCTTCACTCTTCATCGAGGGATAGTGTAAGTTGAAAAGTTTGGAAAAGTGATAAGTATACAAGAATTGGTTTCCATATTTGATCATCTATTTTGAACTTGATAGTCGATTAATCGAGTATCGAACTAGATCAATAATCCATCAATTTAGTTTTGAAAAGAATGGGATTTGTAAGTGTTTTACTTATCGAAAACCACTTCAAAACTGATATATGAGTTCTATTTTTTGGAATCTGTTGTGAAGTGGAATGTATAGAGTTGAACGGTCTATCCTAAGGTCAAGCCTAAGAAAGAGGTCAGTGTTAGTATTCGTTGGAGGACTTATGTAGGATCTATGCCGAGCTTCGTAATTTGTTCAAGATGTTGGAACCCATTTAGGGATTCATGTTCTATTCGAGTGATGAAGACTCGTGTGAGAGATGACGAACGTAACCTCGACATTAGAAATGGTCGAAAACAAAGTAGGCGCATAGCTTGGGGTTTAGCTAACCAGCAACAGTATATTATCACTCCATGTCTAGAGTATGCTTATCGATGTTGCACGCGGAAGGTGATAATATTTGGGATCACATGTTTTAGACATGGACCAGCTATGTTTACCTTATGGTATATTCTATCTAGAGATATACGATGCTCAAAGGTAGTTTCTGAACTTTATGCAAGAGATTGGATTTCGGCTTAACCGAAGGGATCTCCATGGAAAATCAACTATGTGAACGTACCTTTGCAATTTTGATAGTACCCTTATTATTGTTGTGGTGTGATTAATGTAAGCACCAATAGCTATTTACCGATTTATATTCTCCACCCTAGACATTATCTATTATATCGTCATATGTACTTATTAGATGGTGATTCTTTTAAGGGGATAACCATTAAGACATTCCATTTGGTCTGAAAAGTACTGTTATTTGTTAGCTGCATATTTCTTGAGTTATTCATACCAGGCTGCATGGTTTTTGTTTTTCTTAAATTTCTCGTGTCCTCTTTTGAGTACTTTGAGAAAGTTAGGCTTTCATTAGTGTTCATTGGAACTCAAGGAGATGAGTTGGATGTTTCATCTATTCTTATTTCTACTGTATTACTATATTGGTTGTATCATCATTAGTGAGGACAAGTTGTTATACCTGCCTAGGATGATGATGGTACTTAAAATTGTAGCTCTAAAATGTTGTGTATCTTAGGGTGATGGTTTTGTACTATCTTTGATATTATATTTATCGATCCACTGTTTGATTCTTATATTACGTTCTTTCTTATTCTATTTTATTTTGTTTTACCCTAACAATCTATCTTTATAGCACTTGGATGCTCGGCACAGGAATATCATGGATGTATTAGTGCCGACATTCGAGGGTCGAAAAGGCTGGTCGTTACAGCTTGGTATCAATGCCTAAGGTAAAGCGAGAACCTTGGCTTTTGTATGGGTGTGACTCATTAATGTTGAGACTTGGTTTTGATTCATGACACGAAGCTATCACTACAACGTACAGATTTGACGACCACTACAACGAGAATATATACTACAACGAGACAAGACTTCAAAATTGGTGCATCAATTTTATTATTTTTTGATTTTCCGTCTTAGGTCAATATTGTTAAAATCTCTCCTCGATGATGTATATATTAGCTTATATATTATATCATTCTATTTTCAAATTTTTTATACATATATATATATATATATAAGCATATGAATAAATTATAAAAGTGCGAAAGTTATATATATTTTTATATATGAAAACTGTGCATATTGCACAAAATTCACCAGGTCAGTCGACTGACCCAGAGGTCCAGTCGACTAACACTGGAAAATTTGTGCAACATGCACAGTGCACAGATATATGAATATATATATTTAAATTCGTTTGAATATTCAGTCGACTGACCCAGAGGCTCGGTTGACTGAATTTCTATAACAGCTACTTTTCAAAAAGACACGACTTTTTGTGAAGAGTTACAAACCTCTAACGAAAAGATTTGGATGCAACACTTCAATCGAAACTCTTCACCAACAGTCGCTGCCCTCTAACCTTTATAAATACATACTTCAACTTCATTTTAAATGACAGAATGTTAATCTAATTCTCTTATCTTTGCTAATTTATCTCTCTTGATTCTATTTGCAATATACTTTCAAATATTCCACATTAAAGCAATACTATACCTTTCTATTCTTCATAAACTTCAAATATATATATTTATACTCGAGGAGAATATTATAGGAAGGGTGTACTACAAGTGACAAATCCGTGTTATTAAGAACACACAAAGTCAAAACTATTTTTGTATTTGTCGAAGTCCTATTCTGCTGCTCAGGCATGTGAAGTCCTCTTCGGCTGTTGAGGCGAAATCCTATTCTGCTCTTCAGGTCCTTGTTCGGCTGCTCAAGGGTTGTATAGACCTGTTCCTCCGGGTTTAGTGAGGGTTATTGTTTTAGTGAAATTCCAGAAGGAGTCTGGGACTGGACGTAGGACGGTGCTCCGAACCAGTATAAAAATCTCTGGTTTCATTTTTACTATACTGCTTTTATATTCCGCACTATTTACCGTATAGTTATCATCACTACACTCTGTATTATCATATATCCATATTACACGATCCATAGCACACTTTCATTTGGTATCAGAGCAAGGTCATCATATAACCGTAACACAGTTATCTGATAATTTAATATTATGGACACTAACACTAGCACTAGCATTAACACTAGCTTCATTGAAGGACAATCCACTGCACGTCCACCACTATTTAATGGCATAAATTATAACTATTGGGCCACACGAATGAGAATATATATGCAAGCAAATGGTTTTGATTCATGGAATATAACTCAGACATAATATATTATTCCTACTGAAGAGTATTCTACTTGGTCAAATACACAAAAATTAGATGCCACAGCTAACGCAAAAGCCATGAATATGTTGTTTTGTGCCTTAGATAAAAATGAGTTTAACCGTGTTAGCATGTGAAACACTGCATATGAAATATGGCGTACACTCAAGATTACACACGAAGGAACTAACAAGGTCAAAAAAAGCAAGATATCTATGCTTAAAAGTCAATTTCAAAACTTTAGAATGAAAGACAATGAATCTATAAACGATATGTATTCAAGATTTCAGGATATCTATCATTCATTAGTAGGACTAGGAGAAAAATATTCAGATTTTGATATCGTGTCCAAAATCTTAACTCTTTAACGGAAGAATCGGAAAGAAAAGTTCTCGCTATTGAAGAAGCGAACGATATTTCCAAAATAACTCCGGAAGAGTTAATAGGAAATCTAATGTCCTATGAAGTGAATTTGTAGGCTAACCGAGTTCAAGCTCAAGATAAAAAGAATATAGCATTCCATGCAGAACAAGAAGAATCAGATTCAGACAAAGATGACTTAACCTTTATTGCCAAGAACTTCAAGAAATTCTTGAAATATAGAAAAGGAAACATAAATAATGGCAAGAAAAACTCAAATAGCAATAAACCACCATCTTTATCAGTTATGGAGTGTTTTAACTGTCACAAAAAGGGGCATATGAAGAAGGACTGTCCAGATCAAAAGAAAGAATATTGCAATAAAAGGAAGGACAAGTTTAGAAGGAAAGCTTTCTCAGTTACATGGGATGATTCAGACTCCTCTTCCTCATCAGAAAGCGAGAGTAACAATGATAATGAACAAGCCAATGTATGCTTTATGGCCAAAGATAATGAGGTTAGTGATTTAACTTTTGATGATATGATAGAGATAAATTCTGAATTATTAAATACTTTAAAAAGTCTCAAAAGAAAATATAAAGAGGCTGTAGAAAATCAGAACAAGGCGGAATTCGAAAGAGATATGCTTAAAGACGAGAAGAAAATATTGGAAGAAGAACTTGAGAAAACTCAAGAATCACTTTCAAATGTTAATTCTCAACTTATATTATTGAGTCAAGAAATGGAAACTCAAATAGAAAAGAATGATGGTCTTGTTTCTGAAAATCATGTTTTAAAAAACTAATATTAAAATGGTTGAACTAGAAAATTCAAGTCTAAAGACCAAACTAGAAGGAATCACTAAAAATGTTTCAAATTTTAATAAAGGAAGAGAAAATTTATCTAGACTTATTGAGAATTCACAACCTGTTAACAGTAAAAATGGTTTAGGATATAATAAAACTAATCGTAGAAATAGCACTAGATACGCTTTTATGTATAATAAAAATGTTAGTGCTACTACTAAATATCGAGTAAAGTCGAAATCAAATTTTCATAGAAATTCAAACACTGTTATGACCGATAATGTTTATAATTTCTCTAGAAGTACAAAATCATTGACGAGAAATATGAATAAAAATTATCTAAGTATTTGGGTTCCTGTTAATTGGAAAAATAGAGAAAAATGCATTAATGATTATTTTGATATGGTAGTTAATAATGAAAATTATATTTATAAAGGTTCAACCACACCCAAATGGGTATGGTTTCCTAAAAATTAGGAAATTATAAGAACCTTGGGTATCGCATGCTTTAAATGTTCATTGTTTTCTGATACCTTACATTATAAGTAGTAGTTATTTTATTCTATATTGTTAACACTTATGTGGAATAAAATATTTGTTATCATATAAACTCTCCTTTTCGTCGATGACAAAGGGGGAGAAAGATATTGCTCTAACACTATTTGCAGGAATAAACAATGCAAGCACAGATTAAGGGGTAAGCATAGGATGGAGTAAGTTGTTATTTTCTTTTATAAAAACATTAGTCTTTATTTCGTATGGCTTTTATTAAATAGCCACTCTTTTCCAGACTCTTGTTAATGGTATTTTAATGTATGAATAATCGTTTCTTTCATAATATCTATCAATGCTTCATACCTTTACTTTCTTATTCCTTTTTGTCAATGACAAAGGGGGAGAAATATTATTACTAACATTAAGAATGCTAGATATAGAGTATCAAAGATTCAGGGGGAGTAAGTATTTATATTATATATATATACAGTCGAAATCTATATCTATTTACAGGTTGTCATCAATCAAAAAGGGGGAGAATGTTGAGACTTGGTTTTGATTCATGACACGAAACTATCACTACAACGTACAGATTTGACGACTGCTACGACGAGAATATATACTACATGGAGACAAGACTTCAAAACCGGTGCATCAATTTTATTATTTTTTAATTTTCAGTCTTAGGTCAATATTGTTAAAATCTCTCCTCGGTGACGTATATATTAGCTTATATATTTTATCATTCTATTTTCAAATTTTTTATACATATATATAAGCATATAAATAAATTATAAAAGTGTGAAAGTTATATATATTTTTATATATGAAAACTATGCATATTGCACAAAATTCACCAGGTCAGTCGACTGACCCAGAGGTCCAGTCGACTGACACTGGAAAATTTGTGCAACATGCACAGTGCACAGATATATGAATATATATATATATATATATATTTAAATTCGTTTGAATATTCAGTCGACTAACCCAGAGGCTCAGTTAACTAAATTTCTATAATAGCTACTTTTCGAAAAGACACGACTTTTTGTGAAGAGTTACAAACCTTTAACGAAAAGATTTGGACGCAACACTTCAATCGAAACTCTTCACCAACAGTCGCTGCTCTCTAACCTTTATAAATACATACTTCAACTTAATTTTAAATGACAGAATCTCAATCTAATTCTCTTATCTTTGCTAATTTATCTCTCTTGATTCTATTTGCAATATACTTTCAAATATTCTGCATTAAAGCAATACTATACCGTTCTATTCTTCATAAACTTCGAATATATATGTTTATACTCGAGGAGAAGATTAAAGGAAGGGTCTACTACAAGTGACAAATCCGTGTTATTAAGAACACACAAAGTCAAAACTATTTTTGTATTTGTCGAAGTCCTGTTCTGGCTCTCAGGCGTGTGAAGTACTGTTCGGCTGCTGAGGTGAAATCATGTTCCGCTGCTTAGCTCCTTGTTCGGCTGCTCAAGGGTTGTATAGACCTGTTCCTCCGGGTTAAGTGAGGGTTATTGTTTTAGTGAAATTCTAAAAGGAGTCTGGGACTGGATGTAGGACGATGCTCCGAACCAGTATAAAAATCTTTGGTGTCATTTTTACTATACTGCTTTTATATTCTGCACTATTTACCGTATAGCTATCATCACTACACTTCGTATTATCATATATCCATATTACACGATCCATAGTACACTTTCAATTAAGAGATAAAGTAATGGAATGCCCTAACATGAGTTCAGTGTATTTTACGTATGGGAGCTTATTTGTATTTGTTATAAGTGTATACCTTAAAGGTAATTACAACTACGAAAATTAAAGATCTTATATAAGGTAACTTATATAAGTATGAATTGTTAAAGTGTAGTTAAATTAATGTAAGGATTAATGATGTTCATTTGTTACGCCTCATTAATTAGTTTAGCCGTGCTCGACTAGTTTATGCACATTGTTATCCTTTGTAAAATGATTTGACATGCTCGACCAGTTTATGAGCATTATTATCATTTGTAGAATTATTAGCTTATTGCTCCTTAGCTAGTTTATGAGCATTGTTATCATTTGTTGATTGATTTGTCATGCTCGTCAGCTTATGAGCATTGACTATTATTTGTTGATTATTGATTTATGCTCGATAAGTTTATGAGCAGTTTTACCTTTTCACTACAAAGGTTGGGTATACAGTATTTGTAGATGCATTGAAATGAAGAATTGAGTTTCATAGTTTGACTGTAAGATGTTCAGTGATGATGTTAGGTTAGAAGTTAACTGTAGTAAAAGTTAAATTTAGTAAAAGATGTTTATTATAATGTAAAGAAAAGAAAAGGTATTTTATAAATAAACATTTGTGAAAAGATTTTATATAAAAAAGTGATTCTATATAAGTATGGTTCATAAAGTATGGTTTATAAATAAAGAGGATTTAAATTGATATTTTGAGAAATTAAATGCTATTGTCTCTGAAAATGTACTTCAAGATTTTGGAAAATAATAATAGTATTATTTGAAAGTAAATATTTGGAAAATTGTTTTAAGAGATTGAGATGATGATACTTAGCAATACTTACGAAGTATTTGATACCGCTTAAAAAATGATTTTGGTTATGTCCGAGAGGAATGGTTTGGATGTACTGAAATCGCTTATGATAACTGCAGCATCATCGACGTTCATTTTCGGGTTTCAAAGTGAAGGATGCTATAGGAGCAGTTTGTTACAAAGTTGTTTTGGTAAAACAGATTTTGGTTTACTTGCGAAAGTAAGATTTGATATACAAAATGTATATGTATATGTATATGTTATTATTTCAAATGATTTGAAATAAAACCTGATGTTTAGTTCTATAGTTTTTCTTTAAAAGAAATTTGATATGAAATTTTTGGTGTAGAAAAGTTTTATATGTATACTATGAAGAGGGCCCGAGTGGTAGTGGCATACCCCCAAATAAATGATGAAAACTTTTCATGTTTCCCCTTTTGGGTAAAGAGTACTTAATAAACAAGTGAAATTTTGTTAAGTTATTTTCTGGACACATGTATCATATGCATTAGGTAGTATGGTATGTGTATCATGTTATGATATATTGTTTAGTAGTTTTCATTTATTAAAATGAAATGAGATTTCAACGATTTTGGATGGTCGGAAATGTCTAGATTGTTATAGAACTTGAAACTAACTATTTTTTGTGAAAATATAAAAGTTGAGTTTTTGTAACTATTGAATTCAGAAGGTAGTAAACTAAAACAAGTTTTAAATTGTTGAACACCCTTGCTAAGAAAAATGGATTTAATGTTTTGTATATACTCTTAAGATGTAGTGGAGTATTATACAATTATGAAATTAAGTTATAAAATGTTCATAAACTTGGAGTTATGTTTTATGAAATGATTCATAACTAATTTTAGTGTTGAATGAGAGATATACTATTTGTGTAAAAGAATGTGGTATAAAGAAATTTGTGTAGTTAAGAAACTAAGAGGAAAAGTATGTAAGTGGTACCAAGATCGTTTTATTTGCATGACTATTCTTGATCCAGTATTCAAGTACATAATTTCGATGTGGTTTACACGGTCCGAACAAGGATTTTTCACTCGATTTTTGATGGCGAACAGTTGATATGAATTCTTGATATGGTCTTGGGGTTTTCTATCATAATATATCGCTATTTAAGAAGAATGAAGGTTTCTAATCAAGGAACCTGATCGGAGTCCACACAGAGAGGTCAGGTGGACTATACTAGTTTGGAAATGGAAATTTATATGATTAAGCAAGTGACCAGATTTGATATTGCATACAGATGATCCATGTACATCATACAGGCCTTAGTATACATGCATACTATGCTTTCTTGGCTTATTGAGAGTTTAGTTGATAACTCTTTGATATTTTATGAGGTAGCATGAATAATCGACAAAGTAATAACCTAAGGCTATTGAGTGTAAGGTACACTTAGTAGGTTGTTTATTATCCTTGTGCGATAAGAGGATTTTTGAACTCGAACAAACTGTGGGCTTTGTTTGCTAATGATTTTGAATACTATTAAGCATTGTTATGTGATTGTTTCCTTTTGTTGCTTGTGTTGGAATTTCTAGGACAAAATATTCAAAGTGAGGGTGAATGCAACGACCCTGAATTTTGGACATTTTGTATTTAACTATATGAATTATTTAAATATTTGAATCATGGATTAAATATGATTAAAATGATTTAATCACCTTGTTAAATCCCTTTTAAATCATAAGTAATGATGGTAAATTTGTTTTAGAACAATATTTACAAAAATAATGTAACGACCCGTAAATTTTTAACGATTTTTATAACATAATTAACTAAACTTTTCGTGAAAAATAAACAATAAACTTTTGAAATGAAAATTTGATATTTGTGATACGTCTATTTTAACGTAGCAAATGTCAGATTTTCATCAGAAAATATGAATGTTAGTTCTGTTGTGTAATTTTCAATTTCAATTTAAAATCAGTTAAAATATGATTGAAATAAAATATTTTCGAAACCTGAATATTTTTATATAATAAAAAAATGTAAATTATTTTTTGAGTGAGACGTCATAATTCGTTTCTTCAAATTTGGACTTCTCTAGCCCCGTTTATCTTATTTTCGGCAAATTTGCAGCAGTTTGGTAGCGAAATATCAATCTTTGATAGGATGATCGTATTGATGATATCTGTGTACCATTCTGATCGTCTTGTCGTGCTGATCTCCGTAGTATATTCATTTGTGTGATTCGGTGTCCGGTACGCGGCGAAATCGGCGTAATGATTAGCGGTATCGGTACCCATTTTTTTTGAGTCTCTAGGATATTGTGTCCATTTGTTTGTCAAACGGCTGAAAATAAATGGCCACTTGTTATTAATATTCCAGCTATTCAACTTATGACTTTTATTATTCTTATCTGTTCAACATATATTGGTTCGTCCATTCGGTTCATTATCTTCCCCACTGCTTCTTGTTTCCGTTCATAGTTTAAGAAAGAATAATAATAATAATATAAATACTCAAAGCTTATACACTATGCGTCTTCTCTCCTTTTGGAACTTGCTCCTCTCTCTCTCTCCAGCGTGCATTTTGCCGAGACCCAAGCCTGCTTGCTTGTACCACACCCCTCCGCCTCGCCCTCTCTCACATCAGTTCCCTCCTCTGCCACCTAACACTTCTCCACCCACCACAGATTCGCGCCTCCCAGCCGATTACACAAACAACCCGCCTTATCACCGATACCACCCACTAGCTTCGGCCTCGCCGAACACAAGGAAAGCCGCTATCATCCCTCACATCTGATAGCCCTCAGCAACTCGCCTCCAACTTATGCAAATCACTCCACACCCCGCTTCCTTGATAGCCAACCCCCAGGTCCCATCGCTGAACCTTCCCCTACCCTCCTACCCGATCGCCACTACTCTCCATCATCTCACCCGGCTTCTCCAACCTCCACCCTACAACAACTCAGCACGTGCCTAACCACCTCCTTTCCCATGCGCCAAAGCCAACCCTCCAAACCCAAAGTCAGCCCTCGACCTTCCCCTCACCGGCCGATCTTTCCACCATCACGTGACAGCAAAGCCCATCTTCCTTTATCACCCACCTTAGCTTCTTCCACGTCTGTGTTCACCCACCACTCTACCACATCCACACTCTGCCAGTTTCCCCGCTATCCTCTGTCTTCCTGATCTCACGCCATCTTCCTTCCACTCACCTGCACTTGCCTGCATATTTGCTTCTCCTCAGTGTTCAGCCTGCTTGCCATTTCCCCTCAGCTAGCTTAGTTTTGAGCAGCCTTCTTTCTTATGTATGTAAATGAAGGTATGTATTTTATTACATTTGTAACATCCCGCCTTTTTATATGCTTTAAGCAGACGCACATGCCGACTCAAACCATACAGAAGGGCGGATTGTTATTGGGGTGAATAAGAAAAAGCAGAGAAAGAAAAAACAAAGTAGAATCTCGCAGCGGAATGACAAAATATAATAAACAAATAACAGTTCATGAAGCTGTATACAAAACATTTGATTATACTTATACAATACAAAATCAGAGTTACACATATCAGAGATAAATAAATAATGCAGCGGAACAATATGAATGCAGTGGAATAAATATAGTAAATAATAGTAGCACAAATCTTCGTCTTCGTCCTCCAGAAATAAGGTCTTCAAATCCTGAAATGCTCAGGCTGACCAGAGCGAATTGGAAAGACAAAACACTCGAGTCAGAACTAAAAGATCTTATGTAAGTAAAATCAAAGGTAAATAAATATGGGTGTAAACGGCGTCGGAGATGTTTACGAGGTTTGACATCTCTTATCCAGTGTCTAACGTGAGTGCAGTAACTTAAAAGATGTTCAGGATTCACATCTCCCAAGGATTCGTTAAACTATCTACTATGCAGTACAATGCACTATTATAATATGTCTATAGTAAAGTAAAAGTATTAAAATAGCGTTAAGGCATTACCTGTATCCCCCTTAACACATTTTTGTAATGCCAATAGTCTATACAGTACCGTAACTCCCCGTAAACTAGGGCTGCCAGAGGATACCCCATAGGTACGACATAAAACAAACTCGTAGAAGGCGCGCTAGGGTAGGTGACACGGTACAACTAGACAATGCCAGGGTAGATATACCATTACACTTCCGGACTGGTGGTAACCATAGCAGCTACTACCGCCCACCTCGGAACACACTCCTAAATCAAAAATCGAGGGTGGCCACCATAATCGCAAATCAGAATATAGTATCGAAGGAATGTGCCCGATCGGAGGAATGACCTCACTTGGCCCGTCAATTGCTACTGTTTTAGCCACCTTAAGTTAATTCATGGGAGTCAGGTCCACGTATATACCTTATAGGATCGTCGCCACCATCCTACTTCATTTTGGAATCTCCACCGCGTACACAGTTGTCAAAGTGGTTTTCGGTATTGGCAGAGAGTATGACAATATCCAATCCCGGTCTCTTTAACAACCAATTGCTTATTACACACCGGATAGTTCTTATACATTTCCAAAAGCATTTCATAATTGATATCAAAATATCATATTCAATTCAAATCATATCATTTTCGAAATCATTACTTACTTCCGAAATTATATCACATTGAAATCATAGTTCGAAATTATATTTCCTTTCAAAAGTCGTATTTCCAAAATAGGTTAAACTCTCATTTCAAACTTTTCATATTAAACCAAATATATATGATATTTAGATCCCAACTTAGGTTATAATGTCGCTTAACCACATTCACTTTAAAAATCGAGAATTTGAATATAAACCCATCCATTTTACTTAGTTTGGAATTTAAAAGAAAATAGTTATAAATAGTTAATATAGATTTAAAATAGATTAAATATAATTAAAATAGATTAAATAGCTTTAAAATAGATTAATTAGATTTAAAATAAGTTAAAACAGGTTAATTAGTTTAAATAAATTAATGGTTTAAAATAGGTTAAAATGATTTAATATAATTAATACAGGTTAAAATAGTTTAATACTTTGAAATCTTAATGATCAGAAATTTTGAAATAATATATTTTTAAAACAGTTCATATTAAAACATGAATTTGGAATTTATATCAAATCAAACTACTCATTTCATTTCAACGCATTTGGACCATTTTCAAATTCCAAGTCAACAAACCAAATTCCTAACCTTTAAATTTAACATTTCAATAAACTATTGAATTTCATATCGTTTCAATCCATGTTCAAATATCAATTCGGATTACTCTAATTTCAAAATATTTCAAAGTTATTTTCAAACAACTTCAATAACTTAATTCCGATAGAATTTCAATTATACTTAAAAGTTTAACTTTAAGCTTCTAAATTAATTTCTTAAAGTAATTCCTTTTTAAACCAGTTCACATTTCAACATAAAACTTGATTTTTCAATAATAATTCAATCCATATAAATCAAATTTTATTTCAAAATATCATTTAATTAAATTTGAAAATTAAGGATTTTAAAATCATTTAATTTAATCAATCCGGTGTTTGTATATAATTCTCTACCCTAGGGTCAAGTGATACGGATATTTATCATTTCAGTCTGTGATTTTAAAAAATTTATATTTACGGATATATTTCATTTCAATCTGCAATCCCGAAAATATCAAATCCATAAAATCGCTCGAGTCTATCATTTCAACCCATAACGATTTTTCCTTAATCTATTGATCATTCGGGTATGTATCATTTCAACCCATAGTGAACTTGCAGTTTATAACAATATAAAATAAAACATCCATTCATCCAATATCAACAATCAATATCCATTACAAACATCATCCAAATCAATCGATAAATATCAATATAGAACTGATAATCAATAATAGGTATTTAACTGGCAATTTATATTCAATAATAAATTAAATAAAAATTTAATTCAAATTAATTGAGATGATGATTAAAATATACCAAACAACCATAAATAAATTTCTAATTACATCATAAATTAAATTTAACATACATAAGAAATTTTAGAAGTTGTGAGTGGGTTAAAACACTCACCTTTGAATTTAAATTGAATTTAAATCCAATTTAAACCCTAAATTTGAACGGTCTCAGAATTCGTCCAAATCAGGGTCAAAGTCTTCGAAATTTCGATATGATCCCAATGGATCAAACCGCATGTGAATTGGACCTCGTATGTGGAAGTTATTGATATTAGAACAAATTTGAATTGAAAATTTAAATAAATAAATAAAAAACAAAACACTCACGTACACGTCGGTGCTTCTCCCAAATCACAAAAATGCGTTCGGTCCTCTCCTGCAAACGAACGCACATAACCTAGCACCGCTATCCACAGGCCATCGCGGTCGTGACCAACCACCACTAGGAGGAGCGCCACCTTCGCGCGGCACCTCGACTTCCCCCCTCCCCCCCACCACCCCCCCCCCCCCCCGCGATCATCCCTCGCTGACGTTCGCGTCTAATCGAAGGCAGCCGCCGCTTCCTCTCCTAACCCTAATCCAATTATTGTGAGCAATCCGACCGCTGAAACGACGAACCACAAGCAACAATGAGTTGCGTGCGACGGTCTCCACAAACCCAGTACCATTCAATCGACGATCGGTTGCAGTCGATCGTGGCGAAACGAACGGCCGAGAATTGATCATCGAATTCTGGGCACACAGGAACCCAGATCGAAAAATGAATCACATAGTTGACTTGCGCTTGTCGAGAGCTTCAAATCGATATATAATTCGATATAGTTTGTGGAGTTTGAAATTTTGATTTGGATTTGATTTTGAAATTTAATGGAGAATTTGTTTGTCTGCCATTGGAAAGGAGGGGTTGAGAAAGAATGTACGTACAGACAAAAGAGAACGAGGAGTGGCTAGGGTTTATAACGAGGATATTTATAGGCAAAGCTGAAACAGAAAGGATGGACCAGATTTGATTTACACGTTGAACGATAAATGGCCAGAAAAGCCCGTTCTGTCTCCGGAACGAAAATGGGTCATCCCATATATCAAAATAGATGTTTTCATAAATTTTAAATTCAATGGAACAGATTTCAGGTCCTAATTCAATCGTATGAAGGAGTTATGGTAATAAACCAGTTTATTTCAATTTGATTTCAATTGATTTCTAGGCATTTCGAGTCCGTTCGATCAAACGACATAGCCGATCGCTACGAAACTTGAAATCCTATAATAATTCACTGTTACGAATCCGATGAAACTAGTTTCGTTGAAATCCGAGACAGTGGCCAAAATGGCTATTTTTCACATTAACTAAATAAATTAATAATTAATTAATTAAGTCACTTTTTCATTCAAATTTGATGGTTAACAGACTACATAAATTTTAATCACTTAGACATTTACAGTGACTTAATACAAGTTTATATAAAAATTCAGTGTTGGTTATTGAACTAATTACAGTGTTCAATTTCAATTGTAATTAAATCTAATTAATTAAAATTAAATTCCAATAAATTGTTTTAATTTTATTTTAGACTTTTATTCTAACAATTATAACTCTACCGACATAGTTACCATTTGTCTTATATTCCATTACATTAATACTTTCCATCTTTTATTCGTATTAACTACTATAATTCAATTATATTGGAATTTTGTCAATTTTATACATTAATTAAAATTTAAAATCCCAATTACATTATTTATCTTGATTTCACTCCTTTATTAAATCAATTATTTCCTTATGAAATAAAGTTAACATTTCTATTCATTTTATTACATTCAAAATTTGTAGTTATTGTCTTAACTCACATAAATGTAACATTTAATTTTATTTAACTAAAATTAATTTCCAATTAAATTTAACAAACTAAATAAATAGGTAACATATAATAATTGTTGCCATTAACTTTTTAATCACACTTGTAAGGGTTTATTATTTACAACCAATTATTATAATTACTTACATAATATTGATTTTATTCAATTACCATTTATTATATATTATTTCATTAATTAATTCAATATTTTGATTTGTTTTTTTTCTCTTATATTCAATCTATAACCAAGTATAACCTTTAAATCATTTCAATTGATTGGAATTTCATTAAACTTATTAATGATTAATTTGAATAAACATTGTTACATTTTATTCTGGTTATTATTTCATTAATAAATTCCAAATTTTTATTTCTTCCAATATTAAATCAAAAAAATCTTATTAAATGAACAATTTTAATTATCAAAAATTTACGGGTCATTACACTATTATAAAAGAAAAAAATTTAGTAAGCAAGGTAGTCAGCATATACATATATTTTGTTGCATATAATATGGCCTGTATATATGATTTGTGTAGCCGCATATGAAAATGTATATATTTAGTTGTGAATTTTATATTGGGTCTGCATATTAGCCTGAATATATAAATATATTTAGTTGTATATTCTATATAGTGTCTGCATATATTAGCCTACATATATATTTTGTTTGCATATATATAGTGGTTTGCATATACATTTATTTGAATGGCCTGCATATATATTTTTTGTATATATATATTATGCATGTATATTTATCTAAAGCTTCCCATATATATCAAGTCATATACATTTTGTTAGAAACAGGTTATAGAATTCAAGTTATATATAAATATTGTTTTATTATATGCATGAAATTTCAGTCTATATACCGAGTTATATATATATTATGATTAAGGAATTTGTTTAAATTTATGTTAATATTTTAAAATAGTTCATTAAAGACTTATGTTAATATTTAAATTGGATTTGTAGTAATATATATATATATATATTTAGAATTCTATCCATATTGATTTGTTTTCCCACTGTCTAATTTGTCACAGCGGTTTCCTAGTTTGCCGTTGTACGAATCCGCATTACAGCAACAGTTTTCTAGCTCCGTCAATTTTCCATGCTTATCTGTGTCTGTTTCCATCTTGTTCTCATGTCTTTCTAGCCTCGAAAGGTGAGCAATCACTCACGATTAACATTTTTATATTTAGTAAAATTAATCCACATGAAATGACGATTGAAATACGCTATAAAATTTGAATTGTTAAGTTATTTAATTGTTAAATATGATATGTTATTATCTACAGTCGTTTACCTATGACATATAACACCATAACATGTTGTATATATTATATTTAATTCGTTACTGATTATATATGCATGTTGTTGATATGTAATATTATTATCATATTTGTTCCCACTCTGCAAGTTCCGTGTTAGTTTAGAATTCCTTATGGGTTGAAATGATACATACCCGAACGATATTATAGATTAAGGGAAAATTGTTATGGGTTGAAATGATAAACCCAAGCGATTTTCATTGATTTTGAAATTTTTGGATTGCGGGTTAACATAATATACACCCGTAAATATTAAATTATTGCGGATGAAATGATAAATATCCATACCACTTGACCATAGAATAGAAAATTATATACGGACACCGTTAGTCTATTTCGAAAAATGATTGCCAAAGTTTGAAAGGAATATATGGAATATTGATTTTTAAATTATAATATAAAGAATTTATTTTAATATATATGTAAAATTTAGATTCTTAAAAATTATATGTTTTGGAAATTTTAAATTTATAAGTTAGTTTTGAAAAATATAATTTTTAAGATTTTCTTATAATTTTATTATTTTAAAAATATATAAAATAAGATTTAATACAAAATACATTTAATAATAGGATTTAATTTAATAAAATTTAATTTAATTAGTTTATAATATGTTTAAGTATTTATTTAAATTTATATTAATATTTTAAAAATAGATTTTTTTACTTTAATAATAAAGGTTGGGAAGATAAATTAATGTTGACTTGGAATTTAAATTGTTTAATAATTGAATTTAAATAAGAATTGATTTGAATTTATTGATTTTGAGATTTTGAAAGATATGATTAATAACTTGATTTGATAAAAAGGCGATTAAATGATTATTCTCAATTTTAAATAAAATTAAGACTGAATATTTTCCAATTTGAATAAAATTAGAGTTAAATGTTGAAATCTAAATGAAACTTATATTGTGAATGTTTGAATATTTAAACTTTGAATCTTATTGGAATTGAAGAGATAGTTCAAACCCGAATTCAATAAAAATTAAAATGGTTTATTGAGAATTTGAATTGAATCTTTAACCTTTTAAATTAAAAGTGTTGAACAGGGATTGATTTAAATGGAATCTTTGGAATTTAAGTTGATTTGAATCGATTGGTGGAATTGGAAGAAACAATTTTAATTGGGAAACTATTTCAGTATAATCTCTTTAAATAAATATAAACTATTTTTAATTTACAACTGTTTTAATATATAAATTATTTTAATACATAAACTATTTTAATTTATAACTATTTTAATATATATACTATTATTAATATCTAAACTATTTAAGTTGGAACCGTTAAAATTACGGAAGTGTTATAATTTTGAAAGTGTTAAGATTCTGGAAATGAATATTATTTAAAGTGAATAATGATATCGAATTGATATGGTTTTGAAATGAATATGACATTTTGATATGAAGTATGAACTATTTGAAATGAAATTGACTACGGTGTGAAATAAGCGTTTGGTTGTTAAAGAGACCGGGATTGGATATTGTCATACTCTCTGCATATACTGAAAATCGCTTTAACAACTATGCACGTGGTGGAGATTCCAGAACAAAGTAGGATGGTTTGGCGACGATTCTATATGAGGTACTAACGTAGCCCTGACTCCCGTGAGTCAGCTTGATGTGGCTAAAACATGAGCCATGCCGGGCCAAGTGAGGTCATTTCTCCTATCGGGCACATTTCTTCGATACCATTCTATTACTTTGTGATTTGATTGGTTGCGCCTTTGATTTGGGAGTGTGTATCGAGGTGGGCAGTAGTAGATGCTATGCGTTACCACCAGTCCGGATCCACAAATGGTATATCTACCCTGGGCATTGCCTCGTGTGCCTTGTCGCATGTCTTATCGTGCCTTCTACGAGTTTGTTTTGTACCATACCTACGGGATGTCCTTTGGGTAAACCACCAGTTTGGTGGAGCGTACGGCATTGTATAGACTACGGGAATATATAAAATGTGTTAAGGGGGATATGGGTAACGCCTTAACGCTATTTTAATACTTTACTTTACTGATAGACATATTATAATAGCGTATATTACTACATAGTAGATAGTTCCACGGATCCTTAGAGGATGGAAATCCCAACCATCCTTTAAGTTACTTGTATTTCAGTTGACATTTCACTTGAGTTGAATTTACTGGTATAAGAATGTTAATCCTGACTCGAGTGTTTTGTGTTTTTCTTTATTCTCGGGTCAGACTGAGTGTCACAGCATTTGCAACTCACCTTTGGAGATTGGAGCTTCGCTTGGAGATCCATCTATATCTATCCAGCATTCATTTATTTCAGTTTATTCCAGTCATTTATGTTCATACTTGTCAGTTGCTTATGTATTAGAGATTCATTTGTATTGAGATTCTATTGTATTCTGTTTCAGACTCTGATGTTTTATAGTAGCTTCATGAACTATTATTTATCTATTCCGCTGCTTATTGTTGTATACTCTGTTCTGTGATTCTGTGATTGATTTATTTACTGTATATACTGAGTTTTGCCAAATATAAATTAACAATCTGACATTTTGAGCAATTCAAGTCTGACATGTGCGGATGCGAATGGTTCGAAATACCGGGTCGTTACAAATAAATACTTTGAAGAAATATCGATAATGTGACCGAAAATCATTTTATCGATAAACAGATTTTTGCTCGTCAAAAGTTGTTCAAACTTTTTTACATATGCCTATTTGCTTAGGAGATCAATAATAGCAAATAAAAAATATTTTCCATTTATGGAAAATAAAATATCGATGATGTCATCGGGTAGATATTTGTGTATAAGGGTAATAGAGTAACTTGCTAACGAGATATTTTTCTTAGGAAGTGAGGTGTAAATGTGGAATGTAAGGGGGAGGCTCCTTTGTGACCTTTCATGAAGGGCAGAAAGCGGTAGTGATCTCTTTTTCAAACCTATAAATACATCCTTGAGGCTAAGTCAAATCACTTTTTACAAATTAAGAAAATTGTAGAATCTAATTAGTACTGATCCACTTCTATCTCCACTAATCTTTTTCTAATCAAAGAAAATCAAGTCCAAACTTCACCAAACTTTGTCTTTAGGCCTAAATCATCATAAGAAGCATGAATATCAAGTTGAAAATGGAAGAAAGGAGGCACAGGGGGGACTTCTAGCATGGCCCATGAGAATAAGCAAAAAGGGGTGATGTTGCTTTATGATTTTGTGCTAAAGGTTGGGTCTTTAGGCTTTTGATGATGGTAGGAAGTGGTTCTTTGATTCTTTTATGCTTGGGCTTGTTGTAGACTTGGATTTGAATGATTTACCTCATAATCTTTTTTGTACATATTGTATGTATATAAGTACTATAAGTGCATTTATAGTATACATGTACTTATTGGTACATTTATGGTACTTATAAGTACATTTATAGAAGTCAACTGTGAGATACATCCTAAGGGCTTTTTTGCATTTTTTCATAAGTAATATAAATGTACTTATTACTGGAAAAATATGAAATTTTAAATCATTCATTAACTTGTAAAACAAAGTTGCAAAACGTTATAGTGAAAAGAAGGTCGCTATTTGAGTACGTTGTAATACCTTATTTTTCGAAATTTTTATAAATAAACTGAGAGATATCATTAGTGGTTTCTTTTATGGTTTTTATTATGCTAAGCATAGTATTAGCTGTAAAAATTTCAAGTCTTAAATCATTGGTTTAAGTGGTTAAAACTAGTCGTAAAAATTATGTTTTTCTATCTTGTTCTTTATCAAAGGTTTTTAACAGCATTTATAAATGCTGTAGTAATTGGTTAAGGTTTTAAGTGTCTAAAAATGATAATTAATTTTGGTGTTTTTCCCTAGTCTTTTAAGGGATGTTTTCTAACATATTTTTCAGTATTTTAAAGTTGGTTTGAAATTTAAATATATTCTAGTAATTATTTAAGAATTTTCAAAGTAAACAAGTTTTATAATATAAGATATGTTTTTATTTATTTTCATCAAATTATTAATTAGTTATTTTCAAGTAATATTTTACATAGATATTTAAAACCTATTTATAAGTATTTTTAAAGTATTTATATATGTATATAAGTTTTGAAAAAGTAATTAACTATGCTCAACACTAAAAGCCAACGAAGTAAACATATCTATTTGCGAGAGTTAAAATTGATGTTCGAGTAGGGATAGAAGCAATAGTGCTCTTACCTATTGGATTCACTCTTGACCATGGAATAGTTAAGTCGAAAATTTTGAAAACTTGTTAATCATGTTGTTTGTTAACTCGTTTATGAAAATCATTAATATTATACTTAACACCAAAAGCCGACGAGGTAGACTTGTCCATCTACGAGAGTCTAGAATGAAGTGTCTAAGTAAGGCTTTGATATGCAACCAGTGCCCTAACTTACTTGGCTCCATTCTTGACCGAGGGATAATATAAGTTAGAATGTCAGGAACGTGTTAAGTATACGAACCATGATTTCTATAAGCGATTCTTTTAACTGCATAGTCGATTAGTTGACTATCGAACTTAACCAAATATTAACTTGGATCTTTAAAAAATGGTTTTAAAGATAATACAAGTATGGAATGGTTTTGGCTTTGTTATGACTATGTGTTAATAACATTCGTTTTTAATCTACCGCCTTCAGGGATAGTGTAAGCTGAAAAGTTCAAAAATGCGATAAGTATATGAGACTTGGTTTCCATATGTAAAATTTTGAACTTGATAGTCGATTAGTCGACTACCGAACTTGACTGGAAATCCATCGATTTGGTTTTAGAAAGACTGGGATTGGTAAGTGTTTTACATATCGAAAACCACTTCAAAACTGATATATAATTCTATGTCTTAGAAGCAGTTGTAAAGTGAATGTTATAGAGTTAAACTGTCTATCCTAAGATTAAATCGAAGGGAGAGGTCAACGTTAGCATTCGTTAGAGGACTTATGCAGGAAACTATGTGTAGCATCGTGATCTATACGAGATGATGGAATCCATTTGGTGATTCATGTTCTGTTCGAGTGATGAAGACTTGTATGAGAGATACCGAACATAATATCGGCATCGAAAATGGTAGAAAATAGAGTAAGCGCATAGCTCGGGGTTTAGCTAACCAGCGACATGATATTATCACTCTATATCTAAAGTATGCTTATCGAAGTTGTGTGCAGGAGGTGATAATATATGGGATCATGTGTTTTAGATGTGGATCGGCTATGTTTACCTTATAACACATTCTATCTATAGACATATGATGCTCATATGTAGTTTCTAACCCTTGCGCAGGAGATTGGATTTCAGCTTGACTGAAGGGATCTTCACGGAAAATCCATTATTCGAACATACCTTAGAAGTTTTGATTGTACCCTCAATATTGTTGTAGTGTGATTAATATAAGCGTCAAAAGCTATTTTCTAATTTATATTCTCTACCCTTGACATTATCTAATATATCTTCATATGTACTTATTAGACAGTGGTTCTTTTAGGGGATAACTGTTAAGGCATTCCATGCAGTCTCAAAAGTACTGTTATATGTTGACTGCATATTTCATGAGTTTCTCATATCAGACTTATGTCTAACGCGTAGTTTTTTTCCCTAAATTCATCGTGCGCTCTTTCGAGTAGTCTAAGAAAGGCAGGTTTTCGTTGATGTTCATTGGAGCTCGAAGAGACGAGCTGGATGTTTCACCTAAAGTAGTATTATTATTTTTGCTGTATTAGTATATTGTTTGTATCAGCATATGTCACTACGCCATAGATGACATTCTGCAACATTTTTGCAAGGTGTTGCCAGCTAAAATGTTGCGATAGATATAAAATTTTGGTCCTACTGCAACGTTGTATTTATGGTGTTACCTTAGCCATAAAAATGTGTTGCTCTAGCTAAACAAGTGTAACATGATGCAAAATTTTTATATAGTGTTGCTATAGATGTATTCAAATTAAAAAATTAATAAAATTAGCAATCCGCGTGAATACGATCCAACGGTCTACATTTAATCTGATTGTTAAACCGGATCACCGCTACAATTTGCCCCAAATTTTCGTTTTCCCGCTTTACTTTTCATATCATTTCGTTCTCACCCCCCAATTTCCAAATCCCTAATTTCGTTTTCCCTAATCGAGCTTTCAATGCCTCATTCTTCTCGACCAACCATGCTACCGCCTGATTTCTTAGCTTCTGACAATGATTTCCTGCTGCTAGGAGGCTCTGTTACATCATAGCACCATAAATAAACCTTCTGCTCAATCTCATCGCTCTTTAGCATTGATCCACTAATCAGCATCCTCTTCCATCTAAAAGAAAGAGGTCGAATTTATAGATTTAGGAAAACTCGAAGCTGATTCAAACGATTTCAAAACCGATTTGAACTTTATATCGACAGTCTGAGTTTACTTCTTAGATCCAAGCTTATGGAATCAAGTGATAGTGAGTTCTTAGATCTGAACGGTGACAAGCTTGGAGGTTCAGAGGAAACTTGTATTTATAGATGGAAATGGTGAAACCGTGATCTTAGATGTCGAGGAAAGTAATGACACTTGGTGTATGACATCGCTGGTCAGGATAGATGTCGAAGTCAAGCAGTGTCGTAATAGGTGAAGTGGAAAATAACCAGTGTCGAAGATAATCGATGGTGTGAGTAACCAATATTGAAGGACGGCAGCAGATGGTGTAAAATGAGGCAATCGATGTCTAAGCCAACCTTCACATTCGTGCTTAAACAGAGGCTTCCAAGGGTTCATTTCAAAGGTTTTGCACTGAAAATCTAAGTACCATTTCAAAGCTTCATATCAAAGCTCAAGTCATTGCGGCTCAGCACCAACAACTCATATGCCTAGAACTACTGCAGTTTTTACTTCCCTTAAGCCTGAAATTGATCCAGGTCCTTCTCATATGCCCGGTAGCAAATAGTCTTCTCTTTTTAGTATAATGCCAAGGAATGCGGGTGAATATGTTCCCCATTCATTTGATATTGAGTTCATTTGATATTGAGTTCATTTGATATTGAGTTCATTTGATATTGAGTAAACGAGTTTGGTTTTTCTTTTGTAGGCTAATGATGGTCCAAATCTGAAGATATATAGCTTGGTGCTTTGAACTAATGTACATGTATGAACTGACCTTTGATTCTCTTGTTGATGAAAGGCGAAGCAGTTTGCTTAGAGTTGATGGTTCAAATCTGTAGGTATATAGCTTGCAGTGAGAAGCAATGTTGTTTGCTATCAGCCAAGGGTGGTGCTTGGTTTTGTTGTGAATTTACAGTGTGAAAGTTTGAAGATGTTTGGGTTGTCGGAATGGGTAATCAGCGATTGTGATTAGGTGATTAGACGATTTGGCAACTGAAATAGTTTGTTGGTAGGCAATTAGAGGATGGAGTCTGGTGGTTTAGAAGTATGTGTGGTGCATCATTTTACGTCGTTTCAATGGAGCCAAGGTCGACCCCCGCCGGGACTGCGGTGCCCCGGACCCCCGTCGGCGCTGCGCCCGGACCCGCTTCTCGGCTCGCCTTCGGCTCGGCACTCGGCTCGCCTTCGGCTCGTCATATATTTATCAGTGTCGGTGTCTGTATAAATTGAAACTGCATATGTAATGAGTGAACTGAGTGATGTAGTGAGGAATATATGTATATGTGAATATCAGTGTTATATATCATTGAATTGTAAAATAGTGGAGTCAGGAATTTGTACTATTTTAAATGTTGAAATAAAATATTTATTTAAATAAATTACTGTTTGAATATCAAAATCTGTGCAATAGCGTTTTATTAAATAAATATTTATTTCTATTAAAAAATCAAATATGCTCTACATTGTGGGCCCTACAAATTCAGAAAGTTAATATCTATAGCAACATTTTGGAATGTTGGTACAGACACCTATGGATGTTGCTATAGACTCAAATAGGGTTCTATTGCAACAATATTTCTTATGTTGCCTTAGATAGTCAAAATGTTGCCTTTGAGGTCTGCGGCAACGCGGCAAAATGCATCACCGAGAAAGTGTTGCCTTTGCCATTTTTTAGCCTATAGCAACATTTTTTGGCACTTCCTGCATCACTTCTTTGGTGTTGCAGTATGCAATCTATGGCGTAGTGTGTGTTATTATAATTGTCTAGGCTGATGATAGTATTTAGAATTAACTCTAAAATTTGTGTATCTTAGAGCGACGGTTTTGTACTATCTTTTGACATTATATGTTATCGTTTCACTATGAGATTCTTATATTATGTTCCATCTTTCTTGTTCCATTTTCTTTTATTTTACCCCAACAATCTGTCTTTCCGACACTTGAGTGCTTGGCACGTGAATACCGTGGACGTACTAGTGTCGACATTTGATGGTCGAAAAGGTAGGTTTTTATAGTTAGGTAGACGATATTATGGGTGCATTGAAATGAAAACCTTATGAACTAAGTTTCACAGCTTGACTATAAGGTGTTCATTACAGTGTTGGGTTAAAAGTTTTTAGTAAAAGATATTTAGTATAATCTAAAGGAAAGATAAGGTATTTTGTAGATAAACATTTGTGAAAAGATATTATATAAGAAAATCATTTTAAATAAGTATTGATTATAAAATATGATTTATAAATAAAGAGAATTTGAAATGATATTTTGAGAACTTAAATCCTGTTATCTTTGAAAATGGTTTTCGAGATTTTGGAGAAAATAATAATAGTTTTATTAAAAGTAAATATTTGAGAAGTTGATTTATAAAATTGAGATCATGGTACTTAATAATATTTACAAAGTATTTAATATCGCTTTGAAATAATTTTTTGGTTAAGTCCAAAATGTAAGATTTGGATGTATTTAACCCACTTCTGTTGCTTGAAAATAATTCTGGTGAGAGTTAAGAAGTGTTTAGGCAAGGCTTTGATGCAACTATGCTCTAACACCGTGGCTTAACTCTTGAACGAGGCATAGTGTAAGTTTAAAAGTTCGGACACGTGATAAGTATATAAGACTTGGTTACTGTATGCGATCATCTATTTTGAACTTGATAGCTGATTAGTCGACTATCGAACTTGACCAAATTAACTTGAAAAGTATATAAAAGCTTCACGGTTTCATATCATTTAGGAATCCTCAGGGAGGAGCATTAGTATGAAACGTCTCTAGCTTTAAAAACTTATGTATACGAGATCCCTATAGGACTCCTCTTTATTTATTGTTCGTTTACTTCTAAATAACTGGAATTAAGTTAACCGAAAATTCGTCGATTTAGCCTTGGAGAGACCAGGATCGGTAAGTGTTTGCTTATCGCGTACCACTTTAAAACTGATATATGGGTTCTGTGTTTTAGAAGCATTTGTGAAGTGGAATGCTATAGAGTTGTACTTTTTATCCTAAGGTTAAGTCCAAAAGAGAGGTCAGTGTTAGCATTCGTCGAAGGACCTATGCAGGAATCTATACGGAGATTCGAGATCTGTTCGGGTGCAAGAATCCATTTAGGGAATATGTTCTGTTCGATTGATGAAGAATCATGTGAAAGCTGTCAAACTTGTCCTTGACATCAAAAATTGCTAAAGATAGAGTAGGCTGCACAATCTGGGATTTAGCTGACCCGCGTCAAGGTACATCAACTCTATATCTAAAGTATGCTTATCGATGCTTCGCGTAGGAGTTGATGATACTTGGTTCCATGTGGTTCATACAATGTTCGAATGTGGGCCAGTAGTGTTTACCTTATGGTATATTCTATCTAGAGATATACGACGCTCGAAAGGTGGTTTTGATCCTTGTGCATGGAGATCTGCTTCAATTTACAAGAGGCGTGTATGTGGAAAAATCCATTATGCGAACGTACCTTATCAGTTTTGATTACACCCTCAATATCGTTGTGTTGTGATCAATGTAAGCATCATATATATTTTTCGATTTATAATCTACACTCTAAACATTATCTATTATATCATTTTATGTACTTATTAGATGGTGGTTCTTTTTAAGTGGATAGTTGTTATAGCATTTCGTGTAGTCTCAAAAGTACTATAATATGTGGCCAGATATTTCTTGAGTTTCTTATACTAGAATTATGTCTGACTGGTGGTTTTATGTTTCTTTATTTCCATGGGTACTCTTTCGAATAGTCTAAGATAGGCAGGTTGCGTTCACTGGAGCTCGAGGAGACGAGTTGGATGTTTCACCTACCTTAGTATCCTTGTTTTTGCTATATTACTATTATGTATATATATATTAGCACGAAAGGTAGTTATACCTATCCAGGTTGATGATAGTATTTATAATTGTAACCCTGAAATGCTATGTATCTTAGAGTGACAGTTTGTACTATCTTTTGATATTATATGTTATTGTTCCACTGTGAGATTTTGCTATTGTGTTATCTTCTTCCTTGTTCTATTTTTGTTTTCTTTTATTTACCCTAACAATTTGTCTTTCTGGCGCTTGAGTGTGCTCGACACATGAATACCATAGATGCATTAGTGTCGACATTCAAGGGTTCAAAAGGCGAGTCATTACTTGTGACATCAGAGTTGAAGGTTAAGCGAGAACCTTAGCTTTGGTTGGGTATGGCTTATTATTAGAGGTGGCTAATGGAATGACCTAGCATGAGTTGAGTGTATTATATAGATGAGAGCATATTTGTATTTGTTATAAACATATAGCTTAAAGTAATTCCAGCAACGAAAATTAAAGATCTTACATAAAGTAACTTATATAAGTATGAATTGTTAAAGTGCAGTTTAATCAATGTAAGGATTAAGGATGTCCATTCATTACCTCTCATTAATTAGTTTAGCTGTGCTCAGCCAGTTTATGAGCATTGCTATCCTTTATAGAATGATTTGATATTGCTTAGTCAGTTTATGAGCATTGTTATCATTTCTAGATTTATTAAATTAGTCATGCTTGGTCATTTTGTGAACATTGACTATTGTTTTTTAATTATTGATTTATGTTCAACCAGTTTGTAAGCAATTTTGCCTTTTCACTGTATGGGTTGGGTAGACAGTAATATGGGTTCATTGAAACTAACACCTTGTGAATTAAGTTTCCCATTTTCACAGTTTAATTATGGGTAAGTGAATGTGATTGAAAAGATATCAGGATAGGTAAGAAACCAATATAATGAATACGTAATTTGTGTGTATATCATCTTATTCGCATGACTGTTCTTGGTCTAGTATTCGAGTACATGATTTCGAGGAGGTTTACATCGATCTGAGAGATTTTTCACTCGATTCTTGACAGTGAACAATTGATACAGATTCTTGAGAAAATTCCAATATTTTCTACCATAGTATATGGCTATGTAAGGAAAACGAAGGTTTCTAATCAAAGAACCCGATCAAAGTCCGCACTAGAGAGATCAAATGATCTATACTAGTTTGGAAGTGAAATTATGTGATTGTATAAGTGATCAGATCGGATATTACATACGGATGATCCAGGTACATCGTATGGGCTTTAGTATATACGCATACTATGTTTTGTTGGCATTTGGAGAGTTTTGGTGATGAATCTTTGATTTGATATGCGGTAGCATGAATAATCGTCAAAGTTATAACCTGAGTTTGTTAAACGTAAAGTGCATTTAGTAGGTTGTTTATCATTCTTGTGCGATGAGAGGATTTTTGAACTTAGGAAAACGATGGGCTTTGTTTGCCAGTAATTTTGAATGCGGTTAAGTATTGCTATGTGATTGTTTCTTTTTGTTGCTAGTGTTGGAATTTCGAGGATGAAATGTTTTAAGTGGAGGAGAATGTAACGACGCTTGATATTTCAAGCACTTCGTATTTAAATGCCTAAATTATTTAAATATTGGAATTTTGGATTAAATGTGATTAAAGTGATTTAATAAATTTGTTAACCCCCTATTGAGTAATAACAAATGATCGTAAACTTGTTTTTGAAAAGTGATTGCAAAAATATATAGTTCACTGAAATACCGGTAAAATGACCGAAAATTGTTTTATCGATATATAGCTTTTTTTCAACTAAAGTTGTTCAAACTTTTTGTGCTTGTCTAGTTAATAATTATTGAGGTAATTAGCAACTAAAAATAATTTATGAGAATAATTAGAAAGAAGCTTCTAGAAGCGTCGAAAAGTTAACTGGTTAAGTGTGAAAGAAAGAAAATATTTTCAAGTGGTTTAAGAGGTGTAAAGTAAAAAAGCAGTCTAGGTACATAGCGGGATCTTTTGGCTGGGCAAAGGGGCTAATGGAAAGGGTTTAGGTGTGTTAAATACTTCATAAATTCGAAAGCTTCAAATGAAATAAAAACTAAATATGGTGGAAGTGGATTAGCAATAATCTACTTTATTCTTCACTAATATTTCTCTAATTAATTCAACTCTTCTCCAAACTTTCACCAACATATTAGAAAACCTTAGAAAGCATTGATCTAAAACAAAAGGTGGAAGAAGTAAAGAGAAAACGGGGGGCTTTGTTAGGTTGTGAGCAACATTTTGGAGGCGGGGGGATCTTGGCTTTGTGGTTTTGGTGCTAAAGGTTGGATCTTTATGCTTTTGGAGATAGTAGAAAGTGCTACATGTATTTTTATGTGCTTTAGCATGTGTTTGGCTTAGATTTGGGAGACTTATCTTACTATCTTGGATGTACATATTATGTGTGTGTGTGTATTTGTGTGCAAATATAAAGTTAAAGTTGCATTAACTAATTAAAGTTATAAACTTTGTACCATCTTTATTTTGAAAGCAAATAACAACTTTATATTTCATAACATCACTCCTATTATCTTCTATAACATGTGGCGTCGCCTTAACTTGATGTTGAAATGGTTGATTGGATTGTGTGTTGAATTGAAGTATATTTGAAAGTGTTTGAAGTGAGAATAGTCGTTATAAGTGCACTTCGATATCTCTTAACTTTAACTTGTGTAAATGGCAGATATAAGAACTTAACTTGGGATAATTTTATTTTGTTGTTTTATACACATATTTTTTTGTATAGGGTAGTAGGGAACTGATTTGGAATGATATAGAAATTGTGAACCAAAGTCGTGAAAGTTAGAAACGAAAAAGTTGCTATGGATGCACTTTGCAAATGCCTTGTGTTCGGCAATTTTCAAAATCAACTTTGAAACATATCCTAGGTTCTTCTTTGCATTTTTAATAAGTAATATAAGTGTACTAATTACTAAAAAAATATTGAAGTTTAAATCATTAATCAACTTGTGAAACAAAGTTGCAAAATATTATGGCGAGAAGAAGGTCGCTTTACTTTGAAATACCTCGTTTCGGGAATTTTTGTAATTAATTTAAAAGAATTATTTAGGGGTTTCTTTGCATTATTAGTAATTAATATATATGCACTTATTACTGGAAAAAAATAAAAGTTTATAACAATTTAGAACTAGTCAAACGAAGTTGCTAAAGTTGGAGTAAAAATGTGGCTAAACAAATACTTTAGTAAATACCTTGTTTTCAGGTATTTTTATAAATAAATTTGAAGATATCCTTAAAGGTTTCTTTCCATGGATTTTAAGTACCCTAAGGGTAGTACTTAGTGTAAAAATTCCAAGTCTTAACTCATTTATCTAGGTGATGAAAACTATTCGTAAGGTTCATGCTTTTCATTGTGTTCATTATCAAGGAATTTTAATGGCATTTTACCATAGTAAGTTATTTGAGGTTTTAAGTGTCTAAAAATGATACTTAAATTTAGTACTTTCCTAATTTTTTTAGAGATGTTTTCTAATATATTTTGTAGTACTTTAAAGTTGGTTTGAAGTTTAAAGATATTTTTAGTAATTATTTATGAATTTTCAAAGTAAAAGGGTTTTAGAATATAAAATACGCTTTTTATTTATTTTTGTCAAATTATAAATGTTGTTTTTAAGTAATATTTTATATAGATATTTAAAATCTATTTTTAAATATTTTTAATTTTTTTTTGTATCGGTATATGAGTTTGGAAAAATAAGTTAAATATTTTGAAAAAGGATAAGAGATAGTTTTGGATTATAACACTTATGTTATAATAAATAGTTTTGCAAAGTTATCACCAAGCATATTACCTAGTTTAGTAAATGTAGACATACTTAGATATTTAAAAGAATTTTCTTAAAGATAATAACAAGTATGGAACGGTTTTGATTTTATTGTGATAACGTGTTAACAACATTTGTCTTTAACCCTTTTTATTATACTTATGAACGTAAATAGACCTTTGAAAAGAATGTTTTAAAGATAAGCATAAGTGAAATGGTTTTGAGTTTGTAGTGACAGTGTTTAAGTAACATCAGTCTTAAACCCTTTTGAATAGATTTGTGAATGTACTTATGTAACATCCCGGAATTTTATCATTTTGATTTTAATATTTAATTAAATTTAAATATTTAAATAATTAATTTTAATATTTAATAACTTATATTCAAATATAGGGATTACTTAAATATTTGAATTGTGAATCTAATACTAATTAAATAGATTTAATAACGTTATTAAACTCCTTTAATTAATAAATAATATTAGCAAACCCATTTTGTAAATTTATTTACAATAATAAATAGTTCGAATAAATAATATAAAATCAACTGTTAATAAAATGACTTGATTTTTAATGACGTGTTTGCAATTCAATTTATAAGATTTTTCCATAATTTTTAATTTGGAAAATTTAAAATATTTAAAATTTCTTTTGACATATTTTACGCCAAATAATGGTATTTTTAGGATTTCATAAAATAAAATAATCTGTGTATTTTATTATTGATTTGTGATCGTATCGCATTTTGGTGCATGATCGTATTTCTATTTCTATCGTTCATAGTTCGTATGCGAACAGAATATTCTGTAGCGGAATACCGCAAATCTTTCTTTCATAACTTTTTAAATCAAATCAAAATTCAAATTGTTGGTCAAGCCTTAATGTTGATTTGAGTTGAATAGGATAGTTAACATAAATTGTATATTTTGGTTTACTTGTGTATGAAGTAATGAAATTGTTTTAGTTACAAGCACGCTTCAATACTTACACTTTTTTCATTTTAATCTTTCCTTCTTTCATTTTTTCCTTTCCCTCTTTGTTCTTTTACAGTGAATGAAAATAGCTTACAACCTTTTAAAATGTTACTAACATTCCAGATTCTGAAGGCATGTCGACAACAGGGATGTCAAAACCAAAGAATATTGCGCCATTGGAAGCATCTCGTACCAATATAAGAGTAGTTGATGTTGAACCTATTGCAAGCAATACTGCACCTTAAGGAATATCGCACGTCATCACAGCAAGAGAGGGTGTCATCAATCACTGACTCAGCATGATGCCGCATATTAGTAGCATAACGTAAGTCATCAAAATGAAGCATGAAACCAAATGCCACCGAAATTGCTAATGATGTCAAAAACCAAGCTTGTCGAAGGTGGTAGGTGGCAGCCACATCGTGCGTCTCTAACCCTATAAGTATGGAATTAAGGGGATTATGGAAGGCGACTAATTCTTTCCTAGTTCTTACATTTTTAAAGTTTGTAACCATAAATCAATTTGGGGATTTTAGTGTCAACTGTAATCCTGCACCCTTATTACAAATAAGGGTTTATACTTTTACAATTGCATTGCATATGAATAAAAAGATATGACTTATGATTCTTATGAGTTTGCCATGATATTGACTTCGCCATTGAAAGTGCATACGTCCAACAAGTTGACATAAGATTCCTTGAATCGTGACTTGTTTTTGAATTCTCAAGCACTTGTGATTTTAATCATAACTTAGTTTGAATTACCAAAACACTCATGACTTCGAGACTAACATGGATTCAGCATATAGCATGTTCTCCTTCCTAGCGAACTAGCCTAGAATTACTAAAGTCTCCACTCAACCAAGTCTCACTTTCCTCACACTTTATGGGGTTAATGAAGAAATTCATTAACATTTTGGCGCTAGAAGAAGGGTTCCGTCTCCGCTTAGCCCACAAGTGGAACTACCCTTAACCTACATATATAGGGCTTAAAGGTTTTATCCCTACTAAGTATATCCCATTAAGGAATCATTCCAAACCCCATCTAACCTTATATGGATAATGACTGTCTCCAAACAGGGATCTTCCAAGCCTCGAGTTACAAGGCCAACGTACTAAATCACATATTATGAAAGATAAGAGAATGCAAGTAACTCCTTATGATCTAGATAAATGGAGCTTAAACTCACATAGGGCCTATATCAATCTTTGCTATGGGAAAGAAAGATAAGAAAATTAACATCTTCTTAAAAATGAGAGAGAATTCAACTCCAAGCAAGGGAAACAATCTTTGAAAGAGAAATAACAAAAGATTTTGATCAGTTCACCAAAAAGTAAAAGAATGTGCTTAATCATTCCTATAAATTGAACGAGACACAAAGCACTTAAAGTAAAAAAATTACTACGGAGGCTAAAGAGCCTGTCACGTACAATAAAAGAGCTAAGTGGAAATCAAAGAAATCACCCTCCAAAAGTTCACGACTTTCTAAGAACTATTTTCTTACCACTTCTTATGAGGATATTTACCTCCTAACCAAGGAAAGGCTAAAGTATTAGCTTTCTCAAAAGAAACCACCAAAGAAGGAATGAAATCTCAGAAAACAATATTGTCATTATCACCGCTCAAATGACCACGACACTAATCAACGTCAAAGTTTGGAAGGGATGATCAACAATTTCCTAGGACAAAAAAAGATTAAAGAATTTGTAAAGGGATGTTGAACAAACTAACAATAAAGAAAGATTCATGAAATGAAACAAGTATATCTCATGGATCAATCATAGAAAGGAGTAATAATCTCCTAAAATAAAGGAAAAGCCTAAATCATTACCTATAAGGTAATAAGGGGCGAATAAAGCCTTTGATCCCGCCACAAGAGCCTGGTCAAAGCACCTCCTAAAGGGAGATCAAAATAAGCCTTTGGTCCCGCTAGAAATGGTCTGGCCAAAGCGTCTGCAAGCCTTCGATCCCGCCTACGTGGCCTGGTCGGAGCGCCTTCTCGAGAGAGGACGGAGTAAACCTTTGGTCCTGCCTAAGATGGCCTGGCCAAGCATTGAACCAGCCTTTAGTACCTCCTATAAGGCTTGACTAAAGAGCCTTCTAGAGGGAGGTCGGGTAAGTCCTTGGTTCTGCTTAAGATAGCTAACAAAACGCACCGAACGAAAGACCCAAATCATTACCTAAGACCGTGATAAGGGGTGTAATCCAAGTTGAGATCATTACCTAAAGATGGTAACAAAGAAATCAATCAAAGCATAAATCACTACCCGAAGAGTAGTAAGAGGAAGTCTTCTAGAGGAAGATTAAATACAAAAGCAAATCAAACTCAATACTAAAGAAGGATTGAGGCAGTCTTCTAATGGAAGGTCAAATACAAAAGCAAGCCAAACTCAATCCCAAAAAGGATTGAGCCAGTCTTCTAGAGGAAGAATGGAAAATGAGTCATTCATGCTCCAAAGAAAAAGCAATCTCTAGGAGAAGATCAATTAAAAATGAGACGTTTGTGCTCCAAAGCAGAAATCAAGCAATCTTCTAGAGGAAGATCTATCAAATACAAGCTGTCATGATTTAAAGAAAGCGAAAAATTTCCATTAATGCAAAAGAATATATTATTGTCAAATGAATTTTCTAGTCTTCTATTCAAATTATTATTGCCAGACGGATTTTTTGGTCTTCTATTCATATTGTTGTCAGATGGATTTTATGTTCTTCTATTAGCATCATTATTGCTAGATGGATTTTATTGGTCTTCCATTCAGATAATTACCAGATAATTTTATGATCTTCTATTCATAAATTACTATTGCCGGATAGATTTATGGTCTTCTATTGCAAGATAGATTTCTGGTTTTCTATTGCCGGATGGTTTTTTGGTATTTTATTCAAATTGATATTATTGCCAGATAATTTTCTTGTTTTCAATTCAAGTGTCATTATTCCAGATGATTTTCCAGTCTTTATTCAAACTATTATGCAAGTTTGTTATATGGTCTTCCAACCATGATTCAATCAAAATTATTAACTTTTATGGCAATCAAATCAAGTTCAATACATATTATGATTAGAATTCAACTTCCTTATTAAAATAACAAGAATCTCAGTTATTAAACAAACTACTGGATATTTATTAATGAAGAAGCAAACTCTTATATTAAGATCAAAGTTATGATCTCCATACCAACTAAATTTTTTAATGCTTCGCCAGCAAGGCTTCTAATTCACTTAACAAGCAGATTATTGGTCTATATGTTAAAAGCTCAAAATGCAGAAATGTAGATAATGCTAAAAACAACAACTACAAAGCATCAGACTGAAATTGGGAAGCTAATTACAAATCTTATTCAAAAGCAAAGAGCATAATTCAAAATACCAACCATTCGGGTATGAGTTCATTACCATTTAAAACCTTATGTACAAGAATTGCAGGAACAAAAGATTGGACAACAAGTAAATCCAATTAAAAATTTACAAACAATTTTCTACTAAGAGCTAAAATCTTGGATCAATCTCCTCAATCTTCAGCAACTGAAGAAGAGTCAGATATATGATGAATTATTACATCCAAAATTCATTTAAGCTCCTTCTCTTTCTTGCGAATAGTATTTTCATCGTCGATTGAATCAATTGAATTTCATTGCATAATCGAGCGTGTTGTTGGCCCCTTTGAGAAGATGAATCTTGCTTTTTAATTCCTCCATCTCTTATATGAAAGTGTGTTTTTCACATTGAAGCCTCTCAACCTTAGCTTCATAAGTATTAAGATGAGTAGAAACCTTATCACTCTACTGCTTGTTCAAAAATTGAATACATTCAAATCTAACTCTTTAGCACCATCTGGCAATTTCACCATCATCTAAACTCTTAGAAGGGTTTAACTTGGCATAAAATTGTTCTTACCCAACTAAAGGAGTAGGAGTAGGAAGGCTAGAATTGCCTTCACTCGCAATAAGTTCTAAAGATTGGCAGTTTGCTTGGCAATCTTGCAATCTGAGCATCGGCCTCAGTGTTTTGAGAAGAAAGCCTAGATTGGTCAATAACATCTACTTTTCCTTTCAACTCTTGAATTCTTCCATCCCACTTTTTATTTTTTTTTCTCTAAATCAGAAGTCTTCTCTTTAAAACTACTAACGTAGAGCTTAATTTGTAATACTTATTATCTCATTCTTGAGAATCCGGATTATTCGAAAATCATAAAGACAGAGTTCCTTGAGAAGAGAGTTTCTTCTAACGTTCTGCCTTAAGCCTATATTTAATAGAATCAAGTCGAGCAAGGATATCTGAGCCACTAGACGCGATTATCAACTGTTTTTCCTAGCAAGAAAAGAAATCGATATACAGAAAGTATTCCCTTTATTACACAACAAAGGTTTACAACTTAAGCGAATTCGAAATTACATCAATGTTGTATACAACTAACTCTCAGAGTTTTGAAGCAGCAATTTTAGTCTTCTTAAGTGACCTGACAGATAAGGTAAGAGTAAGGTCAAAAGAAGCTTTAATCCCTTCCGAGGTGTTAATTGGAGGGAATTGACGATAATCCCACTTTCCGGCTAAAGGGCTAGATTGACCGCATAACAAGTTAGCATGATTAGTTTGAATTGCATTAAGCAATTTATCCTTTCCATTACCCAAGAAATCAAAATGGAAGTAAGGGAATCGTGTATAAACTTCTTATGGTCTCTAAGGGAGCAATGGTTTGATAACTGAGATGTTCTAAGGGTTAAGTACTTCTCTTTAAATTCCCTTTTAACTTGGTAGATTTACTCAAAATTTCCATGGGAACAGGATTATTTGATGATTCTTTCATCTGTATAATGTATGAAAATGAACTAAGAACAAAGAAACAAAATTAATAAAGTTTATAAAGTACTTGAATTACACATTACAATCATACAATCATCTGGGTTCGTACAATATTGATCCTTTATAAAATTTGGAAATAAATCTCTCCTTACTATACTGAATCTTCTTGGGAGGAAGGGTATTAGGAGAGAAGGGAACACTAGCAACCCTATGAAGGTTCCAACAAGCCCTAGGATGAGGGTTGCTTCCATGATTGTCTAAATATCTTTTATGAAGACACCTAATCAAGCCCTCATTTCTTCCTTTAAGAAAGAAAAGTCGGTAAGGAGGTTCCTAGAATAAATTTTATACAGAAACCCTACAAGGGCCTCCCTATCATTAATAAGCACCTAGAATAGGATCATTAATTCTTCTTTCCTTCTCGTAATTCTGTTCAAATGAAGGCGATCTCTTTCCAAATGAGGGGCAGCATGCTTTTCCTTAAAGAAATTTAACCACACAACACTAACAGAGAGGCGCTTGTAGTTGTTAGATAGTTTATTAAGTTTGTCAACTAATCTATCAACTTCTCTATGTAATCGACACACCTCCCTTTGACACTTTTTGTATAAAGTGTCGTAATGGTATTTCTTCTTTTTCCTTAACTAAAGTAATAAGCTTATTAACTAAAAATTGCCTAGTAATTTTAAGCATTTAAATAAAGAACTCCATACCTAAGAAGACGAAACTTGAACAGTTGGAGTTTGAGTCTTTTCTTTTTTATGATAGCCGGGGGAGCACTATCTTTTTAGGAAGTATCCTTCTTTGTAGCATCCTGAGGATTAGGAAGTTCAGTAAGGTCTACATCATGGTCAATCGGGTCTTAGCTAAGACAGCCTAATCCATCTCCCTCATCTTTTGCTTCTTCACGACCCTTGTCATTACCATCACCTCCATTATTGTCATTGTCTTCTTCCTCATCAGAATCTGTCTTCTCTTCAGGATAAGGGGCATTGAAAGATAATAGCTTTCTAGCATCAACCTTTTCTTCGGTAGGGAACTCTTCTTGAAGTGACCTCTGAGCTCTTCCTGTCATAAGGTTAAACTTTCTTTTGAAATTTTCATTCCAATTCGAAAGGGATAGAAAATATAAATCTGGACATTTTTGAATGTTGTCTCCATATGCCACGAACAAGGCATTCTTGTAACATTTTTCATTAATGGTAGTAAGAGCATTATCAAGGAAAAAGGTGGCTTTCTTCTTGACGTCTCTGATAATGTTGTTTGAGTAAGTCAAGATATCATTTTTTCTTCTTAACTTATCCTTTAAAGATTTGTTCTTATCAGCTAGCTCGGCCATTTCATTGTTGGTCGTCTCAAGATCTTCTTTCAATGCTTTCACTTCTGCCTCCAATAATTGTTTAGCTTGATTTTCCTCGTCAAAAGAGGAAGCAGTTTATCTTTTTCAGAAATAGCCTCATCCCTTGATGTAGATACTAATTATGTTGTCATTAAGAGAAGAGACTTGTTCCTTGAGCTCAGCCACTTCATTAGAAGACCCTTAAGAAGCTTCTTGGAGGAAAAACATACGCTTGACCATTTGAAAAATGTAGCAAACATAAGTTAGAACATGATATACAGAGCTAAAACCCCAGTTCAACCAAACAGAAGGAAATGCATACCTATATGAGCTATTTCATAATGATGAAAATATGATCCTCAGAATAAATCGAAGGTTGCGGTGGCCTTAGAGAAACCAAAGAAGGAGATTGGGCAATCAATCGAAGAAGATCATCAAAATTTGTCACATGAGTTTGAGCCTGAGCTTTTGAAGGTAGAGAGTCATTTGGAGAAGAAAACAGTCTAAGTTCATCACATATATGACAAAAGACAGTTGGAGAATCAGGAAGAGAAATGTTGAGAAGGGGATCCGAAGAGTGAACCAACTCTATTGATTTTTGAACTATATGCCCAGAAGAATCCATATTTGCAACATCAGGGCTTGAATCAATGTTCACATGTACCTCCTCAGCCAGAATAACAAGAGTATAATCACCTACAAGCTTAGGCTTTTTACTTGGGGAAGGAGTTCGAATATCAGTGAGAGCGCCAGTGCTTGTTTTCCCTTTAAGCGCCTCACCGCCTTGGCAACGGATTCCTCAATAAGAGTAGGTTTACTCAATTCGTAGCCTCCTTCTCTTAGGGAGCAATAATGAGAGCAGATGATCCTAAATCAAAGACAGAATTTTACAAGATAATAACATCAAAGATTCCATACAAGTTGTAAAAAAACTTAACAGAAGATTTAAGTTGAACTGGAGAAGAAACAGAGAAAGCATTCTGATTACTGATAAGGATCGTTTCTCTTGAGCATTCCCCTTTATCATCGGACGTTCTTGAAGTATTATGTGGTTGTCCAAAATCAAGGAATATTTATGGAGATTCGCTTCCATCAAAAGTGTGAGTCTATCGCCAATGCTCTTGGATACTAGAGTCAGGAATTTGATAATGTCCTCGACAGTAGAGCTTGGTTGCTTAGAAGAGGGATCTGAAAGAGAACATTCACCATAAAGGAATGACAGATATAACATAAATGATAGAAAATAGAAACTTACTGAAAATAGAGAAAGTTCTCTTGATCTTAAGGGAATACAATCTAATGTAGAAGAATTGGTTCTCCTACTCGTTCGTCTTGTTAATAGTATTAGTGATAAACTCTTCAAGAATGGTTGAATACAATATAGTGGGTTATCCTACTACTCACTTAATCTCATAGGGCTAGCTAAGATGCGGAGAATTTCAGCACTCAAAGAGGGAAGTTGGTTTCCCGAGCAAGAACTTCCAAGCAGATCAAATAGGTGACGAGTTGGGAGTTAATTGAATATGAACAATATTTAAGTGCTACAGGTTTAAAAGAAAATCGGAAAAAGGCAGGTATCCTGAGTGCCAGATATGGATTGGTGTGAAGGCAAACAACCCTTTTGGAGAGTTGTTAATTCTGCTAGAAGGATGGTGGGAATGTCTTCTATGTTTATAATCTTGAATTGCTTGAGGATAGAGTACACTTCTTCTTGAGTGGTAATATATGATTGGTTGAAATGATAATCCCCCTTCTTGATGGGGGGAGGAGGTTTAGAGCTCTTACTGACTTTCATGCTTGCTTTCTTGTCTTCCATTTGCTCGCCGGGTGATATTATACTAAATCACGAAAGTATATATACTTTGTGAAATTTAGAATACTTATGATATAAAACAATTATATGCTAAAACAAAAGGATAGCAAGTTAATCAGAAATTACCCAAGCACTAATAAAGAAGTGTTGAAGTACAAGTTAACTATTATACTTACAATAGGATTTTGACCATTAAACAATCTATGCCAGATTTATGAAATACTTAAGTTTTTAGTCAATCAAAAATATGTACACAATTGTTTGATCCATGGTGGAAAGGTAAACTTATAGTTATACAAAAGAAGTTCTATTGAATGTCAAAACCACTAAACTAATGATCCTGACAAGTAACCGAAATCAATGAATGATGCTGAAATGGTATAAAAATATCAAGTATATGAGTAGTTCATGAATTTTTTATACAATAGCTACGATTCAAATTAGTGATGTCACATAAAATTTAAACCATGACATTGCAAATAGTTGTCAGAAAGAATAATGACACACAATGTAAGGTTATCAGCTTCATATGATAAATTCTTAAATTGATGTTGCATTCATGAATGAATGCAGCACCATTTTTTAGTTACTAACATTACAAGGATCACACATTATAAAATATTCTAAGTTTCGAATTGGTTGTCGAAACATAATAAAAAAGAGAAAAACTATTTGACGATGAACATTACGTGGATGTCGTAAGGCAACGACTTCAAAATCAAATAAGTTAATAACGAGTTTGGGGTTTAAATAAACTATTCATTTCACAGTGAAACTAGAAATTTCCAAGTTACTGAATCAGTATTGCTAAACTACAATTGGTCCATTAACCCCAGCGACATAATAATTTGAAATTAAATCCATTCATAAACAAAACAAATTAATGATCCGAAGATTAACCATTAAAATTTAATTGATAAATCACAAGTATCGATTTGAAATCGAAAAACTCCAATTAAAACCATAACAGCAATTTGAATGTAAATTTAACCATTCAATTTAATCAATGAAAATCATACCTTGATTTAAGATTTGATGCTGAAAGATTGAAAGTGATTAAGTAATTTCAAGGATTTCAAAAAAAAATTTGCTTAAGCTTTGATTTGCAGGTAAAAGAAGAAATAATGAAGAAGCTCGAATATTTATAGGGAAGAAGAAGTACAGTCACCGTTGGATCAAATTTGAATGAACAGTCAGATCTGGACAGAATATCAATAAGCGGTAAGCGTCGATACCAAAGCAATGACTTTAAAAGTCAATGATTCCTTTATGTTAAGAGGCAAATCTTACTATCATTTTTGATTTCAAAGGCATGTCTACAATAGGGATGTCAAAACCAGAGAATATTGCACCATTGGAAGCATCTAGAACCAATATAAGAGTAGTCGATGTAAAACCTATTGCAAGCAATACCGCGCCTTAAGGAATATCGCACATCATCAATGCGATATGGGAGGCCATACTTCATCAGTATGATAGCCTACAATGGTGTCACATACAATCTACTATGCACTTCACCAATGTGATAAAGAATGTCGCATCCCATCGATATAAGTAAAGAAGAGCGCCACATGCCAACAGTACACAGAGGCATGTCGTATGCCATTAGTATGCTTGGAAATGTCGTATAGCATCAATGCCGCATCCCGTCTATGTTGTATATCACCAGTGAATAATGTCGTATGAAACTAATATTACACTTCATTAAAACAAGAATTTGAATACTAGGTAATGTTGCCTCTCTTCAATGTCACCTTCATTTGATGTCGTATGTTATCAATTCAATAAAGGCGTAATACATAATCAATGTCGCTTCTCTTCGATGCCGCCTCTTATCAATTCCGCTTCTCATTGATATCAAATATCATTAGTATGTACAAGAGTTGTCATGTGTTACTGATGTCGCACATCATCAAAGCAAGAGAGGATGTCATTAATCACTGAATTAGCATGATGCTGCATATCAGTAGCATAAAGGAAGTCAGCACATGAAGCATGAAACTGAATAACACCGAGATTCCTAATGATGCCGAAAACCAAGCATGCCGAAAGTGACACGAGGCAGCCATGCTGCATGTCTCTACCCTTATAAATATGGACTTAAAGGGATTATGGAAGGCAATTGATTCTTTCCTCATTCTTACATTTTTAAAGTTTGTAGCTGTTTGCGCCAAAAATGGTCGCAAACCCCAAATTTCGTGAAAGCACCAGTGTAGGAACACAAATCAGCAGTATATAATCACAGATCTCAGATCTAAGTAATGTAGAGGATAAAAAGTGAAGAATAATGAACTTAAAACGTAGAGAGATAGACAGAAACACAAGGTTTATAGTGGTTCGGCGATCTTGCCTACGTCCACTCTGAAGTTGATGATTTTATTGATGTCCACTTGATGATTTCAGTTGATTGCAGCAGATTACAGTCAATAATGATGATTTACAGTAGTGAATGTAGTTAGTAGCAGCAATGGAGTTCAGATCTGGGTCTGGCGGAGTCTGGGCGTTGGAGATCTCAAAGAGGAAGAAGAAGAACCCCTTTTCTATTGGCTTTGGGGTCTATTTATAGGTATAGGAGGCTGGTATTTCGCTCAGATCTTGGGAGACCCTCTCTGGCACGTGAACAGGCCCGCGCGCCCAAGCCCGTGAAGTTTTGGTCCGATCCGTGATCGATACGAACAGATTTCGTATCGATCAAGATTTCATCCAATGGAGTCGAAATTTGGCATGGACATTCTTTAGCATGCACGTAGTCTTCTGTGAAAATTTCATAGCATTTGGACTTGTAGATTAGGAGATATGATCGATACGAATTGGGATTCTCGGTAGGCTGTTTGGTTCGACTCGCTTTTCATTCGACTCGGTTCTGTTTGACTCAGTGACGTGGCATTAACTTGTATTGACTGTTGTGCTTTGCTCCACATCGATGGACACGAAGTAGAAGTCTTCGGATGGATGCGAAGTCGACGAAGTGGAGCGAGTCGAAGTATGGCTTGAGGCGGAGCGAGTCGAAGTATGGCTCGAGGCGGAGCGAGTCGAAGTGTGCATTGATCGAGCGAGTCGAAGAAGGCATCTGATGGAGGCAAAGGGGAGCAAGTCGAAGTTGTCACTTTTGAGTGTTGCGAAGCGGGTCGAAGTAATCACTGCTGATGGTTGCGAAGCGAGTCGAAGTTGTCACTTCTGAGTGTTGCAAAGCGAGTCGAAGTAATCACTGCTAATGGTTGCGAAGCGAGTCGAAGGGAGTGAGTCGACTGGTGATTGGTTTTCATCCAATTTTGTATCGTTCATAACTTGAGCATATGAACTCAGATTGACTTGAGATTTGGAACGTTGACTCTCATAGCTTAGCTTGTCATGTCATACCAATTTTTGCTCGATCCGGATTCGAACAAAATTCGTCGATATCCATAGTGAGCCTGTGTATAGCTGATCTCTAGGATGGATCGTCATTGGTTACTAGTCAATTCCTTGGTGTCACTGCCTTGCCAAAAGGCGGGATAACAGTAGCCCTAAATCAATTTGGGGATTTTAGTGCCAATTGTAATCTTGCGACCCTACTACAGATAAGGGCTTGTACTTTTACAATCGCATTGCATATAAATAAAGGGATATGAATTATGACTTGTGATTCTTATGATTTTGACACAACCATGACTTCATCATTGAAAGTGCATACGTCCAACAAGTTGACATAAGATTCCTGGAATCGTGACTTGTTTTGGAATTCTCAAGCACTTTTGATTTCAATCATAACTTGTTTTGAATTCCCAAAACACTCATGACTTCGAGACTAACATGATTCAACATGGAGCATGTTCCTTCCTATCGAACTAGCCTAGGATTACTAAAGTCTCTACTTAACCAAGTCTCACTTTCCTCACACTTTTTGAGATTAATGAAGAAATTCGTTAACACAAAAATTAAAACCAAACAATTTACTCCCTAAAAATCATAGAGTTGGATTCTTTGGCTTCGTATAAGCATGTACTTCAAATCTATGGTCTCGTATATATTTGCAGCAATGTTTGTGGTGGTAGACGTAGAGGTAGTTAATTAGGGTTTCAATTTTTAGCCGATATAGGAGGAGATAGGCGATCTGGAGGGTTCGGGTATGTTCCTCGTGCGAAGGAGTGCGGGCAGTAAGGTTTTGGTGAAGTCCGATCACCTTTATGCAACGCGTTATTTTACTGTAGTGCAAGGAGGAGGAGCAGTCGCAATTTGCTACCGTGGATCGAGCTTGTCGTTAAGATGTCCACTACATAGAGAGCGTGAAGAGATGCACGTTGGTGAAGCCGGTTCATGGAATCGTCGAGCGTGGATGGAGATAGGGCATGTGTGCATAGTGGGGTGTATATACATGTACAAGAATTTGGAAAAGGGGGAAGAATAAGGGTTAAGGTTAAATTAATGGTTAATTAGTTAATTAATGTAAATTAATTAATTTAATTGATTTGAATTCTTATAAAAACAATATCTCACTCATACGAGATCGGATTTGGGCGCGATCTTTTGTGTCGGGCTCGTATTGACGTTATCTATGCATTGGAGTTAGATTAGTTGAATTTAGATCTAGTAGAATTTTGAGCTAAAATTGAACGTTGATCAAATCGAAATGCGAAAGTGTCAACTAGAATTTCGATGAGTTTACTCACCTCTAAATAAACTATATGATATCTGTGTTGCTATAGATTATTGTTGAATGCTTGGATGATAGTTGGTAGTTTTAATGAAGTATAAATTAAATAGATTGTTTTGGACATCCATCGAGCAAAATAAATTACTGTTCTATATTTGCAAAGTAAAAGATTATTTTTGAAGTTAATTCATATATGGATTAATTAATAAATGATCTGTTAGCTATTGATTATTAATTGATGATAATAATATGTTTGTTATTATCGTTTGATTGTTTGTTTGGATTTGAGTTCCCACTTAAAGGCTGATTGCATAAATAACCATTATTTTGCATCGGACTTTTATAGAGAGATCCTAAGGGGTTTCTCTACATTATTAATTTACTATTATATGCATCTTACTTATATTCTTAGGTTGCTTACATTGTTGTTTGGTTAAAGTATTATGACCTACTGTTTGATTTTTGTAAGTATCGCTATAACGATTATTGTTATACTATCATTTATGAAATATAATCTCTTTAAACTATTGTGTGTGTTGAACTTATGCTTGTATTTTTACAAAATAAATGTTTGGTCCTATTTTTGCACTTTGAAAATTGTTTAAAACATAGTTTCAATTATTTTTAAGGATTTTGAAATAAAGGATAAGTGTTGTTTAAGATTTATAAAAGAAGTTATAAATTTGATTAATTATCATTCGAGAGAACTAACGCTGTTTTAAATTTATAAAAAGACTATAAATTTGATTAGTTATCATTTGAGATAATTATTGCCATTTTAAATTATAAAAAATTATAAATTTGATTAATTATCTTTCATGATGACTAATGTTGTTTCAAATTTATAAAAAATTATGAATTTGATTAATTATCTTTCGTGATGACTAATGTTGTTTTAAATTTATAAAAAGATTATGAATTTGATTATTTTATTTTGTGATAATTAATGTTGTTCTAAAAATATAAAAAGATTATAAATTTGACTAATCTTCTTTTAGGATAATTAATGTGGTTTCAAATTTATAAAAGATTTATATCAATTATCTTTTGGGAGGATTAACATTATTTATAAATTTATAAAGATAATTTAAATTGAATTGTTTTCTTCTGGGATGGTAAAGGTCGTTTTAAAAGTTGTGAATGATATTTTATAAATAAGAAAATCTTTAAAAGGGAATGTTTAAAATAAGGCCAAGTGTAAATTGTTTTGGGGTTATAGCAAAGGATGTTTTAATGACCTTTGTTTTTACCCTTCTTTTTACTATGCTTAGAAATATATTAAGCTCTTTAAAAAGAATATTTTTAAAAAGTGTTTTTAAATAGTGTTTTACAAATATTTGTGATGTGACAATCAAGCACAAGTGTGAGTCCAATGTTTTAAAAGATTTAATTTTCATATACGACCATTTGTTTATTCTCGATAGTTGATATATTGACTATTGATTCTATTATCTTCTTTGACATTCATCAATTTAAGAGATTTGTTGCTCATTTGAGCGTTGATATCCTTTGTCAGAAATGACTAAAACCAAAGTGCAAGTGGACGTCAAGCTGGGTGGGTTGCTCCCATTAGGGTACCTTCACATCTACTCTACATTGGATTTTCTTGAATGCACGTGGAGATCTGAAACACCCAGATTACTGGTTAGGTTGGTAGGGTCCGGTTCATACATTTCTGAGAGAGTCACGGAGTAAATGACCCTCTCAAGTATACTGTCTAGAGGTATACTTTCGGTAAGGGGGTGCAGCATCCTAGCCATTATTGAAAATTTCATTTTCCTTATTTGATTCAAATCTTTGAATTGTTCACTTAATTGCATCGAGAAGTGCATGGAGCTCTTCTCGATGTTTAATTATTTGTTTCCATTCTTTCAAGTCTGGTTTTGTTCTGACTTTTTCTCATTCTTTCATCTATGGATGTTGTGCTCGTGAGGTAAAACCGGTTCCGTGTTTAATAGCATGGCACCATATTTCTCTAGTTTTCTCATGCTGGTTTTCCATACCGATTCGGATGTTATTTTATTATAATACTCGGTTCAGATCAAGTATTTTTCCAAGTTGTCGTTGGTCGGACATGGAACTAATGGAGTAGATCTGGATGTTCACCTACCGTAGTATTTTTATTTTTCGTTGTATTATTATAATATACTCATCGGCAATTGTAAGGTCAGGAAGTCATAACTGTGCAGGCTGATGAGGTTTGATTTTAACTCTGATATACCATGTATTTTATAGTGACAGCTTTTACTGTCTTTGTTCTATTATATGTTTTTGTTCCTGCAATTACTAAAGTGATAGCATTATAGGGGGCTCTCGCATTGTGAACCATGTGACGAAGCTTTGTCTCTCACCCCTACACGTCCCTTTATGGGTTGGTTGAGAAGTCGAGAGGCTGGCCGTAAAATCAGAAACGATGTTACCATTTGTATTTACCTCCAAGGAGGGAGAACGTTACATTTTGTACCGGAGCTGAAGATTAAGCGAGAACCTTGGCTTTGGTGGGGTAAACACATTTGAGATAGGCTAAGTGACATCCTAGAATGAGTTGAGAGTATTATATATATGAGAGTTGTACATCAAATAAATGCATTGCAATTGATTTCATATATTGACCGCTTTCAAAAGTGATAGTTCATCCAAACCAACCAATCAAACAAATCAAACATCCAAGCAAGCAAAGCACCAATTTTTTTATAACTACTATACAACATTATAGTATTCATTCAGAGGTGAGTTAATTCATCAAAATTCCAGTTATCGCCGAAGCATTCTAGTTCCGTCCAACGTTCGATTTTAGCTTGAAATTCTACAAGCTCCAATTTCCATGAATCCAAATCTTAAGCGTAGTTATCGTCATTACGAAAGCAATGCAAAAACCCGCGTTCGATTTGGACCTAGTATGAACAAGTTATGGGTCTAATAAGATTTGGAATTTAATAATATAATTAATCCTTATTACACCAATTAAAATTAATTACCTAACCCTAATCCCTAATTAGCCCTAATTGCTTTCGTTCCCAAATTTCTAGGCCACCAAATCAAAACCCGACTTCATCCAAATCCCGCTCGTCATCGTCGCTCCAAGAAACTAACGGCCATCGCGACCTCACCCCAGACTCGCCTGACCATGATGCTTCCAACGACCTTAGCCTCATCGCCTAAAACCCCTAGAACACCACTACCGAACCCATTTACTATCGACATTCATCACGCGATTCCAGCCACCTCGAGTCGCCAACGTCAAATCCAACCAGTCATCATCTTCCTGTCCTCACCACGACCAACTTTGTAGTTGGGACCAACCCCCGAAATGGCCTATGGTGGCCTCAATAAACGTGAGCCGTTGGTTGATGGTAAATTAAAATGGCAGCTAGGGTTAACGATTTAGGGTTTGGGAAAAATGAATGGGGGTATGGTCCTTTATATAGAAATAACTACTAAACACTATTCATGCCCAAAAATTTCCGAACTCCAATCGAGGTGTGCTTATTGGCGTTCCTAGCCAAATACCCCTATTCTAAACTCAATGGAACTATTTTTGGAACCTAGTTCTAACATATACAAAAGTTAGCGTTTTGTTATTATATATTAATTCACCTAATTAAATCACTATGCGTTTCGAGCTCGTAGCACCATACGGTGCATCGAATCGTCACGAAACCCATCAGCGCACATCACCTTATTATTCTGGATTCAATGACACTAGTTTCATCAAAATTCGAGACAATGTCCCTGGATGATAATTTCACACATTAATTAAAAGGAATTAATATTAAATCCATTTTAATCACTTTAATTATAAATTAAAAGTTTGCTATTATCATAATTATTTAACAAGAGTTTAAATAAGCTTCTAAAATCATTTTATTCAAATTAAACTCAAGATTCCATTATTTAAATAAATCAAATATTTAAATATAAAACATTCAAAAATCTGTGTCGTTGTATTAAAGATGAATTTTCTTATTATTTATTCGAATCATACATTATTGCAAATAAATTTACAAACTTAATTCACTGGTATTATTTATTAATTTGAAGGGGTTAATAAGACCATTCAATCCATTAAATAAATATTCAATTCAAAATCTAGATATTTAAATTACTATTAAAATATTAAATCCACAATTTCAAATACATAAAAAATCCCTATATTTGAATTTAAGTTTTTAAACCTTAGAAACCAATTATCTCAATATTTAAAATTAATTAAATATTCAAAATTAAACAACAAAATCTCGAGCTATTACAATTTAATTGATTTTAAATATTTAAATTACTGATTTTTAAAATTTAATAATTTATATTCAAATATAGGGATTATCTAAATATTTGAATTGTGAATTTAATATTAATTAAATGGATTTAATAATCTTACTAAACTCCTTTTAATTAATAAATAATAATAGTGAACCCACTTTGTAAATGTATTTACAATAATAAATAGTTCGAATAAATAATAAAAAATCAATTGTTAATACAATGAGTTGACTTTTAATGACGTGTTTTTATTTTAATTTATTGGATATGTTCATAATTTTTAACTTAGAAAATATTCAAATTTTTGTTTGATGTATTTTACGGAAAATAACGATATTTTTGGAACTTCATAGAATAAAATAATCTGTGTATTTTATTGCTGATTTGGGATCGTGTCGCATTTCGGTTCATGATCATATTTCTATTTCTATCGTTCATGGTTCGTATATGAACGGAATATTGTGCAGCGAAGTACCAAAAATCTTTCTTTTTATAACTTTTTAAATCAGATCAAAATTCAAATTTTTGGTCAAGCATCGATGTTGATTAAGATGGTTGGCTTGAATTGTAGATTTTGGTTTACTTGTGTATGAAGTAATGAAATTGGTTTTAGTTAGAAATACACTACAATACTTACACTTTTTTCATTTCAGTCTTTCCCTCTTTCATTTTCTTCTTTCCCTCGTTGTTCTTTTACAGTGAACGAAAATAGCTTCCCACCTTTCAAAATTTAAAATCAAATGATTTACTCTACTAGAATCATAAAGTTGGATTCTTTGGCTTCGTATAAGCGTGTACTTCAAATCTATAGTCTTGTATATGGTTACGGCAGCATTTATGGTGGTCCACATGGAGGCAGTTAATTAGGGTTGCGATTTTTGGCCGATAGAGGTAGAGGTAGCCAATTTGGAGGGTTCGGGTGAGTGCGGGCGGTGAGAGTTTGGTGAAGTCCGATCACTTTTAGGGCAGTGCATTATTTTACTGTAGTGCAAGGAGGGACTGTAACCACCCGTATTTTTACGGATCGAAACATCGTAAAACAGTTGTCATTAGATCGTATAGAAGATAAGCCATGTGTAGCTTAGGTCGTCTGGAAGATAAGTCGTGTGGTGGCTTAGGTCGTGGGGTAGGTTAGGTCGGGTGAATGACCTAAGGATTGGAGCGACCTATAGGAAGTTGGCGACCTAAGGATAGGAGCGACCTATAGAAATAGGCGACCTAAGGAATAGGCGACCTAAGGTTTGAGCGACTTAAGGGTTTAGACGACCTAAGGGGTTAGGTCGTGTTGTAGTTTAGGTTGGTCGAGCGACCTAAGGGAGTTGTAGTAGCAGTTGGCGACTTAAGGGGTTCAGCGACCTAAGGGTGAGTGAGTTAACGACCTAAGGTAGTTAGGTCGTGGACAAGTTAAGTTATTAGGTCGTTGAGTCTATGCCGTGTTAGTTAGGTCGCTAGACGACCTAAGAATGTTAGGTCGTGAGTGTTAGGTCGCGCGCTTGCGTTGTTGTTAGGTCGCGTGAGTGTTAGGTCGCGCACCTGCGTTGTTGTTAGGTCGCGTGAGTGTTAGGTCGTAGGTCTTAAGTCGTGATGTTTTAGGTCGTGGAAGCGCATATGCAGTTAGGTCGTGTAGTGTTAAGTCGCGTGCATGTGCTAAGTCGTTGAGTCGGAAGCTGTTAGGTCGCGCATTGTGTTAGGTCGCTGAGTGTTAGGTCGGAGGGTTTGTTAGGTCGTGGATGACCTAAGAGCGAGCGACCTAAGGGAAATCAGCCTATAAATAGGCGGGTTCTTCTTAATTTTTGGGATCCGGATTTTTGAAGCGACGAAGTGCTGCTATTTTGTGAGCTCGAGTTCTATACTTCTTCACTTCTTTTCTCCACTCTAATCTTGTGATTCCTTCCATCCAAATCGAAGATCAAATCGAAGATCCAAGAGCTTAGATTGAAGATCTTCAACCATAGAAGAGAGATTTCATCGTTTGAAGCGGAGTTTTGATAGATCGAGTTAGATTCTTCGCTGTCCAGATCTGAAGTGTGTTGCTTTTGAGGTGTTTAGGTGATTTGGTGAGTGGTGATTATCTCTCACACGGATCCAAAAGAGTATATCGGATCGATGGCTTGATTTTGTGTTAAGATAGTGATTTCCATGCATTTTCGTAAACTTAAGTATAGATCTATTGTTCATGATGATTTGATATCCATTTTACTACATGTTAACCTATGCAAGTTCATTCATCAAGTTGCAGAGATATTACTCATGATTCATGCTTGTTAGATTTAGACTCTTTATTTACAAGATTGCCATTATTGTTATAATTGTTACTTAGATCATATTTGAATGCTTGATTACTTGGATTAATGATTGACGTGATTGATTGTTGTAAATTAGTTGATTGATGATTTGATTTGGACAAGTTAGTCGAAGATGATTCAAAAGCTAAGGGAAAGGCTCTTGAATTGGAAAAGCTGCTCGTGGCATATGTGGCGGATGATGAAGCTCATATGGATAAGATTTGATGATGTTGATGTTGAGATGAGGCTTTGCTATGATGAGATGAAGCGAGGCATGGTATGAGATAGCCTTGGTTTAATCCAGACGGGATCATTCCAAGCATGTTGATAACTCGGTGAAATGGTTCGAGTTGAGGATAATGGTTTGCTCGAGAGGCGCTTGAGCTAGTATGGAAATAGTCGTCGAGGAGGATGACTAGAAGGCTGAGATTTCATCGTTGTTGAAGGTTCTAGCAGGCTCAAAGCAAGAGTACGTTGGGCAGATTCGATAGTCCCTAAAGACTATGATTGTAGTCGAGTACTCTGGGCAGATTCGATAGTCCTAGGCACGGGCTGCGACGACGTGCGGAGTTATGTCTAGAACCGGGGTTGCCATTAACCCTTGACGGACGGCTGAAAGAATGTGCCGGTCATTTAATTAACGGTGGTATCGAAGCAATGATAACAGTGATAGCCAGAGTCATGGATGTTTGGTTGTATCGTCATTCGGTCTCAAGAGCAGTGTTTTTTGGGTGCTTATCTGATCTTGGTTTAGGCCTTGGGGGTTTGTACTTGGAAAACATCGCCCTTGACTCGAGTGATAATTGCTTTACTTTAAATGTTTGCTTTGCTTTGTTTACTTCTTCTTAGTGTGTGTCTGGGGGCTATCACTGTAGAAAGAGGTGGAGTGGGAGGGTTGGATTCCTATTCCTTTTCCTTTGTGCTCTTTTGGTATGTTGTTAGTTAATTTACCGATCACTAAGACTGTTGTTTGACTCAAGGCTTTATGTTTTAACTCTTATTGCCTTGGGCTGTTCATCCATTTTGGGATGGGCAGACTAGGTAGCAGGTGACAGGTGTTGTTCTTACTTTCCAACGATGCTGATGAAGAAGACGAGCTGGAGGCTTGCATATTATTTTCTTACTATATGTACTGGATGTTCCGCTGCTTTGTATAATTCTCTGAGTGTTATGTAGTGAGGCTTGATGTATTGACTATTCAGATGTTTGTATTCAACTATTATGAGGTTTAATAGAGATTCTGTTCTGTAAAGCTTCACTATATATATACTTTCTATTGTATTTTATCCATGCGCTGTGAGTTATACGATAGATTCTGCTGTTTTAATTTAACCTTGGCAATCGTCCATGGCTGCCTGGCACACTTTACAGCGCACTATTTCTATGTTCAGTGCAGGGGTCATGGGCGGTCGTCACATTTGGTATCAGAGCTTTGGTTAATCGATTTTACCCAACGCTCGCTGACGAAACTACGTATGAGAGACGTAATTGTATTTTGATGGATGATTACTATATATAATATAGTAGCTTAGAAGTAAGTAGGTCCTTTATGCAGTTGTTTCTCAAGGTGTGCTAATCATTCCTTTTATAGATATTAAGGATCAGTCGAAGAGGGAGACCAGCTGCTAGGGAAGGCCGTGCTACTGAGGGGGCTGCTGATTATGCGGCTATGTTCAAAGCTATGATGACTTCGATCATGAGAAGGATGCCCGCTCCGGGGCCATCAGTAGATGTTGGAGTTCAAGTTCAAACTCCAAAACCGGTGGATTTTGCTAAGCTGTGTAAAGACTATACTGCCCTTGGAGGAAAGGTTTTCTTGGGAACAGAATCAACCATTGAAGTCCAGAGGTGGATAGATGCTTGTAGAAGGATCTTTGGTGATTTGGGAATTGAGGATGCAACTAAAAGGAAGCTAGCATCTAGACAGCTTCAAGGAAGAGCTTCTGACTGGTGGAACTCTATCACCATTGATACTCCGGAGGAAGAAATTACTTGGGAGCAATTCCAAGCCAGATTCGAAGCTAAGTTCATTTCTACAGCTCAGAAGTTTGTTCTGTTTAAGAAGTTTGTGGAGCTCAAGCAAGGTGGAAGGCCAGTTCTTGAGTATGTTTCTGAGTTTGAAGCTTTGTCCAAGTATGCCCGGTCGTATATTGAATCTGCGTATCAGAAGAATGAGAAGTTTGTGACAGGCTTGGACAGTTATCTTGGGAGGCAGTTGATGGATCATTTGGACGATTCATTTGAGAAGCTTGTGGAGAAAGCTCTCAGACATGAGAATCTGTTTCCTAAAGAGGGATCTGTTGTTGCTGTGACCAAGGAAGAGTCTAAACCACAGCAGGGTGGAAACAAGAAGAGGAAGCAACAGCAGCAGAAGGGTAAGGATGGCCAGAAGAAGCCGAAGGGCGAAGTGACCTGCTACAATTGTCAGCAGAAGGGCCATTTCTCCAGAGATTGCAAGAATCCGAAGGTGCCGGTTAAGTGCTACAACTATGACAAGCCGGGGCATATTAGGAAGAATTGTCCAGAACAGCGAAAGGACAAGCAAATTGTGCAAGCTTATGCTTTGGGGGCTGTTCCATCATCTTCGAAAGCTCCTACCGTTGAAGAGAAAGGAAAGAGTGTGGTGGTTCAAGGTACTCTTTCCATATGTAATGTTCCAGTTAGAGTGTTATTTGATACTAGGGCATCGCATTCTTTTGTCTGTAATGAACATGTAGGCCGGTTGGGTTTAGAATCGGATATTGTTGATAGGCCATTGGTTGTGACTAATCCAGTAGGGGGTTCGTCTTGTTTGTGTATGTTATGCCGTGGTCTGATTGTATCGAGTCATGATTGCTCTTTTATTTGTGATTGTTTTGTTCTGAACTTTGCGGGGTTCGGAATTATTTTGGGTATGGACTGGCTTAGGAAATATGCGGCAAAGGTTGATTGTGAAAGGTTGGAGGTGACAGTCGAGAATGTGGAGGGGCGAAAGGTTGTGATACGATGTAAGCATGAGGAAGGCATCTTCATGAGCTTCATGTATTCGCTGCTTGTTCCACGGGATGGACTGTCATCTGTGCCAATCGCTAATGGATTTGAGGATGTCTTTGATGAGGTCAAAGGGTTACCGCCGCATAGAGAGATCGAGTTTCGTATTGATTTAGTTGAAGGAGCCAGACTTGTTGTGATGCCTCTTAGGCGGATGGCACCTAGGGAACAACAAGAGTTGAGGGTGCAGGTTGATGATCTTTTACAAAAAGGATTCATTCGGCGTAGTGTGTCCGAATGGGGTGCACCAGTTGTGTTTGTTACCAAAGCGAATGGATCGCTGAGGTTGTGTGTGGATTATCGTGAGCTGAATAAAGTGACTAAGAAGAACAAGTATCCATTGCCGAGAATAGACGACTTGTTTGATCAGCTTCACGAAGCTAAGGTGTTTTCTCAGATGGATTTAGCTACGGGATTTCACCAGTTAAGAGTGGCTAAGGATAGTGTGCCGAAGACTGCTTTCAGGACACCATCCGGTTTCTTTGAGTGGCTGGTAATGCCGTTTGGATTGACCAATGCACCAGCATATTTTGTGGATCTTATGAATAGAGTGTTCAGAGATCAGTTGAACAAGTTCGTACTAGTGTTCGTGGATGATATTTTCATTTATTCCAGAACTGAAGAAGAGCACAAGACGCACTTGCGTATTGTTTTGGAAATCTTACGGAAACATCAGCTGAAGGCTAAGTTTTCAAAGTGTCACTTCTGGAAGAGCGAAGTGAGGTTCTTAGGCCATATTATCTCTGGAAGCGGAATAGCGGTTGATCCCGTCAAGATAGAAGCAATCCAGGATTGGGTTAGACGTAAGAATGCATCTGATGTGAGAAGTTTTCTTGGATTAGCAGGATACTATCGTCGATTTATCAAAGACTTTTCCAAGGTGGCTGCACCGTTAACAGGATTGACGAAAAAGAACCAAGTATTCAGATGGGATGCTAAGTGTAAGCAAGCTTTCGGAATCCTGAAAGAGCGACTGACAAGTGCTGTTTTGACTATTCCAAGTGGAAATGAAGAGATGGTGGTTTACACCGACGCATGTGGTACCGGACTTGGAACAGTGCTGATGTAGAAGGGTAAAGTTGTTGCGTATGCAAGTCGACAACTGAAGCCGCATGAAAGGAATTATCCGACTCATGATTTGGAGTTAGCGGCGATTGTTTTTGCTCTGAAGATATGGAGACATTATCTATTGGGAGTTCGATTCGAGTTGTTTACAGATCATAAGTCGTTGAAGTATCTTTTCTCCCAAAAGGATTTGAATCTTAGGCAGCAACGATGGCTAGAGTTTTTGGCATCATATGATTTTGGTATAGCCTATACTCCGGGAAAGGGTAACGCAGTGGCAGATGCGTTAAGTCGAAGACATGCATGATTGGGAGCCATGTTTTCAGAATGGAAGAATCTCGAGTATTTAGCTAGATTTGACTTCAGGCCCAGATGTGAATTGGAACCTGAGATGTTGGCAAACTTATCGATAAGACCTACTCTTGTGAAAAGGATTGGCGAGAGCCAAAAGCGAGACGATAAGCTTGTCAAGATTATCCGTGATTTGGAATCTGGATTGGACCCAGAGAAGGATAAAGGATTCGAGGTCGATCGAGAGGGTTGGCTTCGGAAGCAAGGACGACTAGTTGTTCCCGATATAGATGAATTGAGAAATGAAGTTCTGAAGGAAAGTCATCACTCGAAGCTGACAATTCATCCAGGTGGAAATAAGATGTATCGGGATATGAAGAGAACCTATTACTGGGAAGGTATGAAGAAGGATGTTGGAAATTTTATTTCCAAGTAAATGAACTGCCAGTTGGTAAAAGCCGAACAGAAGAAGCCAAGTGGACTGCTTCAGCCATTAGAAGTTCCTTCATGGAAGTGGGAGCAAGTATCGATGGATTTTATCGATGGGTTACCTAGAACAAGAACGGGAAATGAAGGGATTTGGGTCATCATAGATCGTCTGACTAAGAGTGCAAGATTCATTCCTGTTCGATCGACTAGGAATGCATCAAAGTTGGCTGAGCTGTATGTTAAGTGGATAGTTCGATTCCATGGTATTCTAAAGAGTATAGTGAGCGATTGAGACCCATTGTTCACTAGTGGATTTTGGAAGAGCTTCCAGGAAGTTTTGGGAACTGAGTTGTGTTTGAGTACAGCTTATCATCCCCAAACAGATGGTCATACCAAGAGAGTCAATCGAGTTTTGGAAGATCTCCTTAGAGCTTGTGTTTTAGATTTCGGAGGATCATGGGAAGATCACCTTCAGTTGGTAGAATTTTCGTATAATAACAGTTACCAGTCAAGCATTGGTATGGCACCGTATGAAGCATTGTATGGAAGACCGTGTAACTCTCCGACATGTTGGTTAGAAACAGGAGAAAAGCTGATACTTGGACCAGAGATGATTCGACAGACTTCGGATTGCATAGAGATCATTCGGCAACGAATGAAGGCAGCCCAAGACCGATAGAAAAGTTATGCCGATAAGCGTCGTAAGGATTTGGAGTTCGACGTAGGTGATATGGTTTTTGTGAAGATTTCTCCACTGAATAATGTTATTCGATTCGGGAAGAAAGGAAAATTGACTCCGAGATTTGTCAGACCATTCCCGATCATCGAGCGAATTGGAAAGCTCGCCTATAGATTGGAGTTACCAGAAAAGATGACGGGTGTGCACAATGTTTTTCATGTATCGTATCTACGGAAGTATGTGCACGACTCGAATACAGTGGTTTCTGCTGATAGCTGTGAAGATTTTGAGATTGATCCAGTCGATAAGAGACCTCGTAAGTCGCTTCGTGTTGTGGAAACTGACACGAAACAGCTTAGGAGGAAGGTAGTTAGGTTGCTCAAGGTACAATGGAGTGATGATGATAACGACTATACATAGGAGGTGGAAGAGAGGATGAAGGCAGCTCATCCTGAACTCTTCGAGGTATGGCCATAAGGTGTCGTGTCATCTCACGATATTGTAACTTGTTCTAGTTTTAGAATTCTGCATGCTAAGCTAGAATTGGATGCATGGTTTGTTGATTGCTATGGATGGTAGGCGTGCAGAATAGTCTTTGATTGCTCTTGTTTGTTTGGAATTTAGGGGGAGAAATTCCTAAGGGGGAGAGAATGTAACGACCCGTATTTTGACGGATCGAAACATCGTAAAACAGTTGTCATTAGGTCATATAGATGATAAGCCATGTGTAGCTTAGGTCGTCTGGAAGATAAGTCGTGTGGTGGCTTAGGTCGTGGGGTAGGTTAGGTCGGGTGAAGGACCTAAGGATTGGAGCGACCTATAGGAAGTTGGCGACCTAAGGATAGGAGCGACCTATAGAAATAGGCGACCTAAGGAATAGGCGACCTAAGGTTTGAGCGATTTAAGGGTTTAGACAACCTAAGGGGTTAGGTCGTGTTGTAGTTTAGGTTGGTCGAGCGACCTAAGGGAGTTGTAGTAGCAGTTGGCGACTTAAGGGGTTCAGCGACCTAAGGGTGAGTGAGTTAACGACCTAAGGTAGTTAGGTCGTGGACAAGTTAAGTGATTAGGTCGTTGAGTCTATGTCGTGTTAGTTAGGTCGCTAGACGACCTAAGAATGTTAGGTCGTGAGTGTTAGGTCGCGCGCTTGCGTTGTTGTTAGGTCGCGTGAGTGTTAGGTCACGCACCTGCGTTGTTGTTAGGTCGCGTGAGTGTTAGGTCGTAGGTCTTAAGTCGTGATGTTTTAGGTCGTGGAAGCGCATATGCAGTTAGGTCGTGTAGTGTTAAGTCGCGTGCATGTGCTAAGTCGTTGAGTCGGAAGCTGTTAGGTCGCGCATTGTGTTAGGTTGCTGAGTGTTAGGTCGGAGGGTTTGTTAGGTCGTGGACGACCTAAGAGCGAGCGACCTAAGGGAAATCAGCCTATAAATAGGCGGGTTCTTCTTCATTTTTGGGATCCGGATTTTTGAAGCGACGAAGTGCTGCTATTTTGAGAGCTCGAGTTCTATACTTCTTCACTTCTTTTCTCCACTCTAATCTTGTGATTCCTTCCATCAGAATCGAAGATCAAATCAAAGATCCAAGAGCTTAGATTGAAGATCTTCAACCATAGAAGAGAGATTTCATCATTTGAAGCGGAGTTTTGATAGATCGAGTTAGATTCTTCGCTGTCCAGATCTGAAGTGTGTTGCTTTTGAGGTGTTTAGGTGATTTGGTGAGTGGTGATTATCTCTCACACGGATCCAAAGGAGTATATCGGATCGATGGCTTGATTTTGTGTTAAGATAGTGATTTCCATGCATTTTCGTAAACTTAAGTATAGATCTATTGTTCATGATGATTTGATATCCATTTTACTACATGTTAACCTATGCAAGTTCATTCATCAAGTTGCAGAGATATTACTCATGATTCATGCTTGTTAGATTTAGACTCTTTATTTACAAGATTGCCATTATTGTTATAATTGTTACTTAGATCATATTTGAATGCTTGATTACTTGGATTAATGATTGACGTGATTGATTGTTGTAAATTAGTTGATTGATGATTTGATTTGGACAAGTTAGTCGAAGATGATTCAAAAGCTAAGGGAAAGGCTCTTGAATTGGAAAAGCTGCTCGTGGCATATGTGGCGGATGATGAAGCTCATATGGATAAGATTTGATGATGTTGATGTTGAGATGAGGCTTTGCTATGATGAGATGAAGCGAGGCATGGTATGAGATAGCCTTGGTTTAATCCAGACGGGATCATTCCAAGCATGTTGATAACTCGGTGAAATGGTTCGAGTTGAGGATAATGGTTTGCTCGAGAGGCGCTTGAGCTAGTATGGAAATAGTCGTCGAGGAGGATGACTAGAAGGCTGAGATTTCATCGTTGTTGAAGGTTCTAGCAGGCTCAAAGCAAGAGTACGTTGGGCAGATTCGATAGTCCCTAAAGACTATGATTGTAGTCGAGTACTCTGGGCAGATTCGATAGTCCTAGGCACGGGCTGCGACGATGTGCGGAGTTATGTCTAGAACCGGGGTAGCCATTAACCCTTGACGGACGGCTGAAAGAATGTGCCGGTCATTCAATTAACGGTGGTATTGAAGCAATGATAACAGTGATAGCCAGAGTCATGGATGTTTGGTTGTATCGTCATTCGGTCTCAAGAGCAGTGTTTTCTGGGTGCTTATCTGATCTTGGTTTAGGCCTTGGGGGTTTGTACTTGGAAAACATCGCCCTTGACTCGAGTGATAATTGCTTTACTTTAAATGTTTGCTTTGCTATGTTTACTTCTGCTTAGTGTGTGTCTGGGGGCTATCACTGTAGAAAGAGGTGGAGTGGGAGGGTTGGATTCCTATTCCTTTTCCTTTGTGCTCTTTTGGTATGTTGTTAGTTAATTTACCGCTCACTAAGACTATTGTCTGACTCAAGGCTTTATGTTTTAAATCTTATTGCCTTGGGCTGTTCATCCATTTTGGGATGGGCAGACTAGGTAGCAGGTGACAGGTGCTGTTTTTACTTTCCAACGATGCTGATGAAGAAGACGAGCTGGAGGCTTGCATATTATTTTCTTACTATATGTACTGGATGTTCCGCTGCTTTGTATAATTCTTTGAGTGTTATGTAGTGAGGCTTGATGTATTGACTATTCAAATGTTTGTATTCAACTATTATGAGGTTTAATAGAGATTTTGTTCTGTAAAGCTTCACTATATATATACTTTCTATTGTATTTTATCCATGCGCTTTGAGTTATACGATAGATTCTGCTGTTTTAATTTAACCTTGGCAATCGTCCATGGCTGCCTGGCACACTTTACAGCGCACTATTTCTATGTTCAGTGCAGGGGTCATGGGCGATCGTCACAGGGACAACGGTTGTGATTTGCTACTGTGGATCGAGTTTGTCATTGTGGTGTCCATCGCGCATAGAACGAAAAGGAATGAACGTTGATGAAGTCGGTTTGTGAGCGTAAATGGAGATAGGGCGTGCATGCACGGGGGGGTGTATGTACGTGTACACGGATTTGGAAAAGGGGGAAGAAGGATTAAGGTTAAATTAATGGTTAATTAGTCAATTAATGTAAATTAATTAATTTAATTGATTCGATTTCTTATAAAATCAATATCTTGATCACACGAGGTCAGATTTGGACTCGTCTTTTGCGATGAACTCATATCAACTTTATCTATGCATTGGAGTTGGATTCGTTGAATATGAAGCTAGTAGAATTTTGAGCTAAAATCGAACGTCAATCAACTTTAGATCGAAACGAAACGTAAAAGCGTCAACTAGAATTTTGGTAAATTTACTCACCTCTAAATAAAATATATGATATCTATATTGCTATATATTATTGTTGAATGCTTGGATGATAGTTTTTAGTTTTAAAGAAGTACAAATTGAATATATTATTTTGGACATCTATGAGGCAGAATAAATCACCGTTCTGACTTCCAAAGTAAAAAATTATTTTTGAAGTTAATTAATATGTGTATTAAATAATAAATGATATGTTAGCTGTTGATTGCTAATTGTTGACAACAATATGTTTGTTATTATCGTTTGATTGTTTGTTTGGATTCGAATTCCCACTTGAAAGGAGAATTGCATAAATAACCATTGTTTTGTAGGAGACTTTTATAGAGAGACCCTAAAGTGTTTCTCACCATTATTAATTTACTGTTATATGCATCTTACTTATATTCTTACGTTGCTTATATTGATGCTTGGTTGAAGTATTTATGACCTACTGTTTGATTAGTGTAAGTGTCATTATAGCGATTATAGCTATGTTGTCATTTATAAAATGTTACCTCTTTAAACCTTTGTGTGTGTTGAATTTGTGCTTTTATTTTTACAAAATAAATTTTTAATCGCGTTTTTGCACTTTGAAAGTTTTTTAAACCATATTTTCAAGTATTTTTGAGAATTTTGAAATAAAGGATAAGTGTTGTTTAAAATTTATAAAAGGAGCTATAAATTTGATTAATTATCTTTCTAGATAATTAACGTTGTCTTAAATTTATAAAATGATTATAAATTTGATTAGTTATCTTTTGGGATAATTAATATCATTTTAAATTTTTAAAAAGGTTATGAATTTGATCAATTTTCTTTCGGTGTACTTAATGATTGTTTTAAATTTATAAAAATATTATGAATTTGATTAATTTTCTTCCGGGATAATTAATGTTGTTTTAAAATATAGAAAAGATTATAAATTTGATTAATCTTTTTTCAGGATAATTAATGTGGTTTCAAATTTATAAAAGAGTTATACCAATTATCTTTTGGGATGATTAACATTATTTTAAATTTATAAAGATAGTTTAAATTGAATTATTATCTTCTAGGATGATACATATTGTTTTAAAAGCTGTAAATGTAGTTTATAAATAAGAAGATATTTAAAAGGGAATGCTTAAAATAAAGTCAAGTGTAACTTGTTTTAGGTTTATAGTAAACGATGTTTCAATAACCTTTGTTTTTTACTCTTCTTTTTAATACACTTAGAAATATATTAAGCTCTTTAAAAAAATTATTTTTAAAGAGTGTTTTTAAAATGTGTTCCAAATATTTATGATGCGATAATCAAGCACAAGTGCGAGTCCAATGTTTTATGAGATTTAATTTTAACATATAACCATTTGGTTATTCCCGATAGATGATTTATTGACTATCGATTTTGCTATCTTCTTTGAGTTTTGTCAATTTAAGAAGATTTGTTGCTCAAGCGCGCGTGGACGTCAAGCTATGTGGGGTTGCTCCCATTATGATATCTTCACATCTACTCTAGATTGGATTCGTGGTATTCTCGTGGAGTTGTGAAATGCTCGGATTCTCGATAGGGTTGGTGGGGTTTGGTTTGTACATTTCCGAGAGAGTCACAGAGTAAATGACCCTCTCAAATATATTATCTAGAGGTATACTTTTGGTAAGGGGGTCCACCCTCCTAGTCATTATTGGAAAATTTATTTTCCTTATTTAATTCAAATCTTTGAATCGTTTTCTTAATTGCATCGAGAAGTGCCTAGATCTCTTCTCAATGTATAATTATTTGTTTCCATTCTTTCATGTTTGGCTTTGTCCGACCTGTTTCCATTCTTCAATCTATGGATGTTGTGCTCATAAGTTAAAACTTGTTCCGTGCTTAGCAGCATAATCTCATGGAATTATTATATGTTCGCCATATTTCTTGAGTTTTCTACCGCCACTACAAGAAAAAGTGTCTTTTATAGCAGCATATAGCCGCTATTAATCACAACCATAGCGGTTTGATAAGCACTGTATATCGACGTGTTATAAAAAACTGTTGAATATTTATAACACAAAATATGCCGCTATGGTTGAGCTTAGTTTTATAACGTAAATTCACCGCTATGGTACGTTAATTCAATAGCTCATTATAGCCGCTATAATACAGCTAAATCTCAACGGAACTGGAAATCTTTATAACACCATTTTGATGCTATAAAATATTTATTCAATAGCTCATTATAGCTGCTATAATACAGCTAAATCTCAACGGAATTGGAAATCTTTATAACACCATTTTGCCGCTATAAAATATTCAGTGTTGAAGACTAACTTGACAAATGAAAACTTGATACTTGAAATAAAAATAAAATAACTTCCAAAAGTTATACATAGATGTTCATTTTTAGCAACATAATAATGGTATACAATACAACACTGATTTCTCCATTGTTCAATATGACTAGTCTTGGAGCACAAGGAAATAAAAAACATTCAGCTAAATTATTTAGATTCCAAAACCAAAAACAGCACGGATCCTTTGAAAAATAAGATCCCTCCAGCCTCTCTCTGTGTTCTCAACCACAGTTGAATTGCCATATCTGTATACACATAACAGTAGCGTCAGTAATATTTTATGTAAAAAAAAGCATCTTTATAACCAGACTAAGGTTGTTGTTATAGCAAAAGAAATGCTTGCCTGTCTTCCACTGGAATATTAGTCTGAGTTAGGTTTACAACTGTTACCCCTGGTTCTGGTTCATCAAATGATATCTTCACCTGCAAATTTTCATTATTTGCAATCAAAATCCCTCAAAAACAGAGGGAAAAGGAAAACTACACTTCCCCGCTTTGATGACATCCAGTGTGGAAAAAAAAATGTCGAAGTAACTAGAGCATTTTCTAAACTACAGAAGATTAAAAACTGCATGTCCATGTCAAATTAACTCTCCTGAAATTGATGAAGATTCAACTTCTTTTACACTGTTTAAATTTGACCTTCTACAAACCGTAAGACCAATGGATGGATGCGTACACTGTATGTTTTAACAATATTTGAGCCGACGAACACTATGGACAGCAATAGTGTAAATAACTCAGAACAAATTGGATAGTGAAGGATATATGTTTAATCAATACATTGAAAATAGGAAAAAATTACCAAATGTGTGATTACTAACTCAAAGTCTATGGAAGCCTCCTTGAATTGGAATAGTGGAGATAAGGGGAATAGTTTTAAAATCCAGGTAAACATCTTTTCTGCAATCTAATATTGAGCATGTAAATTTTTACATGTGTCTAGACCACCATGCTTTTTTTTGCTTTAATAAAAGAAGAGACTATATATAACTATATGTAAATCTTGTTCATTGTTTATCATTCGTCCCCAAACATATGTTAGTAAAATAAATAAAATTTGATATCTAACGAACACCCGGCTTAGCAACTTAACATTATTATCTATCTTAACCTTTTATCATTGCATGTATTATGCATCAACTAATATTTTAGAAAAGATAATGTGCTAAAGGAATAATACTAACGAAATACTATCAAATTGAGGTTATGTACCTTGTCAAGTCACTACTTTTTATTGTCTTACCGCCTCTGCATTTCACCTCTAGTATATGCATCACACTACTACCTTCCCGCCATGCTCTGCTCTGCAAACCCATGCAGCTTTTTCAACCTGGGCTGTTAGATGCAGCTACTTGATGTTCATATACCTAACTCAAAAATGTTCAGCTCAATGCCAATCGTGCAGGCTGCCGAACACTTTATAAACTTGCGGCTTTACATAATCATGCTAGGCTGCCTGATTCCCTGATCAGACCACCTGCATACAATGCTTCCTCCTGCACTTGTACTCGCTAGTACTCACCCTGTGAAAGCATTTCATTTCGCACTATATGCAGCCTATCATTTCTACCTGTCATTACAGTTGCTGCTCCTGTTCAAGCCTTTTAGCGTGTGGCTTGTCATTTCTGTCTACATCGGTTTCTAGCTACTTCATGTTATATGCTTCCACTCGCTGCTCTATGCCATAGCTAAGTTGTAACAACCAACTCAATGGGTCAGATGAAAGTGGTTCCCATTAGACTTTACCTGCTATTTGTTCCCATTAGTGAGACGAAGTTTTCTCCTCTAAGATCAGATGAAAGTGGTGGGTCCTGAAACATATAGAGACAGAGTGAGCATTGCGATACATGTTGAAAACATGCTAAGTTTGATTAACATCAAAAAACAAAAACAAAAAAGGAAGTGGGCAGTATACAATTTTAATCGGCTGAAATCAATTTGATCATGAAATGCATGTATGACTTAAATAAAAGAAGAAAACAACATGTTGTAACAGCAATGATAATAATAATGTGTGTGTGGTGTGTACCTTAAATGGGTAGTTTATCTTAAGCATAATAACCTTAATTACAAATTTTAATCGGCTGAAATCAATTTTCCGATATGAGCTTTATAACAGTGGACTTTGAAATGGCAGTAATAAGGTTTCAGACCCATAATATATATCACAATTGAGTTATGCCAATTTTCCCTAGCTTTTCTTTTCAATTATTTGTTTATTTTGGCACATCTGGTAGTGTTAACATCACGAGGCAGAAAATATGTAATAGACATGAAAATGGATACCTCATTCTTAGCCGCTAATAAACTCCAAGTTTTAGGTTTATGTACACACAGATTTGTGGTTTCGTCTTCAGAAGTATGGCCAATAGTCCCAGTTGTATTCGCAAGGTTTGGAAAGTCAGCATTTGAATGAATATTGAATCTCCTGTCGTTCTTTCTTTGAGCGGTTTTGCTTCCAGAATTTGTTCTGTTGGCGGTGAATGACATGCGATCCAGTCTCTTCCATTTTTTGGGAACAACCTTCATGAAAAATAAACTGAATTTTTTACTAAACCATATTCTGAACATATTTTTTTAGGAATTGTTCTTTAACTGAATTCAAATAAACTCTCTTACAAAAAACTCTTTTAATAAAACATTAAAAACCATGTTATCTCTCAAAAATTGTATACCTTGAACATGAAAAATAATTTTGCAAGAGGGTTAGAAGTTTTTGAAATGGGTAGACAGACCACAAAATCGATTTACCGATTAAAGAGATAAAAATATATATTTTACTTAAAAGTTATTGATTTTTAGGCAAAAATAAAAATACTATTTTTTTCTGCATCAACTGACTTTTGAATAGACGAGATGAACTAATAATACTTATACTAGTAGCTTAAGCCACTAGGTTGATTGAAAATCAATTATGAGAGCTATAGCTACTATTAATATCCTTATTTTGTCATTTATTTAAAATCTACATGAAATTATTGTAAAGGACAAAAATTTTCAGCATTTTTGCCTTAAGGACAGGCCTTCAATATTTTATCCTGAAGGACAACTTTCTTTAGGTATCAGTTTTTAGTCATTGATAGTATCAGTTTGTAGTTATCGGTAGCAGTTTTTAGGTATCAGTTTTTAGCTTGGTAGCAGTTTTGTTGTCCTTATGAATAATTTTGGAAAATATTTGTCCTTATGAATAATTTTTAGAAGAATATTTGTCCTTATGGTAAAAATATTGAGGTTGTGTCCTTGAGGCAAAAAATATACAAATTTTTGTCCTTTAAATTAATTTCCCCTAAAATCTATTCAATTCAATTTAAAAAAATTCTCTTAAATCACTCAAAAATCACTCTTAAATCTTCAAATCAAAGCATGGCTAATCAAAGCATGGCTAAACAATGTGTGTGGTGTGTTGTAACACCAATATGCTGCCACTAAGAAGAACAGTTGAACAAACATTAGACCGTTTTGTCGTTTCTCTGAATAACTTGTGTGCATCTTAATTGTAATGTGGTTTGTTTTAAATAGGCCGGTTAAGCCAGCAAGTGTTGATATATAAAAATGTAATGACCTGGACGAAAGAAATAATAAGAAAGTTTATACAAAGTTTTCCCTTCTAAAATTCTTCTTTCTGATCTTAATTTTCCTTGCTCTTCCTTCTCCTTTCTCTTAGATCATGCCTCCAAAAACTCCTCGACAACCTCCGCTGTCACAGTTTCTTATTAGTTCCTGTATTTCTGGTTAAACTAAAATAGTCTGTTACTACCACTTTGTAACCTACAATATGACATTTTGTACATCCTATCTTAACTTTGGTTTGCTATGGCTTTTATTTGTGACCTATTAGGCTATTACCATACTGTCTATGCTCTGTCTAAACTAAATTGCTAACCAAAACTGCTGTACATATTTCAAAACGTCTACTCCAGTGGTTTATGTTTTTACACCACTCAAAACTAACCCATACAGAAATAACAACATGACATAAAATCCAATAATCCAAAATATATCAGGCTATTGCCACCAATTAATCAATCAGCATGGTTCTGTTCCATAATCAGCCCTTGTCGGCCTCACCCTAGTTTTATAAGAAAATGAACATAATTAGACCGCTACTCTGGCAGTGTAAGATTATTTTGTGCAATTCACTCTGTTTGATCAAGAATAAGTATGCATTTTTTATTTTTTTTGGAAGGATAAGTATGCATTTTTTTTCTATGATGCAATACACATTGATCTCAACGCTTATATCAAGCATTGCTGCCGATGGTTATTTCCAATGGCCACCGATGGTTTTGGACCGTTCGTTCGTTCAAATGCATAACTCCGTTGAAATGTAAACAAGTAGACCATATAGATCAACAATTATAACCAAGCATAAAAATTACAAATCATGCTTTTATTAGCAATCAAAGTTGATCAAAATAAGCTACAGACCTTTACAGACATCATGGAAAATGATGAAACATTGCGCTTCAACAAGTTTTCAGCTATTTCACTCTTTAGATCTGATGCCATCTCCTACATAATACATGGATGCACAATCGCAATACATGCTTTTAGGTAAACAAGAAACAAACTAACCAAGGACTAAAACAGTATCAAATTATAATGCTATGGGAGTACAAATTTACTTGAAGATTTGCACGGAAAGTAGCTGTGGGGTCCTGAGACTCTTTGAATTCCTGGGCAACGTCTCCGGCAAACCCTACCTTCTGCAAACGAACATTTACATCAACGGCATGGGGAATCGGGAGCAACGGCACAGCCTTTGGTTCGATCCGACGATCTCCTCCCACACCTACTCCTTCCTATGGACCCGCAACCACCTTCGCTTTCTAGTGGACTCCGTCCCCATTCGGGTCCACACCAACACAGGTTCGAACCCGTACCCGAATGACCAACCGATGGGGATATACGCATCGGTGTGGAATGCGGATGATTGGGCGACCCAAGGTGGGTCGATGGGCGGTAGAAAGGGAGGAGATTTTATGTGAGAATTTGAGAAAATAAGAGGAAGAGGGAAGAGAAAAATAATTATACGAGGGAAAGAGAAAGTTCGGACATGTTATAAGTATACGAGAATTAATTTCCATTTGTGATCATCAATTTTGAACTTGATAGCCGATTTGTTGACTATCGAACTTGACCAAATTTACTTGAAAAATATCTAAAAGCTTCACGGTTTCATATGATTTAGAAACCCCCGGTGAGGAATATTCGTATGAAATGTCTATAGCTTTAAGAACTTACATATATGAGATCCCCAAAGGACCCTACTTTATTTATGGGAGTTTTGGGGGTCTCCCAATCCTGCAAATTCCAAAGATTCGAATTAAGATATTGATAAGTTGTTTTTGATAGAATTGACAAGTAAGAATATAACTTACATTGATTACGGCGATCTTAGCTGGATCGACCGAAATCCCATTCTCCAAAACAATATGGCCAAGAAATCGAACTTCATCTTTCCAAAAGTGGCATTTTGAAAACTTGGCTTTAAGCTGATGACTACGTAGAGTTTCAAGAACAAAAGCCAAATGTGACCTATGCTCTTTCTCATCCTTAGAGAAGACGAGAATATCATCGATGAAAACAAGAACAAACTTGTTAAGAACATCCCGGAAAACTATATTCATTAAGTCGATGAAATAAGCTGGAGCATTAGTAAGACCGAACAGCATAACTAGCCATTCATAAAAACCATTTTCAGTGCGGAAAGCTATTTTAGGAATACTATCCTCAGCGATTCTGAGTTGGTGAAAGCCGGTAGCCAAATCAAGTTGAGAAAAGACCTTAGCTCCATGAAGCTGATCGAATAGATCGTTGATGTGGGGCATCGGATATCTATTCTTGTATGTGAGCCTGTTTAGCTCTCTATAGTCCACACACATTCTAAGAGAGCCATCAGATTTTGTGACAAATACAGCTGCATCGCCCCATTCTGAATGACTGCGCCGAATTAAGCCTTTAGAAAATAAATCTTCAATTTGAGCATTCAATTCTGCCTTCTCTTAGGAGCCATTCTCCTAGGAGGGAGAACTACTGGTCGTGCACCAGGAATAAGGTCAATGCGGAATTCGATTTCCCGTGGAGGTGGTAGAGAATTGACTTCTCCAAACACATCAGAAAAGAATTGGACCACTGGAGTAGAGCTTAGTTCATTTGGATGGGAGTCAAGTGAGAATATAAAACTCCTAGCATATTCTTGAGGTGATTTGCCTTTAATAACCAAAGGCATACTCTTGTCATCGATAAGAGAGACTGTTCGAGCTTTTCATGAGATAACAGCTTCGAACTTTCGTAGCCAATCAATGCCTAATAAAATATCAAATGCCTCGAATCCAAGGACATAGAAATCCCAAGTGAAACGGTGAATGCCATGCATAAGAGTGACATATTTGCAAACCCTTTTAAGGTTAGCGGGCCCTCCAATAGGGTTTGATACACATAAGAAAGTAGATGCAAGGATGGGTTCCAAACCAAGTTTATTGCACAAATCAATAGATATGAAACTATGTGTTGCTCCGGTATCAAATAGAACTTTAACGGGTAAAGTATGCTACATAAAAGTACTCTGTAATGTACCTTGGTTATCAGTCGGAGCAGGTGGGGTAGGCGGATCATGGGTGGAAGAAGTCATAGCAAATATTCCAGCTGTCTTTCCCTTTTTATGCATAGGACAATCCTTCTTGAAATGGCCCGGCTGCAGACATACGTAACAGAGGTCGTTCCTGGTATTCTGAGGGGGTGGAACAGCGGCACTGGCAGATGTTGGACAACTGTTGGCGTAGTGACCCCTCTAGTCGCACTTGAAACAAGTGATGGAGGATAAGTCAATGGGCTTCTTCTGAGAATAGCCAAGCCCGGATTTCTGCTGCCAATTCTTCTTCTGTTGCTCAAAATTTGGCTTTCGCTTTCCCGACTGATTAGCCGATGTCTGAGTAACTGGAGCTTTGGGGACAGATGTTCCCTTTGGCTTTCCCTCATATCGAAGAGCAAAGTCCATCAACTCAGTGAAAGTTCCATGGACATGAGCGGTGAGGAGCTCGTAATACTCTGGGCGTGCGCCATGTATGAACTTCTCATTCTTAAGCAGAGGTGTGTCAATCAAACCGGGTCCGAACTTAGATAGTTCGTTGAATTTCCTTTCATACTCAGTGAAGGTCATGTTGCCTTGCTTGAGATCCATAAAAGACCGATAGAGTTGGGCCTTCCCAGCAGCTGGCATCCACTGAGCCATAAAGGAATCCCTATTTACAAGTGATAAGAAGACGAGTAAAAATTTGACGAGATAAAAGAAATTTTATTTAGATGAAATTTTGATAGATCACAACCTAAACTGGGCCCAAGTGATGGTTTCCTCATCAGTACGAGAAGTGACTGACTCCCACCAATCCTGTGCAGCATCTTGAAGCTGCCAAGCGACCAACTTACGCTTCTGAGCGTCTGTGATCTCCAAGCCAGTAAAGATCCTCTCCAAACTCTTAAGCCATTGCTGTGCTTCGATGATACTCTCGGAGCCAGTGAATTTGACTCTGCCAAGCTGAGTGTACTCCTTGCTAAGAGTGGAGAATTTGACTGCGGGAGCTGGAGCATGTGGTTTGGGAGCGTTTCCCCTACCCCTGCCTCTAACATTTCTTCTGGTAGCCATCCTGGAATACCAAAAGTGATTTAGAATCAAAGATAGGAATTTATAGAACTTAAGGAAATTCTATTCAACGAATTCAATAAGAAAGATGAATCAAAGGATGTGGATTCTGAAATGATTCTCCTCATTCTAGGGTATGTTTACCCTATCTCTAATGAGCTTTAAACTCCACAGGCTAAGGTTATCGGGAACCAAAGCTCTGATACCAACTGTAACAACCCGTATATTTGGACCATTTAAATTGACAATAATCCACACATGTCAACTTAAATAGTGCAAAACACGAATCATTAATGGAGTATATGTATAAAAATGAGAATCATCACAGAATTGCAGAAAATACATCATAACAGAATAGTGCAGCGGAAATACAACATAGTCATAAGAGTAGTTCATGAAGCTACCCATAAATACAACAATGTCTCAAATAAAAGAAATAGAACAACATAGATGTCCAATAGTCCAAATAGAAAGAACAATACTGATAAGATAAGATAGTGATAGTCTTCAGTCTTCAGCTCCAAGTAGAACAGCAACAGCAATCCTCAGTCTGATCCGAGCATATGCACAAACAAACACTCGAATCAGGACATATATTCTTATGCAGATAATATGGTTCAAAATTTGAAACAATAATAACTCAAAGATGAATGGAATAAACATCTTTCGGGATCCGATAAACTATCTATACATAGTAGTGTACGATAAATAGATAATGTCTAACAGTAAAGTAAAATATCAAGATAGTGTTAAGGCGTCACCATTATTCCCCTTAACACATTTTATATAAGCATCATAGTCTATACAGCACTGTAAACTCCACCGTAAACTAGTGGGATATCAGGGAGTACTCCATAGGTATAATACAAAACAGATTCGTAATGGTCGCGTATATGGGAATACAAGTATGACAAGGCACATGAGGCAATACCCAAAGTAGTGACACTACCGTTTGCCTGATCCGGACTGGTGAGAACGCATCGCCGCAGCGATCGCAACGCCGCGAAACAACACTCCCAAATCAAGGGTGCGCACCAATCAATCACAAAGTAAATGAATAGTTTTATGAAGAAGTGTGTTCGCTCGAGGTAGCTAACCCTCATTTGGCCCGGTACGGCTCCTGTTTTAGTCATTTCCAATTTGACACAAGTGTCAAGGCTATCCATTATCGTTCACTTTCTTCAGTCATCGCATTCGTCAATCCAACCACTTCATTCTGGATCATACTCCGCGTATAGTTATTAAAGTGGTTTTCGGTTTAGACAGTGAGTATGTCCCTAACCGATTCCGGTTCCTTTAATAACCTTCGTAATTATAACACCGATTGGTCGTTAAGATATTTCAAAACCGAATCAATTTCAATTTCAGTTAGAATTCGTAAATCGACATTTCGTTAGTCTTTCTAAATCAACTTCCAAAATTACATTTCATAACTTCCAAATTATTTCATTCCAGTAATTCAATTTCAAAGTTCAAATTCAAATAATTCAAATATTCATTTAAATCCATATATAAGTTCATTCCAAAATTATTTAACGTCCACATCGATTTAAACTCAGTTATCGATTTCATTCGATATTCAATAAATTAATCTATCATTAAAATTTCAATTTAAATTTCCAATTCCTTTCATTACTTTCCTAAGTCCAACTTCATTTTCAAAGCTTACACATTTATTCAATTTAAATTTGTCGAATCCAAATCTTTAATTTCAAACCTTCGATTTGTTTCAATAAAACGCATTTTATTTCTTATCAAAGAAATTCATTTCATTTATTATTTACTTAGTTACAAATTTCAAAACTCAATTAAAGAAACTTAGTTTCACTTATTCAAAAATTCGATTCCTCTTAATAAGAAATTCAATCCAATTCAATTTAATCATTAAATAATTCAATCTATTCAAATTATCAATAATTTCAAACCTTAATTATTACTTAATTATTTACAATTTCAAAACTTAATTATTTCTAATTTCAACTTAATTATTAATAATTTCCAAAACTTAATTATTACAAATTTCAAAACTTAATTTTTTAACAATTCCAAAACTTAATTATTGGAAATTTCAAAACTTAATTATTAATCAATTAAATTTTAAACAATGCTCTTTCGTCAATTGCAACGTTAATATTTGTTTCAAATTTCAAATATTCAAAATTTTACATTCATTCGAATTTAAATTCCAATTTTATTCAAAACCTTATTATTAGTCAAATAAAACTTTGTTTTATTTTAAACCAATACATTGGCCAATCGGGTTTAATTTAATTTTCTATCCTAAATCAAAGTTTGTTTGGGTATTTATCATTTCAACCCGATTCCATTCCTATTCAAACATCAAAACATACAAAGGGAACTTGCAGTGTGATAACTGGGATGGTGTCAAAGTAAATAAACATGCAATAGCATCCATACATATCCATTCAACAATTTATTTAAATAATCCCGAAATAATCGTATTAATTTACTTTTGTTATTTATGAAAATTAATAAAATTATTCCTAGAATCTACACTATCATTTCATGTAGATTAAAGATTATTACATTGCGGTTTTTCACTTGTCGTTCAATTTCAATTTCAATACTACAACAATTAATCCAATGTACGCTCAAAGGTTCAAAGTGTAATTTATCAATTCTACGCGTCAATTAACTTAACAATTAAAGGGCCAAGTTTAACTAATCAAATTTAACATATGAAGGGGTCAAGTTTAACTAATCAAAGTTCGACATATATAATCCAAATTAAATTCGTTAACTATCCTATATCAAATTTAACTTGCAAAATATTTGTCACTTAACACTAGCAATCAACATTCAATTCAATCACATAGCAATCATTCAACAATACAAACTAGCATAAGAATATAGTCGTGAAAATTAATTCACCTTTCGTGGATAAAGAAATTTGACCCAAAGCAAGAAGAAGCACGAAAAGAAGTCGGTACACACGAACAACGAACACTGCAAATATCGATAAAAGAGACGATATTAATTCAATGGACGTCATATATAATTACAAAATTATATAACTGCGCTTACCGATAGCGAAGGAAATGAGAAAGCTGAGAGATCAAATGCTACCGCAAAAGAAACTCAGTCGGTTACTTCTGCACACAACAAGCAAAGAAAATTTGGTTACTAATTTCGGCAACCAAAATAGATATTGGCATAAATACTCTTCTGCCATATCCAATGCTAATTACAAATCACAGTTTCATTTTTTTTTTACTGTACAAAACTGAGAATTCCTGCACAACTTCCCATTCACGTACATGCATTAACCATGCACGCACTTGTCTTCAAACACACACACAATCACTCACGCACTCTTTTCCTTTGCCCACTTCTTTTTTTTTTACTTTTTTTTTACTGTACAACCAAAGTTGTACATGCTAACTCATTCCCACTTCAACTTGCTGGATGCACGCACGCCATATGTTTTGCATGCTATACATGTACGCACAGAACACAACACGCACCCAACTCCACTCGACACACACATTTTCGGCCAAACAGGGACTAGGTGGTGGCGACGAGGAGGCGAAGTGAGGGAGGGGATTCTGGAGAGGTGCTGCGTAGAGTTTTCGGCCATGCATTTTTTCAGAGAAAAAAAAACAAAATAATGAAGAAGAGGGAAGAGGGGAGAGCTTGTGTATGGTTCGGCCATGCTCTTTTGTTTAATTTTCTTTTATATTTTTACTTGCAGAAGAACAACAATACGAAGAAGGGAATGGAGGAAGGAGCAGCGTTACCGGGAGAGTTGAAATGCCAGAAATGAAACAATACTTCATCTTACTTTATAAAACTTTAAAGTAAAATTAATATGCTTTGTAAACCGAAACATCTCTTCCTTTCCCAATGCTAACCCTTGGCTTCCACTACCCAATTTATTACACCGGCTGATTTATATTTCCAAATTCTTAGTGGACACGGCAAAAATTTGGGCTGAGATTGTATTTAACCGGTCCGTCCGAACGATTAAATTAACGCGACAAATTTTACGACGGACTCTGACTGGCACGAATAAGTATACCGTTTTGATCAACGCGACGAGGCGCTTCTAACGGTGCACAGATAATGGTGATATGATTGTATTACAAAATTTCGAATTTTATATTATCGGGAAAATGCAGGAAAAATGCCGAAAAATAAGATCGACGGAGCTAAAGAAGTCCGAATTTTGGTAAACGAAAAATGACGCCTTGCTCAAAAGATGGTTTAGAATTTTCTATGTAAAAATATTCGGGTTCGGAAGATAAAAATTTTCACGCTTTAAAATGAACTGATTTATAATAAAACGCGAACGAAATTTTCAGTGATATTTTACGGCGAAACTTTTCTATATTCATATCTAACTGTACGTATCCTATAAATAAAGTTTGGACGTTAATTTAGATCGTTTATAAATTTCAAAATTTTTATTAAAACGATGAATTTAAAATTTTAAATTGGGTCGGAAATTTAGCGTCGTTACAATCTCCCCTACTCAAAACTTTTCGTCCTCGAAAAGGAACGAGACGAGTGAAGTAGGAATGAAATAAGCAGAAAAGTCAAGATAGATTTTGAGAAATTTGAATTTTACCTGGAATTAGTAATTCGGGGTTTGAATCCCGAATACTATCCTCAGTCTCCCATGTACAATCTCGCTCATCCGCACTCCACTGTACTTTGATGAGATTTACCGACTTCCTTCTAAGTTGCTTTGTCTCACGATCGACTATCCGAAGTGGCTTTCGCTCAATTGTCAAGTCAGGCTCAATAACTATCTCTTCCAACTGAGCAGTAGGGATGGTCATAGATGGATCGTGCACAACTTTACGAAGATGTGAGACATGGAACACGTTGTGCACACCGGCAAACTTCTCTGGTAATGCAACTCTATATGCTAATGTTCCGACTCTTTCTGTAATCTCAAACGGACCAACAAATCTGGGAGCTAGCTTCCCTTTCCTTCCAAATCGAACAATATTCTTCAAAGGCGACACTTTCAGAAATACTTTGTCTCCTATACTGAATTCGAGATCTCTTCTCCTTCTGTCAACATAGCTCTTCTGTCTATCCTGTGCCGTCTTTATCTTCTTCCTAATTTCTTCGACTTTTTCAGAGGCTTCCATAATTACTTTTGGACCAAGCACTAATCGATCTCCAGACTCAATCCAATAAGCTGGCGATTTGCACGGCCGTCCATATAAGGCTTCGAATGGTGCCATACCAATGCTTGCCTGGTTGATTAAAGATGATTAATTCAAATTTAAATATACTTATTCAAATTTTAATTTTAATTTCTTTACCTGGTAGCTATTATTATAAGTGAATTCCACCGAGTGAAGATGGTCTTTCCAGGATCCACCAAAGTCAATAATACAAGCTCGGAGAAGATCTTCCAAAATCTGATTCACCCTCTCAGTTTGGCCATCTGTCTAAGGATGATAAGCTGTGCTCAGATTCAGTTTGGTGCCCAAAGTATCCTGAAATGCTTTCCAGAATTTACTGGTGAAAATAGGATCTCGATCGCATACAATACTAGATGGTACACCATGAAGTTTAACAACTTCTCTCATATATATCTCGGCCAAACTAGAAGCTGTACGGGTGGTCTTGACTGGAATAAAGTGAGCGGACTTCGTCAGTCTATCGACAATCACCCAAATGCTTTCGTTACCCTTTCTAGTCCTTGGCAGCCCATCAATAAAATCCATAGAAATTTGCTCCCATTTCCAACCTGGAATCTCTAGAGGTTGAAGCAATCCTGCTGTCTTTCTGTGATCAGCTTTAACTTGTTGGCAAGTGGTGCACCTGCTAACGTAGGTAGAAATATCACGCTTCATCCCACTCCACCAATATAACTTCTTCATATTCTGGTACATTTTAGTGACACCGGGATGAAATGAAAGTGGAGATTGATGGTTTTCTCTCAGCACTTCCTGTCTTAGACCATCAACATTAGGGACACAAATATGATTATAAATTCTCAAGACTCCATTACTATCAACATGTGCTCCCAATTTATTATCAGCATTACCAACTCTGCCAAGAACTATTTCTTTGATGCGATAAAGCAAAGTGTCCTCATATTGCTTGGCTATAATACGATCCATAAGAGCTGGGGAGACGGAAAGCTGGAATAACATCCCTTCAACAAGATTACAACATATCATAGCTTGGTTTCTGCTCAAAGCATCGGCTACGGCATTTGCTTTCCCCGTAGTGTAGTTAATATCAAGATCATATGCAGCTAGAAATTCGAGCCATCGGACTTGTCTCTGATTCAAATCCTTTTGCGAGAAGATATATCTCAATGACTTATGGTCAGTGAATAACTCGAATTTTGTTCCCAATAGATAGTGCCTCCATAGCTTAAGAGAAAATACAACCGCAAGAAGCTCAAAATCGTGAGTTGCATAATTTGCTTCATGGGTCTTTAACTGACGACCAGCATAAGCAATAACCTTTCCTTTCTGCATTAAAACTGCTCCTAAACCATCACGGCAGGCATCAGTATAGACGGTCAATCCTTCGCTACCGTCAATAACTGTAAGAACTGGGGTAGAGGTCAACTTCCGCTTTATCTCATTGAAAGCTGCTTCGCACTTTTCACTCCAAATAAATTTCACATTCTTTCTGGTCAGTGCGGTAAGTGGTGCGGCAATACGAGCAAAGTTTTCTATAAATCTACGATAATAGCCGGCCAAACCCAAGAAACTGCGGATATCTGTGGGAGTTTTGGGGGTCTCCCAATCCTGCAAATTCCAAAGATTCGAATTAAGATATTGATAAATTGTTTTTGATAGAATTGACAAGTAAGAATAGAACTTACATTGATTACGGCGATCTTAGCTGAATCGACCGAAATCCCATTCTCCGAAACAATATGGCCAAGAAATCGAACTTCATCTTTCCAAAAGTGGCATTTTGAAAACTTGGCTTTAAGCTGATGACTGCGTAGAGTTTCAAGAACAAAAGCCAAATGTGACCTATGTTCTTTCTCATCCTTAGAGAAGACGAGAATATCATCGATGAAAACAAGAACAAACTTGTTAAGAACATCCCGGAAAACTCTATTCATTAAGTCGACGAAATAAGCTGGAGCATTAGTAAGACCGAACGGCATAACTAGCCATTCATAGAAACCATTTTCAGTGCGGAAAGCTGTTTTAGGAATACTATCCTCAGCGATTCTGTGTTGGTGAAAGCCGGTAGCCAAATCAAGTTGAGAAAAGACCTTAGCTCCATGAAGTTGATCGAATAGATCGTTGATGCGGGGCATCAGATATCTGTTCTTGTGTGTGAGCCTGTTTAGCTCTCTATACTCCACACACATTCTGAGAGAGCCATCAGATTTTGTGACAAATACAACAGCAGCGCCCCATTCTGAATGACTGCGCCGAATCAAGCCTTTAGAAAATAAATCTTCAATTTGAGCATTCAATTCTGCCTTCTCTTAGGAGCCATTCTCCTAGGAGGGAGAACTACTGGTCGTGCACCAGGAATAAGGTTAATGCGGAATTCGATTTCCCGTGGAGGTGGTAGAGAATTGACTTCTCCAAACACATCAGAAAAGAATTGGACCACTGGAGTAGAGCTTAGTTCATTTGGATGGGAGTCAAGTGAGAATATAAAACTCCCAACATATTCTTGAGGTGATTTGCCTTTAATAACCAAAGGCATACTCTTGTCATCGATAAGAGAGACTGTTCGAGCTTTGCATGAGATAACAGCTTCGAACTTTCGTAACCAATCAATGCCTAATAAAATATCAAATGCCTCGAATCCAAGGACATAGAAATCCCAAGTGAAACGGTGAATGCCAAGCATAAGAGTGACATATTTGCAAACCCTTTTAAGGTTAGCGGGCCCTCCAATAGGGTTTGATACACATAAGAAAGTAGATGCAAGGATGGGTTCCAAACCAAGTTTATTGCATAAATCAATAGATATGAAACTATGTGTTGCTCCGGTATCAAATAGAACTTTAACGGGTAAAGTATGCAACATAAAAGTACTATGTAATGTACCTTGTCCTTGGTTATCAGTCGGAGCAGGTGGGGTAGGCGGATCATGGGTGGAAGAAGTCATAGCAAATATTCCAGCTGTCTTTCCCTTTTTATGCATAGGACCATCCTTCTTGAAATGGCCCGGCTGCAGACATACGTGACAGAGGTCGTTCCTGGTATTCTGAGGGTGCGGAACAGCGGCACTGGCAGATGTTGGACAACTGTTGGCGTAGTGACCCCTCTAGTCGCACTTGAAACAAGTGATGGAGGATAAGTCAATGGGCTTCTTCTGAGAATAGCCAAGCCCGGATTTCTGCTGCCAATTCTTCTTCTGTTGCTTAAAATTTGGCTTTCGCTTTCCCGACTGATTAGCCGATGTCTGAGTAACTGGAGCTTTGGGGACAGATGTTCCCTTAGGATTTCCCTCATATCGAAGAGCAAAGTCCATCAACTCAGTGAAAGTTCCATGGACATGAGCGGTGAGGAGCTCGTAATACTCTGGGCGTGCGCCATGTATGAACTTCTCATTCTAAAGCAGAGGTGTGTCAATCAAACCGGGTCCGAACTCAGATAGTTCTTTGAATTTCCTTTCATACTCAGTGAAGGTCATGTTGCCTTGCTTGAGATCCATAAAAGACCGATAGAGTTGGGCCTTCCCAGCAGCTGGCATCCACTGAGCCATAAAGGAATCCCTATTTACAAGTGATAAGAAGACGAGTCAAAATTTGACGAGATAAAAGAAATTTTATTTAGATGAAATTTAGATAGATCACAACCTAAACTGGGCCCAAGTGATTGTTTCCTCATCAGTACGAGAAGTGACTGACTCCCACTAATCCTGTGCAGGATCTTGAAGCTGCCAAGCGGCCAACTTACGCTTCTGAGCGTCTGTGATCTCCAAGCCAGTAAAGATCCTCTCTAAACTCTTAAGCCATTGCTGTACTTCGATGATACTCTCGGAGCCAGTGAATTTGACTCCGCCAAGCTGAGTGTACTCCTTGCTAAGAGTGGAGAATCTGACTGCGGGAGCTAGAGCATGTGGTTTGGGAGCGTTTCCCCTACCCCTGCCTCTAACATTTCTTCTGGTAGCCATCCTGGAATACCAAAAGTGATTTAGAATCAAAGATAGGAATTTATAGAACTTAAGGAAATTCTATTCAACGAATTCAATAAGAAAGATGAACCAAGGATGTGGATTCTGAAATGATTCTCCTCATTCTAGGGTATGTTTACCCTATCTCTAATGAGCTTTAAACTCCACAGGTTAAGGTTATCGGGAACCAAAGCTCTGATACCAACTGTAACAACCCGTATATTTGTACCATTTAAATTGACAATAATCCACACATGTCAACTTAAATAGTGCAAAACACGAATCATTAATGGAGTATATGTATAAAAATGAGAATCATCACAGAATCGCAGAAAATACATCATAACAGAATAGTGCAGCGGAAATACAACATAGTCATAAGAGTTGTTCATGAAGCTACCCATAAATACAACAATGTCTCAAATAAAAGAAATAGAACAACATAGATGTCCAATAGTCCAAATAGAAAGAACAATACTAATAAGATAAGATAGTGATAGTCTTCGGTCTTCAGCTCCAAGTAGAACAGCAACAGCAATCCTCAGTCTGATCCGAGTATATGCACAAACAAACACTCGAATCAGGACATATATTCTTATGCAGATAATATGGTTCAAAATTTGAAACAATAATAACTCAAAGATGAATGGAATAAACATCTTTCAGGATCCGATAAACTATCTATACATAGTAGTGTACGATAAATAGATAATGTCTAACAGTAAAGTAAAATATTAAGATAGTGTTAAGGCGTCACCATTATTCCCCTTAACACATTTTATATAAGCATCATAGTCTATACAGCACTGTAAACTCCACCGTAAACTAGTGGGATATCAGGGAGTACTCCATAGGTATAATACAAAACAGATTCGTAGTGGTCGCGTATATGGGAATACAAGTATGACAAAGCACATGAGGCAATACCCAAAGTAGTGACACTACCGTTTGCCTGATTCGGACTGATGAGAACGCATCGCCGCAGCGATCGCAACACCACGAAACAACACTCCCAAATCAAGGGTGCGCACCAATCAATCACAAAGTAAATGAATAGTTTTACGAAGAAGTGTGTTCGCTCGAGGTAGCTAACCCCCATTTGGCCCGGCACGGCTCCTGTTTTAGTCATTTCCAATTTGACACAAGTGTCAAGGCTATCCATTATCGTTCACTTTCTTCAGTCATCGCATTCGTCAATCCAACCACTTCATTCTGGATCATACTCCGCGTATAGTTATTAAAGTGGTTTTCGGTTTAGACAGTGAGTATGTCCCTAACCGATTCCGGTTCCTTTAATAACCTTCGTAATTATAACACCGATTGGTCGTTAAGATATTTCAAAACCGAATCAATTTCAATTTCAGTTAGAATTCGTAAATCGACATTTCGTTAGTCTTTCTAAATCAACTTCCAAAATTACATTTCATAACTTCCAAATTATTTCATTCCAGTAATTCAATTTCAAAGTTCAAATTCAAATAATTCAAATATTCATTTAAATCCATATATAAGTTCATTCCAAAATTATTTAACGTCCACATCGATTTAAACTCAGTTATCGATTTCATTCGATATTCAATAAATTAATCTATCATTAAAATTTCAATTTAAATTTCCAATTCCTTTCATTACTTTCCTAAGTCCAACTTCATTTTCAAAGCTTACACATTTATTCAATTTAAATTTGTCGAATCCAAATCTTTAATTTCAAACCTTCGATTTGTTTCAATAAAACGCATTTTATTTCTTATCAAAGAAATTCATTTCATTTATTATTTACTTAGTTACAAATTTCAAAACTCAATTAAAGAAACTTAGTTTCACTTATTCAAAAATTCGATTCCTCTTAATAAGAAATTCAATCCAATTCAATTTAATCATTAAATAATTCAATCTATTCAAATTATCAATAATTTCAAACCTTAATTATTACTTAATTATTTACAATTTCAAAACTTAATTATTTCTAATTTCAACTTAATTATTAATAATTTCCAAAACTTAATTATTACAAATTTCAAAACTTAATTTTTTAACAATTCCAAAACTTAATTATTGGAAATTTCAAAACTTAATTATTAATCAATTAAATTTTAAACAATGCTCTTTCGTCAATTGCAACGTTAATATTTGTTTCAAATTTCAAATATTCAAAATTTTACATTCATTCGAATTTAAATTCCAATTTTATTCAAAACCTTATTATTAGTCAAATAAAACTTTATTTTATTTTAAACCAAAACATTGACCAATCGGGTTTAATTTAATTTTCTATCCTAAATCAAAGTTTGTTTGGGTATTTATCATTTCAACCCGATTCCATTCCTATTCAAACATCAAAACATACAAAGGGAACTTGCAGTGTGATAACTGGGATGGTGTCAAAGTAAATAAACATGCAATAACATCCATACATATCCATTCAACAATTTATTTAAATAATCTCGAAATAATCGTATTAATTTACATTTGTTATTTATGAAAATTAATAAAATTATTCCTAGAATCTATACTATCATTTCATGTAGATTAAAGATTATTACATTGCAGTTTTTCACTTGTCGTTCAATTTCAATTTCAATACTACAACAATTAATCCAATGTACGTTCAAAGGTTCAAAGTGTAATTTATCAATTCTACGCGTCAATTAACTTAACAATTAAAGGGCCAAGTTTAACTAATCAAATTTGACATATGAAGGGGTCAAGTTTAACAAATCAAAGTTCGACATATATAATCCAAATTAAATTCCTTAACTATCCTATATCAAATTTAACTTGCAAAATATTTGTCACTTAACACTAGCAATCAACATTCAATTCAATCATATAGCAATCATTCAACAATACAAACTAGCATAAGAATATAGTCATGAAAATTAATTCACCTTTCGTGGATAAAGAAATTTGACCCAAAGCAAGAAGAAGCACGAAAAGAAGTCGGTACACCCGAACAACGAACACTGCAAATATCGATAAAAGAGACGATATTAATTCAATGGATGTCATATATAATTATAAAATTATATAATTGCGCTTACCGATAGCGAAGGAAATGAGAAAGCTGAGAGATCAAATGCTGCCGCAAAAGAAACTTAGTCAGTTGCTTCTGCACACAACAAGCAAAGAAAATTTGGTTACTAATTTCGGCAACCAAAATAGATATTGGCGTAAATACTCTTCTGCCATATCCAATGCTAATTACAAATCACAGTTTCATTTTTTTTTTACTGTACAAAACCGAGAATTCCTGCATCAACTTCCCACTCACGTACATGCATTAACCATGCACGCACTTGTCTTCAAACACACACACAATCACTCGCGCACTCTTTTCCTTTGCCCACTTCTTCTTGTTTTTTTTTTACTTTTTTTTACTGTACAACCAAAGTTGTACATGCTAACTCATTCCCACTTCAACTTGCTGGATGCACGCACGCCATATGTTTTGCATGCTATACATGCACGCACAGAACACAACACGCACCCAACTCCACTCGACACACACATTTTCAGCCAAACAGGGACTAGGTGGTGGCGACGAGGAGGCGAAGTGAGGGAGGGGATTCTGGAGAGGTGCTGCGTAGAGTTTTCGGCCATGCATTTTTTCAGAGAAAAAAAAAACAAAATAATGAAGAAGAGGGAAGAGGGGAGAGCTTGTGTATGGTTCGGCCATGCTCTTTTGTTTAATTTTCTTTTATATTTTTACTTGTAGAAGAACAACAATATGAAGAAGGGAATGGAGGAAGGAGCAGCGTTACCTGGAGAGTTGAAATGCCAGAAATGAAACAATACTTCATCTTACTTTATAAAACTTTAAAGTAAAATTAATATGCTTTGTAAACCGAAACATCTCTTCCTTTCCCAATGCTAACCCTTGGCTTCCACTACCCAATTTATTACACCGGCTGATTTATATTTCCAAATTCCTAGTGGACACGGCAAAAATTTGGGCTGAGATTGTATTTAACCGGTCCGTCCGAACGATTAAATTAATGCGACAAATTTTATGACGGACTCCGACTGGCACGAATAAGTATACCGTTTTGATCAGCGCGACGAGGCGCTTCTAACGGTGCACAGATAATGGTGGTACGATTGTATTACAAAATTTCGAATTTTATATTATTGGGAAAATGCAGGAAAAACGCCGAAAAATAAGATCGACGGAGCTAAAGAAGTCCGAATTTTGGAAAACGAAAAATGACGCCTTGCTCAAAAGATGATTTAGAATTTTCTATGTAGAAATATTCAGGTTCGGAAGATAAAAATTTTCGCGCTTTAAAATGAACTGATATACAATAAAACGCGAACGAAATTTTCAGTGATATTTTATGGCGAAACTTTTCTATATTCATATCTAACTGTACGTATCCTATAAATAAAGTTTGGACGTTAATTTAGATCATTTATAAATTTCAAATTTTTTATTGAAACGATGAATTTAAAATTTTAAATTGGGTCGGAAATTTAGGGTCGTTACATGTTCGGGGTGCTAGAATCCATTTGGGGATTCGAGTTATGTTCGAGTGATGAAGACTCGTGTGAAAAATGCTGAATGTGACCTCGATATGGAAAATGGCTAAAGACAGAGTAGGCTGCACAATTTGGGGTTTAGCTGACCCGCGTCAAGGGTACATCAACTTCATATCTAGAGTATGTTTATCGATGTTGCGCGTGGCAGTTGATGATACTTGGTTCCACGTGGTTCATACGATGTTCGAACGTGGGCCAGTTATGTTATAACGACCCGCATGACGAGAGGTTTAAGTCGACAATAAACACATATATCCAACTCAAACAATCCAAAACACAGATAATCAATGGGGTTAATTAAGAAGAATAAGAAAAGAAGAAAACAAATACAGAATCTTGCAGCGGAATGACAAAATATAATAATCAAATAAAAAGTTCATGAAGCAGTTTATACTATACATTTGATTATACTTTTTACAACATCTATTAGAGTTATATATACAACAGAAACAATAGAATAATGCAGCAGAACAACATGATGAAGGGAAATAATACTAGTAATATAATATACCAAACTTTCGTCTTCGTCCTTCAAAAAATAATCTTCAATGCACTGAAATACTCAGGGCTGACCCGAGCATAATGAAAAGACAAAACACTCGAGTCAGGACTAAAATATCCTTATGTGAGTCAAATCAATATCACATATAACAGGAGAGTAATAACATCAGAGATGTTTACGGAGTTTCACATCTCCTATCCAGTGTACAACGTGCTTGCAATAACTGAAGAGATGTTACAGGATTTTCCATCTCTTACGGAACCGTCAAAATATCTATATATAGTAGAATATGCTATATATGTAATGTATAGTCATTTTCTTAGCGTTAAGGCTTTACAATAATCCGCCTTAATGAGTTTTTAAGTATTGTCGTACAGTTTGCATATAACGCCCCAGTAGCACATCGGGGGATAGGGATGCGCCGTGATATGACAACATTAAACCGAACTCGTAGTGGTCTCGTATAAGGATAAGAGTATGAAAAGGCACGTGAGGCAATGTCCAAGGTAGGATACTACCAGTTCGGGTTGCAGGGGTAGTGCTAATGCATCGTAGCCACGACCGCCCACTGCGTCCATCCATCCCATATCGAGTCAAAGGGAAGTCATCCCAAATCAAGGTGCACCAATCGAAACCAACTCAAGGAAATAGTATGGACCAAGTCCAAAAGAAAATCGAAAAATGGATGTCCGCTAGAGGTAGCTACTCTCATTGGCCCTATCAAGCCGTCATGTTTTAGTCATTTCAAATTGGCACAAGTGCCGAGGTCTGTCCATCATCGTTCTCTTTCTTCAAATCCAGTAAACGTACACCAAATCCAACCACTTCATTATGGAGTCTCCTCCGCGTATACAGTTGTTAAAGTGGTTCCAATATTGATAGAAAATATGCCAATAAGAGCCCCTGAACTCTTTAACAACTAAATGTCGTTTTACACATCTGTTGGTACTTTTACATTTAAAAAACGATTCATACTTGATATCAAAATATCATATTCACTTTGAAATATCCTTCATTTAAAATTATCATATTTACTTAAAATATGTCAATTTCACTTGAAAATCATTTTCGCTCCAGCATCTCAATTTCACTTCCAAAATCGCTTCGAATTTCAACTTAGGTTATAACTTCATTTTAACCAAATTCGAATTTAAATCCACAAATTAAATATAAACAATTCCTAACTAGAAAAGTTTGAATTTTTTTGAAAATAGTTTGAAAAGCTAAATAGTTTGAAAAGTTAAGGTAGTTAAAATAGTTTAGATAATAAAATAGGTTATATATTAAATGGTTTGGAAATTTGAATAATTTAAAAAGATGAATTTTAAAACATTTTATAGTAAAATAGTTTATAGTGAAAATAATTTCAAATTTAAACTGTTTTTTTTCATTTCCAATAAATCTGGACTGAGGTCCAAATTTCAAATCAAACGGATTCAATTTCAAATCTTTCAATTCAATCGACTCAACGATCAACGACGACGGAGAAAAACCCAGTTCAAGCCGCGCTGTTCAACTCCAGATCCACGAAGCCTCGAGCTACCGTGCAACGATCCAACCGCTCATCTTCTACATCTCGCCGAGACGAACAACTTTCATGTTGGGACCATCGCTTGAAAATGTCGTTAATGGCTTCGATCGATGGTGATCGTTGGATGAGGGATTTTTTTTATTAAGGCTGAGACAATAGAAATTAGAGTTTTCAAAAATGAAGATAGTTTTAGGGTTATTTATAAATTTTCCCATAGCACTATTCATCCGTGAAATTTTCAAACTCCAACCGAAGCGTGCCACTTGGCGATTTATATGTTATACCTATTCCGAACACAATTAAACAAGTCTAGGGAGCCAATTCCATCATATTTAGAAGATAGCTTTTCAAAATCAATTTATTTTAACTAAAGTTCTAAAAATAAATTCTATGCATTTCAAGCTCACACGACCAAATGATAAGTCTGATCACTACGAAACTTGAAATCCTATAATAATTCACTATTACGAATCCGATGAAACTGGTTTCGTCGAAATCCGAGACAGTGCCCAAAAGACTATTGTTACATGTTAATTAAAACAAGAAATTCCAAAATCAATTTATTCACTTTTAAATTAAAATTTAAAAGTTAACAATTTTCGTTCTTGTTTGAATAAAATTTAACTCAACTTTCGAAATCATTTTCATTCATATTAAATTCAAGATTCAATTATTTAAATAATTTCCAATTTTAAATTTAAACAATTTAGTTATCCAATAAATCGCAATAATTGAAATACAAGTTGTTTAACTTATAAAGTTTAACTTATAAAACGAATTCAAATAACCAAACAACTACTTCCATTTTGTAGTAATTCAACATTTATTATTCAATTCCAGCTATTGATTATAAACACATTCAATACATAAAATTTCATTTCAATACTTGTTATTGCCTAAATCTTCGAAATTGGCTATTTCAAAATTTTATTCAAGTTCATATTAAATAAATTACATAAATAAAACATAAAATTTTATTTTCAACCATTTTTATTCAATAATCGTATTAAATTTAATAATTTAAAATAGTTAAAAATACAGGTCGTAACAATCTCCCCCACTCAAAACTTTTCGTCCTCGAAAAGGGTTAAGTAAGGAATCTAACGTTTGATATATTTTACTTAAAATAATCAACTTATAAAGCATTAAAATCTTATTTAAAAAACTTTTACCACTCTTCAACTACGCCATTCCGATATCAGCTTACGAAAATTAAAACTTATTAATAAAAACAAGTTATAAAATTTTAAAATCTCAAAAAATTTCTAACACCCGGATTTACAAAAAATTTCGGCAACGTCTCCTTTGCACGGCTCGATCGTAAAAATTTACAATATATATAACAAAATATACATCTCATCTCAATGATGAGGCATCCCCTAAGGAAAATGTATAAAATTACGGTATGTAATCCGAGATATGCACTTTATTATTATTAATACGAGCGAGTTCGCTCATATTAAGCAAGCAAAATCAAATCAAACCGCGTCTACGTCCAAACGGTCTTAGTATGCACCTATCTCAACCCAAATTTGAAATATTAGTCACTTATAAAAAATATAGATATGAATTTTGATTCCAAATCATAAGCACAAGCACTAATACCCAACATAACAATCATATGCAGCCAAAAGCAGTAATAACAATGATTTACAACCAAAGAAACCATCCAACAATTAATATTCATCCAATTAATTCATAACTATATGGATTTACATTATCCAATGTCCATAGCTAATTTATACACTTCATTTCTCATTAACATCCATTCTTTATTAACATTTAATTGGTTTACTTCTAATTTATTTACATCTATTGCATTTACATTCAATTTATTCAAATTTCAATTATTTCACTTTTTGTTTAACACATTTCATATAAATCCATATCTGGACCATTTTTATAAGCTCATTTTATTTAATCTTATTTAAGTTAAATTTTATTTCATTACCACTCAGTATATTCTCTTTAATACTAATATCATTTATAAACCATTTCATAAAACCATTTAAGTTTATTATAAACATTTTTATAAAACGCAACTCATGTCTATTATTACTTCATAACTTAAGTTCATATTAATTCATTGATTCACTTCATTAGCTCATTTCACTAATTCATATCATTAACTTTACTTAAGTAGATTTTATTTTATAACTCAAATTCATATTAATAATTTTTTTCTTTTCATCACAATCAATTTTATTCAACTTTTCTTAAGAACTTTCATCTTATAATTCATTCCATTAACTTATTTCATCAATTCATTCCATTCAACTTGACTTAAGTAAAATTTCATTTCATAATTCAAATTTCAACTTTCTTATTTCATTAATCATTTCTTAAGTTTATAATCATTTTATACAGATGTATCTTCTTTTACACAATATTAATCAAATAATAATTATCTCAGAAAACTACAACTAAATCTCAAAACATCTTGTGCAAATTTATTTTTTTTATTTTACAAACAATTTACAAAGATATGATTTGATTTATTATTTGTTTACATCCTCTTAAGTTCATATCTAAATAGTATTTCTTTTTACTACTCGAATTATTCATTTACCATTTCTTAGAACATCAACTAAGTGTATAATGTAACGTCCCAGATTTTCGCGTTCGAAAATCGACATCCATACTTTACATCGTATTCGAATGCCGTAGATTCGACCGTTCAAATCCGAGTCGCCGGAGCTTATAACAACATTAAGTAAACAACACAGCGGAAATAAAATAATATAGATATACAATATCTGATGCAATATCCAGATACAATGATGATACAATGAATATCTATATACATCAGAGATATGATATAACAAATAGCAGCGGAAAAGAAAACGATAACATCAGCAGCGGATAATCTCCATCTTCAAAGCGCCAATCCATAGATAGCTCGAACTCCCAATAACGAGGCACAAAGATAAGCAAGTGCAGTCTGATCCAAAGACTGAACTAGCTCCAGATAACCTACTAAATCTGAATATCTGAAAAACCAAACTCTAGACTGCTCGTGTAGAAAATTTTGAGCATCCAGAGTTTAGGAAAGAAACAATAAACTCCGGATCAGTCATGGGACTGGTGTTAGCAACAAAAATAGTTTATCTTTAAAACAAATAGCAGAGAATTTTAAAGTCAATTCGCAATGCTTTTGGAAAATGAAACTACCATAAGACCTCCCACCACACACACAATGCAAACGCAGAATTGGAGGAGATTTCTTCTTATGATAGTCAAAGATGCTTACTACGCAAAATCAAATCATTTGATATTATTACTAGTGTATAGTGTAGAAAACAATTTCGAAAGTAGAATATAAATCTTAGCCAGCATAGACATTTCGCACTTATGCCTACTATAGCTACCATGTTCAATAGCAGGTTACCACCACATTCCATGGCAGGTAATACAACTAAAACCGTACAGGGCTCGTATTGTTTTGTTTGGATTTCCAACAAATGGTCAGGCTAAGGAACTTCCTATTCCACGAAAGAAACGCCTCTGGCGGGACGTTCCGAGAACCAACTGTTCTCTGCCAAACAAGGCCGGCAACCCTTTTCCCAAGGGATAAAAGAAACCTCAGATATGCCACCCCCGGTCCTTTGGGACCTTTAACCGAGGTACCTCGAAACCAACATCACACATCATAAAGAAAGTGTATCCACATGAGTAAGTATCTGGGCTCCATACCATGATACTACCCTTTTCCAGAAGGAATGGTCATACCCTAGGGGAGCTACCCCTGAAAACCTTGCCGCACGATTCCTGTTTCGACCATTACCGGGTTGTGAGGCTCGACGAAGTCTCGTCCACAAAGCTACGCTTTTTCAAAAAGCCACGCTTTGGGTCAACAGATGATCAACCTATGATCACAAAGATAAATGATCAAACAAATGATCATATCACAAATGATCAAACACTGATCATCACACAGCAACACTCAGCATGCCACATTACCAAATTGGGATATATCGCTGATAACTTCAACTACATAACCTCTGAGCTCGTACGTCTCAGAGAAGGGTGTTAAGCTAAGAGAATAAATTCTCCGCCACCAACAGAAATGTATTTGAAAGAAATCGGCTTTATATCTCAAAGTGTAATGTCAGACATGTATCCATATAAGTCTATTCCGGGTTCGAACAGAACCGAAGGCACTTCTCACGAAGCCCTTGCAAATCCGGATAATTTTCAAATCACGTCCGGACTTCCCATCACAAAAAGAGTGATATAAATCTCTATACCGGGAGCTACCCAGTGCAGAGACATTCGACAGGTTGTCCTTTCATTTTCGAAAATATCCGGTCTTCAACACCGATCTTCAAATGCTATCCATATACGACGTATCACTATTCGGAATAGGTTATATGACACAGATGTCTTTTCCCGGCTAACCCGAATAGTGAGCGCAATATTCAAAAACATATGGATGTTGGGATTTCAATTAAGTCACAATTTAAACCCAAACTTTCTTTTCAAATGGTTTAACAAATTACCATTTTAATCTTTTTAAATAAAAAGATTCAATTCACAAAGTTCACTTAATTTCACGAAGATTCATTCACAGATTTTCCAAATCAATTTCCCTTTCAGTTTAGTTAACTCGTTAAATCTTTAAATCAAAGATTTAACTCATAGCTTTCAAAACAATTTCATTTCGAATGGGTTTAAATAAATCATCATTTTAAATCTGTTAAAAATAGACAGATTAAATTCATAGCTTTCAAAAAGAATTCATTCATAACTTGGAAAAACAATTTTCAATTCAATCTTGAAATTCCTTTAACTAAATTGGAATTTCTTTTCTTATCTGAAAGCTTTTATCCTTTTAAAACAACAGTTTTCAATTTGGAAATCTGATTCATTTATGCGAGTTGAAATCCTTGGGTTAAATTCAAATTCCTAATTTATACTTTTAAAATGGTTTAATTCATACAAACACATTTATATTATCTTTTATCCCTAGTTTCCAAATCATAGATTTCAATTTCAAATATTGGATTCAAATTTAAATCAAATTATTTAAATTTTCAAAACTCGTTTAAGTTATTCAAAATAACTTTTATCTTTGAAATTCCATTTCAAAAGCTTTTTACTTTAAACCCAAATTTCTAATTTCAAAATCAATTGAAATTAAAATTTCAATTTCAAAAATATCAAAATTAAATTATCTGTGACTTAACCAATTTCCACGTGAAATCCATATTTGTGTGTGTAAAGGTGTAGTCTAGGGGTTTTACACACAATAGTGCAACATCAATCATCACATAACAAAATACAGGATATAGTTGATAAGCGATATAAACTATACGCTTATCGTTCATTCACAGATCACAGATATATATCACAGGTAAGTAAACTACAGATCACAACATAAATCAGGGTGTATCACAAAGCATCATATATCAGGGAATATCAACAATTCACATTCAATACCATTCAAATATCCATAGATAAGATCAATTTATTTATCTGATTTAATTAAATCAGATTAGTCATTAATTCTGGTTAATTAACATTAATAAGTTACAAATCATTTTGATTTAAATTTTCCTTTAGTCATTTATTTATTTAATCATTAATAACAAATTAATTAACCTTTAATTTTTTAATTCACCATTTAATTTATTATCTTTAATTAATAATTCCCCCATTAATTATCATTCCTTAATCACCTTCATAAATTTATTAACCTTTAATAAATTATTCTTAATTTATCACTTTAATTAATTAGCCCTCAATTAATTAATATTAGTTACCCTTGCTCAATCACTTGATTAATCAATTTTAATCATTAATTAATATTTAATTAACTTTAAGTAATTAATTCTCCTACATTAATTTACTTTTAATTTATCAATAAATTTTAAAACAATAAAATTTTAAAATTTAACCTTTAAAATAAAACTCATTATTAGCCCAAAGGCTAACTTAAACTTTTAAGTTAATTTAAATTTACAAACATTCCTTAAATTAAAATTGATTTAAACATAAGATTAATTTCTAATTACAAATTTATTTAAAGTTATTTATTTAAATCACAAGTATAACTTAATTTCCATTTTTAAATCACTTACACTTTAAATAAATTTTAAAACCCTATCAATGGTTTTAAATCAAATCTTAGTTTTAAATTGGTCAACATTAAAACTTTTAACCAAATATCTTAAATTTTAAATCCATGAAAACTTGCTTGATACTTTACCTTTTAAATCTGAAACCTGGTAACAGGCTTAGCAAACCCAAGCCTATTTTTTTACAACTCTTTTTTTTTTCTCGAGCCAAACGCATTTGTTCCCGAGTTCGACTTCGGGTTTCACCACTTCCCAGTCGCTTCGAGTAACCGCGTAGGATACTTTGATTCGAACTCGAGAAAACCACGTCTCCCCCAAACTCACAATCCTCGCTGATACGCAGGTCGACGCGTGCACGTGCACATCACTTCGCTGGCGCTCCGATGAACTTCGAGTCCTCCAGCGAGTCGCAAACTAGCACTCCAATCAAAATCAAAGATCGTCTCGATGCCAAACTTCCCAGATCAAATATAAGCGTTCCACCCTACCTGAAACTCGAACTCATCATACAAAAGATACTTCGCTACGGTCGCTCCCACCACCGGAATCGCTACGACTTCGGCCTTACCACGGCAACACCCCATACTTGCGTCCCCTCAAATCACGTGAAACTCGATAAAGCAGAGGAGACGAACTCGTCTCGTTTCAGACATGACCAAAAATTTGAACAAAAACCCTAAATCGTGATCGCCCATCCTTCAAAACGAATTATAAAATAAACGAACATTTTTCTGATGGTCATTGACCACCAAACATACTTCTCCTTCGACCACGAGATTTATCCTTGCCTCGATCATCGAGAATTGTCGAAATTTCATGATTAATTCATCTCATAAATTCACATGATTCACTTGTTTAAAAATTTTGAAACCTTCATCTAAATTCATCACTAACCAATTCGAATACAATTATGAAGTTCAAATATAAATTTATGATGATTGAATTTTTTTCTTAGTTTTGCTTGATTACCTGTAAATAAAGATGACAGTGGTATTTTTCTTCAATTTTGTTGAAAACAGGTTTAAAAGCCTCGATTACAGATTTAACTTTGGTTTGGTTTTAAGACTTTAATACTTAACAAGGTTTTGATGCGAATAGATTTAAGTTTGAGTCTAAAATTAACCCTGTCATCAATGAGCAGGGAGAACATATACAGAGTAACCTGTATATTCAGAAGGCTATTCAAATACAAAACTTATACAATACTATCCACTCAATATATTTCCTTTACTGTTAACTTAAAACTTTAAAATTGATGTTTAAATCACAATTTTTCTGCATGCATCAAGGGATAAATTTAGGTGTTAAATGTGTTTTACTCTCCTGGCAAAAGTTTGAACTTCAACAGAACAATCACATGTATGTATATACATACATCCAGTCATGCAAACAAATAAGCAGTAACCCATTTACACAACATCATCAAGCAATCATCAATTTATAGATCTAAGGTTCTAATTTAAAGGGTTGCTCACCAGAGATTGAAACAGAGAAGAAGAAAAGAAGATAGGAATAAAATCTGGAACTTGTACTTTCATTTCAAATCTGCATCTTTGATTATGTTGAATTTGTTGCTTTGCAGGTTCGAATCAAGTTGATTCTTCTCTCAAGCTTTGAAGTTATTGAATTCATCTTCCAGTTGTTTGTTTAATTTGAAATTTTGTTTATAAATTGATACTATCCCAGTTTTACTTAGATAAGAATGGAACGAACTGGAATGAAATAAGGGAGGCTGATATATAAGAAAAAGTGTACAGGGATTGTTATCTTTGCATTAATTTCTTACAACCTTATGCAGGCTGATAGATCTATTAGAGGTATGTTGCTTTAATTACTTTGTACCATTTACATTTGTTTATTTCTTCTTGACTTCGGCTGTAAATGTTTGAGATAACATGATGGCTATCTTTACAAGCTATTCACCTATACTTTGTTTTATTATTTTATTTTATCTTTTGTTTACACTATGTCTTGCTTTCCCAGGTTGATACATTCTTTTGTATGCTAGAGGTATGGCAGATATTTTGTTTATAGGCTGAGATGATAATGTTATGGTGGCTGAGTTTGAAAGCATTTAATGCTTCATGCTTCAATGTACTTATTGCTTTGCTCTGGCCATACTTATCTTGTTTTTCTTCTTTTTGTTTTTCGGCTGAGGTGATTTATACTTTGTTGTCTTGTTTTCTAATAGCTTATGCATTTTCTTTATCTTGTGTATAAATATCTTAAATATACATACATTTGGGATTTGTTTTTTTTACTTACTTATATATATATATATTGTTATGTTTTGTTATATATTGTTATGTTGTCTTGTATTTTTATTATGTTTATTTCTAAATTTAATACCAATTATTTCTATTATTTATAAATCTCAAATTTTCTTTATATATGCTCAAATACATATATATCCACATATATACCATATTTACAATATTATTAAATTTAAATGATTTATATCAAATTTAGTTACGATCGGGGAAACTCGCTTTCATTTAAAATAAATTTTACAAATTTTTATTCAAAAATTCATTCAATTATCAATTTAAATTTAATTAAAATCTAGGATCGTTACAAATTTCCCCCCTTAAAAGAATTTCGTCCTCGAAATTCGCAGGCACGAAAACAACATAGAGATAGACAGATGCGATCTCCTATAATTCCTCAAACTTAAGATATGAATTCCAAACTCAAGTCAGAATATCTCAGAATACATACCAATTTGTACATCTTCGGACTTTGGTATTCAAAAGAAGTTACAATAGAATTTCTAAATTCGATTTCAAACGAAATCGTTTTATTGATTTAATTAAATTTTATCCTCATATTCTATTAATCAAATTAATTCAATTTAAAATTTCCAATTTCAAATTCATTAAGGTTTAAATCAAAAAGCTGATAAGAAACCGATGAAAATACGAAATAAGGATTTTCTACGACGATTCGTAGGGCCATCATCACACTGAAACTTCTTCCTTGAATTGCCACGAAGAATGAAAAGGATTTGGAAACGAATCAAAGAAAATTGATAGAGAAAGATTGTTTCCACTGTTGCAGGGTATTGACCATTTATAGTCGTACTCCCATGTCCCCTATCTCGTCCTCTTCTTGTACTCATACTAACTATCAATGGATAGCAAGAGAATTTACTGAGACGTTCGAACGGATATCTGAGAAATACTCATTCTAGAGTTTACTTCACTCTATCTCTAATGAGCTACTTAATGTGTTATACTCCTGAGCTAAAGTTCAACCTTAGCTCTGATACCAAATGTAACGTCCCAGATTTTCACGTTCGAAAATCGACATCCATACTTTACATCGTATTCGAATGCCGTAGATTCGACCGTTCAAATCCGAGTCGCCGGAGCTTATAACAACATTAAGTAAACAACACAGCGGAAATAAAAGAATATAGATATACAATATCTGATGCAATATCCAGATACAATGATGATACAATGAATATCTATATACATCAGAGATATGATACAACAAATAGCAGCGGAAAAGAAAACGATAACATCAGCAGCGGATAATCTCCATCTTCAAAGCGCCAATCCATAGATAGCTCGAACTCCCAATAACGAGGCACAAAGATAAGCAAGTGCAGTCTGATCCAAAGACTGAACTAGCTCCAGATAACCTACTAAATCTGAATATCTGAAAAACCAAACTCTAGACTGCTCGTGTAGAAAATTTTGAGCATCCAGAGTTTAGGAAAGAAACAATAAACTCCGGATCAGTCATGGGACTGGTGTGAGCAACAAAAATAGTTTATCTTTAAAACAAATAGCAGAGAATTTTAAAGTCAATTCGCAATGCTTTTGGAAAACGAAACTACCATAAGACCTCCCACCACACACACAATGCAAACGCAGAATTGGAGGAGATTTCTTCTTATGATAGTCAAAGATGCTTACTATGCAAAATCAAATCATTTGATATTATTACTAGTGCATAGTGTAGAAAACAATTTCGAAAGTAGAATATAAATCTTAGCCAGCATAGACATTTCGCACTTATGCCTACTATAGCTACCATGTTCAATAGCAGGTTACCACCACATTCCATGGCAGGTAATACAACTAAAACCGTACAGGGCTCGTATTGTTTTGTTTGGATTTCCAACAAATGGTCAGGCTAAGGAACTTCCTATTCCATGAAAGAAACGCCTCTGGCGGGACATTCCGAGAACCAACTGTTCTCTGCCAAACAAGGCCGGCAACCCCTTTTCCCAAGGGATAAAAGAAACCTCAGATATGCCACCCCCGGTCCTTTGGGACCTTTAACCGAGGTACCTCGAAACCAACATCACACATCATAAAGAAAGTGTATCCACATGAGTAAGTATCTGGGCTCCATACCATGATACTACCCTTTTCCAGAAGGAATGGTCATACCCTAGGGGAGCTACCCCTGAAAACCTTGCCGCACGATTCCTGTTTCGACCATTACCGGGTTGTGAGGCTCGACGAAGTCTCGTCCACAAAGCTACGCTTTTTCAAAAAGCCACGCTTTGGGTCAACAGATGATCAACCTATGATCACAAAGATAAATGATCAAACAAATGATCATATCACAAATGATCAAACACTGATCATCACACAGCAACACTCAGCATGCCACATTACCAAATTGGGATATATCGCTGATAACTTCAACTACATAACCTCTGAGCTCGTACGTCTCAGAGAAGGGTGTTAAGCTAAGAGAATAAATTCTCCGCCACCAACAGAAATGTATTTGAAAGAAATCGGCTTTATATCTCAAAGTGTAATGTCAGACATGTATCCATATAAGTCTGTTCCGGGTTCGAACAGAACCGAAGGCACTTCTCACGAAGCCCTTGCAAATCCGGATAATTTTCAAATCACGTCCGGACTTCCCATCACAAAAAGAGTGATATAAATCTCTATACCGGGAGCTACCCAGTGCAGAGACATTCGACAGGTTGTCCTTTCATTTTCGAAAATATCCGGTCTTCAACACCGATCTTCAAATGCTATCCATATACGACGTATCACTATTCGGAATTGGTTATATGACACAGATGTCTTTTCCCGGCTAACCCGAATAGTGAGCGCAATATTCAAAAACATATGGATGTTGGGATTTCAATTAAGTCACAATTTAAACCCAAACTTTCTTTTCAAATGGTTTAACAAATTACCATTTTAATCTTTTTAAATAAAAAGATTCAATTCACAAAGTTCACTTAATTTCACGAAGATTCATTCACAGATTTTCCAAATCAATTTCCCTTTCAGTTTAATTAACTCGTTAAATCTTTAAATCAAAGATTTAACTCATAGCTTTCAAAATAATTTCATTTCGAATGGGTTTAAATAAATCATCATTTTAAATCTGTTAAAAATAGACAGATTAAATTCATAGCTTTCAAAAAGAATTCATTCATAACTTGGAAAAACAATTTTCAATTCAATCTTGAAATTCCTTTAACTAAATTGGAATTTCTTTTCTTATCTGAAAGCTTTTATCCTTTTAAAACAACAGTTTTCAATTTGGAAATCTGATTCATTTATGCGAGTTGAAATCCTTGGGTTAAATTCAAATTCCTAATTTATACTTTTAAAATGGTTTAATTCATACAAACACATTTATATCATCTTTTATCCCTAGTTTCCAAATCATAGATTTCAATTTCAAATATTGGATTCAAATTTAAATCAAATTATTTAAATTTTCAAAACTCGTTTAAGTTATTCAAAATAACTTTTATCTTTGAAATTCCATTTCAAAAGCTTTTTACTTTAAACCCAAATTTCTAATTTCAAAATCAATTGAAATTAAAATTTCAATTTCAAAAATATCAAAATTAAATTATCTGTGACTTAACCAATTTCCACGTGAAATCCATATTTGTGTGTGTAAAGGTGTAGTCTAGGGGTTTTACACACAATAGTGCAACATCAATCATCACATAACAAAATACAGGATATAGTTGATAAGCGATATAAACTATACGCTTATCGTTCATTCACAGATCACAGATATATATCACAGGTAAGTAAACTACAGATCACAACATAAATCAGGGTGTATCACAAAGCATCATATATCAGGGAATATCAACAATTCACATTCAATACCATTCAAATATCCATAGATAAGATCAATTTATTTATCTGATTTAATTAAATCAGATTAGTCATTAATTCTGGTTAATTAACATTAATAAGTTACAAATCATTTTGATTTAAATTTTCCTTTAGTCATTTATTTATTTAATCATTAATAACAAATTAATTAACCTTTAATTTTTTAATTCACCATTTAATTAATTATCTTTAATTAATAATTCCCCCATTAATTATCATTCCTTAATCACCTTCATAAATTTATTAACCTTTAATAAATTATTCTTAATTTATCACTTTAATTAATTAGCCCTCAATTAATTAATATTAGTTACCCTTGCTCAATCACTTGATTAATCAATTTTAATCATTAATTAATATTTAATTAACTTTAAGTAATTAATTCTCCTACATTAATTTACTTTTAATTTATCAATAAATTTTAAAACAATAAAATTTTAAAATTTAACCTTTAAAATAAAACTCATTATTAGCCCAAAGGCTAACTTAAACTTTTAAGTTAATTTAAATTTACAAACATTCCTTAAATTAAAATTGATTTAAACATAAGATTAATTTCTAATTACAAATTTATTTAAAGTTATTTATTTAAATCACAAGTATAACTTAATTTCCATTTTTAAATCACTTACACTTTAAATAAATTTTAAAACCCTATCAATGGTTTTAAATCAAATCTTAGTTTTAAATTGGTCAACATTAAAACTTTTAACCAAATATCTTAAATTTTAAATCCATGAAAACTTGCTTGATACTTTACCTTTTAAATCTGAAACCTGGTAACAGGCTTAGCAAACCCAAGCCTATTTTTTTACAACTCTTTTTTTTTTCTCGAGCCAAACGCATTTGTTCCCGAGTTCGACTTCGGGTTTCACCACTTCCCAGTCGCTTCGAGTAACCGCGTAGGATACTTTGATTCGAACTCGAGAAAACCACGTCTCCCCCAAACTCACAATCCTCGCTGATACGCAGGTCGACGCGTGCACGTGCACATCACTTCGCTGGCGCTCCGATGAACTTCGAGTCCTCCAGCGAGTCGCAAACTAGCACTCCAATCAAAATCAAAGATCGTCTCGATGCCAAACTTCCCAGATCAAATATAAGCGTTCCACCCTACCTGAAACTTGAACTCATCATACAAAAGATACTTCGCTACGGTCGCTCCCACCACCGGAATCGCTACGACTTCGGCCTTACCACGGCAACACCCCATACTTGCGTCCCCTCAAATCACGTGAAACTCGATAAAGCAGAGGAGACGAACTCGTCTCGTTTCAGACATGACCAAAAATTTGAACAAAAACCCTAAATCGTGATCGCCCATCCTTCAAAACGAATTATAAAATAAACGAACATTTTTCTGATGGTCATTGACCACCAAACATACTTCTCCTTCGACCATGAGATTTATCCTAGCCTCGATCATCGAGAATTGTCGAAATTTCATGATTAATTCATCTCATAAATTCACATGATTCACTTGTTTAAAAATTTTGAAACCTTCATCTAAATTCATCACTAACCAATTCGAATACAATTATGAAGTTCAAATATAAATTTATGATGATTGAATTTTTTTCTTAGTTTTGCTTGATTACCTGTAAATAAAGATGACAGTGGTATTTTTCTTCAATTTTGTTGAAAACAGGTTTAAAAGCCTCGATTACAGATTTAACTTTGGTTTGGTTTTAAGACTTTAATACTTAACAAGGTTTTGATGCGAATAGATTTAAGTTTGAGTCTAAAATTAACCCTGTCATCAATGAGCAGGGAGAACATATACAGAGTAACCTGTATATTCAGAAGGCTATTCAAATACAAAACTTATACAATACTATCCACTCAATATATTTCCTTTACTGTTAACTTAAAACTTTAAAATTGATGTTTAAATCACAATTTTTCTGCATGCATCAAGGGATAAATTTAGGTGTTAAATGTGTTTTACTCTCCTGGCAAAAGTTTGAACTTCAACAGAACAATCACATGTATGTATATACATACATCCAGTCATGCAAACAAATAAGCAGTAACCCATTTACACAACATCATCAAGCAATCATCAATTTATAGATCTAAGGTTCTAATTTAAAGGGTTGCTCACCAGAGATTGAAACAGAGAAGAAGAACAGAAGATAGGAATAAAATCTGGAACTTGTACTTTCATTTCAAATCTGCATCTTTGATTATGTTGAATTTGTTGCTTTGCAGGTTCGAATCAAGTTGATTCTTCTCTCAAGCTTTGAAGTTATTGAATTCATCTTCCAGTTGTTTGTTTAATTTGAAATTTTGTTTATAAAGTGATACTATCCCAGTTTTACTTAGCTAAGAATGGAACGAATTGGAATGAAATAAGGGAGGCTGATATATAAGAAAAAGTGTACAGGGATTGTTATCTTTGCATTAATTTCTTACAACCTTATGCAGGCTGATAGATCTATTAGAGGTATGTTGCTTTAATTACTTTGTACCATTTACATTTGTTTATTTCTTCTTGACTTCGGCTGTAAATGTTTGAGATAACATGATGGCTATCTTTACAAGCTATTCACCTATACTTTGTTTTATTATTTTATTTTATCTTTTGTTTACACTATGTCTTGCTTTCCCAGGTTGATACATTCTTTTGTATGCTAGAGGTATGGCAGATATTTTGTTTATAGGCTGAGATGATAATGTTATGGTGGCTGAGTTTGAAAGCATTTAATGCTTCATGCTTCAATGTACTTATTGCTTTGCTCTGGCCATACTTATCTTGTTTTTCTTCTTTTTGTTTTTCGGCTGAGGTGATTTATACTTTGTTGTCTTGTTTTCTAATAGCTTATGCATTTTCTTTATCTTGTGTATAAATATCTTAAATATACATACATTTGGGATTTGTTTTTTTTACTTACTTATATATATATATATATATATTGTTATGTTTTGTTATATATTGTTATGTTTTCTTGTATTTTTATTATGTTTATTTCTAAATTTAATACCAATTATTTCTATTATTTATAAATCTCAAATTTTCTTTATATATGCTCAAATACATATATATCCACATATATACCATATTTACAATATTATTAAATTTAAATGATTTATATCAAATTTAGTTACGATCGGGGAAACTCGCTTTCATTTAAAATAAATTTTACAAATTTTTATTCAAAAATTCATTCAATTATCAATTTAAATTTAATTAAAATCTAGGATCGTTACAAATTTCCCCCCTTAAAAGAATTTCGTCCTCGAAATTCGCAGGCACGAAAACAACATAGAGATAGACAGATGCGATCTCCTATAATTCCTCAAACTTAAGATATGAATTCCAAACTCAAGTCGGAATATCTCAGAATACATACCAATTTGTACATCTTCGGACTTTGGTATTCAAAAGAAGTTACAATAGAATTTCTAAATTCGATTTCAAACGAAATCGTTTTATTGATTTAATTAAATTTTATCCTCATATTCTATTAATCAAATTAATTCAATTTAAAATTTCCAATTTCAAATTCATTAAGGTTTAAATCAAAAAGCTGATAAGAAACCGATGAAAATACGAAATAAGGATTTTCTACGACGATTCGTAGGGCCATCATCACACTGAAACTTCTTCCTTGAATTGCCACGAAGAATGAAAAGGATTTGGAAACGAATCAAAGAAAATTGATAGAGAAAGATTGTTTCCACTGTTGCAGGGTATTGACCATTTATAGTCGTACTCCCATGTCCCTTATCTCGTCCTCTTCTTGTACTCATACTAACTATCAGTGGATAGCAAGAGAATTTACTGAGACGTTCGAACGGATATCTGAGAAATACTCATTCTAGAGTTTACTTCACTCTATCTCTAATGAGCTACTTAATGTGTTATACTCCTGAGCTAAAGTTCAACCTTAGCTCTGATACCAAATGTAACGTCCCAGATTTTCACGTTCGAAAATCGACATCCATACTTTACATCGTATTCGAATGCCGTAGATTCGACCGTTCAAATCCGAGTCGCCGGAGCTTATAACAACATTAAGTAAACAACACAGCGGAAATAAAAGAATATAGATATACAATATCTGATGCAATATCCAGATACAATGATGATACAATGAATATCTATATACATCAGAGATATGATACAACAAATAGCAGCGGAAAAGAAAACGATAACATCAGCAGCGGATAATCTCCATCTTCAAAGCGCCAATCCATAGATAGCTCGAACTCCCAATAACGAGGCACAAAGATAAGCAAGTGCAGTCTGATCCAAAGACTGAACTAGCTCCAGATAACCTACTAAATCTGAATATCTGAAAAACCAAACTCTAGACTGCTCGTGTAGAAAATTTTGAGCATCCAGAGTTTAGGAAAGAAACAATAAACTCCGGATCAGTCATGGGACTGGTGTGAGCAACAAAAATAGTTTATCTTTAAAACAAATAGCAGAGAATTTTAAAGTCAATTCGCAATGCTTTTGGAAAATGAAACTACCATAAGACCTCCCACCACACACACAATGCAAACGCAGAATTGGAGGAGATTTCTTCTTATGATAGTCAAAGATGCTTACTACGCAAAATCAAATCATTTGATATTATTACTAGTGCATAGTGTAGAAAACAATTTCGAAAGTAGAATATAAATCTTAGCCAGCATAGACATTTCGCACTTATGCCTACTATAGCTACCATGTTCAATAGCAGGTTACCACCACATTCCATGGCAGGTAATACAACTAAAACCGTACAGGGCTCGTATTGTTTTGTTTGGATTTCCAACAAATGGTCAGGCTAAGGAACTTCCTATTCCACGAAAGAAACGCCTCTGGCGGGACGTTCCGAGAACCAACTGTTCTCTGCCAAACAAGGCCGGCAACCCCTTTTCCCAAGGGATAAAAGAAACCTCAGATATGCCACCCCCGGTCCTTTGGGACCTTTAACCGAGGTACCTCGAAACCAACATCACACATCATAAAGAAAGTGTATCCACATGAGTAAGTATCTGGGCTCCATACCATGATACTACCCTTTTCCAGAAGGAATGGTCATACCCTAGGGGAGCTACCCCTGAAAACCTTGCCGCACGATTCCTGTTTCGACCATTACCGGGTTGTGAGGCTCGATGAAGTCTCGTCCACAAAGCTACGCATTTTCAAAAAGCCACGCTTTGGGTCAACAGATGATCAACCTATGATCACAAAGATAAATGATCAAACAAATGATCATATCACAAATGATCAAACACTGATCATCACACAGCAACACTCAGCATGCCACATTACCAAATTGGGATATATCGCTGATAACTTCAACTACATAACCTCTGAGCTCGTACGTCTCAGAGAAGGGTGTTAAGCTAAGAGAATAAATTCTCCGCCACCAACAGAAATGTATTTGAAAGAAATCGGCTTTATATCTCAAAGTGTAATGTCAGACATGTATCCATATAAGTCTGTTCCGGGTTCGAACAGAACCGAAGGCACTTCTCACGAAGCCCTTGCAAATCCGGATAATTTTCAAATCACGTCCGGACTTCCCATCACAAAAAGAGTGATATAAATCTCTATACCGGGAGCTACCCAGTGCAGAGACATTCGACAGGTTGTCCTTTCATTTTCGAAAATATCCGGTCTTCAACACCGATCTTCAAATGCTATCCATATACGACGTATCACTATTCGGAATTGGTTATATGACACAGATGTCTTTTCCCGGCTAACCCGAATAGTGAGCGCAATATTCAAAAACATATGGATGTTGGGATTTCAATTAAGTCACAATTTAAACCCAAACTTTCTTTTCAAATGGTTTAACAAATTACCATTTTAATCTTTTTAAATAAAAAGATTCAATTCACAAAGTTCACTTAATTTCACGAAGATTCATTCACAGATTTTCCAAATCAATTTCCCTTTCAGTTTAATTAACTCGTTAAATCTTTAAATCAAAGATTTAACTCATAGCTTTCAAAACAATTTCATTTCGAATGGGTTTAAATAAATCATCATTTTAAATCTGTTAAAAATAGACAGATTAAATTCATAGCTTTCAAAAAGAATTCATTCATAACTTGGAAAAACAATTTTCAATTCAATCTTGAAATTCCTTTAACTAAATTGGAATTTCTTTTCTTATCTGAAAGCTTTTATCCTTTTAAAACAACAGTTTTCAATTTGGAAATCTGATTCATTTATGCGAGTTGAAATCCTTGGGTTAAATTCAAATTTCTAATTTATACTTTTAAAATGGTTTAATTCATACAAACACATTTATATCATCTTTTATCCCTAGTTTCCAAATCATAGATTTCAATTTCAAATATTGGATTCAAATTTAAATCAAATTATTTAAATTTTCAAAACTCGTTTAAGTTATTCAAAATAACTTTTATCTTTGAAATTCCATTTCAAAAGCTTTTTACTTTAAACCCAAATTTCTAATTTCAAAATCAATTGAAATTAAAATTTCAATTTCAAAAATATCAAAATTAAATTATCTGTGACTTAACCAATTTCCACGTGAAATCCATATTTGTGTGTGTAAAGGTGTAGTCTAGGGGTTTTACACACAATAGTGCAACATCAATCATCACATAACAAAATACAGGATATAGTTGATAAGCGATATAAACTATACGCTTATCGTTCATTCACAGATCACAGATATATATCACAGGTAAGTAAACTACAGATCACAACATAAATCAGGGTGTATCACAAAGCATCATATATCAGGGAATATCAACAATTCACATTCAATACCATTCAAATATCCATAGATAAGATCAATTTATTTATCTGATTTAATTAAATCAGATTAGTCATTAATTCTGGTTAATTAACATTAATAAGTTACAAATCATTTTGATTTAAATTTTCCTTTAGTCATTTATTTATTTAATCATTAATAACAAATTAATTAACCTTTAATTTTTTAATTCACCATTTAATTTATTATCTTTAATTAATAATTCCCCCATTAATTATCATTCCTTAATCACCTTCATAAATTTATTAACCTTTAATAAATTATTCTTAATTTATCACTTTAATTAATTAGCCCTCAATTAATTAATATTAGTTACCCTTGCTCAATCACTTGATTAATCAATTTTAATCATTAATTAATATTTAATTAACTTTAAGTAATTAATTCTCCTACATTAATTTACTTTTAATTTATCAATAAATTTTAAAACAATAAAATTTTAAAATTTAACCTTTAAAATAAAACTCATTATTAGCCCAAAGGCTAACTTAAACTTTTAAGTTAATTTAAATTTACAAACATTCCTTAAATTAAAATTGATTTAAACATAAGATTAATTTCTAATTACAAATTTATTTAAAGTTATTTATTTAAATCACAAGTATAACTTAATTTCCATTTTTAAATCACTTACACTTTAAATAAATTTTAAAACCCTATCAATGGTTTTAAATCAAATCTTAGTTTTAAATTGGTCAACATTAAAACTTTTAACCAAATATCTTAAATTTTAAATCCATGAAAACTTGCTTGATACTTTACCTTTTAAATCTGAAACCTGGTAACAGGCTTAGCAAACCCAAGCCTATTTTTTTACAACTCTTTTTTTTTTCTCGAGCCAAACGCATTTGTTCCCGAGTTCGACTTCGGGTTTCACCACTTCCCAGTCGCTTCGAGTAACCGCGTAGGATACTTTGATTCGAACTCGAGAAAACCACGTCTCCCCCAAACTCACAATCCTCGCTGATACGCAGGTCGACGTGTGCACGTGCACATCACTTCGCTGGCGCTCCGATGAACTTCGAGTCCTCCAGCGAGTCGCAAACTAGCACTCCAATCAAAATCAAAGATCGTCTCGATGCTAAACTTCCCAGATCAAATATAAGCGTTCCACCCTACCTGAAACTCGAACTCATCATACAAAAGATACTTCGCTACGGTCGCTCCCACCACCGGAATCGCTACGACTTCGGCCTTACCACGGCAACACCCCATACTTGCGTCCCCTCAAATCACGTGAAACTCGATAAAGCAGAGGAGACGAACTCGTCTCGTTTCAGACATGACCAAAAATTTGAACAAAAACCCTAAATCGTGATCGCCCATCCTTCAAAACGAATTATAAAATAAACGAACATTTTTCTGATGGTCATTGACCACCAAACATACTTCTCCTTCGACCACGAGATTTATCCTTGCCTCGATCATCGAGAATTGTCGAAATTTCATGATTAATTCATCTCATAAATTCACATGATTCACTTGTTTAAAAATTTTGAAACCTTCATCTAAATTCATCACTAACCAATTCGAATACAATTATGAAGTTCAAATATAAATTTATGATGATTGAATTTTTTTCTTAGTTTTGCTTGATTACCTGTAAATAAAGATGACAGTGGTATTTTTCTTCAATTTTGTTGAAAACAGGTTTAAAAGCCTCGATTACAGATTTAACTTTGGTTTGGTTTTAAGACTTTAATACTTAACAAGGTTTTGATGCGAATAGATTTAAGTTTGAGTCTAAAATTAACCCTGTCATCAATGAGCAGGGAGAACATATACAGAGTAACCTGTATATTCAGAAGGCTATTCAAATACAAAACTTATACAATACTATCCACTCAATATATTTCCTTTACTGTTAACTTAAAACTTTAAAATTGATGTTTAAATCACAATTTTTCTGCATGCATCAAGGGATAAATTTAGGTGTTAAATGTGTTTTACTCTCCTGGCAAAAGTTTGAACTTCAACAGAACAATCACATGTATGTATATACATACATCCAGTCATGCAAACAAATAAGCAGTAACCCATTTACACAACATCATCAAGCAATCATCAATTTATAGATCTAAGGTTCTAATTTAAAGGGTTGCTCACCAGAGATTGAAACAGAGAAGAAGAACAGAAGATAGGAATAAAATCTGGAACTTGTACTTTCATTTCAAATCTGCATCTTTGATTATGTTGAATTTGTTGCTTTGCAGGTTCGAATCAAGTTGATTCTTCTCTCAAGCTTTGAAGTTATTGAATTCATCTTCCAGTTGTTTGTTTAATTTGAAATTTTGTTTATAAAGTGATACTATCCCAGTTTTACTTAGCTAAGAATGGAACGAACTGGAATGAAATAAGGGAGGCTGATATATAAGAAAAAGTGTACAGGGATTGTTATCTTTGCATTAATTTCTTACAACCTTATGCAGGCTGATAGATCTATTAGAGGTATGTTGCTTTAATTACTTTGTACCATTTACATTTGTTTATTTCTTCTTGACTTCGGCTGTAAATGTTTGAGATAACATGATGGCTATCTTTACAAGCTATTCACCTATACTTTGTTTTATTATTTTATTTTATCTTTTGTTTACACTATGTCTTGCTTTCCCAGGGTGATACATTCTTTTGTATGCTAGAGGTATGGCAGATATTTTGTTTATAGGCTGAGATGATAATGTTATGGTGGCTGAGTTTGAAAGCATTTAATGCTTCATGCTTCAATGTACTTATTGCTTTGCTCTGGCCATACTTATCTTGTTTTTCTTCTTTTTGTTTTTCGGCTGAGGTGATTTATACTTTGTTGTCTTGTTTTCTAATAGCTTATGCATTTTCTTTATCTTGTGTATAAATATCTTAAATATACATACATTTGGGATTTGTTTTTTTTACTTACTTATATATATATATTGTTATGTTTTGTTATATATTGTTATGTTGTCTTGTATTTTTATTATGTTTATTTCTAAATTTAATACCAATTATTTCTATTATTTATAAATCTCAAATTTTCTTTATATATGCTCAAATACATATATATCCACATATATACCATATTTACAATATTATTAAATTTAAATGATTTATATCAAATTTAGTTACGATCGGGGAAACTCGCTTTCATTTAAAATAAATTTTACAAATTTTTATTCAAAAATTCATTCAATTATCAATTTAAATTTAATTAAAATCTAGGGTCGTTACATGTATAACATTTCTTATAACAACTTAATTTAAAAAAAATTGTTATAAACATTTCTTTAAACACGATTTCTATTTGAAACATTTTTATTACTTAAGTTCAAACTTGTATAATATTCTATTACATATTCATATTTAACATTTCAGCTTGTTAAACATTTCTGATAAGTTTTATATATGTTTTGATAATGTAATTGAGTGTTATACAAATTTATCTTATTCATTTTAGTTAGCAAGAATGTTCAATAATTTACACAAGTTTAAATTTTCATTATCTTGAAATTTAAGAGTTATAATTTAACTTCTCATATTTCATTTAAACACTTAGCTTCAATTTCTTATTTCAAATTTTCAAAGTTTCGAACTATATAAAAAATTTCACTTTATTCCTACAACTGAAAATCATTAATTAACAAGAACTTAAGAATTCAAATACCGGGTTCATTTCAAATCATTTTGAAATATATATACTCATATCTTATATATATATATATCAAATCACATTTAGAAATTTTAAATCAAAATCTGTTTATCGAACCAAATGCGTAGCAAAGCTACTAAATGGCCTAACCTACTATGAGGCTTGAAAATGAATGTCGATGATGCGGCCGTCATCACCGAAATTATTTTCCAGCAACAGAAGAGGGGAACACAGGACTTTTTCCTTTTAATTCTTTTTGAAACACTTTTATTCATAAATATTTTTAAATAATACTAATTATTATATCGCGATCTTAGAAAAAGGTTTCAAAAGCACTGGGATTTAAGTTCTCAAATTCTCAGCTTTTAAATCATTTCTATTTATAAGATATATTATAAACATACTTATACAATTCCATTACCTTATTGCAAATAATCCTTATTCTAATTAGATTTCAATTCAATCTAATTATCGAACGCTTCATGAAATAGAGTTCGCAAAGTATTCATTTTTAGTTTAATTCAAACAATAATCGATGATAACTAAATATTATCATCTCCTAACAACTAACATCCATAAATAAATTCGTATTTCCATAAACCTATATGCTATTTATGGTAGATTATTTCTTTTTATATATAAAATATAATTTAGGTAAAATTATTTCATTTACCCTATTTTAAAACAATATTATGTCAACTTGTCTTGTTTGAGTGTTCAGAAACCCCTATCGATAACATGGCGTCCCACACACCGACCAGAATTCATAAACAACTCAACAGATAAGTAAACACAATATAAAACATTTTATAACACTAACAAGTATGCGCTTTCATATATATATATATATATATATATATAAACACACACACACTCAAACAAACTCAATCTATGGTATTACTATTCTATCTCTAATGAGTCAAACCCCGCAAAGCTAAAGTTATCGGTAAACCAAATCTCTGATACCAACTGTGATGACCTGCATTACGAGAGGTTTAAGTCGACAATAATCCACATATGTCCAACTCAAACAATCGGAAACACAGATAATCAATGGGGTTAATTAAGAAGAATAAGAAAAGAAGAAAACAAATACAGAATCTTGCAGCGGAATGACAAAATATAATAATCAAATAAGCAGTTCATGAAGCTGTTTATACTATACATTTGATTATATTTTTTACAACATCTATCAGAGTTATATATACAATAGAAAAAATAGAATAATGCAGCATAACAACATGATGCAGGGAAATAATACTAGTAATATAATATACCAAATCTTCGTCTTCCAGAAAATAATCTTCAATGCACTGAAATACTCAGGGCTGACCCGAGCGTAATGAAAAGACAAAACACTCGAGTCAAGACTAAAATATTCGTATGTGAGTCAAATCAATATCACATATAACAGGAGTGCAATAGCATCAGAGATGTTTACGTGATTTCACATCTCATATCCAATGTACAACGTGCGAGCAATAACTCAAGAGATGTTACGTGATTTTCCATCTCTTATGGATTCGTTAAAATATCTATATATAGTAGAATACGCTATATATGTAAGGTCTAATCGGTAAAATAAATATTTTTCTTAGTGTTAAGGCTTTACATTAATCTCCCTTAACGCGTTTTTAAGCATTGTCGTACAGTTCGCATATAACTTCCCAGTAGCACGTCGGCGATAAGGATGCGCCGTGATACGACAACACTAAACCAAACTCGTAGTGGTCTCGAATAAGGATAAGAGTATAACAAGGCACATGAGGAAATGCCCAAGGTAGGATACTAACAATTCGGGTCGCGGGGCTGGTGGTAATACATCGTAGCCACGACCGACAACCGCGTCCATTCATCCCATATCGAGTCAAAGGGAGGTCACCCAAATCAAGGTGCACCAATCAAACCAACATCAAGGAAATAGTATGGACCAAGTCCAAAAGAAAATTGAAGAACGAATGTCCGCTAGAGGTAGCTACTCTCATTGGCCCTGTCAAGCCATCCTATTTTAGTCATTTCAAATTGGCACAAATGCCGGGATTTATCCATCATCGTTTTCTTTCTTCAAATCAAGCAAACGTACATCAAATCTAACCATTTCGTTCTAGAGTCTCCTCCATGTACACAGTTGTTAAAATGGTTCCAATATTGGCAGAAAGTATGCCAATAAGAGGCTCTGGTCTCTTTAACAACCAAACGTCGTTTTACACATCAGTTGGTACTTTTACATTTCAAAAACGATTCATACTTGATATCAAAATATCATATTTACTTTGAAATATCCTTCATTTCAAATTATCATATTTACTTGAAATATGTCAATTCACTTGAAAATCATTTTCGCTCAAACATCTCAATTTCACTTCCAAAATCGTTTCGAATTTCAACTTAGCTTATAACTTCATTTTAACCAAATTCACATTTAAATCCACGATTTAAATATAACAGTTCCCAACTTGAACAGTTTGAATTTTTTTGAAAATAGTTTGAAAAGTTAAAATAGTTTGAAAAGTTAAATAGTTTGAAAAGTTAAGATAGTTAAAATAGTTTAGATAATAAAATAGGTTAATTATTAAATGGTTTGGAAATTTAAAAAATTTAAAAAGATGAATTTTAAAACAGTTTATAGTAAAATTGTTTATAGTGAAAATAATTTCAAATTTAAACTGTTTCTTTCCATTCTCAATAAATCTAGAGTCAGGTCCAAATTTCAAATCAACCGGATTCAATTTCAAATCTTTCAATTCAATCGACTCAATTTCGATTTCAATTCGAATTAACTTCAATTTCGAAACATTCATTTTTAACTTCAAATTCGATTCAACGGTTTAAATTTCAATTCAATGTTTATTTTAAACCATTTCAATTTATATAAATTTCAATTTCAATTTCAATTTACCGATTTAAATCACTTAAATCAAATTTAAACTTCAATGTTCAATTTAAGTTTCAAATCTTCAAAATAATCCAAATTCAAAAATTAAAGTCATATGTCGATTATAACTTCACATTTCAAGTTTTTTTCTTTAAAACAATTTCTTTTAACCGAATTGGATTTCAACATTTCAAAGCTCGAATTGGAAATAATTCAATTCATATAAATTCAATTCCTTTATTTCTATAAAACGATATCATTTAAATAATTTCAAAACCAAGAATTTTAAAACCATTTAATTTAACTAATTTGGTGTCCGTATATATTTTCTATCCTATGGCCAAATGATCAGTTATTTGAATTTTTAATTTCAGTGCCATAAGTATATATCATTTCAACATATTTCTTAATTTATTCGAAATAATTCAAATAATAGTTTTATATACTGCCACATAAAATACAAGGTGATAACATGATATATCATTAAATAAACATCCAATTATCCAAAATATCAATTATAGCCATCCATTATAATCAACATCCAAATCAGACAAAATATCACAACAGTCAACTAGTTATAAAATATCTGATTTTTAACTAGCACTTTGATTTCAATTTCACATTAACTGCTATTAGTTCTTGAGTTGATGGTTTTGATGATGATAACAACCTTAGGACTTGTTATAAAATATAAATACTAATATTCTTGTCTAGATATATATATATGTATATGCAGGATATATATGCAGGTACTGAAGACTGAAGACTGTACAATATAGAGATTCAAGACTGATAAATTCAAGATTGAGGAAACCAAGACTGAAGACTCATGAGTATCAAGAGTTCAAGATATCAAGATTTCAAGAATTCAAGAGTTCAAGATATCAAGATAAGTAATAGTGTCTAGATTTATGTTAAAACTTCATAATAACACTAAAATCTTTATTCTGATTTTAATTGTGGAAAGGAATCCACCTTCTCACTTTAATAGTGGGATGGAACCCACGATCTCTTTAGTGGGATGGAACCCACGACCTTTTCTAGTGGAATGGAATCCACGAAATTTTCAAAATGATTTATTTTAAATATTTTTCCAAAAACTTTTTAAAAGTCATCTCCCTCTCTCTTTGTTTAAATATTTTAGCCTTAACTATTCTAATCATCTTTTATATTTTTGATTTCAAAATCATCTCTTGTTTTTAAACTATCTCCTGGATTTAATATTTTAGCTTTAAATCTCAAAAATATATCTATACTTAGTTTTTAATATTACTTTTATATTATAGATTATATATTTTTAAGATTATTTTTTAAATCTCTTTTATAAGTTTAAACTATATTCAAAATGGTTTACAAAGTTTAGAAATTGTTTTGCCAAGTTTTAGAATAGAAATCATTTTAAAAAAAAAAATCAATTTTCAATACACATAGGCATGTCGACATCCCCCATCCCCCCATATCGACATGGTGACCGTAGAAATTCAAATTTCAAATTTTCAAAAGAAGTGTCTATTCATCATAACCTTTCGCGAATGGAAATGACTGTTATTCTTCTATAAATACCAGTTGTTTTCAACGAATTTTAAGTTAATTTTTCTTTATTTCTTCACTCTTTCTTCTCCACTCAAATATTCTCTTATATTTTAACAAAACTCTACTGAAATCCTAAGTGAATCAAACTCGATCATCTCTAGTTTGATTCTATGTCACTCTCTCTCAAAGATCTCAGTGCTATTAAGAGTTATAGGACCATTTGTAATCAAAGATCGAAAGATCAAAGTGTATCGAGTCTCTCTCTATCAAAGTGTGATTGGAAACAGTGTGATTGTGGCTTGTAAATCAATTGAGTGTGATTGTAGCCCGTAAATCAATTAGGTGATCTTGTAGCCTGGTTAAATCAAGAGAGTTTGCTCTGGACGCGAAGACAGGAGGGTGTATCTCATGGCCTTTAAATCAAGGTTGTAATATCGACATTATATTTGAAAAGAAATCTGCATAAGAAATTGTGTGGGACTGGATGTAGAGTAACTCTGAACCAGTATAAAATTCTAGTGTGTTCTTTCCTTTTATTGCTTTTATTTACTATTTGCATCTGTGTCTTATTCTGTGATTGTCTCTGTGTTTGTGAAATTGCATCTTTATGTGTTTAATTTGAAAAGATTTCAAAAATTCCATAAAATCCATTAAACACTATTCACACCCCCCCCCCCCTCCTCTAGTGTTAATCCAGCCTTAAGATCCGTAATCCGCATTTCTTACATTTGGTATCAGAGCATTGATTTTAAAAGTTTTCATAACCTGATTTTTTTGAAAGTTTTCAAATGGCTGCCAACATTGGTAATGTCAACAGTATCACTAGTTCATTTGTACAAAGTCAGTCTACTGCCAGACCACCACTTTTTAATGGCAGTAACTATGCATATTGGGCATGTAGGATGAATATCTATTTACAATCAATAGGATTAGACACTTGGAATATCACACGAACTGAGTACATTGAACACACAACAAATTATGCATAGTGGACCGCTGAGCAAAAGAATGTTGCACAAAACAATTCCAAAGCCATGAATATTCTATTCTGTTCACTTGATAGGAATGAGTTTAATAGAGTGTCTGTCTGTAAGTCTGCATATGAGATCTGGAAAACTTTGCAAGTTACTCATGAAGGAACAAGCAATGTTAAACAGACCAAAATATCCATCTTGACCAATCAGTTTCAATTATTCAAGATGAATCCAAATTAGTCCATTTCAGACATATACAGTGGGTTTCAAGACATTGTGCATTCACTAATTGCATTAGGAAAGAACTTTTCTGAAGAAGATCAAGTTAGAAAAATTCTGAATTCACTCACTCCGGAATGGGATCAGATGACTCTAGCAATTGAAGAGGCTAATGATATCAGTACACTGAAAATTGAATAATTAATTGGGAATTTGATGTCGTTTGGAGTACAAATGCAAGGGAGAAGAGAAAGCAAGGCCTCAAAAAAGAAGTCAATAACGTTTAATGCAATAACAGATGGTTCTGACTCAAACAATGACGACGATGAAGAAATACCCTTAATGACAAGGAATTTTAGAAAGTTTCTGAAACACAGAAAGATGAACAAACAAGAGAAATGATCACAAGAATTCTGGAAATAATAATGAGACTCTCAACAACGTTAGATGCTACAATTGTGATGAGCCAGGCCCTTGAACAAGAGATTGTCCGCATCCGGATAAGCAGAAATTTCCTCCAAGCAATGATTCATCAAAGAAAAGGAAGAGAGCATATACTGCTACACTAGACGATTCAGACTCATCCTCCAGTGATGAAGATCATGAGACGGAAAATTCAAATATGTGCTTTATAGCTATTCATGAATCTGATGATCTCGGAAATATGGATCTAAAAATAGGTACGCATTTAAATTATATTGGTTTAAATTGTTAGTTTGAATGTTTGAATGTTTGATTATTTGCATGTTTTGAAATTGCTTGCTGTTTGAATTTAAAATTTTGATTTTCAGAATAATATTATTTTAATAATATTTTAAATATTAATATTAAAGTGTTATTATATTTATATTATTTCAGATAAAATATAAATTAGATTATATGATATATATATATATATATATTAAACAAAATAAAAAAATTATTCACATGTATTATAGGACCCATGTCGACATGGCCCTACCCCCTATGTCGACATCCCCCTAGAAATTTGAAATTCAAATTTGAATTCAAAACTTTGAATTTTCCTCCACCTTTTCACCAACTCCAAAGCTCTGAAAAGGTGTCTCTTGACCAAAGAACATGACTATTGGATATCTATTTATCTCCTTAACTTTATCCTATCTTTTCACTTTCATTTCAAAATTCAAACTCCCAAGTTCTCTAGTCTCTTCAAAATGGCTTCTTCAAGCACCACATCCACCATTAGGCTGTCCAAGGCCATCAAAGAATTCCTCTACAATGACCCGGAAGCTATCAAAGCTTATATAAGCTATGTAAACTTTGGAAAAGTCCATATGGGAATATTTGCTATCTTTAGTGATTTTCCTTCATATGAACTCAATGTTCTTTTCGAAGGGAATCAAATTCTCAGTTTAATTGATGATTCTCAAAATGATTTTGTTTGTTATCCAAGTCTTGTTAAAATGTTTTATGCAAATTTGAATCGTGGTTTTTATGATGGTAATGAAGGGGAAATTTGGAGTAGTGTTAAAAGAACATGAATTGTTTTAAATAGTGAGATTTTGGGAAATATTCTTTGTCGTAAGTATACGAGAATGAATCTTTTGGATTTTCAAATTTAGGAACATGATCGTGAGACATTTCATCACATTTTTGAAGGAGATGATAACTTTGAATTTATAAATTGCAATTTCCGTCCAAAAGAAAGAATTGTAAACCTTCTTTTGCAACATACCATAACTCCAAGATCGGGAAATTTCAATCACCGACCTTAAGAGTTTGTAAGGCTCTTTTTGCTATTTTTGGGTATTATGACATTAATTGGGCGCAAGTAATTTTGGATGGACTTCGTCCCAAAAATTTTATCTTAGGAGAAAACACTTTGTATCATGGAATTTATCTTACTCGGATATTTAACTATTTTGGAGTTGATTATAAAAGAGAGGAGTTTGTTTCTCGAAAAGTGTTTAACCATGCAAATATCTCTCTTATGAAAATCCCACTTGTGTTTCAACCATATGAAACACTTGCGGAAAAAGATGAAAGGTTGGCTTATGAATAAATGGAAGAAGAAGAGGAGGAGGAGGAGGAGGAAGAAGGGGAGGAAATGGAGATTGAAGAAGAAGGAGAGGAGGAGGAAGAGACATCATTGGAAAGTCTTGAATACCCTATCACTCCCAACATTCCATCCAACAAAACACTTCTCAAAAACCAAAAGATTATCATGGAAAACCAACGAATTCTCAAAAGATCCGTTAGTAAAAAGTTGGACAAAATTTCCACCAAAATGAACAAGTTCTTTGGGAAAGTGAGTTGCGAGCTTGGATTATCATCATCTTCATCATTCTCTAACTAATACTAGTTTCATTTCATGTTGTATTAGTTTGTATCTTTCTTTAGTTAATGTTATGTATCCTTTATGTAATGTTAATTAAATTTATCAATGAAAATCCTTTATTTTATGTTTATTAGCTCTAAAATATCTCTGGAATGCTTACTTTTATATTATATATGTTTATATATATAAACTTGTACATAATATAAAGAAACAAAGCAAATTACCAAAATCAACAGGGGCAAGTCGACATCCCCCTACCAACCATGTCGACATGTAATGGCCAGAAAGTGGTTTTTGTTTTGAAATTGAAATTGACATAACTACCTTGTGTTTTTTCATTTCAAACGACTTTCTATCTATTTAAATACCTGTTTCTTCTAGAAAAATGTACATTTTGAATTCTCCTTATTTTCTATTGAATTTCTTCATATTTTATCAAATAATGGTCTCTCCTATTCATAATCTAAGTGAGAATCTTGAAGAAACTCTCAAATATTTAAAAAAAATACTTACTTTTATCCTTCGCAATCAAGACACTTAGAATTAAGCCAAATGCAGATGATAAAAGAACAAGAAAGGCACTTCGACGCCATTCGATGGATGATTTCGGCCTTCAACAAAGAAGAACTCGAAGCGAATCCAGAAGGAACTCTGAACAAGAATAATGAAGAATGGGATACTATAAAGGCAGACTCTATCTTCGGTGAAGAAGGATGGGTTGAAGTTCCAAGAAATGTTTGATTTGACTTGTATGGTTTGATTTACTTTGATTTGGTTTGATGTGGTTTGAATTGTTTGGTTTGATTTAACTTGATTTGAATTGTTTGAATTGATTTGAACATTATATATAGTATATGATTGAAATGGTGTGGTTTGATAAATATATTGATTGATTATGTTTGAAATTTTCATATCTCTCACATTTACCTTACTATATTTTACTCATATTATTATATGTCTCATTTATATTCTACAATACTATATTATTTTCCTATATAGTGCTATAGTATAAGATTTAGGGAGAGTTATGTAGATTAGGATTAGTTTTTGTTGATGACAAAAGGGGAGAATTATAAAATAGGTTATATAGGCTAAGACTAAGGGGGAGTTAGTAGATTAAGGAGGAGTCGTTGGAGTAAGGGGGAGTTAGAGTAGAATCAGAGTTTTATGGAGTAGATTTTATAAGCAAAGGTTGTCATTATCAAAAAGGAGGAGATTGTTAGTTCTTGAGATGATGGTTTTGATGACAACAACCTTAGGACTTGTTATAAAATATAAATACTAATATTCTTGTCTAGATATATATGTATATGCAGTTACTGAAGAATGAAGACTGTACAATATAGAGATTCAAGACTGACAAATTCAAGATTGAAGAAACCAAGACTGAAGACTCACGAATATCAAGAGTTCAAAATATCAAGATTTCAAGAGTTCAAGATATCAAGATAAGTAATAGTTTCTAGATTTATGTTAAAACTTCATAGTAGCACTAAAATGTTTATTTTGATTTTAATTGTGGAATGAAATCCACCTTCACGCCTTAACAGTGGGATGGAACCCACGATCTCTTTAGTGGGCTGGAACTCACGACCTTTTCTAGTGGAATGGAATCCACGAAATTCTCAAAATGATTTATTTTAAATATTTTTCCAAAAACTTTTTAAAGTCATCTCTCTCTCTGTTTAAATATTTTAGCCTTGAACTATTTTTATCATCTTTTATATTTTTGATTTCAAAATCATCTCTTGTTTTTAAACTATCTCCTGGATTTAATATTTTAGCTTTAAATCTCAAAAATATATCTATACTTAGTTTTTAATATTACTTTTATATTATAGATTATATATTTTTAAGATTATTTTTCAAATTCCTTTTATAAGTTTAAACTATATTCAAAATGGTTTATAAAGTTTAGAAATTGTTTTGACAAGTTTTAGAATAGAAATCGTTTTAAAAACAAAATTAATTTTCAAAATAAACATAGGCATGTTGACATCCCCCATCCCCCATGTCGACATGGTGACCGTAGAAATTCAAATTTCAAATTTTCAAGAAGTGTCTATTCGCCATAAGCTTTCGCGAATGGACGTGACTGTTATTCTTCTATAAATACCAGTTGTTTTCAATGAATTTTAATTTAGTTTTTCTTCATTTCTTCACTCCTTATCTACTCAAATATTCACTTATATTTTAACAAAACTCTGCCAAAATCCTAAGTGAATCAAACTCGATCATCTCTAGTTTGATTCTCTGTCACTCTCTCTCAAAGATCTCAGTGCTATTCAGAGTTATAGGATCATTTGTAATCAAAGATCGAAAGATCAAAGTGTATCGAGTCTCTCTCTATCAAAGTGTGATTGGAAACGGTGTGATTGTGCCCGTAAATTAATTGGGTGTGATTGTAGCCCGTAAATCAATTAGGTGATATTGTAGCCTGGTTAAATCAAGATAGTTTGCCCTAAAATCGAAGATAGGAGGGTGTATCTCGTGGCCTTGAAATCGAGGTTGTAATATAGACATTATATTTGAAAAGAAATTTGTACAAGAAATTGTGTTAGATTGGATGTAGGGTAACTCCGAACTAATATAAAATTCTAGTGTGTTCTTTCCTTTTACTGCTTTTATTTACTATTTGCATCTGTGTCTGATTCTGTGATTGTCTCTATGTTTGTGAAATTGCATCTATATGTGTTTAATTTGAAAAGATTTCAAAAATTCCATAAAATCCATTAAACACTATTCACCCCCTCCCCCCTCTAGTGTTAATCCAGCCTTAAGATCTGTAATCTACATTTCTTACAATTGCAAATTTTAATTCCTAACGGTAAATTCATATGCCAATTTAAATGTCAGTTAACTTATCAAACAACAATCAATAAAATTAAATCACTTCATGATTTCAATTTAACTAACATCGAAATATTTTAGTATTTCGTGAGCGATATAACACTCATCTTTATTTGAAACTGAAATTTTTTTAGCTTCAAATAAATTCCAATCCAATTCCATGTCGTAGATGACATTGATACGACTCCAACGCGACCCGTTTCACTCGAAATGGATGAAAAAGTTACAATTTAATTAGTATAATAATATAATTAAAATTTAATTAACATAAATTAAAATAATTACTTAAACTATAAACTATACCCTTTCCATCTCGTTTGTTCAGGCAAACCAGAAAACACGACCCTCTCCGACGACCAACGTCAAAAATGAAGATAGGTTTACGGCTATTTATAGAATATTTCCCAAAGCACTATTCATCCGTGAAATTTTTGAACCCCAAACAAAGCGTGCCGCCTGGCGTTTTATATGTTATACCCCTATTCCGAACACAATGGAACTAGTCTTGGGAGCCAATACCATCATATTCAGAAGATAGCTTTTCAAAATCAATTTATTTTAATTAAAGTTCTGAAAATAAATTCTACACGTTTCAAGCTCGCACAGCCAAATGATAAGTCTGATCGCTACGAAACTTGAAATCCTATAATAATTCACTATTATGGATCTGATGAAACTGATTTCGTCAAAATCCGAGACATCGCCCAAAAAGACTATTTTTACATGTTAATTAAAACGAGAAATTTCCAAAATCAATTTATTCACTTTTAAATTAAATTTTAAAAGTTAAAAATATTCATTCTTATTTAAATAAAAGTTAACTTAACTTTCGAAATCATTTTCAATCATATTAAATTCAAGATTCAATTATTTAAATAATTTCCAACATTAAATTTAAACAATTTAATTATCCAATAAATCGCTATAATTAAAATACAAATTATTTAACTTATAAAGTTTAACTTATAAAACGAATTCAAATAACCAAAAAACCACTTCAATTTTACAGTAATTCAACATTTATTATTCAATTCCGGCTATTGATTATATACACATTCAATACATAAAATTTCATTTCAATACTTGTTATTGCCTAAATATTCGAAATTGGTTATTTCAAAATTTTATTCAAGTCCATATTAAATAAATTACATAAATAAAACATAAATTTTTATTTCTAACCATTTTTATTCAATAATCATATTAAATTTAATAATTTAAAATAGTTAAAAATACGAGACGTTACATATGTTTACCTTATAGTATATTCTACCTAGAGATATACGATGCTCAGAGATCCGCTTCAGCTTACTGTAAGCGACTACGTGGAAAATCCAACATGCAAACGTACCTTAGTGGTTTTGATTGTACCCTCAATATTGTAGTGGTGTGATCAATGTAAGCATCATAGCTATTTTTTGATTTATATTCTACACTCAAGACATTATCTATGATATCACCTTATGTACTTATTAAATGGTTGTTCTTTTGAAGGGATAACGTTACAGCATTCCATGTGGTAAAAGTACTGTTATACATGACCACATATTTATTGAATTTCTCATACCAGACATATGTCTGGTTCGTGGTTTTATATTTCCTTTATTTTCAAGAGTGCTCTTTCGAATAGTCTAAAAAAGGAAGATTATGTTCATTGGAGCTCGAGAAGACAAGATGGATGTTTCACCTACCTTAGTATTCTTATTTCCACTGCATTACTATTACGTATATATAAGCATTTGTGAGAATAGATTGTTATACATGTCCAGACTGATGATGGCGCTTAGAATTGTAACTCTGAAATGCTATGTATCTTAGAGTAACAGTTTGTACTATCTTTTGGCATTATATGATATCATTCCGTTATGAGATTCTGATATTGTTTCTCTTCTTTCTTGTTCTTTTTTTGTTTTCTTTTCTTTTACCCTAATAATCTGTCTTTTCGATGCTTCAGTGCTCAACGTCTGAATATTGTAGATGTATTAGTGTCGATATTTGGGGGTCGAAAAAGCAAGTCGTTACATGTGGTATCAAAGCTAAAGGTTAAGTGTGAAACTTGGCTTTGGTTGGGTATGGCTTATTAAATACAGGGTAATAGAATGTCCTAGCATGAGTTAAGTGTATTATACATATGAGAGCGTATTTGTATTTGTTCTAAACATATGCCTTAAAGTTAATTCCAACAACGAAAATTAAAGACCTTGCATAAGGTAACTTATATAAGTATGAATTTTAAAAGTTTAGTTTAATTAATGTAGGGATTAATGATGTTCGTTTGTTACCTCTCATTAATTAGTTTAGTCATGCTCGACAAGTTTATGAGCATTCCTATCTTTGTAGAATTACTTGATATTGCTCGACCAGATTATGAGTATTGTTATCATTTGTAGATTTATTAGATTAGTCATGCTCGACCAGTTTGTAAGCATTGACTATTGTTTGTTGATTGTTAATTTATGCTCAACCAGTTTGTGACTAGTTTCTCCTTTTCATTGCTTAGGCTAGGTAGATAATATTATGGGTGCATTAAAACCAACACCTTGTGAATTAAGTTTGATTATAAAGCGTTCGGTGACAATGTTGGGTTAAAAGTTAAATTTAGTGAGGGATATTTACTATAATCTAAAGGAAAGATAAGGAATTTTGTAGATAAACACTTGTGAAAAGATTTTATATAAGAAAGTGATTTTATATAAGTATTGTTTATAAAATATGATTTATAAACGAAGAGAATTTAAACTGATATTTCGAGAACTTAAATCCTGGTGTCTTTGAAAATGGTTTTCAAGATTTTTATAATCATATTATTATTTGAAAGTAAATATTTGGAAAGTTGGTTTATGAAATTGAGATTATGGTACTTAATAATATTTACGAAGTATTTGATACCGCTTTGAAATGATTTTTGGTTAAGTCCGAAATGTAAGATTTGGATGTATTGAACTTACTTCTGTCGTTTGAAAATAATTCTAATAAAGACTGCAGCATCATCGACGTTCATTTTTAGGTTTCAAACTGGAGGATCCTACAGAGTTGTTTTAGTAAAACAGATTTTGATTAAAATCCTGAAAGTATGATTTATTGTAACACCCCATATTTTCATGACATTATTTAGGATATTTAATTAGTTAAATTAAATTAAATAATGTGGAGATTAATGGATTAAGATTTGTTATAGCTAAGGGTAGCCGTGTCATGTTACAGTGTTAATTAAAATAAGATAACCTAAACAAAAGTGTTAGGAAATGAAAAGGGCAATATGGGAAATAGGTAAGGCTTATACCCTAAACCCTTAGGAGATAGAACGCTCACGTTCATTCTCATTTTTTATCAAACTAAAAAATACTAAGGTCGGTCACCATTTTCACTCTCAAGAAGAAGGTTAAAGCTAGGATTCAAGAGAAGGGAAACAATCAACTAATCAACATCAAATCTCACATCTGTAATTTCAAAGCTAAAGTGAATAATTACTACATCCCATATTCTTTTGGTTTTCGGTTTTAAGACTAAGATCCAAAATGTTTTTGCAAGTATATGCCATGTTTTGATGATTAAAGTTACATATATTTATTTGTTGGTGAAATATGCATGTTCACACTTGTTTTATGACATGTTTGATATGAAAACCCTATTAAATGACATCCAATTTGCCTTGAAAATTAAAATATAGGTCAGAAATGATATTTCAGAGATGGATTTCAATTTTCATAATTTTCCGAATTATGGTGGATTTTATATTAATTTTCTAGTGAAGGAAATTGTTTATTGGGTTATAAATTATTTACGATTAAAATAGTTATTATTTTGGGTTGAAATTTTTATATGTTAGGCTACATATTAAAATAGATTTTCTAGGATTTTTCTCAGATTTTTCCTAAGTGTTTTGATGAATATACAAAATTATTTAAGGTATGGAATTTAAATGTTTTATATATTTAATTAAGGAGAAGGGGTATTTTGTAAAATAAAATGATTATTAAGTTTGAAAATAGTGGCGGCACATTTTTGAAAAGAATTTGTTAACCAATGAGAATTTGACAAACAAAGGCAGGTTAGTTGAAAAGTTAACCTTTTTAAGTTAAAAACAAAGAAATCATACTTTTAGCATGTTCCAGCCTATTACAGCCGTAAACCTTCCGACCTAGACCTTCCGACAAGGTCGAAAGGTTCTAAGCTTTCGACAAGGTCAAACCAATGCATATGGTATCAAGCTACTTGGTACGTAATGAATTGGACGGAGTCGAAGGGTTCTTAGTCAAAAAGTTGATGGCCAAAGAGGTTGGGGTATGTTTGTTTTATAAACCAAAAGCTTTCACCTACTTTGCTTTCGAATTAGAGCTTTCGACTTGGTTGCTTTTGACCAGGTCAAAATGTTTAAAAGAAAGGTTTTAAACCTTTCGACACAGTCGAAAGGTTACTGATGCTACTTAGTTTTGAAACCTTCCGACATAGTTAAAAGTTTACTGCCGCTTTATATAAATGTTTTGTTCTGAACCTTCCGACAAAGTCGAATAGTTTACTTTGATTGATTTCGAAAGGTTTACTTGTTTTAAAAACTAGCCGCTTCTCCATGCTTTCGAAAGGAAGCTTTCAACTTAGGTGATTTACCCTTATTTTATAAATTGAACTATAACCCAAAGCTTTTAAAAGAGTTGTTTTAAAAGATGCTTTAAAGCTTTCGAAGCAGAGCTTTCGACTTAGCCGAAAGGTTGCTTCCAATGAGTCGAAAGATTTTAAAAGAAGGTTTTCCACTTGTTTTAAATTGAACCTAGAAAAGTTTTCGTAAGGTTGTATTTAAGAAGAGTTAATGCTTTCGAAAGGACTTGTTTACTGAATTGTTTTAAAAGGGGTCGAAAGAAAACCTTTCGAAGGGGTCGACAACCAAGCTTTCGATGGAGTCGAAAGGTGGCTTCCGACAAGGTCGAAAGGTTTCTGTTTCTGAATGATTTCGGAAGGTTTTAAATAGAAGGGTTTCCAAAGGTTTTCCAAGGCAATGTTTCATGTGTTTTTAAAGTAGGATGTCTAAGATTTTATTGCTTTTGAAAGAGATGATTTCGATGGTTTCGAAAGGTTTGAGTTTCGATGGTTTCGAAAGGTTTAAAGTTCAATGGTTTCGAAAGGTTTGAGTTTTAATAGTTTCGAAAGATTTGAAGTTCAATGATTTCGAAAGGTTTGATTTTCAAGGGGTTTGAGGGTACTAATGAAAACTATAAATGAATATAACCTACGTAAGGGACACTAATGGAAATAGGTTAATCATGGGGCTAACTATAGGATCGCTTTCACCCTAGAGGGGGGGTGAATAGGGTGATACTACTAATAATAAAAATTAATGTGGAAATATATAAAATAATTGCAGCACAGATAATAGAAGAATAATAAAAGCAGAAATAGAATAACACAGATTTACCCAGCTCCAAAAAAACCCTGCCTACGTGCTGCCCCCAAGGTTTCTACTAGAAATTAAGTAGTCGGACACTTACACACGTAAACTTGCAACGCCCGCTATTGACTAACCTAACTCTATGCTCAAAACTCTGCCACAACTCAGCCATTGAGTTGCGAATTCTTGAACTACACCACCGTAGTTCGTTACCTAGTCACACAACTAGAAAAACACAGTTTAAAAAAGAAATTTACAACTGAAAATAAAAAACTAAACAAAACCCTATTTTATATATTTAAGCCCAAAAATAAAGTCGGCCCATAAATAATAGAAAGACGTCTCCTTCTTTTTCCTTTTACATTACTTCGACCGACTATCTCGTTTCCTTTGTAATGTCTGTTGCGTTCCTCTTTGAGAAAATTAGGGCTTTGTTGTAATTGAAGCTGCCGCTTGATTGTTGATCGATTATAGTGGCTATTGCATTGATTGGCTTTGTCAATCGATCTCTGCTTTATTTGTCTTCGGCTGCTCCAATTATCGAGATCGAATGATTATAAAACTAATATGCGGTTTGCCTTTTTCGAATTTTGATTATTCTCGACTTGATTCGAGTTTTATGATTTATTGCTTTCGGTAATTGTTTGAACTCGAATGCCTCTGCCTATGATGATAATTGGGTTTAAATATGGCAGAAAGCCCTATAACTACGTTCGTATATTTCGTTTGAATTCTTCACGTTGTTTACACTTTGCCATTGATTTGTAATCGAACGCTTGTATGATTCTTGACTTGTTCATTTTACATTCGGTTGGATTTGTTTCCGTTCTTTTCTAGCATTTGAATTCTTGATATAATTGACTTGGTTCCGTAGTTTTCTGCTATGACTTGATCATCTGATTGATTTCTATCTCGGCCATGACTTTATAAAAACTGTTAAATGCTCTGTTGCTTGATTACTAGTACATGTTCACTTGTTCAAACTGCTACTTTTCCTTGACTGGTTCATGATCCATGAATATGTTGTGATTAGCTTCGAGTTAATTGTCTGTTCACTGTGTACATATTTGTGCACTTCATGTTGACTGAAACTGAAGTTGTATATATGCATGTAGTCCCAATGCCCTTTGAAATCTTGCTGTATTTGATCTGTTGTATGTATTTAGTTAAGCTGCTATCATGTTTTCTTGTATTCTCTGGAGTCTTGTGAAATTTGAAGTGGTCTTCATGTATATTGATGTCACCTCTGGTGCCTTTGAGCCTGTTTGAAACTGCTGTCACCCATTTATATTTTGTATATGTGTCTGGACTCAATTCTGGTTGCTTGTTAAGTTGTTATTCAAGTGGGTCTTACTGTGTAGCTGTTTTGGTTGAGGCTTCATGTATTGTATGTGGTCATTGAAGGTTGTTGTCATATGTGTTTCATGTACTGTCTTGTATTTGCTTCTTTAAGTGTACTGTTAAGTGCTTCGAGTAGCTACATTACATTGTGTTTAAGCAGTCTACACTTTCCTTTGAGTTTCTGATTATTAGTCTTCATGTCAATGTTGTAGTTTGGTGTATACATGTTTATGTGACTTGGAATTGTCTGGTTACATTGTCCATGGTTTGCTTTGAGTTCCACTTCAGTCTGATTTCAAGTGTGCATGTTGTACTGGGTTGTAGCCTCTGTTTCATTTTGTTTTGTTGCTATTGCCTTGAGTTTGAATGGCCGAGGCTTGAACTGTATGTATGTTGAATGCATATGTAGTTTGTCTGAGTCCTGACTCTGGTACTTCCATGTGTTGTTGCAGTTTGGTTTGACTTTGAATCATGTAGAGTCTGGATACTCTTACTTGTTCTTGCATTTGTGTTCAAGTGTATGTTTACTTGAGTCTCCATTGTGTGGTTGCATCATGGAGTCTGTTGTGTGTTACTGATCTATTGCTCGAGTGCTTACTGCTTCGAGTTGAACTGCCTGTGCTTCGAGTCTGTACATATTGTCTTGACCCATTGGCTTGTTATTCAAGTGGTTTCATGTTGTTGTTATGGACTTGAACTGTAGCTCATTGATTTTGAAAAACATGCACATATTCGTATATATACATGCATACATATGCATGTATATATATGTGTAGTGAATGTTATTGCATATTTATACATGAATACACATGTATGCTGGTTTGGATCATGTTGAACTTGTCTGGTTTTTGGGTTATGATGATTTGGTCGAGACTCATATGCACTTAAGTTGAATCCAGCTTTTGCTTGGTTTTGACCTTGTGCTCACCTGTCCCTACAGTTTTATCAAGTGTATATCGGTGTGCATGGCCTTGTGGCATGTACAGTGATACATTGTGCATGCCACAAGTTGTTCGTGTATGATGAATTCAAAAGAAATGATGACAAAAACCCAAATAACTGAGGCAAATAACATTTTCAAAACACACACTTCATTTTGAACTACAAAATATTTCTTTTTCAATTTTACCGCGTTAGTGTTTATTTTGCAGATAGCTCAGATGCTGGATTCAAGCTGGAACAGAGTTGAAGATAAAAACACGAGTGTTGAGTGAATATGTAGTGAGGAGTAATATGTAAATTGAAAAATTGTGATGTAATTGAAAATGTATATATGTAGTGAGAGCTCAAACTTGTATTATTTCGAATTAGTAATAAAATATTTGTTTGAATAAAATATTTGTTCGAATTTGAATTTTGTGTTATTTATTTTATCCAACGAATATTTATTTAATTATGTGAAAAATAAAATAGTACAATAACAAATACATTTAAATGAATATATATATATATATGTTTATTATAATCAAACAAAAATCATATACTAGCATATTCTATACTAACATGAGACAATTAAAATCATAGGGCAAACATGAGACAATTAAAATCATAGGGCTAACGTGAGATAATTAGATTCATGGGGCTAGCATGAATCAAGTGGCAAAATGATGGGTTCAGTCATTCTAGGAAAACTATGGGATGTTTGATGGATAGTCAACATCATGTCGGATATGGATAGTCTCCATATGATTGAAGAAGGGTTCATAGTCATCCTAGGAAAACTATGGGATGTGTGATGGATAGTCAACATCATGTCGGGGATAGATGGTCTCCATAGGGTTAAAGCAAGGTTTATAGTTATTCTAGGAAAACTATGGGATGTGAGATGGATAGTCCGCATCAGTTTAAGTAAAATAAATGTGGGATGGATAGTCCCTCTTTGATGCAAATAAAGTCTAAAATGGGATGGGTAGTCCTTCAAAATATAAGACGAATAGTCAGTTGAAACTTAGATGGTTAGACTAACTAATGTGGGATGGGAAATCCTAGTTGTTTTCAAGTATGCATATCACCATAATGTTTTATAAATATATGTTTTAACCATTGTGTATGCAGGAGTACAGCATATGGTTTTATGAAAGGTTTAGAAAAAGATATGTTTTAAAAGGATGTTAGTGAGGGGAAACCCGTTCCACTAAGCGGCGTGGTCTCACTTAACATGATTAACCGGGATGTATAGTATTATTCATACCAGGCTTTATGTCTGACTCGAAGTTTATGTTTTCCCCTTAAACTCTCGGGTGCTCAAAATTGATTTGAGTAGGCTGAATGACTCGAAGTATTATTCATACCAGAGCTTGGCAGAATGACTGGCCCATATCCAAGATCCTTCTCATGTGGTAGTAGAAATGGCCATTCGCCATAAGGAAATGCTTGTTGTTTCGGCTAGGGAGAAGCTAGTTGAATTCCATGGTCCTCAGAGGAAGAAGAGGAAGTTCTTCAAGAAGAAGGGCGCTTAGAGAGAAGGAGCAGCCAAGAAAAGGAAAATAGATATAGTTTGCTACAAGTGTGATAAGAAGGGTCACTACGCTAATGAGTGCCGTTCGGGAGATGGAAAGTCGGTTGTGGGGAAACAGAATGTGCAACGCTATAATTGCAATCAGATGGGGCATTACAAGAACAAATGTCCTGAAGCCGCCAAGGTAGGAAAAGGAAAGGTCTTTGCTTTGTAGCCATTATCCTCTAAACCAACTGCTGCTGAGAAAGGAAAGTCTATGATGGAAGGTACGCTTTTGATCCATGGCATACCAGTTAGGGTATTATTTAATACCGAAGCATCTCATTCTTCTATTTCTCGATGTTTGGTAGATAAGCTTAACCTAGAACCCTCATATCTAGTTACTTCCTTAAGGGTTGCAAATCCGATAGGAAGGTATGCAATGCTTGGGATGAGGTGTGACCATTTAGAATTTGATTTACTAGGCTATACTTTTGAGTGATGTTTGCATGTGTTTGACTTTGGAGGATTTGGGATTATCCTTGGGATGGATTGGTTAAGTAAATATGATGTTAGGATATTTTGCCATGATAAGAAAATATCACTTAGTCACCCGGATTGTAGTGATCCGATAGATTATACCATAGAGAACCCTAGTTGTGAAGTGAATGCCTTATTGGGTAACATGGAGTTGGAAGATGAGTTGCACTGAGTCTTTATAGTTAGAGAATTTGCTGATGTGTTTGAGCCAGTAGTTGGACTACCACTGAATGAGCCATAGAGTTTTGATTTGATTTAGTGCCTGGAGCAGAACCGGTGAGTAAACGGCCAAGTAGAATGACTCCCACCGAGATGAGAGAGTTGAAGGTGCAGTTGGTGGATTTGGAAGGTAAGAGTTTTATCCGACCAAGTAGTTCACCGTAGGGAGCTTATGTTGTATTTGCTAAGAAGGTGGGCGGATCGTTAAGGCTATGCATCGACTATCGTAAGTTGAACGAAAGGATGATCAAGAATAAGTACCCTCTACCAAGGATTGACTATCTATTTGATCAAATGAGTGGATTCAGAGTATTTTCCCAATTGGATTTGGCGACGGGGTTCCATCAGTTGAGAATGGTGGAGGATAGTATTCCTTTAACTGCATTCTGAAGTAGGTATGGTTCATATGAGTGGTTAGTAATGCCATTCGAATTGGCAAATGCGCCTGCTTTCTTCGTTAATTTAATGAACCGGGTTTTCAGAGAGCACTTGGATAGGTTTGTGTTAGTGTTCATACATTTTGGTGTACTCTAAAGATGAAAGAGAGCATAAGATTCATCTCAGAGTAGTGTTGGAGACGCTGGCAGAATCAGCTAAAGGCGAAGTTTTCCAAGTGTAATTTCTGGAAGAGAGAAGTTAAGTTTCTTGGTCATGTGGTTTCAGAGGAAGGATTGTCAGCTATTCCAGTTAAGATCGAGGCGGTCAATAATTGGAAGAGACCAGAGACAGTAACAGGGATCAGGAGTTTTCTTGGACTGGTTGGCTATTACTGGAGATTCATCAAGGATTTCTCACGGATAGCAGCGTGTTTGACTAAGTTGAGCAAGAAGGACGTGAGGTTTGTTTGGTTCGAAAAATGTGAGGAAGCATTCCTTAAGTTAAAGCATTTGCAGACCAATGTTCCAGTATTAGTAGTTCCCGACGGCAACCAAGGGTTAGTAGTATACACTGATGCATGTAGGACTGGATTGGGAGCAGTATTGATGTAGAAGGGAAAAGTTATCGCCTACGCATCTTGGCAGCTTAGACCGTATGAGGTAAGGTATCCTACTCATGACTTGGAGTTAGTTGCGGTGATATTTGCATTGAAGATTTGGAGGCATTATATTTTGGGAGAGAGATTTGAGTTGTATACCGATCATAAGTCATTAAAATATTCATTCTCTCAGAAGGAGTTGAATATGAGGTAGCAGAGGTGGCTGGAGTTTTTGGCTGTTTATGATTTCGATATAGAGTATACTCCGGGAAAAGAAAATAAGGTAGCAGACGCTCTCAGTAGAAAACATCAGAATGTGGTGTTAGCAATGCTGGCAGAATGGAAGGATCAAGAAACTTTAGCCACTTGTGGGGTGTAGTTGAGATCTACTGCTAGTTCTAGTCAGGGTACTGCCATGTTATCATTTTTAGAAGTTCGACTAGTGCTGATCAAAAGGATAGCTTCTAAGCAGAGAGAAGATCCAGTTTTAGCCGAGAGTATTAGAAGGCTTGAGGAAGGATTACAGACCGATGACCTAAAAGATTTTAGTCTTGACCAAAGAGGATGGTTGAGGAAGAAGGAACGGTTATGTGTTCTAGATGTAGAGAACTTAAGTAAAGAAGTTCTAGAAGAATGTCATCGATCGAAGTTTACGATTCATCCTAGAGGGACCAAGATGTATTAAGACATGAAGATGAGCTTTTATTGGGAAGACATGAAGAGAGATGTTGGCTTGTGGGTTAGGCAGTGTGTTAACTGTCAACAAGTGAAAGCCGAACATCATAAGCCAAGTGGGTTACTTCTGCCTTTAGATATTCCAGTTTGGAAATGGGATTCGAAATCGATGGATTTTATTGATGGGTTGTCAAGGTCGAATAGAGAAAATGAAAGTATATGGGTTATATTGGACAGGTTGACCAAGAGTGCTCATTTTATTCGGGTAAAGTCAACCAGGACGGCACCTGTTCTAGCAAAGTTGTTCATGAAGAACATAGTTAGACTTCATTGGATTCCTAGTAGCATAGTCAGCGACAGAGATGCATTATTCACTAGCGAATTTTAGAGGAGTCTACCAGAAGTATTAGGTACCAAGCTCAAGACGAGCACAACATATCACCCACAGACGAATGGACAAACAGAGAGAGTTATAAAGTACTCGAGGATTTATTGAGAGCTTGTGTGTTAGACTTTGGTGGATCTTGGGAAGATCACCTACATCTGATTAAGTTTTCCTATAATAATAGTTATCAGACTAGTATAGGAATGGTACCTTTTGAAGCTTTGTATGGAAGACCATGCAAATCAGCAGTATGTTGGTTAAAGACTAGAGACAGATTGGTCTTAGGTCCAAATTTAGTTAGAGAGGTGTCAGCGAAGATTGAGTTAATCCGAGGATGGATGAAGAAAGCTCAATCCAGGAGAAGAGTTACGCAGATAAGAGGCGCAAAGACCTAGGGTTCTCAGTGGAAGACAAGGTTTTCATTAAATATCACTGATGAAGGTTGTGATACGATTTGGAAAATCTAGAAAGTTGGCCCCGAGGTATGTTGGTCCATTTCAGATTATAGAAAGGATTGGAAAGCTCGCATACAGAGTAGAGTAGCCAAGCAGTTTGGCAGGTGTCCGTAATGTATTCCATGTGTCTCATCTTCGTAAGTATGTGCATGATCCAATGGCTACTATTCCTCAGACAGAGTTGGAGGACTTGGTAGTAGAGCATGATTTGACTTTTATTAGACAACCAGTTCAAGTTGTAGCGAGAGATGAGAAAAGGTTGAGGACCAAGACAGTCAAGTTGGTAAAGGTTCAATGGAGCGACAACGAGAAAGACTGTACTTGGAAAGCGGAGAGAAGGATTAGAGATACTTATCCTGACTTGTTTGATGGTATGTTTTACCTTTGACTGTTTTGTTGTGTACCTATTGTAATTTCGAGAAAAAAATTCTTTAAGGTGGGGAGCCTGTAACACCCTAAATTTTCATGACATTATTTAGGATATTTAATTAGTTAAATTAAATTAAATAATGTGGAGATTAATGGATTGAGATTTGTTGTAGCTAAGGGTAGTCGTGCCATGTTAGTGTGTTAATTAAAATAAGATAACCTAAACAAAGTTGCCAGGAAATGACAAGGGCAATATAGAAAATATGAAAGGCTTATACCCTAAACCCTTAGGGATAGAATGCTCACGTTCATTCTTATTTTTTATCAAACTAAAAAGTAGTAAGGTCGGCCACCATTTTCACTCTCAAGAAGAAGATTAAAGATAGGATTCAAGAGAAGGGAAACAATCAACATCAAATCTCACATCTATAATCTCAAAGCTAAGGTGAATAATTACTACATTTCATATTCTTTTGGTTTTCGGTTTTAAGACTAAAATCTGAAATGTTTTTACAAGTATATGCCATGTTTTGATGATTAAAGTTACATATATTTGTTGGTGAAATATGCATGTTCATACTTGTTTTATGATATGTTTGATATGAAAATTCTATTAAATGACATTCAATTTGCCTTGAAAATTAAAATATAGGTCATAAATGATATTTCAGAGATGAGTTTCAATTTTCATGATTTTCCGAATTATAGTGGATTTTATATTAATTTTCTAGTGAAGGAAATTGTTTGTTGGGTTATAAATTTTTTACGGCTAAAATAATTATTATTTGGGGTTGAAATTTTTATACGTTAGGCAACATATTAAAATAAATTTTCTGGGATTTTTCCTAAGTGTTTTGATAAATATATAAAATTATTTAAGGTATGCGACTTAAATGTTTATATATTTAATTAAGGAGAAAGGGCATTTTGTAAATTAAAATGATTATTAATTTTGAAAATAGTGGCAGCACATTTCTAAAAAGAATTTATTAACCAATGAGAATTTGACAAACAAAGGCAGATCAGTTGAAAAATTATCCTTTTTAAGTTAGAAACAAAGAAATCATACTTTTAGCATGTTTCAGCCTATTACCGCAGTAAACCTTCCAACCCAGACCTTCCGAAAAGATCGAAAGGTTCTAAGCTTTCGACAAGGGCAAACCAATGCATATGGTATCAAGCTACTTGGTACGTAATTAATTGGACAGAGTCGAAAGGTTCTCAGTCGAAAGGTTGATGGCCAAAGAGGTTGGGGTATGTTTGTTTTATAAACCGAAAGCTTTCACCTGCTTTGCTTTCGAATTAGAGCTTTCGACTTGGTTGCTTTTGACCAGGTCAAAATTTTTAAAAGAAAGGTTTTAAATCTTTTGACACAATCAAAAGGTTACTTCTTCTACTTTGTTTTGAAACTTTCAACCATAGTCGAAAGGTTACTGCCGCTTTATATAAATGTTTTGTTTTGAACCTTCCAACAAAGTTGAAAGATTTACTTTGATTGATTTCGAAAGGTTTACTTGTTTCAAAGACTAGCTGCTTCTCCATGCTTTTGAAAGGAAGCTTTCGAATTAGGTGATTTACCCTTGTTTTATAAATTGAACTATAACCCAAAGCTTTCGAAAGAGTTGTTTTAAAAGATGCTTTAAAGCTTTTGAAGCAGAGCTTTCGACTTAGCTGAAAGGTTGCTTCCAATGGAGTCGAAAGGTTTTAAAAAAAGTTTTCCATCTGTTTTAAATTGAACCCAGAAAAGTTTTCAAAATGTTGTATTTAAGAAGAGTTAATGCTTTCGAACGGATTTGTTTACTAAATGGTTTTAAAAGAGGTCGAAAGCAAAGCTTCCAAAGGGGTCCAAAGCCAAGCTTTCGATGGAGTCGAAAGGTAATCTTTCAAAGGGGTCGAAAGGATGCTTCCGACAAGGTCGAAAGGTTTAGTTTCTGAATGATTTTGGAAGGTTTTAAATGGAAGGGTTTCCAAAGGTTTTCCAAGGCAATGTTTCAAGTGTTTTTAAAATAGGATGGCTAAGGTTTTATTGCCTTCGAAAGAGATGATTTCGAAGGTTTCGAAAGGTTTGAGTTTCAATGGTTTCGAAAGGCTTGAAGTTCAATGGTTTCGAAAGGCTTGAATTTCAATGGTATCAAAAGGTTTGAAGTTCAATGGTTTCAAAAGGTTTGATTTTCAAGGGGTTTGAAGGTACCAATGAAAACTATAAATGAATATAACCTACATTAGGGACACTAATGGAAATAGGTTAATCATGGGGCTAACATGAGATAATTAAAATCATGGGGCTAACGTGAAACAATTAAAATCATGGGGCTAACGTGAGACAATCAAAATCATAGGGCTATCATGAATCAAGTGGCAAAATGATGGGTTCATAGTCATTCTAGGAAAAGTATGGGATGTTTGATGGATAGTCAACATCATGTCGGAGATGGATAGTCTCCATATGATTGAAGAAGGGTTCATAGTCATCCTAGGAAAACCATGGGATGTGTGACGGATAGTCAACATCGTGTCAGGGATACATAGTCTCCATAGGGTTAAAGCAAGGTTCATAGTTATCCTAGGAAAACCATGGGATGTGAGATGGATAGTCTGCATCAGTTTAAGTAAAATAAATGTGGGATGGATAGTCCCGCTTTGATGAAAATAAAGTCTAAAATGGGATGGGTAGTCCTCGAAAATATAAGACGGATAATCAGTTGAAACTTAGATGGTTAGACTAACTAATGTGGGATGGGAAATCCTAGTTGTTTTCAAGTATGCATATCACCATAATGTTTTATAAATATATGTTTTAACCATTGTGTATGCAGGAGCACAACATATGGTTCTATGAAAGGTTTAGCAAAAGATATGTTTTAAAAGGATGTTAGTGAGGGAAAACTCGTTCCGCTAAGCGACGTGGTCTCACTTAACATGATTAACCGGGATGTATAGTATTATTCATACCAGGCTTTATGTCTGACTCGAAGTTTATTTTTTCCCCTTAAAATCTCGGGTGCTCAAAATTGATTTGAGTAGACTGAGGGTTAAGGTCTTTTTTCAGGTTTTAGAATGTTGACGAATAAGCTACCAAAGGCATGTAGGAGGCAACGGATGGCTATTTAGGATTTGTCGTGCTTGTTAAGTTCTGATGTATTTCTGCTGTTATTGTATTAGGTCTATTATGACCAGATGACTCTGATCATCCAAGGAGGTATCTTCATATACCGCTCTTGGAATAATTTGCAATAATTATATTTTATATGTGCCTGAGAACGATTTGGGATTATGTGTTGTGAATGTGAAACAATTGGTTTTGAAATGTAATGAAGTAAAAGTTGTTTTGAAATCTGTGTTCTGTTTCATATTCAAGTGCTTCTGATATTAGTGATATTATTAACATAGCCGTATTTAGTCGCTGGAAGCTAATACTATAGATGACTACGGTATTTGTAAAGCTTAGTTTTGGTCCTCTAGATAGGGGATGTTACATTTATATACAAAAGATATATGTATATATTATTATTTTAACTAATTTGGGATAAAACTCGATGTTTGGTTCTAAAGTTTTCTTAAAAAGAAATATGATATAAAGTATAGAGTGGTTTGATAAAGATTTTGAAATAAGCTTTCTACATGGAAAAAATTAATATGTATGCTATGTCGAATGCCTAGTGGTAGTGGCAGAACCCAAATAATGGTGAAACATTTTCATGATCACCCTTTATAGTAAAGTGTGTTTAATAAATAATTGGAATTTTGATAATTTATTTTATGGACACATGTTATCATATGCATTATGACAATATGGTCTGTGCATCATGTTATGATATGTTGTTTAGTAGTTTTCATTTGTTAAAGTAAAATAGAATTTTCGACGATTGTGGACAGTCGGGAACTTCCAAATCGTTATATAAACTTGAAGCTAAGTGTTTTTGGTGAAAACATAAAAGTTAAGTTTTTATAACTCTTGAACTGAGAAGTTACTAAGTTAAAACAAGTTTTTGATTTGTTGAACATTCATGATAAATAAAGTGAATTTGATATTTTGTATGTACTCTTAGGAGGTAATGGAGTATTGTACGAGTATAAATTTATGTTATAAAATATTTATAAATTTTAAGTTATGTTTTATGAAATGCTTTATGAATGATTTTAATATTCAAAGAGATATATTGTTTGGATAAATGAATGTGATTAAAAAGATATTGGTATAGTTAAGAATCCAATAGAATTAATACGTAATTTGTATGTAGATTATCTTATTCGCATGATTGTTCTTGATCCAGTATTCAAGTACATGATTTCGAGGTGGTTTACAACGGTTCAAACAAGGATTTTTCACTCAATTCTTGACGGTGAACGCTTGATACGGATTTTTGAGAAGATCCCAAAGTTTTTTATCATAGTATGTGGCTATGTAAGAAAAACGGAGGTTTCTAATCAAGGAACATGATCGGAGACCGCACTAGAGATATCAAGTGATCTATACTGGTTTGAAAGTGAAATTATGCGATCGAACAAGTAATCAGATCGGATATTGCATACAGATGATCTATGTGCATCTTATGGGTTTTAATATATATGCATACTATGTTTTGTTGGCTTATGTAGAGTTTAGGTGATGAATCTTTGATTTGCTATGTGATAGCATGAATAATCCTCTAAGTAATAACCTGAGGCTGTTGAGCGTAAGGTGCGCTTATTAAGTAGTTTATCATTCTTATTCGATGAGAGGATTTTTGAACTTGGGTAAACTATGGGCTTTGTTTGCTAGTAATTTTTAAAGTGGTTAAGTCTTGCTATGTGATTGTTTCTTCTTGTTGCTAGTGTTGGAATTTCGAGGACGAAATGTTTTAAGTGGAGGAGAATGTAATGACCCTAGAATTTCAGGCACTTCGTATTTAAATATTTAAATATTTGAATCTTGGATTAAATGTGGTAAAAGTAATTTAATAAATTTGTTAACCCCATTTTAAATAATAACCAATGACGATAAACTTGTTTTTGAATAGTGTTCACAAAAAAATATAGTTCATTGAAATACCGATAAAATGATCGAAAATCGTTTTATTAATAAACAGTTTTTTTCTCAATGGAATTTGTTCCTACTTTTTGTGCTTGTCTAATTAATAATTATTTAGGTCATTAACAACTAAAAATATTCTGTGAGAATAATTAGAAAGAAGCTTCTAGAAGCATCCAAAGTTAACTAGTTTGGGATAAAAGAAAGAAGATATTTTCAAGTGGTTTAAGAAGTGTAAAGTAAAAAAGCAAGCAAGGCGCATAGGGGGATCGTTTGGCTGTCTAAAGGGCTACAGAAGAGGGTTTAGGTGTGCTAAACACTTCATAAATTCTAAAGCTTCAAATGAAATAAAAACTAAAAAATAGTGAATGGATTAGCACTAATTTACTTTGTTCTTCATTAAACTTTCTCTAATTAACTCAAATCTTCTCCAAACTTTCACCGACACATTAGAACACCTTAGGAAGCATTATCTAAAGTCAAAAGTAGAAGAAGTGAAGAGAAAAAAGGGGAGCTATGTCGGGATGTGAGCAACATTTTGAAGGGGGACCTTGACTTTGTGGTTTTTGTGCTAAAGGTTGGATCTTTATGCATTTGGAGATAGGAGGAAGTGCTACTTGTGTTTTTATGTTCTTGAGCAAGTGTTTGGCATGGATTTGGATGAGTTCTCTTACTATCTTGGATGTACATATTTTTTGTGTGTGTGTGTATGTGTATTTGTGTACAAATATAAAATTAAAGTGGCATTAACTAATTAAAATTATAAACGTGGACCCTCTTTCTTTTAAAAGCAAATGACAACATAACATCACTCCTATTACCTTCTATAACATGTGACGTGGCCTTAATTTGGTGTTTAAATGGTAGTTTTGATTGTGTGTTGAATTAAAGTATTTTTGAAATTGTTTGAAGCGAGAGTCATTATAAGTGCACTTTGATAGCACTTAACTTTAACTTGTGTAGATGGAAGATATAAGAACTTAATTTGCAATAATTTGATTTTGTTATTCCCTACACATATTTTAGTGTATGGGGAGTCGAGGAATGGATTTGGAAAGTTATAAAAATGGTGAACCAAAGTTGTAAAAGTTGGAAAACAAAAAGGTTATTGTAGATACACTTTGAAAATGCTTTGTTTTCGACAATTTTCATAGTCAACTTTGAAAGATATCCTAGTGGCTTCTTTGCATTTTTGATAAGTAATATAAGTGTGTTTATTACTTAAAAAATATTGAAGTTTAAATCATTCATCAACTTGTGAAATAAAGTTGCAAAATATTGTGGCGAGAAGGTCGCTATATGAGCACTTTGAAATTCCTTGTTTTTTGGAATTTTGCAATTAATTTAAAAGACATCCTTAAGAGTTTCCTTGCATTTTTAATAATTGTTATATATGTACTTATTACTGGAAAAAAATAAAGGTTTATTAGATTTTAAAACTGGTCAAAAAAGTAGCTAAAGTCGGAGTAAAAATATGGCTAAACAAGCACTTTAGTAAATACCTTGTTTTTGGGAATTTTTATAAATAAATTGAAACATATCATTAGGGGTTTCTTTCCATGAATTCAAGTACCCTATGAATAGTACTTACTATAAAAATTTCAAGTTTTAAATCATTTATTTAAGTGATGATAACCGATCGCAAAGTTCATGCTTTTCAATGTATTCTTTATTCAGAAAATTTAACAGCATTTATAAATACAGTATTAAGTTGTTTGAGGTTTTAAGTGTCTGAAAATAATATTTAAATTTGGAATTTTTCCCTAATCTTTTTAGGAATGTTTTCTAACATATTTTGCAGTACTTTAAAGTTGGTTTGAAGTTTAAATATATTTTCTAATAATTATTTATGAATTTAGGGGTTTTATAATATAAAACACACTTTTTGTTATTTTTGTCAAATTATAAATTAGTTGCTTTTAAGTAATATTTTACATAGATATTTAAAACCTATTTATAAATATTTTTAAAATTTATTTTATAAATATATGAGTTTGGAAAAATAAATTAAGTATTTTAAAAGAGAATAAGAGATAGTTTTGGATTATAATATTTGTGTTCTAATAAATGGTTTTGCAAAGTTATTACCAAGCATATTACCTAGTTTAATAAATGTAGATATACTTAGACCTTTAAAAGAATGTTCTTAAAGATAATAATAATAAGTATGGAACGGTTTTGGTTTTATTGTAATAATGTGTTAACAACATTTGTCTTTAACCCTTCTTTATTATACTTATGAATGTAAATAGATCTTTGAAAAGAATGTTTTAAAGATAAGAATTAGTGAAATAGTTTTGAGTTTGCAGTAACAATGTTTAAGTAACATTAATCTTAAACCTTTTTGAATAGATTTGTAAATGTACTTAGATCATTAAAATGGATATTTTAAAGAGAATAACAAGTATGGAATCTTTTGAAAAAGATTAAAAAAGTAAAGATTTAAAGTAAGAAATCTTATTAATGATTTGTGAATATACTTACACCATTTGGGATAAGTATGTGAATATTTTCTAAGTATTGAAAAGAGTACAAATGAATAGCGAAAAAGTGAATACATGTATATGTCTTTTATAACGGCATTTTAAATATATATATATATATATATATATATACACAAATAAAAAACGGACGTTTAATTAATAAAAGGATTAATTAATTAAAAAGGGGATTAGATGTCGCTTATGTGACTTAATCATGCTTTGTGTGACTTAATTGTATTTTGTGTGTTTTCTCGTTTATGGAAAGTATTTAGTCGTGTACTTAGCACTAAAAGCCGATGTAGTAGGCTTGCCTATCTGTGAGAGTTACGAATGAAGTGACTAGTCAAGGCTTTGATGCAACAATGCTCTAACTTATTGGCTTTACTCTTGAACAAAAGATAGTGTAAGTTGAAAAATTCGAAAATATGATAAGTATACGAGACTCCTCTTTATATATTGTTTGTTTACTTCTAAAATAACCGGAATTGAGTTAACCATAAATTCATCGATTTCGATTTAGAGAGATCGGGATCGATAAGTGTTTTACTTATCGAATACTACTTCAAAATTGGTATACGGGTTCTATGTTTTGGAAAGGTTGTGAAGTGGAATGTTATAAAGTTATACTATATATCCTAAGGTTAAGTCCAAGAGAGAGGCCGGCGCTAGCATCCGTTGGAGGACTTATGCAAGAATCTGAAACGACCCACCTTTTTGGACTGTTTAAATCGACAATAAACCACACATGTCAACTCAAATCATTCAAAATGGAGGACTGTTAATGGGGTAAATAAGAAAATAAGAGAAAAGAAGGAAAAACAAAACAAAGAATCTCATAGTAGAATGACAAAATATAATTATCAAATAAACAATTCATAAAGCTGTTTTATAATACACATTCGATTATACAATTTTTACAACAATCAGAGTACAAACCATGACATATCGATAATGATGCAGCGGAAAATTACTAATAATATAATATATATATACCAAACTCCGTCATCGTCCTTCAGAAATAAAGTCTTCAATACTGAAAAGCTCAGGCTGACTCGAGCGTAATGAAAAGACAAAACACTTGAGTCAGAACTAAAAAATCTTATGTAAGTTAAATCAACAGCAAATAAATATGAGTGTAATGGCTTCAGAGATGTTTTCGGGATTTTACATCTCCTCTCCAGTGTATAACGTGCAAGCAATAACTTGAGAGATGTTTCGGGATTTCCATCTCCTAAGGATCCGTTAAACTATCTATATGTAATAATATACGCTATATATGTAGTGTCTATCAGTAAAGTTTAAAATAGCATTAAGGCGTTACCCATATCCCCCTTAACACAATTTACAAACGTCATAGTCTATATAGTACTGTAAACTTCACCAAACCGGTGGTCTATCAAGGAGCACTTCATAGGTACGACACAAACCAAAATCGTAGTGGGCTCGATATGGCATATGACAAGGCACGCGAGGCAATGCCCAGAATAGGATTCTACCAATTTGCGCGCACGGACTGGTGGTAACGCATAGCAGCTACTACCGCCCACCTCGGAACACACTTCCATAATCAAATCGAGTGGTGGCCACCAAATTAATCACAAAGTAACAGATATGGTATCAAAGAAATGTGCCCGATCGGAGGAGCGACCTCACTTGGCCCGGTATAGCTCATGTTTTAGTCATATTAAGCTGACCCGAGGGGGTCAAGGCTGCGTTCTTACCTCATACCAAAAGCGTTCACCAAACCATCCTACTTCGTTCTGGATTCTCCACCACGTGCATAATTGTTAAAAGTGGTTTCGGAATTGGTAGATAGTATGACAATATCCAACCCCGGTCTCTGTAACAACCAATCGTTACATTTTTCACACCGTGGTCATTTTATAAAACATTTATAATAATAAATCCAGAAAACATTTCACACTTTCATATCACGATATCCATATACTTATTCCAAAAGTATAAATATTGTGACGCCCCACCTCTATACTCACACTAGCCAAGGACACTACGGGGTAATACCGTCGACTAGCACGAAGAATAAGGCTGTTGAGGAGCGACCATCTGTGTAATTGCTTTATGCGAGTACCGATATGTCAGATAATATAACTTACATTTCATTTCAAGAGGAAATCCGTCATATCAAATACAAACTCAAAGCTACCACACAGCGGCTATGTGGACTTTGGAAACAAATATAGAAATAAACATAACACAAATCAGTCACAGATATTCATATCACAAAGGCGGAAACAGATATGAATATATCACATAGAAGTGTACATCAAAATAGTGGTCATACAAGATCCACTACATCACAAAAGAATAGATACAAGTGCTAGACAAAAGAATATGTATACATTAAGGAGTCTCTATCTCAAATGTATAATAACAAAAACTACCAAGCTAAAGTAGTTAGCCAAAAGTCAGGTGACGGACCCTGATAAAAAGTCAAGCAGAAGCACCTGAAATACCTCGGTCTGATCCGAGTATTATTTAAGAAGAGAATAATAAACGGATCAGTCTAGCTATAAATATCAGATAAAATGAGATAGGATATGAGATATCACAAAAACATATGATAACAATAATGTCATACTGTGACAAGTATACATCAGATAACAACAAAAATCATACAATATCTCAAATATTCTCAAACACCAAAAAGAATGTCATATTCTTTAAATTATTCACCAAAACACAAATATTGACAAACATATCAATGCCAATCACAAAAATCGGTGAAACACAAATACTAGAAATTATCAACTAGAAATCCAGAAATCACAAAAAGGGGAAGGCCTATCACAAACGGGAGCATGAAAACTCACCAACACGTGTGTCACAAACGGAACGCTATTCCATGGTCGCTAACAATCAATTTTGAGTCGAAGCTCCATAAACGGCCTGTAACGACCCTAGATTTTAAATTAATTTAATTTAATAATTAAATAAATTTTTGGATAAAAAATTGTAAAATTTATTTTAAATGAAAGCGAGTTTCCCCGAACTAAAATAAATTTTGTATAAATCAGTTTAAATTTAGAAATATTGTAAATATTGTATATATATGTGAAAATATATGTATTTAAGCATATACGAGTAAATTTGAGATTTTAAAATATATATGTATATGCATATACATTTGATTGAATTTAAATAGTAATATAAAAATAAGATAATTAATCTTAGAGATTTAATAATAATAATAATTTGAAATTTTAAACTAGAAATACAAGATAATAAATATACTACAAAAATAATATGAAACAAAGTTGTAAATAGTATTGGTAAACACATGTTAATAAACTTTGTAAAATAATGTGTATATGATAATAATAAGAAAGATAAAATATAAATATCTTTGGCTTACAAAATAAATACAAATAGAATAGTATGGTTAAAACATAAGTATAATACATAAGTCAAAAATTTATAACAACTAAAACAACTTTTATAATCTGTTTATAAAACAAAAGAAGATCACCTCAGCCTATAAACAAATGAAAATATGCCTATAAAATAAAGCAAAGTAATAAATGCTTTCATCTCTAGCCTAATGCAACAAAGCTGCAGCCACCAAACATATTATCTCAGCCACAAAGAAGAATTTTATTCAAACATAGGTACATAGGCTGGTAAAACAAGAAATAAACAAATGTAAATGTACAAAAGTAATCACTGCAGCCATACCTCTAACATCATCTTCAGCCATGCCCTATACAAAAATTTATACATCACCTTGTACAAGTGTTATATACTGTAAACTTTCTTTTATGTATATCAACCTTCTTTACCTCAGTTCCATTCATTCGAAACTGAGAAAAATAAAGTAGCATCATCTAAAAACCTTCAACCAGAAAAGAAAAATCAAAGCAATCTAAATAAAAGCCTGGAAGTTCAAGTTCAAATTCAAAGCAAAGATTCCAGTTTCAGTTAAAAGCATCCTCAATTTTCAAATGCAGAGCCTGTTCTCTGTCTTTCAAACCCAGGTGAGCAAACTCACCCATCTATATGTTTTGATATCTGAGTCATGCTTGAAGTTAATATATAACATGATTGTTTGATTGATAATTCTGTCTGCATGTATATATTTATATCTGTGCATCTGGTATCTTGACAGGATCAAGAACAACAGATTGAAAAATGTATATCTTCCTTTTTAAACAAAACTAAGCTTTGTCATTTCTAAAACATGATTTGGAAGGTGAGTAAACATCTCTGTTCAATATAAATTCAAATGATTAAATATAATCTCAAAATGGATATGATCTGTGAATGATTATGTTAATTGTGTTAGTTATCTTTTTTTAAACTCTGTACATATGAATTGTTGACAGTACAGAGAATGTTTTCTACTCTGTTTATAGTTCAGAATGAACTAACCCTGAAAACAAATCGATTCCTCCATTTCTAATCGATTTCAAGCTTCGATGTCTAGAGAAAATATGTGTATTTAGGTAAGAACGATGTTGTAAAAATAAATTCAAAAAGCATAAATATATATACAGGCTGAAATTAAATTTTTACAGAAGGTACTTTAAAAGTTGGAATTTTCGAATGAAATAAAATCTTGATTCAAATATATAGCTTGAATCCTTGCTTAAAGTCATGAATTTTAAGGTGTGTTTGATGATTTTTAGTGGGCTATTGTGATGGCAGTTTAAAAATGTACAAAAAGGGGTTTTCGGCCAAATTTAGGCGATGGGAGGAGTTCGGGATGGTCGGATTACGAAGGAAGGAAGAGGAGCCTACGACGGTTGAAGGAAAAATGGCGGGAGGTAGCATCATCCACGGTGGCGACTACGGTGATCGTTTTTGTTTCGTAAACCTAATTTTAGTGGCGCTCGAACTCTTGCTCACCGCAACCTCCACGACGCATCGAGTTGCGCGACATTTGAAGGGGTGAAAGCCAGGTGGATGTTGGAGCTGTAGACAGAAGCGCTGAGCCTCCGGTGGTCGAGATGGCCGCGACGAGGTGGTTTTGGTGAGCTTGAATGTTCCAGGTTTCGACTGGAAGTGTTTGATTTTGATTCGAACATTGAATCGTTGATCTGGATGGTGGTTTAGGTCGAGAGGGTCAGTGGTGACTCGTGGGAGGTCGAGGCGATGATCGGAGGAACTCCGATCCCCTGTGCACGTATACGTGCATTTGCGTGCACGGTTGTTGCCTGGAAATGATGAGGGAGAAATGTGAAAAGGAGGAGGAAGAGAGGGAATAAGCAGGGTGAACTCGCGTATGTTGACTCGAAGTTTTACTCGAGATTTTGTGGGGGAGGACTCGAAGCAGGAGTGATGTAGCTCGGGTATAAAAGTTTATGCAGATTTAAAACAAAACCTGTTTTTGGTTTTGTAAATTTAAACTAAATTTTCAAAGTTTTAAGCAAGGTTTGAACTAGACTTTAAATCAAAAGTTTAAATATAACTTCGAGATAGTTTGAACACTTAGTTGTAAATAAATAAAGTTCTAAGTTAAATAAATTTCTAACTTAAAATGGTTAAGTGTTTAAAAGTGTTTTTAAAAGGAATTTGACTTTTAAATTGGAATTTAAAATGTAAAGAAACGATTTAAACAAAGTTAAATCAAAGTGGTAAATTTGATTCAAATCTAAATTTGAATCTTAAATTTGGAATAAATTTAAGTTTATAAATTTAAAAGCCTTAACAACTTTGAATGTTAAAATAAAACTTAAATGTTTGATATATAATTAATTCATGTGATAAATTAATGAAATAGATAATTGCTTAAATTAATTAAGGTTTTTAAACTTAAAGTTTAAGATTGATTTTTCTTAGAAACTTAATTTGTTAATTAAAGATTATTAATTAAAAATTAATTAATGATGGAAGTTGATAAACCAAGGGATTAAGCAACAATTACTTGAAGGATAAGGTAATAAATTAATTAGGATGATTAATTTGAGAAAAAATTATTAATTAAGGGTAAATTAATAAATGATTAAAGAATAATTAATCAAGATAATTTATAATTGATTAATAATTGATTAACCAGGATTAGAAATTTATTCATAAGAAATTTATCTGATTTGAATAAATCTGATAATTAACTGACCTTACCTATGAATGTTTGAATTCTATTGAATGTTGAATTGTTTGATATCCCTGATTTATGATGCTTTGCGATATACCCTGATTTTTGTTGTGATCTGTAATTGATTATCTGTGATATATATATATCTGCGATCTGTATGTGTAAGATAAGTGTTATAGTTTATATCGCTTATCAACTATATTTCTGTATTCTGATATGTGATGATTGTATGATGTTGCACTGTTGTGTTAAACCCCTGGACTACACCATACACACACAAATATGGATTTCACGTGGAAATCGGTTAACTCACAGATAATTTAAATTTGATGTTTTTGAAATTGAAATTTTAATTTCAATTGATTTTGAAATTTGAAATTTGGGTTTAAAGTGAAAAGCTTTTGAAATAGAATTTCAAAAGATAAAAGTTATTTTTGAATAACTTAATCGAGTTTTGAAAATTTAAATAATTTGATTTAAATTTGAATTCAAGTTTGAAATTGAATCCTATAATTTGAAACTAGGGATTAAAGATGATATAAATGTGTTTGTATGAATTTAAACCATTTAAAAGTAAAAATTTTGGGAATTTGAATTTAACCCAAGGATTTCAACTCGTATGAATGAATCAGATTTTCTGAAATGAAACTGTTTGTTTTCAAATGATAAAAGCTTTCAGATAAGAAATGAAATTCCAGTTTAATTAAAGGAATTTCAAGATTGAATTGAAAAATGGTTTTCCAAGTTATGAATGAATTCTTTTTGAAAGCTATGAATTAAATCTGTTTATTTTTAACATATTTAAAATGATGATTTATTTAAACCATTCGAAATGAAATTGTTTTGAAAGCAATAAGTTAAATCTTTGTTTTAAAGATTTAACGAGTTAAATTGAAATGGAAATTGATTTGGAAAATCTGTGAATGAATCTTTTGTTTAAAAGATAAAAATGTGGAAATTGTTTAAACCGTTGTAGGTTGTTAAAATGAATCTTTTTGTTTAAAGATTTGAAAATGGTAATTTGTTAAACCATTTGAAAAGAGAAGTTTGGGTAATAAGTTGTGACTTAATTGAAATCCCAATATCCATATATTTTTAAATATTTCGCTCACTATTCGGGTTAGCCGGGAAAGGACCTTTGGGTCGTATAACCCATTCTGAATAGTGATACGTCGTATATGGAAAGCATTTGAAGACCGGTGTTGAAGACCGGATATTTTCGAAAACGAAAGGACAACTCGTCGAATGTCTCTGCACCGACTGGTCCCCGGTATAGAGATTTGATCATCCTTTGTGATGGGAAGTCCGGACGTGATTAGAAAATTATCCGAATTTGCAAGGGCTTCGTAAGAAGTGCCTTCGGTTCTGTTCGAACCCGGAACAGACTTGTATGGATTGCATGTCTGACATTACACTTTGAGATATAAAGCCGATTTCTTTCAAATACATTTCTGTTGGTGGCGGAGAATTTATTCTCTTGGCTTAACAACCTTCTCTGAGACGTACGAGCTCAGAGGTTATGTAGTTGAAGGTTATCAGCGATATATTCCCAATTTGGTAATGTGACATGCTGAGTGTTGCTGTGTGATGATCAGTGTTTGATCATTTGTGATATGATCATTTGTTTGATCATTTATCTTTGTGATCATTTCTTTGATCATTTGTTTGACCCGAAACATGGCTTTGTGACAAAGCGTAGCTTTGTGGACGAGACTTCGTCGAGCCTCACACCCCGGAAATGGTCAAAACAGGAAGGATGCGGCAAGGTTCTAGGGAGTAGCGCCCCTTAGTGTATGTCATTCCTTCTGGATAGAGGTGGTACCATGGTATGGAGCCTAGATACTTAACCTATGTTGATACTGCTTATTATGTGGTTGTTGGAAATCGAGGATCCTCGGGAAGATCGGTTACGATCGGGGGATGGCATACGCGTGTCAGTAGTTACCTATTTTTGCAGAGGTAACCCGACCTTGTGTTCGCAGAGATCCGGTTAGGTTCTCGGGACGTCATTCCAGAGGCGTTCCTTCGTGGCATAGGAAGTTCCTTAGCCTGACCATTTGTTGGAAATCCAAAGAAACAATACGTGATTTGTACGGTTTTAGTTGTATTACCTGCTATGGAATGTGGCGGTAACCTGCTATTGAACGTAGTAGCTATAGTAGGCATACAATAATGGTTGTATGCTGGCTAAGATTAATATTATATTTTCGAAATGTTTTTCTACACTATGCACTAGTAATAATATCAAAAGAGTTTTGATTTTGCGTAGTAAGCATGTTTGACTATCATAAGAAGAAATCTCCTCCAATTCTGCGATTGCATTGTGTGTGTGGCGGGAGGTCTTATGGTAGTTTCATTTTCCAAAAGCATTGCGGATTCCAATGTTTAAAAGCCTTTTGTGTTTGTTTAAAGATAAACTGTTTTTGTTGCTCACACCAGTCCCATGACTGATCCAGAGTTTATTGTTTCTTTCCTAAACTATGGATGCTCAAAATTTTTCTACACGAGCAGTCTAGAGTTGGGTTTTTCAGATATTCAGATTTAGTAGATTATCTGGAGCTAGTTCAGTCTTTGGATATGAACTTCACTTGCTTATCTTTGTGCATCGTTATTGAGAGTTCATGCTATATCTGGATTGGCGTTTTGAAGATGAAGATTATCCGCTGCTGATGTTATCGTTTTCTTTTCCGCTGCTATTTGTTGTATCATATCTCTGATGTATATTGGTATTCATTGTATCACTCTGTTGTATCAGATATTGTATCAGATATTGTATATCAATGTATTATTCTTTTTCTTCCGCTGTGTTATTTACTTAATGTTGTTATAAGCTCCGGCGACTCGGATTTGAACGGTCGAATCTACGACATTCGAGTACGATGTAAAGTATGGATGTCGATTTTCGAGCGCGAAAATTTGGGACGTTACACGGCCGGAAGACCATGGGTCGCTACCCCACCAAATTGAACCGAAGTTCCACAAACGGTGTTTTTAGTCCCCACACAAACAAAGAGACATCGCACATCGCTAGTCTAGATCACAAAATGATCACCATTGATCAATAAGAAGTGTGAATCACACTAAGCTAGTAAATATAAGAGTTTAACTTCATGTCCCAAAACCAGTAGCTTAACTTAAATATTTACGAACAAATTGTAGATTTCCACTCGAAAATTATCACAAGATTTTAATCGAACAAGTCTAAGAATTAACCGACAAAGTAAACGCAAGTGTTTCATACCACTTGTTTTGTTAAGCCGTTTAATTAGATTTCTCATGCGAATGAGGTAAAGGTTTGTATATAATAATAGATTGGAAAACGGTTTTAAAAACAAGCTTTGTATTTAAAAGTAGTGTTGAAATCGTTTTTGTGAAAGAGTTTGAGTATTTACTACTAGTATAGAAACATTTGTATTTTAAAGTGACAAACCACAGAAATGATTGTAGAAACAATCAATCATCAAAAATTCACATACGAAAATGTGAATTAAATCCATAAAAATCGATATCAAATCCATCAAACGGATATTCCCAAAAATCCCAAGAAAGAAGTCATCAAAGTCGATAATAAGTGATAATAACTAACCAGATCGACAAAAATCGATTAAAATTGGAAATTCACTCAAAAAAATAGGCAAAACTGTACAGTTCCAGACGTCTGGTTTAGAATCCAGACGTTTGGATTTGTTCTCTGAAAATAATCCAGAAAGCTTCCAGACGTCTGAAATTTCAAGGCAGACGTCTGAAATTTCAAGGCAGACGTCTGAAATTTCAAGGCAAACGTCTGAAACCCAATCCAGACGTCTGAACCTATAAATCAAACGTTTGGAATCGGTTTCTGCCATTTTTTTATTTTCTGCGTTCTATATTTTTTTCTCTCCAAGTCTAAACCAGACGTCTGGACTTGATAACCAGACGTCTGGTCACCTGGTCTGGGCAACAATTTGCCTAGGCCAAGATGGACAAAACGTTTTAGGAGCGATCGGACGAGCTATGACGACTAGGGATTTATGCCGAGCGACAACCCAGCCTTATAGGCTCTTCGATACACCCCAAATATCATGTTCAAACATCCATAAAAGGATTTTCATAAAAATTGGACCAAAACACCAAAATTTGGAAAATTCACCAAATCAATTCAAATCCAAAGCCAATGAACATGAATAAATGTTAGAAATTCATACCTAACAATAATGAAAGTTATAGACATAGATGTGAGTTAAAGAACTCACTTTTCAAACTCAAAGACAACGAATGAGAAGCTTTAAAACAAAGCAAGACCAATTCATCTTCAATATACCTCTAGAATCTTCAATCTATTATCAAAGGTGAAGTTTTTCCTAAGTTAGCTTATAGGAATTTCTGTACATTGAAGAGTGAAAGAGATGGAGAAGATGAAGAGGATGTTTACCTAACCTTCTTCTTGATTTTGAACTTGAATTTGAGTTTCCTAAACAAAACTAGGGTTTAGGAATTTCCATTTCTCATTATTTCCCCCATTTTTACTTTAGCTTGAGTGTTAGGAAATAGAATGAGTGAATGGATGAAGAGTAGAGGAGTTAGGGTATTATGTTGGGTTAGTGGGCTGAAACTCAAACCCAAAGCCCAATATAGAAAAATAGCAAAATTCTATTCAACCCCAAACATATAGATGTTTATACTCAAAAAAGTTGTAAACGCCATTTTGGACTCAATGGAAGTGGTCTCGAGTCCCAATTCAACTGTTTACAAAAAGTAACATTTCAGACTTTAATCCGATTAACGATGCTATATTTAAATAAAACATTTAAATATATAATCGTGAAATATGCGAGTTGTTACAGACTCCCCTCCTTAAAGAAATTGCGTCCTCGCAATAATTAAGAGGAAGATAAAAAGTAACAACCATACTAAGGCATAACAACACAAAAGAAGAAATTTTGAAATAAGAAGTTCACCTTAAGGAGCAAGAGAGAGTATGTCCGGATGTGTTCGCTCGATGAATTCTCTGGATTCCCAAGAGCAATCCTTAGGATTTGAGGACCATTGAACCTTCACAAGAGGAACATCTTTATTTCGAATGCGTTTAACCTTCGTATCAATGATACGAATAGGATGTTTCTCATAAGTAAAATTAGATGAAACCTCAATTTCTTCAATAACACCGGGCTCAAGAATAGAATCGAAATCCCTAAGGCATTTCCGTAGTTGAGAAACGTGGAACACGTCATGAATAGCAGAAAATTGAGCCGGTAATAAAAGGCGATAAGCCATGGAACCAATGCGTTCGGTGATGGGAAATGGACCAATATATCGAGGTGCTAATTTCCCCAAACGACTGAAACGCACAACACCCTTCATAGGTGAAACACGAATGAACACCAAATCTCCCACAGAAAATTCTAATTTCCTTCGTCGGTTATCGGCATAGGATTTTTGTCTACTTTGAGCTTCTTTCATCCTATGACGAATAAGGTCAATCTTTTCTATGGAATCACGAATAAAATCGGGACCTAAAACCAGCTTCTCACCGGCTTCAAACCAACACGAAGGAGATCGACATGGCCTTCCGTAGAGTGCCTCGGAAGGTGTCATACCAATACTAGATTGGAAGCTATTGTTATAGGAAAACTCAACAAGAGAAATATGATCTTCCCAACTTCCACCAAAATCAAGAACACATGCACGAAGAAGATCTTCAAGAGTTTGATTCACAAGCTCGGTTTGTCCATCGGACTGAGAATGATAAGCGGTGCTAAAATTAAGCTTTGTTCCCAAAGCTTTTTGAAGACCTTTCCAAAATCCACTAGTAAATAATGGATCACGATCACTAACAATAGAAGTAGGGACTCCATGCAATTTAACAATTTCTTTAACATAAAGTTTGACCAAAAGAGGTACGGTCCGATTAGACCGAACGGGAATAAAATGGGCGGATTTTGTAAGTCTATCTACGATCACCCATAAACCGTCATGACCCGAACGAGAACGGGGAAGACCGTCTATAAAGTCCATGGAGACCTGATCCCACTTCCAAACGGGAATTTCCAAAGGTTGCAATAACCCACTGGGGCTTTGATGTTCGGCTTTTACGAGTTGGCAAGTCATGCAACGCTTAATAAAGTTAGCAATATCTGATTTCATTTCATCCCAATAATAAAGTCGCTTCATATCCGCGTACATTTTACCGCTACCGGGATGAATGGTAAATTTAGAACGATGTGAATCTTCTAAAATATCTTTACGAAGATCAATAATATTTGGCACAATAAGTCTACCAAATTTTCGAATACCGCCACGAGCATCAATATCAAAGTCTTTCAAACCTTCAATATCAATTTTATCCTACAACTTTGGCTAAGAAGAACCAATTCGGGATCATGTTTTTAAGCTTTAAGAATGCGGTCTAAAAGAGAAGGATGAGCCTCAACGCTACACAAAACAAGAGATGAACATGAATTGGATTCACGATCTCGAATCTCACAAGTGGATAAAGTCTCGAGATCATTCCATTCGGATATCATCATGGAAACAACCGTTTGTTGCTTACGACTAAGGGCATCGGCAACACGATTTCCCTTTCCGAGAGTATAAAGAATATCAAGATCATACGATGCAAGGAATTCGAGCCAACGTTGTTGACGCAAATTAAGTTCCTTTTGAGAAAATAAATACTTCAAAGATTTATGATCGGTGTAGAGAACAAATTTCTCTCCCAAAAGATAATGACGCCAAATTCTAAGGGCGAAAATAATAGCCGCAAACTCTAAATCATGAGTGACATATCTAGTCTCGGCAGGCTTTAATTGCCTAGAAGCATAAGTGATAACACGTTCCCTTTGCATGAGAACGGCACCCAAACCAACACGACTAGCATCGGTATAAACAATAAAGTCTTGGTTCCCTTCGGGAATCACAAGAATAAGAGCATCGGAAAGGAGTTTTGTTAATTTTTGAAAAGCAGTTTCACATTTGTCTGACCAAATGTATTTAACTCCTTTTTTTGTCAAACTAGTAAGAGGCACGGAAATTTTAGAAAAGTCTTTTATGAATCGACGATAATAGCCCGCCAATCCAAGGAAGCTACGAATTTCCGTCACACTCTCCGGTCTCTTCCAATTTTGAATCACTTCAATCTTTGAAGGATTCACGGAAATTCCGGATTCAGAAATAATATGCCCCAAAAATTTCATACGAGATTACCAAAAGTGGCATTTAGAAAATTTTGCTTTTAATTGGTTGCTCCTAAGAGTTTCCAACACAATCTGAAGATGTTTTTCATGCTCATCGGTTTTAGAATAAACAATATCATCGATAAAGATGAGAACAAATCGATCGAGGAAGTCTTTGAAAACTCGATTCATAAGGTCAACGAAATAAGCTGGAGCATTCGTCAAACCAAATGGCATAACAAGCCATTCATAAGATCCATAACGAGTACGGAACGATGTCAAAGGAATGCTATCCTCTGCAATACGGAGCTGATGAAAACTGGTTGCTAAGTCTAACTGTGAAAAGACTCTTGCACCACTAAGTTAATCGAATAGATCGTCAATCCGAGGTAAAGAATATTTATTCTTGATGGTGAGATCATTAAGCTTGCGGTAGTCAACGCAAAGCCTAAGTGTACCATCCGATTTCTTCACAAAAATAGCTGAAGCTCCCCATGGAGAGGAACTAGAACGAACAAACTGTTTTGCTTCCAATTCAGATAATTGTTTACGCATTTCCTCATTTTCCTTATTGGACATACGTAAGGAGGACGAGTGATAGGTAGAGCTCCAGGAATTATATTAATTCTGAACTCAATTGCTCGCTTAGGTGGTAATCCTAAAACGGGCTCAAATACGTCGGGAAATTCACGAACAATGTAAATGAGGAAAACGACATCTTCCTCATCATCATTATCGTCATCATGAGGATTTAGAGAATACAAAGATGCTCCCGAATTGGAATCTGAATCTTTAAGAACAAGAGAAATCTGCTTAACAGATTAAGAATGTCGAAGATATATAGTCCGCTTAGGACATAGGATATGGGCTTCATAACAGTTAAGCCAATCCATCCCCAAAATCATTCCGAAACCTAGGTAACGCATAACATGCAAATCGGCTCGGAAAACATAATCACATAAAATAATTTCGACATCTTTACACAGTAAACTGAGTGTTGCGGATCCACCAACCGGATTCGCAATTCTCAATGAAGTCATCAAGCCAATAACAATCAAAGACAAAGCATCAACAAGTTCTTTTGATATAAAAGAGTGAGATGCACCCGTATCAAAAAGAACTCGAATATGGAGATCACGAAATATAATAATGCCATCAAGGATAGAATGAGAAATACCTTGACCAAGAGAAGTTTTACTAGGGGCTTGCACCACATTTAGCTTCCCTTCCTTCTTACTTTGAAGTTTGGAACATGAAGATATAGTATGACCCGAACTTTTGCAATAGCGGCAAGTAAGGGGCCTCGGACACTTGTTTGCATAATGGTCCTTAGAACCACAATTGTAACATTCTCCACGACTAGAGGTAGGAGTCTTTGCTACCGAAGTTGCTTGCTTCCCTTTCTTCTTGGGATAAGGCTTGAACTTAAAAGGCCTCTTCTTATTGATGTTCTGTTTGTCCCCCAAAATTTCAACATCACTTTCTTTATCGGCCTCTTCGAGTCGAAAAGCGATATCAACAAGCTGATCGAAAGAAACTTCTAGTTTCAGAAGTAAAGGCTTTTTGAGGTTCTTATTCAACCCATAGACAAACCTCTGATTTTTCTTCAATGGGGTATTAATATACTCGACCTCATATTTAGAAAGAGATTCAAAAGATGCGACATAGTCGATCACAGAAGATTCACCTTGAACAAGGTCGATAAAGCGTCGAGCTAAAGATACTTTTTCAGCATCTGGCACAAATTTTAACTCGAACCTTTCCCGGAATTGCTCCCAGGTAAGATCCGCTTCAATAATTTCAGAAATCAAAAGCTCATACTAATCTAATGCTTTCTCCTGGAGCATGCTAGAAGCCACTTAGACTCGATGTAGATTAATAAGATTCAAGCAGGAAAAGATGCGATCGCATGTTCTAAGCCAAACTTCGACTTCTATAACGCTTTCGGAACCCTTGAAAGGCTTTCCACCTAAGTTGGTATAGTCACTGCACAAGCGTGCAAACCGAGATTTAGGATGAGTAGGCTCTGGAAAGGGTTCGATAGCTTGAGCATTCTTCACAAGATCTAAGAGCTGTTGGGCAAACATAAATACTCCATCCTGAGGAGTAGCACTGGATTGACCGGCACTGGGTCGACATGGTCTAACTATTTCTCTTCTTTAAGAAAGAAAGAAAGGAGAGGAAAAAGGGTTATTCACAGAATGAATATCAAACAAACTTGATTGATAAAACAAGACATCATAAAAAGAAATAGGATAGAACGATACGAAGACTCGAATTAAATCCTATGGCACGATTCATAAGAAAGACTTAGGACAATGATCCTTGATAGATTATTCTATATTGTTCCGAAGTTTGGCTCTGATATCATGTTGTAACGCCCCACCTCTATACTCACACTAGCCAAGGACATTACGGGGTAATGCCGTCGACTAGCACGAAGAATACGGCTGTTGAGGAGCGACCATCTATGTAATTGCTTTGTGCGAGTACCGATATGTCAGATAATATAACTTACATTTCATTTCAAAAGGAAATCCGACATATCAAATACAAACTCAAATCTACCACACAGTGGCTAGAAGGACTTTGGAAACAAATATAGAAATAAACATAACACAAATCAGTCACAGATATTCATATCACAAAGGCGGAAACAGATATGAATATATCACATAGAAGTGTACATCAAAATAGTGGTCATAGAAGATCCATTACATCACAAAAGAATAGATACAAGTGCAAGACAAAAGAATATGTATACATCAAGGAGTCTATCTCAAATGTATAATAACAAAAACAACCAAGCTAAAGTTGTGACGACCCGAATTTCTGGACGTCTGAAATTGTGTAATTAATTGATTTTAATTATTGAAAAATTAAATTTTTAGCTCCTGAACAAGATAAATTATTTTAGAAATGTATATATATTAAACTCCACCCTCTAAATTAAGGTTAAGTGTCCATAAATATATATAGATAAAAACATATAAGCTTTGTGACATTAATAATTGATAAGTGTATAGATGTATATATAGGTATATATGTCCATACGAAGTGAAAATACATGTAATGAAAAAAAAATTGCATAAGTATATGTGTACATGTATGTATAGTGAAAGTGATAAATGTAAATATCTAAAAGTGATGACAACAACCTCTATAGATAGGAATAAATAAATATGAATATATATATATATATGTAGACATACAATACACTAAGTATTGGAGTTAAAAATAAGTATTTAAGTTAGAAATATAACATAGAAACAAAACTGGTAAGAAGAAATGCAAAGCACAAGTAGGCAAGAATATAAAGTGATAAACAAAATTTGTATGTATAATAGTTACTGTGTGTATTGCAGTAACATGAGTTAACCTTTAACAATACTTTAGTCAAACTATATGTGAAGTATGCCAGGCAAATAAATATGCCTATATAAGAGATGTAAAGGTAAGTTTTAAAATGCAAAGCTAAAGCAATATAATATCTATGCATAAAATAAGCTAAGTTGGAGACATAAAGTACTCCACATTTAATGCAATCAATAAGTAAGGTCAAATTCGAAATTGTTAAAATCAACTCAGCCTCCAATTGAAGAAAACATCACCGATCAAGTTTGTACAAAACAAATATATTATCTGTACAATTCCTCAGCCTAGCTTCTTCTGCAAGCTTCATTCTTCTCTTTATACCTTACTCTATTCTTTCTTTCACTCATTCGATCAACTGAAAGAAAAAAATAAACCTGAGAAAGAAATAGACCAACAAAACAAAACAAACAGTTCTAGCTTCAGGCTTCAAAACTAAGCAGAGATTCAAGTTCCAAACTCAGGATTTAGGTCTGTTCTCTGTTCGCATATACATGGAATTATTGATGATCAAATCCTGATTTCATTTGAGCAATAACTTCTGAAAGGTGAGTAAACTGCTATTCTTGTAAATGTTGAAACCTGGTTGAAATGCATGCTTGTTAGAAAACTTACTTGAACCCACCTATAAGTTTTGATATCTGAGTTGATGCTTGAAGTATATTATGGAAAGTGATTTTTTCCTAGTGATAATTATGCCAGCATGTTTGCATTTGTATATGTGTAAAATTGGTGTGTGCATGTCTGTTTAAACATCTCTCTGTTCTTAGTTTCAGAGCTTGAATTTTGAAAAAAAATTCAAGATATCCTTAACTGGTCACTGTTAGGCTTTAGATTTCAAACAAAATATGTTGGTTTGAACATAAGTTAAGATCTAAAATTTGTTTTTAGTGAAACAAGATTGTATAACACTGTAAATCAAGAAATTACAGTAGAAAATGTGAAACCTGTTAAAAACCAAGCATCAAAATAAAGTGAGTAAACTATCCCAGTTTCTTTTCTTTTTTTAACATATGAGTTAACATTATGTTTATAAACATAAAAATCTTTGGTGTAAATATTCTAAGTGATGATGGTGAATGCAAGATTACATGAATATTTCAAATTGAAAATCTGGGTTGAATTATACTATTTGAAACATGACAGTGAATATCTGGCCATTGTTTTAATCCCAGGAACAACATTTACTTCTAAAAATCATATCTCCCCAATGACTCATTTTTGAACCTTGATTTTTGAAAAGAAGTTGGTTGTAACAATGTAATCTTATTTTTAGAATTCATCATAAGTATTTATATTTACTAAGTATTCTGAAATTTCAAAATTTCAGTTAGGAGCCAAAATAAGTTCAAAATCAATGTCAACGATTTCAACCTTGGGATATAGAATATGATTCGTACACGCAAAACATGAATTTTAAATCAAAAGTCTTGATTTTTAGTGCTGGAACGAAGGAGCAGTTAGGGGTTGAACTGAAAATGGAATTGTGGCGATTTCTGATAACCCCGATGACCTGGGAGGTTGCGGTCATCAATGGAGGTAGAGGGATGATGAGAGAGTTTGGGGAAAATATTGGGACGGCGAACAAGTGGTGGTGGCGAAGGTGGTTGGTCGTGGAAGATTTTAAACCTAGTTTTTCTGGGTTGAGATTTTTAAATTGGTTCGATTTACTCGATTGATCGAGTGTTACCAAATCTTGGGAAATGGAGAGGGGTATGTTGACGAAGGAGTAGCCGAAGTTGCCGATGCTCCGTTGGTTGGAGTGGCGAGCGCGAGGAGTTTCAGGTTATGGTGAGGTGATGCCTGGTTTTGATAGCTTGTTCCAGGTTTGAGCAGAATTTTCAATTTGGATATTTAGGAAGTTGTCGAAGTTTGGGAGATTGGGATCGGCTGTGAGGATGATCGTTGACACGAGGAAGGATTGGGCGACGATCGGAGAGCGGGGGTTGGTCCGTGCACGTGCACGGGAAAGGTCGAGCCTGATTGTTTTGGGGTTATAGTCTTGTTGAGGGTGATCTCGATTCTCGAGTGAAGCACTGTGTTTTTGAAGTTGGGGCTCGAGTGGGAAACGCGAGTAGCTCTGGGGTGTAACCTGTACCAGTTTTAGTTGCTACGGGATTTCAACTTAAAACTTATTAGGTTTAAGCCTTCACTTGATGATGTTTAAACATTTGAGTAAGTTATGATTTATAACTTTAAATTTACCCAGTTAATCGATGGTTTTAAACTTAATAAATGTTTAATTAAGTAACATTAATTAGTAAGATATAACGTTTTAAAGAATAATTTAGGCATGAAATAGATATTATTTTGTCATAAGAAATTTTTGGTTTTAAAGATCATTAAGTAAACACTTAATGAGAATAATCAGTGTAATTAACCAAAGAATTAATTAAGAAGATAATTAATTAAGTAAGTAATTACAGAGGGGTAATTAGTGTTTACGATTTATTGTGATTGATTAATAGAAGTGATTAATTGAAGTATAATTAAGTAATGGAATTAATTATGGATAGATGTAAGTAAAATTAATTGGCTATTGAAAAAAATATTATGTAATTAAGGATTTTTAATTAATATAATTAACGGGAGAAATTAAAGGTTAATTACTATAAGTGGATAAGATAATTTAATTTGTTGAATTAATTGAAGAATAATTACTCTATGTAACTGAATATAATTAATCAAAGTAATTTATTAAGATGGATGTTGAAGAATGATTGATAAATTGAAAGGGTTAATTAATCAAAGGATGATTAAGAAAAGATAGGAGGTAAATCCTTAAGCAACTAATTTAACTTACGTTGATTGAACATAATAGAGATGGTAAATAATTGCTTATGGAGGGTTGTTTGAGAAAATATCTGAATTGGTTGATAACTAAATAATGATATGATGTGACATTCTATGATATAGAATGTTTTGTGATATGATAGGTGAACATTTATCATGTAGTTCTTATGATGCTGAATTGCTATATAAATATAAAAAGTGACATCTTATATTTAAATTTAAGTGACATTTCATTCAATAACATAGGTTAAGATTTACTGACTTCGAAGAGACCGGAGTCGAGTATTTGTAAATATCCGAAACCACTTCGATTTATAATCATAATAATGCTGTACAGATTTGATATGTGAAACCAATAGGCTGAATTGGAATGATTTAAGTGAATTGGACCATTTAATCTAAGTTTGGTACTTAGAAATTTATATATGAAATAAGTGATGTCTATAACAATTTGTGAAATTGTAAGTGATACAAATTACCCGGGTTTATGTAAATTATATGCCTTTGTATTCCATGTTGGGTTTACTCACGCTGGTTTCCAGCCTGACCCGGGTGTTACTTTGATGTAATGCTCGGGTCAGACCGAGTATTACAGATTTTCAGGTAAGGACGTTCTGGAGCTCAGGAGACGAGCTGGATGGCAGGAACGTATGGAGTGTTTCCGCTATGATATATTGTTGTATATTCGGACATGTTGATTATATATGTCCGGTGATTGTGTATATATTGTAACTCTGATGTATAAAAATGTAAATTAACTGATGCAATTCTTCTTTATATAACTGATATGATTTGATATTATATTTTACCCGCTGCGAATGTGAGGATCTGTGTTGTGTTTTTGTTTCTTCTTCTTCTATCTCTTTCTTCTTGTTCATAACTATCTGGAATTTTCGGGATCGAAAATTCCGGGTCGTTACAGTTGGTATCAGAGCCAGGTTAAGCGAAACCCTTGGCTCTGGTGGGTGTACTCATAAGGATAGGGTCAATAGTACCCTAGAATGAGTTGAGTGTGTATATATATATATATGAGAGCGTACTTGTTATTTTCATATATATAAAGATTTCAAATGATTTTTATATAAGATTATATTTGATATATACAATATTACTTTTAATAAATATTAAGGTAGTTGGTTGTTAAATCATTGGAATCAAATAGAATAATGAGAATTAAGAGTTAATAATAATACAACCAAATTGTAATTGAATAAAGATAAATTTGAAATGGATCCAAACTGAAATTAAAATCCTGAATTTGTAAAAGTGTTTTCAGAATAAAGATGATAATGAATTGGTTTCCAGATATGACAATCTTGGTTATTATCATAAATGGTTGTTGTATTTAATAGTGAAATAAAATGTGTTAAGGATATAAACTTAGATGAGTATAACTTGTAAATTAGAACGGATTTAAATTGTGAAGTTTTAAATCTAAGTCCAGAGAACTTGAAATTGTTTTAAAGAAATTGTTCTGAATTAAAACCAAAGGTGGTTTAAAAATGTAAGGTATAACTTGGTGTGTAAAGAAAATGTATATATGAGGAATGTACATAATACGAAAGATGGTTTGAAATAAACTCTAAATGTTGAGTTTCAAATTTGGGAAATGAGATGTGATATCCAAGGTGATAAGTTTTTGAACTTATAAGATTATTAATGTGAAGTTTAAAGTTTGAAGTGGGAATTCGAATTTGGGTAAGTTTGACGAGATTTAATTGAATTTAACTTAAAGGAAGTTAAATAAGTTTGGAACAAGCAACCTGAATTGGAAATTTCAAGATGAAATTTAGATTTAACTTGGGAAGTTAAATGATTAATTTGAATTGGGGGTTTGTGTAGCTTCAAAATGGGTTTGAGGTCTGGAAATGGTATATGGATGGATGTTTAAAATAAATAGGATGGTATCATCCTATTGTTATTTAAAAATCTTTAAATTGAGAATTTGTTTGGTTTAAATGAATGAGAAATGAAGTGTGGTAATCTATCCATTATTGATAAAAAGGAAGAGAATCTAACTTTAATTTGAAAGTAGGGATGTGGAATTACTATAAATTAAAAACTTGAATAATTAAATTTGTAAATTAAAAATTGTTTAAGAACTGACTTCAAACTGGAAGATAAAATTGAGTAATAAATTAAATTTTTAATATAAAATTGTATTGGACTCAAAAAATTAAATTGTTTAAAAACTTTAAATAAAGGTTAATTTGGTTTAAAGAGTTAAACCAATATTTGAAAATTTAACTCGAATTTATATAATTCGAGATAGTTTAAGATTGAGATCTAAATTGAATGAGTTCAAATTCAAAATGGGAATTGGGATTAATTCATATAGAAATTGAAATGATTTGAAATTAGTCTAAACTAATTTGAATAATTTGGAATTGTAATTAAAGTGAATATGTTTAAAAATCAAATGGAATTTGATTTGAATTTGGAAAGGAATTAAGGCTAATTCAACTTGAATTGGAAATAAATCAAGTTTAAGGAAAATTGAAGTTATTTAAAATTGGAACCCAGTTGGAAGTGGGAAATTTAAGTTGAATTGATTTGAAATGGAGGTTGGGAATTAAACAGTTTGACTCTGGACTATTTTCAAAATAAATTGTTTAATATAAACCTATTTTTCCAAACTATTTACTACACAACTTTTCTGTTTAAACCTAAAACTATCTTAAACCTGTTTTACAATTACTTTGGAACTATTTAACTATTTTACAACTGTTTTATAAACTAATTTCTATTTTTCTACTACTTTAGAAACTGATTACTGTTTTTCTACTATTTTATAAGTAATTACTATTTTTCAATTATTTTACAGTTACTTAACTATTTTACAGTTTTACAAATTAATAATTATCTTTCAACTATTTATCTATTTTAAAAAAAAAAAATTAAGCTATTTTGTAAATATAAACTGGTCAGAGTTCAAACTGTTATTGGTTAAATACCCAACTGAGATAAGAATTGAGTGATAATCCAAGTGGAGATTAAAGCAAATGTGAATAAGTGAATAAAAATTAAAGAGAATGTGAATAGGAAGGAAATTGATTTGGTTAATAATCAATGAAGTCAAATACGTAGGATGTACGTATATTATTCTATTCGCATGATGGTTTGATCCAGATTCGAGCACAGAATTTCGAGATAATATTATCAATCCGAGTTAGGATTTTTCGCTCGATTTTCGACGGCGAACCTGGATATGGATTTTTGATTGATTCTGGATATTCTCTATCATAGTTGTGACTATGCAAGGAGGATGACGGTTTCTGATCAAGAAACCAGATCTGAGTCCGCACTAGGGAGTCGGGTGGACAATACTAGTTCGGAAGTGAAATTGTGTGATCGAGTGAGCGATCAGATTGATATTGCGTACGGATGATATATGAACATCGTACGGTTTGAATAAAATTGATTTGGAAAATTTGTGGATAAAGAACTGTAAATGATTTTTGAAATTGAAAGTATATTTTGCGAATATATGATGACCTTTAATAAAATGAATTAAAATTGATATTTCTATAGTAGAACTTAACTTTATGGAAGTAAAGTGGAAATTGGGTATCTTACTAACTAAAATTTTACTTTATAATAAAAGTAAGTAATTTGGCAAGTGACATTATAAACAGATTTAAAATTTAAATTTAATATTTGTTTTGGAAAGAAAAGGAAATTTAAAGTTTGTATATCTTTGATAAATGAGATAAAACTCCCCTTATTGAATCCATTGCCAGAAGAAAAAGGTTTTTGAAAGTTTTGAAGTATACAAAGGAAACTTATATAAGTATAAAGTGATTTAAAGATTTTCCAAGATTATTATATATATCTATATATATAAAAGATTTTGTGAAAATGTTTTGAGGAAAGGTTTTGGGAACCTTTGGATTTGGAAAAGGCTTTTGATATTTGGGTAAATCAATATTGGGATTTGGGAAAGCCTGATTTGTGAATTATCGATTTTGAGAATCGATTTTGTGTAAAAGCATTTATATGAGATTCATACTAGGTATATGATTTGAAAAATACTATATGTGTATAGTATAAAGTGTTTTGAGATTTGCTCTGGGGAAAAAGGCGCTCCCTTGAAATGAACTTCTCAGGAGTGCCACTGGATGGTACTGCCTTGAGCCCCAAGGGGGGGTTTCTAAAGTTGATCCTGTGAGGAGTCCGGACAAAACTAGTTCCTGAGGATTATTTGGTAGCGAAAGTCGATGGCGCTGATGCCTACAGGGGCATTTGGGTTATGCTGTGACGACAGTGTAACTCGATGTCGCTGCGATCTACTGTGTGGGGACCATAGCGAAAATCGTGTGGAGGATGAGTGTCAACAGTCTACACTTGATTCTGTCGGGATGGCAGCGCAACATCGGTAGACTGCGATCTATGGTCAAGTGGAGGAGTTTCATTCTTTTGGCAGCGAAATTCGGTGGCGCTGATGCCTACAGTTATATGGGTCTTTGCTGTGATAGCAACGTATAGCCCGGGTATAACTGCGATCTGTAGCGGGTTCCATGGCGTAATCGAGTGGCGCGGAGACCTACAGTTATCTGTGGATTTTGCCGGGACGGCAACGTAACCATCGGGTTAACTGTGACCATGGATGGGTGTGATGATTTCCAGAGCATTCTCACCAAAGATATTTCCTCTATTTTCGAAACTGTTTTCTATATTTTCAATAAAATTATTTTCCAAAGTACTTTCACTGGATGTTGAAAGCGAGTTTACTAAGTACTTATAGATTTTCAGTCCTACGCCTGATCAACGTATGACCGAATCTCTATGAGAACGAAGATGGACTTGTTAAAACATCGAGTTATAAAAGTATTTTCATAAAAAAAAATCGATTCTGAAATATTATTGTATAGATATTTAAAAGTATTTTAAAAATGATAAAGAAAATTTATCTGATTTTGAGCATTTTCATAAATTCTGGCTTCGTTCCTTTTCGAGGACGAAAAGTTCTAAGGGGGGAGGAATGTGACGACCCGAATTTCTGGACGTCTGAAATTGTGTAATTAATTGATTTTAATTATTGAAAAATTAAATTTTTAGCTCCTGAACAAGATAAATTATTTTAGAAATGTATATATATTAAACTCCACCCTCTAAATTAAGGTTAAGTGTCCATAAATATATATAGATAAAAACATATAAGCTTTGTGACATTAATAATTGATAAGTGTATAGATGTATATATAGGTATATATGTCCATACGAAGTGAAAATACATGTAATGAAAAAAAAAATTGCATAAGTATATGTGTACATGTATGTATAGTGAAAGTGATAAATGTAAATATCTAAAAGTGATGACAACAACCTCTATAGATAGGAATAAATAAATATGAATATATATATATATGTAGACATACAATACACTAAGTATTGGAGTTAAAAATAAGTATTTAAGTTAGAAATATAACATAGAAACAAAACTGGTAAGAAGAAATGCAAAGCACAAGTAGGCAAGAATATAAAGTGATAAACAAAATTTGTATGTATAATAGTTACTGTGTGTATTGCAGTAACATGAGTTAACCTTTAACAATACTTTAGTCAAACTATATGTGAAGTATGCCAGGCAAATAAATATGCCTATATAAGAGATGTAAAGGTAAGTTTTAAAATGCAAAGCTAAAGCAATATAATATCTATGCATAAAATAAGCTAAGTTGGAGACATAAAGTACTCCACATTTAATGCAAGCAATAAGTAAGGTCAAATTCGAAATTGTTAAAATCAACTCAGCCTCCAATTGAAGAAAACATCACCGATCAAGTTTGTACAAAACAAATATATTATCTGTACAATTCCTCAGCCTAGCTTCTTCTGCAAGCTTCATTCTTCTCTTTATACCTTACTCTATTCTTTCTTTCACTCATTCGATCAACTGAAAGAAAAAAATAAACCTGAGAAAGAAATAGACCAGCAAAACAAAACAAACAGTTCTAGCTTCAGGCTTCAAAACTAAGCAGAGATTCAAGTTCCAAACTCAGGATTTAGGTCTGTTCTCTGTTCGCATATACATGGAATTATTGATGATCAAATCCTGATTTCATTTGAGCAATAACTTCTGAAAGGTGAGTAAACTGCTATTCTTGTAAATGTTGAAACCTGGTTGAAATGCATGCTTGTTAGAAAACTTACTTGAACCCACCTATAAGTTTTGATATCTGAGTTGATGCTTGAAGTATATTATGGAAAGTGATTTTTTCCTAGTGATAATTATGCCAGCATGTTTGCATTTGTATATGTGTAAAATTGGTGTGTGCATGTCTGTTTAAACATCTCTCTGTTCTTAGTTTCAGAGCTTGAATTTTGAAAAAAAATTCAAGATATCCTTAACTGGTCACTGTTAGGCTTTAGATTTCAAACAAAATATGTTGGTTTGAACATAAGTTAAGATCTAAAATTTGTTTTTAGTGAAACAAGATTGTATAACACTGTAAATCAAGAAATTACAGTAGAAAATGTGAAACCTGTTAAAAACCAAGCATCAAAATAAAGTGAGTAAACTATCCCAGTTTCTTTTCTTTTTTTAACATATGAGTTAACATTATGTTTATAAACATAAAAATCTTTGGTGTAAATATTCTAAGTGATGATGGTGAATGCAAGATTACATGAATATTTCAAATTGAAAATCTGGGTTGAATTATACTATTTGAAACATGACAGTGAATATCTGGCCATTGTTTTAATCCCAGGAACAACATTTACTTCTAAAAATCATATCTCCCCAATGACTCATTTTTGAACCTTGATTTTTGAAAAGAAGTTGGTTGTAACAATGTAATCTTATTTTTAGAATTCATCATAAGTATTTATATTTACTAAGTATTCTGAAATTTCAAAATTTCAGTTAGGAGCCAAAATAAGTTCAAAATCAATGTCAACGATTTCAACCTTGGGATATAGAATATGATTCGTACACGCAAAACATGAATTTTAAATCAAAAGTCTTGATTTTTAGTGCTGGAACGAAGGAGCAGTTAGGGGTTGAACTGAAAATGGAATTGTGGCGATTTCTGATAACCCCGATGACCTGGGAGGTTGCGGTCATCAATGGAGGTAGAGGGATGATGAGAGAGTTTGGGGAAAATATTGGGACGGCGAACAAGTGGTGGTGGCGAAGGTGGTTGGTCGTGGAAGATTTTAAACCTAGTTTTTCTGGGTTGAGATTTTTAAATTGGTTCGATTTACTCGATTGATCGAGTGTTACCAAATCTTGGGAAATGGAGAGGGGTATGTTGACGAAGGAGTAGCCGAAGTTGCCGATGCTCCGTTGGTTGGAGTGGCGAGCGCGAGGAGTTTCAGGTTATGGTGAGGTGATGCCTGGTTTTGATAGCTTGTTCCAGGTTTGAGCAGAATTTTCAATTTGGATATTTAGGAAGTTGTCGAAGTTTGGGAGATTGGGATCGGCTGTGAGGATGATCGTTGACACGAGGAAGGATTGGGCGACGATCGGAGAGCGGGGGTTGGTCCGTGCACGTGCACGGGAAAGGTCGAGCCTGATTGTTTTGGGGTTATAGTCTTGTTGAGGGTGATCTCGATTCTCGAGTGAAGCACTGTGTTTTTGAAGTTGGGGCTCGAGTGGGAAACGCGAGTAGCTCTGGGGTGTAACCTGTACCAGTTTTAGTTGCTACGGGATTTCAACTTAAAACTTATTAGGTTTAAGCCTTCACTTGATGATGTTTAAACATTTGAGTAAGTTATGATTTATAACTTTAAATTTACCCAGTTAATCGATGGTTTTAAACTTAATAAATGTTTAATTAAGTAACATTAATTAGTAAGATATAACGTTTTAAAGAATAATTTAGGCATGAAATAGATATTATTTTGTCATAAGAAATTTTTGGTTTTAAAGATCATTAAGTAAACACTTAATGAGAATAATCAGTGTAATTAACCAAAGAATTAATTAAGAAGATAATTAATTAAGTAAGTAATTACAGAGGGGTAATTAGTGTTTACGATTTATTGTGATTGATTAATAGAAGTGATTAATTGAAGTATAATTAAGTAATGGAATTAATTATGGATAGATGTAAGTAAAATTAATTGGCTATTGAAAAAAATATTATGTAATTAAGGATTTTTAATTAATATAATTAACGGGAGAAATTAAAGGTTAATTACTATAAGTGGATAAGATAATTTAATTTGTTGAATTAATTGAAGAATAATTACTCTATGTAACTGAATATAATTAATCAAAGTAATTTATTAAGATGGATGTTGAAGAATGATTGATAAATTGAAAGGGTTAATTAATCAAAGGATGATTAAGAAAAGATAGGAGGTAAATCCTTGAGCAACTAATTTAACTTACGTTGATTGAACATAATAGAGATGGTAAATAATTGCTTATGGAGGGTTGTTTGAGAAAATATCTGAATTGGTTGATAACTAAATAATGATATGATGTGACATTCTATGATATAGAATGTTTTGTGATATGATAGGTGAACATTTATCATGTAGTTCTTATGATGCTGAATTGCTATATAAATATAAAAAGTGACATCTTATATTTAAATTTAAGTGACATTTCATTCAATAACATAGGTTAAGATTTACTGACTTCGAAGAGACCGGAGTCGAGTATTTGTAAATATCCGAAACCACTTCGATTTATAATCATAATAATGCTGTACAGATTTGATATGTGAAACCAATAGGCTGAATTGGAATGATTTAAGTGAATTGGACCATTTAATCTAAGTTTGGTACTTAGAAATTTATATATGAAATAAGTGATGTCTATAACAATTTGTGAAATTGTAAGTGATACAAATTACCCGGGTTTATGTAAATTATATGCCTTTGTATTCCATGTTGGGTTTACTCACGCTGGTTTCCAGCCTGACCCGGGTGTTACTTTGATGTAATGCTCGGGTCAGACCGAGTATTACAGATTTTCAGGTAAGGACGTTCTGGAGCTCAGGAGACGAGCTGGATGGCAGGAACGTATGGAGTGTTTCCGCTATGATATATTGTTGTATATTCGGACATGTTGATTATATATGTCCGGTGATTGTGTATATATTGTAACTCTGATGTATAAAAATGTAAATTAACTGATGCAATTCTTCTTTATATAACTGATATGATTTGATATTATATTTTACCCGCTGCGAATGTGAGGATCTGTGTTGTGTTTTTGTTTCTTCTTCTTCTATCTCTTTCTTCTTGTTCATAACTATCTGGAATTTTCGGGATCGAAAATTCCGGGTCGTTACAAAAGTAGTTAGCCAAAAGTCAGGTGACAGACCCTAATAAGAAGTCAAGCAGAAGCACCTGAAATACCTCGGTCTGACCCGAATATTATTTAAGAAGAGAATAATAAACGGATCAGTCTAGCTATAAATATCAGATAAAATGAGATAGGATATGAGATATCACAAAAACGTATGATAACAATAATGTCATACTGTGACAAGTATACATCAGATAACAACAAAAATCATACAATATCTCAAATATTCTCAAACACCAAAAAGAATGTCATATTCTTTAAATTATTCAGCAAAACACAAATATTGGCAAACATATCAATGCCAATCACAAAAATCGGTGAAACACAAATACTAGAAATCATCAACTAGAAATCCAGAAATCGCAAAAAGGTGAAGGCCTATCACAAACGAGAGCATGAAAACTCACCAACACGTGTGTCACAAACGGAACGCTATTCCATGGTCGCTAACCATCAATTTTGAGCCAAAGCTCCACAAACGGCCTGAAGACCATGGGTCGCTACCCCACCAAATTGAACCAAAGTTCCACAAACGAGGTTTTTAGTCCCCACACAAACAAAAAGATATCGCACATCGCTAGTTTAGATCACAAAATGATCACCATTGATCAATAAGAAGTGTGAATTACACTAAGCTAGTAAATATAAGATTTTAGCTTCATGTCTCATAACCACTAGCTTAAATATTTATGAACAAATTATAGATTTCCACTCGAAAATTGTCACAAGATTTTAATCGAACAAGTCTAAGAATTAACCGACAAAGTAAACGCAAGTGTTTCATACCACTTGTTTTGTTAAGCCGTTTAATTAGATTTCTCATGCGAATGACGTAAAGGTTTGTATATACTAATAAATTGAAAAACGGTTTTAAAAACGAGCTTTGTATTTAAAAGTAGTGTTGAAATCAATTTTGTGAAAGAGTTTAAGTATTTACTACTAGTATAGAAACCTTTGTATTTTAAAGTGACAAACCACAGAAATGATTGTAGAAACAATCAATCACCAAAAATTCACATACGAAAATGTGAATTAAATCCATAAAAATCGATATCAAATCCATCAAACGTATATTCCCAAAAATCCAAAGAAGTGATCAAAGTCGATAATAAGTGATAACAACTAACCGGATCGACAAAAATCGATTAAAATTGGAAATTCACTCAAAAAAATAGGAAAATAGGCAAAACTGTACAGTTCCAGACGTCTGGTTTAGAATCCAGACGTCTGGATTTGTTCTCTGAAAATAATCCAGAAAGCTTGTAGACGTCTGAAATTTCAAGGCAGACGTCTAAAATTTCAAGGCAGACGTCTAAGACCCAATCCAGACTTCTGAACTTATAAATCAGACGTCTGGAATCGGTTTCTGTCATTTTTTTATTTTCTGCGTTCTATATTTTTTTCTCTCCAAGTCTAAACTAGACGTCTGGACTTGATAACCAGACGTCTGGTCACCTGGTCTTGGCAACAATTTGCCTAGGCCAAGATGGCCAAAACGTTTCGGGAGCGATCGAACGAGCAATGACGACTAGAGATTTATGCCGAACGACAACCCAACCTTATAGGCTCTTCGATACACCCTAAATATCATGTCCAAACATCTATAGAAAGATTTTCATAAAAATTGGACCAAAACACCAAAATTTGGAAAATTCATCAAATCAATTCAAATCCAAAGCCAATGAACATGAATAAATGTTAGGAATTCATACCTAACAATAATGAAAGTTATAGACATATATGTGAGTTAAAGAACTCACTTTTAAAACTCAAAAACAACGAATGAGAAGCTTTAAAACAAAGCAAGACCAATTCCTCTTCAATATACCTCTAGAATCTTCAATCTATTATCGAAGGTGAAGCTTTTCATAAGTAAGCTTATAGGAATTTCTGTAAATTGAAGAGTGATAGAGATCGAGAAGATGAAGAGGATGTTTACCTAACCTTCTTCTTGATTTTGAACTTGAATTTGAGTTTCCTAAACAAAACTAGGGTTTAGGAATTTCCATTTCTCATTATTTCCCCCATTTTTACTTTAGCTTGAGTGTTAGGAAATAGAATGAGTGAACGGATGAAGAGTAGAGAAGTTAGGGTATTATGTTGGGTTAGTGGGCTGAAACCCAAACCCAAAGCCCAATATAGAAAAATAGCAAAATTCTACTCAACCCCAAACATATTGATGTTTATACTCAAAAAAGTTGTAAACGTCATTTTGGACTCAATGGAAATGGTCTCGAGTCCCAATTCGACTGTTTACAAAAACTAACATTTCATACTTTAATCCGATTAACGATGCTATATTTAAATAAAACATTTAAATATATAATCGTGAAATATGCGGGTTGTTACAAATATATTCATAAATACCGAGGAAGATTTCTTTCAATTAATTTTGAAAATAATTTATAAATCTCTCTTAAACCATTATAAACTATTTATATGCTTTAAAACAATTTACAGAGCTATTTATAAATTTCAAGACAGTTTACAATTCTTTTCCTTTTCATAACTTCTATGCAAATTCCTTTAAAACGCTTCCAAATTCCTTTACACAAGTTCTTTTATAAAACCCTTTATAAAATCCTTTAAAACCTTTATAACTTCTTTATTAAACCATTAAAAAATCCTTTATAAAATCTTTTATAAAATACTTTATAAAAATCTAAAATCTTTTACAAAAATCTTTTATCTATTAAAGTTATAATAGAAGTCTATACTTATTTTCTTAAACCAAAACTATATTTATTATATTAAATTAAATTTAAAATATATATTAAAACTATATTAAATATTTTAGTAAATTTTAAACTATTTAAAATATATTTTTAAAACTAAATAAATTTATAAGTTAAAATCTTAAAATTACATTTAAGACCATATATTAACTTACAATTTGAAACTTTTAAAACATATAAAATAAATTATTTTCCAAATATAAATTTTATATAAAATCATTAAATAAAATTTAAAATCAAATATGTAAATCAAACATACTTTACTATTTAGAAAATAATTTAAAACCGATTAACGGTGTCCGTATATAGTTTTCTACCCTATGGTCAAGTGATAGGGTATGTATCATTTCAACCCCAAATTAGTTAAAATTTTCGGTTATATATCATTTCAACCCGTATCCCGAATCAATAATTTCCGAATCAATAAAATCGCTCGAGTTTACCATTTCAACCCATAACGATTTTCTCTAATATATAAGATCGTTCGGGTATGTATCATTTCAATTCATAGTGATTACAGAGATATAAACATTCAATCATCCAAAATGTCACAAATAAACATCCATCACAATCAACATCCAAATCAGCCAATAAATCACAACAATTAACTAGTTATCATTATCAGGTATTTAACTAACAATTTAAATTCAATATTAATTAAAAAAGCAATTAAATTAAAAAAATTCAATTTCAATTAAAATGTCAAATTAAACTACCCAACAGCAACCAATAATATTCTTATCACATCATAAATTTAATTTAACTAACATAAGAATGTTTAGTATTTGTCAATGGGTTAAATCACTCACCTTTGATTTCTAGTCGATTTAGAATCCAAATAAAGCCCAAAATTTGAACAATCTAAGAATTCAACCAAACCAGTTCCATGTCGTCCGAAATTTAGATACGATCACAATGGAAGAAACCGCGTCCAAGTCCGAGCTCGTATGCGAAAGTTATGCTAATTAGAACATTTGGAATTTAAATTAAAATTAAAATAAAACAAGGGTATTATTGTAATTTGCATTACTTCCTAAATCAAACCCTACAGTCGCGTATGATCGATCCACTGACTTCAACCGCCAATTATCCCACGACGCCGCGCAAACTACGGCAAACCTGTTGGAGAAAATCCCTTCAGATGATCAGTCTAAGGAAATAAAAAACCAAACGCAACGGAAAACATCTGGATCGTGATTGTAGTGAGACGAAACAAACAGAGATAAGCACCAGAACAGACAGTCACGGATCTATGCAATGCAGAAAAATAAATAACACCAGTATTTATAGTGGTTCCACTACCGCAAGGCAATGTACGTCCACTTGGGGAGAGGAGATTTGATTAATCACTGAAAGATTAAAGTTACAAGATTGATTCACTTTTGAAGGCTATACAAAAGAAGAATTAACAATACAGACAAAATTCCGCAGAGTTTCAGCTCTCTAGGATGGCTGTCATTGTTGTCCAGAAGCTCCACTATTTATAGAGTGAGAAAATGTGGAGGGGTAGCTGCTATATAGCAGCCTTGGGGTTTGGTTTGGCATATCTGGTCCGGCGTAATTTGGTTCGGCAAAACACCCAGCAAAAAATTTGGACCGGCATCCAAATCATCGAACGAAAATTTTCGTTCGGCAAATCACCGCTTGAAACTTCATGCCTTAATTCCGAACGAAATCATCACGTCTTCAACTCTGAACCAAATCTCTCCTCCACCGAACGTAGTTTCTCGTTCAGTCTTCTTCAATCACCGAACCACGTCAGATACTCCTTCACCGATCCAATACTCCACCTTCCTTTTTGCCGAACGAACTTCTTTTCCAAATAAGAAATCTGGTTTGGCTTCCAGCTCCTTCATGCTTTGATTAGCTAGGGTTTCACTCGATTTGGAAATCTCATGTATCAATTTCTAACAATCTCCACCTTGATACCAAATTCCATACAAGCCTTATAACTTCTACACCTTCATGCTCCAAACAATGGATACTTACCCACTGAGCTTCGGCAATGCATCACCCATTACACTTTGTCAACGAACTCCGGCAAGGCCACCGTCCATCAACAAAATGTTCGAAGTACTCAGTCCGTATAGAACCTATCAATCTCCACCATGAAAACAAACGTCTCCATGTCTGCATGAACCGCCTCAACTCTCCCCCCGTGCCACCCCGTGGCACCTAACACTTCATTAAGCGAATCAAGTCCGAGCAATGTTCGAACTTAGCAACATGCAACGACTTGGTAAACATGTCTGCTGCATTCTCCTTTGTGTGAATTTTCTAAAGACGAACTAGCTTCTCTTCATTCTTCGAGACAGGGAATGACTCTCTCACCTTAATATGCTTCGTCCTCGAGCTGAACGCCAGATTTTTAGCTAAGTGAATTGCACTCTGACTGTTACAGTACACATCCACGCCTTCATATATGAAGCCCAAATCACACAACAATCGCCTCAAATAAAGCGCCTCCTTAGCTGCTTCAACCGCAGCTATGAGCTCTGCCTCTGTAGTGGACAAAGCCACAATCGTCTGCAACCTCGCTCTCCAACTGATCGTTGTCCCGCCAATGGTGCACACGTATCCGGAGGTTGATTTCCTTCGATCTCTATCACCGGCATAATCGGAATCACAAAATCCAACCAAGCTAAAATCTCTTCCTCTACCGCCAAAGACAGGTCCATGGTTTGGAGTTCCTCTAAGGAATCTAAAGATACACTTCACTGCTTCCCAATGCGTCTTTCCTGGATTTGCCATGAACCTACTCACCAATCCAACAACATGTGCAATGTCAGGCCTAGTGCAGATCATGGCATACATCAAGCTGCCAACTGCACTTGCATATGGAACCTTTATCATATAAGTTTTGTCATTACCGAGATCGGAGAGCATTTACTAGAAAGCTGTATGTGCAAAGGCATGGGTGTGCTGATTGCCTTTGCCCCTTCCATGCTAAACCGAGCAAGCACCTTTCGAATGTACTCCTTTTGAGTGAGGCTCAAAAGTCCTAGCTTTCTATCCCTTTGGATTTCTATACCCAAAATTTTCTTTGCTTCTCCAAGGTCTTTTCATTTCGAATTCCGCTTTTAGCATTCACTTTAAACTATCGATTTCAGCTTTATCCTTGGAAGCAATCAACATATCATCCACGTACAAGAGTAGGTACACTTATCTACCATTCTTTAAATGCTTGAAGTACACACAAGCGTCTTTGATGCTACGATCAAAACCAAGTGAAAGCATAAAAGAGTCAAACCTCTTGTACCATTGTCTAGGCGACTACTTAAGTCCATACAAAGACTTCTTCAATTTGCAAACCCAATTTTCTTTCCCATCTACAACAAATCCTTCTGGCTGCTTCATGTAGATGGTCTCATCCAAGTCTCCGTAAAAGAAATCGGTTTTCACATCCAGTTGCTCCAACTCCAAGTCATGAGCTACGGCGATAGCGAGCAAAATGCGGATAGACGTATACCTCACTACTGGAGAGAATATCTCATCATACTCCAATCCCTTTCTTTGTGAAACCCTTTAGCAACTAGTCTAGCGTTGTATCTCCCATCATTCTTTACCTTGAACACCCACTTGCAACCTACGGCTCGGCTTCCTTGAGGAGGTGGTACCAAATCCCAAGTCTTGTTCTTTTTCAACGACTCTAACTCCTCTTCCCTAGCGCACATCCACTTCGAACTGTCACATGACTTCAAAGCTTCATCAAGGTCAAGCGACTCTTCATGAACCACATGTAGGGCATAGTCAAACTGATCACCAAGGCTAAGGTTCGCAAACTGCCAATCACCATACCTTTCGGGCGGCCTAATAGTCCTACGACTGACCTAGGTAGGTACTGCTTCGCCTAAACTCTTTTCAGCTCTACTTTGAACTGAACTTCCTCTAGATTCATGCACATCACCAGCACTACTAGAAAGTACCTGTGGACTATCTTGTGATGTTTCATCAACTGTGTTTTTCACGACAGCATCAACAACTCTACTATTTGGCTGGAACACGGGAACTTCTTCCATCTCCTTAGGCCTATCAGAATCTTCTGATGTGGTAGGTAGCTTCTCCTTCGGATTGAACATAGCAGACTCATCAAAAGTAACATGTCTGGAATGAACAATCTTCTGATCAACAGGATTCCAAATTCGATACCCTTTGATACCATCGGTGTATCCCATTAGTATGCCCTTGTATGCTCTAGCCTCCAACTTGTCATCACCTGTATGGTGAACGTACACAAGAAAATCAAAAATTCGAAAGTAGCCAAGATACACTGCTTTACCTCTCCACCGTTCCTCTGGAATCTTCTCATCTATGGCTGAGCACGGAATTCGACTTATGATATGCGCCGCAGTTGATAATGCCTCGGCCCAAAAGCATCTAAACAAGTCCGCCGTCAATCTCAAGCAATGAGCCTTCTCTAGTAGAGTCATGTTCATCCTTTCTACTAGACAATGGTGTAGTGAAATGTGGATCGCCGGGTGTGGTGAAATGTCTCTGGATGTCATGCTGTCTACAAAATTCGAGGAACTCCCGAGAGACAAATTCACTGCCATTATCAGATCTCAGCACCTTCAACCTAGAACCAGATTGATTCTCAACAAGCGCTTTCCAGTCTTTGAACTTCTCAAAACTTTCTGATTTTGGCCTTCATTACATGAACTCATACTTTTTGAGAAAAGTCATCAATGAAAGAAATAAAATACTTTGCTCCTCCAAGAGAAGGAGTAGCAACCGATCCCCAAACATCTGTATGCACATACTCAAGTACTCGCCTCGATCTATGGAGTACAACTCCAAAAGATACTTTAGTTTGCTTGCCTAAGCTTTCTCCTTTGATCATCTTTCGTCTTCGAAGCAACTCTAAGTCCTCTGAAATATAACCCAACCTGAGATGCCAAAGCTTTGTGGCATCCAATGCACGAGAACTGTCTACTCCAACACACGACTCTCCAAGAACTGTGGTTCCTTTCAGCAAATACAGATTTCGGAACACATCTCCTTTCATAAGAACTAGTGCACCTCTCGAAACCTTCAGACTATCCTTCTCGATAGTTACCATGCATCCCAAAGATGCCAATTGTCCTAAAGAAATTAAGGACTTCCGAAGACCTGGAACATACCGGACACCTGTCAAAGTGCGTATCACTCCGTCAAACATCCTGATCCTCACTGTACATTCACCCATTGCTCTACAGCTAGCATCATTATCCATAAGAATTGAGCTTCCCTTTCGTCCAACGAAAGAACTGAAGTAATCCTTATTAGGCGTCATATGGAAAGACGCCCCCGAGTCCAGCACCCAATGGTCTGAGACATCCGACACTGCTGTGGACAACACATCGTCAGATATAGACTTCTCCACCGTAAATGATGAAGATCCGTCTTCTTCCTTCTTCAAATCTGGACAATCCTTTTTACAATAACCAGGTTTTTTACAGATAAAGCAATTCCTATCCTTAGACTTTCCTCTCCTGCCAATATCGGGCTTCCTAGACCTGGAACGCCTTCTAGAGTGACAATTCTTCTTATCATCTCTACCTCTTTCAACAAACAGGCCGTGACTACTACTTCCACCTCTACTTCCTTCAGTTATCTCTTTCATCTGATCTCTCAAGCACTCAGATAGAAGGTCTGACTTCACATCTTCCACTGTCAATGTCTCTAGCGAAGATAAGGCTGTTAGCGAAACCTGTGTATCGCTCCGGAAGAGAACATAAAAGAATCATTGTCATTTGGTCCTCATCCATCTTCAAGTCAACAGTCTTCATCTTCATCACGAGATCATCAAAAAAAAGATGTTCCTTCACTAAAGTACCCTCTCTCATCCGCATGGTGAAAAATGTCTTCAGCAATATTAGACATTTAGTCGGAGATTTCTTCAAGTAGAGATTTTCTAGCTTGGTCCAAATGCCCCTGGCAATGGTCTCACTACTAATCTCTGAGATGACATTCTCTTCCATAGCTAGCTGTAAAGTAGTAAACGCCCATTTCTCCATCTCCTTCCTTTCCACGACTGAGAGTCAGCCGTCAACTCCTTAGGGGCAAACACTACTTGATGGACTTCATTCCTCATTAGAACAGCCTTCATCCTCCATTGCCACTTCTCGAAGTCTTTATCCCCATTCCATTTCTCAATTGCCAACTGTGATCCTGACGCGATATACATCCCTCCAGTATAGGGTCTTGTAACAACTAGAGTCGCTTCATCTCCTGCCATAGCGTCTAACACTCCTCAATCAACCTTGCAGCTCTGATACAAGATTGTTGGGGAAAATCCCTTCAGATGATCAGTCTAAGGAAATTAAAAACCCAACGCAACGGAAAACAACTAGATCATGATTGTAATGAGACGAAACAAACAGAGATAAGCATCAAAACAGACAGTCACAGATCTATGCAATGTAGAAAAATAAATAACACCAGTATTTATAGTGGTTACACTACCGCGAGGCAGTGTAGGTCCACTTGGGGAGAGGAGATTTTATTAATCACTGAAAGATTAGAGTTACTAGATTGATTCACTTTTGGAGGTTATACAAAAGAAGAATTAACAATACAGACAAAATTCTGCAAAGTTTCAACTTTCTAGGAAATGGCTGTTATTGTTGTCCAAAAACTCCACTATTTATAGAGTTAGGAAATGTGAAGGGGTAGTTGCTATATAGCAACCCTGGGGTTTGGTTCGGTATATCTGGTCCGGCATAATTTGGTTAGGCAAAACACCGAGCGAAAAATTTGGACCGGCATCCAAATCACCGAAAGAAAATTTTTGTTCGGCAAATCACCGCTCAAAACTTCATGCCCTAATTCCGAACGAAATCATCACGTCTTCAACTCTGAACCAAATTTCTCCTCCATCGAACGTAGTTTCTCATTCGGTCTTCTTCAATCACCGAACCACATCGGATACTCCTTCACCGATCTAATACTCCACCTTCCTTTTTGCCGAACGAACTTCTTTTCCAAATAAGAAATCTGGATCGACTCCTAGCCCCTTCTTCTTCATGCTTTGATTAGCTAGGGTTTCACTTGATTTGGGAATCTCAGGTATCAATTTCTAACAAAACCAACCTTAGATCTGACACCTCCGCGGCGATCCTCTCCTCCGGCCGCACGTCCATGCCACACGCGCGACCTCCAGGTCATGTCCCATGCTCCGCCGCCGTACGAGCCAACGGCCAAATTCCAGCGAATCTCGACGCCATCTCAACGACGCAAGACCATAGATCGACCTCTCTCATCATCCTCTACCTCGCAGCAACCTCCGATCATCCTATCGATGATGATCCACGTTAAAATCGAAAACCTAGAATGGATGGCCGGGAATAAACTGCCGATTTCTGGCCAAACCGAACCTCGATTGCAAAAATGAACTGCAGATCTAGATTGCGTTCGTCGAAAGCTTTCCAACGATATATAATTCGACAGGGTTTAAGGAGTTTGAATTTTTGAAGTTTGATTTTGAATTGGGAAATTAGGGTTTTGGAATTGTCTGACATTGGGAAGGAAGGAGATAATTGAATAGACGGATAGAATTGTACGTAAAGAAATCAGAAATAAAAGAAGCTGCTAGGGTTTATAACAGTTTATATATAGGCAGAGATAGATAAGAACGAATGGACAGATCGAATTGGGTCAAAACGATAACAACGACCTGTAGAGTCCGTTTCGTTTCCGAAACGGAAGTAGGTCATCCAATATATAAAAATATAGATTATTGATATTTTTAAATTCAATGGAACTAGTTTCAAATTCTAATTCCATTGTATACAGAAGTTAGCTTTTAAAATCAAATTATATTCATTTAAATTTTTTTAATTGATTTCTACGCATTTCGAGCTCGCACGATCAAACGATAAGTCCGATCGTTACGAAACTTGAAATCCTACAATAATTTACTGTTGCGGATCCGATGAAACTGGTTTCGTCGAAATCCGAGACAATGAGTAAAATGGCTAGTTTTCACGTTAATTAAATAAATTATTATTAAATTAATTTAATCACTTATAAATTCAAATTTAAAAGTTAACTATTTTATCATTCTTGATTACATAGAAATTATAATCTTTTAAAATAAATTTTCCATGTTAAATCCAATATTTAAATATTGCACTAAATTCAGCGTTCCATTACAACTATAATAAAACCTCTGTTAATTATATTTCAATTTCAATCCAATTCTTTTATTATTGAATCAAATATTACCCTCTGAATATAATTAATATTAGTTTACATTTTATTGCATTCATTATTCTACTGCTATCATCTTAACTTATATTAACTGCAATATTTAAGTACTTTAAATTTCGTTGATTTCCAAATTAATTCCAAACATATTAAATAATGAGATGATAAATAAACAATTGTTACTTTTAAGTAATTTAATCACATTTATAAATTTACTATTCACAAACAAAAGCTAATAAATTTATGTACTAATTAATTTATTTCATATTCTATAATAAACCTATTTCAATTTATAACATAAATTTCAACATTAAATCCAACATTTAATTTATTTCTTATTTACAATTATAACCAAATCAACTTTACAATTATTTCAACTAATTGAAATTACACTAAAATAGTTGTCAATTACATTAAATCAACATTTATTAAATTACATTCTAATTATTTTCATTTATAAATCATAAATTTAATTTCTCACAATATTAAATTTCAAAATCTTATTTAATTTAATATTTTTAATTATCAAAAATACAGTCGTTACAAATCAATGTGGAGATTCGAGATCTGTTCAAGATGTTGAAATCCATTTGGGATTCATGTTATGTTCGAGTGATGAAGATTCGTGTGAAAGATGTCGAATGTGACCTCAATGTCGGAAATGGTTCACGACAGAATAGGCTGCACAATTTGGGTTTTAGTTGGCCCACGTTAGGGTACATCAACTCCATATCTAGAGTATGTTTATCGATGTTGTGCATGGGAATTGATGATACTTGGTTCCATGTAGTTCATACTATGTTCGGGCGTGGGCCAATTGTGCTTACCTTATGATATATTCTATCTAGAGATAAACGACGCTCAAAAGGTGGTTTCTAATCCTTATACATGGAGATACGCTTCAGTTTACTGGAGGCGTATCCCCAGGAATTCCATTTTACAAACGTACCTTAGTAGTTTTGATTGTATCCTCAATATTGTTGTGATGTGATCAATGTAAGCATCACGGCTATTTTTCGAACTATATTCTACACCCTAGATATTATCTATTATATCACCTTATGTATTTATAAGATGTTGGTTCTTTTGAGGGATAACCGTTATGGCATTTCGTACGGTCTCAAAAGTACTGTTATATGTAGCCGCATATTTCTTGAGTTTCTCATACCAAACTTATGTCTGACTCATGGTTTTATATTTCCCCTATTTCCATGGTTGTTCTTTTGAGTAGTCTGAGAAAGAAAGGTTTTCGTTGATGCTCACTAGAACTCAAGGAGACGAACTGGATGTTTAATCTACCATGGTATTCTTTTTTCCACTTCGTTACCATTATGTGTATATATCAGTATTTTTGAAGACGGATTGTTACAACTGTCCGAGCTGATAATAGTATTTACAATTGTAACTCTAAAATGTTATGTATCTTAGAGTGACAATTTGTACCGTCTTTTGATATTATATGTTATCATACCGTTGTGAGATTTTGATATTATGTTCTCTTCTTTCTTGTTCTGTTTTTTTTTATTTTACCTTAACAATCTTTTTTTCAGTACTTAGGTGCTCGACACGTAAATACCGTGGATATATTAGTGTCGACATTCGAAGGTCGAAAAAATGAGCCATTACATTTTGTTTACATCCAAATTTTAAATGCTTTATTTATGTTGTAATATTTTGTTTGATAGTCCGACCAAAATCTTAAGCCGTTTGGGTAGGTTCGATCATTCCATGTACTATTATTATTATTTGAATATGATTTCACTCATAGTAGAGATAATCTAACCTCTGTTTCATATTTATTTACAAATCTTGAGTCGGTCCGATGATTTTTACGATTTGATGCTTGATACTAATCAAAAGATCCATTATGAAATATATACTCATTTTATTATCTGTCTAATTAAGCACTTGCACTTTATATCTAAGCATGTACATTTTTTTATAAACTCTTATGTTATGATCTATGTGCAACTTGTATTATTATTGACAGATATGTATTATATGTGATACAATATATTATATTTTATGCTATCCCGTAAGGAATGTTTTTTGTATTTCATTGTGGTGTATTGTTCTATTATGAAAAAAATCCATGTATTATTGCTTTGTGTGTTGTTGATACTGAATACAAGTTTCATAAGTTATATTATTGTTATATCGTGCTCGGTATTAACTCAAGGGAATGCGTACATCGAGTTGCTCATTAAGCGTCCAATTCTCCACGCTTTTGAGCAGTAAACTCCCTTTGATAGCATTTGTGTATGAGTCGAGCAACACACTCGACCTCCCAAATTCGACTTTGATTGGTATGGTGTAACAACCCGCATATTTTACGATTGTATATTTAAATATAGCATCGTTAATCGGATAAAAGTCCGAAAATCTACTTTTTGTAAACAGTCGAATTGGAACTCGAGACCACTTTCATTGAGTCCAAAATGGCGTTTACAACTTTTTTGAGTATAAACATCGATATGTTTGGAGTTGAGTGAATTTTGCTATTTTCTATTTTTGGGCTTTGGGATTGGGTTTCAGCCCATTAACCCAACTGAATACCCTAACTTCACTCAACTTCCTTCATTCACTTTCATTTCTTAACACTCTCTAGCTAAAACAGAAATGGTGGAAGAGAAAGGAAATTAAAATTCCTAAACCTAGTTTGCTAGGAAATTCAAATTCAAGCTCTAGAAAACAAAGAGAAGCAAGATTGAAGATTCTAAAGGTGTGTTGAAGAGGAATTGTTCTTGCCTTGTTTTAAAAGCTTCTCATTCATTGTTTTTGGGTTTAAAGGTGAGTTCTTTAACTCACATCTATGTCTATAGCAATCATTGTTGTTAGGTATGAATTCCTAACATTTGTGCATATTCATTTGCTTTTGATTTGAATTGATTTGGTGAATTTTTCAAATTTTGGTGTTTTGGTCCAATTTTATGAAAAATCCTTCTATGGATATTTGGACATTGATATTCGGGGTGTATCGAGGAGCATTTAAGATCGGGTTGTCGCTTGGCGTAAATCCTTAGTCAACGTTGCTCGTCCGATCGCTCCCGATACGTTTTGGCCACTTTGGCCTAGGCAAATTGTTGCCCAGACCAGGTGACCAGACGTCTGGTGACCAAGTCCAGACGTCTGGTTTAGACCTAGAGCAAAAATATATGCACGCAGACTTTATAAAAAAAGCCAGATACTAATTCCAGACGTCTGAAATCTCAGATCAGACGTCTGGATGAGTCTCAGACGTCTGACTTGAAGTTTCAGACGTCTGGGGGTTCTCTGGATAATTTCCAGAGAACGAAACCAGACGTCTGGATTCAAAAACCAGACGTCTGGACATGGCTCAGACGTCTGTTTTGATAATTCCAGACGTCTGGGTGGCTTTCTGAACTATTTTTCAGAAAACAAATCCAGACGTCTGGATTCCAAATCAGACGTCTGGAAATGTTTATTTTTGCCTAATAAGGCTGTTTTGTGAGGATTTCCTATTCTAATCGATTTTTGTTGATCCGGATAGTTGTTATCACTTATTATCGACATTGATGACTTCTTTGGATTTTTGGGAATATCCATTTGATGGATTTGATATCGATTTCTATGGTTTTGATTCACGACTTCGAATGTGAATCTTTGGTGATTGGTTGTTTCTACAATCATTTTTATGATTTGTCACTTCTAAATATAAAGGTTTTTATACTAGTAGTAAATACTCAAACTCTTTCATCAAAACGATTTCAACACTATTTTAAATACAAAGCTCGTTTTTAAAACCGTTTTCCAATCTATTAGTATATACAAACCTTTACCTCATTCGTACGAAAAATCTAATTAAACGGCTGAGAAAAACAAGTGGCATGAAACGCTTGCGTTCACTTCGTCGGTTAATTCTTGGACTTGTTCGATTGAAAATCTTGTGACAATTTTCGAGTGGAAATCTACAATTTGTTCGTAAATATTTAAGTTAAGGTAGTGGTTATGGGACATGAAGCTAAACTCTTATATTTACTGGCTTAGTGTAATTCACACTTTTTATTGATCGATGATGATCATTTTGTGATTTAGACTAGCAATCTGCGATGTCTATTTGTTTGTCTGGGGACTAAAAACCCCGTTTGTGGAGCTTCGGCTCAAATTTGGCGGGGTAGCGACCCGTGGTCTTCGGGCCGTTTGTGGAGCTTAGGCTCAAAATTTATGGTTAGCGACCATGGAATAGCGTTCCGTTTGTGATACACGTGTTGGTGAGTTTTCATGCTCCCGTTTGTGATAGGCCTACACCCCTTTGTGATTTCTGGATTTCTAGTTGATGAATTCTAGAATTTGTGTTTCGCCTCTTTTTGTGATTGGCAATGATATGTTTGTCAATATTTGGGGTTTGGTGAATAAAATAAAGAATATGACATTCTTTTTGGTGCTTGGAGATTCTTGAGATATTGTATGATTTTGTTGTTGTTTAAAGTATACTTGTCACAGTTTGACATTATTGTTATCATACGTTTTTTGTTATATCTCTACTCAAATCTCATTTTATATATGATAATTACAGCTAGACTGATCCGTTTATTATTTTCTTCTTAAATAATACTCGGGTCAGACCGAGATGTTACAAGTGCTTCTGCTTGACTCCTTATCTGGGATCATCTTCTGACTTTTGTCTAACTACATAGTTTTGTAGTTTTTGTTATTATACATTTGAGATAGAGACTCCTTGATGTATAATTATTCTTTTGTCTAGCACTTGTATCTATTCTTTTATGATGTAGTGGATCGAGATTGACCACTACTTTGATGTACATTTTTATGTCTTATATTCATATATGATTCCCCTTTGTGATATGAATACCTGTGACTGATTTGTGTTATGTTTATTTCTATATTTGTTTCCGAGGTCCACATAGCCACTGTGTGGTAGCTTTGAGTATGAATCGGTATGTCGGATTTCCTCTTGAATTGAAATGTAAGTTATATTATCTGACATATCGGTCCTCGCACAAAGCAATTACACAGATGGTCGCTCCTTAACAGCCTTATTCTTCGTGCTAGTTGACGGCATTACTCCGTAGTGTCCTTGGCCAGCGTGAGTATAGAGGTGGGTCGTCACAGCTTGGTATCAGAGCCAAACTTTGGAACAATGTAGAATAATCTAACAAGGATCATTGTCCTAAGCCTTTCTTAGGAATCGTGCCATAGGATTTAATTCGAGTCTTCGTACCGTTCTATCCTATTTCTTTTATGATGCCTTGTTTTATCAATCAAGTGTTTGATATTCATTTTGTGAATAACCTTTTTCCTCTTTTCTTTCTTTCTTAAAGAAGAGAAATGGTTAGACCAGGTCGTCCCAGCGCCGGTCAATCTAGTGATACTCCTCAGGATGGAGTATTTATGTCTGCTCAGCAACTTCTAGATCTTGTAAGGAATGCTCAAGCTATCGGACCCACTCCAGAGCCCACCCATCCTAAATCTGGGTTTGCACGCTTGTGCAGTGATTACACCAGTTTGGGTGGAAAGCCATTCAAAGGTTCCGAGAGCGTTATAGAAGTCCAAGCTTAGCTTCGAACATGCGATCGCATCTTTTCTCGCATGAATCTTATTGATCTCCATCGAGTCCAAGTGGCTTCTAGCATGCTTCAAGAAAGAGCATTAGACTGGTACGAGCTTTTGATCTATGAAATTAGTGAAGCGAATCTTACTTGGGAGCAATTCCGGGAAAGATTCGAATTGAAGTTTGTGCCGGAAGCTGAAAATGTAACTTTAGCTCGGTGCTTTATTGACCTTGTTCAAGGTGAATCTTCTGTGACCGACTACTTCGCATCTTTTGAATCTCTCTCTAAATATGGGGTCGAATATAATAATACCCCATTGAAGAAAAATCAGAGATTTGCGTATGGCTTGAACAAGAGCCTCAAAAAGCCATTACTTCTGAAATTAGAAGTTTCTTTTGATCAGCTTGTTGATATTGCTCTTCGACTCGAAGAGGCCGATAAAGAAAGTGATGTTGAAGTCAAACAAAACATCAATAAGAAAAGGCCTTTTAAATTCAAGCCTAATCCCAACAAGAAAGGGAAGCAAGCAACTTCGGTAGCAAAGACTCCTACCTCTAGTCGAGGAGAATGTTACAATTGTGGTTCTAAGGACCATTATGCAAACAAGTGTCCATAGTCCATTTTTTGCCGCTATTGCAAGAGTTCGGGTCATACTATATCTTCGTGTCCCAAACTTCAAAGCAAAAAGGAAGGCAAGTTAAACGTTGTGCAAGCCCCTACTAACACTTCTCGTGGTCAAGGTATTTCTCATTCTATCCTTGATGGCATTATTATATTTCGAGATTTTCCTATTCGAGTTCTTTTTGATACGGGTGCATCTCACTCTTTTATATCAAAAGAACTTGTTGATGCTTTGTCTTTGAATGTTATTGGCTTGATGACTTCATTAAGGATTGCGAATCCGGTTGGTGGATCCGCAACACTCAATTTACTGTGTAAAGATGTCGAGATTATTTTATGTGATTATTTTTTCCGGGCCGATTTGCATGTTATGCGTTACCTTGGTTTCGGAATGATTTTGGGAATGGATTGGCTTAACCGTTATGAAGCTCATATCCTATATCCTGAGCGGACTATATATCTTCGACATCCTCAATCTGTTAAGCAGATTTCTCTTGTTCTAAAAGATTCAGATTTCGATTCGAAAGCATCTTTATATTCTCTAAATCCTCATGATGACGATAATGATGATGAGGAAGATGTCATTTCCCTCATTCACATTGTTTGTGAATTTCCCGACATATTTGAGCCCGTTTTAGGATTACCACCTAAGCGAGCAATTGAGTTCAAAATTAATCTAATCCCCGGAGCTCTACCTATTACTCGTCCTCATTATCGTATGTCCAATAGGGAAAATGAGGAGATGCGTAAACAATTATCCGAATTGGAAGCCAAAGAGTTTATTCGTTCTAGTTCCTCTCCATGGGGAGCTTCGGCTATTTTTGTGAAGAAATCTGATGGTACACTTAGGCTTTGCGTTGACTACCGCAAGCTTAATGATCTCACCATCAAGAATAGATATCCCTTACCTCGGATTGATGATTTATTCGATCAACTTAGTGGTGCTAAAGTCTTTTCACAGTTAGACTTAGCAACCGGTTTTCATCAGCTCCGTATTGCAGAGGATAGCATTCCTTTGACATCATTCCGTACCCGTTATGGATCTTATGAATGGCTTGTTATGCCATTTGGTTTGACGAATGCTGCAGCTTATTTCGTTGACCTTATGAATCGAGTTTTCAAAGACTTCCTCGATCGATTTGTTCTCATCTTTATCGATGATATTCTTGTTTATTCTAAAACCGAGGAAGAGCATGAAAATCATCTTCGGATTGTGTTGGAAACTCTTAGGAGCAACCAATTGAAAGCAAAATTTTCTAAATGCCACTTTTGGCAATCTCGTGTGAAATTTTTGGGGCATATTATTTCTGAATCCGGAATTTCCGTGGATCCTTCAAAGATTGAAGCGAATCAAAATTGGAAGAGACCGGAGAGTGTGACGGAAATTCGTAGCTTCCTTGAATTGACGGGCTATTACCGTCGGTTCATAAAAGAATTTTCTAAAATTTCCGTACCTCTTACTAATTTGACAAAGAAGGGAGTTAAATACATTTGGTCTAACAAATGTGAAGCTGCTTTTCAGAAACTAAAAGAACTCCTTTCTGATGCTCATATTCTTGTAATTCCCGATGGGAACCAAGACTTTATTGTTTATACCGATGCTAGTCGTGTTGGTTTGGGATCCATTCTCATGCAAAGGAAACGTGTTATCGCTTATGCTTCTAGGCAATTAAAGCCTGCGGAGACTAGATATGCCACTCATGATTTAGAGATCGCGGCTATTGTTTTCGCCCTTAGAATTTGGCGTCATTATCTTTTGGAAGAGAAATTTGTTCTCTACACCGATCATAAATCTTTGAAGTATTTATTTTCTCAAAAGGAACTTAATTTGCGTCAACGGCGTTGGCTCGAGTTCCTTGCATCTTATGATCTTGATATTCTCTATACTCCCGGAAAGGGAAATCTTGTTGCCGATGCCCTTAGTCGTAAGCAACAAGCGGTTGTTTTCATGATAATATCCGAATGGAATGGTCTCGAGACTTTATTGACTTGTGAAATTCGAGATCGTGAATCCAAATCATATTCATCTCTTGTTTTATGTAGCTTTGAGGCTCATCCTTCTCTTTTAGACCGCATTCTTGAAGCTCAAAAGCATGATCCCGAATTGGTTCTCCTTGGCCAAAGTTGTAGGGATAAAATCGATATTGAAGGATTAAAGGACTTTGATATTGATGCTCGTGGCGGTATTCGAAAATTTGGTAGACTTATTGTGCCAAATATTATTGATCTTCGTAAAGACATTTTAGAAGATTCTCATCGATCTAAATTTACCATTCATCCCGGTAGTAGTAAAATGTACGCGGATATGAAGCGACTTTATTATTGGGATGAAATGAAATCTGATATTGTTAACTTTGTTAAGCGTTGCATGACTTGCCAACTCGTTAAGGCCGAACATCAAAGGCCCGGTGGGCTATTGCAACCTTTGGAAATTCCAATATGGAAATGGGATCAAATTTCCATGGATTTTATTGACGGTCTTCCCCGTTCTCGTTCGGGCCATGATAGCTTATGGGTGATAGTGGATAGACTTACAAAATCTGCCCATTTTATTCCCGTTCGGTCCAATCGAACCGTACCTATTTTGGCTAAACTCTATGTCAAAGAAATTGTTAAATTACATGGAGTTCCTACTTCTATTGTTAGCGATCGTGATCCATTGTTTACTAGTGGATTTGGAAAGGTCTTCAAAAAGCTTAGGGAACAAAGCTTAATTTTAGCACCGCTTATCATCCTCAGTCCGATGGACAAACCGAGCGTGTGAATCAAACTCTCGAAGATCTTCTTCGTGCATGTGTTCTTGATTTTGGTGGAAGTTTGGAAGATCATATTTCTCTTGTTGAGTTTTCCTATAATAATAGCTTCCAATCTAGTATTGGGATGGCTCCTTTCGAGGCACTATACGGAAGGCCATGCCGATCTCCTTCGTGTTGGCTTGAAGCCGGTGAGAAGCTGGTTTTAGGTTCAGATTTTATTCGGGATGCCACAGAAAAGATTGACCTTATTCGTCATAGGATGAAAGAAGCTCAAAGTAGACAAAAATCCTATGCCGATAACCGAAGAAGGAAATTAGAATTTTCTATGAGAGATTTGGTGTTCATTCGTGTTTCACCTATGAAGGGTGTTGTGCGTTTCAGTCGATCGGGAAAATTAGCACCTCGATATATTGGTCCATTTCCCATCACCGAGCGCATTGGTTCCGAGGTTTATCGCCTTTTACTACCGGCTCAGTTTTCTGCTATTCATGACGTATTCCACGTCTCTCAATTACGGAAATGCCTTCGAGATTCTGATTCTGTTCTTGAGCCCGGTGTTATTGAAGAAATTAAAGTTTCGCTTAATTTGACTTATGAGCAACATCCTATTCAAATCATTGCTTCGGAGGTTAAAGGCCTTAGAAATAAAGATGTTCCTCTTATGAAAGTTCAATGGTCCTCAAATCCTAAGGATTGCTCTTAGGAATCCAGAGAATTCATCGAGCGAACACATCCGAACTTACTCTCTCGTGCTCATTAAGGTGAACTTCTCATTTCAAAATTTCTTCTTTTGTGTTGATATGCCTTTGTATGGTTGTTACTTTTTATTTCTTTTTCTTAAGTATTGCGAGGACGCAATTTCCTTAAGAAGGGGAGTCTGTAACAACCCGCATATTTTACGATTGTATATTTAAATATTTTATTTAAATATAGCATCGTTAATCGAATAAAAGTCTGAAAATCTACTTTTTATAAACAGTCGAATTGGAACTCGAGACCACTTCCATTGAGTCCAAAATGGCGTTTAAACCTTTTTTGAGTATAAACATCGATATGTTTGGAGTTGAGTGAATTTTGCTATTTTCTATTTTTGGGCTTTGGGATTGGGTTTCAGCCCATTAACCCAACTGAATACCCTAACTTCACTCAACTTCCTTCATTCACTTTCATTTCATAACACTCTCTAGCTAAAACAGAAATGGTGGAAGAGAAAGGAAATTAAAATTCCTAAACCTAGTTTGCTAGGAAATTCAAATTCAAGCTTTAAAAACAAAGAGAAGCTAAGATTGAAGATTCTAGAGGTGTGTTGTAGAGGAATTGTTCTTGTCTTGTTTTAAAAGCTTCTCATTCATTGTTTTTGGGTTTGAATGTGAGTTCTTTAACTCACATCTATGTCTATAGCTATCATTGTTGTTAGGCATGAATTCCTAACATTTGTGCATATTCATTTGCTTTTGATTTGAATTGATTTGGTGAATTTTCCAAATTTTGGTGTTTTGGTCCAATTTTATGAAAAATCCTTCTATGGATATTTGAACATTGATATTCGGGATGTATCGAGGAGCCTTTAAGGCCGGGTTGTCGCTTGGCGTAAATCCTTAGTCGTCGTTGCTCGTCCGATCGCTCCCGATACGTTTTGGCCACTTTGGCCTAGGCAAATTGTTGCCCAGACCAGGTGACCAGACGTCTGGTGACCAAGTCCAGACGTCTGGTTTAGACCTAGAGCAAAAATATATGCACGCAGACTTTATAAAAAAAAGCCAGATACTAATTCCAGACGTCTGAAATCTCATATCAGACGTCTGGATGAGTCTCAGACGTCTGACTTGAAGTTTCAGACGTCTGGGGGTTCTCTGGATAATTTCCAGAGAACGAAACCAGACGTCTGGATTCAAAAACCAGACGTCTGGACATGGCTCAGACGTCTGTTTTGATGATTCCAGACGTCTGGGTGGCTTTCTGAACTATTTTTCAGAAAACAAATCCAGACGTCTGGATTCCAAATCAGACGTCTGGAAATGTTTATTTTTGCCTAATAAGGCTTTTTTGTGAGGATTTCCTATTCTAATCGATTTTTGTTGATCCGAATAGTTGTTATCACTTATTATCGACTTTGATGACTTCTTTCTTTGGATTTTTAAGAATATCCATTTGATGGATTTGATATCGATTTCTATGGTTTTGATTCACGACTTCGAATGTGAATCTTTGGTGATTGGTTGTTTCTACAATCATTTTTGTGATTTGTCATTTTTAAATATAAAGGTTTTTATACTAGTAGTAAATACTCAAACTCTTTCATCAAAACGATTTCAACACTATTTTAAATACAAAGCTCGTTTTTAAAACCGTTTTCCAATCTATTAGTATATACAAACTTTTACCTCATTCGTACGAGAAATCTAATTAAACGGCTGAGTAAAACAAGTGGCATGAAACGTTTGCGTTTACTTCGTCGGTTAATTCTTGGACTTGTTCGATTGAAAATCTTATGACAATTTTCGAGTGGAAATCTACAATTCGTTCGTAAATATTTAAGTTAAGCTAGTGGTTATGGAACATGAAGCTAAACTCTTATATTTACTGGCTTAGTGTAATTCACACTTTTTATTGATCGATGATGATCATTTTGTGATTTAGACTAGCGATCTGCGATGTCTATTTGTTTGTCTGAGGACTAAAAACCCCGTTTGTGGAGCTTCGGCTCAAATTTGGCGGGGTAGCGACCCGTGGTCTTCGGGCTGTTTGTGGAGCTTAGGCTCAAAATTTATGGTTAGCGACCATGGAATAGCATTCCGTTGTGATACACGTGTTGGTGAGTTTTCATGCTCCCGTTTGTGATAGGCCTACACCCCTTTGTGATGTCTGGATTTCTAGTTGATGAATTCTAGAATTTGTGTTTCGTCTCTTTTTGTGATTGGCAATGATATGTTTGTCAATATTTGGGGTTTGGTGAATAAAATAAAAAATATGACATTCTTTTTGGTGCTTGGAGATTCTTGAGATATTGTATGATTTTGTTGTTGCTTAAAGTATACTTGTCACGGTTTGACATTATTGTTATCATACGTTTTTTGTTATATCTCTACTCATATTTCATTTTATATATGATAATTATAGCTAGACTGATCCGTTTATTATTTTCTTCTTAAATAATACTCGGGTCAGACCGAGATGTTACAGGTGCTTCTGCTTGACTCCTTATTTGGGATCATCTTCTGACTTTTGTCTAACTACATAGTTTTGTAGTTTTTGTTATTATACATTTGAGATAGAGACTCCTTAATGTATAATTATTCTTTTGTCTAGCACTTGTATCTATTCTTTTGTGATGTAGTGGATCGAGATTGACCACTACTTTGATGTACATTTTTATGTCTTATATTCATATCTGATTCCCCTTTGTGATATGAATACATGTGACTGATTTGTGTTATGTTTATTTCTATATTTGTTTCTGAGGTCCACATAGCCACTGTGTGGTAGCTTTGAGTATGAATCGGTATGTCGGATTTCCTCTTAAATTGAAATGTAAGTTATATTATCTGACATATCGGTCCTCGCACAAAGCAATTACATAGATGGTCGCTCCTCAACAGCCTTATTCTTCGTGCTAGTTGACGGCATTACTCCGTAGTGTCCTTGGCCAGCGTCAGTACAGAGATGGGGCGTCCAATAGGGGGTGCGTAGTTTCTATTGATCTTATTCATGGTGAATTTTCCTTGATTTTATGGATTTCATTTTGATTTGTTGGTTTTTGTTTAATGGTATTTGGGAGAAGAGAGGGAAATGAAGAAACGAAAATTGGACGTGCTTAAAACGAAATAAAGAACCTAATTACTTAGGGTTAGTGCTAAACAAGATTAATTACTACTGGGTCTAGTGCAAAAATTACTGGCTGCCTCTAAAACGTTGTGTATTCTTAGTTCATTTGGCTCTCCTAAACGATACTCCGGACACAACGTATGAAATAGGCGTCGAATCCAAATTCTTCCTTAAAAATTCACTTTTAACTTCCTTGAAATAAAATTAACTATTGAAATTACTAGATGTAAATTTTACGGATCATTACAGCATACCTACTGAATTAAGAAATATTGGGCATCAAAAGAAATGTCCACATACAAGGATTGTTAATGAGTAACCGAATTAAATCAACATAATAATAAGTGTTATTCAAATTATAACAAGCGCCAATTAACATGTATACAGAAATTATCTATTAGTCATATTAAAGATTGTAAATTACTTAAATTAATTTCTTAAAGTTGAACCATCAGGCCTTCTAAATTAAAGATAGCCAATCCAATCAATTGGTTAACCACCTGAGACAAATTGATGGACTATAAAAAGTTGATGCCCGTTTGTAAGAACTTAAAACACGGTCTAAATGGCACTCTCTGAATGTAGACAACATGCATTCAAGAGATCAGCTTAATAGAATAATAGTACATATCTTCTTCTGCTTATAATAGTAGACAACATGCACTGTATGGAAACTAGTTTATTTCGATCAATTAGTAGGAAATGTAACTTAGCAGTTACATTTTGAAAGCGTACTACAGTCTGTTTTGATCAATTTGGTGACATATCATAAACATACCTACTGCCTCCATGTACTCTCAGAATTAACTCTGAACTCTGAATGTGGAATTATGAATTCTCAACCATGAACATTATTCTCTTTGGCCTGTACAAAAATTAGAAAAATAAACAGTTACAAGGGCGAGTAATATTCAAACAAAATGCAGCTTCTTTGCCTTTAAGTTAAAGGTTTTTCCTGTTCTAGGGTTTCAGTTTGGCCATACTTGCCTCTCATAATAATATTAAGATTTCATTACTCCATGCATATGCTGCAACCAAATTTGTTGATAGTCTCCATCATAACTTGCTTGAATTGTTTCCAAGCATGACTATAGCCAAAGCTCACCTACAATATTTAACTTTTTTTGTAATACAATACTAGCTTGTTCTCACACCATATAAATAAGAATAAAATGAACATTTCTCATAGGACAAATCAATTTTCAGTAGTGATAAAAAAGGTCACGACATGCAGGTACTATTAGTTCTTTTGTCTGCCTTATTCGCTATTCACTTATTTCCAGTAGAAGCTGCCACAAAGAGATACCAGTTTGATGTAAGTAATCGATATGACTTTATTTCATAAACGTTACCAAAAACATAAATGCATGTCATTTTTCTCACATGATTTGTTTACACATGAATTAGATTGTGGTGAAGAATGTGAGTAGACTCTGCCACGCTAAACCAATTGTTACAGTTAATGGAAGGTTCCCTGGTCCAACTGTTTATGCTCATGAAGGCGATCGTGTGATCATTAATGTCACTAATCATGCTCAATATAACATCTCTATTCACTGGTAAACAATCATCCGTTGATAATGCTGTACATATAATATACCTCATATTATACAGGCCTGGACCAAGATTTGGTTGCACCCATGTTTGAACCTAACTCTTCAGGGAGTTACGGTGCAAGCTTACCCAACAAGCCATAGTGCATTTTGTTAACACTTTAGTATAACGATATTTTATAGTTAGGTATTATATACATAATTGTAAAAAATTCCTTGGCCCGAAGGGATTGCCCCCAGCCCAAGGGCTTGGTGGGCTTCCCCCTGGTCCGGCCCCGATATTATATATAGTTAAGTGTATATGTAATCTATGTTCAGGCATGGACTTAAGCAGTTCAGAAATGGATGGGCAGATGGGCCTGCATATATTACACAGTGCCCGATAAAAAGTGGCGCCTCCTACAGCTACAATTTCAATGTTACAGGTCAAAGAGGGACTTTGTGGTGGCATGCTCATATATTTTGGCTAAGAGCTACCGTTCATGGCGCAATCGTAATTTTGCCTAAACCGGGTGTTCCTTTTCCATTCCCTCATCCCGATGGAGAAACTGAGATTGTTTTAGGTGAGATGGAGCCGTAGAAATTTCAGAACAGAAAATATATTCAGCCCAAGCACATTTAGTGAAAAAACATAATATTGCTTTTTGTTCTTAGTATAAATGTACTCTAATTGTCAAAAAAACCAATAAACTGAAAGGAAAAAAAAGGCCAAAATATTTGTTAATTTAGTTAGAATATTTTCTTTCAGTTTAAGTCAATATGTAACATTAAAAGCCGGTTATATTTTTTATCAAAATTAACTTTTGCTTTTTAAAACCAGAAAAGTTAGGGTCATTTTGGCTTGAAAATGAGTTTTGTGTTCTGTGTTTTCAATCGGTATTTCAAATGGCATGGAAAAGAATGAGGTATTGGAAAGCCTAGTTATGACAATAAACCGGGGAAGGGGAAATGAAAAGATAGTTTTTGATATACCAAAAGATGGAAAACAGGAAAAAATCATTTTCAATTTAACATGTTAAAACAATTTTCTAAATTGTTCGTTTTCGACCCCTCCTCTCCCGTGCATTTTAAAATACATGTTAAAACTCATTTTCAAACCAAACGGATACTTGCTTTTTTAAAAAAAATCAAAATCAAAATGGGCATCTATTTTAGCTACTTGAGCAGATTTTGTTTGGGATTTGTGCAGGAGAATGGTGGAATGGCGATATAGAAACACTGGTGAACCAGGCCAATGCACTTGGGATACCACCAAATACATCTGATGCTCATACAATCAATGGGAAGCCTGGACCTCTTTTTCCATGTTCAGACAAACGTAAGTGACTATAAAACATACAAAATCATAGAAGTCTGCATCAACATTCTGATACTATGGCAGCACAATTTAAAAAAAAAGGCATTCATATATTTTGAAAAGGATTTGCACTCTTTCATTCAAATCTTAGCGCTTTGACCAGGTGTTAAATTGACTACATTTTTCATATCATAACAAATAAAAATAATATCAAAGAATATAATTTTAAAGCAATCTAGTAATAATAAAATACATATATTCTTTGTATTCAGATACATATGTTAAGGAAGTAGAATGGGGAAAGACATACCTTTTAAGAATCATAAACGCTGCCCTCAACGATGAGCTCTTCTTTTCGATAGCAAACCACACCATGACAGTGGTCGAAATCGATGCAGTCTACTGCAAACCTCTCGCAACTGATGCAATCCTCGTAGCCCCAGGCCAGACAACAAACGTTCTAGTCACAGCCAATCAAAACCCAGACAGATATTTCATGAGCATCCGATCCTTCATGGACGCTCCCATTCCAGTAGACAACCAAACTGCAACAGCCATTTTCCAATACAAAGGCATTCCCACAACTGTACTCCCAAAACTTCCTTCACTACCAGCATCCAACGACACACAATTTGTCAACAATTTTTTGGATGGTTTAAAAAGCTTGAGTACAGCCAATGTACCTCTTGACATAGACCGGCATCTCTTCTATACAGTGGGGTTGGCAAAGGAAGCATGCAAGAGTTGCATAAATGGAACTAGATTTGCTGCTTCGATCAATAACATTACGTTTGTGATGCCTACGGTTGGATTGCTACAAGCACACTACTACAATATGAAGAATGTGTTCAGGAATGACTTTCCTGATAAACCGTTAACTCCGTTTAATTATACGGGTGCACCGCTTACGGCTAACCTAGGGACCATGGTTGGTACTAGACTGAGCAAGGTGGCTTTCAATTCTAGTGTTGAGTTGGTGCTTCAGGATACGAATCTTTTAAGTGTAGAATCCCATCCTTTTCATCTTCATGGGTATAATTTTTTCGTCGTAGGGAGGGGGGTTGGGAATTTTGATCCTATCAAAGATCCGAAGAAATATAATTTGATCGATCCACCAGAGAGGAATACTGTGGGAGTTCCGACTGGAGGTTGGACTGCAATAAGGTTTAAAGCTGATAATCCAGGTAAAATAAAAACTAATATAAAGACATTCATACTCCATTTAAAAGCACATTTCTTATCATAAACATTTTTTACAAAAACAGATCATCTTTTTTGCATACATGATAAAAGAAATTTTAACTGATGTTGTTTTCTTTTAAAAAATGTATCGGCTGCCAACACATTTTTAAAAACTAAAATTTTGTACCAGTGCAATTTGAAATAGTATCAGTATAAAATGGCTTTTTTTCCTCCCATATGTACTTGTGAATAGTTTTAAAACTGGTGAAATGTGTAATTTGTTAAAAAAAACTGGCTTAAATGAGTAAAATTTTCCTAATAGAATTATTATATGTATGGTAAACTTGAACAATATAAATATATTGTATTATTATTAGGTGTTTGGTTCATGCATTGTCATTTGGAGCTTCATACTTCTTGGGGTCTGAAGATGGCGTTTGTTGTCGAGAATGGAAAGGGGACAGCTGAAAGTGTGTTGCCTCCCCCGAAGGATCTACCTTCTTGCTAGCTGCAAAAATTTTAAAATGGAAAATCAAACAAGTTTGGAAAATGTTAATGCATAAAAGGAATCAGATAATGATTAAGGGTGATGTTATTAGTTAGAAATGCTTGTAGTGAATAAGATGCTCAGAGGTAAGATTTAGCCATTTATGTAAGCGTAACATTTTAAAATTATGTAATATATGAATCTTGAATGGACATAGCCTTGAATCTTTCTTCTTCAATTTATTACTTTTCCCCCCTGCTGGTAGCATTGAATTTTTACTTTTTACTTTAAGGCAAAAGAATACCAACTAAAATGCTTTATAATACCAAATAATCTAGTTCAACAAAATTTCAGTTGGTAGGCACGTATCAACCAAACAACTATTATGTCAGGCCGGCAAAAGCAGGCCAACTGAACTGGTATTAGGATGAAAAATAAAGTTCTCCAACTATGAAGCGTAAAATGCAGTGCCTTACCAACACAGTTATATTTATTTTTGAAAATCAATCGATTTTGCTATTGATGTAGTCAAACGTACAAAGGTTTGCAAGTAATATTAACTACACTTACCAAAAAAGATTACAACGCCAATAAGAGAAATCATCTTCTTTAACTTCTAGTAACTGTGAATGAGGTCATTCCTGCTACTCAGAGGAGTCGTCTTCATCGAATTGGACATTAGCATCATAATATCTAACTATAAAAGTTTAGCTCTCTCGACCTTGGTTCCGCAAAAATCCTTGAGGTTCTCTCGCACTAGATGTGATAAATAGCAGTAACAGTACAGAGCCAAACCAAGTTCTGGATTTGATCCAATGCATGGAAATGGGCATCGATTGTTATGCCTCAGATTTGTTGCAGACTGTTAATGGTGAAGAGAAATGCAACCCAGCTGAAGTTCATCAGGAAACCCATCGGAAAGGATCAGAGGAGAGGCTGCAACTGTCAGGTGTAAGGAGTGGATTCTGTTGCTTGAAGAAAGGCTATGTGATGATTGAATTAAGAGATTATCTGAGAGCATGGGTGTGCACGTTTACACTCATGTTCAGTTGATACCAGATTTATTTAGGTACAATTGTAATCTAGGGTTAAAAGAGGAATTAGGGTTAGCAAGTGACAGTTGTAAGCTACCCTATATATATATATATATATATATATATATATATATATATATGCATTACCATATGAACATTCATGTACTAGTTTTGCAATTTAATAAAATCTAAGTTCATTTCCTTTCTGTTCTATTATTCATTCCTCTGCATTTCTTTCCTTCTGTTATCTTCCTTCCATACTTACTCTTCTTGTTTCAGTATATCATACTTCTTGCTCCATCATCTACTCCCTGACCTTCTCATTTCTCTCCCGTAAAACCTTGTCAACTTCTGCCCTGCAACCTCTCTTGCTGCCATCATCAACCTCCTTCCTTTTCCTTGACTTCAAGAAACTTGACTCCAACCATACATTACTGCTTATACACCATCACCACCCCTCCATTACAACATGACCATCACAAGAAAACAAGCAAAGGAACATGGGCCTAACATATTGGTATCAGAGCCACAAGATGAGAAAATTTCTAACCCTCATCTCGATCCATGCCAAGAATCAAAGCTTATGGCCTCTCCACCAATTCAACAAGAAAATGTTCTCCTAAAGGATCTTGAATCTTCAGTTCAACATTTAGAATCATTGGATTATGATTCTTTACCCATTTTCTTTGATTCTTTAATCCTTGCCATAAAAAACACAGTACACCTTCTTCATGATCTTCTCAAAAATTTACCTTTTGTGTTGGATTCTATAGTAACTCGAATCTGGAATATCAATACCTCTATTTGGAATGTCTTTACCAATGCTGCAGTCGTTTACCACTATGATAGTTTTGATCTTGTAAATCGAAGACAACTCACAAATTTAAGACGAGTTGCAAAACAATTACAAGCATTGGCTGAGTTTTGTGGAAGTTCTAAATCCAAAGAATTGCTATCTCTAATTGTCAATAAAGAAAAGGATACCGAAGACATTTTTGACAGCATCATTTCTCCACAAACAACTCCAAAACCCGTTCCATCTTTTTCAGTTGACGTGGTTTCAAAGCAATATTTTCAAAGCGAAAATAAAATTGCAAATTCTGCTGTGCTCACATGCGAAGACCATGAACAGTCTATTATATCTGAGGTAAAAGAAACTAGTCAAAATGGGCTTCACTTTGATGCAAATTCTGAAATAGAGGCAGAAGAAATTGATGAACCTGAATCGAATCTTCTTTTCTCTCTCTTGCATAAAGGAACAACTTTACATGGATTAGAATCTCCTAAGCAAGATACGGTGGAATCCATTACTAGGCAAGTTCTGGGTGTTCAATTACCAAAAGAGGATAGTTTAATTTCAGGAGTTGCTTTCACATCTATGTTGTCATTTGGCATTACAGTAAAGTCATTTTTCCGAGAACCGATTGTGACATCTGATCTGAAACTACTAGGCAACCTTGAAATGCTTGAGGATCAACTAGGCATGATCAACCATGATGAAAGAAAAGTATTTGTGTTTGATCCTGGTGGGACTGAAGATTGAACTTTGAATGAACGAATTTAAACTACAACCTTGAGGACAAGGTTATTTTGAAGGAGGAGGGAATTGTTATGCCTCAGATTTGTTGCAGACTGTTAATGGTGAAGAGAAATGCAACCCAGCTGAAGTTCATCAGGAAACCCATCGGAAAGGATCAGAGGAGAGGCTGCAACTGTCAGGTGTAAGGAGTGGATTCTGTTGCTTGAAGAAAGGCTATGTGATGATTGAATTAAGAGATTATCTGAGAGCATGGGTGTGCACGTTTACACTCATGTTCAGTTGATACCAGATTTATTTAGGTACAATTGTAATCTAGGGTTAAAAGAGGAATTAGGGTTAGCAAGTGACAGTTGTAAGCTACCCTATATATATATATGCATTACCATATGAACATTCATGTACTAGTTTTGCAATTTAATAAAATCTAAGTTCATTTCCTTTCTGTTCTATTATTCATTCCTCTGCATTTCTTTCCTTCTGTTATCTTCCTTCCATACTTACTCTTCTTGTTTCAGTATATCATACTTCTTGCTCCATCATCTACTCCCTGACCTTCTCATTTCTCTCCCGTAAAACCTTGTCAACTTCTGCCCTGCAACCTCTCTTGCTGCCATCATCAACCTCCTTCCTTTTCCTTGACTTCAAGAAACTTGACTCCAACCATACATTACTGCTTATACACCATCACCACCCCTCCATTACAACATGACCATCACAAGAAAACAAGCAAAGGAACATGGGCCTAACATCGATGAAGTCAATCTCGAGCTGGAGATTGCTTGCATTGGATTTATATACTTCTTAAGAATGTTCAGACTGTAGACAGTGACGGAGCTAGGTCAAGGAATTGGAACTGGCACAATAAATGATTAGTTGGGTTTGGAGGAGAAGGCCAAACCCTAGAGAATTTATTTTTTATTTTGGATTTAAGGATCGGATCCAATGTAATACAATAAAGAATTGGACTGAAACAAGTACAATTACAAAAAACGTTTCTACAAGCTCGAAATCTATTAAATAACAAATCTATTAAGCAAGAATAAAGCTGTGTTATAATATATGTAAATATATAAATGAATATGCTTTTATGTTTTTCTTTTTAGTCCCACATCATGGGATATGTTCCATCTCATGCTCCAAGGCCTATATATATGAGCCTATGTAATCTAATTGAATCATTCAATCTCTATGTAGCAGATATCAGTATGAATAACATTTTCTCCGCTCTTCTCTTTTCTAATGGCTTCTTATCTTATTTTAGTTAATAACACGTTATCAGCACGAAGCTTTAATAAATCTTCAAAACGGTTAGCTATTTTTTTGATCTGGTTGATCAAATCTTTCAGATCTCTTTTTATTAATTTTATTTCTTTAAGATCTCATTGTATTCATTAATCTAATTATTCAAATCTGATTCTATTTGTACATCTTTTTTTTTGTCCATGTATTTCAGATCTTGTTTTGTTGTAGATCTTATTATTATTTTTCATTCTAATTTTTCAGATCTCTTGTAGATTTTAATATCATGTTCAAATGATATATTTTTTAGATCTGTAGATTTTAATCATCAGATCTATTATTTAATTTTTATTCATGTATATCCATTTTTTTGTGATAATTTTGAATTTGATCTGAAAGTAAAATTGTTTCATAGACTAAAATGTAATTTCAGACCTTATTCTGTTAGTTTTCTTTTTATATCTTATCTATCATAGATCTAATTTTCCAGATTTCATTATATACATACATACATATATATATATATATATATATATATATATCTTATCTCATAGATCTTTCTCTATTAACCTTATCATTTTAGATCTCATTTTATCGTAGATCTAAACTTTGAGATCTCATTCCATTGTTTGTTGAAAAAAAAGGGTTTTCATTTTGAAACTTTTTTTGTTTGGATTTCGGTTTGAATGAGGACTATAGAAATGATTTTGCTACATGATTTATATTTTCAGAAGAAATATTTTATTGTTTCTTAGAGAAACAAATATAAGGATAATACATATCTAGAAGATCGTATTAAGTTTATATGAAAGAATAGAAACCTGAAGTTCATATGTGAAAAGGTGAAAGATTAAAGCTTTCATAAGTTGAAATAAAGCCTTGAAAAAAAAAATAAGCGAGCAATTCCAGAAGAATATGTTGATATGTCCAGAAGACATAACATAAAAACAATATGCTAGAATAACATTACAAATGTGGTAAATACTATTTCCTCGAAGAGAAATAGTATTATTATTCTCATGTTCGAATACAATTATGAAGAGTCCTCTTATTTCATTGTGTTTTTTAATATTGGAGACCTGAAGTTTGTATTCCTTAAAAAAAGGGATTATATATCAAAACTCAAATATATAAATTTGAGATGTGAAGCTTTGAATTATTAGAAAAGCTAATTCAGATTATGGTAAATTCCAACCATGTTTGCAATCAAACCTGAAGTTTGATAATGAAAATCAAGTTGTACCACTTAGGATCTAAAGTACTAAACAAAGACTTTATTTTAAAGTAAAATTGGAACCTGAAGTTCTAAAAATATTTGCCGATAGTATTAACTACTAAACTAAATAAATGTATAGAAATTTGTTCACTCCAGAAGTGGTGATAATAATAATAAAAAAAATCTCTAGAAGAGATTTGTATATTTAGTAATGATAAAATATCTCCAGAAGAGATTTGTTGATATATTTGGTGCTTTTATTAAACCAAATAAATACATAGATACTCTCTTGCTCTCTTTCTTTTTAATAGAAAACAAGGTATTCTAACAGGAAGTTTATTTCCTAAATTTCTTTCCTTCTTCCATGCATCCAATATGCCACAACAATGGTTAGATTGATTTATTTGTTTGTAAAGAAATCAATTCGTTGTGATAATATTTTTATATTTTATGCCACAACAATGGTAAATTGCATTCATTTTCTGTAATCATAAATGCATTAAATGTTGTCGTCATGGTAATAAATTAAATTACCTTATCATCATAAATGCACTGGCTACAGTAAATTAAATGATGTTGTATTTTTATGTTTTGAAATAAGAATAGACATATGGTTTATTATATGGTGTATTCATTTTGGAAAACAATGCTCGATATAATGAAAGAAATAAGTTTGAACAACAACTTGAAGTTGTGCAAAGATTTTTTTTTTTCAATCAAAAGTTGTATAACTTAAAGTCTAAGACCTGAAGTCTTGAATTATGAAAAGACTTTCTAATAAAGTTTACAAGTTTGAATTCTTATCAGTATGTTTTTTTTTAATTTGTCAAAATATATAAGCTTCCAAAAAAAAAGGGGAGAAGTTTACACAAAATTTGAGAACCTAAAGTTCATAACAAATTAATGAACTTGAAGTTCTTGAATTAGAAGCCTGAAGCTCTATTTAAATTATGTAAAAAGATAAGGTTGTACTTCTTGAAGAAGTTAAAGAAAACTAATAAATCATCAAATGAGATAATGATGCTGCATTCAGAAGATTACAAAAATCTCCAAATAAGTTATACCTTACCTCATATCTTCACATTTATATTATATTAACCAAATATCCTGAAGATATTATGTTATATGATATTTCAAATATCATCTGATGTGTGTATGTGCGCATTAATCTCCTGTAGATATTTATTTAAATTTTTTTTATTGCAAAATCCAACATCCCCGAAGAGATGTTATAGGAGATTAATGCGCACATACACACATCAGATGATATTTGAAATATCATATAACATAATATCTTCAGGATATTTGGTTAATATAATATAAATGTGAAGATATGAGGTAAGGTATAACTTATTTGGAGATTTTTGTAATCTTCTGAATGCAGCATCATTATCTCATTTGATGATTTATTAGTTTTCTTTAACTTCTTCAAGAAGTACAACCTTATCTTTTTACATAATTTAAATAGAGCTTCAGGCTTCTAATTCAAGAACTTCAAGTTCATTAATTTGTTATGAACTTTAGGTTCTCAAATTTTGTGTAAACTTCTCCCCTTTTTTTTGGAAGCTTATATATTTTGACAAATTAAAAAAAAAACATACTGATAAGAATTCAAACTTGTAAACTTTATTAGAAAGTCTTCTCATAATTCAAGACTTCAGGTCTTAGACTTTAAGTTATACAACTTTATTTGAAGTAATGAAAATAATTTATCCAAAAAAAAATGATATTGTATACTAATATTACACTCCAGAAGTAGTGGTTTTATCTCTTGCATCTTACTTTCATTTAGTGAATCTAATTTTGTTACTGTATTTAAAGTTTAATATGCCATTTCAAAAGAAGTTACAACAAAAATCTCCAGCAGTGATATTTTATGCTACTGTAAAAGTAGTAATTATGTAGTTTGTATAAAAGAAATATTGTATATTGATATGGCATTCCAATAGTGCATATATATATATATCTCTCTCTAAAAGAGATAAGTTCGCTCTAGAAGCGGTGATACTAAAATATCTCTAGAAGTGATTTATAAATTTGGAAATGATAACATATCTCTAGAAGAGATTTGTTTATATATTTGGTAATTTTGTTAAACCAAATAAATGCATAGAAATTTGATTATGAAGGATCCTAATTTAGTTTAGATTAGATCCTAAAAGTTTGAGAGCTATGCAACGTGTATCATATATTTCATTATAATTATATCAAACCTCTCAAATAGAACTCTCAAGAGAGATGTGTAGAAATGTCTACATGCAATTTCAAATTATTCTTTGATATGTAATCATAATTAATGTTCAGAACTGATATTTGAGATATAATTGAGGAATAGAACTTAACAACTTGAAGTTGTGTGTATTTTGTTCGAACCAGAAGTTCGATATGGTTCCAAACCAGAAGTTTTCCTCTAAACTATATGAAAACATTTTAGCTAAAAATTTCAACCATAGCAAATCTGCTAATATAATTGAAGGGTCCGGAAGAGCCCATATAGTATTAACAAATGGTACATATATCTTAATTCAAAGTACATTATACTCAAGCAAATTTAAAAGAAATTTGTTTAGTTTTGAGGACATATAAATGAATGGCTACCATATTGGAACTATAATGAAAACGTCAAAGAATATCTTTGCGTTATTTCTAAAATTGAAAGCTGGAAACTTATTTTAGAAAAATTTGGTACAATTTCAACTGGATTATATTTCACAAAATTTGGCATAATTGAATCCCATATTTAAATATGAGCCAAAAGCTCACAAATATCACTTGAATGCATCATATCAATTGATAAAAGAATTATCCTCCTATTATTAATATGTATGGTTTATTGCTAGTAGCAATATGATAATGGATCAAAATGAGAATTCAAATATGATTATTATTTAATTTGACAATGTTTGTCAACATTGAGGGGGAGGATAAAGAGATACAAGTTCATTTTGATCATCAGTGTCAAATATTTGTTAACATATATAATGATGCAAAATATTAAGTAACTTGAATAAATTATTAATAATATCCCTTGTAGACTTTCTCCAATATTGATTTGAATCCTCGAAGGATCAAAATGTGTAAACCATATTTGAAATATGTACAAAAGTCAGTTTGAAATACTTTTGGAGTAAATAATAAAGATATGAGTGTTCTTGAAGAAACACTTAAGGGTGCTCTTGAAGAGACTAATGACATGATTGTCAAATAACCCTAGAAGTGGTTTAGGTACCTAAAACATGATAATTAAAGAGATCTCAATAAATCATGCCTATAACTGACAAAAAATAATCATCGATGATAAATTTGTAAATAATAAAGCGCTTATGTTTAAAAATAGATTAAGTATCTTGGATTAAGGGAAAACATGACTGGCCATCATGAATCCTTTACTAATAGAGAAATATGGACATGTAGTCCGTAAAGTAGCGAAAGTATTGAAATGCTTAATATACCCCGAAGGTATAAATGTGGTTTAAATCATATTAAATGATGTAAGTCTACAAATTCCTGAAGAATATAAATAACTTTCGTGGTTATAAAAAATGCAAAGAACAAGGAGCGTAGATTACAATCTACTTTTAAGTATTGTTGTAATGAAAATCTTGATATAATTCATGATGAGTAGATTACTTCCTATTTTTAAGTATTTTGTAATGAAACTCTTAATATCCATTGAAGTGTTAGTTGCGATGTGCAAAACTTATTAAAATATATAAGTTCCTGAAGAATATAAATAACTTTGATGATTATAAAGAATGAAAAGAACAAGGAGCGTAGATTACAACTTCTTCTAAGTATTGTTGTAATGAAAATCTTGATATACTTCAAGATGAGTAGATTACTTCCTGCTTTCTAGTAATGTTGTAATGAAATTTTAAATATTCATCAAAGATGTATAGTTGCAATATGCAAAACTAATTTGAAGCACAAAAATGAAAGCACATGAAGTGTTTTTCATAAAAGTAGCATACAAAATGCATAAAATGCAAACCACATTGGAAGAAACAATCTTTTAGAAAATTTGATTGTATCGAAGGAAACTATTAATAAATTGTATTATTAATGAGATACATATTTATGGATCCAGAAGTATCTATAACCAATTTGAGTTATCGAAAGACGAATATGAATTCAGAGGAAATTTTAAATCAGGGAAAGCATTCATAAGTATTTTATAATGCACTCTTTTTCCTTAACTAAGATTTTTCCCACTGGGTTTTTATTAGTAAGGTTTTAATGAGGCATTATCTTGATCCAGAAGTATCAACTCCCCAATAACATTTGAAATAAATTATAATGTACTCTTTTTCCTTATTTAAGATTTTTCCCACTGGGTTTTGCTTACTAAGGTTTTAACGAGGCATTATCTTGATCTAGAAGAATCAAACGTCTTTTCAAGAAATAACTTCTTAAATATGTTATTTAAGTAAATTGTGTTTTTATCCTTGACTAAGATTTTTCCCACAGGGTTTTTCTTAGTAAGGTTTTTAACGAGGCATTAGTTTGATCCTGAAGTATCAAGTTTCATTTGAAGAAATAAGAAAATAAAATATGTCATTGTAATCTTTTTCCTTCACTAAGATTTTTCCCATTGGGTTTTTCTTAGTAAGGTTTTAATGAGACATTATTTTGGTCCCGAAGTATCAACCTCTTTAAAAGGAATATCATTTTATGATATCTATGATTTCAAGTTGCACTCTTTTCCTCATTCAAGGTTTTTCCATTAGGTTTTCCTAATAGAGGTTTTTAATGAGGCAACAGATAATATTCATAACGACTGAATGGATGTATGAAAGCAAGATAATAATGAGGGGGAGCTATTATCATGGACGTTTCAAAAGGAACAATTTCTAGCTACCATATGAGCATCCAAGATTTTGAAGACGCATATTCAAGGGGGAGTGTTATAATATATGTAAATATATAAGTGAATATGCTTTTGTGTTTTTTCTTTTTAGTCCCACGTCATGGGATATGTTCCATCTCATTCTCCAAGGCCTATATATAAAGGAGTCTATGTAATGTAATTGAATCAATCAATCTCTATGTAACAAATATCAGTATGAATAACATTTTCTTCGCTCTTCTCTTTTCTAATGGCTTCTTATCTCATTTTAGTTTATAACAAGCTGAAGATTTTATACCTCTTTTATTTCTTATTTATACTTGGAGTTTTCTCTCTCTCCTTATTCACACTAGATATTTTATTTTCTAACACTTTTAATTTACCAGCATACATTTATTTTACTAAATCTCTTTTATCATTTTACATTCTGATACATACATTCAAAGGTTTATACAATTATTCATAAATAATTCATCCATTACCATCTAGTAGTTTATATTTAGGTTAATTATATAACCTACAATTTAATATATTTAAATAAATTCAGTTAACTAATATTTATTAATATTTCTAATGAATACTAATGAATGACAATCTCAACATGCATACCACTATTGTACCAACCGAAATAATAAAATTAATTTTTTTTATATAATTTAATTATGATATAGAAATCACATAAAACAATAATAACAAATTTAGTTTATAATTCATTTATCTCAATAAGTTTATAATGCATTGAATTGTATATTTTGACTTTTAACTTTAAATACCTACATTTAAAACTACCACGATTACTTACAAAACCTACCTCATTTCCCTTAATGTTTTACGTTTTAGTCCATATATTTAAATTAATTAAGCAATCTTAAGTAAATACTGGCTAGATAAATACAATTAAATTTATATATGTACTAAAACATTTCATATCAAATCATCTTATATTATACTAGTGTCTAGTATACAAATAATATTAATCATAGCTGAAATTGTTACATTGATTAAATTTCAGCATATAGCCCAAAATGGGTAATACAATCAAAATGGCAGGTACGTAGTGGAGTTTGGATTTCCATACAAATGACCAAGTGAAGGGACTACCTTCCGAAGGGGTACACCTCTAGATGGATGTCCCGAGGCACAGAACACCTGCCCTCTACCAACACAAGACTGGCCCACCTCTATAACTAGATGGTATCGAATATGTCATCCTCCAGTCGTTACCGACCTTTACCGAGGGCCCTCTAGCATACAAACCACAATAATTAGATACATGACGTCATAGCGTATAAAGATATATCTAGAAGAGGATGATCATATCCTACTTGGGAGCGACCCACTTAGCTTTGCCGCATCTAACCCTATTTTGGTCATTTCCGTTTGATGAGGCCTAAGGTAACGATTACCTTTCACAAATCACAATCACATCACTATGAATGCCACACGGCCATTTTCGTGGACTACTAATTGCCTTCCACAAAAATACAACCCTTGAGCTCGTACGTCTCAAGGAAGGGTGTTAAGCTAAGAGAAGTTGCCTTCTCAGCCACCAAACAGATGTACGTTTGTAAAAACCAATGTACGTAATCTTTAGAAATGCAATGTCAGACAAACATTCATACAAGTTGTCCAAGAACAGGACAAACCGAAGGCACTTTCCTACCACATCCTGTCGGGAAATCCCTAGGATTAGTAGCGAATAGTCCTTGCATTGGATATTTCATAATGAAGAGACTACTGCTACTGGATGTATATTGGGATTTTAACCCAAAATGATCGACAAGCAGTCCCCCACTATGAAAATCCGAAATATCAATATCATCATAAGCAACCTGCACAATCGTCGCATATACGTTGGTCCGAAGTTGTTTTTAGATAAATCTGGTCCCAGTCTCTTCGCACCAACAACGAAAAAGCGTTTCTCAACCTCACACAGAAACTAAGTATCATAGACTCATCACGTCTCCAACTTTCAACTTTCTATCCTTCGGGCCAAGAAGGAAGCTCGATAGATTGGAGTAATACTCTGCACTAACGAATCAACATCCTCAACACAAACGATAATCAAGCCTACACAAAAGGCTACGTACTAAGTGTACGACTAAATAATTCCCACATCAAGTCGAGGAACTAGAATGGCCAAATTTGATAGTCGGTTATTTAACTATCAAAGCAAACAAACAAATATTTAGCACCATATACAATCACTAGGCCCTTTTAATTAACCTTTTATTTATTTAAATCACTTGCCAAATATTCACTTATAAAATCCATTTATAACTCCATTTTATCATTTACAAAATTCCTTAATAATTCCTTTACTTTGATTTATAAAAATTCAATTTTATAAATCTTCTATATAAACCATTTATAATAAGTCCAAAATCTCAATTTAAACTATATTTACAAAATAGTTCATTTCATATACCAAAAATCACATTTTGGTACATTTCACAAAAATCATAATTTTTATAACATAAAAAAATTATAACTTTTATTTATTCAAAATAAATTCAATTCCTTTACAATTCAAAAATCAATAAAACATCTATTTTCAAAATCACTTGAAAATCCTTTTTAATTTGAAAACATCAATTTAACATTTTTAAATTTCCAAAATAGGCCCAATGCTACAACAGCACTAAATACATCAATCACGGCATCCAAACATCATATATCACATGATAACAACATATATCACAATATCTCTAAATAAACCAATACTGGTGAGGAATCTAGTTGGATCCCTCCAACCTGTCACCTGCAACAAATATACATATTAGAATATGTGTACAATGTCCTCTTCGAGGCAGATGCGCGTACAAAGGGTCATCCGCTCATACACGGGAACGTATAGGGTCTCATCTGCTCCAATAGGCAGGTATATATCCAAATACCAATCAATATATATACAATAAATCATATATCATTCAAACAATCATCAATGAGCATAAATAACATTTATTCTCACTTATATAAAAATATCAGTGAGTCAGAAAGAGTGAGTTGTACTCACTTTGCTTCCAGTAGCAGTTGAAGTGTTTTATTCCGAATAAAATTAAACAACCCTTTAATTTTATTCGAAATTTTCACTAGCTCCAATCAACTCCAAACTATCTCTAAAATGTATTGCTCGTCAATACGGACCCAACGCAATTTGTTTCGTCAAAAACGAACCTCGTATGACAAAGATATCAAATTTTAAAGATTGTATGAATTTATTATATAATAATTTACAAATTTTATTTATTTTAACCTAACTCATCTTGGCCGCTCGATTTACAAAACTAGATCCGGGCCACCCATCTTTTTCTTCCTCATCTTCTATCATGCGACTACCAAGGTTAAGGAACCCATCGGCCGCCACTATTGCTTGAATTTTCGCGACCTCCTCGAGCAACTTGAAGACGATCGACGACCATGGTTTCGAAGCCCAACGTGAGTGCCACCATCGGCCGAGAGCACGGCAAGCTCGGTCACGCCGTTGCCTCGATAAACGCGTGCAAACATCGGCCGTTCAAATTGAAATTGCCATCACGACGTTGCTTGAAAACTCATCATTGCCGTATGGATTTGTCGATCTCGCTTAGCTCTACAATTCTCGTGTTGAAGGTTTCTCGAATTGGTTGATGGATTGGAAGAGATTAAAGGGAAAAGAATAGTGATTTTCGACCATGGAAATGATGGTGGGGGCTAACCCTAGCTGCTTTAGGTTTTAATGAAAATAGTGAAAATATGTGGCCTTATATAGAAAATTTACGCGCAGTATTCATCACAAAAATTTTCGAACTCGAAATGAAGCGTGCCACCTGGCATTTATAATGTTTTACCCCTATTTTGAACACAATGAAATATATATCGAGAGCCAATTCGATCGTATTTGAAAGATAGGTTTTCGAATCGACTATTTTAATTTAAAATTCACTTAAACAAATTTCTACGCATTTTAGCTTGCCCCGGACAAATCGTAAATCCGACTGACATGAAATTTGAAATCTTATAATTATATAACATTACGGATCTAATGAAACTAGTTTTGTCAAAATCCGAGACAGTTTGAAAAATGGCTATTTTTACTCATTAATTAAATATTAAAATATTCAATTTCTACAAATTAACTTTTAATTCAATTTCAAAAGTTCTCTAACACCATTCTAATTCAAATAAGATTTAATTCAACTTTATAAATCATTTTTATTCACATTAAATTCAATTTCCAACTATTTCTACAATTTCAAATATTAAATTAACAATTTAATTATCCAATTAAACCACTATATTCGAAATATAAGTTATTCAGCTTATAAAATTAACTTGTGAATATTTAAAATCAATTAAATATACAAATTTCGAATGACCGAAATTTTGGGTCGTTACAATATGCATAAACAATAGGGAACTTTTGTAAAACATGCTCTTTATGTCTCATAATACACACTTGTCCATTCTCAAAAACTCGTTTTAAAAAGTCACCCCTATTTTTTGTTTTATCCAAATTGCAAATATTTATAAGAAAAACTGCAAATATTTGTAATAAAAATGCAAATATTTGCATTTTCACAAAAAAAATTCATATATTTACACTCAAATTGTTTTTTATCATAGAAACATGCGACTAAATTCAGATTTGATTTCAAAAAAAACGAAAAAAAAACTTATCAAAAATAATTCTAGTGGTATAATTTAAACATGTTTTTTACAATGAACTTTCATGTATTGAGTTTGAAAATAAGAAACGGATCCTAATTCACTAAACAATAATAGCAAATTCAATTTATAATTTAATTATCTCAATAGAGCATTACAAAATTATGTTTTTCTACTTCAAATACCTCATTTTAAAATTTCTATAACTTTTACAGAACCCCTCATTTTCCTTCCAATATTTCACATTTAACTTCATATATATAATTAATCACGTAACCTTAAAACTATTTAAATAAATTCATTAAACTATTATTCGTTGATTTGGCTATTAAATCACAAGAATATGAAAATTTGAATATTTATACCATATTCATATTAACAAAAACCTATAAATTCATTTACACACACACATTAATCATGTAACATAATTACATACATAAGTAATAATTACAGAATTAATTTATATGACAATATATCAATATGTTAATGCATTGCAAAAAAATTAATGTCAAGTATCTACATTTTGAAGTTTCTAAGGTTGTTTACAAAACCCTCCTCAATATCAACTAATATTATACACTTAAATCAATATTTTCTAATTAGTTGTGTAATTTTGAGACTTTTCGAACAAATTCAATTACCAAAAATTTATTACTTCATCTAATAAATCCTAAAATATGAAATTTTCAATATGTATATCATATTCACGTCAACATAAGTGGTAAATTTGTTTTTTTATTCAAATAAAAAAAATTATAAATTACATAATATAAACAATATACATAAACAATATTAAAAAACTTAATTTATTATTCATTTATCTCAATAAATTTATCATACATTAAATTGTAAATTCTTTTTTTAAATTAAATACCAACATTTAACATTTCTACAATTATTTACAAGCCTCACCCTCAATTGTTTCCTATTATTTTTATTTAAATTCATGTATTTAACTTACTTACGAAATCTCAAATTTATGTTATTTAAATAATTAGTTTATTCTTCTAATAAATCCAAAAAATATATATCAATTTTAATACATACACACACATACATACATATGTCTCTGTGTGTGTTTATATTAACAAAAATGAGAAATTTATTTTTTCAATTCAACTATAAAGATATATAAATCACATACATTAAATTATGTATATAAACAATATTGACAAAGTTAATTTAGAAACCGATTATAATCGTTTATCTCAAAAATTTATGATACTCTGCATTATAAAATTATGCTTTTAATTTAAAATAAATCTGTATTAAGATTTCTACAATTATTTTGTAAAATTCTTCTTAATTATTTCCTACTATTTATCTTTTTAAGTCCATATTTTTAACTAACTGTGTAATTTTAAATTCAACATATTTAAAAGAAATCCAATTAACCAATATTCATTAATTCATCTAAAATTGTTAAAATATGTTAGTTTTAACATGTATACTCCATATCAATACTAACAAAAATGATAAAATGAATTTTTAAAAAGATGAGTTATACAAAATAAATTATATTTAAAGAACAATAACAACTTTAATTTATAGTTCATTTATTTTTATGAATTAATCATACATTCTATAATAAAGTTTTAAATTTAACACTAAAAGTATATATAATATATTTTACAATATTACTGTGCACGAGTTACACACTAGTCTATTACTTAAACATAAAAGCAAGATTCACAACTTGCTTACTTAGCGTCTTTGTTTTCTTCCATTTTAAAATAATAGATCCACATTCTTTCATGTTTTCCTCTTTTTAACTGTAAGAGAAACCAATTCTATCCCACTTTTCAATCCCACTCTCTCCCCTAAATTGTTTCTCATGTTTCGTACATTCTTAACTGCTCCAATTTCATTACCACTTTTCTCCAGGCTTAACATGTGAAGACCCAAAATTTTTGAGATAAAAATAATTCTGGAATGAAGAGAAAATTAAATTAGTTAATAGAAAATAATTGAAGAATAAAATAATTTGAAAATGAATATCAAAAGGGAATGAGAGAAACAAGCAAGGGAATAATTATTTCAATAGATAATGATGAGAAGCAAAATAGCTAAAGTATGAATGAATTTTTAAGTTCACATATCTCATGAATATCACATACATATTGTGACGACCCGGAATTTTTGTATATTTGAAATGTGAATATTTAAGTTATTTTAAATATTCGAAGGTTAAATTTTAACTTTAATTTCAAATATACAGTATTTATTTGGATAATTAATTATTAAATTTAATTATCGGGATTGGGTAAAATATTGAATCTTGATTTTAAGCCTGTTAAAAATAGTTCAAAGGTTCAGAAAATTTATATTGTTAATACTGAAGATGATAGAACTTTTAAAATGGAATTTTAAAGAGTTTTGTTCAGTTTTAAAAATATATCGTTGAAATTAAATTTAAAAAAATAGCCGTCCGAGGCACAGTCTCGGAATTCAGCGAAACCAGTTCCATTGGATCCGTAATATTGTATTATTATCGGATTTTAAATTTCGGAGCGTTTGGAGTTGTTGTGTAAGCATACGGTATATAAACGTATAGAAATTCAGAACATGTGTCCTTCCTGGCAACGTTCTCTTCTTGCCTAAGTAATTAAATGTAGATACGTATAATTTAGACACGTGTTCAACTGGGTAAACACGCGTCTCTTCCTGTATTTTCACAGCCGACAGTTCAAAATCAAAACCTATTTCTCTAACTCTCCCTCTTTCTTCCTTTATAATTTCGAATGGTTATATTCTTTCCCCTTCTCACCAACAAATTGGAAATCATCTTCTGAAGAAAATCACGATCACCTGAATCACTAACAAAATCTCGAACCCACCTTTTTCGTTTCCTATTCGAACTCGAAGTCGAGACTTCCTCCTTACAGTCTCATTCAATCGCTCCACCTCAAAGAGAATTGAGAGCCATCAGTTTGGAAGCTAAGATTTTCGAGGGCGCTGGAAGGGGTATCTCGCGAGCGGAGATCGCGAACCGAGATGTCGTGGCCATTATCGAGAGGGGTCGGCAGAATCGCGAGTTGGAGTCACGATACCGCCACGACGAAGCAGCATGATGCCGGAAAGTGGTCGCGAGCAAGTCGCGATGGCCATTCGATTAGTCAGTTTTGTTGGTCGAGGGGTAGGGTTTGGTTAGGATGCGGCGGCGTTCATCTGGGGGAGGGTCGAATCGATCGAGTTCGCGAAGAGGCGGCAAGGTTGCAGGCGAACTGCATCGACTCGCGTGAAGGCAGTCACTGTGAGGGAATTCGAGGCTAGCGGCGGCAACTCGAGGCGATAAATCGATGGTCTCGATTCACGGCGGGATGGTCGAGCTGGGGTTGTGATGTTGTTTCGATCTGGGCTGTGAGGTATTCTATTCGTTTATCATATTAGCTTGATTTAATAACAATAAAAATGTATTTACAGATTGGAAAATTATTAGATGAACAGTAGAATAAAATTTAAGGATAGTCAGTTTGTTAAATATTATATATACGGAAAGATTTATATAGAGTTATATCAAAATAAGAATATTACTAGTAGTCTAAAACCATGGAAAATGTTGACTAATTTATTGACTGTGAAATTGATGGATTCGAATAATTCAAGTATTAATAAACTATATATTTATACAAGGTCTGAAATCAAGGAAAATCAAGTCGAGATTGGATTGGGATTGGTTTGCAAATAAAAGGTGAGTTAATCTCACTCAGTTTAATTTAAATTTAAATGGTTAAATTTAAATCATTGATTGGATGATTGCATTTATTGATGTGCTATATATATATAGTAGTATATAGAAATATATACATATTGGCATATGTATATATTGGAGTTGTTGATATTCCCGCATTTATATAGCGGATGAGACCCTATGCGCCGCATAATAGCGGATGATATTTTATAAACCCATATACCGCGATATTCCACCTTGAAGTGGAATTGGTATTGTGCTAACGTTTGTGGATGCAGGGAAACAGGTTGGAGGGATCCAACTGGATTCCTCAAAATTATTTAGATTATTTGATATTCTGTTCTATGAATATTGATATCCTGTGATGATTTTATTGATGATTGAAATATTAGATGATATGGTTGGATTGAATATTTCAATAAAAGGAGTTATCAAAATATATTGAATTGGATTTTGAAAGAAATAAAAGAGTAAAATTTAAGTAAATAATTCAAGTGAATTGGAATAAGGGAATTTCGAAATAACAAGGGAAATATTAACTTTAAACTAAAGTGATATTAAATTTAAAGAACAAAGGATTTATTTTGAATGTAAGGATTAAATTTAATTAAAGGCTAAAGAAGGAATTTTGGAAGTTTAAAATTGGTATTTTCAGTTAAAAAGGGTTTTAACTCAAATAAAGGAATAAATCTAAAAGTTAATGTATTTTGAAATAAATGAAGTAGTAAAGGAAATTTATTTCAAAGTAAAGTAAAGTAAATTGGAAAATCAATTGAAAATTGATTTAGTTGTTTAAAATTGGAATTTTAAAAGAGAAGTGAGATTTTGGAATTTATAAACTGGGTTTATAAAGTAAAATAAAATATCAGTGGATATTAGAAAATATAAATTCAAGGTGGGAATTTATAAAGGGATATGAATTGGTTTAAAATAAATGTTGGTTTATTTTTAAAGGATGGAAATGAGAAGTGTATTTCTCTGGATAGCCAAGTACGTTTTCAAGGTAGTTTTAAATATAAGTTAAAAGTTTTAATATGTATTAAAAAAAACATGTTTTAGAAAATTGAATATTTTTAAATGTTAACTTTTTAAAGTAAGTAGTTTCAAAAATCTATTATTGTAGTAATTATATAAAAGTGATTTGCTATTCTGTTTTAAAAAGAGAATTTTAGTTTATATTTGTAAAGTGATTTCATTTTAAATATTTCTTAAGTATATATTTTGCTAAGGTATTAAAGTATTTTTTTTTAATTTCAATATTATTAAATATATTTAAAATAAAGTGTTTTTAAATTATTTTTAAAATAAAAGTATTTTGTACTTGGTGATTCAGTGGAAATAATTATTTGGGAAATATTTTCCGTAAGCGGAAACTGTTTTGAAATTGTTTTCAAAAGGAGTTTGAAAATTTGGAAATATATCTTGGAAAGATATTTGGGCAAATAAATAATGTGGGAAATTATTTATTATGTGATGGTTGCTTGTGGATGTTAATTGATAGTTAAATAACCGACTATCAATATTGGCCAAATGCGCTGATCGTTTCGAAGAGACCGGGATCAGGTTTGCTACATTACAGCGTGATAGGGGGTCCACTGTCACGACCCGCCATCCTACGTAAAATTTGGATCGATGTGGTATTCGGGTCTCCAGACCTGGAAATCCGGTATACGGAAACCCGATCCCGGTCTCATCGAAATCCAAAACGTATCTTTTAAGGCCAAGTTGTTTTAAAGTTAAAACAATTCAATTCTATTATCTATTTACATACAGATAGATAATTCACAATAGATAATCGACATTATCATTAAAAGTAGATAATCTATTGTGAATTATCTATCTGTATGTAAATAGATAATAGAATTGAATTGTTTTAACTTTAAAACAACTTGGCCTTAAAAGATACGTTTTGGATTTCGATGAGACCGGGATCGGGTTTCCGTATACCAGATTTCCAGGTCTGGAGACCCGAATACCACATCGATCCAAATTTACGTAGGATGGCGGGTCGTGACAGTGGTATCAGAGTCATTTACATGTTTTCTCAACTTAAATACAATTTAAAACTAAGGTTTATGATTTATCAGACAAGTTCCATTTGAAACTTAATATTGTGTTGGTTGATTTATTGAGTGGCATATGAACCTTCGTCGGCACAGTCTGGACAACTGTATCGAAGGGGTTTCTAAACACTCGAATAGAACAATTCGACACAATATTGTTTTAAAATTGGTAGATGAAATAATTTTATCCAAATTATTTTTGTATATGAAGAAATAATTTTTATAAATTATTATAGTTATATTTGGATGTTTGGTTGTTAGATAATGATAATAAATTATTATCAGTAGGAGGAAATTGAATAAGAAATTTAATTATAACCAAAGTTAAAGAATAAATTTATATAACAAATGGAATTTGAGAAAATAAATTATATATGTAATTTATAAGTTGAAATAAAACTTCATATACAAATGTGATTCAAAATTTGAAATAGGATTCCAGAGAAATATTTGGAAATAAATCGAGATGGATTTCGAGTTTGGAATTTTGTGAAGTTTAAATTCCTTTGAATTTGAAAATGGTTTTCAAAGGGCTTTGGAAAATATAATGGTGACATTATTTCGGAAATATTTTTTTTATTGAAATCGAATATGGAGAGATTTGGAAATTAAAAATATTTGAAATGTTTTTAAAAGTGATAAAAGCACTAAACTCTCAGTGGTCGCTGGAAAATAATTCCGATGATGATCGCGACATCATCGGTGTTCATTTTCGAGTTTCCAAAAGAGGAATTGCTACCTGGATGTTTTGGGCTGGTGTTTGTTTGCAAAAACTGAGTTTGGTTTTGAAATTGAAAAGGGTTTGGATATAGTTGATTTCAAAAATGATTTTGAAATTTTGGAAAATTGTTTAAAACTCTGGAATCTTATTTAAAGTTGTGTATGGAATAATAAAAATATTTATTGGCTAAATAAAATGTATAATTTTGAGTTAAAAGATAAAATGTGAATAAAATTTATTTTAAATAGATGGAAGTATGGATGTAAATGAGTTTGTGACTTATAAAATTCAGAAATGAAATTAATAATAGAATTTGAAGGTGAAGCTTGAGTTGTTAATAGAAATTCAACTTGAGACTAGAAGTGAAAAATATGAATTGAAAACCGTAGGGAATTGAATTAAAATAAAATGATTTGGGATGCAAATAAACTTTGTTCGAGTATGTATAAATTAAATATGAGTTTGGATAGTATGATTAATTGAATTAATGTGGTAATGAGTTTAATTGAATGGAAGTATAAAAATAATAATCAAATATTGGGTATAAGATTTGAATAAACAAATTAAATGAAAATGAGCTTAAGTGTTAACTTAAGTGGATTATGAAATAGCTTTGAATAGAACCTGTTGGATAATCAAAGGAGAATGAATGGACTGTGAACAAATAAAAAGGGTTTGAATGAAACTAGTGGGTTAATGAATTTAATATTGAATGGTAAACTAAAAGTGAATAGTAAATCACTTAAAACTGAAATTGATAGTTTAAGTATTGGTTGTAAGTAATTGAAGTTAGTATCGAAACTTGAAAATGGCATTTGGGAACTGTTCGGTGTATGTTGCTTATGAAATGCATGTGTTTAGCTATTGAAATTAATTGAAATGATAACCAACCTTGTATATTTGTCACTTACATATTTGAATTGAGTAAGTACAGGTTCAGAGAGGCCGTTTGGCTGGGTCGGGTTATGCATTTGCTAAAATAAATAACCGCTTTGCTTAAAAATTGCTATAATAAGGTACGCTTACGCGAAAATTCAAAATAGGAGATATGAACTGTTTATATTGATATATATTGTGATTTCCGGCCTGAGGCCGATGTATATATATATTTTTGTGCATCCTGCGATATCGCAGAAGTCCCTCCGTACAAAGGAGGCTCTGCCAAAATTTTCCGTAAATTTTGGGAGTTAGAATTTTTTTGAAATCTTTGAAAATTTTCGCTAACGACAAGCAATTTAAATTTGCTAACCAAATGGAATTGAAATTGAATGATTGAAACCTATTTGAAATATGAATGTAAAGCAAGAGAAATCAAAGGAACTAAAGAAAGTAAAGTTTGTAAATAAACTGTTATTTGAGATTTAAATTAAATAGTAAGTGAAACTAATCCAATATTCAAAACGGAAGCCAATTTGAGATTAAATGAAATTGTAAGGCTAAGTAAATAGTAATGAAAATAAACTTCAATAGTGAAGTGAAAATAAGTGTAAGCAATATGTAAAATATTTATATTGAACTTAAGAAGTAGGGTGAGATTCTTAAGTAATTTGGTATTGAGGAAAATTATTCTAGATGAATAATTGAATGACGATTAAAATTTGAAATTGTGAAATGAGAAAATTGTGGATAAGTGAATGTAATCAAACTGAAGTTGTGAAATGGGATAGTTGTGAATAAAGGGATAACAATCAAAAAGGAATGTGAATAAAGGAGAATTGATATAACTGATAATCAATTGAAATTTATACGTAAGATGTACGTATATTATTTTATTCGCATAGCTATTTTATCCAGATGTCGAACACAGAATTTCGAGATAGATATATCGATCCGAGTTGGAATTTTTCACTCGATTTTCGACGGCGAGCCTGGATATGGATTGTTGATTGATTCTGAAATTCTCTATCATAGTTGGTGACTATGCAAGGAGAATGACGGTTTCTGATCAAGGAACCAGATCTGAGTCCGCACTAGGAAGTCGGGTGGACGATACTAGTTCGGAAGTGGAATTGTGTGATCGATTGAGCGATCGAATGTGATATTGCGTACGGATGATATATGTGCATCGTACGGGCTTAAGTAAAGCAAATATTGAAAATTTTAAAGAAAAGTATAAAATGACTTTGGAATTGTGAGTGGATATTATTGCTTAGTAGGATATACAGGTGTATAAAAGCAATGGATAAATTGGGATTTTTGATTTAGAAGATAAAATTTAATGGCCCGACAAAAAGGTATGTATTTGAATTTCTATATGAAATTTGATTGGGTTTTGGATCCAGCCACTTGGCTTTTTGTTTTCTTTTTGAGATTGGGAGGCTGTAGAGCCATTTTGTAGTAGTACCGAGCTAGCCGCGCAAAGGAGACGCTGGCGAAATTTTTCGGAAATTTAGGGAGTTAGAAAAATTTTAAGAAAATTTTTGATAGTTCGAAATTTGAATTCAAATTTAAAATTTGAATTGATAAGTAGGTGGTATGAGTTGAACTTATGAATAAGTTTGGGAAGTTAAAAGATGATTAGTGTATCATTAATAAAAGATTGTTTGGGTATTATTAAAACTGTTTGAATTTGGGGAATAGCTAACGGGAAATGAGACATTCTTCTTAACTGGTAATTTCGGGGACGAAATTCTTTTAAGGGGGGAGGAATGTGACGACCCGGAATTTTTGTATATTTGAAATGTGAATATTTAAGTTATTTTAAATATTCGAAGGTTAAATTTTAACTTTAATTTCAAATATACAGTATTTATTTGGATAATTAATTATTAAATTTAATTATCGGGATTGGGTAAAATATTGAATCTTGATTTTAAGCCTGTTAAAAATAGTTCAAAGGTTCAGAAAATTTATATTGTTAATACTGAAGATGATAGAACTTTTAAAATGGAATTTTAAAGAGTTTTGTTCAGTTTTAAAAATATATCGTTGAAATTAAATTTAAAAAAATAGCCGTCCGAGGCACAGTCTCGGAATTCAGCGAAACCAGTTCCATTGGATCCGTAATATTGTATTATTATCGGATTTTAAATTTCGGAGCGTTTGGAGTTGTTGTGTAAGCATACGGTATATAAACGTATAGAAATTCAGAACATGTGTCCTTCCTGGCAACGTTCTCTTCTTGCCTAAGTAATTAAATGTAGATACGTATAATTTAGACACGTGTTCAACTAGGTAAACACGCGTCTCTTCCTGTATTTTCACAGCCGACAGTTCAAAATCAAAACCTATTTCTCTAACTCTCCCTCTTTCTTCCTTTATAATTTCGAATGGTTATATTCTTTCCCCTTCTCACCAACAAATTGGAAATCATCTTCTGAAGAAAATCACGATCACCTGAATCACTAACAAAATCTCGAACCCACCTTTTTCGTTTCCTATTCGAACTCGAAGTCGAGACTTCCTCCTTACAGTCTCGTTCAATCGCTCCACCTCAAAGAGAATTGAGAGCCATCAGTTTGGAAGCTAAGATTTTCGAGGGCGCTGGAAGGGGTATCTCGCGAGCGGAGATCGCGAACCGAGATGTCGTGGCCATTATCGAGAGGGGTCGGCAGAATCGCGAGTTGGAGTCACGATACCGCCACGACGAAGCAGCATGATGCCGGAAAGTGGTCGCGAGCAAGTCGCGATGGCCATTCGATTAGTCAGTTTTGTTGGTCGAGGGGTAGGGTTTGGTTAGGATGCGGCGGCGTTCATCTGGGGGAGGGTCGAATCGATCGAGTTCGCGAAGAGGCGGCAAGGTTGCAGGCGAACTGCATCGACTCGCGTGAAGGCAGTCACTGTGAGGGAATTCGAGGCTAGCGGCGGCAACTCGAGGCGATAAATCGATGGTCTCGATTCACGGCGGGATGGTCGAGCTGGGGTTGTGATGTTGTTTCGATCTGGGCTGTGAGGTATTCTATTCGTTTATCATATTAGCTTGATTTAATAACAATAAAAATGTATTTACAGATTGGAAAATTATTAGATGAACAGTAGAATAAAATTTAAGGATAGTCAGTTTGTTAAATATTATATATACGGAAAGATTTATATAGAGTTATATCAAAATAAGAATATTACTAGTAGTCTAAAACCATGGAAAATGTTGACTAATTTATTGACTGTGAAATTGATGGATTCGAATAATTCAAGTATTAATAAACTATATATTTATACAAGGTCTGAAATCAAGGAAAATCAAGTCGAGATTGGATTGGGATTGGTTTGCAAATAAAAGGTGAGTTAATCTCACTCAGTTTAATTTAAATTTAAATGGTTAAATTTAAATCATTGATTGGATGATTGCATTTATTGATGTGCTATATATATATAGTAGTATATAGAAATATATACATATTGGCATATGTATATATTGGAGTTGTTGATATTCCCGCATTTATATAGCGGATGAGACCCTATGCGCCGCATAATAGCGGATGATATTTTATAAACCCATATACCGCGATATTCCACCTTGAAGTGGAATTGGTATTGTGCTAACGTTTGTGGATGCAGGGAAACAGGTTGGAGGGATCCAACTGGATTCCTCAAAATTATTTAGATTATTTGATATTCTGTTCTATGAATATTGATATCCTGTGATGATTTTATTGATGATTGAAATATTAGATGATATGGTTGGATTGAATATTTCAATAAAAGGAGTTATCAAAATATATTGAATTGGATTTTGAAAGAAATAAAAGAGTAAAATTTAAGTAAATAATTCAAGTGAATTGGAATAAGGGAATTTCGAAATAACAAGGGAAATATTAACTTTAAACTAAAGTGATATTAAATTTAAAGAATAAAGGATTTATTTTGAATGTAAGGATTAAATTTAATTAAAGGCTAAAGAAGGAATTTTGGAAGTTTAAAATTGGTATTTTCAGTTAAAAAGGGTTTTAACTCAAATAAAGGAATAAATCTAAAAGTTAATGTATTTTGAAATAAATGAAGTAGTAAAGGAAATTTATTTCAAAGTAAAGTAAAGTAAATTGGAAAATCAATTGAAAATTGATTTAGTTGTTTAAAATTGGAATTTTAAAAGAGAAGTGAGATTTTGGAATTTATAAACTGGGTTTATAAAGTAAAATAAAATATCAGTGGATATTAGAAAATATAAATTCAAGGTGGGAATTTATAAAGGGATATGAATTGGTTTAAAATAAATGTTGGTTTATTTTTAAAGGATGGAAATGAGAAGTGTATTTCTCTGGATAGCCAAGTACGTTTTCAAGGTAGTTTTAAATATAAGTTAAAAGTTTTAATATGTATTAAAAAAAACATGTTTTAGAAAATTGAATATTTTTAAATGTTAACTTTTTAAAGTAAGTAGTTTCAAAAATCTATTATTGTAGTAATTATATAAAAGTGATTTGCTATTCTGTTTTAAAAAGAGAATTTTAGTTTATATTTGTAAAGTGATTTCATTTTAAATATTTCTTAAGTATATATTTTGCTAAGGTATTAAAGTATTTTTTTTTAATTTCAATATTATTAAATATATTTAAAATAAAGTGTTTTTAAATTATTTTTAAAATAAAAGTATTTTGTACTTGGTGATTCAGTGGAAATAATTATTTGGGAAATATTTTCCGTAAGCGGAAACTGTTTTGAAATTGTTTTCAAAAGGAGTTTGAAAATTTGGAAATATATCTTGGAAAGATATTTGGGCAAATAAATAATGTGGGAAATTATTTATTATGTGATGGTTGCTTGTGGATGTTAATTGATAGTTAAATAACCGACTATCAATATTGGCCAAATGCGCTGATCGTTTCGAAGAGACCGGGATCGAGTTTTCGTATACCGGGATTCTAGGTCTGGAGACTCGAATACCACTTCGATCCGGTTTGTACGTTTCGTGTAACGTGTTCGGAGTCGAAGATTGGAGCTGTGAAGTGCAAGGGCTAGTCGCTACTAATCCTGAGGATATTTCCAAAATGGATGTAGTAGGAATAGTGCCTTCGGTTCCGTTCGAACCCGGGACGGACTTGTATGGACGAATGCTTGCGAAACATCGTCAGCGGACGATGGGCATTCTAAGGGATATGTTCTCTAAAAGGTATCGTTTAGCCTCGAACCTCATCAACCGGGAATGACTGAAAATCAGGGGTTATGCAGCAAGGCTTCGTGGGTAGCTCCCACTGGAGGGTAAGGTCATCCCTGTCTAGATGTCCCTTTTTATTTCGGCTTAGTGGTGCGGTTGCTGATCCCAACCGTGGGGTGATTTTATTCGGGATCATCCAGTAAGGGATGGTTCCGGCCTTGTGTTGCAGGGGAGCGGGCGTACTCCTCGGTACGGTGATCTAGGCCACGTACTGTGATAGGTGGTACCCCAGTGCCTAGTCATTCGTTGGAAATCCATTTTTCCTACGTGCCTTGTACGGTATTTGTTTGTATTACCCACTTTTGTGGCTAGTATGCTGGAATTTAATAATGTAACAATTTCAGCTATTTTAATAAGTATTTGTATATAGACACTATTATAATATCAAAGGAATTTGATAAAAAGTGTTTTAGCTATCGTAAGGTAAAAACCCGACATGTTTATTTGTGGCGTGGTCTTACGAGATGCCTTTGTTTTCAAAGGATTTTTGAAACTTTAATAATCAATTGAGTGTGATTTTCTCACGCTGGTATTCCAGACTGACTCGGGTATTGTTTTATATGATGCTCGGGTCAGACCGAGTATTATAAATTACAGGAAATGATGCTGTGGAGCTGGATGGCGATACGTACTTTCGTATTTGAGTTATATATTCCGCTGTGTATTCAGATTGTGAGGACAAGTTATGATTACTGTCCAGTTGTATGATATTGATGTGATGTACTCTGATGATGTATTGGGATGATGTATATATAAACAGATATAGATTTCTTTTTGTGTAAAGATCTGTTATTACCTATTATAGTTTATTCCGCTGCGTATGAGAGATTCTGTTGTTGTTTTCTATTTTTCTTCTTCTTCTACCTCTTCTTCTTAACTCAAATGGTCCGGTTTTTCGTGTAGGAAAAACCCGGGTTGTTACACATATGTAGTCAGAAAAATATAAAAGTGATAGAATAACTCCTTTTGATAATTAAAATGCATAAAAACTAGTTAAGTAATATTTATGAGTATAAATGCATTTTTGAAATAAATCAAGAAAGAAGTAAATGGTAAATTATGTTAGTTAAAAATCAAGTTTATAAAAAGAAACATGAGAAATAACCTAGGTATAATAAAATACATTGCGAAGTTGAGTCATACGAAAACAATGTGTAGATAAAAATCATGCAAATAGCATGTATCCAGATTAGAGAAAAGCAAACTGTTTTACCAGAAATAGAAATCAAGAGAAAATGGCACCTTTAGCCATAAGTATACACATATGGTTCTCTGAGTAAGGTAAGGATTGAATGGGTTTTTCCTCCATTAAAAACCCTAGCAAAATGATTTAAATCAAGGGAGGGGCAACAGTTGTTTTTGGGGAGAAAATAGAGGAAATAAAATTAAAAAAATAAAATAAACTCACATTGTCTTCAGGCCTGAGTATTCTCGGGGAGGAGCAAAGAAAGGTGAGTGATTAATCAATCTTACGAGGCTAAGGCATTAAGACCCAAGTTAAGGGCAGCCATTTTATTTTATAAAAACCATATCATGTTTGTGCTTGATCAATTTTTCTGAATAAATGAATGCTGAGAATGGTTGGTGTTTTGATAAATCTTTGGTTGATGCTTTGATTTGTTTTGTTTGATTATTTGATAAGAAAAATACCATGATCTCCGATATGGATCCAGTACCTTAAAACATCAGTTTGTAAATATGTTTAGTAAGATAAATACATTTTATTGTGAAGCAGGGTATTACTAGAAAATAAGCTAGGCAGTGTGAACAAAGAAGGTTCATGCTCATGTCTAGATTGTTTTAAATTTGAGATGAACAATGCAATAAATTATTTATGTGCTGATTTGTTCAGATCTTGAGCTAAAATGTTTTATGGGTTTTTCTCAAAAAACCTTACCCTATGTTCACAAAAGAATTGAGTATAAGTATTTTTGTATGATTTTACTGGATTTGTTTAAGTGATCATGATATTCTTGAATATAGGAGATATGCAAGTGTTAAAACAAATTTTGAATAAAACAACTGGAAAATGAGATATGGTATTCTTTTCATGAATGTTAGTATGGTTGGCTGAAATCCCTGAGTGAGTTTAACTCTCTCTGATTTATAAAAAAAAAGAATATAAAAGCATTTCAAGAGTTAATAAATTTTTCTGAAAGAAAATGAGATTGGTCACTAGATTATAAAACTAATCTAGGAGCAAAGCCTTGATCTATTCATCATAAGGGGGATGATGGGTATGTGCATGACTTGTTTAAGTCCTGTAGGCCTCTGTGCAGGGTTAACAGAATTGAGTCCCTTGCAATGCACAATGGTGTTCAATGGCAAAGAGTTAAGACCAAATTAAATTGATAAATTGAGATTGAGAGCTGAGCTATGGAATTAAAATGAGTTAATTCCATAGGAGTATGTGTATATGTATACTGGATTGAATGGATGAATGGTTGCTTGTGTGCATGAGTGTTAGAAGGGGCTTATATATATATACCCAGTTTACATTATAAATCCAAATAAGCATCAAGTATATGAATACTCTGCACAATAATTAAAAATGACAAGTTATTATATTTTGATTTCACTCATACCAGAATTTATTTCTGACCCTATTTGTTGCCTTTGCAATATTTGTGGTGTCTCATTTTTATGGAGGCAGTTCAAAGTATTGCTGCTAGGAGGGATGCATGAGTAGCTTGCTTGCATGGATAATTGAAGATCTTAATGAACTTAAAATACTTAAGGAAAGTAGCAGTATGATTGTAATAAATAAGTTAGGCAAACTCTTTGATGTCTTAAGTATTTCTCAGTATTTGATGTCTATGGAGTTTTTAAAAAGAACTTGTAAAAAAAACTGAGGTATTATATGTGTTTGAGGATAGTTGATTTAAGCAATAGATGGGTTTGTGAGTTATGGATTTAACTAATAGCTTCTGAAGTGATCTGATGGATTGAGATGGATGAGAACATGCCATATAATCCGATATGTGGAAATGTTCTCCTGGACATATTGGTTTAGCTTCAGTTATGGTATTGAAATTATTCATGAATAAATAAGTGTCAAGTTTTGAGTAAATGGGTAGAATCATGTCTTGGTTAACCAGTAGAACTTAATCATGACTTGTAACTGATACAAGCACATGCAAGAGTTTGAAGACATAGCTTGAAATCCTATCCGGACATCTGATTTTCCAGAGAAAACTTGTATTGTTTTGGGTAACAAGTTCATATGCATGTTTGGTATTGGAAAGCTACACTGCAACTATACTAAATTAAACCCCAATATCTAGATACTTGATTCAAGTCTGGTTGCATTTGGCTATAATCAAACCTGCTGTAGATTATTGTGTCATGTGATCTTATTAGTAATAAGCATGTCCATTATTCCATAGCACACTGACTACTATCATCCGTTATTTAAAGATTACCAGTTGTCTACACTATATGTTCATCTAGAAGATTGCATTGATCTGATTTTTGACATTACCTTGACCATGTATGTGCTAAGTCTTCATTTAGTATGTGTGTTTGCATTTGCACTTTGCCTAAATATATTATTTTCTCTACTTGGCCTTCAATCCAGTTTAGCACTTGATTATTCATATGATCCTTGCATAATATATAAATCAAAACATGAGTATCCTTACCTGACACAAAATTGTTTGAATATGAATTATGAACCCCGGGCTAAACTAAAATGAATGAGTTATTTTAAACACCCTTTATTTAGCATAGAACAATAAGTAGTAAATTACAAAATCCCAGAATTTAAATATATGGCTTGTAAATCCAGGAATCAAATAATTTGAGAAGTAAAGCATGAAAATAAGAAAAATGGTATTATTTGATCCTATAATCAAGCTTGAGTTTTAAGGAAGAAAATTAAGAGAAAAAAAAAAGAGAATGAACAGAAATGGCTATGTGACACCAAATCTTTGGAATATGAGAAATAAGGTGTGATTAAATTTCTTTGCCATTTTAAATTACTCTGATAGGCAAAGAGTCATTTATATATCTTCATATATATAAATGATCTAATTTGATTTTATATACTAGTATATATTGGTAAAATAAGGAATCTTGGGAAAATTTATTAAGAGAAGTGATCCATTGATGATGTGTATATATATACATATTGAAAAAAAAACTCAACAGAAAATTCACAAAAAAAATGAATATAAGAAGTGGGTCACTTCACAACACATCGATTTTTCCACCTCTCAATTTTCCATCCATTTGTCTTCTCTACCATAGATTAATGCTTGATCTCACTTTTGTAATTAGTTTTATGTTTTGAATCCGGTGATTTTTTTTATTTTAATACTTCATTTACTTTCTTTTCTAGGTTCCTTGATACATCTTTGAAACACAAAACTCATTTGAATTTACCTTGTCACATATTTGATTTTAGCATATAACTCCATGTATTATTGAATTTTTTCCACTTTTTTAAAATGAAATAAAAACCCTAAACATTTTGGTTTCTTCGTGGTTTTAGATTGTATAGACCTTAATTTTGATGCTTTCTTGGTGGTTTCAGATTTAGAAAGAATTTGTTTCCGGGCATCAACATACTGATGCATTGCCTACTTTCTCTCAGTGATGCTCCTCCTGTTGCTTTTTCAAATAAGCAGCATAAAACCATCTCCTTTGCACTTTAGCAAGTAAATCTTTGAGCATTGTGTTAGTTAACACATCATTCTATCACTCTACCGTTGATGACTTGAAACCTCAAAGTTAATCTGAAATTTTTAAGCATCATAAGTTAATACATAGGAAACAATCAAAATATGATATTTTAATCAACTGATCTGCCGCTGTAGATTTTAGTTGTTTATTTTAATTGATAAATAAATGATTTTGAGTTCTAACATCATTCGACTTGAATGTTTGGTCAACATTAATAACAGATCAGTGAGATCCATGACGTTAAAGCTTCAATGAAAAACATACTAATTAAAAAGTGTTTTTGCACAACTTTACTTGGTTTAATTTTCATTTTTCTATCCACTTTGAAACCATGCATTCAATATTCCCTTAGAGCATTGTTGTTTTCCTTAATTTATTACATATGTAAGTGTGAATGTTCGTATCTTAATAGCATAACATGTTAAGCGGTGTATTTAGTGGGAAACGAAGCATGTTATACTGCCATATAGTGTCAAAAAAAGTTTTATTTTGCATATTAGAACATAATTTAACTAAGTAATAACTTTAATTTAAAAGTATCTACATTTGACCAAGTCAAAATTTTAAAATCAAATCTAAAGTAAAAAAATATCTAAGTTTGATTTGGTGAAATATCTTTAAATTCAAATCTAACACCATGATTAATTAAAATATCTTTGACTAATTTAATATTAGTATAAAAAATATAAAGTAATAATTTATATAGTTGAAAATATAAATTTATATGTATTAATATATTTATATTTTAATTTTAAAATGCATGTGTAAGTTTAAATCCATTTTAAATGCAAATGCATTTATAAATAAATATATCAACGTATATGTATATAATATAAATATTTATATAATACGCACACACATATATATATATACATACACACACAGTTATATATATATATATATCTCTATGTGTGTGTGTGTGTATGTATATAATTCTTTTCGGCTAGAAAAATAATATTTTATTGTATTTGAAAATAATTATTTTTAATATATATATATATAATGATATTAAATGTTTTAGTATGTTAAACAATGATTTAGAAATAGATATTATATATATAGCTTTCGACCAATAAATTTTTTTACTTCTAACAAAATTTTCCAAAAGTATTTGAAATAATTAATTCAGGAAAACAGAGAGTAGGAAAAATGTCAGCAACATTTTTGAATGAATGACACAAGTTTTAAAATTTAATTCAAAGGACATTGAATGTTATATTAATATAACATCTGATAAAAGAAATGCTATATGAACTATGAAAACGGACGTTATATGAACTTACATTATATATATGTAACGCTATATGAAATTAGCATTATATTTATGTAGTGATACATTAATTTTGCGTTTCTTTAGCTGTGAAAATGAATGCTATTTTAGTTCATCTAGTGTAGTTCATTTGATGCTAGTTTAATTTAGCATTTTGTTTATCTGATGTTAGTTTAATATAACATTCTATTTTATCTTATGCTATGTTAATATAGCATTTGGTGTCTTTCAGACTAAAATTTGAAACTTATGTCCTTTAGACTAAAATTGGTCTCAGATTTTCCTTTAAATTAGTTCCCTCTAATTGGTTTATATGGTTTAGTTTTAAATGCAGTATTAATGTATTATGAATTTTAAAAATAATAAATAATTATTTAGAAAACTACAAAATTATGCATGTTGTTTAAAAACTATAATTTACGTATTAAAACATATTTATGGTTGAAAATAAAACTGTATGCATATATTTTTAATTATAAACTATTAGGTAATTCAACTAAATTACTTAATTTAATTGGTTAAATGTTAAAAAATTAATATTAACAATAAGAAGGCAATAATTTACATATACAAATTTGTGATAATGATAGTTAACTAACATATATATGTTAAATAAGATTTTACCTCGAAAATGATGCCTTTAAACACACCTTGATTAATGAGTTCTCCTAGATCCACCTTGAATTTGCAATTGTAACGACCCGGAATTTTGATCGTTTGATTTTGAATATTTAATTAATATTAAATATTGAAATATGGATTTTTAATGATTTTAAACCTAAATTCAAATATAGAGATTGATTAAAATATTTGAATTATGATTTAATATGTGTATAGTGCTTCAAATAACTGGGTTTTTGAATTGAATATTAACATAATGGATTTAATGGTTTTATTTAACTCCTTTTAAATTGACAAACATTAATGGTGAATTTATTTGTAAATTATCTTAATAATTAATAGTTCAAATAAATTATAAGAAAATAAATTTATTTTTATTTTTACAACTCGATTTTTATTGACGTATTTTTAATTTAATTTATTTGATTTTCCCATAATTTTTAATATGGAATTTCTTTAAAAAAATTATTTGATGGTTTTTGACAAGCGGCAGTGTTTTTGTGATTTTTTAGAATTAGTAAACCAATGTATATTATTATTGTTCTGGAATCGCGTCGCTGTTTTGAGCGCGACCATATTTTTGTTTTGTCGTTCGGAGTTCATACGTGAACGGAAAAGCTGTGTAGCGAGATGTTGAAAAACGATGAATAAATATAACTCAACCCTTAATCAATCCAACACCACATGTTTCTTCTTCATTTCTTTTATTGTTTCATCTATTTTCACAAAACAAAGAAAACATAGATCTACTTCTTTTAAAATTCTAAAACAATTTAAACAAAAATAAAAGAAATAGAAAACAATGATCTTTAGGTTTGTTGAAGATAGATCTACAAGATGATAGGTGTTTGGTGAGGTTTGGTGGAGCTTGGTAGTGCTCGGCAGTTTTACAATATGGGTTTGGGTGCATTGTGGAACTAGGGTTAAGGTTTGGTTCGGATCTAGGTGACATGAGATCGAATGGAGGGTACGAGGGTGTTTGTAAGGGCAAGACGCACCTGTAGGTGATCTCTTGTGAAGCGTAGCCTAAGGAGGAGGGGGTGTGACATCTGTACGGTAGTGAATTGTGGGTTGGACGCGTTTTCCAAGAGGCATATGGTGGTAATGTAATGATGGCAGGGAGATGGAGATCGAGGAGTGGAGTGCGTCGGTGCTGACGGTGGTGCATTGCGTCGATCAGAGTTCGAGCGTGGGAGAAGAGAAGTGCAACAGTGGATGGGTTTGGGCATCAGGTAGTAGGCGGGAGATTTAGTGAGAAGGAAGGGTTAAGTTGGTTAATAAGGTAATTAGATATTAATTATGTAATTAGTAAAAATTAATCAATTTAATAAAATCGATAAATTATGATTCCAATATCTTGTCCATACGAAGTCCAATTGAGACAAAACTTTTTGCATGGCGCTTGTAATGATGAAAGATTCGCGATGGAATTAACTTGGTTGAATATGGAACATGTTAAAATTTGGGCTAAAATCAGACATCGTTCGATTTTAGTCCAAACCAGAATGCTTCAGCGTCAATTGGAATTTCGATGAGTATAACTCACCTTTTTGGTTAATCAATAAGATAAATAGTATATAAATTTTACTATTTGTGTTTGGTTGAAATTATTGGCTATTCAGTTAAAATATTCACTTTTACAAGCGATTGGCATTTGAAATTGAAATATAGGAAAATTGTTGAGAAATCCGGATTTCTCACTATAGTGATTATAATTTCTAGTTATTTACTTTTTGTTTTATTTTAGTTATATATATGTGATATAGATTGTTAAATGCTGAAATGTGATTGTTTGGCCATATTGGATGTGACACCGACATATGTGAAAATTGAACCTTTTTGTATTAAAAAGGTGGTTGTAGCAATTGTTATGTGCTATAGTAACTACAGGCCTCGATATAATATTTTGATACTATAAATAGTTGATTTGGTTTGGAAATGATTTTTGATTCGGAAAAAGATTTTAAATTCGATTGTTTGAAATTTATTGATATTTTAAGTTAAATGAGTTTTTAAACTTTTCTATTTTATTTCAACTTCTTATTCTATTCTTTTCTACTATATATATTTAATTAAATGTTTTAAATAATTATTTTGAGAAGTATTGGATTTTATAGTTATTATTATGAAAATAAATATTTATTTATTGTTAAAAGAAAATTTAGAAAGGATTGTCTTTATTTTAAAAAGGGGATTTTGTAGTTTAAAAGGAGATATAAATATTTGGAATAATGTTTATGAATCGTCTGTATAAATGTGATATAAAGGGATAGTTTTATAAATATTATTTTATAAGTGAAAGGTAGATTCATAAATAGCGTTTTATAATAAAATAATCGTTTGATATAATAATATTCGATAAATAGGGAAATGTCATCCTTTTTATAAATTGGAGGAATAAATGCTATTTGGGAATTTATTGAGATATATAAATTGATCGTGTTAGGAAAACTATATGAGTTTATAATTATATTTTTGGAAATTGTTTTATATTTGGATTTTTGGTGTTATATTTGGAGTTTTGTTTTTAAAAGGGGTTTGTAATTATATTTTGAAATTTATAAAATGAATTTTATAAATGAATTTGGAGTTTTATAAAAGAGTTGCAACTAAGTCAGAGATTTATAAAATAAGTTTATAAATGATATTTTATAAATAGAAGTTTGATAAGAGATTTTATAAATGAAATAAAGGATAAGTTTAAGGGAGGAATTAATTTAATTTGGAAATTTATAAATGGAGGCTGAAATTATGTTTTTGAATACCTATAAAGGAATTTATAAATAATATTTTATGAAAGGAATTCTAAAAATGAATTTTTAGCTTATATTAAAAAGGAATTCTATAAAAGAGTTGTTGTATAATAGAGATTTGTTTTTCCAAATTGACCTTCTTAATTATGGTGGTAGGGAATATTCTTTTTCCCTACTTAACACCAAAGGAATAATGTTTAGGTTATTATCATCTCTATTTTAAATGACTTTGTTATAACCCAATTTTAGGTGCGGTTTTGGAATAAAAATCTTTCTTAAGATTTGTAAATATACTTATAAGGTTGAGATAAGTATATCAATATTTTCAAGTATTCGAAAGGGTAGAGAAGGGTTTTGTGAAATATATATCTTTGTGCAAGTATTTTAATACAAGTGTTTACAAAGTAATTTTAAATTGATTAATTTAAGAGGCCCAGAGTTGCTTTGTGCTTAACCAATGTTATTACCCTTAGGGATCTATGAATCTATATTTGAATTGTTTTTTACTGGATAGTTAAATAACCGACTATCAAATTTTGGCCAAAAATATAGTAATATCTAGGAGAAATACGTGAGTTATATGGCACAATCATCTTCTATGATGTTGTACTATGTATATAAATTTTTATTTGTTCTCATAGGACGAATGATAAGGAGATCCGTCCACTTAAACGGTGAGGGGGTGATCCCCGCTCTTATCTTGTCTGTTTATTTCTAAAAGAACCGGAGTTGAGTTTAGTAGAAACTGTCGAATGTTGGTTTGAAGAGACCAAGATTAGATAAATACGAATTATCTGAAAACCACTTTGATCTAACTCAAGCGTCGTATTGAAGACATCTTGAAGATGATGGGATCGAAGAAGGAGGTTTTGAAGTGCAAGGGCTACTTGCTACTAATACTAAGGGTGATTCTCTCCCTCTCTAAATTACATTGTTTTACATCTCTAACTAAACAGTAGTTTTTAAGTTTATTGATCTGCAGGTGGAGCAATTTGTCTGTGGATCCCTGGATAGCAAGACATTGATTTTATTATGGGTATTTAGAAGCTTCTAAGGAAGCAGCTGCTCTAAGGAAAACAGAACTTTCAAAAACTTATCTTGTTTAGAGTCGTCTTGAGAAACAGCTGAGTTTCCCTTTGGTTTTAGCAAGTCTTTCAGATCTCAGTTGAATCTAAGATCTATCTTTCGGGAGGCTTCTAATCTTTGAGCCTGTTATTGGGTGGAGCATTTTGTCTGTAGATACCTGGACAATAAGAAGCAATATTTATATGGATATACTTGAAGATTCAAAGGAAGCAGAATTACTGATGAATACAGAAGCCATATCAAAACTTATCTTGTTTAGAGCAGCTTAACGTTTCAGATCGGAGATGAATCTCAGATCTAAAGTTTTTGCAGCCTCCCTGACATGGATTTAAAAATCCCCGTTAGTTCGAAGGCTATAAGGAACTAAGCAGTAGTTTAGATAGTATACTTACTCAAGTAAGTCTGGAGAGATGGAGTTTCCGAGTTAAGGAGGAGATCAGAAGTTTAAAGGCAGCAGCCATTTCGGTTTCTCGCGAGTTTTCTTTTGGTAAGTTTGGAGTTAGGAAGAGAATGAAAAGTCGCTTTGCTGTTCTCGGGAGTTATCGAGAAGTTTCTGAGTCTTCGGGAGGCTTCTTTTCTTTGGGCCTGAAACTGGGTTTGGGTTGTATTTGTTTTTATAGCCCAACGAGTTTAGTTTTTGTATTGTTTTTGGTTTTGTTTTGGACCGATTATAGGCTTTGCTTTGTATTTTGTATCTTGTTGGACCTTGTTTTTATTTCTTAATAGAAAAGTTTGAACCCCTTCTTCAAAAAAAAAATACTAAGGGTGATTCTGAAATGGATGTAGTAGAAGTGATGCCTTCGGTTTGTTCATGTCCTAAACAACTTGTATGGATGGATGCTGGCATTGCATTGCTACCTGGAGGGCAGTGTAGTATTCCAATTGGGTTTGCTTTATAAAAGGTAAAATGAAGCCTCTAGCCTCATCAACCGAGAATGACTAAAACATCGAATATGCAGTAGTGCTAAGTGGGTTGCTCCCATTAGGGTGTATCATCACCTTTCCAGATATGCATTCATTTTATGGATTGGTTGTGCATGAGCGCTCTCGGTAAAGGTTGCAAAGCAACCGAGGTGATGATATATTCGGTACTATCTAAGAAGAGGTAGGCCGGCTTAATGAGAAGGGGTGCAAGATGTTCTTGTTGACCTCGGTACATTTTTCTAGAGATGTACTATGACAGGAGGTACCCCAGTAGCCTTGTCATTGATAGAATCCATTCTCCAATATGTGCATTTACGGTTTTAGTTGTAAACCAATTATCCTGGAACTTAACTAATGTAACAATTTCGGCTATGATTAATATGTATTCATATCCTAGACATATTATAATATCAGAGGATTTCCTATTAAATGTTTTGGTTATTGTAAGGTAAAAACCAATTCGTGTTTATATGCGGTATATTCTTACGAGATACCTTTATTTTGAAAGGTTTTTATAACTTTAAATCTATTTGGGTGTGTTTCTCACGCTGGTTTACTAGACTGATATGGGCGTTGTTTTCTTATAATGCTCGGATCAGACCGAGCATATTTACAGATCTAGTTTGGATGCTTTGGAGCTTTCAGGAGACGAGCTAGAGACCCGAGACGTATTCACATATATTCTATTTTTTCTGCTGCATTTGTTGGTGTATTTATCAGCAATTAGGAGGACATGTAGTTATAACTGTCTAGGCTGATGTTTAATTTAGTGTACTCTGATTGATGTTTGTATGTATATTGCAGTTTTATTTTTGTAAAGATCTGTTTCATATTGTATATTACTAGCTATGATATGAGATTTTGTTCTGCCTTTTCTTTCTTTTTTCCCCAACAATCTACCTTTTCGGCACTCGGATGCTCGGCACGATAATACCGTGGATGTATTAGTGTCGACTTCTGAGAATCGAAAAAGCGGATCGTTACAACAACAACATAGAGTACCACTATTTTATTTGATTTAATGTATTTTGCAACAAACTAATTTTCAACCAAGCAAGGAGATAAAAGCTCATGGCCATGGGGTGTAGGCAACTAAGAAGAAATAAAGTGAAGGGGTATAGTTGTTTAAATTAGGGAAAGGAGGAGACCAATTCTCCTCATTTTACTAATTCACTTTTTACCAATTCTAGATATATATCTAGAATTTGAAAAACAAAATATCCCAACCCCTTTACAAATCATGGCCGACCATAAGATGGGCCCAATAGGACAACAAAACATATCATATTTTTTTAAGCAACTATTGTTAGTACCTTAGGCATTGGTTTTGATAACAATAACCATATGACATTAGATAAAATATAGATAACATTATATAAAGTATAGATACTAATGTTTTTATCAAGTTATATATAGTATATAGTGCATGATATTAGACATGTATTAATTGAGAAGACTGTACAGTATCAAGTGAAGATTCAAGAGGCCGATATAGAGATTCAAGAGTTAGGGACTGAAGACTCATGAGTATTGAAGAACTCAAGATATCCAGATAAGTTATAGAGTCATAGATTATTATTAAAACCCTGATAGCACTTTTTTGATCTTTCTATATTCTTCTTTTCAAATGGTTTTTTATTCTAAAATTCAAAAATGAGTTTAAAAGAATTCTTGCTTTCAAAATGATCTCTCAAAATAATCTTCAAATTATTTTTAACTTTTTGATTTTACAAGATTGTTATATGTTGAAAAATTAAGTTTTAATTAGTTTATATTTTAAATATACTTTTAATCTATTATACTTTGTTATAGTTTTGATTTTATGGTTTCTAAATATTTATAGGTATATTATAATAATTATAACTTTCATTTTAAGTATATTCACTCATACTTCATATGTATTATTTTATTCCAAAAGATATGATATTAAATCCTTTATATATTTCAAAATAATTTTATAAAGTTTTATTAAGTTTTGATATGATTAAAATATGTATAAACTATGTTTAAATAAGTTTAAAAAGTATAAAAATACTTTACGATGTACAACATTTTCAAAACATTTTTAAAAGAAGTAAGTTTTCAAAAAAAGGGATATGTCGATATACCCTAACCATATATGTCGACATATGGACCTATTTTTTCAAAATTCAAATTTAAATTGAAGTGTCTTTTCGTCATATCTCTTCACGAATGGATATGACTGTTGTTTCTCTCTAAATAGGAGTTAAACCAATAGTTTTTTATAACTACTTTCTCATATTTTCTTTCCTCTTTTACTCTCTTGTTTCTAAATGAAAGTCTGCTCAAATTCTTCTCGAATTCAATCAGAATCAAATATAACTCCACTGATTTGATTCTCCATTGACTACTCTCTGATATTTCTCATCTCTCTCACTCAAACAAAGATCAAATCGATATTTAAGAGGTTAAAGGATCATTTGTATTCAATATCAACGATCCATGTCTGTAAAACTCCATCAAATCATACTCGTATATTAATGGGTGTAATCCTAGCCCGTATAAATCAATTGCGTGTGCTTGGTCACCCAGAAATTCAAGTGGGTGTGCTTGTGGCCCATGTAAATCAAGTGAGCCTACCTAGAGCTCGGAAAGTCTAGAGGGTGTGTCTCGTTACCTTGAAATCAAGATTGTATTGACTTTGCTATTTGAAAAGAAATATGTACAAGGAATTGTACAAGACTGCATGTAGGGTAGCTCCAAACCAATATAAAATCCTAGTATGTTCTTTCCTTTTTTGTTTTTACTGCATTTATATTTATATATGTTTGAATCTATGATTTCTAATTGCATTGCTTAAACTATAATATTAAAAGAATTCAAAAAGTTCCACAAAAATTAGAAAACACTATTAACCCTCCCCTCTAGTGTTAAATTAGCCTTAAGTTCCATCTTCCGCTAAATAACATTTTGTATTAGAGCATTGGTTTTCAAAGTATTCATAATTTTGTTTTCTGAAAAGTTTTAATGGCTAGCAACACTGTTAGTAATACTATTAGTAGGACTGTTAATCCACTTGTTAGTGATACCTTTTTGGAAGGACAATCTACTTCTAGACTTCCACTTTTTAATGGAAATAATTACACATATTAGTCATGTAGGATGAAAATTTATTTACAGTCAATTGGTCTAGATATTTGGAACATCACACAAAATGAGTACACTGAGCCCGAGACTAATTTTTCAACTTGGACTGCTGATCATAAGAGCCATTAATGTTTTATTTTGTTCATTAGATAGAAATTAATTTAATAGAGTGTCTATCTGTAAGTCATAATTTGAAATATGGAGAACATTGCAAGTTACATTGAGGGTACTAGTAAAGTCAAACAGACCAAAATTTCTATGTTAACTAATCAATTTCAAAAAAGAGTCCAAATGAGTCCATTTCTGATATGTATAGTAGATTTCAAGATATAGTTCACTCACTAATTGCACTTGGTAAAAGTTATTCTTAAGAAAATCAAGTTAGAAAAATCCTCAATTCACTTACTCCTAAATGGGACCAAAAGACTCTTGCAATTGAAGAGGTTAATGACATTAGCACTCTGAAAATTGAAAAGTTAATTGGCAATTTAATGTCATTTTAAATGTAGGGCATGAGAGAAAGCTGTAGAATATGCTAGTATATGACTTTTGTTTGATGGTAATAAACATATATATATATATTCATTTAAATGTATTTGTTGTTGTAATATTTAATTTTTCACATAATTAAATAAATGTTTGTTGAATAAAATAAATAACTCAGAATTCATATTCAAACAAATATTTTATTACAAATTCAAATAGTACAAATTTGAGCTCTCACTACATATATACATTTTCAATTACATTACAATTTCGATTACATCACAAATTTTAATTTACAATTTTACACCTCACTACATATTCACTCAACACTCATATTTGACCTTCAACTCTATTCCAGCTTGTATCCAGCATCAGAATTATCTATAAAATAAACACTGACGTAGTAAAATTGAAAAAAATATTTTGCAGTGTACAATAAAATGTATGTTTTGAAAATATCATTTGCCTTAGTGATTTGGGTTGTTCGTCATCATTTTTCTTTTGAATTCATCTTACACGAAAAGCTTGTAACATGCATAGTGTATCACTGTACATGTCACAAAGCCATGCACATCGATATACACTTGTGTGTTAAAACTATAGGGACAGGTGAGCACAAGGTCAAACCCGAGCCATAAGCTGGATTCAACTCAGATGCAATACAAAAACATCACAAAATGGTCAAGTACAAGTTCTCATGCAATAAGAATTCAAAACCACAACAGAGCAGTGAGAACATAGACAAGACTTCACACTTGAATCGGATCAACCAAAACCAAACATGTGCATGTTCAAATGATATGGTCAAAGCAACATATAGTGCACATGTATAAAGTGATGTACAAAGAACCAAGAACTCCACATGATACATGACTCGAGAACAAGCCAGTGCAATATGAAGATCAAGTACTCAAAGCAACCAGACATAAATGCATGCATTCAGTTTTTAACATGAAGCTAGAACAGACCAGACCAAACAAGACTATCAATGGTTCAAGAAACTGAACCGCACTTCAAAACCATGCACAAGCAACCTAGACTAGACCACATGACAACAAGACTGCATGAACAACATACTTTAAATGAAAACACTCATTACAGAATGATCAAGTACAAACACAAGTGAATGCAACCAAGTTTATTTCAATCAGTTCCAAATGGAACAAGGCATCAGACTCCAAAATAAACAGGAGTAAAATGAACCAGTGCACATAAAAGTAGCAGCAAAAGTGTAGCCTCAATAGTATGCAAGACCAATGCACACATGAGAATACAAATGCACATCAACATTACACCAGATTCACAAACACAAGTTCATATGCAAACTTCAATAGGTACAACATAAACCAGTTTCAAAAGGCATGACAGAACCATGTTCACAAAATTCAAGTTATATGTACATTGGAACTCAAGTGCAAAGCACAATGCCAGAGAACCAAACAAATATGCAGTGACAAAGTTTTCAGGTACTAAGGCATGTACAAATATGTACAACCAAACCTCAAATGCAAACATATCATGAAGCACAAGCAAATCAACTCGAAGCAGTAAGCACTCGAGCAGTAGATCAATGCACACAACAACCACACAAGCATTCAAACAGAGACCAGAGCAATGCAGACATAACACATATACACACACACATATGTATGTATACACATGGTGACACGTTTCAAGTGGAACAAGTATATACATATGCAACATGAAGACATTTGAAATAAAGCAGCAGTTGGAACAAGTCGAAAGTTAGCAGTCTATATGAAGTAGTGGATTCAAAAAGAAATAAATAAACAATGGTAAGTCATAGTTGATTAACAAGTCATAGCAAAAAGGAGTTCGAACAAGTTAGAGGTGTTTCAAATATCATCGAACTCAAATGCCAAGACAAACTTCACGAAGTCAGTAAATTCAAAATAACAAGGTAGCAGTTTGAATGAAGTCATCAAGTTAAAGCCAGAAAAGAATTCAACTTGCAGAAGAAACACGAATTAAAATGGCAAAAATTATCTCAGAATTCAAAGGGCCGAAGTCAAAGGAGTAATGAATGGAACCAAATTTCAAATCATATCCAACCGAGTATGAAATGAACAAGTCAAGATGCAAAATTTCAAGTTTATCTCAAATATTCAAAGACCGAAGTCATAGGAACCGACTCAAAGAAAATTCGAAATATACAATAACATGAAAAAGTAAAGAATTCATCACATCGTTTAAGCAAAATCGAATGGCGAAGAAAATAAAGTGAAGAATTCAAAGCAAATTATATGAACGTAAATATAGGAGTTTTAATCCCTATAAATCCCCAATCATCATCGACAATTAAATCATGAGTTCGTTCATATCAGCAAGGATAAATAAAAGGAAATCGCACACCAGTAATAATTATTCGAACTCATCAAATTGAAGCAGCCGAAAGCCAATCAAAGCCAGGAGTCGATTGACAAAGCAACGCAAAGCAAATTCCTCAAATCAATCGATTAATCATAAAGCGACGACACTAATTGATCAAAGCCCTAATCTCCAGACCGAATGAAGAAGGCAGCAGCAAAATAAAAGGAAGGGACGCATTATCTCTTTTAGGCTGAAGAAGAATATACAGACAAAATAAAAGGGAGACGTCTATTTTCTTAAGTGATAAATTATTTGGGCCGAATTTATATATTGGACTTAATAAATTGTTAATTAGGATTTTGTTTAGTAAGTTAGTTCTATTTGTAGCTTTTTCTTTTTAAACCGTGTAACTTTCTACTCGTGTGACTAGGTTACGAACTACGGTGGTGTAGTTCGAGAATTCACAACTCAGTGGCTGAGTTGTGGCAGGGTTTTGAGTGTAGAGTTAGGTTAGTCATTAGCGGGTGTTGCAAGTTTACGTGTGTGAGCGTCTGACTACTTAATTTCTAGTAGAAACCTTGTGGGCAGCATGTAGGTAGGGTTTTGCCGAAGCTGGGTAAATTTGTGTGTGATCTCTTCTGCATTATCTTTCTGTTTTATTATCTGTGATTGATTTTTATTTCCGCATTAATTTTTATTATTATTAGTATCACCCTATTCACCCCCCTCTAGGGTGAAAACGATCCTACAAGTGGTATTAGAGCATGGTTAATAGCAAGGTTGTCTAACCCTAGTTGCAAATCTAGCGAGAGTCGGTCCAGTAGAATTCCCTCCATTTTCGATGGAACAGATTTTTTAAATTGGAAAATAAAATTGGATTTTCATTTAAAATCTGTTGATTTTAAATGTTGGGATATTATTGAAAATGGGTGTGATATAGTAGACAAGAAAAACACTTCGATTAATGCTCTTGCTATGCATATACTATATTCTCGTATTAATCAAGATAATTTTAACTTTATCTCTCATTGTGAAAGTGCACAGGAAATCTGGAATACTTTTGATGCAATATATGGTGCAAAAGTCAACAACGGTGAGAAATCCTCCACAATCGACTCAGTTAAAGAAATGTGCTTGACAGGATTTGCAAAAGAAAACGGCGATGAAGATTCAATAGCCGATGAGATAAGTGATCTTTCATTCAATGATTTAGTTCTCTTGTGCCGAAAATTAATTGAAAATAATGAAGCTCTTGAGATGAAAAATAATAAGTTGAAAAGGGAACAATCTAAACTGCATCAGAAAAATAATGATTTGGAAAATGAGCTTAAAAATATTAAGAAAAATAGAAATTCTAATTGTAAAAGGTGTTTGAACTATGAAAAAGAATTTGCCTGTTTTCATGAAAAAATTCAAAAGTTAGAAAAAGAAATTTTAATTCGAGAGAAAAACAAAACTGAGTTGATTTGTAAAAATAATAATTTGCGAAAAGGGTTGGGTAGTTTTAAGAAGTCGAAAAGTTCTAAATGTGCAATTTTTGAAAAGAAATTAAATAAGGTCAAGGAATATTTCAAAACCCTTGAAAAAGAAAACGTGATTTTGAGCAAATATGAAATTATTCGATTAAATCACGATTTTGAAAAGGAGATTGAAAAAATCAAGGATTTTGAAAAAATTGAATTTAAAAAACTCCAACTCTTTGAAATTGAGATGCTAGAAATTGAGACTAAAATTAGAGAGCTTAAAAATGAAAATATGGGCTTGAAAATGAATAATTTTGAAAAGAGAGATGGTACCATTAGTTGTTGTTCGAAGCTAATAAATGAAAACAAACTTTTAAAATCCAAAGTGAATAAACTTGAGTTGACTACTCGAAAAATTGTCACTAGAGAAAAATCATTTAATATGCTCCTAGAAAATCAACTCTTCGTGAATAAAAGGAAAGGATTTGGATTTGCGAAAGTATCAAAATATGAACAAACGATTAATAACACTGTTAAAGGAAAAAATGTAATACCCAAATGTGTAAAATATGGAAATATTGGGCATGGCAAGAATAATTGTTGAAATATATACAAACACAAAACCGTTAAACAAATATGGATTCCAAAAAGTACGAATATAAATGGTTTGAAATTTAAACAAATTTGGATTCCTAAGGGTACAATTGTAGATGCTAACGGTTTGTTATATAGACAAATTTGGGTGCCAAAGACTTCAATAGATAATAATAGTGGTCCTACATCCTTAGTTAGACCACTTGCCATCTCCAAAATTTAGACACATAAGTGGGCTACAGAACAAATTTGATGGAGATAGATTTCGAGTTGTTCTAGGTAATTGATAAACTAAAATTTAAATGTTCCTTAGCCTATAAAGATTAGATGGAGATCATCTCATTTCGAATATCACGGCATCGAAGGAAAGTGATGTATGATCTCTCAACTAAATTTTGTTCACATATTGTTAATTATGTTTTCATCGACATTGTTGAAGTATTTCTGCCATATCTTAAACATCTCAACTTTTATTTTTGAAATTCTTGAAGTTCTGGAAAGCTAACCGATAATGCTACAACTTTTTTGTTTTTAGTTTTTATTGATTCACTTTGGAATGTCATGAAAAACTGCTTTGATGAATTTTTTGAATGTGTGTTTTTTGCTCAATAAACATTACTTTACTTGTGCTTGATATAAATGGACGTGCTGAAAAATTTCAAAAAAAAACAGTTCATGTGTTGAGGAGTGCAAGTTTTTCTTATATACCACTATATATCACCATGAATATCTCAAATATAAGTGGTATCTGATATTGTCTCATGTTGAAATCATTTTTGCAATTATTTAATTATTTATATTGATTTTCAACTAGAAGTCATTTTCACAAAACACCTTATAGAAAATTGATTTTCACTTATTTTTGAAACTTGGGTTTTCATCATGATAAAAATAATCTAGTTTCTTTTGGTAAGAGATTCACTCTAGAAAAGATAATCGTTGACTAATCGAATCTTTTGGAACTTTTCAAAATTATTATAGTGCTTGAAAAGTGATGGATAGTGATTAAAATATATTTCATAACAAGAGGAAGTATAATTTTATAATTTTATGAAAATTAAACAAATTTTATAATATTTTTAAATAACTACTTATTCCATTATCATTTCCATCACTTTCACCTTTCTGTCAATCCATACATCATAATATAGTGTGCAGAATTTGGTATTTCAAAATAAGGAAATATTTTTTGTAAAATAATTATATCCTAAAGTATTCACTCTCATTTAAAAGTCCTCGCGGTTATGCATGGGTGAATTACTTGAATTTATATATATGGGCTTCCATTCTCATTTAAAAGTCCTCGCGGTTATGCATGAATGAGACGCATATAAGAAAGGGATAAATATCAAGCATATTCTAATCTCATTTAAAAGTCCTCACAGTTATGCATGGTTAGAAAATAGTTGACATATTTTTTTTTAAAAAGAGGTAACTACTAACCTCATTTAAAAGTCCTAACGGTTATGCATGGTTAGTAAGTGCTTCATATTTTTTTGTATAATATTTGAAAAGAGAAAATGCAAAAATTATTCCTTTATTGAAAATATCAAACACTTGTCACTATATGAAATTTTCCATAAGCCTACCATTTCTCTAAAGTGGAGTTCATTTCTAATTAATAAAATATTATGATTTTTGTTTGATTAATTGGAATTTGAAATTAATATTTCCCTATTGATTTGATTTTATATTTTTAATCAAAATCGTAGCTATTTCAATTACTATTATTATTTTTGATGATAACAAAAGGGGGAGAGAGGTTAAGATTTTGACTTTTGAGCGATATCCTTACTAATATTCAAGAGTGTTTTTATTCAAAGTTATTTTAAATTAATTTCTCAGTTTTAACTACACGCATCTATGCGGGGGAGCTTTGTTGTAGGGGGAGCATTCAAATAGGGAGAGCTAATAGAATCCATCAAAACCAAATACATTTAATAAGCTAATAGAATCCATCAAAACCAAATACATTTAATAGAGTCAAAATCTTAATATATGTTTGTTATCATCAAAAGAGGGAGATTGTAGAATATGCTAGTATATGATTTTTGTTTGATGATAATAAACACACACACACACATATATATATATATATTCGTTTAAATGTATTTGTTGTTGTACTATTTTATTTTTCACATAATTAAATAAATATTTGTTGAATAAAACAAATAACTCAGAATTCATATTTAAACAAATATTTTATTCAAACAAATATTTTATTATAAATTCAAATAGTACAAATTTGAGCTCTCGCTACATATATACATTTTCAATTACATTAAAATTTCGATTACATCACAAATTTCAATTTAAAATTTTACACATTACAATTTTACACCTCACTACATATTCACTCAACACTCGTATTTGATCTTCAACTCTATTCCAGCTTGTATCCAGCATCTGAATTATCTACAAAATAAACACTGACGCAGTAAAATTGAAAAAGAAATATTTTGCACTGTACAATAAAATGTGTGTTTTGAAAATATAATTTGCCTCGGTTATTTGGGTTGTTCATCATCATTTTTCTTTTGAATTCATCTTACACGAATAGCTTGTAACATGCACATTCTATCACTGTACATGTCAAAAGGCTGTGCACACCGATATACACTTGCATGTTAAAACTACAGGGACATGTGAGCACAAGGTCAAACTCGAGCCATAAGTTGGATTCAACTCAGGTGCAATACAAAAACATCACAAAATGGTAAAGTACAAGTTCTCATGCAACAAGAATTCAAAACCACAACAGAGCAGTGCTAACATAGACAAGACTTCACACTTGAATCAGATCAACCAAAACCAAACATGTGCATGTTCAAATGATATGGTCAAAGCAACATATAGTGCACATGTATAAGGTGATGTACAAAGAAGCAGGAACTCCACATGATACATGACTCGAGAACAAGCCAGTGCAACACGAAGATCAAGTACTCAAAGCAACCAGACATAAATGCATGCATTCAGTTTTTAACATGAAGGTGGAACATACCAGACCAAACAAGACTATCAATGGTACAAGAAACTGAACCACACTTCAAAATCATGCACAAGCAACCTAGACTAGACCACATGACAACAAGACTGCATGAACAACACACTTCAAATGAAAACATTCATCACAGAATGATCAAGTACAAACACAAGTGAATGCAACCAAGTTTATTTCAATCAGTTCCAAATGGAACAAGGCATCAGACTCCAAAATAAACATGAGCAAAATGAACCAGTGCACATAAAAGCAGCAGCACAAGTGTAGCCTCAATAGTATGCAAGACCAATACACACATGAGAATACAAATGCACATCAACATTACACCAGATTCACAAACACAAGTTCATATACAAACTTCAACAAATACAACATAAACCAGTTTCAAGAGGCATGACAGAACCATGTTCACAAAATTCAAGTTATATGTACAATGGAACTCAAGTGCAAAGCACAATGCCAGAGAGCCAAACAAATATGCAGTGACAAAGTTTTCAGGTACAAAGGCATCTACAAATATGTACAACCAAACCTCAAATGCAAACATATCATGAAGCACATGCAACTCAACTCGAAGCAGTAAGCACTCGAGCAATAAATCAATGCACACAACAACCACACAAGCATTCAAATAGAGACCAGAGCAATGCAGACATAACACATAGACATACACATACATATGTATGTATACACACGGTGACACATTTCAAGTGGAACAAGTATATACATATGCAACATGAAGACATTTGAAATAAAGCAGCAGTTGGAACAAGTCGAAATTTAGCAGTCTATATGAAGCAGTGGATTCAAAAAGAAATAAACAAACAGTGGTAAGTCACAGTTAATTAACAAGTCATTGCAAAAAGGAGTTCGAACAAGTCAGAGGTGTTTCAAATATCATCGAACTCAAATGCCAAGACAAACTTCACGAAGTTAATAAATTCAAAATAACAAGGTAGCAGTTTGAATAAAGTCATCAAGTCAAAGCCAGAAAAGAATTCAACTTGCAGAAGAAACACGAATTAAAATAGCAAAAATTATCTCAGAATTCAAAGGGCCAAAGTCAAAGGAGTAATGAATGGAACCAAAATTCAAATCATATCCAACCGAGTATGAAATGAACAAGTCAAGATGAAAATTTTCAAGTTTATCTCAAATATTCAAAGACCGAAGTCATAGGAACCGACTCAAAGAAAATTCAAAATATACAGTAACATGAACAAGTCAAGAATTCAACACATCGTTCAAGCAAAATCGAACGGCGAAGCAAATAAATTGAAGAATTCAAAGTAAATTATATGAATGTAAATATAGGAGTTTTAATCCCTATCAATCCCAAATCATCATCGGCAATTAAATCATGAGTTCGTGCATATCAACAAGAATATATAAAAGGAAATCGCATACCAGTAATAATTATTCGAACTCATCAAATTGAAGCAGCCGAAAGCCAATCAAAGCCAGAAGTCGATTGACAAATCAACGCAAAGCAAATTCCTCAAATCAATCGATTGATCATAAAGCGGCGGCACTAATTGATCAAAGCCCTAATCTCCAGAATGAATGAAGAAGGCAGCATCAAAATAAAAGGAAGGGACGCATTATCTCTTTTGGGCCGAAGAAGAATATATAGACAAAATAAAAGGGAGATGTCTATTTTCTAAAGTGATAAATTATTTGGGCTGAATTTATATATTGGGCTTAATAAATTGTTAATTAGGGTTTTGTTTAGTAAGTTTATTTTATTCGTTGCTTTTTCTTTTAAACCATGTAACTTTCTAGTCGTATGACTAGGTTACGAACTACGGTGGTGTAGTTCGAGAATTCGCAACTCAGTGGCTGAGTTGTGGCAGGGTTTTGAGCGTAGAGTTAGGTTAGTCATTAGCGGGTGTCGCTAGTTTACGTGTGTAAGCATCTGTCTACTTAATATCTAGTAGAAACCTTGGGGGAAGCACGTAGGCAGGGTTTTGCCGAAGCTGGGTAAATTTGTGTGTGATCTCTTCTGCATTATCTTTCTGTTTTATTATCTGTGATTGATTTTTATTTCCACATTAATTTTTATTATTATTAGTATCACCCTATTCACCCCCCTCTAGGGTGAAAACAATCCTACAAACGCAAGGCAATAGGGAAGAAATCCATCACTTTCAACGCCGTAATAGATTATTTGGATTTAGACAATGATGATGATGAAGAAATCGCCTTCATGACAAGAAATTTTAGAAAATTTTTGAAGTACAGAAAGATGAATAATCTCAGTAGATATGATAATAAAAATCCAAGAAGTGGAGACGGAATTTGAAATTGTGTTAGATGTTATAACTGCAATGAACCTGGCCATATAAAAGAGACAGTCCACATCTTGAGAAACCGAAAAACACACCAAATACCGATTCATCTAGAAAATGGAGAAGCGCTTATGCTACAACATTAGACGATTCAGACACTTCCTCAAGTGATAACGAACCAGATATAGAGAATGCTAATATGTGCTTCACGGCGATAATTAATGAGAAATCTAGAGAAACGAAACTAAAATAGGTACGCATTTAAATAAAAATTTTGAATTTTTGTTAAGTGGCAAGCTTCACGAATAATCTCGTTACCTTCACGAGCAAGATCATGTCCCTCATTACGAGCTTGTACACACGCTTCTAATGCGACTCGATTAGCTACCGCACCTGGTGCATTTCCAGTGCCCTAAAGTTCCTTCACCGAACTGGGAATCATCTCCAAAGATTTTAGCTAGGGTAGGCATATGCCAAACATGTGTTGTTGATTGCTGTTGATTGCTAGAAATAACCTATAGATCAATAATAATATTGGATGAATATTGTGTGTATATATTTTAAATATTATATATATATATATATCTTTTAGTAAAATATTAAATAAAAATAATATAAAATATTTTTTCTAAATTTTTTTAAGGTATATATTAAATAATTATACATATAGATAAATAGGAATTTATTTATTGAATTTCACTTTTTGAAATTTTCGACCTATATGTCGACATACCCCGCATGTATATGTCGACATATGCAGACGGATTTTGAATTTCAATTTCAATTTCAAATTTTGAATTTTCCTCCACCTTTTCACTAAACTATATGTTCTAAAAAGATGTCTCTTGACCAGAGAATGTGTCTTTTGATTCTCTATTTATTTACTCTTTCTTTATCCATTCATTTCACTTTCATTTTCAAATTCAAAAATCATTAACTCTCTTATCTCTTAAAACTATTCTTCAATGGCATCCTCAAGCAATACACCATCAACCATGAGCTTTCTAAGAAAGCAAAAGGCTTTCTTTTCAATGACAAAGAAGCCATGCAATATTGTATAGAGTATACGTCTTTCAAAAAAGTTTCTCCCATAAGATTTGCTATTTTTGAAGATTTTCCTACTTATGATCTTTTCAATTTTGTTTGCAAAATGAAATTCTTGGTTCAATCGATGCTTCTTAAAATGATTTTGTTTGTTATCCAAATTTAGTAAAAATGTTGTATGCAAATTTGAAAAGAAATTTTATGATGGAAACGAAGGTGAAGTTTGTAGTAGTGTCAAGGGGACAAAACTTGTTTTAAATTGTGGGAGTTTGGGTCACAATTCTCGGATGCAATAGTGGAATGGACCTTTCAACCTTTTGATTTTCAAAACCGTGAAGTGATTCATGGATTTTCGAAAGTGATGATGACTTTGAATTCAAAAAAAAAACTTGCGTCCAAAAGCAAAAGTTTAAGCCTTCTTTTGCAACAAAATATAACTCTAGAACGGGTAATTATAATAACCCAACTCAAAAAGTTTTCAAAGCTCTTTTCGCCATTTATGGCCAATACGACATAAATTGGTCTCAAGTCATTTTGGATGAATTTTTTTCCTAAAAATCTTTCTAAGCATAAAAACACACTATTTCAGGGTGTGTATCTCACTAAAGTTTTCACTTACTTCGATGTTGACCTTAGAGGAGAGAAAACCATTCCTCGAAAAATATTTGACAAAGCCAACATCTCACTTATATATATTTCGTCCTTTTTCGAGCCTTATGAAACGCTTACGGAAAAAGAACAAAGATTGGCTTGGGAAGAGGAGCAAGATATAAGGGAAGTGGAGGAGGAGGAAGAAGATGAAATGGAAGTCAAGGAGGAAGAACAAGAAGAGGAGGAGGATACTTCCTTGGAAAGTATCAATATGCCATCTAATCCATCCAACAAAGATCTTCTCAAAAATCAAAAGAAGATTATTCACAATTAAAGGAAGCTTAAGAAATCATTTTCAAAGAAGTTTACTTCACTTTCCACTAAAATGAATAAATTCTTTGGAAAGGTCGTCCGTAATCTTGGTGGTTCTTCTTCATCTCCATCCACATCTTTCTAGCTGTTTGTTTAAGTTATCAACCTTTGTATTTGGATGTTATAGTTTGTGTTAACCTTATGTATCTTTCTTCTATCTCCAATGTTTTTCATGTACTCATTTTTATTATCAATGAAATTCTATTTTCTACCGTTATACATTGTTAATCTTCTCTAGAAAGTCATACAAGTATAATAATATTATAGGCCAAATACAATAGAATAGTAAAATAAAGTAATTTTTGAAAATTATAGTACATATGTCGACATATTCCAAGTATGTATGTCGACATATAACAGTCAGTTTTCAAAAAAAAATAAAATTTAAAATAAAATAACTACCAAACACCTATTCATTTCAAACGACTTCTCATTCGTATATATACCTATTCACTCTAGAAAATCATCATTTTCAATCTCTTTCTTCTTTCTCTTTCATATATAAATTTACGTCTTCAATAATAGCTTCTCCGCATCAAAGACTATGTGAAAATCTTGAACAAACACTTGAATCGTTCAAGAATATTCTTACCTCCATTCTTAGAAATCAAAGACACTTAGAACTAAGTCAAATGCAGGTGATTAAAGAGCAAGAAAAGCACTTTGACGTCATTCGAATAATTTCTTCTCTTATCAAAGATGAACCAACCAATAATCCTGAAACTACCCTCAACAAGGATGATGAAGATTGAAATGTTATCAAAGTGGATCCAATTTTTGGATCCAATGGATGGGTAGAAGTTCCTAGGGAAGTCTAAAGATTGATTGGTTTGGATTTAAATAAGTATGTATATTAATATATTACAATATTGATTTGTGTAGATTGGATTGACTTTCTGTGTATTAACTAGATTTGATTTATTGAATTATATGATTGATTGGTTTGATTTACTTGTTTTATCTATCTTATAAAATGTATTGATTAAGGTGATTAATACAAGTTATTTATGTTATCACTCTTATATTACTATTATTTCATTTTCTAATTGCTTTTATATCTCAGTATTATATATTATGTAGTACCTTAGTTAGGGGAAGTTATTTTTTAGTTAGATTTTTGTTGATGACAAAGGGGGGAAATATATAAAATCTAGGCAAAGATTAAGGGGGAGTTTTGTAACTCAGGGGGAGTTATAACATATGTTATATACATGGTTGTCATCATAAAAAAGGAGGAGATTGTTAGTACCTTAGGCATTAGTTTTGATGAAAAAAACATATGGCATTATATAAAATATAGATAAAATTATATAAAATATAGATACTAATGTTTTTATCAAGTTTTATATAGTATATAGTGCATGATATTAGACAGTATTAATTAAGAAGATTGTATAGTATCAAGTGAAGATTCAAGAAGTTGATATAGAGATTCAAGAGTTAGAGATTGAAGATTCATGAGTATTAAAGAACTCAAGATATCCAGATAAGTTATAGAGTCATATACTATTATTAAAACCCTGATAGCACTTCTTTGATCTTTCTCTATTCTTCTTTTCAAATGGTTTTTTATTCTAACATTCAAAAACTATTTTAAAAGAATTCCTATTTTTAAAATGATCTCTTAAAATAACCTTCAAATTGTTTTTAACTTTTTGATTTTAGAAGATTATTATATGTTGAAAAATTAAATTTTTAATTAGTTTATATTTTAAATATACTTTTAATCTATTATACTTTATTATAGTTTTGATCTTAAGATTTCTAATTATTTGTAAGTATATTATAATAGTTATAACTTTGATTTTAAATATATTCACACATACTTCACATATATTATTTTATTTCAAAATAACTTCATATTAAATCCTTTATATAGTTCAAAATAATTTTATAAAGTTTTATCATGTTTTGATATGATTAAAATATGTATAAACTATGTTTAAATAAGTTTACAAAGTATAAAAATATTTTACAATGTATAACATTTTCAAAATATTTAAAAAAGTAAGTTCTCAAAATGTAAAGGGATATGTCTACATACTCTCACTATATATGTCGACATATAGACCAATTTTTTCAAAATTCAAATTTGAATTGAAGTGTCTTTTCATCGTATCTCTTCATGAATGGACATGACCGTTGTTTCTCTATAAATAGTGGTTAAATCAACGAATATTTTTTAACTACTTTCTCATATTTTCTCTCCTCTTTTACTCTCTTATTTCTAAAAGAAATTCTAATCAAATTCTTCTCAAATTCAATAAGAATCAAATTCAACTCCACTAATTTGATTCTCTATTGACTACTCTCTGATCTCTCTGATCTCTCTCACTCAAACAAAGATCAAAGTGTTATTCAAGAGGTTATAGGATCATTTGTATTCAAGATCAACGATCTATGTTTGTAAAAATCTATCAAATCATACTCATATATTAGTAGGTGTGATTGTAGCTCATAAATAAATTGAGTGTGCTTGGTGACCCAGAAATTCAAGTGGGTGTGCTTGTGGCCCGTGTAAATCAAATGAGCCTACCCAGAGCTCAAAAAGTCTGGAGGGTGCGTCTCTTTGCCTTAAAATTGAGATTGTATTGACTTTGCTATTTGCAAAGAAATTTGTACAAGGAATTATATGGTACTGGATGTTGGATAACTCTGAACCAGTATAAAATCCTGGTGTGTTCTTTCCTTTTTTACTTTTACTGCATTTATATTTATCTATGTCTGAATTTATGATTGTTAATTGCATTGTTTAAACTATAATCTTAAAAGAACTTAACAAGATTCACAAAAATTATAGAACACTATTCACCCCCTCCCTCTAGTGTTAAATTAGGCTTAAGATCCATCTTCTGCTAAATAACAACTAATACTACTTAAATTGTATTTAAATGTTTATTGATTTCGTATATCAATATGTATATATATAACTTTTATATACACAAGCAGATAATTACTAATGACACCAATAAAATACTAATAAAACCCTATACATCAAACTAATAATTAATTAATATTTCATAAATATTAATTAATTTAATTAAATTATAAAATTTATAAATCAATTAAATCGTGTAGTATTTCGGAGAAATTAGCAAAAGAGTATGCGACTCATAGATGTAAATTCAATCAGTGATTGATATCGAACTAGTCGAATATTAACGTTTATTTGTCACCTTATCTAGTGGAGTGATAGTTTAGCTAAATTTATTGCTTAAACATCTTTATTAGTAAAATCCAATTGTACAATTTAAGTAGTACCTTTTAGTAACGGTTGTTTATAGGGGCATTTCACCAGAAGGACAAACTTTACAGTCCAATTAGTTTCTAGGACACACATTCAAAGAAATTACTTTTAAGGCCAAAGTCAGCAGAATAATTACTTTCAAGGACAAAGTCAACCGTCCAATTACCTTCAAAGACATAATTTCATAGGTTTTTAGGCCCTAGAAACTAATTATTTTACGTTTTGTCCTTGAAAGTAATTATTTCAGTTGTGTGTCCTAGAAACTAATTCCACTTGCTAAAGAGACCCTTGTGGCTAATTTCCACTTGTTTATACCTATTCTCTTCGTCATTAATATACCACTTTAGAACTTATGGAAGATTGACCTTAGTTATTACTAACAAGCAGGAAAATCTCCAACGAGTTGTTCCATAGTTATCTAATAATATCAGTACGTAACTCCTTGGTGCCTCATGCAACCATATGTAATACACTGCCTAACATTGTAGAGCGTTACATACCCTGATCTCAATGGATGTATCGATACTCTTTCTTGAAACATCCTAACTAGGAATATTTAAAATAATATGTTTTTTGTGATAATTTTCTCATGATTGAAATTACTTATAATTATTGTTAACAAATAATTGTCAACACCCAAAAGTATGTAGAAGATGGATTAATCAAAGAGAAGCCTCTTCGAGGCTAGTCAAAGTTGTCAAAGTCATAGGTTGGGGCATGCATGATTACCGAGTCCATTACAATTCTTTGTTTAGTCATCAAAATCGAAGTCATGTATGCTTGCGCAAGTTCGGAGTAGAAGTCAAATATGCAATTAAAGTCTAAGTTTCAAGTCATGTATGCTATGCGGGTTCAAGTTTGAAATCAAGTTAAAGTGCAAATCATAATCAAAGACAAATATGCTAGTCACGAATCATAGTCCATAGGCTATACAATTGTTTGATTTCCAATTCCTTATGTGTACAAGGCTCAAGCATTACAATTGGAGAAATTCCCAAATTGATTTAGGGTTTACAAAGTTAAAATGTAAGAAGTGGGAGAAGAGAAAGATCCTCCCAAAATGGCACTCCTAGATCTATATTTATAGATGAAAAGCGGAAGGTTCTTCGACGCGGATAAGCTTCGGCGATGGAGTCTTGGCGACTTCGATGTTTCTATGTGCTAGGCTTCTGTCTTACTCTTTTGGTAGATATACGCGAAAACTACAAACTTTGGCATCGGTGGCTCTCATTATGATGGCCGACGTCCTTTGGGAGCGGGTGATGAACTCGACAATCATAACCATAAACTAGTATTAAGGTCTTTGTGGATATCGATGGTTTTCACCATTAACACCGCTTTGCTTATACACACGGCATCCTCCAAATGTTGAAGACATGCGCTACATGAAAGGCGAAGTGCCATATTGGTCGAAGAGCGATGCTATTATGTATTCCTTCGGCATTATCGTGGTGCAATACCTTCGAAGAGCTATGAAGTGTAGTGCTTCTTTAATGTAATGCTGACATCTTTTATGGTTGTCAAAGATGAGCTTGTAATTGGTGAGTAGTGGGTAATAGAGCTTAGCATCAATGAAATGCGCTACGGGTTACTTCGACACTCATTAATGGCTTTCGAAGTTGCTTGTACTTGATTCCTTTGCTTCATTGGTTACATGCAACACTGCATACACTCTTTTATTAATGAAGTGCGGTGTGATCATTGGAGTTGATATGAGGCGGCGTCGATTAAGTGCGCCATCTACCTTAGAATTATTGATATGCGGTGATGCTTGATTGACGACATCGTAGAACTTCAACTTCAACTTCATAAGAGGACTGCAACTTCGATGGAGTTCAGCACCATCGTTCCTTTGAAAAAGTGAGCTATTGACTAGTGGTCATTGTATTCAACAGCTGTATTAGTGAAGGTCGATATATATCACAAGTAGTGTAGATGATGTGTGACGCTGACCTCAAGTGTACCACCGACCATATGTCTTCGAGAGTATTGATGGAAGCTGACGTGATCAAAGAGCGGCTCTACATCTTCGAAGTCAATATTGATGATCACATTTGTTATAATAAAGGCCTAGTCACCTCTTCTTGCAATGAAGGTTCGACATCATCTTCTTGAAGCTTTGAATAGAAACTATATCCTCTTGAGAAATTATATGGATAACATTTGCCCCCCCCAAGTAGAGTAGAAGCATTGACTTTTCAAGTGAATAATCTCAAATATTTTGCTTGCCTCCTTTCGAATCTATTCAATCCGATGACGTTCTCCTTTCTTCTGCGAATTAAACTTAAACAAAGAAAGTTTTCAAATTATCAATATCATTTAAAATCTTAAATTCCATATATTCGGGCGAACTTAAAATTTTGATATTAATGCATATTTGCTTTATAGCGTAACTCATATAGCATATGGTACAACTATACTTATTTGGAACAGTTCTATTTGTGCAACATTATATTTAGAATTCTTTTATGTTAATTATCATTCAAGTTTCTTGCACATATCCATAAACTTGTTCTTTTATCACAAGTTTAGCATTTGTGCTCTTCTAATCAACTCAAAAGTTTAAGCTTTTCTTACGAAACCTACATTGGTTGTTTGATGGTCATTGATTTGTTGTAAAAGTTATTTTGGACTTTAAACTTTTTATAAGTATTCAAATTTGGATTAATATCACCTGGTAGATGGATAGAGGGCTAGGTAGGAAGTTCTTCAAGAAGACCAGTATGGGCTCCGAAGCTTTTTCTCCTGACCTAATTCTTCTTTAGTTGTCGGAGATTTGTTTTCAATATTGAGTTGCTTGTAAACTTTTAGATTAGATTCTTTTGTAGTTTAACTTCTTGTTCCTTCTCATTGTAATTTTTATATTCAAACCTGAAACCTACTTTAATGATGGGTTAGTGATTTAAGATATTAACAATTCATTTGATGGCAAATTAAAGGAAAAGGTTAAGAAACCTCTGATAATAAGGAAGTTAGGAATTCAGTATATCATCTGAATGATAATAAATCCAAAATAACATCTTCTAGCAATAAGAAATCCAAAATACTATCTAGTAATAAGATGACCCAAAAGCCATATGGTAATAATAGAGAACCAAAAATCCCTATCTGGTAATAATAAAAGACCAGAAATCTATATCTGATAATAATAGAAGTCCAAAAATTCCATCGGATAATAAGAAGATCAGAAAACCATTTGGTAATAAGAAATCCATAGTTCCATTTGATAATAAGGGAAGATCAGAAATCCATATCCAACATTAACTGAAGACCAGAAATCTAATCTAGCAATAATGGAAGATCAGAGATCCATGTTTGATAGAAAAACTTGAATTCCACAAGAAAACCAGAAATTCAATAGAAAGCCCAAAAACCATCAAGAAATCCAACAAGAAAACCAGGAATTCTTTTGTTCAAATAAATTAAAAAATTCAATTAAAAACTCAATCGAAAGCTTGTCAGAATTTCATCTGTTAATAAGAAACTCAGAAAACCATCCGACAGTAGTAGAAAATCATAAAATCGTCTAGTAATAGTAATTTTGAGTAGACCTAAAGCAAAATATTCGTAATTCCATACTTCAAATAGCAACGGAGATTCCCGTTATTCAAAGTAATGCCTCTTATTAGGAGATATGTATTTGTTAGGGGTTTATTTATTTATGATTACTATTATTATATTGGAGCCAAGTAGTTTCATTCAACCATTCAGCCATTCGGCAAAGTAGTTCCGTTTAGATATTCAACCATTCGGCAAAATAGTTCCGTTCAACCATTCAGCTTTTCAACTGTTCAGCCGTTCAGCAAGTAGTTTTGTTTGGTTATTTAGTCGTTCAGCAGAATAGTTCCATTCGACTATTTGGTTGTTCAATTGGCAAATTAATTTATTAATACTTATTATATAGACCTTCATTTGAGGTTTCCTTATTTATTGGTCTAAACTGGACCTATTAGGAATTTGTTTTGATCTATTTCTTGAATGAAGCCATTCTTACTTTTCTAGTAAGGATTTGTACTTCGCTTAATTCATTTTGCCTCTCTTTTGGGCTATGAATTCCTTCATTTCTTCTATCTTTGCCCCTTTTTGGGTTTGGACATTCTTGTCCCTTTTCTCTTTGCCCCTTCTTAGGCTTTATCTCTACTTCAGACCGTGGATATCTACGTCCATTTATTTGTCTATGCCCCTTTTCAGGCTTTACCCCTTCTTTGAGCTTCAGACTTCTTCATCTTTTTTGTTTATGGTTTTGGACAACTTCATCCATTCATTTGTTTGTGCCCCTTCTTGGGCTTTATCTCTACTTCAGACTGTGGACATCTTCGTCCATTTATTTATTTGTTAAAAGCGCTCTAGAAATTCATCGGAGGTTTTGGTGGGTATTGGACTTTCCTCCCTCTACGAGGCGCTCCGAACTTGCCGAAGGCTTTTTGGTGGGTGCTGGACCCTCCTCCCTTTACGAGGCACTCTGGACCGGCCGAAGGTTTTTTGGTAGGTGATGGACCCTTCTCCCTCTACGAGGTGCTCCGGTCTGGCCAAAAGCTTTTTGGTGGGTAATGGACCCTCCTTCCTCTAGGAGGCGCTTCGGACCGACCGAAGGCTTTTTGATGGGTGCTGGACCCTCCTCCTCTAGGAGGCGCTCCGAATTGGTTGAAGGCTTGAAACTTGTTTTTCAAAATAATTTTATAGCTTTTTTGAGAAAACCTATTGAATATTAAAACTCCAATTTTCCTCAATATGAAATTTCCCTTTGGAAGAAAGGATTTTCGAAAAATAACCGAGAATTGTTTCTTAAAATCGGTCTTTCTTTTGAATTTATTTGGATACTGGAGTTCTTTGATAAAGATGCCCCTTCCTAGTATTGCCACCAAGAAGGGTTTTGAGCCAGTCTCATAACAGAAATGCAAATCTCAAATAAGAGACTGATTGGTCATGATTTATAAACCAATTGTCCTTTAATTGGGAATCGGCTTTCCTAATTAGCGTTTTAGCGGCGCTAATGAGCCTTGATAGTTTCAATAACTTTCTTTGGCAAATAGGTATAGGTTTTTTTTATTCACTTTTGAAAGATTTAAAAATGCTTTGCTAGCATGTTCTAGATTAAAACTTTTTGCTAATGCTAAGTAACTTTTCCCAAAAAATTTATAAATCTTCCTAGATATAGATAAATATAGGCTCCCGTGATTTATAGGGTAATTGGTAAGAATCTTTTATTGACTTTTGGAAATATCTTTCTTGAAGGTGTGTTTGGTACAACTTTTTCATAAAACTGCTTGTTGAAAATAATGTTGGTGTAATATTACTCCACCTTTATATTGTATCATTTTAGGTTTTGCTTAGTGAAAAGAGATATCTTGTTTGTAAGTCTGAAGAGTCATGATTCTTGAGCCAATAGACTTTTACGGACAAGAACATGCTTTTCTTTAAGAATTCATTCTTTTGAGAAGATTTTTAATATTTACCTTCCTCCAAAACTAGTTTGAACTATCTTCTAATGAAAGCCAGGAACTTGTTATGCTTTAACAGGGAAGTCTAGAATCTCCTGGATGTAGCAGATTTATTTTGTTTAACTTGTAAAGAAACTCGAATTTTATGTTAATACATGGCAAATTTCAAGTACAAATCAAATTATAAATTTTTATGAGAAAAGATAATCCGTAGTGGGCAATTGCCATAAAACTTCACAGTTTGATTGGGATCTGAATCTAAAGTTGCAAAGTTGTTCTCTTAGAAAGAATTAAGTTTCAGGTGCTTAGACCATTCTCTCTAAAGTGAGAAATTCTTTAGGTCTCCTTGACGAATTCTTTTAAAAGTCCTAACTTGATCATATTCTGAATTATCCCTGACCAGACATGTCACTCATCAGTCTTATGTTCATTAACTTTATGGTAGGCACAATAATCTCTTCCCTTCTTAAGTTCAGGAGGTTTCCTTGTTTTATAGAAATTGGAGAAACTTCCATTACTTTTTGCCATGACAAAAATATAGGAAAGGATTTTTTTAAGTTTACATGATCAGATTTAGATGTCCCTATTTGATTTTTCCTTACTTTCATTCCATCTTGGCTTTTTATTGGAATGACCGAGGCCGAACTTTTCTTCTTGTGTGTCTTGTTAGGATTTTTCTTTGGCGTGGTACATCTCATCCATGCAAATGAATTTCTCAGCTTGGAAATGGAAGTATTGTAGATCTTTACACCCATGAATGTAAAGTCTTCCCAAAAAAGGAGCTTGCTCAATTAGACCTGAGCGAACTTCCATCAATTTTTCTCTATCGGATGCATTTTCTGCTTTTAATGCCTCTGTACTAAATCTTTTTAGGTATTTGCCAAGCAATTCCCTTGGCCTTTGCTTGATATTAGCAAACATACTGGTTATGGTTGGGTCATTGTATACGTAAAACTACACCATGAATTCATAAGAGATTTATTCCCAAGAACAGATGGTCCATTTCTGATAGTGCCTATACCATTTGACAGCTGTTCCACAAAAAGTTACGAGGAAAAGTTTGCAACGAACTTCCCTAGAAGCTTATACAAATCCATTAAACTTTCAAAAGTTAAAAGGTGATCATCTAGATCAGTAGTTCCGTCATACTTCAGTGGAGGAATTTTGATGTGAGTCGGAATTTTAACAGCAAATATTTCTTCCGAAAAAGGAGATTTTGAAAGCTATTTTTTCTTCGGCCAAGGGTTCCTTCCTCCTTAAGCATATTCTTTGTTATTTGGTTGAGAATGTCCTTTTAGTCGGTTTCATTATCATAGTAATTTCTTTCATAGGACATGTGCACTTTAAATGAGATTGGGCTATCCAATTATTCAAATGACCTTCCTAATTGGATTTCTTGATTCATGTTTGTTGACTCATCTTGGCTTTATTGCTTTCTTTTGTTTGTGATTTTAGAGAATGCGCTTCATTTTGGGTTTTACTTGGAGATTCCACTTCCTTTCCTTCTTCCATAGGCTTCATCATAATAAAAGATATTGTGATGGGGCTTGCTCAAGAAGTTCTAGCATAATTATCAATTTGTTAAGGTCGAAGATTGCTTAATCTCCATATTCTCTAAATTGAAGTTTGTGATGTTATTATTTTCTATGGCTCTCACCATTTTCCTAAAACATGGAACTTTATGAAATTAGTTTGAGGAGAAAAATTTATGGAATTAGAGGTTCAAGCCCTCATTCTAGTGCTAAAATGTTAACAAATAAATTCGTCAACATCCAAAAGTATGTAGAAAATGGATTGATCAAAGAGAAGCCTCTTCGAGGCTAGTCGAAGTTGTTGAAGTCATAGGTTGAGGCATGCATGATTCCGAGTCTGTTATAATTCTTTGTTAATTCATCAAAGTCAAAGTCATGCTTGCTTATACAAGTTCGGAGTCGAAGTCAAAAGTGCAATTAAAGTCTAAGTTTGAAGTCATGTATGTTACGCGGGTTCGAGTTTGAAGTCAATTCAAAGTGCAAAACATAATCAAAGACAAATATGCTAGTCACAAATCATAGTCCATAGGCTATCCAATTGTTTGATTTTCAATTCCTTATGTGTACAAGGTTCAAATATTACAACTGGAAAAATCTCCAAATCAATTTAGAGTTTACAAAGTTGAAAATGTAAGAAGCGTGAGAAGAGAAAAATCCCCCCAAGATGGCACTCCTAGATCCATATTTATAGAGGAAAAGCGGAAGGGTCTTCAACACGGATAAGCTTCGGCGATGGAATCTATAAGGACTTTGGTGACTTTGATGTTGCTTTGTGCTAGGGTTCCGTCTTACTCTTTTAGTAGATATATGCGACAATTACTAACTTTAGCATCAGCGGCTTTCATCATGATAGTCGACGTCCTTTGAGAGCGATGATGACTTTAGCAATGATAACCATAAAGCGGTATTAAGGTGGATATCGACGGTGTTCACCATCAACACTGCTTCTCTTATACACATGGCGTTCAACAAATGTTGAAGACTTGTGCTGCATGAAAGGCAAAGCGTCAATTGGTCGTAGAGCGATGTTATTGTGTATTCCTTTGGAGTTATCACGATGCAATATCTTTGAAGACCTGTGAAGTGTAGTGCTTCATTAATGAATGCTGATATCTTTTATGGTTGTTGACGATGAGTTTGTAATTGATGAGTATCGGTGCTGATAGGGCTTAGCATCAATGAAATGTGCTATGGGTCACTTCGACACTCAATGATGGCTTTCAAAGTTCCTTATACTTGATTCCTTTGCTTCATCGGTTACATGTGACACTGCATATACTATGTTATTAATGAAGTGCGGTGTGATCATTGGAGTCGATATGAGGCAGTGTTGATTCAGTGCACCATCTACCTTAGCTCTGTTGATATGCAGTTATGCTTGATTGACGACTTCGTAGAACTTCAACTTTAATTTCATAAGAGGACCACGACTTTGATGCGATTCGGCACCATCGTTCCATTGAAGAAGTGCGCTATTGGCTAGTGGTGGTTGTATTTAACAGCTGTATTATTAGTGAAGTTCGATGTTGATCACAAGCGGTGTAGATGATGTGTGATGTTCTATCCTTTCAACGCTGACCCTTAAGTGTATCGCCGACCATATGTCTTCAAGAGTATTGATGGCAGTCGACGTGATCGAAGAGCGGCTCAACATCTTCGAAGTCAATATTGGTGATCACTTTTGTTATTATAAGGCCTAGTCACCTCTTCTTGCAATGAGGTTCGGCATCATCTTCTTGAAGCTTTGAACTGGAAACTATATCCTCTTAAGAAATTATGTGGATAACAATTATTATCACATAACATATCATTTGAGGAATCTATTGAACAAAGTGTGGTATAGAAATCAAATACCTTTGTTACGAATAAGATTGGCTATAGAGTTAGATATATGCACTGAATTACTTAATTAACCTTAAGGCATACCCCTAACTCCCTCAATCTCTCATTTGCACTTGGGGTCAATTATGGAATCGTATCCCATTAACATCGATCAATTTTCTCAATGCTGATCGAGGCAGTCCTTTAGTGAATGGGTATACTATATTATCTACTATGTTAATTAACTTTATCTGACGTTGATAAACTGCCTCTATCATGTGGAACTTTTTGGAATATGTTTCTTGACTTCTAGTAAGCTCTAGTTCTTTCATGATCTGTATCATGACATTGTTATCATATAACAATGATATGAGATTATCAATATTTGGAATCACCCTTGGCTTAGTCATAAATTTGTGCATGCGCACACACACATATACATTGCTTTTATTGTTGCAGTTATTGAAGGTGATGTACATTGCTTATTAATTGAACTAGCCACAATGTCTTATTTGCAATATTTTCATCTTAAAGCTCCTTAACTAAGGTTTGAACATGAATAATTAGAATTTACATACCATACTCGATATCACTTATGAAGTTTGAGTCTAAGTACCTCTTCACAATGAGTTTGTTGTTTCTATAAACAATTTTCTAGTATTTCATAAACTCGAAAGTACCCTTAACTACCATTATTGATATTGATACAAATTTGATACATGCCCACTTTACTAGTTACATACGCAAAATGCGATATAGTAGACAACTCAACATATATGATAATTTCTATTGCCAATGCATAAAGAAATCCATCTCATATGTTCCATATTAAACATTTTAATATAGTGTCTGTGCATATGTTTGGGACAATCACAACATCCTTTATACCGATTATAAAAGATGTCATTTTCAAATCCAATTTTGAATACTAAACAACCAAAATAAAATGATTTCAAACAAGTAAATCATTAAGAATCATAATCTCATCGTCAACTTATAGTTTTAGAAATATTTTAGTACCTTTAATGTTCTTTCTTACAAATGCAAGCTTCCTCTTCATTTTTACTAAAAATCAAATTGTTTGATTTCTTTATCAAAGTATTTGCTCAATCTGATGCTATTCGAATGATTCTTTGTATCATTTCTTAGATCATATCTGAAACTCACACCTCAGTATCGCTTCCACTAACTTCGAAACACTTTGGTATGTCAAACAGTCTATTCTAAACTGTTATCTAGAATTTTGTTTCAACATAAGTATCCCAAAACTCAAAATCATATTGACAATAATTTTGCGAGTAAAATCCAGATTAATTAAAGAACATTGAATGACGAATCTATTATGTTGATTTCAACAGTTAAGATTACGATGTTTTTTCTTTCAACATTGCATATTATATTCCAACTGCGTTGGCCTTTTTATCGAAGACACATTTGCTGTCGATGGATCATACCCCTTTAGGTACAAAAATAATGATTTGATATTGTAACGAACGCGATTTTTCGTCGCTCGAAAATCGACATTAATACATTCACTGTATCAACTGCCGAGCAATCGAATGCCGGAAAACTGAATTATTATGGAGAAAAAGAAGAGGTAGAAGAAAACAGAAGAAAAGAGAAAGAAGAAAAAGACAGAGAAATAACAAAAGCACAGAAACAGAATCTCACATTCGCAGCGGAACAACGTATAATAGATAAATGAATAATCTTTTAAAACAAAGAACTATATCATTTTATACATCACATCATCATCAGAGTTTACAACAACAATATACAACACAATTGGACAGTTATATGAACTTGTCCATATACAGAATACACAGCGGAATAATACTATCATATACAAGTGGTACGTCTCGCCATCCAGCTCGCCACTAAGCTCCACGGCACTCCAAAATCCAGAATAATCTGATAACCTAACTCTAGACTGCCCGTGTGGAAAATGATGGGGCACCCAGAGTTTAGGAAGGAAACAATAAACTCCAGGTCAGTCATGGTGACTGGTGTGAGAACTAAAACAGTTATCTTTAAACAATCAACAACAAAGAAAAGAAACAATTTCGCAATGCTTTTGGAAAATGAAACTACCATAAGGCCTCCCGCACACACACACACAATGCAAACGCAGAATCAGAGGAGATTTCTCCTTATGATAGTCAAAGATGCTTACTACGTAAATCATTGGATTATTATTACTAGTGCATAGTGCAGAAAACATTTTGAAAGTATAATATTAATCTTAGCCAGCATAGGCATTTCGCGTTATGCCTACTATAGCTACTATGTTCAATAGCAGGTTACCGCCACATTCCATAGCAGGTAATACAATTGTAATCGTAAAGGTTCGTATTGTTTCTTTGGATTTTCCAACAAATGGTCAGGCTAAGGAACTTCCTTTCCTCCTGCCGAATGGGATCGCCTCTGGCTGGACGTCCCGAGAGACAAACTGCCCTCTGCCAAACAAGGCCGGGTTACCCCTGTAACAGGTAACTCACGAATATGTCATCACCCGGTCCTTTCGGACCTTTATCCGAGCGCTCCGTAACCATCATCACACATAATAAATAAGTGTATCCACATGAGTAAGTATCTGGGCTCCATACCATGATACCACCCCTTTCCAGAAGGAAATGACATACCCTAAAGGGCGCGACCCTCATAACCTTGCTGCAACATTCCTGTTTCGACCATTTCCGGGTTGTTGAGTCCCTGACGAAGTCTCGTCCACAAAGCTACGCTTTATACAAAAGCGTTGCTTTGGGTCAAACAAATGATCAACCTATGATCACAAAGATAAATGATCAAACAAATGATCATATCACAAATGATCATATCACAAATGATCAAACACTGATCATTTCACAACAACACTCAGCATGTCACATTACCAAATTGGGAATATATCACTGATAACCTTCAACTACATAACCTCTGAGCTCGTACGTCTCAGAGAAGGGTGTTAAGCTAAGAGAATAAATTCTCCGCCACCAACAGAAATGTATTTGAAAGAAATCGGCTTTATATCTCAATTTGTAATGTCAGACATACAATCCATACAAGTCTGTTCCGGGATCGAACAGAACCGAAGGCACTTCTCACGAAGCCCTTGCAAATCTGGATAATTTTCAATCACGTCCGGACTTCCCGTCACTAAGGTGATAAAACCTCTAAATCGAAGATCAGTCGATGTAGAGTAACTCGACGGTAATCCTTCCATTTTAAAAAATATCCGGTCTTCAACACCGGTCATCAAATGCGATCCATAACGACGTATCACATATTCGGAATGGGTTATACGACCCCATGGTCCTTTTCCGGCTAACCCGAATAGTGAGCGCTTATTCAAAAATAAGTGTGGCATTCAAATTCATTCAATTCACAACAAATACCTATTTAAAGGTAAATATTGATAGTCGGTTATTTAACTATCAATAAAGATGCACAACATCATCAGATTCCAAATAATTTTCCAAATTATTTATCTTTCAAAAATATCTTTACAAGATATATAATTTCCACACTTCAACTATTTGAAAACAATTTCAAATCAATTTCCACATTTCAATTTATCTTTGAAGATAAAATCTCAAAACATTTCACTTCATTTTGGAAAACATTTCCATACCTATTTAATAATAGGTAATTCACAAATCCATTTATTTTCAACATTTGAAAATACTCAATATACTTAAATCAAAATTAAGTATATAATTCATTCTTTAAGGAAATCATTCTCTTTCATAAATTTTATTTGAGTCAAAACGAATGTTACGTAAAACATCGTTACGACAACTCAAAATCACTAGTATAGGGATTCAAAATTTAGATAGATATATAAATCCCAATACTATATAAAACATTTCCTTTCGGAAATCATTTACTATAACAACAGTGTTATAGTCCATCATTTCCTTATTTTCTCGAAACGTCTATTTCAACAATAAATGTTGAAATCTATGTATTCGATACTTAATATGTTTTAAAACATCTTTTAAAACAATTATTTCATTTAACAATATTCCTTTTCCCAAAATATATTGATTTTATTCAATAATATATATTCACTGTCCAAAATCGTGAATATAATCACTATCCCAATTTCTACACAATTTATTTCAATAATAATTCGCTATCCAAAATCGCGAATATACTTCCTTTAATAATTTTCTATATTCAATTTATCAAATTCCATTGATTTCGAATTTATAAACAATGTCTATAGATTCTTTCCCTATTTATAAACTTCGATTTATAAAAATCCCTGAATTAACAAATTTAATTCATAACTCGATTTCATATCAAAAATCTAATTTATAAGTTAATTACTTATAAATATTTTATTTTACAAAATTCTATTCATTTTACAACTTCACATTATAAATCTATTAATTTCATTCACTTATGAATCCATTTATACTTCCTTTAACGTTTATAAAAACTCATTTTATAATTCCAATATTTTAATTTATAAATATCAGTTTTATAAATCTTTTATATAAACCGTTTATAATTATTCCAAAATCTCAATTTAAATAAACCAATTCTTTAAAAAATCCCTTTTAAAATCAAAATCGTTATCTTAAACTTCAAAAATGAATCCGATGATGCAACAACACCAAATAGTCAATCACAACATCCAAACATCATATATCATCATATGATAACAGAATATACAACAATATCTGTAAATAAATCACTACGGTGAGGAATCCAGTTGGATCCCTCCAACCTGTTTCCCTGCATCCAAAGATGTTAGCACAATACCAATTCCGCTCCAGTACGGAATTATCGTGGTATATGGGTTTAATAAATATTATTCGCTATTATGCGGCGCAATAGGGTCTCATCCGCTATACAAAATGCGGGAAATCAACAACTCAAATATATATACATATGCCAATATGTATATATTACTATTTATATATAAATAATACCAATTCCACTTTAATGTGAAATTATCGCGGTATATGTTTTTAATAATTAACCTCCGCTTAATAACGGCGTATAATGTCTATTTATCACAATAAATAACATTCATCATCCAATCCACACAATCAATCACTATCAACAATTTTAAATTTAACTATTTAAAATTTTAAATCGAAACAAAACATTCGATTGAGTGAGGAGTTCTCACCTTTGCTTTTATTTCCGTTTCAGGTTTTTATTTCGAATAAAATTAAACGTGCATTTAATTTTACCCAAAATTTTCACTGACTCCAATTGCTTCCAATTCAGTTCCAGCGCGTAGTATTCGACGATACAATTCCAACGTATTTTGTTTCGTCAAATTCTGATCTCGTATGAAAGAGATATAGCATTTTAGATATTACACGATTTAAATTATAAGCAAATATACACTTTCTTTTATTATTTTTACTTGAATCAAATCTGGGCCGTGTATTTCAAAATTGCAGATCCAAGCCATCCACCCTTTTCTTCCTCCACGCGCACGAGAATGCTTCCAGGTGAACAAAAAAAATCACGTACAAACCCATATACGCGACCACCCTTCCACATGCCGCTCCACCACCAAGCAACCGGAGATCGATCGGAGGATTCCAAACGAAAGCTCGTCGCCATGCCTTCCTTCACCGCGAGTATCACCGAGCTCGACCCCCTATCTTGCTCAGAATTCGTGCCCAAACGTCGCGTGTTCTTTGCCAATTTGCCGTCATTTGGCTGCGAGATTTGCGATCATCACCGTCCAACTTGTAGAGCTTGCGAAGCTCTTTAACTTTGTAGTTGGAGTTTCCTTCTATTGGTTGATGGATTTCGAGATATTTGAGGGGGAAGGATCGAGTGCTCTCGGCCATTAAATGTAATTAGGGCCGGCTGGAAGAAAGTAGCTAGGGTTTCTGTGAACATGTGTATATATATATATATATATGTATAAAAATAATATTAAATTTATTTTAAAACGACTTTTTCAAACGATCTCCAAATCACGCGTACCGCCTGGCGTTCATAAGGTTTACCCCACGTTTCGAACACAATGGAACGTGTTTCGGAGGCTAACTCGATCGTATGTGTGAGATATGACAATAAACGATCAATTTAAATTAAACCGATTTAAATCGATTTCGATACGTTTTGGCTTGCCCCGGACAAACGATAAATCCGATTGACACGAAATTTAAAATCTTACAATAATTTCACATTACGGATCCGATGAAACTGGTTTCGTCGAAATCCGAGACTTTTTGAAAAATGACTATTTTAACTCGTCAAATTAATATTAAAACAATTTCGGTGCGTTTCGAGTTGCCACGGTCAAACGACAACTCCGATTGCTACGAAAATTGAAATCCGATAATAACAAACTATTACGGATCCAATGGAACTAGTTTCGTCCAATTCTGAGACTGTCCCAAAAATGGCTAATTTCACTAGTCGATTAAATATTATAATATTCAATTTTCACAATTTAACTTTTAATTCAAGTTTAAAAGTTCTATAACATCACTATAACTTCAACATGATTTAATATAACTTTATAAATTATTTTCAATCACATTAAATCCAATTTTCAATTATTTCTGGAATTTCACCAATTAATTTATCGATTTAATTATCCAATTAAATCTAGATATTCGAAAAATAATTTATTCAGCTTATTAATTTCACAAATTAATATTCAAAATTAAATAAATATTCAAATTTCAAATATCAGAAATTTTGGGTCGTTACAAACTTCCCCCCTTAAAAGAATTTCGTCCTCGAAATTACCAAGTAAGAAAGATACAAAATCTATTAACTTTCCAAAACAAACCATTCAAATTAGATTTACAATCTCTTAAGTGTTTAACTTTTCCAAGATTCATAGTTAAACCTCTTACAAAAACTTTACTAAGTTTCCAAATCATACTTAGTTTTCAAAATTTTCCAATTTTCCCAAAAATATTCTAACGCCTTAAAGTTTCAGAAAAATTCGCCGGAGTCTCCTTTACGCGGCTCGATCCGAAAAAAAAATGACAGTGTATATATATCACAAATATACATCTCATCAAGTGATGAGGCATCCCGTAGGGAAAAAGTGTAAAAGTACGATATTTAATCCGAGATATGTACCTTATATATTTTTAGCGAGCGTATACGACTAATATAGCGCGAAAGCGAGCTCCAAATGCGAAGCAAACGCCATCCGCACCTACTAAACACTCAATCAAACAAATGAGAACATGTATATAGAAAATAATATCAATATACATCATATAGCAACATAATAACTACATGTACCAACATAGCAATGCATCAAAAGCAACAATGCAACCATCAAACAACTATCATCCAATAACATCCAACAAATTCACAACCAAATCAATATAAATTCACTTCTCATTAATATTCATTGAATTGGGTTTCAATTTAATCACATTTGATTTATTAACATTGGATTTTACTAACATCCATTCATTTATATTAAATTAGTTTACATTCACTAATTCAAATTCACATTAATTCAGTTTCAATTTGAATCAATTTCAATTCTATTCAAATTCATTTACTTCCAATTTGAATTCAATTGCTTTAGCTTCCAATTTGATCAATTCAATTTCATTAATACTTAATGAATTTTACACAATCAACTAACATCCATATAACAATCAATTTATATTCAACATAACCAATTTATTAAATTTTACATTCGATTTGGTTCAACACTTTTAATTCCAATTGGTTTAATATTAAATTGACTGACATTCAATTATTCAACTTCCAATAACATTAGCTTTTTAATGAATTAACATTTATATTCATTATTTTATATCAATTATTTACATTCAATTGATTAACATCCAATCCATGTATTCAATTCAATTGCTACTTCATTTTATAAATAAAATTGAATTTCATTTATATAACTCAAGTTCATATTCATCACTTCACTTATTTATAACAATTTCAACTTCATCACTTAAGTTATATTCCAGTTAAACATCTTTTTTTCAAATTAACTTAAGTTTCCACTTATAATTTAAATTTAGATTCCCATTCTAAATAAATTCTATTCAACTTTTACTTAAGTCAAATTTATCATCTTATATTATAAGTTCAAAACTTGATTACTTATATTCAACAATCACAACTTAGATTATATTAATTCACTTATACTTACTTTAATTTAACTCTATCCTTTAAGTCAAATTTATTACATCAAAATTCAAATTATATAAGTTACCAACTCATTTATCATTCCCATATATATTTTAAATAGGATTCCAGAGTCTTTTCAATCTTTCAAAACCATTTTTTGAAATCAATTCAAATTATCTTTTGAATTTCTAAAACCAAATCCAAAATTTTCCCAATCAACTTTCATTTAAAATAATCTGGCAGCAATTCCTCTTTTGGAAACCCGAAAATGAACACCAACGATGCCGCGGTCATCATCGGAATTATTTTCCAGCGACCTGAAAAGAGTTTAGAGCTTTCATCTTTCCAAAACATTTTCCAAAATATCAAATCCTTTCAAAAACACTTCTCTGGAATTTTATTTTAGATTATAAATCACATTTACAAATCTTTTACTTATAAAATCCCACTTCTTATATATATAAGATTATTTTTACCATTGTGAATCATTTTAATTATAACTTCATACTTATAATTCATTTGCTTATACAATTTATTCTTTTACAATCGTTGTTTTCATTTAACTTATTCAAACAACTTTTATCAACTTATATACATTTACATTTTTAGCAACCAAACAATCAATTAATTGTATACACTTTAATAATTCTGAAAAATTATTTCTTTATATACGAAATATAATCAAGGTAAAATTATTTCATTTACCCAATTTAAAACAATATCGTGCCGAATTGTTCTGAACAAGTGTTTAGAGATCCCTATCGATAGAGTTGTACGGACTATACCGACCAGAATCCATATACCACTCAACAAACCAATCATCACAATATAAAATAATTTTATATTCACTAACAAATACGCGCTCGTATCTATTTTTACACTCATACTCATTCTAGAGTACTACTGACTCTATCTATAATGAGTAACACCCAACAGAGCAGGGTTGTCGCTTAACCATATGTTATGATACCAAATGTAACGAACGCGATTTTTTGTCGCTCGAAAATCGACATTAATACATTCACTGTATCAACTGCCGAGCAATCGAATGCCGAAAAACTGAATTGTTATGGAGAAAAAGAAAAGGTAGAAGAAAACAGAAGAAAAGAGAAAGAAGAAAAAGACAGAGAAATAACAAAAGCACAGAAACAGAATCTCACATTCGCAGCGGAACAACATATAATAGATAAATGAATAATCTTTTAAAACAAAGAACTATATCATTTTATACATCACATCATCATCAGAGTTTACAACAACAATATACAACACAATTGGACAGTTATATGAACTTGTCCATATACAGAATACACAGCGGAATAATACTATCATATACAAGTGGTACGTCTCGCCATCCAGCTCGCCACTAAGCTCCACAGCACTCCAAAATCCAGAATAATATGATAACCTAACTCTAGACTGCCCGTATGGAAAATGATGGGCACCCAGAGTTTAGGAAGGAAACAATAAACTCCAGGTCAGTCATGGTGACTGGTGTGAGAACTAAAACAGTTATCTTTAAACAATCAACAACAAAGAAAAGAAACAATTTCGCAATGCTTTTGGAAAATGAAACTACCATAAGGCCTCCCGCACACACACAATGCAAACGCAGAATCGGAGGAGATTTCTCCTTATGATAGTCAAAGATGCTTACTACGCAAATCATTGGATTATTATTACTAGTGCATAGTGCAGAAAACATTTCGAAAGTATAATATTAATCTTAGCCAGCATAGGCATTTCGTGTTATGCCTACTATAGCTACTATGTTCAATAGCAGGTTACCGCCACATTCCATAGCAGGTAATACAATTGCAATCGTAAAGGTTCGTATTGTTTCTTTGGATTTTCCAACAAATGGTCAGGCTAAGGAACTTCCTTTCCTCCTGCCGAATGGGATCGCCTCTGGCTGGACGTCCCGAGAGACAAACTGCTCTCTGCCAAACAAGGCCGGGTTACCCCTGTAACAGGTAACTCATGAATATGTCATCACCCGGTCCTTTGGGACCTTTATCCGAGCGCTCGGTAACCATCATCACACATAATAAATAAGTGTATCCACATGAGTAAGTATCTGGGCTCCATACCATGATACCACCCCTTTCCAGAAGGAAATGACATACCCTAAAGGGCGCGACCCTCATAACCTTGCCGCAACATTCCTGTTTCGACCATTTCCGGGTTGTTGAGGCCCTGACGAAGTCTCGTCCACAAAGCTACGCTTTATACAAAAGCGTTGCTTTGGGTCAAACAAATGATCAACCTATGATCATAAAGATAAATGATCAAACAAATGATCATATCACAAATGATCAAACACTGATCATTTCACAACAACACTCAGCATGTCACATTACCAAATTGGGAATATATCACTGATAACCTTCAACTACATAACCTCTGAGCTCGTACGTCTCAGAGAAGGGTGTTAAGCTAAGAGAATAAATTCTCCGCCACCAACAGAAATGTATTTGAAAGAAATCAGCTTTATATCTCAATTTGTAATGTTAGACATACAATCCATACAAGTCTGTTCTGGGATCGAACAGAACCGAAGGCACTTCTCACGAAGCCCTTGCAAATCCGGATAATTTTCAATCATGTTCGGACTTCCCGTCACTAAGGTGATAAAACCTCTAAATCGAAGATCAGTCGATGTAGAGTAACTCGACGGTAATCCTTCCATTTTCAAAAATATCCGGTCTTCAACACCGGTCATCAAATGCGATCCATAACGACGTATCACATATTCGGAATGGGTTATACGATCCCATGGTCCTTTCCCGGCTAACCCGAATAGTGAGCGCTTATTCAAAAATAAGTGTGGCATTCAAATTCATTCAATTCACAACAAATACCTATTTAAAGGTAAATATTGATAGTCGGTTATTTAACTATCAATAAAGATGCGCAACATCATCAGATTCCAAATAATTTTCCAAATTATTTATCTTTCAAAAATATCTTTACAAGATATATAATTTCCACACTTCAACTATTTGAAAACAATTTCAAATCAATTTCCACATTTCAATTTATCTTTGAAGATAAAATCTCAAAACATTTCACTTCATTTTGGAAAACATTTCCATACCTATTTAATAATAGGTAATTCACAAATCCATTTATTTTCAACATTTGAAAATACTCAATATACTTAAATCAAAATTAAGTATATAATTCATTCTTTAAGGAAATCATTCTCTTTCACAAATTTTATTTGAGTCAAAACGAATGTTACGTAAAACATCGTTACGACAACTCAAAATTACTAGTATAGGGATTCGAAATTTAGATAGATATATAAATCCCAATACTATATAAAACATTTCCTTTCGGAAATCATTTACTATAACAATAGTGTTATAGTCCATCATTTCCTTATTTTCTCGAAACGTCTATTTCAACAATAAATGTTGAAATCTATGTATTCGATACTTAATACGTTTTAAAACATCTTTTAAAACAATTATTTCATTTAACAATATTCCTTTTCCCAAAATATATTGATTTTATTCAATAATATATATTCACTGTCCAAAATCGTGAATATAATCACTATCCCAATTTCTACACAATTTATTTCAATAATAATTCGCTATCCAAAATCGTGAATATACTTCCTTTAATAATTTTCTATATTCAATTTATCAAATTCCATTGATTTCGAATTTATAAACAATGTCTATAAATTCTTTCCCTATTTATAAACTTCGATTTATAAAAATCCCTGAATTAACAAATTTAATTCATAACTCAATTTCATATCAAAAATCTAATTTATAAGTTAATTACTTATAAATCTTTTATTTTACAAAATTCTATTCATTTTATAACTTCACATTATAAATCTAATAATTTCATTCACTTATGAATCCATTTATACTTCCTTTAACGTTTATAAAAACTCATTTTATAATTCCAATATTTTAATTTATAAATATCAATTTTATAAATCTTTTATATAAAGCGTTTATAATTATTCCAAAATCTCAATTTAAATAAACCAATTCTTTAAAAAATCCCTTTTAAAATCAAAATCGTTATCTTAAACTTCAAAAATGAATTCGATGATGCAACAGCACCAAATAGTCAATCACAACATCCAAACATCATATATCATCATATGATAACAGGATATACAACAATATCTGTAAATAAATCACTACGGTGAGGAATCCAGTTGGATCCCTCCAACCTGTTTCCCTGCATCCAAAGATGTTAGCACAATACCAATTCCGCTCCAGTACGGAATTATCGCGGTATATGGGTTTAATAAATATTATTTGCTATTATGCGGCGCAATAGGGTCTCATCCGCTATACAAAATGCGGGAAAATCAACAACTCAAATATATATACATATGCCAATATGTATATATTGCTATTTATATATAAATAATACCAATTCCACTTCAATGTGAAATTATCGCGGTATATGTTTTTAATAATTAACCTCCGCTTAATAACGGCGTATAATGTCTATTTATCACAATAAATAGCATTCATCATCCAATCCACACAATCAATCATTATCAACAATTTTAAATTTAACTATTTAAAATTTTAAATCGAAACAAAACATTCGATTGAGTGAGGAGTTCTCACCTTTGCTTTTATTTCCGTTTCAGCTTTTTATTTCGAATAAAATTAAACGTGCGTTTAATTTTACCCGAAATTTTCACTGACTCCAATTGCTTCCAATTCTGTTCTAGCGCGTAGTATTCGATGATACGATTCCAACGCATTTTGTTTCGTCAAATTCTGATCTCGTATGAAAGAGATATAGCATTTTAGATATTACACGATTTAAATTATAAGCAAATATACACTTTCTTTTATTATTTTTACTTGAATCAAATCTGGGCCGTGTATTTCAAAATTGCAGATCCAAGCCATCCACCCTTTTCTTCCTCCACGCGCACGAGAATGCTTCCAGGCGAACAAAAAAAATCACGTACAAACCCATATACGCGACCACCCTTCCATATGCCGCTCCACCACCAAGCAACCGGAGATCGATCGGAGGATTCCAAACGAAAGCTCGTCGCCATGCCTTCCTTCACCGCGAGTATCACCGAGCTCGACCCACTATCTTGCTCGGAATTAGTGCCCAAACATCGCGTGTTCTTTGCCAATTTGCCGTCATTTGGCTGCGAGATTTGCGATCATCACCGTCCAACTTGTAGAGCTTGCGAAGCTCTTTAACTTTGTAGTTGGAGTTTCCTTCTAATGGTTGATGGATTTTGAGATATTTGAGGGGGAAGGATCGAGTGCTCTCGGCCAATAAATGTAATTAGGGCCGGCTGGAAGAAAGTAGCTAGGGTTTCTGTGAACGTATATATATATATATATATATATATATATATATATATATGTATAAAAATAATATTAAATTTATTTTAAAACGACTTTTTCAGACGATCTCCAAATCACGCGTGCCGCCTGGCGTTCATAAGGTTTACCCCACGTTTCGAACATAATGGAACGTGTTTCGGAGGCTAATTCGATCGTATGTGTGAGATATGACAATAAACGATCAATTTAAATTAAACCGATTTAAATCGATTTCGATACGTTTTGGCTTGCCCCGGACAAACGATAAATCCGATTGACACGAAATTTAAAATCTTACAATAATTTCACATTACGGATCCGATGAAACTGGTTTCGTCGAAATTCGAGACTTTTTGAAAAATGACTATTTTAACTCGTCAAATTAATATTAAAACAATTTCGGTGCGTTTCGAGTTGCCACGGTCAAACGACAACTTCGATTGCTACGAAAATTGAAATCCGATAGTAACAAACTATTACGGATCCAATGGAACTAGTTTCTTCCAATTCTGAGACTGTCCCAAAAATGGCTAATTTCACTAGTCGATTAAATATTAAAATATTCAATTTTCACAATTTAACTTTTAATTCAATTTTAAAAGTTCTATAACATCACTATAACTTCAAGATGATTTAATATAACTTTATAAATTATTTTCAATCACATTAAATCCAATTTTCAATTATTTCTGGAATTTCACCAATTAATTTATCGATTTAATTATCCAATTAAATCCAGATATTCGAAAAATAATTTATTCAGCTTATTAATTTCACAAATTAATATTCAAAATTAAATAAATATTCAAATTTCAAATATCAGAAATTTTGGGTCGTTACAGATATGGTACTTGAGATCTACTCAAGATTTGCGAATCATGCCTAATGGTAGAGTTAGTACTCTTAATAACTTATTGACAACTGTGGAAATTCTATTCTTGACATTGATGAGGAACTTATAGTTTTTCTTTAATGTGCGAGAATGTTATTAGACATTCTAATGTGTTGTGTCTATTTAGGCTTGGTTGGGTTCATTTCATCTTTCATTATCAGTTTTATCTTTGGATCATATCCAAATTCATTTTGCTACTAATTATTTCTAAAAGAAATTCCTTCGTCATGAAGTTGGCATTTTTGGAAACAACAATTGTTTCTTAGTGCAACATAATAAGTATTCATAAACAATGAACTACCTTTATATATGTATAAACTAATTTAGTATGAAACTTATGTAACATATATGAGTCAACCAATATTGGTCAATCCTAAACTTATTTATGGAAATCTACACAAGATAAGATTCCTCATAAGCAAGTATTAAATGCAGCCTTTGACTCGCATAACCTGTTAACTCCTTTACTTAGGATATATAGGGGTTTCTAATCAACCCTTATCTCATATGATCTTATAAACTATGTTTTAGAAAAAAATTAAATTTAACCTTATCTACTTACTCTTAACATAAAGAAGTTAACTCAACTTCACTTATCATCAATCATACTTTGTCCAACAAAGTCTGATTACACCTTATCGATACATCATTATGTATCATAGGGATGAGTGATTTTTGAGATTTAATCTTATTTGTATTTAGGTACTTTTGGAATCTTTTTCCAATACACTAACTTATTCAATGAAATCGAATTCTTTTATTTCCTTTGCATGTTTGTTTTCTACTTTCATTTTATATTCAATGAACTTATCACAAATGCACTACCTGTGTATCAAATACACATGTCATTTATATGATAATCCATTTGAAAATTTAACGAAGTAACTGGATCCATTTTTGGTATTGTTAGATTCAAACTGCATATGTCAATATATATCAACTCTTTTGTTGCTCTCACTGAGTGGGTAGTTTGCACTTAATCATTTGAGATACAATTCACTATTATCGTATGGTTCATAATCATACAATTAAAGAATTATCTATCGAAGATATGGCTTAGTCCTTAATTTAAAATAATTGTAAAAAAATTTGATACTTCTGTATTTTCTATAGCTAGCGCACCATTAATGTCATAAAATAGACACCTTTAGTATAAATTTATTTTATAATGAATATTCACAATATTCATAATAAAATAAACCATATATATTTTCAGTCAATACTGAAAATAGTTATTATTTCATAAATAATATTTGGTATATTTGTGAAAATAATTTTTCGTATCATGATGCATCCACTGATAAGTGTTTATGGTATGCTCCCACTATTTCTGCTATTATTATAATAGATCAAAAAATATAAGGCTTTATTTAATTAATTATGAGATTTTATTTTATTCACTGTAACTAGTTTACAATCGAGAGTTTTCACTCGAATGTTTTAAACTCAAAGAAATAACTCCCATATAAATCAATTTTCTACATGAAAATACATTTGGAATATAAATCGCATTTTTCATTCCTTATTAGGTATATACTAATATATTATACAATTCTCATTTCCGATGTCACTTCATGAAGTTGAGGTGACCATTCACTCTCTTCATTCCAACTATGCCCATATTACATCCACCCTTGAACATTCATTTTTTTGTCCAATTGGTCAAACCATTCAAAAGGAAATTCTCACCATAAGATCGCACCGAACTCTTTACATAAGTACATTTGGTCTTCCTTAACATTTGTGGATATCAAATGAGTTGCACTTTACGTAAACTGGTTAAACTAACATTTCAGTTATCAAATTCCTAGTTCCATCATGTACCTCTTGGTTTATACTACACCTAACACAAAAGGATCCTTACTAAAATCAATATTGAATAAATGATCACGCATTACGGTTTACTTGCTCATTTCAAATGTACTAATTTCATTGAGGTTTCATGCATTACGAATCGCTACCATTCATCATATTACATTTATATGTGATCGAATATGGATCAAATTTCCATATTCTTGTATTGCTTAAGAGTTCATAACTCATAAAAGACAATATACAGTCCCAAAACAAATAAACACCTTAGTGACCAAGTAACAAATGTATTTAGTAGTTGTATAATTTGGCTCCTACATATGTCTTGAATTGATAGTATGCCAAAAGATTTATTGGTAAGTATATTTTATATTTCTATGTCAATTTTACTTCAGTTCTTTTGTATATATTAAATGATAAACATTTTATCAGTTATATTAGTTGCACAAATTTACTGGTGTAGACTATTTTAAGTTTATATAGCAAATGTTCTTATAATATTAGAAAGGTTAAATGTGTTCATTTCATTTTTGTAATATGGCCCCCAATAGAATTTTATATTTCTCAACTTGACCTATTCTCATCTCGACCTTGATGATGCTCAAAAAATTGAAAGATATTATCCACTCGTACTCACCATTTCACGACGACCTAAATACAATGCACGTACCTTTAGGAAACTCAAAAAATACATGTATTTATCTTACCTCATGTAACACCGTGTATTTTTAATAAAAATATTTAATTAATTAAAATGGGCATTTTAGTAATTTTGCATAAGGATGAAAAACTAAACTTTTATAAATTAATGAATTTGGAAAATCTGACTTTTCTATTACGTCAAGTAGATTAATTTAGCTCAAATTCATATATAAAACGTTTGCAATAGGCATCGGATGAAGGAGATACAAACCGTTTACCACAGTGCGCATTTTGCGTTTTGCGCCTATTTTGAAATTTAAGTTTAGGAATCAATAACAGGAATGAATCAAATTTTAATTAGCAACTATAACTCTTTTTATATACAAAAAATTTAAGGATATATTTGAATTACTTAGAAAAAAGTACAATTATTTTAATGTGCATTAAAAGATTAAGAGGAAAAATGTTTACGTACACAAACCATAAACCGCTTTAATGGGAAATCATTAATTACCGTGTTAATGGAATTCACTGCTATAGTTAATGAAAATATATGTTACCTATATTAAATAGGGAATGTAACAATATATCCATGAAAATAATGCATCTAATGAAAGATATTTTAAAAAGATAAGATAATAATATTTATTCATGGAAGGAAAGCATTTCTTAAAGGTACGATGTTAGTAAAGAATAAGTGTAAATCTTGTTTTCGAAATTAGGAAGATTAATACCAATTGATAACAAATTGATTGAACAATTACTAATAAAGTGTTAGGTTCCTAAGTAATGCCTATATATATATATATCAAGTGCTTGGGGAATTTCAGGTGAAAGAGGAACGTTTGAGAACCTACTTGGAAAAGGTAAAGGTCTTGCTCAATGATATATATAACACTTAATATACAACCAATTGGGAGTCACTATGGATGCACAATGACCTAATCCCCAGCTCTCTTGCCAACTCCAGCCCGGCTATCAAGGCCTCATACTCTGCCTCGTTATTCATTGCTTTAAAACCCAGCTTGATTACATAACTTAATTTCCTTCCTCCCGGGGTCAGTAATATTATCCTCGCACCAGAATCGTGATCGTTCGATGCTCTATATATATATACATATGGAATTACTTAGGAACCTAAAACTTTATTAATAATTGTTCAATCAATTTGTTACCGATTGGTATTAATCTTCCTAATTTCAAAAACCAGATTTATACTTATTCTTTACTAACAACATAACTTTAAGAAATGCTTCCCTTCCATAAAACGAATGTTTTTGTGTGTGTATAATTGAATATTAATCCATGATTCCTTGCAATAATAACATATGTACATATATATATTTAGGATATCAATAAATGGTATTGATTTGAATTATAATAGATGGTATTGGTATGAATTAATGACATTAATTGCAAGAGGATAAACATAAGTTTGTTTAACAAAATAAAAGGAAATGAATATTATATATGTAAGGGTATGTTTAAATAATTTTCATTCAAACCCTAATCGTTGCCTCTTTAATTCTGTATGTTCTTTTCTTCTTCCTTCTTAATACTTCTCAAATCTAAATAATTTTCTATCTTCTTCTCTAAAATTTCTAAATCAAAAACAAAATAAAATATATCAATTGAAAGATAAAGAGATGGAGAAGAACAAACAAAACAAGGGATAGTGGAAGGGAGACACCAATTAGAATCTGGCTAGAAAGGAACTTCAAGGTTAAAGAAGGGAAAGCTAGAAATGTGAGTGAATTTATCTACGATGTGATTATGTGGTAAATAAGTATATAAATTTCATTTATATACCTCCTTAATAATTTATTATCAAAAGATTAAAATAATGGAATTATTGAAAATAAAATCATTCTTAGAATTATACATATATGAAATTGACATATGAATACTAATATTTGGGTTTTATTTACGTTTAAAAATTGAGCTGGATCATATACATACATACATACATACATACATACATATATATATATAGAAGGAATGAATCATAATAATATGGCTAAATTATTTCCACTTCAATAAAATAGGAAAAGGATGGATCTATGTTGTAACTGGTAAATGGAAATGGAAATATGTTGGTTTGTACGAATATCTAAAATTTAAATACGGAAAGACGATGAAATTAAGAAGAAAATGTAACCTTAGTAGAATTCTAATTACAAAAGAAAAAAATGAAAGGAGAAGAAAAGATCTGGAAGTTATAATAAAAAAATGAACAAAGATAAGGGATTATCTATGCGAAAAACACATTATAACATGAGAAAAATGAAAGGAGAAGAAAAGAAAAGTGAAAGGGAAAGAAAAGAAAGAGAAAATAAAAGAAAAATTATAAATATTCGTTTGGGCATATTAAAAAATGCTAGTGAATATGAATAAGTGTTTAAAATGAAGTAATAAAGAGTTATAAGTTGTGTTCGAAGTCAAAAGGGGATTGAACGACGGACGAGCAAAATCGAACATATAAAAATGGACTTAGGTAACTATTTAACTAAAATATAAATGGATGCAAATGTATAAATCACTACATAATCATATAAATGAATTGGACAAACAAAAATGAAATGGAGATAAAATATACAAAAGGATGAACGTCTGAACTTGGTTCAAACGTCTGAATGTACCATTCATGTGTATGAATGGCAGAAGCAATCCTAGGTTGAACTTGGATTTGGTGCAGGCAAAGTAGGATGGATCGGAAAAATTCATTTCCACTTTCCTGACTTTCGAGAGTTCACATAGATTCATAGAACTGTGCAACAAGTGGGATTGGCTACGCACTTGGTGACACACCTAGGTTCACACTTCATAGCGTGCATAACATGGTACTTAATGAGGCATGCGATTATATCGCAACTAGATGCTCTTATCATTACTGTTGTGCTCTCGGTCGTATATTTTAATGTGTTAGACAATGGGAAAGGGAGATGGAGATGTCTACAATAATAGGGCTATACGGCTAGGTAGTGGACGAACCTATGGGGGAGTTGTATTGTTAAACGACTTGTTTAGCTTCAGGTTGAATGATATAGAGCATATGATGCGTTTACCATTGAGAAGGTTGCACGAATGCTTTGGTAGGCCATAAATCATCAAGGTTGTATACTCGACACATGCTTAAGCATTGTGATGTATGCTCAGTGTGTATGTTCGATTTAAGTGGCCTATAATTAAAAATATCAACTCAATGTATAGTTAGGTAGTTTCTTATCGAGACCGTATACTCAGATTATTATTAGGATTACTCAGTCTTTGGATGTTCCAACCTTATGGTGGAAATCCTTGTAGATCACTATTGTATATAGATGTCTTATAGGCTGTTACCTTATATTGTACTAGCCAAAAATCCTATTGAACATAATTAAAAAAACCTTAGGTTGTGTAGATTATGGTTGAAATCTAATTACTTGTCAGCATCATACCACTAAAGATATAATTCACTCACTAAGCATTGTCCGATCCACTTCATTCCTCCCTCTTTATATCTATTACAGGAGAAGATGGTAGTAGGTGAAATGACTCTACATGGTGCATGAAGAAGGTGACAAGGCGGTTGGGGATATATTTACTTATACATAGTCATTTTTTTCTCATGTACCTTGTTATATTTGTCGATTAGACTTTGTTGTATTATCCTTTGAAGGTTTTGTAATAACCTGTATTTTTCGATAATTTAAAGTAATGAAATTAATTAAATAAGTTAGTCCGAGGGGAAAAATCATCATTTTTCAAACTTTTGAATTTTAAAATGAAACTGAAGTCATTATGACCGTCTTGTTTTTCTGATGCATGTCGTATATTCATATTTTCGAATCGAAGTCCGGATGTGAGAGATAACGTGATTTTCGTGTTTTGGAAATTTTAAATTTTAAATTGTGTTGACTCAACATATATGAATGGACACCCTGCCTTATCTATACATACTTGGTTAGTTGTTCCATTCAAAATTTTAAAACTCATTTTCTATGAACATACATTCTTCTTCCTCATGACTCCAGAAAGCCAAATTATTCCTCGAATTCTTTATTAAATTCAACGATTTAAATGCCGGATCGAAGTGCAAGTTGAGGCATAAACTTTAACACTAATTAGAGTCACGAATTCATAGATTTGGAAGCGAATCAAATTTCGAACAATAGGCAATAAGGAGGCTCTTGGATTATTATGAGTGGTTTATGCTTAATTTGCAATTTTTTTCTTCGGTCTCATCTAGTTCTAAGTAATTATGGTTAAGGATTAGGAAATTTTGATTATGGATATGATAATTGAAATATAACAGAGGATAATAGTAATATTAATTTGAAACTAAATGTAATTTAATAATAGAATCAATAAAGAAAGAGAAATTGAAAATGTTTGGCCTGATAATGCAAAACCATGTAAATTGGAGATGATGTATATATCATCGATAATCATTATGAAGTATAAAAGATAATGTAAGTTGGATTTATGGATGATAACTTTATAGAGCAGAGAGTAAAAATCCAAATTTTGGTGAATATTTATTTATATTGTATATATGTATGGATATTATAAAGAGGGATGTTGAAGAACCAAGTTTTTTTTGAAATTAGGTACGTAGATTGCAGTACATATTAGTACTACAGGTCTTAGGTAGTATACATCATACTACACGTCAATATAAGTCTAGCAATTAAAATCATGCTACGCAAGTTTCAAACCCATGACATCTTTCACCAAAGTCAAAGCCCTAACCACTAAGACAGTGGTGTTGGTAAAAAAAACCAAGCTTCTAACACACACAAATATACATACATACATACATACATACATACATACATACATATACATACATACATACATACATACATACATATATATATATCATATTCAAAATGCTTGTTTAAATCATATAAAAAGTTTATAAAATGTTTTATGGAAAGGTGTTTATATGTTTCAAAAACTAAAAAGTATTTTATATGAATTATTAAGTAATATTTAAAGATATATGCACAAAACTCACTTTTTACACTAGAAATTGAATATATTGAAATATATGTGTAATACACAGAGAGAGAGAGACACACACACACAAACAAACACACACACACACACACATATATATATATATATATACTATAAAAAAATTAGTGAAGTAGAAAATGTTATTTTAGGTGTTTGTATGATTTTTAATACGAATTTACTTTGATTTTAAAGTATAGTTTGATACACACACAAGAAAGTATATTTATAGAACCTGAAAAACTAGTTTTGTATTCACTAACTTTTAGAGCGATTTCCAAAATGATTTCAGCTTGAACATTTGATTAATTTGAAGCAGATAGGTAGTAGCCTCCTATTTGAATTTAGAAGAAAACGGTTTCGAAAACGAGTGAAAAATGAAGAAGATATGATCAAATGAATATATACATACATACATACATACATAAATATATATATATATAACTTTCTGGAAAGCAGCATGTTTTTGTAATTTTCATGTACACCAGTCCACCTATATATATAATTCACCCGATCCAACTGTGTGAAGCAAAACTGCACAATAAACAGTCCATTAAGGACAAGTTTAATGCCTTAAATTATCTCGATTCGGGGGTTTTTTCCTTTGGGTTTTGGACATCGATTAAATGATGTTTTGAAGTGATTTCTTGACCTTATTAAATTGGAATGCTTTGGACGTAAATGTGGATTAATATGTGTGTGTATATGTGATGTACATCCATATATACGTATGAATCGTCGGTCATTATTGATGTTTCGTTTAACAATTGATTCTGAGACCTCAAATGGTTATCATGGTAACATGATCACTCGGTATGTGTAGATAATCTAAGGTTTGTGTTGTTGTACAGAATTGGGTTTGTAAGCCGTATATGGAACTATGTTCATTCGGTGATTCAGTCATATATTAATGCAATAGGGTGGGCTTGGCTTTGAGTTTGTGTTAGAATATACCATCGACCATTGTAATGTACTGGATTTGAATATGGGTTAGACAATACCATTGGCCATTATAATATATATGATTAAGATATTATTTCACAAAGTTAGCCATGTATCATTGTATTGTTTGACTAACTTGTTGGATGCAGGTGAAACATGACTAAGTTATGAGTTGTTACCATAATTATATTGGTATTGCATGGGAATGACTAGAGTATGCAGTATAGTAGACGTACATCACTATCCAGACTGTAGTCTGACCCTCTCCATATGTTTTTTCCTTTTTATTTCATCATTAGGTTAATGGAAACTTATGTGTTATACTGAGTAATGCTAGATGGTGCAGATGACAAAGGCGATACTATTTCATATAGTTCTGTATATAAATAATCACTTGACATTGATATTTTCTGTGTATCAGATTTGGATTGAATTCGATTGTATCTTACTATGTATATACATTAGATGTGTTGTTTTATAATAAAATGATATTTGATATATATTATTTGTTATTTCTTTCTGTTGTAAGTTCAGAAAGAGATAGATAAATTTTATTATCTTGTTTTGTCTATTGTTAGATTTCAGGGTTTACACACTATGAGTAAAGTAATAATTGATTGTGTAATTACTAATAAAGAGTAAATTTTCAAATTAATGTCAATATATGTGTGTGTGTGTGTGTGCACGCGTGCTTGAATATTAATCCTCTATTCCATGCAATAGCTAATAATCCACACATACACACATAAATATATATATATATATAAAAGATCTCAATAAATGATATTGATTTGAATTATAATAAATGGCATAGAATATGAAGTAATTACATTAATTGGGAGATGATATACGTTATTTTCTTTAACAAAATAAAATGTAATGAATTTTTTACATATGTAAGGCATATGAGTAAATAATTTTTCTAAGACCTAGGCTTAACCTGTAAATATAAATTCAATCCTCACTACTTTCATTCTAACCCCAATCGTTGCCTCTATAATTCTATACGTTCTTTTCATCTTCTTCCACCTCCTCAAAACTTCTTAAATCTAAACACTTTTCTATTCTCTTGTCCAAATTTTTTAAATCAGTAACAGAATAAAACATATCAATTAAAGAGAAAGAGGGGGAGAAGAATAATAAAATCAAGGGATAGAGGAAGGGAGACGCCAATACAGATTGGGTTAGAAAGGAAACTTCAAGGTTAAAGAGAAGGGAAATCTAGAATGGTGAGTGGATTTATCTATGATGTGATTATGTTATAAACAGGTATTTAAATTTCATTTACATACCACTTTAATAATTCATTATTGAAAGATTAAAATAATGGAATTATGGAATTTTCTTCTACATTTTTCAATGAAATCATTCTTGGAATTATACATATATGAATATTAGGATTAGGTTTTATTATGTTTAAATTTGAATTAGACCTTACACACACACATATATAAAGAAGGAATGAATCGTAATAATATGGCTAGATAACTTCCACTTAAAATAGGAAAAGGATGGATCTTTGTTGAAATTAGTAAATGAAAATGAAATAATATTGGGTTTTATGAATATTTAAAATGTAAATTAGGAAAGATGATGAAATTAAGAAGAAAATGCAACTTTAATAGAATTTCAATTACAAAAGTAAAAAAAGAAAACAATTGTTGAGTTGTAAAATAATTTAAAGACAATAGATCTGGAAGTTATAACAAAAAATGAACAAAGATAGGAGATTATCTATGTGAAAAACACATTAATAGCATGAGAAAAATGGAAGGAGGAGAAAAGAAAAGAAAAATAAAAGGGAAAGAAAAGAAAGGGAAAAGACAAGAAAGATAAAAGAAATAGAAAAGAAAAAAGAAAAGAAAATATAAATATTAGTTTGGGTGTACTAAAAGATGTTAATGAATATGGATAGGTGCTTAAAATGAATTAATAAAGAATTAAAAATTGTGTTCGAAGTCAAAAAGGAGATTGAAAGACGGATGAGCAAAATTGATCAAATAAAAATTGATTTAGATAAATAACTAGCTAAAATATACATGGATATGGGCGTATAAATCATTACCTAATCATATTGGCAAACAAAAATGAAATGGTGATAAAACATATAAAAATATGAACGTTTGAACTAGGATAAATAGCCGAAGCAAGCCCAGGTTGAACTTGGACCTGGTGCAGGTGAAGTAGGATAGATTAGGAAAACTAATTTCTACTTTCTCGACTTTCGAGAGTTCACATATCTACATGGAGCCGTCTAACAAGCGAGATTGGATATACACTTGGTGACACATCTGGTTCACAAGTCATGGCATGCATAACATGGTACTCAATGAGGCATGCAATCATATCACAACTAGATGCTCTTGTCATTAACGTAGCACTCTCGATCGCAAATTTTAACATGCTAGACAACAGGGAAGGGTGATGGAGATGTCCGTAATAGTAGGGCTATACGACTAGGTAGTGGTTGAACCTACGGGGGAGTCCTATTGTTAAACGACTTGCTTAGCTTTAGGTTGAATGATATAGAGCATAGGACACGTTTACCACTAAGAAGGTTGCACGAATGCTTTGGTAGGCCATAAATCGTCGAGGTTGTATACTCAACACGTGCTCAAGCATTGCGATGTACGCTCAGTGTGTATGTGTAGTTTAAGTGGTTTATAATTGAGAATATCAACTCAATGTAGAGTTAGGCAGTTTGTTATCGAGAAAGTATACTCAGGTTATTACTAGGATTACTTAGTCTTTGGATATTCCAACCTTAGGGTGGAATTCCTTGTAGATTAGGGTGGAAATCCTTGTAGATCACTATTGTATTTAGACGTATTATAGGTTGTTACCTTATATTGTACTGATCAAAAATCCTATTGAGCATAGTTAAACATACACCCTAGCTTGTGTAGATTATGTTTGAAATATAATCATTTGTCAACACCATACCACTAGTGATGTAATTCACTCACTAGAATTTGTCTGACCCTCTTCATTCCTCCCTCTTTATATCTGTTACAGGCCAATATGGTAGTAGGTGAAGTGACTTGGATAAGTGTGTGGAGAAGGTGACAAGGCGCTCTGAGATATATTTACTTATGCATAGTCATGTTTTTCTCATGTACCATATTATAATTATTGGTCAGACTTTGTTGTATTGTCCTTTGGAAGTTTTATTTAGACAGTTCTTGTATGGACCACGACTACTATGATATAGTATTGATTTTGGTATTTTTGGTACTTATATTTTATTCCTTCAGTCGTGATATCTGGAAGTGTAGAATGTTTTAAAGTTTTATTTATTTATCTATGTACCTTGTAAACCAACAAAAACCTAACGATTCAGACTTCTTGTCACGACGCAAGTTCAAACGCCCTTTTTAGCCTTGGATCGGTATGTCTAGAAGTGTGGATTGTTACATTTGACATTAAAACTTCGGTTAAGTGATTCCTACAAAACAAGGGTATATGAGAGAACATATTTGTAATTTTCTATTATATACACACATATTTATACACCACCTCCAATATATTTTGACTTATAAAGCAGTTATTGGCTTGTCTCTTGGATAAGCAAACAAGTGTAAGTTAAAATAAATGTTAAGATTATAATAGTTGGGATGAAAGAAAAATCCATCACATTTATTATAACTTACTACACAAAGAATGCTAACAGAGGTTCTCTATACCAACTAACTATAGTGAGTAAATTGCATGTCAAAGGATGGAAAAAAGTAATTGAACCCATTAAAATTAAGTGTAATTTTGATAAGGCATAATGAAGGCATAAAAGAAGGGCTACTCAAGGTTATAGTAAATCTTCTCAGTTGAAGTGGAAGTCCTACACTTAAATAGGAAATAGTTGCTTAAACTCCATTTGACTTGGATTGGGTAGATAGAGTGTTTTAACACTGGAGTTAGACACTTGATTATAGGAGGGACTAGAATTAACCACTTTAAATAGAGCCAAAACTCTATACACTTAAAGCATTGTTACATCGCATGACGTAGTTAAGTTTGTTTAAATTAGATTGCTATCATCTACTCTAATTTAAGTGTTAAACCATTGTATATGTTTTCTAAAAGGTTAGAATGAGTAGATGTCTGGTACTTTTACAGAAATAAAATTGGTTTATGATTTTCTACGAAATGGATTATTATGAAATGTTCAAAAAAAATTTAGAAAATTTATTTTAAAATTGAAGTTTGAATTAGTAATCCCTTATTTTAGGCTTCAAACGTGGGAAAATTTAGTAAAAAGTAATTTTCCATAACTATTTAAATGATTTATTATTGGAAAAGGGTTTATTGTAAGGTAGATCGTTGCATTTATCTTTTAAGTGTACTTTGCTTTTGACATCGAAACTTTTGAAAGGAGAATTTAATAATATGTAAAGTTCATCTTTGTAAATGTCTTTATTTTATAAATATTTTTGTTAAACTTTGAAAAAATAGTATACCATCACAATACTCTTTCATGAAAATCTCTTATTTATGAAAGTAAAATTTTAAGAAGATACTTTTTACATGTCTACTTTCTATGTCAAAATTGAACTGTTTTGGATAAAACTTAAATTGAAAAAAGTATCATATTTTTTATCAAAATGAAATAGTGGTTAAGATTAACAGAGAATTCTATGATATAAAGCTTACTGTTTTTGCGAAAAAATAGGATTGGAAATCAAAAATTTTGATTCAAAGACTGAATTGAAAAAGTTATTGATATTTTAACTTGAAATTTTATGGGATTTAGAAGAATTACGTAACTCATAAAGTTTGAATTGATTAGGGTGGACAAGCTAGAATAGTCAATATGTCACCGTGCTAAAGACTTGCTAATTATGGAGTTGTAAAACATTAAAAGATTAGGGGTAAAGAAAGAGATTAAAATTAGGATTTGGTGGCTTTTTCAATCAACGTTCAAAGTTGAAGGTTAGGGAACCAAATTGAATTATCTATAATTATAAAGAGTAAACATCACTTTGTGTTTTTCTACCCAAATATGGTTTGGATTTCCTAAACATACACGAGAAAATTTGGAAGGTGTGATTTGGCTAAAACTCATTTAATTTTAAATAAAGGAAAGCGTAAACCAAGGTATTTTACTATACCAAAGAATGCTACAGAGGCAAGAAGTTTCCTTGGTTTTGGCTAGCTACTATAAGTAGTTCAAAAAGACTTCACAATGATATCTGTGTCGCTAAAACGCCTTACAATAAAGAATTCAATTATCTTATGGAACTTGAAATGCGAGCATGCTTTCATTAAGAAAAAAGAGTTGTTTATCGATTATAAGTCCCTAAAGTATTTGTTGTTTTAACATCACCGGAAGAGGTAGATGATTTGGATTACTTATGGATGGGTTTCGTTGATTCGACATTTCACGTAATGTTAAGTCACACATGTTGTTTTTGGCTAGTGAAGTTATAGGTACCGGCCAAGTAGGTTGTCGTCTTATGGTATAAGTTGTATGATTAAATTTACAAAGAACTGATGCTTGAGTTGTCGTCGTAGCACGAGTACATTGTTTGGGGCAGAGGTGACACAAGTTTCATATCATGTTCATTAAGTTAGGACATTTTTCGTTTTTCATGGTTATAAATGAATTTTTGGGTACGATGCCATTTAATTATCAAATATTATGCATATTGGATTAATATGGAAAGACGTCATCCCATCTTGAGTTGTCTCGACCACAAAACGGTTGAAGTAAAATGGTGAGAAGTCGTACAAAACAATGGTAGAATTGGAATTTTAGATTGAAAATGATATCCTGGATAAAGTCGGAATTCAAAATTATGCGATGAATGGTTAAATCAATAATTGGATTTTCATCAAGAAAAAATATCATAGTTTACACGCATTGAGAATGCAAAGGTGATTTTTATGGAAAATGAGATTTGAAAATTTTGGTATGATTTTGAAAAAAGGATAGTTGAATTCTTTTCAGTCATTCGTTGGATTGAAAGAAGACTGCTTATTTAAGAAAGCTATCATGAAGTATTGACTCAAGGGTACATAGTCTGTGTTGCAAATTAATTACTTATGAATGATGTATCACTTGATTGATTACTTTTAATACAAAAATAGGTTAGGCTAGGATTTAACTTAAATTTAGGACAACACTTAGATTTAGAATTTTGATTGCTATGTTTGAATAGGTAAATAAAGTATGATTACCTTTTATGCCATAGAACTTAGGATAAAAGTCTTGTAGACTAGAAATGTGATACAATCATTGAAGGATTAGAGAAGCAATAACAAAAGTGAAATAATACGGCTTAAGTCGAATCAAAGTTAGAAGAGAACGTATGCTATTTTCACCAGTTTAATAAATCACCATATTTTGATGTCCTTAGGTGAAAATGAAGATAGGAGGCGTTGGAGTTGATTAGAGAAGCAATAACAACCCATGATTTTTGGAGTTGATAAGCGTTGGTTTGGAGAAAGATAGGAGGCGGCTACAACATGTGTGATTAGGTTTTGAGATGTGTGGTTGAGATCATTATTTCCTCTCTTGTCCTATCCATATAAAAGCCAATCTCAAAACCCTAATTACAACCTAATTCATTTTTGAGCCGTCACTTTCTTCTTCTTCTTCTTCCTCATTTTAATGAAAGCAAATATCCTCTAAAATCATCCCCAAAAATTCTCAAATCTAATTCAAATTTAAATTACAAATTGTAGTAGAAGGTCTCCAATCATGAATTAGCAACCCGACGGATTGGGAATTGTTCTAAGAAGAAAAATCACCATTCAACATGGATTTAAAGGCTTCATTAGGAGGTGAGCCTTCATTTATTATTATTATTTTGATATCAGTTTTATCCTATAAAAGTTGATTTACATCCAAATCATCTATTTGTATTCAGATTTGTTTATTGTTTAGATTAGGTGAGATTTTTGTGGGTATATGTGTTTATTACTATTGGATTGGTTATGTGCTTGTTGTAATATTTTGTTTATTGATTCATTGTTGAATTAATTTTCTGAAGAAAAAAACTTTAATTTTGATTTATATTAACACACACACACATATCTAGATTAAATGTATATAGATCTGCAAATTGTCAATATGTATAATTGTATATATGATTATATATCATATATATCTAATCTAAAAAATTTCATTTGATGAATTATAACCAATATGAATCAAAAAATACAAAATATTTTATTAAATATGTATATACATACTTTATTATTATTTAATGATTTTGTGAATTGTTTATTATGTATAAAATAATTAATAGTTCAAAATTTCATTTTTATATTTTTATATTTGCTGCACTATGTACGAAGCTTACTACAAAAATTTTAGATTTTTAAACTTAATTTATATTTTCTAAAATTAATTTACTTTTGGCTTGCAATCAATTATTTAGTTAAAAATATAATTCAATTGAGAAAATTCAAGAAATTTTTCTTAAGCCTTAAATTTGTCTCATATACCTTCAGAACAAACTTTAGATTTTTATAACTTAATTTATTAATTTTTTTTACCTGTAATTAATTATTGAATTAAAAATATAATTTCAATTTATAAAATTCCAAAATAATTTCTTAAGCCCAAAATATAGCTCGGCTACCTTTAGAAAAAGTTTTAGAATTTTTAAACTTGATTTCATATTTTTAAGAATTAATTTGTTTATGGGCTATTATCAATTATTTAATAATAAATATTATTTTAATTGATAAAAATCCATAAATTTATCTTAAGCCCAAAATGTGTTTCCATATTTTATACAGTTATAAAACTTGTATTTTTTCCATATAATTATTTTACATTAATTTATTATGGCTAAAATAGTTTTATTCAATAATACACATACACACACATATTAATATCTTGTGATGAAATATTACACAAGCATATATTTGAAAAAATTATAGTACACACAAAATGAGCTAATTTGTCTATTGCAATGTAAATCCCAACATATATATACGAGCACATTATACCCTTCAAAGATTATGATGTTATACACACACACATACATATGTATATATACGCATATGATACATATATACATATATGTATACTTATATAAATAAATAAAACAAAAATTAAATAAACCTCAAAATATCATTTGTATAGTTAGAATACATATGGACACGGTAATAAATCTTGTCATAAATAAATTATTAATTAATGGCATTTAAGGAATTAATCAATTCAAATTAAAGAGAGAAATAAAAGATTCATCTCTTCATTTAACGCAATGAATGCTCTCAATTAATTATTTGTTTTAGGAATAGAAATGAAAGGTTTCCTTCCCTATATATATTAACTCTTATTAATAAATTTTAGGTGTATTTGATACACTGTACATTTAAAACTAAATTCATTTAAACTTCACTTTAACTAATTTAAATAAAATACATGATTTTATTTAAAACAAATTTAGGAATGTTCTAATTAAATTAGGCTTCATAGGCTTAACTAAGATCCAATAGGGTAATTTTTTGAAATTCACTCATTTCTTCCGCTGTGGGCTAGCCCAGTTCCTTCAATGGTATCATAGCCCAATAGCATATGCGGTCTAAATTAGTCATATTAGGACTAACTAATTAAGCTTGCCACTAAGTACGGTATCTAGAAAGGTAATGTCTATGATTGGAATTGGGTAATCAAGTACCCTGTCTTACCTGGTTACCAGCTTGGCTTAAAAGGCGAAGTGAGCCCAACGGTTGCTCCTAATAGAAAAGGCCCAATTTGAACTGGGCCTTGCACTAATTTTCAAAATAGTTTTGAAAATTAAGACTAGATTTTAAATTTAAAATAAAAACATGTTTATTATAAAAGGTTATAATGTAACATTAAATTTCAAAATGTTTGAAACTAGTTGAATATTAATTTTGAAATTTAAAGTTTATTAATATGACTAATAAAATAAATAAATTAAATTAATTAATAAATTAATACTTATATGCATGTATTATATATGTTGATGTATGTTATGTTATTTTAAAGTGTTTAAGATAACATAAGCATACATATATGTATATACAAGATAAAATTTGAAATTAATATAACTTAATTAAAATTGTTTAATTAAATAAATAAATTAAATAAAAATACGCATATATAAGATATATGTGTTATATTATAAAGATTATAGTATAAGCTATAAAGGTTATAGTAGATATGTCCAATATAAAAGTTGTATCGGAATACCATTATAAAATTAATTAAAGATTTAATTAATTTAAATTAACTAAATAAGATTTAATTAAATAAAATATTATACATAAGACTATCATTTAAGGTATATGAAATATATGATGTGTTTGACACTTGAATCATGAGGATATTTCATAAGAAATACATTATTCATTAAGTCGATATCACTCAATATAATATTATAAAGATTATGAGTCTTTAATATAATGTTGTTCTCTATAATATATATATATACATTAATAAATTACTTACATACTCCTTAGCTATTGAGCAAACATAAGCTGGGGATGGGATGTGTAGTATTATTAATATATTGAATATACGAGGTAAGATAACTATAAGTATTTAGTGAGCAAACTCAAGGTACATATATGTTAACGGTAAAAAGTGAACGCTAACACCCGGTGTGTGTAATAAACTTGTGAAAGCACCACCCGTTGGTACGGGAACAGAATATGAGCTGTGAATAGCAGAAAAACAGTAAATGAACAACGGATTTATAGTGGTTCGGCCTGTAATTGAGCCTACATCCACTTTATAGTCTTTTATTGCTGATTTGATTACAATTCGATACAATATCCCTCTAAATACAATACAATTTGATCATGAAATCATTCTTGACTACTAGCTCGATCTTTAATGATGAAACTCGACGAATCCGCGTTGGATGTTAGGAGCTCTTCTCGAAGATCGTTGTAGTGTCTTGAATGCTTGGAGATCTTTGATTGCTGAATGAGAGGAAGCTTCGACAGCGTAACGGCGCTTGGAGAAAATGAATGGCCAAAAGTCCTCTTCATGTTGGAAGTGGTGGGGTATTTATAGGAGCTGATCTGGACTCAGGAATTTTCTCTAAGTATTTAAGTCGTCTGCCGACCTATGGTAGATCGGTGGCGAGTTAAGGAATAGGCTTAGGTCGGAACCTTCTTAAGTCGGAGCCTTTCATAACTCGGCATGCTTTCTTAGGTCGGCAAGCACCTTAACTCGGCATGCTTTCTTAGGTCGGCAAGCACCTTAACTCGGCATACTTTCTTAGGTCGGCAAGCACCTTAACTCGGCATGCTTTCTTAGGTCGGCAAGCACCTTAACTCGGCATGCTTTCTTAGGTCGGCAAGCACCTTAACTCGGCATACTTTCTTAGGTCATCAAGCACCTTAACTCGGCATGCTTTCTTAGGTCGGCAAGCACCTTAACTCGGCATGCTTTCTTAGGTCGGCAAGCACCTTAACTCGGCATACTTTTTTAGGTCGGCAAGCACCTTAACTCGGCATACTTTCTTAGGTCGGCAAGCACCTTAACTCGGCATACTTTCTTAGGTCGTGAGTCGAAAAGGGGATTAACATTTGCCCCTCGAAGTATATGCCTAAGCCATAGGTCGTATGCTTCGATTCTTTTAATTCTTTGGTTAGGTCGGTGCCGACTTAACAAATGCCTTAGGTCGTACACCGTGCAAGTCGACTCGCCTTCCAGCATATAAATAGTTGCATCCTTCTTCCTCTTCCTCATCTGTTCCTTTTCTCGAATCTGCCATTGAAGCACTTTTAGAGCTCTCAGAGACAAACTCCAACCATCCAATCGCCGATCATCTTCTTGTTATACTTCGTAAGTCGATCTGGTCATCGTTCACCCATGCTCGCTGTCGAATCGATAAGTCCCAGTTTTTGACTTCCATTTGTGTTTAGATGCTGCGATTCATTGTGCATAACTTTTTGATTGTTCGCCAATCGCCATCGACCGTGTTGTAATCGTAATAGGGCAGTAATACATTGGATTCGCAGCAAATTTGATTCGACTTGAATTGGCTCCTTGGGTGGTCCAATGGTGTGATGGAATGAGGATCGTTGTTGACTGTGAGGCTATTGGGTTAACGGGTTAAGAATTAAGGAAGAAAATTAGTCGAGGTATTGGCTCGGTCACGACCTAGGGATTTTACGCGATCCAGTGACTTTCATGACTTAAGCTGGAGCCGACTTAGCAGTTTCATGCGACCTAGGTTTTGTGTCGCCTCCGAGTTAGGACTTAGAGGATTCCTGGCTTTGGCTCATAGGGAACCTTCCTTAGGTCGTCACCGAGTTAGGACTTGGAGGATTCCTGGCTTTGACTCATAGGGAACCTTCCTTAGGTCGTCACCGAGTTAGGACTTGGAGGATTCCTGGCTTTGACTCATAGGGAACCTTCCTTAGGTCGTCACCGAGTCAGGACTTGGAGGATTCCTGGCTTTGACTCATAGGGAACCTTCCTTAGGTCGTCACCGAGTCAGGACTTAGACTTTCGGCCACCCAACAGATGATTTTTGAACTGTGCCCGAGTTTCGAGCTGTTGAACTATGAACTGTGAACTGTGAACTGTTGAACTATGAACTGTGTTGCATGCATTTTACACATTGCTTCAATTTTGCAAACTAACAACCCTGCTTAATACAACATTCACAGAATACTGGGACGAATATACTATCACCGACTGCCCACATCGAGTGACGGATTAGTTGATAACGAGAAAGTTAAATTAAATGAATATGAACGAGATGTTGTACAATAACTAATTCAAGTGAAGTATTAAAACAAAATCGTAATAGTCAAGTGAAACTGACTTGTCTGTATTAACACTGCACTTGATCATTGACAAGTTCTGAAATTTTGTAATCGATTGACTGTCAACTAATTTAATTCCCGTTATGCTTGTCGTTTATTTTCATTAGTTTTTTTTTTTGCACAACACTTCACACTTTTAGGGAACGTGCACCTTCACATTTGAACATTCAGCTGATTGTGTAGAATGTCTTCTCCACAAGAAGGAACAGAGCAAGCTGAAGATGTGTTTCCAGTTGCTATCCCGCTGAACGATCCTCCAGAGAGGACTCCTACTACTTTGAGCCATAAAGCCTTTCGTCAACTATGCATCCAGTTTGGCATTGCTGAGGCTGATGCTCTGCTTCCCGAAATGAATGATACTGCTGACAGACCGCCCCGTGGCTTTGTCGCAGTTAACCGCCAAATGTGCTTGAGCGGAGCTATCCCCCCATTCAATGACTGCATTCGAGAACTTCTTCTCCAACTATCTATTTCCCCTTTCCAGTTACATCCCAATGGCTACGCCATCTTGCTGGGACTATGCGTGCTTTTCAGGAGAACACTGAGCCGCTTCCCTACCTTCGGAGAAATTCGCTATCTTTGTACTTTTGCCAAGAATAAAGACCATCCCTCCATCATAGTCGTAAAGAGTGCGAGGAATCGTAAGTTGATCACCGGTCTTCCTGAAAGTGTTCACAGTTTCCTGAGCCCGTTCTTTTATGTCCGTTGTCCTCCTGGGTTTTATGCTATTTGGAGAATAGGGAGTAAGATCAGTTGCATTTGTTTCTTACGTTCTTTCAAAATTTACCGAAGTTCGGATTATCAAGTGCTAACTTCGCTCTTTTTTCCTTTTCAGCACTTCCTCCTCCTTCCAAAAATCTCAGTCACAAGGTGACTTTCGAGAGGCTTATGGCGGTGCCTGTAGAGGAGAGGAGCATCCAATTTCTATTAGATGATGAGCTTCTGCACCAATTTGGGCTTCTGCACCCTTCCAGGTCGACTCGAGTTCATGAAATTTCTAGCTCTGATGCAGAAACATCGGCTGCTTTGGATTCTCAAGCAGAGGCGTCAAATGCCCCGGTTTTTGCGGAAGAAGCTGCTTCAAAAACACCTGCCCTGGATTCTGCTTTGATAAAGTGCTCTGGATCCACTGATGTTGTAGGGTTGGCTGGCAAGTCGGCACTTCCCCCAATTATTGAGGAAGAAGAGAATCCTCGAGCTTCTGAAAAATCAATTGATGTGGAACTTGAGAAAGAGAAATCTGCTGAACACTTGGGTGACGATACCTTTGATGGCTTGAGTGACATTATGATAACTTCCCAAGAGCTTTTCGGGGATAGCAGTCAAAAAGCGACTTCTCCCGTTGTCGAGGCAACTTCTACCCTTAAACAAACCCAAATTCCTACTACGCCAATCGTCCCTGTTTCCACACCGAAGCGTGGTCTGTAATTTGACGCATGTAGTTTGCACGCCACACACACTTAGGACTTTTTAGCACTTATAAGCATTTATCCTCTTTTTCCTGGAAATTTCTAAACTTTACTTCTTTTCCGTTTTTCAGATTCTCCGATGGGACGCTCCGGCTCATACTTCGACAACTTCCGGCGCTACGGAGGGCGCGATTCTTACGATTATGGACGTTATCTTCCCTCCCGCAAAGAATCTGATGAAGAGCGTGCAGCTAGAAAAGCTCAAGAAAGGCGTGCTTATGAAGAGCAGCAAAGAAGGAGAGACGATGACTCTCATAAAAGAAAATATCACGATGATAAAGGGAAGAAGCATGTTACTGATGACCCAAGTAAACGGGTTAAACTCGATGAGAAGAACGCGTCTGAAATTTTTGAAAAGGCTGACGCTCCTATCCCTTCTGATACCCTGGCCGGCTCTCCTCCTCTAAAGAAGTCTGACATTCAAACAATTATTAATAGGCCACAATATCAAGTTAAAGATGGCCCTCCAATGCTTCAGAGCCGCTTTCCCAATTGGTGCCTAAAAGGAGTGCGCTTCGATTTGGATTTGGTTCCGATTGACAAGCAAGACATGCTTAAAGGTCTTGACGCAGTCAGGCTCAATATCGAGAGGATGTCGCAATGGCAGAAACTTGTCGACGAACTCCAAAGGGTTAATCACTTGAATCTTGAGGCAATGATGACCATGGAGAACGATAAATCAGAATGGGACAAATGGCGCAGGCAGCATGATGCGGAGATGACGAGTATCGCAGACGACAACGCAAAGCTTGCATCTGAAGTCAAGCAACTTAAGGAAGATCTCGCCTCGTCTTTCGCATCGCATTCCCAAAAGGAAGAAGTCTTTCAGAAGCAGGTACGGGATGCACATGCTGCACAAAGAGACGCCGAAATGAAACTTGCAGCCGAGCAGCACATTACTGAGAAATATCGCACAGAAAATGCTGAGCTACGGGGGACAATTGTGTCCCAAAATGCAGAGATTGAGATGCTGAAAGCTAAGCTTCTTAAAGTTGAGAAGGAGCGTGATGACGCGGTCGCCGGTCAAGTTGCGGCCGAAGAGTCTCATGATGCCACTAGAGCTAGCATCGATTCTACTCTATTTGACTTCTATATGCACAGCGTTTTGGGCCGTGGCAGCCTTTCCTTTTTGGGTCCCAAATATGAGATTACACTTGCTGAAGTCTGGGAGACTATACTTGACACATTTTCCAGCTATGCGGAAGCAGACCTTGCAGCGCTTTATCTAGACGATGAAGCACGTGATGCGCTTATTAGAGGCAAAGAACAACTTGCCGGAGCTAGAGCCGGGGCAGCGGTAGAAGAATACCCAGAAAAGACAACATCACTACCTGCCCCTGTCCATACTTCAACTTTGACTGATGTTGATATCATCGGTTCTAGCTCTCAATCTCCACTTGCTGCAAAAGATGCTGAAGCTAAACTCGATACTTCCGAGACTCCTCTTTCCCAAATTGAAGAGAAGAGCCAGGAAGAAACTGAAGCTGATAAATATGAAATCGAGCTTGCGAAACCAACTCCTCCAGGTAACTTTGGCGAAGTTCCGGGTCTAATGGACCAGCTACTTGATTTAACCGAGTTTGATGACCTTCTTGCTTGTTACTTAAACTTTGGTGAACCGATGCCTTCTTTATTTTCGGGGGATGTTGATTTTAACTTCTTTTCTTCTACAGCGGAGGCACCAAGCACTGCACAAGCTTTCACTCCTTCGGTTGCCGTTCCTCCGTCTTCCCAAATTACTCCTCCCTCTGCTTCCCAACCTGGATCACAAGCAGAGAAAATCGAAGCTCTTCAAGGCTTGGATGATCCGGCTGCTTCTCAGGAACAGAAGGCAGAGGATTTTGAAGACATCGAGAAGACTCCGGAGCGGTCTCTTGACGACGATACGAAGCTTTCAAAATTGCTGACTACTCCGGGGAGCGAGTCTTCTTCAAAGAGGAAGGGGAAACGTGCTGTAAAGAAAAAGAAGAAGACTTCCGCTGAAGAGGAAGCAGTAGTTGATCCGGCTGAGTCTCTTTCTCCTTCTTCTCCGATGCGGCCTACGAAGCTAGTTACCAGGCCGGGTAAAAGCTCCAAGGGTGGGAAGAAGGAGAAATGAGTTTGATTTTGCATTTTCTGCTTTTTGTATTGACCGGGGATTGTGCGGATACCGGTCTCCGCTTCTTTTTGTAACCTGTACAATGTAAAAATTTCTCATAGTGTTGAAATAAAATAGATATTTTTCTTGTACAAATCCTTGTGTATGTAGGAATACATCTGTTTTTCATTTGAAGTGTAGAGTAAACGATTCTTTTCACTTGTACAAAATTTTTTGTCTGTGTTTCAAGAACGCATTTACTCCACATCTTTATTACATGATATTGCAATGAACTTGTGGTATGTTGCTTGTATATTACTTTTATTAATGTAACTGAATTGTATAATGTTGCCCCCATGCCACAAGTATATTGTAATATTTCTCGATTTCACAAGACCGATACTCTTATTTTAGAGAATAACTTTCCACTTTTTCAGGGAAGAATTGTTCTGCTTTTAATAGAGTATTTCTTGTCTTTGGAGGAATCTTTATTTTCTTTTTCTTCCTGAAGAACACTTCGACTTTTGGGAATGATCACTTTTATTTGTTTGAAAGTGAATTTTCCTGCACAGTGAAATGAACTTCTGAAGAAGGTTTTGATTTTTGTGCCCCAGTAAAGGGTTTATTTTTGGTACTTCAAGCAAGGTGAAGTACGCCTCTGAGGAGGTCTTTTTGGTCTCTGAAGAGAAGCAATTTTGGCATTTTAACTCTGGTGAAGTGTGCCTCCGAAAAGGGCTTTTGCCTCCGAAGAGGGCTTGTGCCTCCGAAGAGGGCTTGTGCCTCCGAAGAGGGCTTGTGCCTCCGAAGAGGGCTTGTGATTGCCTGGAAGTTACTTTCTCATGGTCGGAAGGGTCCACGAGACAAGCGCAAGTTGCTTGATTGGATGTTTGTTTGTACAAACGATCGCAACCAATTAACGAGGTGCCCCTTGGGTGGTCCTACCAATCTTTTTGATTGAGTAAAGCACTCCCATTTATTGGCGTGCCTCGTTAGAGGGCTTTGTAATATTTCATCTCTGGTGAAGTGGGTCTCCGAAGAGAAGCATTTTGCACTTCTACACGGGTGAAATGTGCCTCCGAAAAGGGCTTTTGCCTCCGAAGAGGGCTTGTGCCTCCGAAGAGGGCTTGTGATTGCCTGGAAGTTACTTTCTCATGGTCGGAAGGGTCCACGAGACAAGCGCAAGTTGCTTGATTGGATGTTTGTTTGTACAAACGATCGCAACCAATTAACGAGGTGCCCCTTGGGTGGTCCTACCAATCTTTTTGATTGAGTAAAGCACTCCCATTTATTGGAGTGCCTCGTTAGAGGGCTTTGTTGACCCTTGGGAAGGAGCATCAGTTGGTTGGTGTGCCAGGAAGGTTGCGTCTTAGGGGCAAGTAGATCCATGAGGTGGACACAAGCTGCCTGATCGGATGCATCACAATCAGCCAGCAAGGGTCTTATTCCTTCTGCTCGGGAAGGTATCCCTTTAGTGGATCTACCTGCTTTCCTGTTGAGAGGCATACCTTCCTTTGGCTGCTTCCATGTTTGCCTGCTCATGTTGTATCATCATCCGCCAATCTGCGATCCTTTATCATCGTTTCCAAGCGCGTGTTCCTTTCTTTTGCAAGTGAATTGCTTTATCCGAAGAAGTAGACTTCACTGTTGAATGACTCCACAGAGTAAACGCAAGTTATTTGGTTGGATGCCTTTTTATATTAATGATCGCAACCAGTTAACGAGGGCTTGACATAGCGGAGCCGTCAACTTTTTATGTGAAGCTTCTCTTATATGGGATTTGAGTTTGAAATTTTTGTTGCTTGAAATTTGCTAAATGATTTGTAAGGCTCGCTTAGCTTTGCGATGGGTGAGCTTTGCTTTAATGGCCTGCAGTATTAGATCGATATTTTAGCAATACATTTAGAGTATTTACACATCGAAATATAACAGGTATTTTATAACAGAAAACACAATGCATAGTTTTTCATTATTGAGTCACGCTGATTTCTCAGCGGTTTACAATGCAGAAGTTACACATCCATCATTATCTTTACAAATTTAAGCAATGCTGTTAAGTAAAAATGAATGCTAGTTATTGTTGTTTCAGAATCTCCAAGCTGGATTTCCATTTGTGCTTGATTCATAGCTTTTGGATTTTTATGCCAGAGAAAGTGAGAGATGCCCCAGCCGCAGTTCTGTGGGTAATTAGTAGTCATCCCAACTTCTGCTTGCTGGGTATGGTCCGCCTGTGATAGCATTAATGACAAGCTTTTCTGAATCTTGCACTGCAGGGTTGTTGTGAGAATCGGATTGATGGGTAGGGTGTTGTTGATCCCGAGTGGATGAGGTTGGATCGACCCCGCTTCTCTTAACGTATTGTTGGAGTTTACCCTGCTCTAGTAATTCTTCAATCACCTTCTTTAATTGGCGACATTGGTCAGTGTCATGGCCAGGTTGATTGTGAAATTGGCAGAATTTTCCATTACGCTTTGCCCCTTTCGTCATCTCAGGTGGCTTAGGATACCTGACAACGTCCTTTGTTGCAAAAAAGATATTTCTTGGTGTATCAGTTAAAGGAGTAAAGTCCGAAGGATTAAAGCGGCGAGGTTTCTTTTCATTTCTTTGGCTTTTTCCTCCTTCATTCTCCCTTTTCTGACTTTCAGATTCTCTTTTCTTAGGTGGGACATTGTCATTATCTGTCTGGGCAATATCCACTTTCGATGTTGCAGAAAGGCTTTCAAGGCGAATGAACTCATCGGCCTTTTTATAAAATTTATCAAGTGAATTCGGTTCCTTCATCTTTAGCCATATCCCGAATTTACTCGATTTATCAATGGCTCGCATCAGATAAGTCAGGATCATGCGTGGTTCTGCATTTTCTACTTCGGCTAAAGCTATATTGAAACGGCTCAAGAAAGATTTGATTGATTCTCCGGGCGCTTGTTCAAGGTTAGACAGTGACATTATATCCTTAGCTTTTGAAGCATACAATCTAAACTGTTCTTTAAACTTTTGCGTTAAGTCGGAGAATTTATCTACAGACCGAACTGGAAGCTTTGTGAACCAAAGTAAAGCCACACCTTCTAGGTATACCGGAAAATATCGGCACTTGATCTCGTCTGATGCTCTTGCACCAGTCATATGCCAATCGTACTTGTAGAGGAAATGATTAGGGTCACTGGTTCCCCTATAGGCTTGGATAGTAGGAGGTGCAAATTTCCTTGGAAACTCCGCTCTTAGGATCCTTTCAGTAAACGGAGTTCTGCTTGGCGCGAAACCCCAGTCAGCCTCATCCTCTTCCCTTTGCATGCTTTCTTTCATGATGCGGCCAACCATTTCAGACAGGTACTCTTTATTGTTCAAAGACACCTCCGGGCAAGCACCAGTTCTTCCCTCGGAAGTTTGCCCGGGCATATGTTCATGACAAGTTGGTTGCGGCCTAGAACCATCAGCTTGGAAAGGTGGCGTTTCAGGAAGGGTGGTTTGATGGTTTTCTGGCTGACGATTTGCCCCAAGTAGGGCAGTTATTCTATCCATCATCAAAGCGTTTTGAGTTTCAATTTGCTGGTATAATCCAGAAACTGCGTTATCCAATTCAGCTCTGGTGACTCCAACGGTTGGAGTTGCTTGGTCTGTTATTGGGGAAGCGGAAGTTCCTTCGTGAGCATTTCCGGATCTGATAGGTCTACCTCTTCTTCCAGGAGCCATTACTTCGGATCTGGTTTTTAAGAGAGGTTCTTTTTTTTTTTTTTGAATCCTTGCGAAGCAACGGTGGATGATCTCCTGAGTTGGGTTCTCGGTGAAAGCACCAAAATGTTAACGGTAAAAAGTGAACGCTAACACCCGGTGTGTGTAATAAACTTGTGAAAGCACCACCCGTTGGTACGGGAACAGAATATGAGCTGTGAATAGCAGAAAAACAGTAAATGAACAACGGATTTATAGTGGTTCGGCCTGTAATTGAGCCTACATCCACTTTATAGTCTTTTATTGCTGATTTGATTACAATTCGATACAATATCCCTCTAAATACAATACAATTTGATCATGAAATCATTCTTGACTACTAGCTCGATCTTTAATGATGAAACTCGACGAATCCGCGTTGGATGTTAGGAGCTCTTCTCGAAGATCGTTGTAGTGTCTTGAATGCTTGGAGATCTTTGATTGCTGAATGAGAGGAAGCTTCGACAGCGTAACGGCGCTTGGAGAAAATGAATGGCCAAAAGTCCTCTTCATGTTGGAAGTGGTGGGGTATTTATAGGAGCTGATCTGGACTCAGGAATTTTCTCTAAGTATTTAAGTCGTCTGCCGACCTATGGTAGATCGGTGGCGAGTTAAGGAATAGGCTTAGGTCGGAACCTTCTTAAGTCGGAGCCTTTCATAACTCGGCATGCTTTCTTAGGTCGGCAAGCACCTTAACTCGGCATGCTTTCTTAGGTCGGCAAGCACCTTAACTCGGCATACTTTCTTAGGTCGGCAAGCACCTTAACTCGGCATGCTTTCTTAGGTCGGCAAGCACCTTAACTCGGCATGCTTTCTTAGGTCGGCAAGCACCTTAACTCGGCATACTTTCTTAGGTCATCAAGCACCTTAACTCGGCATGCTTTCTTAGGTCGGCAAGCACCTTAACTCGGCATGCTTTCTTAGGTCGGCAAGCACCTTAACTCGGCATGCTTTTTTAGGTCGGCAAGCACCTTAACTCGGCATACTTTCTTAGGTCGGCAAGCACCTTAACTCGGCATACTTTCTTAGGTCGTGAGTCGAAAAGGGGATTAACAATATACTATACTTAAACTGTCATGATATGGTAGGTATGAGCGAATAACCTCTTTCAATTTGTTAAGCAAACTCAAGGTTGAAATGAGATTAGGACAAGGAAACATGGGTTAGGAGTTGAATGTGATACAATAGATAAGGAGTTATCCATCAGTTGTAGGACTATGTTTTGTTGAGTAAACTCAAGGTCAGAATACCAAGACAGACAAGTCCTAACACCTACTAGTGAGGTCGAAAGACTGCTATGTTTCATATTAGGGTTTGTAGAAACATAAAAGACTAATGGGGGCCTTATTAGAAAAATGAAATGGTAACATTTAATCTTTCTAATATCTTAAGAACATATGCTAAATAATGTTATAATTATCTACAATGATAAATTTGTGTATTTAATATGATTGATAAAACATTTATCAATTAATATATACAAATGAACTGAATTGAAAATTAACACATGGAAATATAATATAATACTCACTATTAGATGCCTATTGCATGTTCATGTTTTCTATACCCATGCAAGTGCTTGATTTTTACAACTACTTAATACGTTCGTAGTATGTTCACTTACGTATTTATTTGGTTGGGACCGTGTATTGCATTCTATGAATTTCAAAATCTAAAAGCAATACCAGACTATGAGTATTAGATCCATATACTATTACATATAAATGTTATATAGTAAATGGTCACACTTCGCAATGTATGATACTTCAATGAATATAGCTCATTTGAAATAAGCTAATAAATAGTACTATGAGATCGAGTATTCAATTTGATTGACTGCCTAAAAGATCATATTGTGTTAATTGTAATATAAGGCTAAAACTACAGTATAGATCTAAGAACTTGATCATTGAAATGTCGTTTTGATCGATTTACGTAAATGTAATACATTTGATGTCCTTAAATGTTAAAGGTAATCAAATGCGCTTTTGTAAAAGGTTCATTATACTATTGGTTTTCTTTTGAATAGTTTGACCATTTAGAAAAGAAAATGAATGTATTAGAGTAAATGTGATTTAAGGTACAGTTGGGATAAAGAGAGTGAATGCCCAATTTTGCTTCATAAGGAAACATCAGAAATGAGAATTGTAATAATAATAATTGATACTTAACATTGGAATGAGAAATGCAATTTCAATTCCGAAATGTATTTTCATATAGAATTGTTGTCTCTGAGATTTATTTTTTTGAGTTCGAGATATTTGATCAAAAACTCTCCACTGTAATCTAGTTACAATATATGAAATAAATAATCTACGTTAAGTGAATGATGGACCTACGAATTCAGTACGCTGCTATAGGAATGACGGAAATAGTGGGAGCATTCCATATAACACTTATTGATTGCATCAAATTATGAAAATAGTTTTCATAAAACATGTCGAACATTATTTATGAAATAATAACTATTTTTTTGGTGCCAACTGAAAAACAGACATAGTTATGTTCCAATGTGAATATTATGAATATTCGTTATGAAATAGAACTATAATGTGATATTTGTTTTCATAACAAAATGATGCTTTGGAAAATACAAAACCATCTAATATTATTTATAGTTATTTTGGAATTATAGACTAAGCCGTAGTTTTGAGAAATAATTTATTATATGATTATGAATCATATGACCTTGGTTAATTATATCTCAAACAATTGAAGGGCTATGCACCCATTCAGTGGGAGCACCATAAGAGTTGATAAAGTCTTCGAATTGATACATATAGATGTATGCAATCGTAAGTCTATTAATACTAAAATGGTTCCACGTACTTCGCACATTCACCGATGAGTTATCACCGACATGGACATGTGTATTTGATAAACATGTAGTATGTCTATGGTAAACTCATAGAGTATAAAACAAAAGTAAATAAAATAACATGCGACAAAAATGATTTTATTTGATTGAATGAGTGAGTATATTGGAAAAGGTTCCGAACGTACCTAAAAACAAATAAATATTCAATCTCAAAAGTCACTCCTCCATGTGATATATAATGATGCATCGATAAGGAGTAATCGAACTTTGTTGGACAAAGTACGACTAATTATGAGTGAAGTTGAGTTAATTTCTTTCTATAAGGTTATGTATTTAAGAGTAGTACACAAGGTTAATATCATTTCATCTAAATAATAGTTTACAAAACATACAAGATAAAATTTTATAAGAAACCCCAACATATTCTAGATCAAGGAGTTGGCAAGATGTACAATTGAAAGTCTGCACATAATAATTGTTTGTGAGGGATCTTGTATGAATCTCCTCAAAAGGAGTTTGGAAAAGTTTGTCATTAGATGACATATTTACGTTTTGAACATAAGTTTTGTAAACTAAAAAAAAGTTTTATATAAAAAGCAATTCATAAATTGTTTATGAATACATATTCTATTGCACTGAGAAATAATTGTTGTTTCAAGAAATGCCAACTTCATTATGAAGGAATTTCTTTGAGAAATTATTGGTAGTAAAATGGAATTAGATACAATCCAAAGATAAAACTGATTATGTTGGAATGAAATGAAATTAATCTAAACTAAAGGAACACATCGCATTAGGATGTCCAACAAGTATTCTCGCACAATGAAGATAAACTATGAGTTTCTTATCAATGTCGAGAATAGTTAATCCTCGGTTGTCAATTAAGCCATTAAGAGTATTGACTCCATGATATGGTATGATGCGGAAATCCGAAGGGATTCCAAGTACGTTATCAAAATATGATTTTGGTAGTCGTACGAGAAGGGATGTGATCCATCGGCCGTGATTGTGTCTTTACTAGACTAATATAGTTGGAATTTAATAAGCAACGTTGATAAGAATAACCTCGTAAATTTCAATTGTTGAAATTAACATAGTAGATTCACTATTTAAAGTACTTAAGTTAATTTAGATTTACTCACAAAATTATCGTCAAGTATAACTTTAGGTTTTGGTGTAGATGTGTTGAAACAGCAAGTTCTAAATATTGATTTAAATTAGAATGTTTGCACATAACAACCAAAGTGTCTTGAAGTTAGTGGGAGTGATATTGAGTTTGTGGGATTATGGATATGATCCAAGGAATGATAAAAAGTATCATTTTATAAGCATCAAAATTGTACGAACATTTTGATGAAAATATCCGATAGATTGATTGTTAGTCGAAATGTAGAGGAAGCGTGTCCTCATAAGTAAGAAAGTCAAAAGGCATGTTGATATTTCTAAACTATAAGTAAACAACACGTTGTTGATTTTAACAATGTACCTGTATTCAAATCAGCCTTAGTGTTTTAATACTCAACATTGGATTGTAATCCAAGGACACCTTATTAAAATGTTTGATAGGGAACATGTAAGATGGATTCCCCATGCATTGACAATAAGAATTATCATATATGTTATGTTGTCTACAATATCGTGTTTTGTTTATGTATTTGATACATGAAGCAAATATCAAATCCAAATTGATATCACTAAATGGTTGTTTGAAGTGTTCTCATGTATTTATGAAATACTAGAGAATTTGTTTACAGAAACAACAAATTCCTCATGAAGGAATGTTTAGACTCAAACTTTCATAAGTAATATTGAGTATAATATGTCAATAACAAATCTTTAAGTTGGAAATGTTCCAAATGAAAGACCGTGGCCGATTCAATGAAAAATGCTAAGTATGTTGCCTTGAATAGCGTCACAATGAAAGCAATGTATATAAAATTATAAGTGCACAAATTTATAACTGAGCCGATTTCAAATGTTGAGAATATCATGAAATTATTATATGATAACGATGATGCAACATAGTTTGTAGCAGAACTTAGAGCTCACCTGAAGTCGAGAGACAAACTTTGAATTGTTCCACGTGATAAAACAATTTGTCACCACCAGAAAGAGTTGATTGATAGAGTAGATAATTGAAACGTAATAACATACTTGTTCACAGAGGGACTGGCCCAATTGGTTTTGAGAAAACTGATTGGAGAAGTTGGAATAAGATTCCATAACTGACTCCAAGTGCAAATGGTAGATTGATATAGTTAGGGGTATGCCCTAAGAGCAATTATGTGATTTGTTGCATATATCTAACACATTGACAAATCTTGTTCGAAATAAATGTGTTTTCTTTCTTTATATACTTGATATAATGTGGTTAAATTAATTAATTAATTTAATTAAAAGTATATTTAATAGAAAATCCATAAATGGTATGTTTTGTGATAGTAGTTACAAAGTGTTGTAACTGTGAGTAATTTATCACAATAAAATTAAATATACCATTTTAAATGTTCCTAGTCATGATGCATCAAGACTGGATATCGATGTATCCATTGAGACTAGAGTATGTAACGCTCTCCAAATGTTGGGCAGTGTATTACTCATGATTGTTAGGGGTACCTATGGGTTACGTACTATTATTTGATAAATAAGAAACGACTCAACCGATAGTTTTCTGTTGGTTAATATAACTAAGGTCAATCAGAAAATATCAATGTGAATAATTTACACAGTTCTTTCGAGTTGAGAATACCGTGAACCTTCAATATGAAAGCTCCGCTTTTATTATAGTCAAATCATGGCATGGCGTCCATCGAGTGACTATAGTTGGGTCGAGTGGAAGTATTGGAAGTGAAGCACTACTCAAGAGAAGATTCGTTTCCTTGGTTATATGTGGTTGGTACACGGTCAACTCAAGTCAAACCAAAGTCAAAATCTCTGGGCAGAGTAGTATGGTTAATGATAATTGTTATTATTGAACCAAGGACTTTGTGTTTGGACAATAGAGTTGAATGTGGGCGATGTTGAAATTTTGACCATTAACAAATTCAGTAAGTCCAAAGTGATATACCTTTGACGAAGAAAATTGGTGTGACTAATTCTCACAACTGGGTAACGCTTATTAAATTAAAATGAGATTTTTCCGATAATGACCATATTATCATACCATCTGTTAATTGAAGTTTGAACATTAACGTTCAAATAGTTTATTGTTAATCGCTAACCGAATTTACATTTAAGAGTGGCACAACCAAAACGATGAATTCTCTTTAGACCAGATGATTTAATTAGTTTATGATCATTATAAATAAATTAAATAAACTAATATTTATGAAATATTAATTTTGGAATTTGAATTTGATTTGAGAAATAAAATTGTTGGATATATTTATAAAAGTTACGAATATATTGATTGATATGAGTTATCGGTAACAAAATAAATTAAAATATGATTGTACATATTTTATTTGGGTTAAATGGGCTCACAGCCGATGATTTTTGGAGTTGATAGGCGTTGGTTTGGAGAAAGATAAGAGACGGCTACAACATTTGTAATTAGGTTTTGAGATGTGCGGTTGGGATCATTATTTGCTCTCTTGTCCTATCCATATAAAAGCCAATCTCAAAACCCTAATTACAAGCTAATTCATTTTTGAGCCACCACATTCTTCTTTTCTTCCTTATTTTATTGGCAGCAACTATCCTCTAAAATCATCCCTAAAAATTCTCAAATCCAATTCAAATTAAAAATATTAATTGTAGTAAAAGGTCTCCAATCCCGGATTAGCAACCTGACGGATTAGGAATTGTTCTAAAAAGAGAAATCATTGTTCAACGTGGACTCGAAGGCTTCATTAGGAGGTGAACTTTTGTTTATTATCATTGTTTTGATTTCAAGTTTATCATATAAAAGTAGATTTACATCCAAAGCATCTATTTGTATTCTAATCTGTTTATTGTTTAGATTAGATGAGATGTAACGACCCGTAAATTTTAACTGTTTAATATCGTAATTAGTTGAAATTTTGCGAAATTTTAAACGATAAAATTTTGAAATATAAATTTGATATTTAGAATGCGTCTAGTTAAACATAGCAACTGGTAAATTTTCGTTCGAAAATATGGAAGTTTATTTCGCGCGTAGATTTACTTCAATTTAATCAGTTAAAAAGCGATGAAAATAAAACATTTTAGAAACCTAAATATTTTTACATAGAAAAATTCTAAATCATCTTCTGAGTAAGACGGCATTTTTCGTTTTTCCAAATTCGGACATCTTTAGCTCCGTCGATCTTATTTTTCAACGTTTTTGCTGCATTTTCCACTAGTAGGAAATTTGAATTTTTATAATTCAATCGTAACACCGATATCTATATATCGTTTTGATCATCTCGTCGAGCTGATCTTTAAGGTATATTCATATGTGTGTTTCGACATCCGGTGAACCGCGAAATCTATTAAAACGTTAAACCATATCGGTACACGTTTTAAACTTTTGAGCTTTTGTGTCTATTCAGTCTCCCACTGGTTCAAATCAAACAGTGGTTTGCTTTATTTAATTCCTAGATTCGCGTGTGGCTGTCACTATTCCCACTATTTTCAATTTATTGGTTTGTTTTTTTATTTTCTCTCTCTCTGTTCAAAAAAAAGAAGAAGAAAAATATGCTGCTTCGTTCAATTCCTGTAGCCAAAACATGGCCTTCCTCCATTTTGTACACAAGCAGCAACTCATCACCTTTTCCCATCTCCTCCACTAACCCCATGCACGCAAGCCCTTCACCCCTCCACCTGATTTGCTACCCGAAGCAACGCAACCACTCCTTCCCCACAACCCCTTGAAGCCGAACTTCGGTCTCCCCTCTGCCTCGACAACCGCCACCACCCCTTCCTTCTCACATCCCGACCGCCACACAGCACCCACAAAGCCTCTACCACTCCGATCTTGCCAAGCCGCTATCTCCTTCTCTTCCACTCACCGCCTACCCACCATGACCGAAGGCATCTCAGCCTTCATGTCCTCGCCAGCCCGGATCCACCGCTGCCACCTTCCCCTTCCACTGGCCTTGTTTATTTCAACCGACCCTCCGACCTCCAAGTCGCCTCAAATCCTAGCAGCTTCGGCTCACTTCGCCTCCATACAAGCATCCACCGACCAACTGCTTCTTCTCTCCGCCATTTCCCGAGCTCTACTTTCTTCTCTTGTTAGCGGGTATTCATATACATATATTTTGTGTTTATTGGTTTGTATAGTCAGATGATAGCTTTGTAGATATAAATAGTTACATATATAGTTTATATAAAGTATTAGTATAAGTAGGATCATATGCTTATATATGTAAACCTGTATACATTTATTTACAGAATGTTATATATATTAGTTAAATAAGTTATGTAAGTAATAATAGATTTGTTTATCTAAATTTTTCTTCTGTGTATACGGATATATAAAGTAGATATATATATTACAAAGTTTTAATTTAAGGGTTAAACATGTAAGTAATGCTTGAAGACTGTTTGGTACAAATGAATCCTCTCATTTTTCTCACACCTTGTTTGCATGTATATATTATAGCCTGGAACTTATTTTAATATTAAAGAAAATATGCTTTGCGCGAGGCCTGTTTGGATGTTATATATATATTATATATAGTCTGTTAAGCCTGTTGTTGGTGCATGCTGATCGAATATAAATTTATTTATATATGTTACCTGAGTTTGTTCAGTCTACAGGAATACTTTTATTTCAAAAAAATAAAAAAAATAAGAGTTTGTTTGTATATGTGTAAACTGTTATAAAAATATTAGTTCATCAGTATATTAGTGTCACAAAAATTTGAGGCTGTCTTTTCTATTTTATGTATATATTAGCTTATATATATAGTATTGTATATTTATATAAAAATTTTAACAGTTGCGCACAATAGTTTATGTTTGGGTTCTCGGTTAGCCTGTATATATGTTGCATACTTGTTTTGGTATACACATGTGTCCTCTGTTAACTTATAAAGTTTTTAAGTTGTTTTGTATAAGATAGTATGTACTGGTATTTTATATCTACCTATATATATTATGTTTTAAAGTTCAAATCTGTTGGCTTTAAGTATATTAATATGATATATTTGTTCATTCTATTTCATATGGGTTCTAGCTTGTTATATATATTAGTTATAAGGCTTTGTTGTAATTTTGTTCTATAATTAGTATATATTGATTTCAATATGGTATTGACTTTAAAATCATGTTTAATTTATTTATGTGTTTTGATTTAAAAAATGATTTTGAAATTTTTACATATATATTAAAATTAATCTGCATTGAATTTAGAATACGATTTTGATATACATGTAAATAATTATATACATAGTTATACACGTATATAGTTATAAGTTCACTCATACCGTTTATCTTCATCGATCCAAATCTAACTCGACTTCGTCAATTCCTTGGCGTCAGTTTTGAACGTCAAATTTGTGCCAATTCAATTTGCTTTGAAATTTGTGCTTGGATTTGTAACCCATGACCTGATCAAATTTCTCTAGCCTCGAAAGGTGAGCAATCACTCACGATTAATGTTCTTTTATTTATTTAATTTGATTTCAATTGAAACGACAATTGAAATATGCTGCTGTTAGATATTTACACTATTATTACCTGTATCAGTTCACCTGTGACATCTGACACCATTATCTATTATATATGCAATGATAATCCAGTTTGGTTGTTAAATAATTGATTGTTTGATGTTTACAATTGGACGTTAAAATTGTAATGTATAAAGTGATAAATAGTATGCAATTTAATTTGACGTAGGATAGTTAAAAAATTTGAATTGACATATGTGTTGAATTTGATTAGTTAAATTTGTACAATATGACCCCTTAAATGTTTAATTATTTGACACGTAGAAAAATGGTTAATTATACTCGAACCATTTGAATTTATGTTGTATTAATTAATGAAGTATGAAATTTAATAATTGATGTCAAGTGTAGAATTGCATAGAGATTAGTGTAATAATCTTTAATCTACATGAAATGATAGTGTAGATTCTAGAAATAATTATATTAATTCGTACAAACAACAATGTGAATTAATACGGTTATTTCGGGATTATTTGAATTGATATTGGATTGCTATTGATTGTTGTTATTGCTTGTTTATTTACTTTGACACCATCCCAGTTATCACACTGCAAGTTCCCTTTGCTATGCTTTGATTTTTGAATTGAATTGGAATCGGGTTGAAATGATAAATACCCAAATTGAACTTTGACCTTGGATAGAGAATTAAATAAAAATCGATTGGTCAATACTTTGATTTAAAAATAAAATGAAGATTTTATTTGAATAAATAAGATGGTTTGAAACGAAGTTGGAATTTGAATTTTAATGAAAGGAAATGTTAATATTTAATAATCTGAATCAAAATATTAACATAGTAGTTGATGAAAGAACGTTTTTTTAAATTTGGAATTTTTAATAATTAAGTTTGAAATTAGTTAATAATGAAGTTTTGAAATTATTTAATAATTAAATAAAATTGAATTCTTTATTAAGTAAAATTGAACTTCTTGAATAAGTGAAATAAAGTTTCTTTATTAATTGAGTTTTGAAAGTGTAACTAAGTAAATTAATAAGTGAAATTGAATTTCTCTAAAAAGAAATAATGTGTTTTGTTGAAATTAATGTAAGACTTGAAATGTAAAGAATTTGATTTGATGAATATAATTTAATGCAATTTGTAAGTTTTGATATGATGGAGTTAAACTTAAGTAGTTGATTTAATAAATTGGAAGTTAAATAGAAAGGGTTTTGAAGGATAAATTTACTTAACGAATATTGAATGAAATCGAAATGAACTTAAATTGATTTGAATGTAAATTTAATCATTTTAAATGATTTTGGAATGAAACTTATATACGAATTTAAATGAATATTGGAATGGTTTTCAAAAAAAAAATTGAAATTGTATTATAAGATTTTTAAATGGTGATCTGGAAGTTTTGAAGCGTAAATTTTGGAAACTAATTTAGAAAGACAAATGAAATGTTGATTTACAAATTCTAATGGAAATTGAATTTGATTTGCTTTGAAAGATATTAAACGACCTATCGGTGTAATAATTACGAAAGTTATTAAAGAGACCGGAATCGGTTAGGGACATACTCACTGTCTAAACCGAAACCACTTTAATAACTATACGCGGAGTATGATCCAGAATGAAGTGGTTGGAATGATGAACGTGATGACTGAAGAAAGAGAACGATAATGGATAGCCTTGATACTTGTGTCAAATTGGAAATGACTAAAACAGGAGCCGTGCCGGGCCAAATGGGGGTTAGCTACCTCGAGCGAACACACTTCTTCGAAAACTACTCATTACTTGTTGTCGATTAGTGCACCCTTGATTTTGGGAGTGTTGTTTCGCGGTGTTGCGATCGCTGCGGCGATGCGTTCTCACCAGTCCGGATCAGGCAAACGGTAGTTTCACTACCTTGGGTATTGCCTCATGTGCCTTGTCATACTTGGATCCCTATATACGCGACCACTACGATTTGTTTTGTGTTATACCTATGGAGTACTCCCTGATAGCCTACTAGTTTACGGTGGAGTTTATAGTGCTGTATAGACTATAACGCTTATATAAAATGTGTTAAGGGGGATAATGGTAACGCCTTAACACTATTTTGATACTTTATATTACTGATAGACATTATCTACTTAGCGTACACTACTATATAGTAGATAGTTTAACGGATCCTTAGAGGATGATGATTCCAACATCCTTTGAGTTACTTGTGTTTCAATTGTTATTTCACTTGAGTTGGATTTATTGATATAAGAATATTAATCCTGACTCGAGTATTTTATGTTTTGCTTTACGCTCGGGTCAGACTGAGTGTACCAGTATTCAAGACTCACCTTTGAAGTTGGAGCTTTGCTTGAAGATCCAGCCATCTATTCCGCTTTCAGTATTCGATGATTCCAGTGATGTATTCTGATTTGTATCTGATGTATCATATTACTCTTCCGTTGTATCTGGTTTAACTCTGATGTAACTTATATATTTATATAGTAACTACATGAACTACTATCTCTTTTATTTCCGCTGCAATTATTACTCTGTGTTTGTGATCTGTGATTATTTATTTACTGTATATGTTCAGTTTTGCCAAATTTAAATTAACAACGTGGTATTTTGAGCAATTCAATTCCGGCATGAGTGTCTACCTATACACTTATAATGGATGCGAATGGTCCAAAATATCGGGTCGTTACAGTTGGTATCAGAGCTTTGGTAGCTCTAGGCAAAACTTAGCATATAGGGTAAATGTATTTACAGAATCACTTTCATTCGAGTTGAATCTCTTCCTTTTGACTCGATTCCTTTGAATTTTGGAACGTTTCCCTCGGTTCTGAAATTCATTCGTGTCCTTCACTATTCGTCTTCTTTCAATTCTGGAGCACCCCATAACTCCATTTTGAATGATATCTATAATAGATCGGCGGTCTCGCCAATCTTCGAATGATTCGTAAAGGAGCAAAACTCCTTTATAATAGGCATCGATTTACAGGAGATTTCTGCATCCACGTTTTACGATTCTATCTATCTCCTGCTATGCCTGAATTCTATCTCTTGCGATCGAATGTAGATTTGCCTCGAAATTCTACATCGATCTTATTCTTGAAGTCACGGTCAACCCGGTTAAGGTTGCCCGCGATTTATACAAACTTATCAATCTTCCTACTTTGTTATTTAATCATCATGTCTTTGTTTCGAACTTATCTTCGAATCAAGATTCTCTTTGGTTTGAGTCCATCAAATTTGAAACCCTATCCTTATTTTGGAAAATTCATTCCTGTATCGTCGAGCAAAGAAATGTATTTGTAAATTAATATTTAAAATGTTTTAAAATATATTGTGTTGTTTGAGTTGTTGATGTTGATTTGAGTTTTCGATCGATTCGTTTGATCAACGCTATCGATAGGATCTCCAAAACACTTGAATAGAACAAACTGACACAATGTTGTTTTCAAATTTGGTAGTTTTGGATGATTATATTATATATAAGTATAAATTTTCTAAAATTGAATTGTTAACTGAATTGGTTATCAAAAAGGTAATATTGGATTTTCACTATTTGTTTTGTAAATCATCGATTATTCCAACATAAAAATAAATGGAATTATAAAAGTTGGTTTATAGAATTATGTAGAAATTTAAATGAATTTAAAATTTAGAATTTGAGAATTTAATTTTCAGTGATTTCAAGCTTTGGTTTTTAAATTTTTTAAATGTATATTATTGAAGGTATTTTCAAATAGAAACCGTTTTCAAAGAATTTTTAAATGTTTAAATCAGTGCTCTTCTCTTTGTCGCTGGAAAATAATTTCGATGATGGCGGCCGCATCATCGACATTCATTTTCAAGTTTCGAAGTGGAGAAACCATTCTGTAGCTTTGCTACGGTTTTGTTTGGGAAATATTTTAATTTGAATTTCTTAAGTATGACTCGATTTATATATATATGGGTATATTATCTTAAATTAAATTTGATTTAATATATATAATATATACATAATTATCTCTAAAGGGTTTGAAATTAAACGGAAATTTAATTCTTAAAAATCATGTTAAGGATGTTTCCAATTATAAGTAAAGCTAAATTTTGAATAAATATTTAAACTTGAAATAATTGAATTTAAAAATTTATTTGTATAGTACTCAATTTCATTTCAATATAACTTACCTAAATTATTTAGAAGTTAAAATGTAATTGGATAATATACAATATAAGATGATTTTATAAATAAAATTGAGTGTTTATAATAAATGTTTTACACTTAGATTTTAATTATAAAAAAATGCTAATAAGTTGATAGAATAATAAGTTAATTGAATGAGATGAATATAATAATTTTGTTCTGAAAGAATTAACAAATTTAAATTAGATCAACTTATGGAAATACCTTAAATTTAAACCAATTATTGAATATAAATTAATTTAAATTGAAATTTATATGGTTAAATTAATTTATACGGTTTAAATATATGTAATAAGATATATTAAGTGGAATAAACTTAATAATAATTTGGAATAAAAGAATTAACTTTGTTGAATAAAATATGAGTACAATAAAGGATTATACAAATTGATGATTTAGAAATTGTTAATTGATGATGACTAGATAATAAGATAATGAATTTAGAAATAGATAGATTGTTTTAACTTAAGTGAACTCAAAGGGATTTAACCAAATTGTTAAATATTAATTAATTTAAATTGAAATTTATATGGTTTAAATTAATTGTTTACTTGTATTCCAATCTATTTTCTTTCTGGTTGTTTATATTCTCCTACCTCCTTCCTTTTCGAGGAAAGTTTTGAGTGAGGGAGAGTGTAACGACCCGTAAATTTTAACTGTTTAATATCGTAATTAGTTGAAATTTTGCGAAATTTTAAACGATAAAATTTTGAAATATAAATTTGATATTTGGAATGCGTCTAGTTAAACAAGCAACTGGTAAATTTTCGTCCGAAAATATGGAAGTTTATTTTACGCGTAGATTTACTTCAATTTAATCAGTTAAAAAGCGATGAAAATAAAACATTTTCGAAACCTAAATATTTTTACATAGAAAAATTCTAAATCATCTTCTGAGCAAGATGGCATTTTTCGTTTTTCCAAATTCGGACATCTTTAGCTCCGTCGATCTTATTTTTCAGCGTTTTTGCGCATTTTCCACTAGTAGAAAATTCGAATTTTTATAATTCAATCGTAACACCGATATCTGTATATCGTTTTGATCATCTCGTCGAGCTGATCTTTAAGGTATATTCATATGTGTGTTTCGACATCCGGTGAACCGCGAAATCTGTTAAAACGTTAAACCATATCGGTACACGTTTTAAACTTTTGAGCTTTTGTGTCTATTCAGTCTCCCACTGGTTCAAATCAAACAGTGGTTTGCTTTATTTAATTCCTAGATTCGCGTGTGGCTGTCACTATTCCCACTATTTTCAATTTATTGGTTTGTTTTTTTATTTTCTCTCTCTCTGTTCAAAAAAAAGAAGAAGAAAAATATGCTGCTTCGTTCAATTCCTGTAGCCAAAACATGGCCTTCCTCCATTTTGTACACAAGCAGCAACTCATCACCTTTTCCCATCTCCTCCACTAACCCCATGCACGCAAGCCCTTCACCCCTCCACCTGATTTGCTACCCGAAGCAACGCAACCACTCCTTCCCCACAACCCCTTGAAGCCGAACTTCGGTCTCCCCTCTGCCTCGACAACCGCCACCACCCCTTCCTTCTCACATCCCGACCGCCACACAGCACCCACAAAGCCGCTGCCACTCCGATCTTGCCAAGCCGCTATCTCCTTCTCTTCCACTCACCGCCTACCCACTATGACCGAAGGCATCTCAGCCTTCATGTCCTCGCTAGCCTGGATCCACCGCTGCCACCTTCCCCTTCCACTGGCCTTGTTTATTTCAACCGACCCTCCGACCTCCAAGTCGCCTCAAATCCGAGCAGCTTCGGCTCACTTCGCCTCCATACAAGCATCCACCGACCAACTGCTTCTTCTCTCCGCCATTTCCCGAGCTCTACTTTCTTCTCTTGTTAGCGGGTATTCATATATATATATTTTGTGTTTATTGGTTTGTATAGTCAGATGTTAGCTTTGTAGATATAAATAGTTACATATATAGTTTATATAAAGTATTAGTATAAGTAGGATCATATGCTTATATATGTAAACCTGTATACATTTATTTACAGAATGTTATATATATTAGTTAAATAAGTTATGTAAGTAATAATAGATTTGTTTATCTAAATTTTTCTTCTGTGTATACGGATATATAAAATAGATATATATATTACAAAGTTTTAATTTAAGGGTTAAACATGTAAGTAATGCTTGAAGACTGTTTGGTACAAATGAATCCTCTCATTTTTCTCACACCTTGTTTGCATGTATATATTTTAGCCTGGAACCTGTTTTAATATTAAAGAAAATATGCTTTGCATGAGGCCTGTTTGGATGTTATATATATATTATATATAGTCTGTTAAGCCTGTTGTTGGTGCATGCTGATCGAATATAAATTTATTTATATATGTTACCTGAGTTTGTTCAGTCTACAGGAATACTTTTATATCAAAAAAAAATAAGAGTTTGTTTGTATATGTGTAAACTATTATAAAAATATTAGTTCATCAGTATATTAGTGTCACAAAAATTTGAGGCTGTCTTTTCTATTTTATGTATATACTAGCTTATATATATAGTATTGTATATTTATATAAAAAATTTAACAGTTGCGCACAATAGTTTATGTTTGGGTTCTCGGTTAGCCTGTATATATGTTGCATACTTGTTTTGGTATACACATGTGTCCTCTGTTAACTTATAAAGTTTTTAAGTTGTTTTGTATAAGATAGTATGTACTGGTATTTTATATCTACCTATATATATTATGTTTTAAAGTTCAAATCTGTTGGCTTTAAGTATATTAATATGATATATTTGTTCATTCTTTTCCATATAGGTTCTAGCTTGTTATATATATTAGTTATAAGGCTTTGTTGTAATTTTGTTCTATAATTAGTATATATTGATTTCAATATGGTATTGACTTTAAAATCATGTTTAATTTATTTATATGTTTTGATTTAAAAAATGATTTTGAAATTTACATATATATTAAAATTAATCTGCATTGAATTTAGAGTACGATTTTGATATACATGTAAATAATTATATACATAGTTATACACATATATAGTTATAAGTTCACTCATACCGTTTATCTTCATCGATCCAGATCTAACTCGACTTCGTCAATTCCTTGGGGTCAGTTTTGAACGTCAAATTCGTGCCAATTCAATTTGCTTTGAAATTCGTGCTTGGATTTGTAACCCATGACCTGATCAAATTTCTCTAGCCTCGAAAGGTGAGCAATCACTCACGATTAATGTTCTTTTATTTATTTAATTTGATTTCAATTGAAACGACAATTGAAATATGCTGCTGTTAGATATTTACACTATTATTACCTGTATCAGTTCACCTGTGACATCTGACACCATTATCTATTATATATGCAATGATAATCCAGTTTGGTTGTTAAATGATTGATTGTTTGATGTTTACAATTGGACGTTAAAATTGTAATGTATAAAGTGATAAATAGTATGCAATTGAATTTGACGTAGGATAGTTAAAAAATTTGAATTGACATATGTGTTGAATTTGATTAGTTAAATTTGTACAATATGACCCCTTAAATGTTTAATTATTTGACACGTAGAAAAATGGTTAATTATACTCGAACCATTTGAATTTATGTTGTATTAATTGATGAAGTATGAAATTTAATAATTGATGTCAAGTGTAGAATTGCATAGAGATTAGTGTAATAATCTTTAATCTACATGAAATGATAGTGTAGATTCTAGAAATAATTATATTAATTCGTACAAACAACAATGTGAATTAATACGGTTATTTCGGGATTATTTGAATTGATATTGGATTGCTATTGATTGTTGTTATTGCTTGTTTATTTACTTTGACACCATCCCAGTTATCACACTGCAAGTTCCCTTTGCTATGCTTTGATTTTTGAATTGAATTGGAATCGGGTTGAAATGATAAATACCCAAATTGAACTTTGACCTTGGATAGAGAATTAAATAAAAATCGATTGGTCAATACTTTGATTTAAAAATAAAATGAAGATTTTATTTGAATAAATAAGATGGTTTGAAACGAAGTTGGAATTTGAATTTTAATGAAAGGAAATGTTAATATTTAATAATCTGAATCAAAATATTAACATAGTAGTTGATGAAAGAACGTTGTTTTAAATTTGGAATTTTTAATAATTAAGTTTGAAATTAGTTAATAATGAAGTTTTGAAATTATTTAATAATTAAATAAAATTGAATTCTTTATTAAGTAAAATTGAACTTCTTGAATAAGTGAAATAAAGTTTCTTTATTAATTGAGTTTTGAAAGTGTAACTAAGTAAATTAATAAGTGAAATTGAATTTCTCTAAAAAGAAATAATGTGTTTTGTTGAAATTAATGTAAGACTTGAAATGTAAAGAATTTGATTTGATGAATTTAATTTAATGCAATTTGTAAGTTTTGATATGATGGAGTTGAACTTAAGTAGTTGATTTAATAAATTGGAAGTTAAATAGAAAGGGTTTTGAAGGATAAATTTACTTAACGAATATTGAATGAAATCGAAATGAACTTAAATTGATTTGAATGTAAATTTAATCATTTTAAATGATTTTGGAATGAAACTTATATACGAATTTAAATGAATATTGGAATGATTTTCAAAAAAATAAATTGAAATTGTATTATAAGATTTTGGAATGGTGATCTGGAAGTTTTGAAGCGTAAATTTTGGAAACTGATTTAGAAGACAAATGAAATGTTGATTTACAAATTTTAATGGAAACTGAATTTGATTTGCTTTGAAAGATATTAAACGACCAATCGGTGTAATAATTACAAAAGTTATTAAAGAGACCGGAATCGGTTAGGGACATACTCACTGTCTAAACCGAAACCACTTTAATAACTATACGCGGAGTATGATCCAGAATGAAGTGGTTGGAATGATGAACGTGATGACTGAAGAAAGAGAACGATAATGGATAGCCTTGATACTTGTGTCAAATTGGAAATGACTAAAACAGGAGCCGTGCCGGGCCAAATGGGGGTTAGCTACCTCGAGCGAACACACTTCTTCGAAAACTACTCATTACTTGTTGTCGATTGGTGCCCTCTTGATTTTGGGAGTGTTGTTTTGCGGTGTTGCGATCGCTGCGGCGATGCGTTCTCACCAGTCCGGATCAGGCAAATGGTAGTTTCACTACCTTGGGTATTGCCTCATGTGCCTTGTCATACTTGGATCCATATATACGCGACCACTACGATTTGTTTTGTGTTATACCTATGGAGTACTCCCTGATAGCCCACTAGTTTACGGTGGAGTTTACAGTACTGTATAGACTATAACGCTTATATAAAATGTGTTAAGGGGGATAATGGTAACGCCTTAACACTATTTTGATACTTTATATTACTGATAGACATTATCTACTTAGCGTACACTACTACATAGTAGATAGTTTAACGGATCCTTAGAGGATGGTGATTCCAACATCCTTTGAGTTACTTGTGTTTCAATTGTTATTTCACTTGAGTTGGATTTATTGATATAAGAATATTAATCCTGACTCGAGTGTTTTGTGTTTTGCTTTACGCTCGGGTCAGACTGAGTGTACCAGTATTCGAGACTCACCTTTGAAGTTGGAGCTTTGCTTGAAGATCCAGCCATCTATTCCGCTTTCAGTATTCGATGATTCCAGTGATGTATTCTGATTTGTATCTGATGTATCGTATTACTCTTCCGTTGTATCTGGTTTAACTTTGATGTAACTTATATATTTATATAGTAACTTCATGAACTACTATCTCTTTTATTTCCGCTGCAATTATTACTCTGTGTCTGTGATCTGTGATTATTTATTTACTATATATGTTCAGTTTTGCCAAATTTAAATTAACAACGCGGTATTTTGAGCAATTCAATTCCGGCATGAGTGTCTACCTATACACTTATAATGGATGCGAATGGTCCAAAATATCGGGTCGTTACATGAGATTTTTGTGGGTACATGTGTTTTTACAATTGCATTGGTTATGTGCTTGTTGTAATATTTTGTTTATTGATTTATTGTTGAATTAATTTTCTGAAGATTTTTTTTTTAAATTTTTATTTATATTAATATGTGTGTGTGTGTATAAATCTAGATTAAATGTATAAAGATTTGCAAATTGTCAACATGTATAATTGTATATATGATTATATATCATATATATTTAATCTTAAAATTTTCTTATGATGATTTATACCTATTATGAATCATAAAATATAAAAATATTTTATTAAATATGTATATACATATTTTTTTATTATTTAATAATTTTGTGAACTGTTTACTATATATAAAATAATTAATTGTTCAAAATTTCAATTTTATATTTTTTATATTTTTTGTACCATGTAGGAAACTTACTACAAAATTTTCCGATTTTTTTAAACTTAATTTTTTATTTTCTAAAATTAATTTACTTTCGTCCTGCCATCAATTATTTGATTAAAAATATAATTTCAATTGGGAAAATTCTAGAAAATTTTTTAAGCCTGAAATTTTTCTCAGGTACATTCTGAAAAAATTTCATATTTTTATAACTTAATTTAGTAATTATTTTAATTAATTTATTTTCGACCTACAATTAATTATTGAATTAAAAATATAATTACAGTTCAGAAAATTCCTGAAATTTTTTCTAAGCCCAAAATATGTCTCAGGTACCTTCAAAAAATGTTTTTGAATTTTTAAACTTGATTTATTATATTTAATTATTAATTTGTTTACATGCTATTATCAATTATTTAATAATAAACATTATTTTAATTGAGAAAATTCCATAAATTTATCTTAAGCCCAAAATGTGTTTTCAGATTTTTTAAAATTATAAAACTTGTATTGTTATATATAATTATTTGACATTAATTTATTATGGCTGAAACTATTTTATTCAATAACACTCGCATACACACATACATACATATACATATATATTAATATCTTGTTTTGAAATATCATACAAGCACATTTGGACAAATTACAGTACACACAAAATGAGATAATGTGTCTGTTGCAATGTAAATCTCTGCATCTATATACGGGCACATTATACCCTTCACGGATTATGATGTTACACATGCACTCACACATATGTATATATACGTATATGTACATATATATATACTTATATAAATAAATAAATAAAACAAAAATTAAATAAATCTCGAACTACAATTTGTACAATTAGAATACATATGGACATAGTAATAAATCTTGCCATGAATAAATTATTAATTAATGACATTTAATGAATCAATCACTTTAAATTAAAGAGAGAAATGAAAGGTTCATCTCTCATTTAATGCAATTAATGCTCTCAATTAATTACTTGTTTTAGGGAAAGAAATGAAAGGTTTCCTTCCCTATATATATTAACTCTTATTAATAAATGTTAGGTGTATTTGATACACTATACATTTAAGATTAAATTTATTTAAACTTTCCTTTAACTAATTTAAATAAAATACATTATCTTATTTAAAACAAATTTAGAAATGTTTTAATTAAATTAGGCTTCCAAGGCTCAACTAAGATCCAATAGGGTAAATAATTTTGAAATTCACCCATTTCTTCCGCTGCGAGCTAGCCCAATTCCTTCACTGAGATAGGTTGATATATTAGTCAGCCATGAAGGGTTGCTGCTATACTTGTGATGTGCATGTAAATTTGCATATTTTTACTTCCATATTTAATCAAATTTAATTAAATAAATGAGCATATAGGGTATTTTAACATTTTTAAACCAATATTTAAATTATTTTCAAATCATCATTTATTTATCTTCATATAAGTGCAAAATGGTCATTTTTGTGCATATATTAATTTGAGAAAATTTAGTTGGAAATTTTTATGTTATTTTGTAGGAATTTGAATTCAAATTACAAGAGGCTTCATAAAGGTATGCATGCATAAGAGAATACAAGCAAATGAAGATGGAAATAAATCATTTCATGATAACATGAAGGACCCCACCTACCGACTTACCATGATGTACACTTAGGAGCTAATGCACATGCTAATGAAGATTAAAGTTACATGCACATTTAAGTGGAGGATTAACACATGCTAATGATAACCTGGTGGCCACACTTTCTCAAGGGTAGTTTGAGTAGTTCCCAAAAATAGGATTAGGTTTTCAAAGCTTGTATAAATACCCCATATGTTCATGTAATTAAGCTCTTGGTCTCCTTTGAGCCTCCTCTTTAGTTAGTTTAGTTTTAGGCTCAAAAATAAATTACAAGCTCTCTTTCTCTCTTTCATGGCTACTTAGCCATTTTCTTCCTTTATATAATTTTTTTCTTAATGCAATTTTAATTCATGCTTATTTTGTTTACATGTTCTCTTTTCTCTTATGTTAGTAGCTTAGTTTTATTTCTTATGCAAGTAGTTTAGCTCTCTTTTATTTTTAATTAGCTTTCATTTTCCTCTTGTTTTTGTTTCATGTTGAATGCTACATTTGTTGAAATGATAACAAATATGAGAGGCTAAACCTCTTCAATTTAGGGGTAATGAAGCTCTCTTAATCATGTAGATTTAACATTTTGATAATTTTTTATTTCTTCTTGTGCTTAATGGCAATATTTGATGTGGTTTAACTTGTTGTTTTATCTTTGAATTTGATAGTTTATGTTGTTCACACCAAATAGGCTATGCTTAAACAAACAAAAACACAAATTACCTCTTCATTTACATATGATTATGGCAATGAAGTGAATTTTAAAATCAAAATTTGATGGTCTATATTTCTAATCAAAAGTTAATTGATCATGCTTAGAATAGATTTTATTTTCAAGTTCATTGTCGTTTTCATAAGAGTTAAAAAGTGATTTAGTGGGTGTGTTATAGTTTGATGGCTTATGTTGGGCTAATTAATAGCACAAATAGGCCATACTTATGATAAACACATCAACTAAATTCACTAGTGAACAAAAGAGAGATCGTAATTTCATATATGTTGATTTATGTGATATTGAGAAGGACATTGCCTCTAAATTGCCTTCTACTCTCATATTTTTTATCCATTCTAGCTTTTGTTAGTTTTTACATTTTTTTAGCTAATCACAACTTCAGTTCTTGGTTAATTTGATTGAATAGAAATTTTAAAATCAATACAATTCCTTGTGGATCGACCTGTACTCGCCACATACTAGAATTGTCGTGCGCTTGCGGTAATTTTTAATTTAAATTTATCGGCTATTTTCTAATTCAATAGAAAATTAGTCGATAAACAACTTGCTCATCGAGTGCTACCGAAGCTGAGGCTCCTTCCTTTTCTGCTCCTATAAACCCTACATCATCGGGATACAAGGTTTGTCAGCCCAGCTCTGCTCATTCCTTAGTTCATAGGATGGTTCTTCATAGTTGTTGATGGACCACGCTGAGTCGGTAGCTTCTACTTTGACTTTCCTACAGTTGGAAACTATAGCCTACCTCCTACGTTCCTCCGAGCAATGACCAAACCCCCTTGGCGCCACCAATTACCGTCGTGACCACGTTAAACGCGCACAAAACCCTAAAACCTAAAACCCTAAACTGACCTCTACAGCCCCCTTCTGACCATTGTTCCTCCAGCAACCAACTCCAGTGCCTCAGCCTTCCCTCAAGCCTCCTCCAAACATCATCACCGACCCCAAAACCATCTAGGTTGCCGAAATTTGCCAATAGTCCTAAATCTGATCAACAAGCTATCATGACCAAACCACACCACTAAAATTTATGGGACTACTTCTAAAAATCACAATTTTTCGATACGAACACGATTGTACAGTCCAATCATCATTTCATGATAGATGGAAAACCGAAAAAGTTCGATCATTAACTGTTATTGATACATAACTCTCTTTTCGCTTGATGAAACAACCCCTAACTAATTAAAAAAAATTAGACTCTAAGATAAACATCTTCTTAGTTGACAGTTTTGGCTAAATATGAACGGATTGTGAGCTATTGAATTTTATAAACTTGAATGGAAAAGTTTTCATATGGATTTGCAAAGAAAAGGAAGTAAATGTTGTTCTCTGTATATTCTAGTAAGCTATTTTCTTCATTTCCACATAAAAATTTGATTTCTAAACTATCATTTTAACATAAAAATATATTTTAATTCAAATAATCTATATATAATTTCTTACAACATTTGCCACATATAAAATAAAGCAATAAACAAGAAAATAGAGAATCTCACCTTTTCCAATTTTTGCAAAATCCAAGATAGCTTTGTTTTTAAACAAAAATGTGATTTTTACTCTTCTCAAATATTCTTGAGTGAAAATAAAAAGATGAGCTCGAAGATAAGTATATGAAGTATGAAATAAGAAGATGGGATAGTGTATATACATACATAAAGAGGTTTCAAAAAGAATTAAAAAATAAGAAAATCATATGAAAATACACTTTACAACTCTAACATCATTTCAAAGTCACCAAGTACATTACATATAAAAACATGTTGGGTATAAGAGGGGTTCAAGTCCATTTTTTACTTAGTTACTTAAGGAATCGTAATGTCTTTTCAAGTTCAAATTTTATATATATTTACTCTTTATACTATGGTTATTTACTTATTTCCTTTTATATTCAAAAATGTAAAGTTTCACTTTTATAAATGTAAATATTGTTTTCAAAACATATACATGGGTATTTATGACTTCTTACACCCTGCCATTCGATAAAAAGCTGAAAATCCGAAAAGCGGGTTTCGATCATATTTTTAGTTTTCCGTCAAACTATCTATTTTAGTAAACAAAATTAAAAAATGAATTTTCTATCATTTGTTATAAATTAAAAAAGAGTTATTTTAATTATTAGAACCATTAATTAAATGTTTAAAATAAATTAAATATTCACAAACCAAAGTGATAAAATTTTAGGTCGTTACATTCTCCCTACTTAAAAGAACTTCGACCCCGAAATTTCACCACATGAATACCCAATATTATTCATAAGTCTGCATGACATTCATAAATCATCCATATGAAAAATCTAATATGACCACTACTTGAATACATAACTTCACTTCCGAACAAGTATCACTCACCCGATTCACTAGTGCGGACTCCGATCAGGCTTCTTAATTAGAAACCTCCATTCTCCTTACATAGCAATATATTATGATAGAAAACTTTGATTCCATATCCAGAACCCTCACCAAGTGTTCACCATCATGAATCGAGTAATAGATCCTTATTTGGAATTGTGTGAAACACCTTAAAGCCATGTATTCGAACCTTGGATCAAAAACTATGTGAGAAAATAAAGAAGTGATCTACGTTCAACTTACGTACTTATTTTATTAGTTCCACTAATACCAATTACTTTTCCTGTTAAAATTATTTATGAAAATATTTCAATAATCACCACTTAAGTTTTTAAAACTTGTATGATACCCCCTACATCCTGAGAGTATATACCACCATCTGGTTCAAACTTTTTCCATTTTGAATTTATTAAGTGAACTCAAAATCCAAATACCCAGTTTTATTTCAAAACTCCTTTCTGAAATGATACTATATATTTTAACCATATAAAATGTATACATATTGCTTGAGTAACCCCAAAATGATACTAAGGAACTGGGTAATACCAAATAGTATCGCACATTCCCTTACCAAGAAGAGTAATAATTAAGAGAAGTGCTTACCATCAAAAAACATCTCTTTTTCATTTTTAGTTATTTTCGAGCCACTCGAATTGGTTATCATAGAAATACTTTTCTTTTTCAAAATTCCTTTTTGAAGAACATAGTATATATTTCCACATAAATCATTTAACAAATATCAATTGCCAACCTGCTTTGGGTTCGTTCGGATTTGAACTCGTTTTGATCATACAACGATAAGGAGAATAATTCAATAAGTGCACTTGACATTCGCCTAGGCAAACATCCAATCGTCACTTAGATGATTATTTGGATCATCACAAAAAAAATCGAGACTTCTTCCTCGAGTTAACCAAAGAAAATGCATCTACATAAAATTTTCATTCCCAAAATTTTTATACTTAAACAAAAAAACTTTCAAATATTACTATTATTATTTTCCCCAAAATCTTGAAAACCATTTTCTATAAACATCGGGGTTTAAGTCCTCCAATTCTTCACTTAAATCCTTTTTATTTATAAGCCACATTCTTATAAACCAATTTTATAAAATCAACTTCTTCTATAAAATAATTTCTCAAATATTTATTCCTAAAATATTCTAGCCTTCATTTAATAAACATCTTTTATTAAAATCGAATTTTAAACCAACACTAACATTGAACGCCTTATAGTCAAATTGTGAAACTTAATTCACAAGGTGTTAATTTAAATATTCCCACAAGTCCTATGTACCCAACCCATGCTTAAGGAAAGAAAATTTGCAAATGAATCCATAAACATTCCACAAACACTAGTCAATGCCCCAAACTGGACGAGCATGACTAATCATATCATAAATGATAATAATTTAATATTATCATTTCCTAACAAACAAACACATCAAAACTCATATTAAATTTTGAAAATCCCTTTTATAAATAAAATATATTCCTAGGTAAAATTATGTCATTTATCAATTTCAAAATAATATTGTGTTGGTTGATCTTATTCAAGGGTTCTTGAATCCCTATCGATAACGTGGGCCAGACGCACCGACCAAAATTCATAAACCACTCAACTGATCAAACAATACAATATAAAACATTTTTATATCATTAACAAATACGCGCTCTCGTGTATATATATATATATGTGTGTGTGTGTGCGCGCGCGCGCGCGCGTGCGCGTGCGTGTGTGTATGTATGTATGTATGTATATATATAAGTATGTATATATATATATATATCTACTCAAGCCCATTCAAGGGTGTTACAAACCTTATCTCTAATGAGTTTACCCCACTAAAGCCTAGGTGCTCGCTCAACCTAAGCTCTGATACTTACTATAACAACCCGCATTTTCGACCCTTAAAAGTTAACACTAATACATCCGCAATATTCATGTGCCGAACATCCAAGTGTCGGTAAGATAGATTATTGGGGTGAAAGAAAGAAAAGACATAAAAGAATCTCACAACATGATGAGTAATCTATAATATAACATTTAACTCTACAAAAATAAATTTTCTATATTCATACATCAATCAGAGTACAATTATTCAATCATTAGACCCTGAATAGTTATAACAACATGTCCTTACAATTTCTGATAAATACAGCAGGAACAAAACAACGGAAGATAAAATAGGTGAACACGCCTTGGAGGATCCATCTTGTCTCCTGAAGCTCCAAGTGTCCAGCTAAATTTGGAAAAATATGCTCGGGCTGAGTCTGGTAAAATCACCATAAGAAAAACAATCAAATGGATTCTTAATGTTTTATAAAACCTTTTGAAATAAAGGTGTCTCGTAAAACCACGTCACACATAAACACAAATGGATTTTTACCTTACAGTAACCAAAACATTTCTATAATAAATCTAGTGATATTATAGTAGTGTATAGGGTTTAAAGTAAATATCGAATCATAGTCAAAATTGTTACATTAATTAAATTGCAGCATAATAGGTATACGACTAAGTCCAAAGGCACTTACTGGAGATTGGGTTCCATAAATGACAAGGCTACCAGGGTACCACCTATCATAGTACATCTCTAGATAAAGTGTACCGAGGGCCTCACATGGACCCTCTGCCAACACAGGACCAGCCTACCCCTTACTCGATAGTAAGGAATATTTCATCACCCCAGTTGCTTTGCGACCTTTCCCGAGAGCTCTCTTGCACAACCAAATCCATAAATGTATATATCTAGAAGGGTGACGATAATACCCTAATCGGTGCGATCTACATAGCCCTGCACATATCCCCTATTTTAGTCATTCCCGATAGTTAACGCTTGAGGCTACGGTTTACCGTTTAGATAGCAACCTACTTGGAATGCCAACACTGCCCTCCACGTGACAATGCAATGCCAGCATTCGTCCATACAAGTTGTTCAGGTTATGAACGAATCGAAGGCACTACTTCTACTACATCCATTTTGGAATCACCCTCAGAATTAGTAGCAAGTATCCTTTGCACTTTAAAGAGCTCCATCTTCGATCCTATCATCTTCAAGCTGTCTTCAATTCGAGCGCTTGAGTTGGTTCGAAGTGGTTTTTGGATAATTCATACTTATCCGATTCCGGTCTCTCCGAACCAACATTCGATAGTTTCCAGTAAACTCAACTTCGATGCTTTTGGAAATAAATAGACAATACATAGAGCGGAGATTACCCTCTAACCGTTTAAGTGGATGGATTTACTTATCATTTGTCCTAGAAGTGCATACGAGGTTATACGTACAATATAGCATCCGTGAGGATAACTATACCTTATACTTCTTGTGTTTTCTTCAAGATATTTCCAAAGTTAAAAATTAGTCCAAATTTGATGGTCGGTTATTTAACCATTAAATAAACAAACAATCAGACATAGATTTAATTCCATATGGGATATACTAAGCCTTTATTAATATATCTTTCATTAATTAAAATCTCTTTCAATTATTTTATTTAAAATACTCTCACAAAAGATATTTTAACAAACCCCACATACCCCTTCTAAATACTTAGAAAAACATTCATACACTTATCTCACTAGTATAAGTATATTCACAACCCATTATATTTTCAATACTTAGAAAATATATCCATATCCATATACTTATCTCAACGTATAAATGTCATTACAAAACTTAAGTAAGATTTCCTCATTTCCAAATTCATATTTAAACAGGCTAAATCAAATATCATTTAAAAACATTTCTTACTATAAACCAAACCACTTGTCCATTGGTGTTAAGTATGAAAAGTATGTTTTCACACTACCATAATTAAGAAGAATTAATTATCAAAATCAAATCTTAATACTTTTATAGAATTCCTTTTCTATAAGCCCATTTCATATTTGCAAATACTTTTATAAATCTACAAATTAATTTACAAAACTTCTTTTATAAATCTCTAAAATAATTTGTAAAATCTTTTATAAATCTTCCTTTAAACTCCTTTATAAAAATTATGTATAAAATATCACTTACCAAATATCATTTGAAAAATCTCTTTTAAATAAATCCTTTTATAAAGTAAAATCCCTTTTATAAACAGATTATTGTTTATAAATACCTTTATTTAATTAATCGATTTCCTCTAAACTTCATAATTAAATAATTAATTAACTTTAAAACCTCATTAATAAATAATTAACTAACTTATTTTAAAACGTCATTTATAAACACTTAACCTCAAATTGTTATAGAATTTAAGTTATTTTAAATCCATAACTTTAAAAATTTGGGAAGAGGCTTAAGAACCACAATGTTACTAAATCAAGTTACCATTTTATTCAATTTGACTTCTCAAGTCACATAACTAGTATTTACATAAGTAAGCATATATGTAAATAAAATCAATTAGCAATAATTAGCTAACCCATCACTTATCTAATATTAGTTAATCCACATATTAATTAACTGACCTTTGACGAAATGTCCAAATTAATATAATAGCAGAACGGTGATTTATTCTGCTAAACAGATGTCATCAATAATCTATTCTATTTAATTATAGCAGAACAGAGATCTATTCTGCTAAACAAATATCCAAAATAATCTATTCAATTAAATTATAGTAGAACGGGGATTTATTCTACTAACTGCATGTCAGTGATAAAATATAATTACCAACCAATGGGATTATTTTCTATGACCATAAATTTAATAGTATTTTATACTCCTATAAAGCTGTCGAACAGTTGTATAGATGTGTTCAATTAGATGATATGAATCTAGTGTCGAAATCCATGGATTAAACGGACTCCAAATGGATGCGTATTTGTTAAAGTTTTAAACCTTTAAAAAAACTTAAAATTTTTAATTTACTCAATCACTTAAACCAACATGGGCCAAGCCCATACCCAAACCCACTACTCTAAACTTCCTTCTTCTTAAACTTTGAACCCAAAATTAAAAATTCAAAAAAAGTAACAAAACAGGAGCCAATCCATCCAGTGCACACGCGTGCGCTCGTTCACCCAACATGCCATCGCCGTGCTTCGACCACCATCGCAACCATCCCCACAAGTTCCAATAACCTCACGCCACCACCTCTTACCATCGCTAATGTCGTTCATGGCCTCATCCTTCATTCGACCATCACGCCCAAAATTTGAAGTCCTGGAATGCACGCCCCACCAAACCCGAGCTCGTCCCACCGCCACATCCGACGCCATGCCTCACCACAACCTCAAGTAGGGCCGCGTACCTCCCATGTTCCCCCAGGCAATGATCAAACTCCTTTGATGCCACTAATCGCCCCCGTGACCAAGTTAAACGCACGCAAAAACCCTAAAGCCTTAAACCCTAAACTGACCTCCATAGCCCCCCTCCGACCAGCGTTCCTCCAACGACCAACTCCAACACCTCGTTTTCCCTCAAGTCTCCTCTAGACATCATCACCGACCTTAAAACCATCTAAGTCATCGGAATTTGCCAGAAGTCCCAAATTCGATCAACAAGCTATCATGACCTAACCATGCGACTAAAAATCATGGGATTACTTCTAAAAATCATGATTTGTCGATACGAACACAATTGTACAGTCCACTCATCGTTTTGCGATCGATGGAAAACCATAAATGCTCGATCATTAACTGTCATCGACACATAACTCTCCCTCCACTCAACGAAACAACCCCGAACTAATTTAGAAAGAAAATTAGACTTCAAGAAAAACATCTTCCTAGTTGACAGTTTTGGCTAAATCAGAACGGACTGTGAGATATTGAATTCTGTAAACTTGAATGGAAAAGGTTTCATATAGATTTGCAAAGAACAGTAAGTAAATGTTATTCCCTGTATATTCCAGTAAGCTATTTTCTTCATTTCCACATCAAAATTTTATTTTTAAACTAACATTTTAACATAAAAAAGATATTAAACAATTCAAACAATCTATATATAGTTTCTTACAATATTTACCACATATAAAATAAAGCAATAAATAAGAAAATTGAGAATCTCACCTTTTCCAATTTCTGCAAAATCCAAGCTAGTTTTGTTTTTAAACCAAAAATGTGATGTTTACTCTTCTGAAATATTCTTGAGTGAAAATAAAAAGATGAGCTTGAAGATAAGTATATGAAGCATGAAATAAGAAGATGGAATAGTGCTATATGTATATATAAAATGGTTTGAAAAAGAATTAAAAATTAGAAAATCCAATGAAAATACTCTTTTCAACTCTAACATCATTTCAAAGTCACTAAATACATTACACATAAATACATATTGGGTATAAGAGGGGCACAAGTCCATCTGTTTACTTAGTTACTTAAGGAATCATAATGTCTTTTCAAGTACAAAATTTAAATATATTTACACTTTTTACTATGGTTACTTACTTGTTTCTTTTTATATTCCAAAATGTAAAGTTTCACTTTTAAAAATGTAAATATTGTTTTCAAAACATACATAAGGGTATTTATGACTTCCTACACCCTGCTGTTCGACAAAAAGCTGAAAATCCGAAAAGCGGGTTTTGGTCACATTTTCAGTTTTCCATAGAACTATCTATTTTAGTAAACAAAATTCAAAAATGAATTTTCTATCATTTGTTATAAATTAAAAGCGGGTTATTTTAATTATTAAACCAATTAATTGAATATTTAAAATAAATTAATTATTCACAAACCAAAGCGATAAAATTTCAAGTCGTTACACTAGCTTTATGTCATCTTTTTGCGGGAGTTATAATTTTCTCCCATGCATAGGCTTAGGTTCTTATACGCTATCCAAAGCAAAGAAAAGGGATCTTGTTTGGTTTATCTTGAGTCTAGTAGTAGGTTTAAACCCGTAGAAGATTTGTATTTGAAGTATAACATGTTCAAGTTGGAGTACTTCTTTATTCCAGATACTTCTCCATGTTTTCATCAATGGCATTCGGGATGTAAGTCGCCTTAACCACTCATTTGTGTTATTTCATACTTGGAAAGATTTTACTTTGACTGTTGATCCCTTCTTTTGTCATTTCTATAGGTTTGGTGAAGGCTGCTACGGGTGATGACTTTGAAGAGATGATGGAAAACTTAAAGAGAATTCCAGTAGAATTAAGAGAGGTTCCTCGACTGGTGATAGATGAAAATCTTAAGCAACTTGGGCTGCTTATGGGACTCTGCCTTAATAGTGGAGATCAAGCGACAACATGAAATGCACAAGGACCTCAATGGTTCATTTAAACACCGTGCACTATTCACACACCCATTTTTCCTGTGTTACACTGATGGGTTTTCTCAGTTATGGTATGGTTTTTACTCTTCATTCTTGTATTCATTGTAGGGAACATAAGTTCAAGGAGAATTAGGCTTTGAAACCAAATTAAAATAGTTGAAGCAAGATGTCCCTTCGACGGATGTTAAAAATTAGCCTAGTCATTCGGCCCAAGCAAAAATACAAGCAGCCACCGATGGAACTCAAGATGGGAAGACGGTCTCCTACCAACCTATTGAGGATAAGGATGATCATGATTAACACGGTGATTCTTGAAAGTGGTCTTGCTCTCCCGCCAAGTTAGGGTCTCGCACACCTTCCCTTCCATCCAAATCTCTTAAGGCATCACCTTTTACCCTTTTGAGTTTGAGATATCCATGCAGTAAGAGACAAGAGAAAAATAAGTTGATGACCTAACTGTCAAGTAGACTTCTACTTCGAGATCTACCTCTAAAGATAAGGAGAAAGATAAGGATAAGGAGGAGACCACCATCATCATTGACCATAGTGATCCCAACTATGATGAATTCCAGCAACTTTATCATCCTAGGGATCCTCTAGCCTGGTTACTTATCGATGCTCCCTCTCCGTCCTTCGATAATGTGTTTAGTCTTCTTGGGGATGGACTTAGTGGAATAAAGGTGTTGTATGAGTTTCATTCTAAAGTGATAAAGGTTGGAGAGGAGGTCGGGTGGCAGAATGTTGAGAATAATGTAAAGATCTTTAACTTCAAGAAGAATTGCATGATAAGGATAAGGTGCGTCGGAAGGTTGTGGACGTAATGGAGAGGTCACAAGCTGTTAACCCAAAAAATGGATCAACACCCTAGTTTAAGTTTGAAAGCACCAACCCTATTTTGACAGAGCAATGTCACAGATCATAGATATAAGAAAAGAACAGTAAAAGAAAGAAGACAGAGAATTTTTATAGTGGTTCAGCTGTTAATTAAGTCTACGTCCACTATATATTTTTCTTATAGACTGATTGTTGTTACAAGATGTGTTTGATTATAAGACTTTGATTATCTCTCAATAGATTGAATCCCCGGAGTTGGAATCCACTGGAGAATCACATTGAATTAGTTTGGAGATTATTGTGAGGGAGGTAGAGAGTGAAGAATGTTTCCAGCAGAGCTTCAGCAATCAATCCGGAGAAGATCCAGTTTAGTTGCAGGTAGGATGGTATTTATATGGGTCGGAGAGCTTCTGGGCTAGGCTACGTCTTCATCAGCTCACAGGTAGGTAGGAAACGACCTAAGGGGACGTTGGATCGCAAAACAAGCCAAAACAATGGATCGCTGGTGACCCATGGCCCATGGGTCGCTCGCGACCCATAGACTTGGTTCGTTTTTCGGGCCAACGTCTCGCCTCTTTTGTAGTGTTCCACAGCTTGTTGGTTTGAAGGTTTGGGAAGAAGCATGGGTCTCTGACGATCTAAGCACTTAAGATTTTTCTGGAGTTTGGAATTGGAGATGTTTCCATAGTCTTTTATCATAGTTTTTTGCATAGTATCGTTGCACGTTACTCCGTCTTGACGACGATCTGCTAGCTGATTGTGCTTTGGTTACTGACTGGACTGAACTGACGCTAGCTTCTTGGTTCAGTTGAACTTGGTCGTTGCTTTAGTAATATTATTTGGCTCTTGTCAACTCCTTGCCTTAGCCTTTCTGGTTAAGTTCTACACCATTCTGATGTGATGGGATTGTTTCGTATTCTGCTGGATCCTATTGGGTTAAAAACCCAGATAACATTTGCCCCCCAAAGTACGCCTTTTGAATGAATGGTGTGCTTTGCTCTAGAACAAGTCATGGCAATGAGTCTTCGATTGTTGAGCTTTAGTCTTGGTGAATCATCCAGTTCCTTCAGATACTCTTGCCAGTCACAAGTCGTTCCAAACCTGTTACAGCCTAAGACCCTATACTCTGCCTAAGTGTAATCTATACATCACAATCATTTCGATTTCATTCAGGGTTATTACATCACATGTCTCTAATTACACATCTCTAATCGTCCCGCGTTCATTCAGGATTTACATCACTATCAATTTTTGCTTTTCATTCAGAGTTTTTACATCATGTATCAAAATCAAATCATATATCAGAATCACATCATATCACATCATATATCAAAATCACATTATATCTCAACATCACATCATGTCACAACATATATCACAATCACATTGTATCACATCATATATCAAGGTTATCCTGTGTTTATCCAAGATTTATCTATTTTGTTCTATTTATAAGGCATTCAAATCCTTGTTTTTTTGCAAAACCAAATCTGTTTTAAGGTCCGATCTTTCTGGACCACTTAAGTAAGTATAATGCGTGATCTCTCCTGATCGTTTAATGTTTAGTTTAATGTGTGATCTCTCTGGATCGTATAATGTTTAGTTTAATGCGCGATCTCTCTGGATCGTTTAATGTTTTAAGTTAAGGGGATGATCTTTTCAGATCATTTGTTTGTTAGGTCAAGGGGGATTAAGTAAGCCCATCCGCTCAATCTCCGATGAGGGGACTTACTTCTTGCACTCCGGTCCCGTGGCGGGACTCTAATGCAATCAATATCATACAAGTCCATCCACTCTCTCTCTTTGGCAAGGGGACTTGCACCTTGCACTCCGGTCCTATGGTGGGACTCTAAGGTGATCAATATCAGTTATAAAAATTCAAATATTCAAATCGAAACAAATAAACAAAAATTATCCAAGCAGGAGTCCTAAATGTTCATCTCAGGCATCCGACTCAGAGTGTGCCTTAGGACCATTCGGGATCTCGTACACGTGTAAGCGACCTTCGATTGTTATTGTCCTAGGTTCTCTCAGGCATCTGACTAAGAGCGTGCCTAAGGACCATTCAGGATCCCGTACACATATAAGCAGCCTTCGATTATTATCGTCTACATACCAAAAGAAAGTGGGGGAAAAGAAATGATAAAACAAAGCATTGGAATCAAATCTGACTCCTCTTTACCCTGATCATGGAATAAGTTGTCTTGGCGCTTGTCCCTGGGCGTTTCTTAATGCATTTGCCACGGATGGTGGTAGTCCCTGCAATTTCACCTCAGTTCTGTTCCTCACATATTACGGCCGCTGGTTGTTCTAGACCAGTTTTTCTATCAGATCACGAAGGTGTCGACACTTGTTTGTCTCATGCCAATTCAACTCATGGAAGATGCAAAACTTTTCAGATCTTTTCTCTCAATCCGTGGGCTCCCTCCTAGGCGGCCTTCGGTAGAGGTTTTGCCCCCTCGTATCCAGGTATATCCTCTCCAGGGTTTCAGTCAGGTCGGTGTATAAGGAGAATCTTGGCTTGTTTCTCTGTCATTTTGGGTCTTTGATGTTGTCATCGGCTTTCCTCTTCCCTTTGTCTTTTCCAGTTCCAGCTCCAAATGGTCCCCCGCCTTCAACGGCATTAATTTCAACATCCACATACTCATCCTCGGCTTTGGCGTCTTCCTGACGCAGGTACCTCTCTACTTCGTAATAGAATTCTGCAAGATCCATCAGTGGATCCCTTCTCAATGCGGCTTTGAAATAAGCCTTATTCGCGACTCCAGATACTGCTGCCATTAGGATAAACGATAGGTCCAGTTTGTCCACCGCGGCTGCTATTGCATTGAATCTTGTTAAGTAACTTCTCAAGGACTCTTTAGGCCTTTGTTTACGTTTGAGAGCGTAAGTACATTCCTTGGTTGTGAGACATGAACCCTGAACTGTCTCAAGAATCTTCTCACTAAGTCGGTCCATGTGCTTATGGACCCATTTTCCAATTGTCTGAACCACATTGCAGTCAAATCTGTTAAGTATAAGGGGAAGCATCGCCACATTACTTCCTCAGAAGCACCCAGCACCTCCATATGTTGGTTGTATCGCATCATATGAATCGTCGGGTCTGTCTTCCCGTCGTACATTTCCAGTGTCGGAAGCTTGAAATCTGGAGGATTTCTCACGTTTCGGATATTAGCAGTAAATGGATTTCTGTTCACATCTTCTAGACCCTGATCTGGAGGTCCTCCCCTGATGAATCTCCATACCAATTCAGCAATTCTGTTCTCACCATCCAATGAAGGTCTCTGTCCTAAAGCAATACTTTGCCCCCGGCCCCGTTGGGGGTATCCTGGGATGGACTCTTCCGGCAACATACCTATGTTCTGATTCATAACTCTAGCTTCATCCATTCCTCCATTCCTTCGAGGATTTTCTGGTACATATCCTTCTATCTGCCACATCCTAGTATTCGAATCAGCTTTCGTGCCACCAGTCTCTAGTGTTTCAACAGTCGCTTCGGTATTGGCATTGATTCCCATGTTGATTACAGCGTTGCCCCTATGTGTTGGTTGCTCTGGGTATGGGGGCAAGGCTCCACCTTGCTCCAATCCAAATCCGGCAATCCCAACATTATCCCCTGGAGTTTGATTCCTATTCCCTACAGATCTAGCCATCCCTTGCTGCTCCATCCTCTGGAATAATCCGTCCGTCATCTCCTGTTGTCTAGCTAAGAGTCCATCCTGCATCTCTTTCATCATCCTTTCCATCTCCTCTCTAATAACATAGCTGGGTTGATGAGAATTTGAGGACACTTCCTGGCTGCCCCCAAGCTCCGATTGACTTGCTCCAGTTTTAGATCTGATGTTAGGCCTCTTCGTTTTCTTTGAATCTCGGATTCAAACTTTAATTTTTCAGATCTCGTTCAAGGTTCTCAGTGAAAGCACCAAAATGTTAACCTAAAAAATGGATCAACACCCTGGTTTAAGTTTGAAAGCACCAGCCCTGTTCTGACAGAGCAATGTCACTGATCACAGATATAAGAAAAGAACAGTAAAAGAAAGAAGGCAAAGAATTTTTATAATGGTTCGGCTGTTAATGAAGCCTACGTCCATTTTATATTTTTATCATAGACTGATTGCTATTACAAGATGTGTTTGATTACAAGACTTTGATTATCTCTCAATAGATAGAATCCCCAAAGTTGGAATCCACTGAAGAATCATAGTGAATTCCTTTCGAGATTGTTGTGAGGGAGGCAGAGAGTGAAGAATGTTTCCAGCAGAGCTTCAACAATCAGTATGGAGAAGATCCAGTTTATGTTGCAGGTAAGATGGTATTTATATGGGTTGGAGAGCTTCTGGGCCAGGCAACATATTCATCAGCTCGCAGGTAGGTAGGTAGAAAATGACCTAAGGGGACTTTGGCTTGCAAAACGAGCCAAAACCATGGGGTCACTGGCGACACATGGCCCATGGTTCACTGGCGACTCTGTAGTGTTCCACAACTAGTTGGTTCGAAGGTTCGGGGAGAAGCATGGGTCTCTGACGATCTAAGCACTTAGGATTTTTCTGGAGTTTGGAATTGGAGATGTTTCCATAGTCTTTTATCGTAGTTGTTTGCGTAGTATCGTTGCACGTTACTCCATCTTGATGACGATCTGCTGGCTCATTGTGCTTTGATTGCTGACTGAACTGAACTGAGGCTAGCTTCTTGGTTCAGTTGAACTTGATCGTTGCTTTAGTAATAAGATTTGGCTCTCGTCAACTTCTTGCCTTAGCATTTCTAGTTAAGTTCTATGCCATTCTGATGTGATGGGATTGTTTCGTATTCTGCTGGATCCTGTTGGGTTAAAAACCCGGATAACATAAGCTGAACAGATCGAAAAGATTAAAAGTGATCATCATGCAGAAAGAAAGAAGCCAAAGAAGGAGCATTACATTGATGTTAAAGCACTAAGGGACAGGTATAATTTTGAAGCTAAGAAACTGTTTAACGATTACAAGAAAGTCAAGGCCTATTATTCGAAGAGGCTGGATGAAATCCAGGCTATAGTTGATAATGCGGAGACAAAGTATCTAGAATTATGGAAAATGGTCGAGGAATGGAAAAGTGAGAGAGAGCCTCCTTTATAGCAAGACTTGAAACCATGACCCCTGAGACCGAGGCCGAGACGAGAGTTGTTGACAGACTCTAGGTTGAGAATGATGAGATGAATGGCCAACTAGACCAAGTTGAGGATCTCCTAAACAAGATCTACTTTAAGATGTATACGGATGGAAATCTGAGATGGATGGATGATTACCAAGAGGTCATGACTTCTATTCATCGAAGGTTGGTTAAGGAAGTCAAGGAAGCTAGTGAGCAAGGAGGGCCACGCTTTAGTCTCAACGTTGTTAGGCCTGATTCTTTATAGAAGAAAAATAAGCCATCCGCTTGGGCTATATAAAATTGGTTGCTAATGGGAGAGCCCGGATGGAACAGGAGGGTGAGGAGGCAAAGAAGAATAACAGTTCCACTTCAAGGACATTACTCAAGGTTAGGCTTCGAAAATGATATTTTATGCCCTAATGCATAACATTTCACAAACCATTTATCACATCACCACAGATATGACCATCCAGAGCTAGCCCTAGGATGATGCTCCATCTTCTCCCAAAGGAGGTAGGATTCGTCTATACATCCCTTGTGCCACTGTTAAGTACATTTGAGCCCACTTAGGCAAGTCCATACCTGATAGTCCTCTCATTTTTATGTAGGAGATACAGCTGTGCAGACCCCTCTGGAGCTATGTTGCCCTCTAAAGCTACATTGCCTAGGCTTATGTCCCTAGGTCCATCAGACTTCTCAGTAGAATAAAAATGTGATGAAATGATTGATGCCCTTAAGGATGACACCGATATTGAGATCACCGGATTTAATGAGGGGAACAAGGATTTTAACATAGATGAAGTTATCAAGGAAAGCATACCTACCCAGTTTCCGATGGAGATGGCTAAGGTCAATTTAGAGGCAGCGGAGGTGCTCAAGGCAATGAAGAAGAAACAGACCGAGCTCGATGCAGTTGCTCAATCCAAGGCTAAGGAGGAAAACAAAGTAAAGAAGTCCCCTGGACCCAAGCAACCCGAGAAGAGTTGCTTACCTAAATCTAAGTGATGGTTGCAGTCCATCCATCAAGAATTATTTATCTTTTATTTATGTGCACTAAACATTCTGACTGCGCACATCCAATTTTGATGAATTTTGTGAGGGTGTGTGCATATTTTTTTTATGGTCATGACTTTGTGTTGTGGATATTTGGTTATTTTATAATGTTTGGATGTTATGATCTTTCATAGTCTAGTTTCTTGTTGTTTTCTATTATTCTTGTTTATTTGTTTATATGTGTGTATTCTATGTGTGTTTTGCATAAAATTCTCTTAAGAACGATGAGCTTGCAATCACAACCTGAGATTTCAGGGTTGGTCGCCAGTGTTGAACTACTTAGTCGATGGTCATATCCTGACCATGGGTAAGTTTGTTTCTTTACTATCGACCAGTGCTTTTGGGCCGACTGCTAATTAAGAACTACCCAATCGGTGGTCATGTCCTGACCATGGGTCAGTTTAGTTTACCATTTCGACTAGGGTTTTAAGGCCTCCTATTAACCGTGAACTACCCAGTCAGCGATCATGTCCTAACCATGGTTAATTCTGGTTCACCATTTACAGCCAAGCTTTTAGGTTGATCATTAATGGCGAACTACCCAGTCGGTGGTCATGTCCTAACCATAGGAAGGTTCGGTTTACCATTGTCGGCTAGGGTTTTATAGCCACTCGTCAAAGGCAAACTACCAAGTTGGTGGTCATATCCCGACCATGGGTAAGTCCAGTTTGCCATTGCCGATCTCAAAGTTTCTGCTGAGGGCAAGGCCAACGTCATTGCGACGCGACCTACCCCCAAGTAATAGAGAATCCAGTTCGAAAGGCTTTTATAATGCTTAATTGGCACGAATGCAAACTTGCCGAGCTTGGTCACTTGACCCCAACCATATTGTTCGTCGATAGGTGTGGTGTTAGTCGAAGTGAAAGACTATGTCCTATTCCTTTACTTAGGCGCTCACAATAGTCCTGTGTAATAAAAGACACCCGATACAATAAGATTTCAAGGTACACGTTTTATTAGTAATCATTTGATAATTGTCTTAATTACAAAGTAGCAGTACTTGAATGAACAACAAGAAAGACAATTTGGATTAAGTAAAATAACGACGAAGGTTTTGTGCGTTCCAAGCTTTTCCGAACACAACCCTATCTACTATGCTAAGGATGTAAGCTCCATATTTTATATCTTTATGAATAATGTATGGTCCTTCCTAGACCGGGTTGAGTGCCCTCGGTCTAGGGAATATTTGCTTCAGCACAAAGTCCCCTTCCTTGAGAGGGCGGTGTTTGTCCTTGGAGTTATACTGCCTGGCTATCCTTTTCTTATGTGTCGTGTCCTTTAAAGCAACTTTGTCGCTCTTTTCACCGACCAAATCTAAAGACATATTCATTGGTTCTTTATTTTCATTGGGGTCATAATAAATCCTCCTGTGGGATAGTACCGTGGTTTCCACATATAGGATGGCCTCTGACCCATATGCTAAGTAAAAGGGGTATGTCCCATCGCTCTCTTGATGGAAGTATGATAGGCCTACAGTGCTAAAGGAAGTTCGTCCATCCACGCTCCTTTCGCCTTTTCTAGTCACTTCTTTATGAGAGTCTTAAGAACCTTGTTGACTGCTTCTACTTGTCTGTTACCCTATAGGTATCCCACTACAAAAAAACTCTTCTTTATCTGATGCTCTTAGCAGAAGTCAGTAAACTCCTTGCTGTTAAACTATAATCCATTGCATATTACATTTCTGACCAAAAATTTTATAACCTTGGTTGAAGACACCATAGTAAAGGGTTCTGCTTTTACCTACTTTGTAAAGTAGTCAACCACCACTATGTCATACTTAGCTCAACCCTAGCCATGGGAAGTTTGTCGATCAGATCTATCCCCTAATCTGCAAAAGGCCAAGGACTAACCATGTGTGTCAGCTCGGTCAGAGGCAACCTCATGATTTTCGGGAACCTTAGGCACTTGTCACACCTCTTTGCATATTCCAACATGTCATGATTTAACGTTGGCCAAAAGTTTCCATATCGCAACACCTTCTTCACTAGAGTTCGCCCCCCTTCGCAGTCTCCACAACTGCTCTGATGTATATTATCCATCACCTCTTAGGCTTCTCTTCGGGCTACGCACCTTAACAATGGATTAGAGAATCCTCTTTCGTACAACATACCATCAAACTGAAGTGCCTTTTGTAACGCCTTCTTAGTTTCATTTCTATTGCCCGGTAAGACCCCTCGCTTAAATACTTTATGATCAAGGTCATCCAAGTTTCCTCCCCATCACTAGTCATAACTACATTCACCTCCTCAAAGCTTGGGGATCGGTAGGGTCATCACCAGTATTGAGCCTAGTAGCAGTTCATCACTTGAACTCGCCAATTTTGCCAACTTATCTGCATCCTAATTCTCTTTCCTTAGAATGTGTCTAATTAAATAGTACTCCACCTCGTTAAGCAAGGCCTTCACCTTCCTTAGACAGGATGCTAAGCATTCTCCTTTAGCCTAGAATCCTCCGAGTAAATGGTTTACAATCAACCAAGAGTCACTGTGTATGCATAGTGACCTTATTCCCGATCCTCTAGCTACTTCCATGATTGTCGATGATATGAACTCGGGTAAGAGATGTAGAATTGAAATGATTGATCAAGTTATTAAACTCGAATACTTGTGAAATTGGTTCATTGTATCAAATTCTTTCTTCGAGTGCGAAGTGGAACTCATTCGAATATTAAATGACATAAAATAAGGGCATGAATTCATGTCGAATGATGTCACTGCAATGTATCTAAGTGGTACGAAGTCAAATGTCAAAGGCATTCAAGGAAAAGCAACCATATCAAAAAGTGTGTAAATTCATGATATGAGATATCTAAAATAAAGAGATTTTCTCACAATTGAAATGGAACAAACGATGTGCCATTTAGAGCTATAGATCAAAGGATATGGATATCTAAAATTCGATGGGGAGGGGTAAAACTACTAGGCATAACCAATCGTTCGAATGTGGGACCATCGACTGATTGAACCAATAAGCAAACCTGAGTACTTTTAGTGCATTTTTGTGGTGTTCAATCAATTGGTAATGGACAATCAACCGACTAGTCTTCTATGCAGTCGATTGGTTACCCCGTTCAGTCGACTGTTCAGCTGTTCATCACCTAGTTCGATTGAAATTTCAATATTCGATAACTTCACGCATAAAATTGGATTGAGGTGCAGTTTAGACCAGTGTTCATAACTTTTAAAGGCAAACAATCCATGAAGTTTTGGTAGATTTTGGATTAACTTTATTTCAATACCAAAGTGGGACCCACTTCGACATGTATTCCAAAACCGTAGAGTTTGAGATAGACCGGGAGGCTATATTGGAGGTTTTAAATAACATGAAGGTCATAAGTGATGTTAGAGATGAGTTTTGATTTGTAAGGTAACTTTAATAGAGTTGTCCAGTGGATTTTGAGAAGAGACGACTATGATATTGTGATACATGATTATAGGAAGTAAGTCCATACCCCATGGCTTTGGTCTTATGATTAGATATTTATAGACCATTTGTGACATAAGTGGTTGTCATGTTGGGCGTGCTCCTTCGGGCGGACCAACACTGTTGATAAAAGATGTTCTATCTCGATAATGCGAGTATAAACCTCAAAGTACGTAGTAGCAAGTGTTATAGGCTCTGTTCTTATGATAAAAAATGGCAGCAGTTAGGCATATATATCGATTTTGGTTTGATACGATTTAGGTGGTAGATGATGCATTAAAAGCATCGTAAGTATTGGTCTTATATTAGTAGGTATACTTGGTAGGATTTGGCTTCACCGAGAGACCTATGGCCCACCAGTCTAGTATGTAACATTTGGGTCACTATTGGTGTCGTGGTGTTTTGTATATGATATTTTTATTGTATAACATAGCATTATGGTAGAAATGTGCTAATTTCTTGGATGCATGTGAAGATGCAAGTTATGGTTCTATTACCTCGAGTATTGCCACTTGGTGTTATTCATGATACATTATATATTGGTAGCCATGCATATTAGTGATATTTTATTTTCAACAGACTTTATATCCGACCCTCTCTTTGTTGTTTCTTTTTTATCTATTCTTTGAGTAGGTTGACTTAGAGATAGAGATCTCTACTAGCAGAAGGCAATTCATATCGCCATAGCTACATTACACCTATGAGTATATCTTTCCATTTTTTATGTATTAACATGTAGACCACATGTATTATTTTGAGACATGTATTCTTCTAAGATTTGATGCACCTATTTCACTTTGTGTTATGAGGTTAGATCTTATGTCTCTTTATATGATATATGCATCCAGCCTTTTATATGTTTATATTGATATTATATTTTATCTCTAAATATTCTTTATGATATCCATTGTGTTTTTTATATCTTAACCTTAACATAACATCGTCCGTGACATCAATGGAGAATTTAGATGTTGTATCCGTGGATTTTGGGTGTTATAGAAGGATGGTTGTTGCATTTAGTATCGGAACTTGAGTTATCCGATCACCAAAAATTGGGAGATGTTGTGAGAACATATTTATTTTTCGATTTACTTATGCATATAGCATTTAGACACTCACACTTTTGTTTCTAGTGCTCTATACTATCTTTTGGAAAAGTTTCTACCTTTTTCCATATACTAGTAGTAATCACTTTGAATCGTGCCAATCGAGCATCAATAGCTAGAGGCAATGTCGGGGCTCTGGATGTATACATACCAGCATGGTTCCGGAGGTACTTACATGCTACAGTGTCAGACACTCCACCTCCAGTGGGTGTCCCACCTGTACTGACAATAGTTAAGGTGACGCCTATTCCTCCATCGCTTCCAACACCCGTTCCTGACTCCTCGAGGCTCCATAGGGATTTTCTTCTGAGTCAGGCTCTAATAGGCGTTGCTTGTACAGGTCTTAATCAAATGGCGCTGTTAAATTCGGAGATCAAGGAGATCTCAGAGAGTGAACATGCCAAATTTGAAGCAAAGCTTAAATTCCAAGGTAAGAGGAAGAGAAAAGGGGTAAAGAATGGCCAAGGCCAGGCTAAGAAAAGAGGAATGATTTGCAATGTGTCATTTGAAGGAAATTTCACTAGAGATTGCAAGGTCGGCCACCAAGCGTGGAAATGATTTAGTTGTGACCAATGGGTCTCTCTATTAAAGTCCTCTGTAAATCACACATATGTATGTGAATTTCAAAGTATTTCATAGCGACCTATTCGCTACATACACTCTGACTTTCCTCTTTTTATTGTCCCCTATAACACAATGGTTATTTATGTCATCCGCTTGTTTAACGGGAATTGAAATCCAAACGAACAACCAACAATAATATAAACTATCATCTAAGCATTTAATAATAATTTATAACAACAAAGATATCATATAGTTTATTTAAAGGTGAGTAAACTCACCAAAATTCCAGTGAACGCTTTCACATTTCGGTTTGGTCTAAAATCAAATGACATTCGATTTAGGTCAAAATTCCACTTCCTTCAAATCCAACAAAACTAGTTCCAACCCATAGCTAACGTCATTATGAGTCTAACGCAACTGGTTGTGTCCAAATCCAACCTCGTACGAGCAAGATATTAATTTTATAAGTTATCGGATTAAATAATATAATTATTCAACTTAATTATCTCACTAATTAAATCACTAACCACCTAAACACTTCTTCCCCATCCTTAAACCAAAGATATGCATGCTAATACACACACAAAGGCCCAAAAATATCAAATCCATCCAACCCAAATTTCTACCTCGTTTCTCAACAAAATCGACTCTCAATTGCTCCGACAAATTCCACTCCCCGCGTGCTTCACAACTGTGTCACCCTCTACAAGCTTGGTCCACCGTATGCCATCGTGACCTATGCACGTGAATAGGACAAACGCGATGATGCATTTTGCATCAAGGCCCCGCACATGCCCAAACTTTGAGGAATGACGCTCCTCTGCACAACAATCACGATCGTACCTTTCATTTTGTTAAATTCCGCCTATAACCACGCTTACGCAAACCTAAGTCGACTGTCAAAAGTCGAGCAATACAAATCGATGTCGCACCCTCCTCTATGCATATAAATTTAAAGATCTACTCCATAGGGTCACAAAGAACTTGGTTTTAAGATTTTTCACCGAGAAATGGATTTGATTTCAATTTTTAAAGATGTGGCCATGTTATTTTGTTTATTGTAATATGAAGTTGAAGAGAGAAAGAGGGAAAGCGGAAAGTGGATTTAAAAGGGAATGGAAATAAAACTTAAGTGTCTAAAGTTTTTTTTTGATTTTATAACCAACAATCAATTGCCTCCTTCACAAGTTAAATTAATTTTTCAAGCAAACCAAAATTTTCAAGCAATAACTCAAATCAATATCAAGTCACCATCAATTCAAGTTCAAAATTTAAAATTTGATTTTAAAATGTTATAAAGAGAAATATTTGCGGTATTCTGCTACCCAATATTCCGTCCACATATAGACCTTGAACGACTGAAATAAAAATTCGATCGTGCACTGAAATGCGACACGATCATAAATCAATAATAAAATATACATCTTATTTAATTTTATGAAATTTCAAAAATACCATCGTTCGCCGTAAAATCATCAAATGAACATATAAATATTTTCCAAATTAAAAATTATGGAAAAATAAATTAAATTAAATTAAAAATATGTCATTAAAAATCTAATGGTTTTATTGATAATTAGTTTTCTTGTTATTTATTTGAACTATTTATTATTGTAAATAAATTTACGAAATGAGCTCACCATTTTTATTTATTAATTAAAAGGAGTTAAACAAAGATATTAAATCCATTTAATTAATATTTAATTCACAATTCAAATGTTTAAATAATCACTATATTTGAATATAAGTTATTAAACTTTAAAACCTAATTATTTATTTTTATTTTAAATTAATTAAATATTAAAAATCATGATGATCAAATTTCTAGGATGTTACAAACTCAATAAGTTTGTGGTGGTGTTCGTAGATGATATTTTGATATTTCCAAGAGTGAAGAAGAGCACAAATTACATTTGAAAGAAGTGTTGGAGGTGTTCAGGTGAAATTGCTTGAGGGTAAAGTTTTCTAAATGTTACTTTTGAAGGAGGGAAGTTTGATTCTTGGGTCATGTTGTATCTGAGCATGGGATTTCTATTGATCCAAGTAAGGTTGTCATGTTACAAGATTGGAAGGTACAGAATAGTGCTACTAAAGTTAATAGTTTCCTTGGGTTGGCGGGATATTACTAGAAGTTCGTTAAGAGCATTATAAAGGTTGCTACACCTTTGAACTGTCTAACTGGGAAGAACCAAGTCTTCTTATGGGATGCATGTAACAACCCACATTTTTAACGACTAGATATTTAAATAATTATTTCAAATATAGAATCATTAATTAACTCAAGGCCAAAAATCTGATTTTTCACATACGGTCGAGTTAGGACTCTATACCACTTCCGTTGAGTCAGGATCGACGTTGCGAATTAAAATGAGTATAAATATCGCTATATTTGGAGTCACAACATTTTTACGATTTACTTATTGTTACACATATTTTATAAAAATAAATGCATAGTCGAGTCCAGTGGGATTTCGACAAACGGCTTGTGTTTCTGCGATAAGGGCTTCATTATGAGACGTCGGTTGAAGAATTTTTGGAATCGGGTGGTTCGATGGCCAAAACGGCCTCGAAATGAATGAAATTATCATCTAGAGAACTGTCTCAGATAGCGATGATATTTATACCATCAGGACTGGAAAAATGAGGCGATGTGCGCCAATGAGTTTCATAGCGATCCAATGTGTGTGTGATCGTACGAGCTCAAAACATGTGCTGATTTATTTAAGAAATCAAATAAAATATATACTTTAATATGTATGTCCACACTATTACCCCCTCCTTTCTTTCTCTCACTTCCCCCTCTAGATAATATCTAAAGCGGGTTAGTAACGGGTTTCGGGTCTACCCAGATTCCAAGAGCTCTAGTATAACACCCTGTAAAATCAATCACAAATAAATTGAGTGAATTAAATTAAACAATGTAGGGTTAAAAATGGAAATTTTAGAAAAGTTGGAATTTGACCATGAAAGTTATTCCGTTCCGCTCGTGGTGAAACTCAAATCTGTTTCTATATATCATATGCTAAAACTGGAGCTCAAACGAAGAAATTATGAGCATTTGAAGTTTCCAGATTTAAATTAATTTAGTTTGAATTCAAATTCAAATGAATATTTTAATTAAGGGATTAAATTTCAAAAATGAACAGCATGTCTAGTTGGAGACTAAGTTAAACAATTAATGCTAAAAGTTAATTAGGGAATAAAATAAACGAGTAACGAAAACAAATCAAGGCTCCCGAAATAAGAGGAACAATCGACCTATAATACCAAACCGGTTGACCTCTAGCATTCAACCAGTCGAACATAGGTGGTTGACCGCTGCCCCAAAGTGGCAGCTAGGTTTATGTGATGTAAAGCGGTCCAAATTTATCCATTTTATCTAATTTCATCCTTTGGTTCTGATATGTTTCAACTTCTATAAATAAGACCCTATTCTCCGTGCTTTTTATTCATAAATATTAGAGAACTCCGCGAACCTCTGCCATTTTCTTTCTTCCGTTAGATTTAGAAATTCTATTAGGCATTTAGGTAAGGATTCTAATCCTTTTCTAATTATTCTTTTAATCTATTTTCTTCTCTTCTAACCTCTCTGAATCTAACAAAGTTATATATATATATATATATCCTTCGTTGTGTGTGTATATCAAAAGAAGGAGATATGGAAAAAAGAGTTGCTTTGGTGTTGCAAATCCATAAAAGAAATGCTAAGGATAATTTATAAGTGGAAACCTTAGTATTTTTATTTTAGTGATTGATTAGTATATATCTATGAATTTGAATATGCCTTAGGGATTTTGGGATTGTGAAAATAAATAGTTAAATTCCTCCAAAATTACCTTTTATTTTGAAATGCCAATTTCAGAATCAATTATTTATGTTAATTTGATGTAATTTATATTGTTTTTGCAATTTTTAATAATTTCATAGTTTATTCCACCTCCTTCTTTGATTTAAATTATGAGTTTTCAATAATAAAATAAGGACGTAGAACACGAATCCTATTCGTAGTTTACACCACTTATTTCACACAAAATTTCTTCATTTATTTCTGTGTAAAAGAGGAGTTGAATAGAATATGAAGTTAGGATTGAAATTCCTATTGTTTAGGTATTCCATTGAATTGAGGTAATAAATTGGATTTCTATTTCTATTTACAAGTCTATTTATAGCAATTTTGAATATGAATATTTAACCCTTGTTATGGATATTGAAATATTGGAAATCTGAAGGAAAAGGACTTGTATTAGTATTATGGTTAAAGGAGTTGACATTTAACGCTATTTCAAGGCATATGAACTGCACACTTAGAAGTTATTAGACGTGAATATATATATATATATATATATATATATATATATATATATATTTCTGTCAGCGTAATAAATGCATAATTATAGCGTATTATTGTGTAATTATTTAGGTAATAATTGTCAATGATTTACCCTTAAAATGGTAATTAATATTTTAAGGTATAATAAGGAAGATTCCTTGTAAGGCTTTAATTATGAACTGTGAGATGAGGATGATTTACTCTTAATAAGGAAGATTCCTTGTTAATGATTTACCCTTAATAAGGATGCGAGGTTAGTAGAGTTGCACGACAGAAGTCTGCCCTTCACTTTAAGGCTACCTGAAGTTGTGTACACTTACTATTAAGGTGAGACATCTCCTATAATAAATATTTGTGATGATGCGAGGTTAGTCCCAAATGATGTAGGGTAAATCTGCTCAGCTAATCTGACTACTAGTTCCCATAAATAGTCGGACTAATGTGAGACGTCATTATGAGCATGGGCCATAGTACGAAGGGCTTGCTTGGTGGTCTTGAGGTCTTAAGTGGTTGTTTGAGGGCCCGCCTCTCTTCCCCAAATGGATTATTAAATGGCCAAGGGGCTAGTTATTAGGCACGATAGGTGGTATTTTGACAAGGGTCCGCTTTGGGATAAAGTATTAAGTGACTGATTGAGGGTCCACCTTTCCATAAAGAAATATTAAGTGGCTCAAGAGATTCCATGCGATGTCAGCTAGATAATTACAATTGAGTGGTTCGCCTTGGAAATAGGTATTAAATGATGGGGTCTGCCTCAATTGAGGTATTAAATAGACAAAGTCTTCCTATTTTCCAATAAAAGGTATTAAGTGGCTTGGATACTACCTCTCGCATTGTTAGATATTTATGACGTGGGATTTGGGTTATGGGATTTAGAAACCTGCTTCGGGAATGGAAGTTATTAAGTTGTTGATTGTGGACCTACCTTCTTTCCTTATAAGAAGCGTTAAATGTTTTATGTATGCAAGACATATTCTTATTTAAAAATATACCATCCAAGTACTTAAATGGTAAGACTTGAGGTATTTATTCCCCGGACATTTTTTGTTCTGACTCCATCCTCATTACAATAAAGGTTAAGGACGGGGTGATGATGGTGATGATGCTTGAAGATGGAGTGGCTTAAGCTTGTGGCGGTTATTATTATCTTTTGTGATGTTTTATGTTGTACCCATGTATTTTGGATAAATGATGTAATGGATTTTACTTGACAGTTTGATGATGTTTTGTATTATGACATTTCAAATGGTTTTGAAATAAATGCGTACAATTTACTATTATATTTTATTCTATCCGCTGGAGTTCTGAAAGAATAGTTATCGCTCTATACTGTTACTTCTTTTTTTAACCAATAGCCAGCCTTAGAATGGATCTAAGTTTCGATGAGCTTTTGCTGGGTTGAAATTTAGGTCTATTCTAAAGTGGGTTATTACATTTGATATCAGAGCTTAGGTTACCTAATCAATGGGGAAACTAGACGTATGAGTGGCGTACTTGTTATTTTTGAAAAGGTTTTTCGAAAAGTATTTTCAACTTTTTTACTATATATATGTGTGTGTGTATGTATACCCCTATTTCTTTGAACATATGGGCACACACTAGGCAACCGTTTCCATTTAGCATATAATACTATCTTAGGAAATCGTCACCAAAGGTTCAATGTATAGATAGTTGATATGGCTGATAATCAATCTTCTTCTGGAACTAGGATCCCTGCCCATGGTAGACCTCCCATTCGTGGGATGCTCGAATGGTTTAAACAATATCTTACGACTGTCAAGAAATTTTATATTCCTCTAACTGCACTAGTGGCACCTGCTGCCCCGGCTATAGATGCAGCACCCTGTCCTATTGAGTTGACTAAATCGTGTAAGGACTTTCTTAATATGGGAGAGAAGACATACTTTGGAACCGAGGGATATCTGGAAGCTAAAGCATAGGTCAATGACTGCGAGAAAACATTAAGAGAGCTTGGTTAGGAAGATTAACTAAAGAGGAGGATGGCAGCGTGGCACCTCAAAGGAGAAGCTTCAGATTGGTGGAACTTGGTGAATGAGGAAAACTTTGGAAGGATTTTCTCATGGGATGAATTGAAAAATAGATTTGAGATAAGGTCTATGTCTAGGCAGAAGTGAGTCTACAGCTGGAGAAATTCATTCGACTCAGGCAAGGAGACTCCACTCTAAAGGAGTACATAGCTAAGTTTACTGGGTTGACTAAATTCGGGATGTGATTGATAAATACACCTTGAAAAAAGCCATGAAGTTCATGAAGAGACTAAATTCAGTGCTGAGAGAAATGTTATTGACCAGGGTACCTGTTGGTGCCATGTATGAGATGTTGGTGGAGATGGCAATGCTACACATGACCAATGTGGATGATAAGGAGGCAGAAAAGGAGAAGGCTGCACCTACCCAAAAGCAAGGAGGGTGCAAGAAGGGAAGTTTTTGGACTAACAAGAAGTCTAAGGGGAAGTTTAAGAAGGATGGTAAGGTGTGCAAGCGATGCTATAAATAGGTCATAAGGCTAAAGATTGTAGGGTGAGTCTGATGAAGGAAGCTTTTAAAGGGAAGTGCTTTAATTGCCACGAGGAAGGGCACCTCAAGAATCAATGCCCTAAGTTTTCAAATGAAAGAGCAAGCAGACAAGATTATGCTATTGAAGTCGTCCCTATTGCAAGTAGACCACCGAGAGAATAAGGGAAGGCAGCACTAGAAGGTATACTCTTATTTTAGGGGTTACAATTCATACCCTATTTAATTCAGGGGCATCGCATTCCTTTATAGCTAGGAATGTAGTAAACTTCTTAAACCTTCAAATCCAAATTGTCACCAGCTCAACAGTGGTCTCTAATCCTATTGGGGGTTCGACACATCTCTCTTTTATTTGCAAAGACGTAGTGTCGGAAATATGCGACAATAATTTCTTATGTAATGCTTACGTTCTAAATTCTGAGGGGTATGGACTTATCTTGAGTATGGATTGGTAGCATATTATGGAGCAATTCTTGATTGTGATAGGAGGGTTGAACAATTAAGAAGTTGTAGAGTCCGTGACCTAAAAATTCTTTGTACAACCCAAGATTTAGTTGAGTTAAGCCATCTATATTCACAAAATCTATCTGTTGGAGAGCTATCATCTGAACCTATAGTTTGTGAATTTCTTGATGTCTTTGAGGAAGTCTCGGGTCTCCCACTCTAAGGGGATATCGAGTTTGGAATAGATTTGGAGAAAGACGCAAGGCCGCTCACCTTACCTTTAATACACATGGTCCCCAAAGAAAGAAGAGAATTAGATAAGCAAATCTCTGAGCTATTAAAGAAAGGATTCATCCATCGGAGTACTTCAGAGTAGGGAGCCCATGTTGTTTTCACCACTAAGGTAGACAATTCATTGAGGCTTTACATCGACTATAGGGAATTGAATAAGTTGACAAGGAAGAATATGTACCTTTTACCTAAGATAGATAGCTTGTTCGATCGGCTTAGAGGAGCTAAAGTCTTTTCTCAACTAGACTTAGCAACTGGATTCCATCAGTTGAGGATTGCAAAAGAAAGCAAGTCGAAGGCTGCATTTCACACACCAAATAGACTCTATGAGTGGAAAGTGATGCCCTTTGGATTGACGAATTCCCTTGCATACTTTGTGGATTTGATGAGTAGGGTATTTAGTAGGCAACTCAATAAATTTGTCATTGTGTTCATAGATGATATTTTGGTTTTCTCTAAGGGCAATGAGGAGCATGAGAACCACCTAAGAGAGATATTAGGAACCTTACGATGGTACCAGCTTAAGGCTAAATTTTCTAAATGCCATTTTTGGAGAAAAGAAGTAAGATTCCTTGGGCATATTGTTTCTGAGAAAGGACTAGCAGTAAACCTAGCTAAAGTGAAAGTTATTCAAGGATGGAAGACTCCTAGAAGTGCTTCAGAGGTTAGAAGTTTTCTCGGGTTGGCAAGCTACTGTAGAAAGTTCATTAAGAACTTTGTAAGAATAGTAGCCCCTTAACCCTTTTGACTTTGAGAAGCTTGAGGAGTTATTGACTAGTGCGCTTGTGCTCACTATTCCCAACGGAACCAAACCATTTATGGTTTTCACATATGCTTATGGCACATGGTTAGGAGCGGTTCTAGTGCAAGAAGGAAAAATAATTGCTTATGCTAGTATGAAACTGAAGGTTCATGAGAAATGATATCCAGTTCATGACTTGGAGTTGGCAGCTATCGTCTTTGCCTTGAAAATGTGGAGCCATGATCTCTTGGGAGAAAGGTTTGAGTTATTCACTAACCATTAATCACTCAAATACCTATTTTCCCAAAAATATTTAAATCTTAAGCAGCAAAGATGGATGGAATATATAGCATCGTTCGACTTTAGTGTTCAGTACACACCTGGAAAAGGGAATGTAGTTGTTAATGCCCTTAGTCGGAGGCAGGCTACCCTGGATGTTGTATATGAATGGAGGCAGTTGGACTTCCTCTTAAATTTTAAATTCCAACTGCCACAGAACCCATCAAAGGGTTTTTAGTGGTTATGGAGATAAGACCAACCATGATAGACTGCATAAGGCTTGAGCAAGTGCAGGATAAGAATTTAGTAGGATTTTGGAAAAGTTGAGGAAGGGAGAACAATTTCCCTATGCTAGTAGGATGATTAAGAAGACATGGACGCCTTTGTGTCCTTATGGTTGATAATTTGTTGAGAGAGGTGCTTATGGAATAACACCACTCAAAGATGACCATTCACCCCGGAGGAGTTAAGATGTACAAGGATATGAAAAGGATTTTCATTTGGTCTGGAATGAAGAAGAGTGCAGTTGAGTTTGTTGTTAAGTGCTTGACATGTTAGAGGGTAAAAGATGAGCAAGGTTAGCCTGGAGGGTTACTATTACCATAGGAAATTCTGACTTGGAAGTGAGATCATATTATGATGGATTTTGTGGAAGAACTGCCAAGAAGTCAAAGGGGTAATGAAGCTATTTGGGTTGTTGTGGATAGACTCACTAAGAGTGCCCATTTTATTCCGATTAGAAACAACAGAAATGCCACTTCTCTCGCGCAAATCTACATCAAGGAGGTAGTTCGATTACATAGAATTCCTACGAGCATAGTTATTGATAGCGACCCCATGTTCGCCGTGAGTTTTGGAGGAGCCTGCAAGCAACTTTGGGAACTTCTTTGAATCTGCACTGCATATCACCCACAGACTAATGATCAAATAGAGAGGGTGAATAGGATTTTGGAAGACTTGTTGAGGGCTTGTGTTTTGGATTTCGGAGGACATTAGGAGAAACATCTACCTTTAGTTGAGTTTACATATAATAATAGGTATCAAGCGATAATTGGAATGGCCCCTTTTTGAGCACTATATGGAAGGCCATGCAAATCGCCAAGTTGCTGGTGGGAAACAATCGACGAAATATTTATCAGAGCCGATTTGATCTATGATACCACAGAAAATGTAGAGTTGATCAGACAACAAATGAAGGCAGCGCAAGACCATCAGAAATCTTATGTGAATAGAAGAAGGAAAGGGCTTGAGTTTGAGGTTGGAGATATGGTATTTGTCAAAGTCTCTCCCCTTTTAGAAAAGTGGTTAGGTTTGGCAAGTATCAAAAATTGGCGCATATATTTGATGGGCCATACAAAGTTTTGGGAAAGGTAGAATGTTATTCCATGGAGCTTCCTGACAGGTAGGCAGGAGTCTACAATGTTTTTCACGTTTCTCACCTTAGAAAATGCCTTCACGACACTGCTATTAGACTTGAACCTGATTAATCAAGGGAATTAGAGATGGAGTCAACCGTACCCCTGCCACCACACAAATTATGGAGCACGGAACTAAGAGACTCCGTAACAAAATTATTAAGTCGGTCCAAATACAATGGAGAGACAACCCGGCGGAAAGCACATAGGAAATCGAGGAAAAGATGAAGATCACTCATCCAGAGCTTTTCACTAGTAAGATTTCTTTCCAAAATTAGGATTTATGTTATATCATGGTTGTTAGATTGGATAGTAAGAGATGGTTGCCACACTTTTTCACCATTAATTTACACTAATGTATAAATTTTTATGCATGTTTAGGGTATTTGCATAAATACTTGCATGACACAATTTACACACTTACGCTAGGATTAAGCTCATTTTAGTATGTCTGCAGTACATAATCACATTGCAATTTGGTTGAGTAGATGGTTGTGTAGATAACTTGGTTGTGTAACATGGATGTTATTGCGCATTACACCCTTTTCCCCTTGAAAGATTTCGGGATGAAATCCTTTTTAAGGGGAAAGAATGTAACACCTCATAAAATCAACCATAAATGAATTGAGTGAATTAAATTAAATAAGGTAGAGTTGAAAATGAAAGTTTATAAAAGTTGTAATTTGACTACGAAAGTTATTCTATTGTGTTAATGGAGAAATTCTGATCTGTTTTCAGATATAATATGCTGAAAACGGAGCTTAAACGAAGAAGTTATGAGCGTTTAAAGTTTTCAGATTTAAATTAATTTAGTTTGAATTCAAATTCAAATAAATATTTAAATTTAGGGTTTGAATTTCAAAAATTAACTATAGGTTTAGTTGGTTAGGTTAGCGTTAAGTTAAACGATTAACGTTAAAAGTTGATTAGGGAATAAAATAAACAAGCAACGAAAACAAATCAATGCCCCCGATATAAAAGGAGCAGTCGACCTATAAGACCCAACTGGTCGATCGCTAATGGTTTTATGTACTCGCTTCGGGAATGGAAGGTATTAAGTGGTTGATTGTGGACCCGCCTTCTTACCTTATAAGAAGTATTAAATGGTTTTATGTATGCAAGACATATTCTTATTTTAAAATATACTGCCCAAATACTGAAATGGTAAGACTCGAGGTTTTTATTCACCATACATTTGTTGTTCTAACTCCCTCCTCATTACAACAGGTTAAGGATGGAGTGTTGACGGTGACGATGCTTGAAGATGGAGTGGCTTAAGCTTGTGGCAGTTATTATTATCTTCTATGATGTTTTATGTTGTACCCACGTATTTTGGATTAATGATGTAATAGATTTTACTTGATAGTTTGATGATGTTTTGTATTATGACATTTCAAATGGTTTTGAAATAAATGGGTACAATTTGCTATTATATTTTATTTCATTCGCTATGAGTTCTGAAAGAATATTTATTGCTCTGTACCGTTACTTCTTTTTCTAACCAACAACCAGCCTTAGAATGGATCTAAATTTCAATGGGCCTTTTCTGTTTCAAAATTTTGGTCTATTCTGAGGTGGGTTGGTACTTCTAGGCCACGATAGATGACTTCATCGGATCCATTGAACTCATGGAGAGATGGAGATTGGATCTACGATGGATTTGTCGTATGCGGTGACGATTGTCCATGGTTGACATTAATGGTCGTTTGTTAGGGTTCGTCTTTGGTGGAGCTAGATGTGGAGTTGGGTGAAACGGAGTGTACCGTTGGATTTCTCTTTGCAGCAAGCTTCTTTCCATATCATTTTCTGAGGTCCGGTCACCTCTGTATGGTTGGACATTATGAAGTGGCATTAGGAAGGATAGGTCATGAAGGGGTTCATCGTAGTATGCATGCCTAGTGGAGCGCAATGGAATAACCGGCATTGTGATTCGTCGAGTGTAGGTGGAGGAATGGAGGAGAGATGTGGTGCACATATGGGTAGGTTTATTGCGTATATGCCCTGTGTAAATTTGGGGAAGAAGGAGTATGGCTAATTAAGGTAATTAAGGAATTAATTATTTTAATTAGATCTCGTTTCGTATTTAATTTGTATGTCTTGCATACGAGATTCAATCGAGATGCGGTCTTCTCCATTGCACTTGTACTGAGATTATCGACGACATGGTATGGGCTTGGACTAGATCTGGACATTTGGGATTTTTCGGTTCAGGTGAGTAGAATAATAACTTTGAATTTATATTGTACTATAAATCCCTGTAATTATATATATTGAAATTTTTTCCTAGAAGAGGTAGGATAAAACATATATGCAATTATTCCGATGTTTGATTGGATTGCTTTGAATAGATATTCAAGATAATTGATTAAGTTCTCGTGTGTATAAATATTGTATCATATCTGTATTGAATAGAGTTAGATGAATTTGATATTAATTTATAACATGGCTATAAATTAATTAGAACTCCATTTTGTAGTTATATCAGTGATAAAAATACTATTATATATTTTATTACTAATCAAAAACTAGAAGTATGGCCTTTAAAATAAGTTGTAAGGCTAAAATAATGATTTAGGTAGGTTAAACTTGTACTAAAATGGCTTTGAATTTTATTTTGCCTAGATATTGGTTTATTATAGTATAAATAAATAATTAACTAACTAGTGAATTTCTATAAAGTTGATTTAAGAAGTTAGAAATTACAAGAGAAGTATTGATTATTCAATAGGGTTTGATAAATGTTATAAAATCTCGAATATTGTTATAACAAGATTTATCTAAGATATGGTTTGAAATGTATGGGTATGCATATATATATATATATTATATACATTAGCAATATAATATTTTGAGGCTTATTAAAAGCTAAACTTTATTTAAATAGAAGAATTAAGTGAAAATAAGCTATAGTATGATTGACAGGCAAGTGCGTTATTTTATCAAATAAGTGTGAGACTTCTATAAAAAAAATATGAAGAAGATATAATTATTAGATTGGTTACTAAGTGAGATGCATTTTTGTTGAATTATTTATATGATTGTATGTGTGAATTATTATTGATATTGAGATGATAAATTTGTTACTTGATTGTGTATTGCCTTCGTGTACGTAAATGTGCACGATAAGTGTTTATTAGTTCCATATAGTTGGACTGGTTATACACACACACCTAACCTACAGTTTATGTCATTTATATTTTTCTATATGTATGAATATAGTTCTAGTATGTCCGACTTGGGGCTATTGGGAGATGCACAGAATATTATACATACATATACATATACATATACATATATGTTGATATACGATTTAAAACATTTATATATATAGTTTTGGTATGTCCAACTTGGGGCTATCGATTGGTGAATGGAATCCATTGTACCATTGAGGCCCATGACTTGCAGAAGTGGTCCCCGAGCAGGGGTGGAGAGAGATTGTGACGCCAATCTAGAGTAGGTCATATATAGTTGCATTGTACGGATGGGCGCTGCGACAGGACCTATAGGCTAACTTATTTTGAGGTATTGGTTTTTAAGGGAGTCCACAATATAGTCGTGGCTCTCGATGGGTCTCTTTGGTAGCTTATGGCAATTCAACATGATTTGTCGATACACAATTTAAGCATATGTATAGTTCAGTATGCCCGACTTAGAGTTACCAAATATTGAACAAAATATATTATACAAATATATAAATACGTGGTTCAAGTGATATATATACGCACATAAATATATATATACATATATATATTATATATGCACGGTTTGGGCAATTTATATATATTGGTTTTGTATGCTTACCTTGTGGCAATCAAACAGTACGAGGCATTTCAATCATAAATAACGATCCACATGGGGACGATAATACTTCGGTGTTGTGTACCCATGTGGGAAGGGTGTACGCGGGGTTTAGTATTTACAAACGGTTCTAGTATGTCAGTATAGACAACCGGAAGGAAATAACGCTAGTGAGGGAATCCATTATACCATTTAGGTGCATGATTTGCAAACGTGGTCCCAAAGCAAGGGCAGAGGGAAATTTGAATGCCAATCTAAAGTAAGTCATATAGTATTGCATTGTATGGACGAGTGCTGCGAAAGGATTTATAGACCAACTTCTTTTGAGGTGTTGGTTTTTAGAGGAGTCCACAATATAGTTGTGGCTCTCGATAGGTCTCTTTGATAGCTAATGACAATTCGAGATGGGCATCAGTTATATATATCTATATTTTGATTTTTGGTATGGATTTGCTAGGTTAGTAGCATTGTTATATCAATTTATTTGTTTTGCATTTCAAATGCTTTGATATGGATCATTAAATCGGTTAGTGTGTGTAGCGGACTCCACCCATCAGTAATAATGAGTATCAATTTATTCTTTATTTGTCATTTACTGATGTTGTCCGTAGCAAATTAGTTGGTTGTTATTATTATTGTGATATCTATATTACCCCTGCATTTGTATATTAGGTTACCTTTATCAAGGTATATTATTACATATCAGTCACACTATATTAGATGTGATGACTCATTGATGATAGGAGAAGAGCATGTTATGGTATGATTCTCTATCTTTGTGTTGGGTTTACTTTACTTTTTTATAGGCAGTTCGGATTATCTCCGAGGCACATTTGTGGAGAGGACCAGCCATGCTTCAGTAATTTCCTATTTATTTGTATATAGTTTTGATATATAGTATTTTAAGATAGTTCCCCTCACACCGGGCTTTATGTATGACCTGCATTTTGCTTTTGCCTATTTGTGTCATGGCAACTCTCGGGCACTCGATTGAGTAGTTTCGGAGCAAGGTGCTTTTGGGGATATGCTTCCAGGATAGCAGAAGCACTTTGGAAGCAAAGTCGATACTTTGGATATATACTTATATTAGTATATGACATATATGATATTTATATGAGACTTGTTGTATCAGATATTATTTTCTGACTATCAATATTAACACTTATTTATCAGTTAATTCCATCAATACAGTATCTTATATATTGTTTATCTTGTTATGTTCATGTATATTCAATATATTATATATTACCATTCCACTGTGAGATTCTATTGTTGTGCCTTGGTTTGGTGTTTTTTTATTTTACCTCAGTAAGCTGTCTTTTGTGGTATTCGGGTGTCATAAATTGTGGTATTCGGGTGTCAAACGTTGGCATTCGATGTTGTTTCAGGGTATTATGAAGAGCAAGTCATCACAGTTGGTATCAGAGCATAGGCTCAACACTCAGGATCAAGTAGAACAGTTTGAGTTAAGCAACTGGTAGATATAGAAACAATGAGAGAGTCTACTTGTCTTTTTCTACTATATAATACTACATACAACACTTATCTCCTAAAGTTTGATTCACTCAGTCTCTCGTGGCTATGGTATCTTCATTATAGGCTATGTTTATAAGCTGATGGGGTGCACGAGCAACTAAAGATAGGTAGATTGAGATGTCTGATTGGTTTAGAGACTATTGGAATACTGCAAAGGATGTTTCGCCGTCTGCGAATATTCCAACAAATGCGGTAGGTGTTAGAAGTGGTGAGCCCTTGGGACATAGTGGTAGAAGTGGTTGGCGAGTAGGCATGGATTGAATTGATTTTAGATGTCGCTTTGAGTCTTGGTTTATTTTTGAGATCGAAAGGTACATGCAGCTTGACTGTTTCATCAATTTGCAACAGGGTAGCTTGTTAGTGAAGGATTATCTTAGCCAATTTAACCTTTTGGCTGAATTTCGGGTAGAGTAGGGCAATCCGGGAAGTGTAACTTGGATTCAGCATCTAAGTAGGATTCGATGGTCGCTCAGAAATAAGCAAGGACCAAGTGGATGACTTCTACATTTTTCTTTGATTCATTTGTGTTAGTAGTGTTTAACTTTATGTCAGCACACCTAAAGTGATGGGATTAGTCCTATGAACTACATTGTTGTTTTTAAGGATCGGTCCATTCATGTACCGGTTCCTAATCCCTAGTTTGAGAGTAGGGATTCTGGTGATTTACACTAGTTAGGTAAGGGTTTTCACACGATTCTTAAAGGCAAGCACATGAGTCAGATTCTTGGGATGACTTAGAGATTTTTGAAGTGTGGCAATAGTGGTGCGAGAAAATTTTAGTGGTCAAACCATGGAACCGGATTGGAATTCACATAAGAGGAATCAGGTGGCCAACCCTAGTTTAACAAAGAAATTGTCCAAGTGAAAAAAGGATTGGATCGTGCATTTTATATTATTTTGGATGGTCTTTATTTGTTGTAAAATTATTTATAGTATATTATATAGTTAGGATAACTTAGGATACTTCAAGCAAGGACTTCTCAACTAATTTTGTGATGGTTCAAATAATCTTCTAAGTGACGATATCATACTTGCCTGGGCAAGCATCGCAGTACTCTTAGTATATTATCCTTATTATCATTGTGTGGTTGAGGAGAGTTTGAATCCAAGCGATCCCAAACATTTGTACATTTTCATTTAATAATTATTTAGTTAGTGAAGTATTTTCCTTTGGAGAATGAGTTTTATTCGGAAGGGATAGGAAAGTTGAGACTTAGATTGCTGGTTTTATTCGAGAGTTTTGAGGATCGGTGATCCAGCCTATCACATAAGTTTTCTTTTTTAAAAGCGGGAGTGGTGATAGAGTTTCATGTATTGTATTCATGAAAGGGGTTGGACCACATAAGCATTTTGGATGTCGAACAGACTCATGGGAGTTTACAGCTTGGCGTGCATGCTATGACTATTATTGGTTATTGTGCATGTTGCTATGGACTCTTTTTGAATGGTGGGTTGTGTTTGTATGGTAATTTTTTCTCATTGATTACTTGTTGTTGCTTGATTATTGATTGATTGTTTGTTTTGTCGATTGATTTTTTTTGCTTACTAATTGCTTGTTGTTGCTTGATTATTGATTGATTGTATATTTTATTGATTTATTTTGATTGCTTGGTGTGACTTGATTATTGATTGATTGTTTATTTTTGTTGATTGATTTTTTTTGTTGCTTATTGATTACTCGTTGTTGATTGTTATTGCTAGCATATTATATTGATTTTCCTTTTCTGTTGAAGGAGTCACGATGTATTCTAGTGATGTCGTGATGAGTCGACCAGAGAAAGTTGATATGAACCAATGTAGCTTTAGACCTTGAAGGCATATTCATAATTTTGAGAATATGACTATATGGCTTCAGAACGATGGGGTTAAGCTTGTCCGTGTTCTATGGAGCTTTGTATTATATGTCTCCAACTACTTAGGAAATTTTTTATATTCCTTTTTGTTTTGTTAAAATGTAAGAAAGTATAGTGTAGAGCTTGTTTTGTTGTTGCTTGTATTTTACAAGTGTACTTGTTGGTTTCGATGGTAACATGTTTATCCGAGATTCTCGTTGCATAGTTTGTTGTAACATGTTTATTTGAGATGCTGGTCTTATTAGATGTGCTTGTTGCATAGTTGTTATGACATGTTTATTTCAGATGCTTGTTACATTAGATGTGTTCATTTCATAATTAGTTGTAACATAGTTATTGAAGATGATTGCTATATATGATTTAGCATGCTTAAATCCATGTTTTAATGTTGCAAGTGTGTTTAATCCTCTTTGTTGAGTACATTATTAGGTACATGGATGCAGTTATGCACTATTGGGATGTTCATTCATTAAGATCCATATCCAAATGACATGCTCATATTGCTAAAGAGGTTCGTAAGATCTGTAGTGTAGATGATATATATATATATATTCTTGTATGTCCTTAGAAATGAGATGCCTCGGAAATGGGATGCCTCAAATATGAGATGTAAATATATGTTATTTTGGGATTTTTCGAAGCTAACCGCGCAAAGGAGGTACTGTTGAATTTAAGAAGAGGAGAATGTAACAACACACAATTTTAATGATTGGATATTTAAATAATTAATTAATATGATTGTATGTGTAAATTGTTATTGATATTAATATGATATATTTGTTACTCGTTTGTGTATTGCCTTTATGTATGTAAATGTGCAAAATAATTGTTTATTAGTTTCATATAATTTGATTGGTTATATATATACCTGCATACAGTTTATTTGATTTATATATGTCTATATATATATAAATATAGTTTTGGTATGTCTGACTTGGAGCTACTGGAAGATGCACGGAATATTTTATATATGTACACACACACACATAAAAAAACACGCACACTCCGACATAAATATATGTCGATATGCGATTTAAAGCGTTTATATATAGTTACGGTATGTTCGACTTGGGGATACCAATTGGTGCATGGAATCCATTTTACCAATGAGATGCACGACCTACAGACGTGATCCCAAAGCAGCGGTGGAGAGATATTGGGACGCCAATCTAGAGTAGGTCATATAATGTTGCATTGTACAGACAGGTGTGGCACGGGACCTACAAGACAACTTCTTTTGAGGTGTTGGTATTTGGTAGTGTCCACAATATAGTTATGGCTTCTGATAAGTCCCTTTGGTAGCTATTCGCAGTTCAACATGATTTATTGATACACAGTTTAAGCGTATGTATATGCCGATATGCCCGACTTGGGTTTACCGAATAGTGGACGAAATACATTATATAGATATATAAATATATGGTTCAAGTTATATATATATATATTTATGCGTGTGTGTACAATTAATTATAGATGCACGTTTTGAGAAATTTATTTATATTAGTTTGGAATGCCTATCTTATTGCAACTAGGTAGCGTAAGGCACTTCAAGAATAAATCACGATCCACACGGGGACGATTATACTTCGGTGATGTATGGAAAAGGTGTACACAAGATTTGGCGTTCATTTACGGTTTTTATATTTCGGTATTGACAGCCAAACAGAAAAGACGCTAATGAGGGAATCCATTGTACCATTAAGGCGCATGACCTGTAGATGTGGTCCAGTGCAAGGGCGAAGAGGGATTAGAACGCCAATCTAAAGTAGGTCATATATTGTTGCGTTGTACGGATGGGTGCTGCGACAGGACCTATAAGCCAACATCTTTTAAGGTGTTGGTTTTATGAGGAGTCCACGATATAGTTTTGGCTCTCGATAGGTCTCTTTGGTAGCTTTGAGACGAGTATCAATTATAGATATCTATATTTCAGTTTTGGATACAGGTGCAATGTTAGTAGCATTGTTATAGCTCTATATTTGTTTTGCATTTCAGATGCTTCGATAGGGATCATTGAATCGATTGGTGTCCGTAGAGGACTCAACCCATCAGTAATGATGTGTATCAATCTGTTCTCTATTTTTCATTTGCTGTTATGTTGTGTGAAGCATATTAGTTGGTTGTTAGTATTATTATGATATCCATATTACCTCTGCATTTGTATACTGGGTTACCTTTATCATGGTATATTGTTACATAGTAGTCACACTATATTTTTTTTCTGACTCGTTGATGATAGGAGAAGAACATGTTATGGTACGATTGTTTAGCTTTGAGTTTGGTTTACTTTACTTGTTTATGGGAAATCCGTATTATCCTTGAGCCATATTTGTGAAATGACTGGTTGTACATCAGTACTTTTCTGTTTATTTGTATATAATTTTGATATACAGTATTTTAAGATAGTTTCCCTCACATTCGGCTTTATGTCTGACCCGTGTTTTATTTTTGTCTATTTGTGTCACGACAACTCTCGGGTACTCAACTGAGTAGTTTGAGAGTCAGATCTTTTTAGGGATATGCTTCCAGGAATGCTGGGGCACTTTGGATATATATTTGATATTGTGGTAGTGCATGACAGATATGCTATTTATATAAGAGACTTGTATTATCAGATATTGTATTCCGTATTGATATTTATTTTCAACTACTTCCATCAGTAACATCTCTTATATATTGTTTATCCTATTATGTCCATGTGTATTCAGTATATTATATATTATCATTCCACTGTGAGATTCTATCGCTGCGCCTTGGTTTGGTGTTTTTTTTAGTTTTACCCCCAACAAGCTGTTTTTTGTGGTATTCGGGAGTTAGAAATTATCGTTCGACATTGATTTAGGATATTACGAAGGTCGGGTTGTCATAATTGGTATCAGAGCATAGGCTCAACACTTAGGAATCAGGACCAAGTGGACCAGTTCGAGTTAAGCAACTTGATAAATGTAGATAGTTTGAGAGAGCATACTTGTATTTTTCTACTATATAATACTGCATACACCACTTATCACTTATACTTTGATTCAATCAGTCTCCAGTGGCTACGGTATCTTTGTTTTAGGCTATCTATATAAGCTGATGGGGTGCATGAGCAACTGAAGATAGGTAATTTGGGATGCATGATTGATCCGTAGAATATTGGAATACTGCAAGGGATGTTTCTTTGTCCATGAACATTTCGAAAGCTGTGGTAGGTGTTAGTGGATGTGTAGCCATTGGGCATCGTAACAGAAGAGGTTGGCGAGCAAGCCTTGGCTTGGATTTATTCTAGATGCCGCTTTGAGTCTTGGTTTATTTTTGAGATCAAAAGGGACGTGCAGCTTGACCATTTCATTCATTTCTAGTAGGGTAGCTTGTCAGTGAAGGGTATCTTAGCCAATTTAACCTTCTGGCTAAATTTCGAGTACGGTAGGGCTATTCGGTGAAGTGTAATTTGGATTCTGTATCCAAGCAGATTCGGTGGTCACCCGAAAATGAGCAAGGACTGAGTAAATGACTTCTATGTTTTGCACTAATTCATTCATGTTAGAAGTGTTTAACTTTGTGTTAGCACACCTTAAGTGCTGGGATTAATCCCATGAACTGCATTGGTGTTTTTAAGGATTAGTTCATTCACGTACCAGTTCCTAATCCCTAATTTGAGTGTAGAGTTTCTGGTGATTTGCACCAGTTAGGAAAGGGTTTTTTACATGATTCTTAAAGGCAAGCACTTGAGTCGGATTTTGGCGTGACTTGGAGATTTTTAAAGCGCGACTATGATCGTACGAGCAAATTTCGGTGGTTAAACCAAGGAACCGAATCTGAATTCGCATAAGAGGAATCAGGTGGCCGACCCTAGTTTAAAAGAAATTGTCCAAGCAAATAAAGGATTAGATCAGGCATCGTATATTATTTTGGACATTCATTATTCGTTGTAAAATTATTTATAGTTTATTATATAGTTAGGGTAGCTTGAGATACTTCATGAAAGGACTTCTTGACTAGTTTTGTGATGATTCAGATAATCTTCTAAGTGATGATATGATATTTTCCCAAGCGAGCATCGCAGTACCCATAGTATATTGTCCTTATTATCATTATGCGATTGAGATGAGTTTGAACCCAAGCGATCCCAAGCATTTGTTGATTGTCATTTAATAATGATTTAATTAGTGAAGCTTTTTCCTTTGGAGAATGAGTTCTATTTGGAAGGGAAAGGAAAGTTGAGACTTAAATTGCTGGCTTTATTCGAGAGTTTTATGGATCGATGATCCAACCCATCACATAAGTTTTCCTTTTTCAAAGCGGGAGTGGTGATAGGGTTTCATGTATTGTATTCATGAAAGGAGTTGAACCACATAAGCATTTTAGATGTTGAACAGACTCATGGGAGTTTACAGCTTGGCATGCATGCTATGACTATTATTGGTTACCATGTGTGTTGCTATGGACTATTTTTGAATGATGGGTTGTTTGTATGGTAATTGTTTCTTATTGACTTCTTGTTGTTCTTGATTATTGATTGATTGTTTGTTTTGTTGGTTGATTTATTTTGCTTCCTGGTTGCTTGTTGTTGCTTGATTATTTTTTTGTTGACTGATTTTAGCAGCATCTTGATTGCTTACTACTTGATTGTTGATTGATTGTTTATTGTTGTTGATTGATTTTTTTGTTGCTTATTGATTGCTTATTGATTGCTCATTGATGATTATTATTACTAGCATATTATGTTAATTTTCCTTTTCTATGGAAGGAGTGCATAATGTATTTCATGAATTATGTTTGTATAGATGTGGAATTCTAGTGACATAATTGTTATGAGTCGACTGGAGAAAGTTGACATGAACCGGATGTAGCTTTAGACCTCGAAAGTCTATTCATATTTTTGAAAATAGAGCCATGCGACATCAGATCGATGAGGTTAAGCTTGTTCGTGTTCGATGGAACTTTGTATTGATATGTCTCTAATACTTAAGGAAAAATTTGTTTTCATTTTTGTTTTGTTACAATGCAAGAAAGTATATTGTAGAGCTTGTTTTGTTGTTGCTTGTATTTTACAAGTGTACTGATTGTTTCAATGGTAACATATTTATCTAAGATTCCCGTTGCATAGTTTATTGCAACATGTTTATTTGAGATGTTGGTTGCATTAGATATGCTCGTTATATGGTTTTTATAACATATTAATTTGAGATGCTTGTTCCACTTGATGTGTTTGTTTCAAGGTTAGTTATACTATAGTTGTTTAAGATGATTGCTATATATGATTGAGTATGCTTAAATCCATGGTTTAAGGTTGCAAGTATGTTTAATCCTCTTTTTAGAGTGCATGGTTAGGTACACGGAAGTAGTTATGCACTAATGGGATGCTTAGATTTGAGATGTGTGTGTATATGTTTTTTAGGATTTATTCGGAGCTAGTCACGCAAAGGAGCTGTTGCCAAAAAAATTTGAAATAAGAAGAGTTTTTAAATCCTAAAGGTTAAAAGGTATGTTTGTGCTTTGGAATTTTTGGTCTGTCGAGTTACACTGTCATACTAACAGGAATTTTGGGGATGAATTTATTTTGAGGGGGAATGTAACAACCCACATTTTTAATGACTGGATATTTAAATAATTAATTTGAATATTGAATCATTAATTAACTAAAGGTCCAAAATCTGATTTTTCGCATATGGTCGAATTAGAACTTTAGACCACTTCCATTGAGTCAAGATCGACATTGCGAATTGAAATGAATATAGATATCACTATATTTGGAGTCACGGTATTTTTAAGATTTATGTATTCTTATACACATTTTATAAAAATACATGCATATTTGAGTCTAGCGGGATCTCGAAAAACAGCTTGTGTTTCTGGGATGAGAGCCTCATTTTGATATATATGGTTAAAGAATTTTTGGAATCGGGCAATCCGAAAGCCAAAACAACATCGAAATGAGTGAAATTATCGTCCTAGAATGTTGTCTTAGATTGTGACGAAATTTATATCATCGGGACTGAAAAATGAGGTGATGTGCACCAACGAGTTTCGCAGCGATCTGATGTGTCATGTGATCGTACGAGCTCAAAACGTATGGTGATTTATTCAAGAAATCAAATAATACACACACACACACACATCCACACTATCACCCCACTCCTTTCTCTTCTCACTTTTCCCTTTTTAGATAATATCTAAAGCGGGTTAGTAACGGGTTTTAGGTCTACCCAGATTCTAAGAGCTACAGGCCGCGATAAACGACGTTGTCGGATCTGTTGAACTCGCGGCGAGATGGAGATTGCATCCATGGTGGATTTGTCCTGTGCGGTGGTGATTGTCTATGGCGACATAAATAGGCGTTGATTAGGGTTCGTCTTTGGTGGAGCTGGAGGTAAAGTTGGTGAAACAGAGTGCACCGATGGATTTCTCTTCACGGCATGCTCCTTCCCACATCGTTTTCTTGAGGTCCGGCCACCCTTTGAATGGTCTCGGCAATGTGAAGCGATTTTGGGAAGGACTGGGTCATGATTTAAAGAAGGGGACAGAGCGGTCATGAAGGGGTCCGTTATGGTATGCATGTGTAGCGGATCACATTGGAACAATCGACGCTGTGATTCGTCGAGTGTAGGTGGAGGAATGGAGGAGAGATGTGGTGTGGATATGGGTAGGCTTGTGCACGTATATGAATTGTGCCAATTTGGGGAAGGAGTTTGGCTAATTAAGGTAATTAAGGAATTGATTATTGTAATTAAATCTCGTTTCGTATTCAATTTATATCTTTGCATACGAGGTCTAATCGAGATAGCGTCTTCGTTGTTGCACTCGTAGTGAGATTTTGGATTATGGTGAATATGAATGAATCTGCATATGTATAATGCAGGTGTGCAGGTACCTAGGGATAGGTGCCAACGGAATTTATACGATTCATGAAGGACCTTCGAAGTAAGACTACTCCTGGCATCTGGAGATAGATGCCAACTAACTCCTCCAACCTATGACTTGGGGTAGGAGTATAAACATGCAAGGGAAAAATGAGACAGTTCGTCCCAACAGCTCATGCCTGGAGTTTGGTAGAGCACCGAAGCCTTGCCCATAGAATGGCAAGGTAAAGGATCAACGTCCGGGGTCTAGCGAGATCTTATTCAAATCCCGATCGATGCCCGGAGTTAGGCATGATCGAAGAGCAAACATCTTGGAAAGGGATGTTCAAATTGCCATCTCAGGCAAACATCAACGATCGATGCCCAAAGTTAGGCATGATTTGGTTCAAATATCCCAGAGAAGGATTCACGAACCACCATTCCAAGTGTTCAAAACTCGGTCAAATCCCATAGTTGAACATGATCAAGCAAAGGCGCTCAGAAATATGTGCGCTTAGCTATTACTTCGCACTTATAAAAATAAGGTGATCTCGATTGTGGTTACCGGTCAGACGGGACTTGACTGGATATAAATAAGATGGGTTAACAACTTGGATGGACGACGATGGAGAAATGATTCATAAGTGTATAAACAAGAATATCAAGTGCATTTCTCATAACTCAAACAAGTCAACATAGAGTTTGAAAAGAAAATCAAAGTATTATTAACACGACGTTCAAAACAAAAGTGGGGGCTGAACCCGCACAAAACCAGCCCGTGCAAAAGCAAATCCTATGGCAATATAACTAAAAAGAGACAAGCGAATAGCTACACCTAATGTTTCTTCCTCTTCTTCTTTTCCTTGGATCCCTCTCTAGAGGAGTGTGCACCAGGCTCCTCTGGTTTCCTTCTAAATCTCCCCCCGCTTCTATAGCCCTTCGAAGGGGTACTTTATGATGATCCGGAAGGTACACTTTGAGTGCTTCCGGGCAATGGGAGATTCACTAGAGCATAGATGGTATGGTCAGGCAACGCTATGGACAAAGGAGGAGGAATGAACTCAACTTGCTCTTTCTTAATCTCTTTGGCCAATAGGACTTGAATCTGAAACAACTCCTGCATTGTAAGCCGTGAAGAAGGCTCGAAAGACCTAGCTATGAGAATATCCTCCCCAACCTGAGCTCTCAGGAGATCACCAATCATCTTCTCCTCCAAGGCATGAATCATTTATGCACCAGGTCAAGGGGTCGTGCCAGCTGGAACATTTGGAATAGTCTTAGAAGTAGACACAATCACAGACTCAGTAGTCGAAGCTTGCTAGCCCAGCTGCGGATCTACCTCGGGAAGAGGAGCGATGAGAGGCTGACCTAAAAGTTGAGAAACATAAAAGGAGAGATTAGCGACATCGGTCGATGTGAGCCTTCTCAAATACGGGTGAGGTCGGTGAGATATCTCCGCCGGGCTAAGATTCGGTATGAGTAGGGGTTCCGTCAGCATTCCCCTCCAGAATAGGGGACATAATAGTTGTCTTTTGCATCTGGATTGTACAGAGGATTAGATGGAGAGATTGAAGCGATCTGAGTCCCAAAGGTAAGATTTGTTGCTGCATCTTGAGGAGTAGTCCCGGAGCCTTCACCTTGATTTTTCTGGATCTCGATGGCCAGCTCTGTAAGCAGAATAAGTTTACTATCTCTAAGTGTTTCAATCTCCTTTTCATTCAGAAGCTCACGTTCCAACTCTTCCAAGTTTACTTCACCTTCGTCTAAGGACTCGCGTTGTTCTTCCATTATCTACTCTCATGCCAAGGCCAGAGCTTTGGAATAATCCTTGTCAAGCCACTCCAGATTTCTAAATTTGATTATGTTTGTGTTGTAGTTAATGATGATTGGCTCGAATTTCTCCTTAATTTGCCTCTTTTGGCCTCGACTTGCTCATCCACGTATTTGGCATGAGCTACCACCTTATTCCTCTCCTTGCGAGCATCTAGCGACTCTTCAGAGTAGTTTTGAGCTTGCACGAGAGCGTCGTCTTTTTTCTTTTTCTCTTTCTCTAGTTGTTCTTTCAAGCTCTCCTGATGTGCTTTAAGATCCACTGCCTCTTTTGCTAGGCGCTCCTTCTCTTCCGACAGAAGATGATTTCTGTGATGAGCGGACTCGATTTGACTTTAGTGATTTTCTTCTGTAGCTTAATCGACTCGGTTGGGTCTTTGACTTTCTTCTCAGCTTCTTCCAATGGCTTTTTCAGCCCTACAACCTCCTCATCGAGATGGGCTATACTCTCCATGTCTTGCTCAGCCTCAAGGCACAACCTCGAGCTTCAGTCCCACGACTTCTATCCTTTTGTTTTCATCATATTCTAAGACCACCTCAGCAATCTCTTCCATTTGAAGTATTGTTCATAAATGTCGTTGATGTAAACTGTGGTTTGACCTTGGATGTGCTGAGGGATGTCTTTTAGATCTGGAGCAAACTTGACTGCGTCGAAGCAAATTTTGGGAAAACGACGTTTCATATCAGCCATGTGAGGATTGGAATCGACCTATTGCTCTATCACCACAACTGGAGGCTCAATAGCTTTCTTATCAGCCTTATGGCAAGAGAAGTCAGGGGCAACAAGTTTGGATGACTACTCAAATTGTTGGTGAGCACGAGACGACACCATTTTCTTTATAAAGCGAGAACCTGAAGTAGGGATACAAGAAACATCCTCAAGTGGAATGTCAGCGGGTCGTTCCGAGTACTTATCCAAGTTTTTGGGCAGAGGTGACCTAGATTTGCGCCTTGAAATGAACCGTGAGAGTGATAACTCCTGTCTCGACCCCCTCGATCTCAACTCGAGTGCCTACTAGAATCTGAGTCATGATTGGTTCCATAAGAATGTTTACCGGGTTATGCCTCTTATGCTTTCATATTTGACTTTCGAGAGAATCAAACATAGTTCGGTGCTTCATTGAACCTGCAAATGAAACTGAGACAAATTAACTTTAGTAGGATGAAAAGCATGATGCAAGCTAAGTAATGTGCAGTGCATGTGTATGAGTGTACTAGGACCCACCGCGGACCGTGAGTTTGAATTTTCCTAAGAGGGATTATCTCCCTCATGCAATTAGTTGGCAAGTCACCTTGTATATGGATGGGGGAGTCGATATCCTAAAGACTCATGTTGCCTAGACCGAAAGAACCAAATTCATCCAGAATCGAACCAAGGACCTAGTAGGCGTCATCGGAAGGAAGGATAGGAGTATCCTCTGTTATAGTGGTAGGTGGAGGTCGTGTAGGGGTCCATCTCATAACAATATTTATCTTAGGTCACTCCCTTAAAAGAAATTCCTACCCATCGTTGTCGTCATCACTAGAAGGTCTGCGACCTATGTTGGCATCATCATGGCTTACTCCACCACCTTCACCTTCTTCAATGTACTCGTGCACTTCTTTAGCTCCAGCCATGAGACTTTGGACTGGAGGCACCATTGGTCTTCGCCGTTATTCTCAGACGAAAAGTCATCCTCATCACCATCAGTAGCCGCCAAAATTTGATCAACGCTGCTACCCACTTCTAGTAAGTTGTAGGCTAAAAGGTTTTCATCGGTGAGGAGGGTTCTCACTTCCCTGCTAGCAGCTGGAACCACGAGAAGAGTCCTAACAATATCTGCAAGAGTCGCGCTACTAGGCCTCCTCGATGCATCTGAAAGAACGAAGGAATATGATTTGAGCGGACAGAATTATAAAGTGAACTCGTATGAAAACTGAAGGAGTAAGACTTACATCTGGATAGCCACCTCTGTGCGAATCCAGGCGGGCAACGAACAAAGAAAAACACATCCTTGAAATAACTTAGTTTATTCTAAGTGCTTATGAAAATCCTACAACCTCTGGAGGTTACAAATATATGAGAGAAGGATTTCCTTTCCGATGTTTAAAGCTATATAGATATCTGATCTCTTCATCTCTTGAAATGCAATTCAGGTGTCGAGCAAAGATAATATAAATGCCATGCAGGAAGGCATAACTATTAGGATGCAGCTGCACCGGAGCCAATCTCATAAAATTCAGAACTTGTCAAATGAACTGATTAAATGGTAGGGCACACCCCGCCAGGCACATATATCAATTGCATGGAGTGTACCCTACCGGGGGAAGATGTGCCCGCTGATGGTGCGTAGGAACTAGCACATCTTCGAACGGGATGTCATGTCTATCACATATTCTCTTAAGAATCCCTTCTTCAATTTTAGAGGTAGTAGAATCTGCAGGGTCATCCAATATAATCGTATCTTCGAGACTATCTAGAGAAGCCTCTACCTTGGGACCTTCTGCCTGCCCGGAAGGAACCTCTTGGAGAGGTTTTTTGTTTTGTTAATTAGTAGGATAAGATACAGATGGTGGTGGAGTATATCTTGCAATAGGAACGATGGTTGAACTTGACTCGGTGTTTGATTTAGCATATTTAGAAGTTGACGGGCCTGCAGTCATCGTGGAGAGACGCTTGAAGCATCTAAGATCCATAACTATCAAAGCTCAACACACAAGTAATATCAGAAAAATTAAAAGGTTGTGCTCCCATGTTAAAATGAAAGTCCAATAAGGTATGATGTAAGTTACAGTTTCATGCAATGTCATGCAATGTCAGTGTCAGTGTCCGGTGTTGTTTAACAGTTTTCATTTGAAAGCTAAGTTGCTATCCGAATTGACTGCCATCGCTGACCATCCTAAAGGGCATCACATCGTCAAACATGCGTGGGAAACACAATAGAAATTAGAAGATTTCGCTTGAGAGAAATTTGGCTTTGTTTGCCTTTCCAAATTTTCTCAAGTGTTTCAAAATGGAATTTCACTAAAGGTAGGATCGGTACTGATCCCTAGCCTTTAAGTGAAATTCCACCATCTCATTCTTCCTTCCTTTCCCAAGCATGGCCAACGATGTGAGCTCCTATCTACATCTCCCACTAGCATTTCCGCCTAATTAATGGGGTCGAAGTTGAGATCTACGTGAGTGTTCGGGTTAGAAATCAAAGATATTAAGGTACGGATTGGCGGCGTTGAGGGTTGGTGACCAAAATAGGTGGTGGCTTTGATGCTTGGGGGCAGGGGGCAGCGTCGTATACTCCGATTGGGTATAAGAGAATTTTAATGGCGGCCTGGAGCTTGGGTTCTTGAAGATAGAAAAGGAGAGGATGAGAGAAGTGTGATCGGGTCTTATAACCCCAAACCCAAGAAAATAGGTGACTTAAGTGCTTATTACTTCAACGTGCTAGATCGACACCGATCCCTGGTTAGGGATCGGTACCGAACCATGATAAAATAGTAGTAGTAGTAGTAGTAGTAAATAAAAGTACACATATATTTGTGTATGTTGAATGTGTATATCCATAAGTGTTAACAGGAATATGTATGTATGCCTAGTTGGAGCATGATGGACAACTTATATACGTGAGCCCATGCATTCTCGACACCTGGCAATTGAAATCACATGGCAACGAGTTCAAACTTGTGGAATCCAAGATGGAAGTCTATTGAAAGCTTTTGAATTGGGAGTAACGAACTACAAGAGAACACTCTAATTTTTTATAATACCGGATGCTAAAGGGCGTAAGCCAAGCAAAGCACTATAATGAATGGTCAAAGACGCTACGCTTCACTAAAGTAATCCGAAGAAAGGATAACAACCATTCGAAGTATAGATTGCAATCTGATGTAGGAATCCTAGCCTGTTTCAATTCAAAGCACATCATGGTGAAAAAAAGATGTACTTTGAGGGGCAGGTGCTATCCGGGTTCTTGACCAGGCCATATTTGGACAAATCTAACTAGTCAAACTGGAAAGTTATAGAGGCAGAGAGCCTAGAGTGATAACTAGTGAACCCAGACGATGAGCACGACTAAGATCACGGGCCTCAAAACACTAGCAACTAGCTTCCAAAAGGAAGCCATCAACCACATGCATAAACGACCAAAATACAAAAGGCATTAACAAGAGGACTTGAGGATCGGTATCGATCCCTACACAAGGATCGGTACCGATCCCCACAACTTCACCATTATCGCCCATCAACCTATCTAGCTCCAACCCATGGTGATTGCAACATGTTTCAAGCTTTAATTGACCGTTCGCATGCAATAACCATCAAGCATCTCTAATACTTGAAGCCAGGAACTCCATTCCATCACCGATCCAAGTATTTCATTCATAAACAAGCTTCTAGCAAAGCAATCAACATAGAAAATATGAAGCCACTAATAATTTGCATCCAATTAGGACTATAAAGAAGACCCATGGAGTGATCTTATGGATCAGTATCGATCCTCGACTATGGTTCGGTATCGATCCCTGAAAATGTATGATGTGGCCACGACCTTCCAGGCATCTCTCTTCCTAAACAATGGGAACATGGCTATGAACGTGGTGGAGGGATTCCCGGCGACCTTCGGCTATAAATAGAGGTGGAGGGTAACATTTTGAAGGAGCTTTTACAGTTGTTTACGAATTCCCATAGAATTCCTATAATCCCGAGGATCATTATCGACCCCTAAGAATAGTGTTTGTAAACAGCAATGTACTCGGCAATAAAGCTATGTGGACATATGCAACGTTTAGCAGAACCACTATAAAGTTTGTAGGTCTTGTTTTACTCGTTTTCATTTAATTTCTTCACTTATTTCTCTACTATAATTTCTTGGGTGTTTGTGCCACATTTTGGTATAAACATATATAAATATTGTGTCCTACTCGTATTGAATAGAGTTAGATGGAGTTGATATCAATTTATAACATAGTTATAAATTAATTAGAACTTAATTTTGTAGTTATATTAGCGATAAAAAAATTATTTTATGTTTTATTACTAATCGAAAACTGGAAGTATGGCTTTCAAAATAAGCTGTAAGGCTGAAATAATAATTTAGGCAGTTTAAACTTGTATTAAAATGGTTTTGAAGTTTATCTGGCTTAGATATTGGTTTATTATAATGTAAATCAATAATTAACAAACTAGTCAATTTCTATAAAGGTGATTTGAGAAGTTAGAAATTACAAAAGAAGTATTGGTTATTTAATAGGCTTTGATTAAGGTTTTAAAATCCCTAATATTGTTATAACATGATTTTATTAAATTTTAGACCCTAAGAAATGGTTTGAGATATATAGATATGCATATATATATTATATACCTGAGCTATATAATATTTTAAGTCCTTATTGATAACTAAACTTAATTTAAATATTGGAGATGATTAAAAATAAGCTATAGTATGATTAATAGGAAAGTGCATTATTTTGTAAAATAAGTGTGAGACTTCTATAAAATAATACAAAGAAGATATAATTGTTAGATTGGTTACTTAAGTAAGATGCATTTTTTTGAATGTTTATATGATTGTATTATGAATTTTTATTGATATTGAGATGAAAGATTTGTTACTCGGTTGTTTATTGCCTTCATGTATGTAAATGTGTACGATAAGTGTTTATTAGCTCTATATAGTTGGACCGGTTATATATATATATTGATATGCGATTTAAAGTGTTTATACATAGTTTCGGTATATCCGACTTGGGGCTACCGATTGGTGCATGCAATCCATTGTACCATTGAGGCACAAGACCTGCAGACGTGTTCCCAAAGAAAGGGCGGAGAGATATCGGATGTCAATCTAGAGTATGTCATATGTTATTGCTTTGTACGGACGGGTGATGCAGCAGGACCTACAGACCAACTTCTTTTGAGGTGTTGGTTTTAAGAGGAGTCCACAATATAGTTGCGGCTCTCGATAGGTCTCTTTGGCAACTAATGTCAATTTAATGCGATTTATCGATACACAATTTAAGCGTATGTATAGTTCGGTATGCTCGACTTGAGGTTACCGAATAGTGGATAAAATATATTATACACATATATCAATATGTGGTTCAAGTGATTTATATATATATATATATGCATGGTTTGGATGATTTATACGTATTGTTTTGGTATGCATGCCTTATGGAAACCAAGTATTGCAAGGCACTTCAAGTACGAATCACGATCCACAAGGGTGCGATAATACTTCAGTATTGTGTGCCCGTGTGGGAAGGGTGTACACGGGGTTTGGCATTTACATACGGTTTCATTGTGTCGGTATAGACAACCGAAAGGAAAGAACACTAGTGAGGGAATCCATTATACCATTGAGGCGCACGAATTATAGACATGGTCCCAGAGTAGGGGCAGAGAGAGATTGGAATTTCAATCTAAAGTAGGTCATATATTGTTGCATTGTACAAACGGGCACTACGATAGGACTTACAGGCCAACTTCTTTTGAGGTGTTAGTTTTCAATGGAGTCCATATTAGAGTTGTGGCTCTCGATAGGTCTCTTTGGTAGCTAATGGCAATCCAAGATGGGTATCAGTTATAGATATCCATATTCTGGTTTTGTGTATGGAGATGCTATGTTAGTAGCATTGTTATATCGCTGTATTTGTTATGCATTTCAGATGCTTCAATACGGATCATTGTATCGATTGGTGTCTATAGCGAACACCACCCATCGGCAATGATGGGTATCAATTTATTATCTATTTGTCATTTACCGTTATGTTTTGTGTAGCATATTAGTTGGTTGTCAGTATTATTGTGATATCTATATTATCCCTGCATTTATATATTAGCTTACCTTTTCACAATATACTATTACATATCAGTCACACTATATTAGTTGTGCTAACTCATCTATGACAGAAGAAGAGCAAGTTATGGTATGATTCCCTACCTTTGAGTTGGGTTTACTTTACTGGTTTATAGGTAGTCCAAATTATCTCCGAGCCACGTTTGTGGAGAGAACCGGTTGTACTTCAGTACTTTCCTATTTATTTATATATGATTTTGATATACTGTATTTTAAGATAGTTCCCCCCACCCCAAGCTTTATGTCTACCCCACATTTTATCTTTGTCTGTTTGTGTCATGGCAACTCTCAGGTACGCGATTGAGTAGTTTTGGAGCCGGGTGCTTTTGGGGATAAGCTTCCAGGAAGCTGGAGCGCTTTGGAGGAAAAGTCGATACTTTGGATATATACTTGATATTATGGTAGTGCATGACAGATATGCTATTTATATATGAGATTTGTTGTATCAGATATTGCATTCTGACTTTCTATATTGATATTTATTTATCAGTTACTTCCATCAGTATAATCATTTATATATATTGTTTATCTTGTTATGTTCATGTATATTAAGTGTATTATATATTATCTTTCCGCTGTTAGGTTCTATTGATGCGCCTTGGTTAAGTTTTTTTTATTTTATCATAACAAGCTGTCTTTTGTGGTATTCGAAAGACATATGTTATCATTCGACATTGATTTAGGGTATTACAAAGGGCGGGTCATCACAATGCACATAGTGGGGGCTCTTTCATTAAGATGATGAAATTGTTAACTAGTGCTTCAATTCTAGTTATTTTGAAAGAAGGTAAGTTGTTTACCGTGTATACGAATCATTATGGGATGGGACTTGGTGCAGTTCTTATGCAAGAAGGCAAATTGGTTACGGATGCTAGTAGGTAACCTACAACCCATGAGAAGAACTATCTAACTCATGATTTTGAGTTGGAGGCGATTGTGTTTGCTTTGAAGATATAAAGGCATTATTTATTGCATGACAAGTTTGAATTCACCGATGATAAATCGTTGAAGTGTTTGTTCTCCAAAAAGGATCTCAATCTTTGGTAACAAAGACAAATGGAATTCTTAGCATCGTATGATTTTGGAATTTCCTATACTCTTCGAAAGGGAAATGTTATGGTAGATGCATTGAGCAGGAGGCATGCTATTTTGGGTTCTATGTTTGTTGAATGGAAGTTTGTTTTGAGTATATTGTGGAGTTCAATTTCCGATCTTCCTATGATGTGTTGCTCGGTTTGTTGGTGGCATTGGAAGTTAGACCCTCACTTGTCGATCAGATCGGTTCTAGCCAAACGCTAGATGCAAGCATTGTACGAATCTTGGACCAGATTGAAAAGACTAACCATATTTACCGTTATTCCATTGACGAAGAATTGGCTTCGTATGGATGGTAGGTTGTGTTTTTTCCGAGATGGAAAAGTTGATTAATGAACTACTTCGAGAGTGTCATCATTCTAGGATGATTATTCATCTCAGTGACAACAAGTCGTATAATGATGTGAAATGTAAATATTATTGGAAGCATACGAAAAGACATGTTTCAGAGTTCATAGAGAAATGCATGACTTGACAATGAGTCAAGTTCGAACAAAAGAAGCCCGGTGGTTTATTATTGCCTATAGAAGTTACACATTGGAAACGGGTGCATATTTCCATGGATTTCATAAATGGTTTGTCATAGAATCGATAAGGAAATGAGAGCATATGGGTCATTGTGAACTATTTGACAAAGAGCACTCATTTCATTCTGGTGAAGGTTCTGAGAACCGCTTCATCTCTAGCAACGTTATATGTACGGGAGATGTTGAGGTTACATGTGCACCCTCTACTATTATGAGTAATCGAGATCCACTCTTCTTGAGTGATTTTTGGAGGAGATTGCAATATGCATTGGGCATGGAATTAAACTTGAGTATGGCCTATCATCCTCAAACAGATGGCCAAACTGAAAGAGTGAACCATGTACTTGAAGACTTATTAAGAGCTTGTAGATTATAGGAGGATCACTTGCCTCTCGTTGAGTTTGCATACAATAATAGCTTTCAATCTAGCATTGGCATGAAATCATTTGAAGCTTTGCATGGAAGACATTATAAATTGCCTACATGTTGGTAAGAGACAACCGATAAGGTAATACTTGGACCGGAAACGACCTGTGAGACTTCGGGGAAAGCCGAGTTGATATGAAGAAGGATGAAAGCATCTAGTGATCAATAAAGATCTTATGTTGACAAGAGATGGAGTGGTCTTGAATTTTAAAGATGGTGATTTGATCTTTGTGAAAACGTCGCCATTAAAAAAAGTTGTGAGATTTGGCTCTTTTGAAAATCTTGCACCTAGGTTCGTTGAGCAATTTCCTATTGTGGAATGGATTGGAAAGCTTGCGTATCGGGTTGATCTTTTCGAAAAGATGTTCGGAGTACACAATGTGTTTCATGTTTCACACTTGCAAAAGTTTGTGCAATACACAAGAGCGGTGATTGAGTCAAGTCAATTGGACGAAGTTGATGTGGAACCGGATGCTTCTAGGCCTAAAGGACATATTCGGATAATAGAGAGTAGTGTCAAGGGACCACGGAATAAGGCCGTGAAGCTTGTTCGAGTCTAATAGGGCAAAGACTTCGAAAATAGCACTTGGGAGCTGGAATGTGTACTTTCAATACGAAACTTTTTACTATGACTCCATTTACTGTAAGTATTTTATTTTCATTTAGTTGATTATAATTGCATACCAGTATATATATTTCTTTGTGCTGTTGTGATTGGTCTGCTAGTTTTGGTTGTGTGATGCTAAGTATGTGTGACGTGGGCACGTGAGTGTTAGTGTGATACATTGTTCCGCTCTTATATTGGGAACAAAATTCTTTTAAAGGTAGGGAATGTAACAACCCGTAATTTTTGCTTAATTCTAAATTGTAATTAATCATCTAATTGAAGATTTAGCAAACTAATGACTTAAAAGGAAAACCTTTAAAGATTAATGAATTAGGACCGAAGGTATATTATGTTGAGTTTCTAATGTCATTTATAAATGAAATACATATAAAGGTTGTTAAAATCGGATAAAATTAATAAAATGGGGAAAAAAAGAGGAATAGGGCAAAATCGTCATTTGGCCATAACCTCTCTTTATAATTTTTGAAACGAGCGTTACGGCACGCGCTTCGCGCGTGAATTGCATTTCTTATAAATTGTATATGTTCAAATCAATCAAAAAATGATTTTTTATTTTCAAGTGATATTAAGATTTATATATTTGTAAAGAAGTATTTTGAATTTGTAAAGAAAGTTTAATTTTAGATCCTATTTTTAGAAGCGTTTTGAATTTATAAAGCATTTTTAATTGTTAGATCCTACTTTTAGGGGCGGTTGAATTTGTAAAAGAAGTTTAGTATTAGATTCTATTTTTAAGTGATTAAGATTTGATAATATTTATAGGGGCATTTTTGGTAATTCACGTTGATACCAAAAAAGTGTGACACCAAAGCTATTACTATTATTAAAGATGAATCCACTCATTCGTTACTTTTCATTCCTTTTCTACATTTATTTACCAAGTAAGAAATTTGTTTTCTTAACTTTAAATGGACATAATTTCTTCATATCTCGATGAAAAATTCTAAATTAAATATCTAAATTCAAGTTAGAAGATTCTCTACAAATCCATATCATTAAGTTTGTACTTTGAAGAAGGTATAGGCCGGTTTTCAAAAATCAAAGGAATTCTTTGAGTTGAGTTTCATTGGAGCTTGGATTTCTAAGGAGTTTGGTAGGTAGGATCTTTGTAAGCTATATGATCGTTCAATATGTTAAAATCACAATAAATGCTAAATGTTGGTTAGGGCTTGATTAGGGTTTCAGAGATGAGAATCAGGTTAAATAAGTGTTCAAAGTATAAATCATATAATTTGATGTGTTAGGATGTTTGGTATGAATTGAATTGTGCTTGTTTGATTGTTGCTTTTGGTGATAGATAGGATTGTTAAGTAGTAATTCTATTATAGTTGAAGTTGTCATTCAATGGTGCAATATGGAATTGAAGTGTTTGATCGAGTAGTTAAACTCGTATGGTTTGTAAAGTGTTCGAATTCCAAGATGATTCGTCGAATTGACTTCAGGTGGTATTCGTCCCATGGCGCGTCATCAATGATACAAACTCAAGTGTGAAATATAGAATTGAAATGGTTGATCGAGTTGTTAAACTCAAATGGTTGTGGAAATGGTTCGTTGTCTCAAAGTCATTCGTTGAATGTGGATTTTTATCCATGTGAACGTCGAACAACTTATAACAAGGATGTGAATTCATGTCGAACGACTTATAACAATAATGTGAATTCATGTTGAACATTGTCCATACAACGTATATTGGTGATATGGAGTCGTATGTCAAAGTCGATCAAGGGAAAGCAACCACATCAAAAATTGTGTAAATTCATGATATGAGATACCTACATTTAAGAGAATTTTATCAAGATTGCAACGGAAAAAACAATGTGCCATTTGGAGCTACAAATCAAAATATATGGATGTTTAAAGTTTGAGGACCCAAATCTGGCTACGCACAACCAATCGGTTGACAAGTGAGACCAACCAGTCGACTGATTGAACCCCTGAGCAAACACAAGCACTTTTAGTGTATTTTGGGGGTGCTGAGTCAACTGGTAATGAGCAATCTATTAACTAATCTTCTGTACAGTCAACTGGTTACCCCGTTCAGTCGACTGTTCGGTCGTTCATTGCTTGACTCGACTTAAATTTCAACATGCGATAACTTTAACATACAAACTTGGAGACGTGTGTTGATTTGTGTGGTAACTTTTATAGAGTCATTGGATGCTTTTTGAGACGAGTGGGCTAGGGTATTCTAATATTTGATTCCGAAGGAAAGTGCGTGTACTGAGTAAACCTGTACATCTTGGCTTCAGCCTTGGGATTAGATATTTATAGACCATTTGTTGCATAAGCAGTTGTTATGCCGGATGTTGTGACTGCCAAAGTTTTTCCACTTATAGCGCACATCCGTCTATTAATTCTTTTATTAAATAAAAATGAAATATTTCTATAGATGCACCTACATGCGATTTACGCTAGTAAACATAGAGATTTCATTACTAAGTCCTCATTCCACATCAAGTACCCAACCAGTATTCTAACAATCTATTAATTATAAAATTAAGTAATTAATTATTCAAGTTAATAGTAGAAATGAATGATCTACGAAACAGAAGACATATTCAGTTGAAGAGTACTATAATTCAAACTTATCAAGTCAAGTTTCCTTAATATTAAGTAATATACTTGAAAACTGAAGAAGAAAAAAGGACGAATCTTATATATAAGTCGCTTAGAAAAAACCTTGTTAATTGTTTGTGAACTTTTTGTCAAAATAGGCCGATTTTTAACCTTGTCAGCAGCCAACTTAGCAATTAGTGTAAATCGAAATATAATAATAGATATAACTAGCATTTTATATAATGTAAAATTTGAATATAATGCTAGTTATAATCAACATTTGTCCTTCAATTCAAAAATAAAACCGGATGTAATTCCATTAAAAAAAAATTCTAAAATTTGTCATTTTTAGCCCAAAAAATTAAAAGATAAACTGATAAGCAATTATGAATTGTACATGTAAAGTAATTGGCGCATATAAAGTACATTAATGTTCTGGCAATCTTACATGCGCGAATAGCGTCTGCTTTGCTTTCTGGGCAACTCATAATTGCTCATATAATTTGCTGAGTTTAAAACCATCATATATTTTGATAACAGAAAAAATAGACGCAAGGACAACACAAGTTTGTTTTTTGACTGAAGAATAATGCTAGTTATAACTAATATTTTGTATAGTGTAAAACTGAATATAATACTAGATATAACTAGCATTTTGTATAGTGTAAAAGTTGAATATAATGCTGATTATAACTAGCATTTGTCCTTCAACCTAAAAATGAAACTTTGTATCCTTTAATCTAATTTTTTTTTCAAAGTTTTTCCTTTTCCCTAATTTTCTTTTGATAATAAGTGTGCAAACTAATATTCTTTCTAACAAGGGCTTATATAAAAATTTATCCAACGCAAACTGTATAATGCAATGCTACTCAAGCTCAAGTATAAACACTGGCAGATGATAGTACAACCAGTTTTTAATGCCAACGTTATCATAGTAAATTCAAACAATAACATAAGATAAACTTTTAACCACAGATATTCAACACAGAGCCTTGAGAGTGACAATAACATGCATGTAATATGTGGCAATGCTACAAAAATTATGCAAGACTTGAACAAGCATAGCAGTTTCGTTTATGGCTTCAAAAAGAGGTAAATAAATCTACTAAAGGAGCAGCCATTTCATTAGCAATGCACATGATACATCGACTACAAAGAGAATTAATTGCATCCTTTTCTAGAAATAACAATGCATATACTAAGACATACTACAACTACATGTTAAAACTGTATCTAACAATCACAATTGAGAAAGGAACAAGGAAATAATGCTGGTTGTATGCAAGTAGCTTGACTATCAGAAGCACTTCCTATGGACAATAGCAGGTCCCATTTCATCGTATTCGCCCTTGGTTATATGTTGATTTTGAGGGAACACTACTTTAGCGAGTATGGCACCGCCCATCCAAGCAGAGTTCTTGATTAAATTCTCAGGCATATATTCTGGAGGCTGACATAAATTTACATAGGGAACTTTTGTAAAACACCATTTTCAAGTTTCAAAATACACAGTCGTCCATTTTTAAAAACATGTTATGAAAATCACACATGTTTTTAGTTTTAGTCGTACTGCAAATATTTGCGGTCAAAAATAAAATAAATAAATAAAAGTTTAGCTTTGGTTACAGAAACATGCGATAAAGTGCAGAATCGATTTTCCAAAAAACAAAATAAAATCGAAAATGTAATTTAAAACATGTTTTTGAGAAGGGTTTTCGTATATTAAATATGAAAATAAGGGACGGATCATAATTTCCATTTTACATAGATTGATTTATAGATTAGCACAAAAAACATAATATTGCATAACTTTAAAAGAGGGTAGGTGACGGTACCTTGACAAGAGATGGTCTAACAGATGATGAGCATAGGTCAGCTTCCTTTTGAAAACGCTCTTCAAAACCTGAATCATGAACACAATTCTGTTAGATGCTCAACTTGATGATTAAAAGATCTAAGTTTTTAACCTTGCTACTTGACATTTTTGCTGTCAAAATCGCACTTTACTTGAATGCATTTTGAAAGCAAGTGTTATGATTTCCTTGTATAGGCCTTCAGTAAAAACTTTAAATGGCATTTCAATCTAGATATTATAAGTACAACAGAAGTTTTGAATTCTAAACTCAAGAATCAATACTATCAATATACTTATTCACCTACATTAACATAAAAGAAGAGTAATTTCTCAACCCTCTCCCATGGCCCATTACAAACTCACTTAGCCTCCATTACGAACTCAGTTGGGAACGCTATATACTTTGGGATACGCTCAACAAACAATGATCGATGGTTAAGCATTACATGCTAACAATCGTAGAACATTAGAATCACTCCTTTAATCTTTGACAAATGAGACTCTTTAATTGAAAAACTAGCGTATGAACACGCACAATGCGTGCAACTACATAAATTTTGTTGCTTATTTTCCCCATCATTATCACATGCTAACAATGGTAGAACACTAGAATCACTCCTTTAATATTTGAGAAATAAGACTTTTTAATTGAAATACTAGCGTATAAGCACGCAAAATGTGTGCAACTACATAAATTTTGTTGCTTATTTTCCCCTTCATTTTTTTTTCTATTCCCAATTGAAATATGAATATCGTTTGTCGGCATCCATATCAAATTCGGTATACTCAATGACCTATCAACGGTTGCCAACAACTTTCGGCTATTGGTAAGAAAGAATGGTTCCACCATTTCGTGTTGAAATTAAGAAGTTCCAGTTATTGATAGTTGAGAGTTGAGATAATAGTCATGAGAAATGGATGACAAATTATGAAAGGTAAAACTTGGCAACAGAAAGAAGGGTCATGAAGTTACAAACAAGGGGTTTTTGATCTCAGATAAAATTTATTTAGCTCGACGTTTCATACTTTATTATGGAAGAAAACATATGCAAAATGATGTCCAGCTGAATGATCTTCATTTTCTAGATATGATGCGTTTGTGGACAAGGGTTCTCAGTCCAGAACTCGTGATAATGGAAATGAAAACAAATTCACAATGGCAGGTTAGAGACATTGTTTGCAAACAAGGATTGAATAAAATGAGTGGAAACAAGTTGAATAAGGATTGAATGAAGGATTGGAAGCGGGTTTGGAGGTGGGAAGAAAGTGGACTTATAACTAATTATTTTTTATAACTTTATAATAATTTTAATTCATATATTGTTTTACAATATATAATAAAGTAATTTATAATATAAAATTAAATAACTCAATAGCTAATTTATGACATTAAAGTAAATAATTATAATATTAAACCAATTTAAATTGTATAAAGGTCACGAGCTAGTGCGTCGATAATGGTAGTGGACATAAAATACCATGTAAATATTCCTAGCGTGTCTTGTGGATTCAATGTATACTCCCACATAGTTTTAGAACAAAGCTTGGTTTTCGGGGTATATAAAACATGTTTGTAATCGTTTAATTGAATAATTTATAATATATATAAACATGTAGGTTATAACATGCAATTAAGTAATTTACAATACTGAATCAAACATTTTATAACATCTATAGCGAAATATCTCATCATCTCTCCCTATAAATACAGGCCTCATGGTTCATTTTCGAGAGGGGGACGTTGCTGGTTACAGAAAACTTCATTGTAATCAAGTGCTATCTTTATTTCTCCATTGTAATCGGATTCATAAGTGATTAATAAAGGAGACTTCAAAGTGGACGTAGGCATATAACGCCGAACCATTATAAATCTTTGTGTTTCTGATTATAGCTAATTCTCAGTTGTTCGTTGATTTATCTTCTCGTTTTAATTTTTGTTTTTCTTCATTTATATATCTACTAAATCTATTCTTGGGTGTTTGTGATCAATTTTGACGCAAATATTTTGGTGCTTTCACTGAGAAAGCTAGCCCCCGCGAATTTGAAGTTCAGACTTGGAATCAACTAGAGAACTTGGAATTAGAGAAATGGTGAAACCGTCAACAAGAAGACCGAGAGCGGATAGGAGCCAACATGAAGGGAGTCATGATATGATGGATGTTATGGAGGAAAGGATGCTAAAAAGACAGGAGAAGATGTGCAGTACCTACTCCGACAAATTGGAGCGCAAAACCAAGGAAATGACATAGCAGCAAATGTTGGAAATATGAATCACGGAGTTGGAGCACCAGAAGCGGAGGAAATCTAAAATCAAGACCAAGGAAACGATGCTAGCAGGATGCAGGATGGAGTGGAACAGCTGAAAGCAATCCCTGACCAACCAAGAACGATTGGGGCTGATCAATCCATACTTAGAGGCTCCCCCCGGGTCATGCTGGATCGATCCCCGGTAGGATACCGGGCGGTGCTATGCAATTTGGCGTCAATCGGAATATGGATGCTCGTCTAAAAGAGCAAATTTCAAGATTCCCCCATGGACTTGAGGGGTAGGTTGGAGACGATGATCGAAGAAAACGACAGGTTGGCGGAAATGATCAGACGGACTATGAGATGAGGATTGATAAATAGGGATCTGGAAGATGTAAATAGGAGTCCCTTCGCTTCTAATATCAAGCAAGCTAGGAATTCACCAAAATTCAAACCATCAACACTTGAGAAATATGATGGAAAAACGGATCTCACAGTTCATCTGACGAGATACATGAGACATATGGAAGTATTGGGGGCATCGGAGGAAGTCATGGCACGGTATTTCCCCTTGTACTTAACGGATATAGCTGCACTATGGTTCAGACAGTTGGAAAGCGACTCTATTAGCACATAGACGGAATTGATCGAAAGGTTTATGAGGCAGTTTAGGGTTCACATCTCGAGACCCAAAAATATGATGAGTTTGACAACACTGAAATGGAGGACCGGAGAGTCCCTGAGGAGTTTCCTAACACGGTTTAATGTCGCGGTGGCATCGGTGGATCGTCCAGATCCATCCATGGTTTTAATGGCAGCTATATCTGATATTGTTGATGGTACGGAGTTCAAGGATTCATTAGTGCAGGATCCACTTATGGATCTCAAGGAGTTTTATCATGAAGTAGAAAGGTTCCTACAACAGGAAGACACAAGCAAACAAACCGGAGGTAAATGCTGTGCGAGGTGGAAGATCATCAGGAGATGTAAACAAGAATGATAAAGGCAAACGGAAAACGAATGATGGCATTAATGTGTCAAAGAGGCAATGGAGAGAACCAAAATTCTCTTCTTATGCGAATTTGACAGAATCTATGAAAATGATTTATTTGAATACTCGAGGACACCTTCAGTATCAAAGGCCGGCAAGGAGGAAACCCTACGAACAAACGAGCGGGCATCAGGAAAGCATTGCCTATTCTATGAACTAGATGGGCACAATACAAATGACTGCAGGCATTTAAAGGATATAGTTGAGGAACATGTGAGGAGTGGTCAGTTGCAACAATACGTGAGGACACGGGCTGTGGTGGTGGAACAAGAGCAGCCACCGTGCACCTTGAATAAAAATGACACTGGATCAAGGCATCATCGTCAACTTGTCATCAATTAATTGGGATGACATGGAATAAGTAATAAACTCCACAGTAATACGGCTAAGTCACTTACACATGTACATGATCGAGGACGGTCCCTAGGCATGCTCTGAGATGATGATGAACCGTAGTGCTTGGGTTGGTGAAATTTTGTTTTTTCTTGTTTACTTCGAACTCTGGTTTTTCTGATATTTTGGTTTACTAGTATTTTGGTTTGTACGAACTCTTATTTTATATTTTTCCAAATGAACTTTGGAATGCTTAAATTTGGATTAATGTAATAAATAACACAGATCGCGGTTGTGGCTCTGACCGGAGAGACGGGACAATAACCGCAAGTCACAAATCCCTTCGTCGGAGAGCGACGGGATGGATTCGTACACGGATTAAGTCCTCGACTAGGGATCGAGATCGAAGAAGGATACCCCACGGATTAAGTCCTCGATTGGGGGTCGAGGTCGGAGAAAGATACCCCATGGATTAAGTCCTCGACTGGGGATAGAGGCCGGAGAAAGATACCCCATGGATTAAATCCTTGATCGAAGAGTCGAGGTCAGAGAACAAAACCCAACAAGTCGTTAGGTATGGATTATACCTGGCAAGAAGTAGGTCGCTTCACCGGAGAGCGACAGGATCGGCCTACTCAGGTTGTCGAGTATGGATTATGCTCGGCAAGGGTCCGAAGAGACCATGAACTCGGATATCGACTCAGAACAATCGTGGATTTTGCTAATGATCCGGAGAGATCAAGGAATTGGATTAGCAATGGATTGGATTTTGGATTGGATAATATAGCTATCAACGGATTATAGACTTCAGATTTTGAATTTATAGCAATTCAAAACACGCCTTCCTACCGCATAACATGTTTTGGGGGGGGGGGGGGCAACTGTTATCGCGCCTTTTGGTTAGATCGGGATATTATGGATTTGACTAAATGGATGGATTGAAAATCGATTACAGTTGAAACTATGAACGATAGTTGAATGGATTCGGATGGACAACGCTCAAAAAATGGCTAGGTACCCAATCAAGGTGTAATCGGTATGAAGTGATAAGGAAGGCCCGATGAGGCCACATTTTAAATTTCAAGTCAATCGGAGTTCGCATGCTCGAGTTATGAACAAGTGCATAATTTATATGGATCGATCTAGAACGATCCATAAAACAGCGTAAATCGACGAAGATCGATCAATATCTCCAAATCCACAAAGACCAATTCACTTGAAACTTTCAAAGTATCAATAAAATGAAGAGTGGAGCCTACAAAAACGATCGCAGGACACAAAGTGGAGATTTAAAGATGGCCGATCGTTGTTGCCAATCATCAAAACGATCGGTATCTTCTAGTGTATAAACCAAGTTTGACAACGATCGATTCATATCTCCTAATTTACAATTCAGAATGATTCCATATTTTAGGAGCAATATCAAGAGACATGTGGGACCCCCCAAAAACGATCGCGAGTCCTAAAGTTGCATTTAGGATTTAGTCGATCGTTTTGGCCAAGTCCTAAAAACGATCGGTATCTTCCAATGCATAATCCAATTTCAACCAAGATCAATTCATATTTCCTAAGTTACAAGTCAGAATGATTCCATATTTCAGAAGCAGTGTCAAGAGACATGTGGGACCCCCCGCAGACGATCGCACTAGAATTGGATGCAAGAAAAACGATCGGTGAACATTTGGCCGATCATTATTGATGCTTGAGTTAGATATGCTGATCGTTATGGTGGACCCCTATGGACTTGGAGAGCCTTCTGCCGAAATCTTAGCGAAATATCTCATCATCTCTCTATAAATACAGGCCTCTTAACGAAATATCTCATCATCTCTCTATAAATACAAGCCTCGTGGTTCATTTCGGAGGGGGGGATGCTGCTGGTTACAGGAGACTTCATTATAATCAAAATGCTATCTTTATTTCTCCATTGTAATCGGATTCATAAGTGATTAATAAAGGCAAGACTTCAAAGTGGACATAGGCATACAACGCCGAACCACTATAAATATTTGTGTTTCTAATTATAGCTAATTCTCAGTTGTTTGTCGATTTATCTTCTCGTTTTAATTTTTATCTTTCTTTATTTATTTCTCTACTAAATCTATTCTTGGGTGTTTGTGACCAATTTTGACGCAAACACTCACGTATAATTGTCGCCAAAATAGTATTATATATAAAAGAAGTATGTGATCTACCAACATTACATGCAAGTTCTTCTTTTATTCTTCAACATCTTCCTCCCTTTTTAATCAGGTAGCACATCGCATTAATTGATAGTTTCACCAAAACCATAGTTAGCAAGAAGCAGATTTTACTACTTTTGGCATTATTCGATGGAACGTAAGCATGATTAAATTTGATTCAATCCTTATTCAATGGCACGAAGTCAAATATACCCTCAGTATTTTCTAATAAAATATTCAAAGCTAAGTTTTAGTATGCATCCATCCTTAAATCAAGTAAATATTGATGCCCTTAGATACATTTTCAAATAAATAGTATTATTATATTAGTAAAAATAAAATATTGTCACCGAGGAAGAAGAAAAAATAATTTCGAGTACTAAATGTTTATAGAAAAGTATTTAAAGTATATAACTTAATAATCAATTTTTACATTTCTAAACAAATCACTGATTTATTTTGTAGTGATTTGCAAGTCCCTCAAGTGACACTGGATTGCATAAGAGGACATGGGTACTATGTAGGTGTGACGGAAGTGGAGAGAATCAAGTATGTTTTTCTCATAACCATGTGGGCACTTAAATGACTTAATTAATGAATATATCTTAGTTTATTGCTAACTATAATAGTGAGAAATGACAGCATATATAGAAATAAAAAAAATTGAATGATGATCATAACATAAAATCATGTATTGGTTACTAAAATTAGACTTTCATGTATAAAATGATCCAGATTCAGTTGTGATGCCATGTTTATATGGTTCACAATGGTACTGTGTTATTCTGCAATAGTATGAGTATAATATGATGCATAATTTTAATAGCTAACTTCAGTCTTTTTGTAACCATTTAATCTTCAAATAATCAAGCATACATTCCATTGAACAACCCAAAAAATAGTAAAATCTTCATGCTTGCTAACTATGGTATTGATGGATTTATCAAGTAATGAAATGTGCTATCTGATGAAAAGGGATGGATGTTGAAGATTTTAAAAAAACTTGCATGAAAAGTTGGAAGATCACATATTTTATATATAATACTACGAGCGTTAGGACACGCGCTTCGCGCATGATAATTGCATGTGCCTTGCGCATAAATTATTTTTCTACAGAATTATATATGATTAACACGTTCAAGGAAAAATGGTTTGCACAAATATTTAGCTATGTTTTTACATTGAAATAATGTGCAGTTAATTTAAACTTTTATTTATAAGTTGCAAATTCTAATTTTTTTGTTAGTTTGAATTTTATTTGTATTATTAATTAATAAACAACGAATTTGTAGTTAATTAAAGGAAAAAATGTTTATTTATTAGATTCTATTTTTAAGTGTAGATGAACATTTTGAATTTGTAAAGAGATTTAACTGTTAGATCCTATTTTTAGGGGATATTAAAATTTGTTAATATCGGGCAAGTTTAACTGTTAGATCCTATTTTTAAGGAGTTTGTTAGTACCGTAGAGTGGCATTTTTGATAGTTCACACACCAAAAAAGTGTGACACCAAATGTATTACAACTATTATTAAAGATTTTGATAGTAGTTATAAGTGAGAATGAGATAAATCATATCAAATCGGCTTTTTAACTCCCTTTTCTTCCATTTCAAATGTCATTGACATTCTACCTAGCGGAAATTAGGAAAAATGACAAACTTTGAAGAAGAAAAATTAAGCTTAAGGACATAAGTTTTATTTTTAGACTGAAGGAAAAATGTTAGTTATAATTTGGGTTGAAGGTCAAACTTTGAAAAAAAAATTAGGTTAGAGGACAAATGCTAGTTTTATTTTTGGAATTATATTCAGTTTTACACTATGAAAAATTAGCATTGTCCTTCAGCTTAAAAAATAAACTTGTTGTCTTTTAGTTTAATCTTTTTTCAAAATTTGTCCTTGTGCCTATTTTCCTGTCTAACAAATATATTGTATTTTTGGAATATCATGCGTTAGGTAAATTACTTCCACGTTCTATATTTGTACTTTCTGTTTAATGAAAGTATTGTACATGTAACACTATGGTATCACTATTGAAAGAATTTTCAAGTACAAGATTTTTTTTTGGAAGAAAATATGGCAAAATCAAAAATTTGTAACTATAGCACCTTCGGTTTCTAAGCTTCGATGGTCATTCCAATGTTACTTGGAAATGTCTTCTAGTGTTAGTGTTATTTCAGGTTAATTGAATGCCCATAATGGTTTCTAAGCTTCAATGGTCATTCCAATGTTACTTGGAAATGTCTTCTAGTGTTAGTTTTATTTCAGGTTAATTGAATGCCCATAATGGTTTCTAAGCTTCGATGGTCATTCCAATGTTACTTGGAAATGTCACTTGGAAATGTCTTCTAGTGTTAGTTTTATTTCAGGTTAATTGAATGCCCATAACGGTTTATAGTCTATAGCCTCCTTTTTTTAGCACCAACGTAGAGGTAAATTGGTAAAAGTTATAAGTGGAAATTTGTATCCACCTCTTTTTTCAAATTTGATACACGAAAAACCTACTTAAAAACATGTTTTTAAACTACATCTATGTTTTTAATTTCGAGAAAAAAAATCAGTTTTTTTTCTTTCGAAAATTAAATCTATACTTCACATGTTTCTATGACTAAAACTTTTCTTTAATGTTTTTTGAATAAGTACATATATTTGCATTTTTCTGCAAATATTTGTCGTTTTTATTGCAAATATTTATAATTTTTACTGCATATATTTGCGCTTTTTGAAAGTGCAAATATTTGCATTTTGACTGAAAATAAAAGACCCTCTTTTAAGTTTCAAAATACACAGTCACTCAAACTACATAACGTTAAGAATGAAGTGTTAGATAGATATAGACCAATAACATACATGTTAGTGTGGTTATGTTTGTTATGCTACAAATCATTGTACGAAGTGAAATGCATATCTGCAAACATTTGCACTTCAAACTGCATATATTTGCACTTTTTGAAAGTGCAAATATTTGCATTTTGACTGAAAATAAAACACCCTCTTTTAAGTTTCAAAATACACAGTCACTCAAACTACACAACGTTAAGAATGAAGTGTTAGATAGATATAGACCAATAACGTACAAGTTAGTTTGGTTATGTTTGTTATGCTACAAATCATTGTACGAAGTGAAATGCATATCTACAAGAAAGTAGTTAAGTAGAACTATAGGTATTGTTTACGACCTATAATTAAATTCAAGATAAAAATACCTACTAATATGTATTTTAAATAGAATTACATCGGTACTGATAAGTTACAATGTGACAACATATTCTCGACTAAAAAAAAGTTCTCGAATTTCACAAAATTATGAAATAATATTACAAATAAAATTGGCTCATCCAAAAGAAATTAACGCTCAGAAGTTATGAGTTCAACAATTTTTGTTGACAATTATGGAAGTAATACAAAGAGTTTCTTACATCCGATTTTCATTCATTCTAATATACAAACATACACACACATATATTGTTGAGTTTCACCGATAGGACAACTCTAACATATAATAGATACGCTGATAGGATTTTTAAATTGAGACAAAGATCGCCTATCATTTATAACGACTATTCTCATACCAAAATTATATCTCATTTTATTTTTTATAAATACAAAAATATAATACCGGCTAAATGCATCGATGCAACACATACCGACCTAAGTTATAAAAGAATAGAAAAAATCACATCTGTGCCACCGGCACGGGCTTTGTACTAGTTTAGTACAATAATCCATAAAATTTACATACATATTTATAATAAATTCAAAATTTGACGCTTTAATATTTTTAAAATAACATTTCAAATTGATGGCCAAAATAAATATCAACAAAAAAATATTTTATTTTAGAACCCCGTTGCGCAAAAAAACAGAGGGGGAAATAGAGACGGAGTTAAAGAATGAGGATCTAGAGCCTTAAATATACAAGTAAATAAATAAATTAAGAAATAAATTGGTATTACTTCGATTGTACACTTAGACATCTCACTTGAACTCTCCAGCATTAAAAGTTCATAAATTATGGTGGTGAGCAGACGAACGAACACGTAAGCCACATCTAACTATATCGGGCGTAACTTACATTCAACGTGAACATGATGAAAAGTGCGGTGGGATTGTCCACAAACAGAGAAAACTTTTGGAATACAAAATCTATTTGTATGGCCGTAGACGAGTATTCGAGTGTTTCTTTCACATGATAAAAATGATCATTCAATGTAAAGGAAACTATTTTACCCATCATTAATGTTGTGCCACCGCACAGCATAGTATTCTCGAGAAGTTGTCTATGATTTTCAGAGGACACGCTTGAGATGCAGCGAACTAGTTGTTCCACAATTCCATGTTCTTCTAATCCCAAGATCGATGGTTGAAACAGAGCTTCTCCAACAATATATCTCTCCTTTTCAATTGTTATTACCTAAATTTATGTTTTTAAATGTAAATAACTATCATATCAGAGAAGGATAGCAACATAAATTAGATTAAAAATAATACACATGACTAAAATAAGAGACGGAATAGTTGGATTCAAGTGCTTTGACCGGCTTGAATTTCAGAAGTTGAAAGCAGTCAGCAGTATAATGGCTGTATTTGATACAAGTGTCTATAACTTAAATAAGATATCAAAGCAAACTTTTCCAACCCTAGATGAATCAGCAGTGTACACAAGCATTAAAATATCCATATCGACAAAATAATTAAACCATGGATCTAATATATCAGCTTAAATTTCAAGAATTTACAATTAGAAATCAATTTAATGTACATAACCTTGCTTTTTCTTTGATAATCACAAAGTCGAGTATGATAAGGTAGTCATAATTGCAATATTAATGATGGGTAAGATATTTCCTCTTCCTTGGGTGATTGTTTTTACCATGTGAAAGAAACATTCGATGAACATTCTGTATGGTAGTGGAAAGTGCAATTTAACTGAGAAATTCACTATCACATAGCATTAATATTCAGATAGAATCAAACCTGACCATCGGGAAGGGTATGGGTTTCTTTCAAGCACGATTTCTTAGTCTCCTCAAAGGCATCTTGATCAGCAGCACAGCAAGCATATTGCTCTTTCAATTTTTCTACCTCGGAATAGTCAATGACTATGTTTGGGTTTGACTTGTGGAGTTCCCGAGAAAGTAAATTTGTCAAATCAATCCCTCCAATCTCAAATCTTCTTGATGCAATGTGTTGTACTGCACCTTCGCTGACTGATGCTATATCTAGAATGATTTACAAATAAATTGAGATACATGATAGTAGATGAAATTCCATACCTCCTGTAAATTAGTGAAATTTATTACAAATTTCTACAATTAATAAAGAGAATTCGATGAATAGAATTTCCACGGTGTCTTTTTGAAATTCCGAAAATGCCCTACATCCATCAATGGAATCTCACTTTTGCATCCTCCATCACCATTCCTTTTCCAACCACCCATCGAAAGAATTTCACTATCAACTTGCTTGAAATGAAAGTGTTGCGACAATCAAAGCTTTTGCATTTATAGCACACATCCATCCATAAACTTTTTATTAGATAAACAGTAAATATTTTTAGCTATTTGATGCACGTACGTGATTTACACTAGTAATCAAATAATGCAAACACATAGAATGTGAAGCTTGCTTGACTTTACCGGTTACCACAAAAATCCATGCTTTTTAAACTTAAAATTGGTTCAATATTGTTTAACTAGGGATAGTTTTGTCTTAAATGGATATTTATAAAGTGATGGTGGATTATACTGCATGTTCAATGCAAATATTGGTAAAAGATAATGGTACTCTTCTTGTGTGAGGCCGATGCTGTAGAAATGAGCAAGTAGTTAGAATGAGTTTCACGGATAAGGATCAAGTTGAGCTGCCATTTTAATTTTGATGGAAAGAAGCAAATGTCACATAAGAACCAAAATTCAAATTTAGGTCAAGTATGTGTGTGTGTGTGAGAGAGATAAGGTTGTTGAAAATACAGTAGAAAGACAATGATAACAACGAATTGCAAGTTTTAATAAATAAACTTCAAAAATACCGGACAAAGGACAACATAAGCTTAGAAGCTAAACATCCAAACACGGATAGCATTTTGTAAGAAAATGGAGACGGGTATGGTTCAGTATAGTATGGAATGTTGTTTTGATGTTCACTAATGACTATATTATTATTCGCACAAAATTTTAAGCATTGAAAAGATTTCAATTTTTTTTTATGGGGAGAAAAGGGAAAAAACTGTGGCCGCTAGTTCAGGGAGGCTACCACTAGTTGAGCAGACATGAGTGGCATGAACTGACAAAGGAATTTCTGGAAGTAGCTTACAGTCTCTACTTCTGTTGAATATTTGATCAAGCTCGTATTTTAATAAACTTCTAAAATGAGAAACGATAATCAATCACATATAATCTATACTTGTAAACAGGTTTCTTATACTTGTAAACATGTTTCTTGTTTGCTTACTTATAAACATCAGTAACTGAGTTATTTGCATAACTAATCGCGCTAAATTTACAATTGCCACAATGATATTATAATTTTTAGAAGGTCATACAAATAAAATAGATTAGAAACAAAATGTGATAACACATGATTAACTTGGTGGATTTCTACACAACATATTAGTTCTTACTCTTTTTTCTTCTTTATATTTAGCGTCGTTGGTCAACATCCATTTCTGTTTAATTCAACAAAATTACTAAAATCTGTGTTTTCTTGTAGACAGACACACGTATTTACATAAATAACATACTTGTATGACATGTAATATTACCATTTTATACATGTCCATAAGTTATTACACGTAACATACAAATATAGAAATAATAGATTTCAACAAATATGTAACCAATCTCATAAATCGAAATTGCACTGGATAGCTCTAAATTCCTTGTCCCTTTAAAACAATATACAGCAGGCCTAAAAATTGTATAGTTAAAGCAGTTAAAGTAGTCCGAGCTTGAATTCTCTCTGGCAAAAACCACAACTAAAGGGAATAAGCAGTTTTAACTATGATTAAACAAAGTCAGCAAGTTCAGGTGAAGAGGACATACCTATCTTTCCATGTCCAATGTCAACATTGCAGCCTGAGATACGTCCTACCGCATAAAGGGACAACACTGCTTGTTCGGAAGCATAAAATCCTGAAACATTAAATGTCTCAAACATCATCTGAACCAGTTGTTCTCTAACAGCCTGAACCATGGGGAAACAATATCGTTGAAGGCTGTTTGTTTTTCACTAATTAGATGCACATCACATATTAAGTGTTCGATATTATCAATTATTACACAAATCAATTATTAGAAAAATGGTTGCTTTCCCACTGATTGGTGATATTATGTTTGTTTTTCGTTGTCTAGTTAGACATTATATTACATGCATGCCTCTGGTATAAAATAGAAAACGTCATCACAAAGTCCATAATACTAATCTAGGTTTGAGATTTGATTTTGCATCTAACAAACTCCTTATCTAATCTAATTTAAAATAGCAATTAAAATTATTCAAAGAAGAGGTTGAAGTTCCCAAAAAAAGGCAACATCTAATTAGGAACAGTTATCATGAAACAAAAATAGTATCAGCGATAAATTAAGAAGATTGAAAAAGAATATATAAAGAATAATATATAATAGATTATCGTCATGTTCAATAGAGTTAATTTATTTTAAGGTAAAATAACTTCAAATAGGAATAGCCTAATATATTGGTTCGCATATCAAAACAAGAAGATATTGAGTATCAAACTGAGAGCATAAATTTTCTTTTTATGTATCAAAATCAGAATTTTTAGTTATATCCTAACAAAAAATAAGTTTAAATATATCAAAATACAAAAGATGGAACAGGAAAAAAATTCCAAAAACAATTTCTTTGCCAAAGGAAGAAAAAACTCAGTGAATATACAACTTATTTCCTTGATCAATATTTATTATTTATATTCTCCGCAGATGGTATTTTGTCAAAATCATGGATAAAGTTATCAATTCATCTCCAACTAAAGACGGAGCATAAAAATAGCACTGGCCTGCTAGCCACTTATTGACTTCAATAGGATGAAAAAACTGTTTTTTATGTCATCCGTCTATATTAGGTCGAATGAAAACACTGTCTTATTGAAAGAAAGAAAAAACACCTTTTCAAGACAATAGAATATAATAGTACAAAAATTTGGCAGACACGTAGTATAAAGTAATGGAAATATATTTGTTTTATTTCAAAACGCAAAGGTAAATTATATTTGTACACCAAAAACCTAATGTACATCATTCATCCTATTAAAACATATACGACAAAATTACCCTTCTTCTTAGATACGGTTTTAATATATCTTTTCATTACGCATTAAGCTAAAACCAAAAAAATAAAAATAAAACATTTTGATGAATACATCGATTAATTTTTAATTAATAAGTCATAAATATCAACTGATGCAGATTTCACATTTTTACACTTCCGATTTGAAACCCGATTTAACCCCTTTTTGGAAAATTAGAATCTTTTTGTTGAAAATAAATAAATTTGACAGGAAAAAAAAACTAAAAATACTTTAATTTTTTGCGAATTTCGATTTGATATAATTTTGAAGATTTCCATATTTTCTTGTGAATGGATTGAAAGGTTGAAAAGGGAAGATAATGGAAGAGGAAGGTATGATCATTTTGTTCAATATTTATGTGTATTGTTAGGCAAATTTTGGTGCATGAACAAAACTTGGCAACAAATTACTTCATACGATTTGCAGGCCATAATCAAAATGAAAATAACCTTGGGTAAGTGAGGTCTTCATTACTTAGAACTCTGGTTAAAAAAAGTTGCAAATTTTGGCACAAAGGAAATAAGCTTTAGCGAAAACAAACTGTGAGGCAAATTTATAAACATATAAAAATGATGAGCACGTGAGATTAAATTGAAAAAATTTAATACCTTAGGGGTAGAGAGTGGATCAGCAAATAAGACGTTGCCCTCGTCTCCAATTTCCCAACCAAGAGAAGTATACAAAACATGATGCAACAAATCCTCCATCGCATCCCAATCTTTCACAAAACCCCTCGCTATAGGATCCACTATCACTTCCTCCTCCTCAATCCCATCCCTAATCGTATCTCCTTCCGCTTCCCCAATTACACGCTTCATTTTTGTCGGTATTATCTGTACATATACTTTTGTTATCTTATGCTACAACTAAAATCACTTCAAATGACTGTAAATCTGAATAGTTAAGAAATCAAGAGAAATATTACCAGATGCGGGTCCTGGTCAGGTGCGGCAAAACCGGCTTTGAGGAGCTTAGATCCAGCGTCGATAACTACTGCCTCCATTTGTTATTTGAGGACAATTTGTTATCTCTAGATAAAATGAGGAAATGGCAAAATTTCGAAAATGAACTATTAAAGATGGACGATTAGAGAGGGTTTTAGAGAAGGGAGAGGAGTTTGAAAGAATATTTTACCGGAGCTCCTGAAATTCAGCTTCTTCAATTTTTGTATTTCAAATGTGACGGTAAATGCTACTTATTTGCTTTTAATCGTGTAATCTTGTACTATATACCTTTTTCTTTTTTCTTATTCCAGGGGCATCCACGAAATCATCGGAATTGTTTCTCTATAAATTATATTGTTTAATAGAAATAATTTTCATAAATATTTAGTCATATTTTGGTTAGATCTTATTTTTAAGTGATACCCAGACTTAAGACTTGGTAAATATTTATAGAGAAAATTTTGAATTTGTAAAAAAGGCTTAATTGTCAGATCATATTTTTAAGTAATGTTAAATTTTGATAATATTTGTATAGAGACATTTTTGGTATTTCGTACTAATTTTCTTTCCTTTTAACATTACTTTTTTACTTATTAACATTTGTTTTAACGTTAATTAATTTTCATTTATTTATTTCCATTTCATCGCTGATTTAATTTGATTTAACGCCGATCTCCTTTGATTACTTTCTAATCTCTGATTTGATTAGATTTAACATAGCCAATTATTTAAATGCAAAGATTTACGTCTAATGTTTACATTAATGTAAATTATTAATACTTATTTACTTTTGTGCCCAATTTATTTACTTATACGCTTTCTTGATTATATTTATTTTGATTGAGCCCTTGATTAACATTTATATTTAACGTTAACATTTATACTTAATGCCTATTTTAATGTTAAGTTATTAACATTTACTTTCTTAATTGGTTCTGAATTGATTTCGATCTGAAAACTTCAAAACGTTAATAGCCTTTTCATTTGAACTCTGATAGTATAACTTTATATATGAAAATTGATAAGAAAATCGCTATGAATACAACGGTGCAAATATCGTAGCCAAATTCTGACGTTTATAAAACTTCCATTTTGGGGCTTTAATGATAATTAATTTACTTTTTATTTTTTATTTTACGAAGTGCTACATTCTTCCCCTTTAAAAGAATTTCGTTCCTGAAATTCCTCAAGGATTGAATCATGTACATAACATACAACCAATCTAAGTTATCCAACTAGTTAGTGTGCAACCAATTTTTGTGACCAATAGTGTATAATTGCACGGTGTATCACAATTTAACGACCTTGAATTTCACTGCTTTGGTTTGTAAATATTTTATTAATTTTAAATATTAAATATATAGGTTTTATAATGAAAATAAAACTCTTTTAAATAATAAATAACGATGGTGAATTAGTTTTCAAAATTGGTTTACAAAACTATTTAGTTCGAAGAATATTGAAAATGTGACCGAAATTCATTTTTCGAATCTTCGATTTTTCGTCGGCTAAACGTTGTCAAAAACGTTGTGAACTCTAATGAAAATATATTTACACACGTTTACACATTTATTTTTTAGAATTACATATATACATACATATATATATATATATATATATATATATATGCATTTATATAAGTTTATATAAGTAGTGAAGTGACATTTTTCCTCAAAAAAAAAGATGCTTAAGAAAACAAGTAGTACTAAGGCATTAAATGCAATGTTGGAATAAATGAAGGGGGGAGGGGACAAGCAAGGACGTGACGTACATGGAAGGAGGCAAGAATGGTGATGTGTCGAGGGTAAGGTAAGAAGGTATAATGGTAATTTAGTTAATGCATTTTGTATATAAGCAAAGTTCTAATTTTCTTTTTCTTTTTCATTCTCATGTTCCAAATTTTTCCTAAAGCTTTCCTTCTTCTTTCCTAAAGCTCTTGATTTTAGTGGCTTCTCTTTAAAAATTCTAAAGTTTAAATTCAAAAATTTTATTTTTTCAAAATGATTTCAAACTTGTTTAATCTCCTCATTTTCATTTTAAAAACTTCTTCATTTTTCTCCTACTTCATTCGGCCATAACTTTCTCCATACTACTCAAAATCAATATTTTCTTTTTCTCAAACCATATATAATTCTAGTGTCTACAACTTTCATTCGAATGACTTTTTCAAATTTCGTATATTTTTGGATAAAAATTTCATTTATTTTTGACCCATTTTTTGAAACCCGAAAATACTACTTCTTTTTTGAACATAACTACCTCAAAACCATCGAAATTGAATGATTTTTTTTAAAATTGTAGAGAAAGGAATTTCCTAAGACTTTTCTTATTATGACATGTCCAAATTTCGAGAGTAACATTACTAAAAATCAGCGAGAAGATGACCTATTTTCGAGTGAATTTTGTACTCTAAGCTTTCAATGTGTAAACGTTAATTTTAATTTAAAAGTTTTTAACTTGATATATGTTGCAAAAATTGCTTTATGATGTGTGTGAAATATATTTGAGTTGTTATATGTTTGGTTATTTGTGGATATAGATGATTCGAGATGGAAAAAGTGGACTTGAATGAAGTCTACCTTAGTATTGTTGTAAATTTGTAAACTTTGGTTATGATATAGTTTATAAACTTTGGATTTGATGTTGGTTGTGAGTTTGGATATGATATGAATATGAACTTGGTTATGATGTGGTATGTTTATAAGTTCACATTGAGATGTTAAAAGGAGATTTGTATTCTTTGGAAGGAAATGGTTTTAATGTATTTAAGTTTTTAAAACTTTAAAGTTAAAATTTATTTTAGTTTCTAAACTTTTCCTTGTAGTTTAAAATAAAACAAAGTTAGAAGTGGAGAATTGAAAAGTTAGTAACTTGGAAAAACAAACTCAAGTTACTACATCCATAGCGATAGTCGCTATGGATGCAGTTTCAATAAAAAAATCGAATTTTTGAAAGATTTAGTTTTCATACTTAAAAGTGTTTTGAAAATATTTTATAAACTTAATAATGGTGTTTTAGAAATTTAATTAATAATTTAATAACTAACTTTTAATTGATTAAGTTTTGATAATTAATAATTAATTAAGTATTAAATAGGGTTTATTAATTATAATTAAGTGAAGTTAACTACTAATTAATTATGTTTTAAAAGTACAATTAATTTTAATTAATTTTTGATTAGGCAAGATTAATTTTTAATTAATTGTGAGTTAAATATAGGATTTATTTTTAATTAATTAAGTATAAGGTTAATTATTAAATAAATTATTAGTCAAGTGTTTAATTGTTTAATTATAAATTAATTAAGTTTTTAATTTAAAATCATTACTTATTAAAGGTTTAATTTATTATTTAATTTTTAACTATTAATTGAGGATAATTAGTAGTTAATTATTAATGGAGGTTATTAAATTATTATTTAATAATTAATAAAGGATTAGTTAAGGGTTTAATTTATAAATAAATTATTTATTAAAGGTTTATTTATTTATTAATTTATAATTAAATTAATTTCAAATTTAATAAAGTTTAATTATGGCTTAATAAAAGGTTTAACTTGTAATTAATCATTTTAAAAGAGAGCTTTAAGTTTTAAATCCTTTGTTTCAAGAATCAAATTGTTTTAAATGCACATTTTCAAAGATGGTTTTGAATACAAGGTATTCAAATGTCGATACTATTAAGTAGACAGACAATTGTGAATGAGTTATGTAAATGGTTTGATTGTGTGGATTGTGTGGACATATGTTAGTAGAATAAATTCACGTTCTGTTATAAGTTGATTGTTTGATTGTTTGGACATCTGTTAACAGAATAAATCCTCATTCTACTATAATGTAATGTATGGACATATATTTAGTAGAATAAACTCCCGTTTTCCTATAAATAGTGAATTGTTTGGACATCTATTTAGCAGGACAAATCACCATCCTGCTATTATGTTATTTGGATATGTATATGCTAGTTGAGTTGTATTGACATATTAATTTCTGATTTGAATATGAATTGTATTTACATATATATTAACTTATGTGAATAAATGGTTAAGTGACTTGAAAGTGAAATTGATGTTAAAATGGTAACTTAAATTACTACCATTAGGTTTGCTAAGCCTCTTTTTGAAATTATAAAGTATGGTTTTAAATTAGCTCCAATTCTTTAATTAGTTTGGGGTTAAGGTTTATAAATGATTTTTCAAGTTATATTATTATTTTATAAAGGTATTTATAAATAATAACATGTTTATAAAAATGGGTTTTACTAAAGAAAAAGGTTTATTTAAAGTTATTTAAAAGGATGAGTTGCAAAATGTACTTTGTAAAGGATTTTTCTTAAAGAAGATTTATCAAAGGAGTTTTAAATGGAAAATGTTGTATAAATTATTTTAGAGGTTTGTAAAGAAGGTTTGTAAATTGACTTGTAGACTTATAAAAGTGTTTTATAATTTTATTTTGGAAATTTATAAAGGTATTTAAATGTGAAGTGAGCTTTTAAAAGGGAACTTTTATAAAGGATAAGTGGATTGGTTTATAGTAAGTAATGTTTTCAAAGAGAAATTTGGAAAGAAGAAAACTTTTGTAAAGTTTGGAAATATATTTATACCATTATGATAAGTATATAAAATGTTTTTCCAAGTATAAAATGAATGTAAGGGGTTTGGAAAAAAAGTGTTTTAGAGAGATCTTTTGATCAAGTTTTGCAAAATGTTTTAATTAATGAAAAATTAATTAATAAATGCATAGTGGATCCCGTATGGAATTTAATCAATGTTTGAATGTTTTTTATTTGATAGTTAAATGATCGACTATCAAAATCTGGAAAAAAACGCAACTTTGGAAATATCTAGGAGAAACATGGAAATTATATGGTACAGTTACCGTCGGTGATGCTATACTGTACGTATAAATTCGTTTCGTTCTTCTAGGATAAATGATAAGGAAATCCATCCACTAACATTTAGGAGGTGATCTCCGCTCTTATCTTTGTCTGTTTATTTCCTAAAGAACCGGGGTTGAGTTTACCGAAAATTATCATAAGTTGTTTTGAAGAGACCGGGTCGGATATGTTGTCAGAAAACAACTTTGATCCAACTCAAGCATTTCGACTTAAAAAGTATGGAATCGAAGATGGATTTTTGAAGTGCAAGGGCTATTTGCTACAAACCCTAAAGGTGATTTCAAAATGGGTGTAGTGGAAGTAGTGTCTTCGATTTCGTTCAGTCTCAGAATGAACTTGTATGGATGAATATTAGCATTGCATTGTTGCTTGGAGGGCAGTGTTAGCATTCAAAGTAGAAAGTGCTATATGAAATGTAAAACATAGCCTCAAACCTCATCAGCCGAGAATGACTAAAACGGGGAAGATGCAGTAGGGCTAAGGGGGTCGCTCCTAAATAGGGCATGATAATCCCTATCTAGAGTCAAAATAACTCTCATTTGTATGCTTCGGGGCCCATTAACGGAGGGGTGATCCTATTCGGTACTACTAGTCAAGTGGTAGGCCGACCCAATGTAGGCGGGGGATCCTAGCGAGGTCCTCGGTGCTATTTTATCTATAGATGCACCGTAACAGGCGGTACCACAGTAGCCATTCATTGTATGGAACCATTCTCTAATATGAGCCTTTATAGTTTTGATTGTAGAACCTAGTATGCTGATATTTAATTAATGTAACAATTTTGGCTTTGATTAATAAATTTTTGTACTTTAGACATTATTATAATATCATTGGATTTTCAATAGAAAATGTTTTGGTTATCGTAAAGTAAAAACCCGTCTGTGTTTATGTGTGGCGTGGTCTTACGAGATACCTTTGATTTTAAAAGGGTTTTAAACATAATAATTCAGCTGTTTAAGTTTACTCACACCTGACACATGTATGACCCGGAGTTTTATTTTCTTTCCCTAAAACTCTTGGTTGCTCAAATTTTTATGGGCAGCCAAGTAGTTCAGGTTTTCCCACGGATGCATTTTGGAAGAGCTTGGAGTAAGGAGCTTCATCAATAGCTAGTTATTTTCTTATTTCCGCTGTAATTATATGTATCTTGTATCAATTAGGTAGGAACATATTGTTATAACTGTCCAAGGGTAGAATTGTATTAGTATAACTCTGATGTATAATTTTGGAAATGACTTTGTAAGGAATTATGTTTATTAATATATGTTATTCCGTTGCGTTGTGAGATTCTATGATTGTTTAGGCCCCGTTTGGCTTCCTGTTTTTAGTTTTGCGTTTTCGTCTAAACAAAAATGCGCATTTCTTATCTATTGTTGGAAAACACACAATTTCGAAAAATGAAATTAATGTAGAAAATAGAAAACAGGTTTATTTGATTTTTCGTGTTTTGAGACATAACAAGAGGATGGAAAACAATTCAACTCCTCCATTTTCCGTCTATCGTCGCAATGACTAAGAATTGTAAAAAAAATTCCTCCATTTTTTTGTATTTTGTAGTGTGCGATGAAAATACAAAACTCAAAACGAAACCAAACGGACCCTTAGTTTCTTCTTATCTTTTCTATCTTTCTTTCTTTTCACCCCTAATGACCTATCTTTCGGACACTTAAATAATCTGCACACGAATACCGTGGATGTATTAAGTGTCGTATTTGGGTGTAAGAAAGGAAAATCTTTACATTTGGTATCAGAGCGCGAGGTTAAGAAGGAACCTTGGCTTTGGTGGGGCAACTCATTAAGAGATAAGGTAACGGAATGCCTTATGATGAGTTTGAGTGTATATATATAAGAACGTGTATTTGTTAGTGATATAATTTTTTTATACTTGCTTAATCTGTTAAGCGGCTTATGAATTTTAGTCGGCGCGCCTGATCAACGTTGTCGATAGGGATTCATAAACACTTAAACAAGATCAACGGACACAGTATTGTTTTGAAATTGGGTAAATGAAATAATTTTACCTAGAATATATTTTATATATAAAGAATGATTTTCAAAAATAGTATAGTATAGTATTTTTGAGGTGTTGATTGTTAGTAGGTAATAATAATTTATTATTATCAATTAGGATTCTTTTAGTCATGCTTGTTTAGTTGAGGGTTAACTATTGTTAGTGTGTATAGGTGGCTTTCCTTTTTAAGATTTGGGTTGGGTAAATAGAAATAAGGAAAACATTGAAGCGAACACCTTGTGAATTGAGTTTCACAATTTGATTACAAAGGCGTTCGATTGATAATGTGGGGTTAATTTTGATGTAATGAAAGATGTTTATTAAAGATTAGAATATTTTGAAATAAATATTTGTAAAAAAATATGGTTTATAAAAGTTGATCTTATAAATGAATTTATAAGAAGATGTCTATTAATTAAAAGAATTTAAGTTGAAACTTGAGGACTGAAATCCCGGGACTTTTGGAAAATGGTTTTCAAGGATTGGAAAAATAATAATAGGATTGTTTGAAAATATTTTTTGATTTAAGGATAAGATTTTGGGAATGAAAAGGTTAAGTAAGACGTGTTTTCTTTGGATTAGTTTGGGAAATGAGTCTTGATTATTTTGTGATGATCTGGATAATCTTCTAAATGACGATCGAATGTTTGCCTAGGCGAACGCTGTGGGGTAGTAATTATTCTCTTTATCATTGTACAATCGAAACAAAGTCAAACCCAAAAGAGCCTAAAGCAAGTTGGTGATAAATGTTTTGTCAAAAATATGTACAGTATTGTTCAAAAATGGGATTTTGAAATAAAAGAAATATTTTTAAGTTAACTAGTTTGAGGGGCTCGAAAATAACGTAAAAGTGGGAAAAGGATGTGTTCGGATGGTAAACATTTCTCTTGAGTGTTACCCTTCTTAGTAGGGGAGTGTATGATACTGTTTGGTAGTGCCTAGTTCCTTAGTATCATTTTGGAGTTACTCAGAATATATATATATATATATATATATTCTATGATTTAAATATATTGTTTCAATTCAAAAAGTTTTTTAAATAAGACCGAATATTTGGATCTTGAGTTTTCTTAGGGAAATAAGTGCAAAATGGAATAGTGGATCAAATAGGGATATATACTCTTAGGATGTAGTGGAGCAATATCCAAGTTGAACCTATGTTTGGTTTATGAAATGTTTTCATAAATAATTTAGTGGGAATAAAGTTGGTTTTAGTGAGAACCAATTAAATAAGTGCGTAGATTGGACGTAGATCATTTCTCCTTTCATATAGTTTCGATCTAAGATTCGAGTACATGACTTTGAGATGATTCACACCATTCTAAATAAGGATCTATTACTCGATTTTTGACGGTGAACACTTGATGAGGATTTTTGGTATAGGACCAGTGTTTTCTATCATAGTACATGGCTATGTAAGTAGAACAGAGGTTCCTAATTAAGGAGCCTAATCGGAGTCCGCACTAGAGAATCGGGTGAGCGACACTAGTTTGGAAGTATAGTTATGTATTCGAGTAGTGATCGAATCGTACTTTTGTATATGAATGATTTATGTACATCATATAAACTGATGAAAATTGCTAAGTGTTTTCTAGGTTAGGTTGAGGTGTAATTTCAGAGACGAAATTGTTTTAAGGGGGGAAGAATGCAATGACCCTAAATTTCACTACTTTAATTTACGAATATTTAATTAATTTTAAATATTCAATATATAGGTTTTATAATGAGCATAAGCTTTTAAATAATAAATAATGATGGTGAATTAGTTTTTAAAATTGGTTTACAAAAATATTTAGTTCGAAGAAAGATTGAAAATGTGACCAGAGTTTGTTTTCCGAATCTTTGATTTTTCGTCGATTAAAAGTTTTCACAAACGTTGTGAACTCTAATGAAAATATATTCACGCACATTTATACATCATTTTGTTAGAATTACATATATACATAAATATATATACATTTATATAAGTAGTGATGTGACATTTTTCCTTAAAAAGATACTTAAGAAAACATTTAGTACTAAGACATTAAAGGCACTTTTGGAACAAATTAAAGGGGGAGGGGACAAGTAAGGATGTGAGGTACATAGAAGGAGGCAATAATGGTGATGTGGAAGCATATGTGTGGAGGGTAAGGTAAGAGGGTATAATGGTAATTTAGTTAATACATTTTGTATATAAGCAAAGTTCTAATTTTCATTTTCATTTTCCAAATTTTTCCTGAAGCTTTTCTTCTTCTTTCCCAAAGCTCTTGAGTTTAATGCCTTCTCTTTAAAAACTCTAAAGTTTAAATTCAAATTTTTTATTTGTTTAAAATGATTTCAAACTTGTTTAATCTCCTCATTTTCATTTTAAAAACTTCTCCATTTTCCTCCTACTTCATTCAACCATAACTTCCTCCATACTACTCTAAATCAAGATTTCCTTTTTTCCAATCCATATAGAATTCCAGTGGCTACAACTTTCATTTGAACGAATTTTTCAAATTTCCAATAATTTTGGGTCAAAATTTCATTTCTTTCTGACCCATTTTTGGACCGCTATTTTGAAGCCCGAAAATACCTCTTTTTTTACCATAACTCCCACAAAACCAATCGAAATTAAGTGATTTTTTTCCAAATTGTAGAGAAAATAATTTTAGAAAATATTTCTTTTTTTGATCCAAATTTCGAGAGTAACATAATAATAAATAAGTGAGAAGATGACCCATTTTCAAGTAGATTTTTATGATTTCCAAGCTTTTGGTGAGTAAACGATAATTTTAATTTAGAAGTTTTTAACTTGATATATGTTGCAAAAATTACTTTATGATGTGTGTGAAATATGTTTGAGTTGTTATATATTGGTTATTATGGATGTGGATGATTCGAGATGGAAAAAGTAGACTTGAATGGAGTCTAGCTTAGTATTGTTGTAAATTTGTAAGCTTTGGTTATGAAATAGTTTATAAACTTTGGATTTGATGTTGGTTGTAAGTTTGGATATGATATGAATGTGAACTTGGTTATGATGTGGTATTTTTATAAGTTAACATTGGATGTTAAAATGTGATTTGGATTCTTTGGAAGGAAATGGTCTTAAAGTTTTTAAAACTTTAAAGTTAAACTTTGTTTTAGTTTCTAAACATTTCCTTATGGTTTAAAATGAAACAAAGTTAGAACTAGAGAATTGGAAAGTTAGTAACTTGGAAAAACAAACTCAAGTTACTACATCCCTAACGTAGTCGCTATGGATGTAGTTTCGATAAAAAGATTGAAATTTTGAAAGATTTAGTTTTCATACTTAAAAGTGTTTTGTAAAATGTTTTATAAACTTAATAATGTTGTTTTAGAAATTTAATTAATAATTTAATAATTAATTTTTAATTAATTAATTTTTGATAATTAATAATTAATTACAAGTAAATAGGCACAAAGAAGAAGTTGCAAAAAAAATTAGTCTCAAAGACAACAAGTTTGCTTTTTAGTGTAAATCACAGAATGATAGTTGTAACTATCATTCTGTGATTTACACTAAAAAGTGTCCTTCAGCCTAAAAAAACAAACTTCTTGTCCTTGAGACTAATTAATTATGTTTTAAAAGTAAGATTAATTTTAATTAATTTTTGATTAGGCAATATTAATTTTTAATTAATCATGAGTTAAATATAGGATTTATTTTTAATTAATTTAGTATAAGGTTAATTATTAAATAAATTATTAGTTAAGTGTTTAATTATTTAATTATAAATTAATTAAGGTTTTAATTTAAAATAATTATTTATTAAAGGTTTAATTTATTATTTAAGTTTTAACTAAAAGATTAATTAATTAATTAATTGAGATTAATTAGTATTTAATTATTAATAGAGGTTTTTAAATTATTATTTAATAATTAATAAAGGATTAATTAAGGGTTTAATTTATAAATAAATTATTTATTAAAGGTTTATTTACTTATTAATTTATAATTAAATTAATTTCAAATTTAATAAAGTTTAATTATGGTTTAGTAAAAGGTTTAACTTGTAATTGATCATTTTAAAAGAAATTTTAAGTTTTAAATCCTTTGTTTCGAGTTTCAAATTGTTTTAAATGTACTTTTCCAAAGATGAATTTAAACACAAGGAATTCAAATGTCGATATCATTAAGTAGACAAACAATTGTTAATGAGTTATGTAAATGGTTTGATTATATGAACGTGCGTTAGCAGAATAAATTCTCGTTCTGCTATAAGTTGATTGTTTGACATCTATTAGCAGAATAAATCTCTGTTCTGCTATAATGTAATATGTGGACATATATTTAGTGCAATAAATTTCCATTTTACTATAAGTAGTAAATTGTTTGGACATCTATTTAGCAGTACAAATCATCATCCTGTTATTATGTTATTTTGACATGTATATGCTAGTTGAGTTGTATTGACATGTTAATTCCTGATCTGGATATGAATTGTATTTACATATATGTTAACTTATGTGAATAAATGGTTAAGTGACTTGAAAGTGAAATTGATGTTAAATGGTAACTTAAATTACTACCATTGGGTTTGCTAAGCCTCTTTTTGAAATTATAAAGTATGGTTTTAAATTAGCTCTAATTCTTTAATTAATTTAGGGTCAAGGTTTATAAAAGATTTTTCAAGTTATTTTATTATTTTATAAAGGTATTTATGAATAATTACTTATTTACAAATATGGGTTTTACTAAGTAAAAAGGTTTATTTAAAGTGATTTAAAAGGATGAGTTGCAAAAGGTATTTTGTAAAAGATTTTTCTTAAAGAAGATTTATCGAAGGAGTTTTGAATGAGGAAATATTTTATAAATGATTTTTAAGGTTTGTAAAGAGGTTTTATAAATTGACTTGTAGACTTATAAAACTGTTTTATAAATTGATATTGGAAATTTATAAAGGTATTTAAATGTAAAGTGAGCTTTTAAAAGGGAACTTTTATAAAGGATAAGTGGATCGGTTTATAGTAAGTAATGTTTTCAAAGAGAAATTTGGAAAGAATGAAACTTTTGTAAAGCTTTGAAAATATACTTATACCGTTGAGATAAGTATATAAAATGTTTTTCCAAGTATAAAAGAAATGTAAGGGGTTTGGAAAAAAAGTGTTTTAGAAAGATCTTTTGATCAAGTTTTGCAAAGTGTTTTAATTAATGAAAGATTAATTAATAAAGGCTTAGTGGATCCTATATGGAATTTATTTGATGTTTGAATGTTTTTTTATTTGATAGTTAAATAACCGACTATCAAAATCTAGACAAAAACATAACTTTGGAAATATATAGGAGAAACACGGAAATTATATGGTGCAGTTACCGTCGGTGGTGCTATATTGTACTTATAAATTCGTTTCGTTCTTCTAGGATAAATGATAAGGAGATCCATCCACTAACAGTTAGAAGGTGATCTCCGCTCTTATCTGTGTCTGTTTATTTCCTAAAAAACCGGAGTTGAGTTTACCGAAAACCATTGAAAGTTGTTTCGAAGAGACTGGGATCGGAATGTTATCCGAAAACCACTTTGATCCAACTCAAGCATTTCGACATGAAGAGTGTGGAATCGAAGATAGAGTTTTGTAGTGCAAGAGCTATTTGCTACTAACCCTGAGGATGATTTCAAAATGGGTGTAGTGGAAGTAGCGCTTTTGCTTTCGTTCAGTCCCAAAATGAACTTGTATGGGTGAATGCTGGCATTACATTGTTTCTTGGAGGGTAGTGTTAGCATTCCAAGTGGGAAGTGTTATATGAAAGATAAAACGTAGCCTCAAGCCTCATCAACTGGGAATGACTAAAACATGGGAGATGCGGTAGGGCTAAGTGGGTCGCTCCCAAGTAGGGTATGGTCATCCCTATTTAGAGTCAAAATTACCTCTCATTCGTATGCTTCGGGGCCCATTAACGGAGGGGTGATCATATTCGGTACTACTAGTCAAATGGTAGGCCGGTCTTGTGTTGGCCGAAGATCCTAGAGAGGTCCTCGATGTTATTTTATCTAGAGATGCACTGTGATGTGCGGTACCCAAGTAGCCCATTCATTATATGGAATCCATTCTCCAATAAAAGCCTTTACGGTCTTGATTGCAGAATCTAGTAGGCTAGAATTCAATTATTGTAATAATTTCGGCTATGATATTTAAGTATTTGTACTCTAGACATTACTATAATTTCACTGGATTTTCAATAGAAAATATTTCGTTATTATAAGGTAAAAACCTGTCTGTGTTTATGTGCAGCGTGATCTTACGAGATACTTTTGATTTTAAAAGGGTTTAAACATAATAATTAAGTTGTTTGAGTTTACTCACACCAGACTCATGTCTGACCCGGAGTTTTATTTTCTTTCCCTAAAACTCTTAGGTGCTCAAATTTTTATGGGCAGCCAAGTAGTTCAGGTTTTCCCACAGATTCATTTTGGAGGCGCTTGGGGCAGGAGGCTTGATCGATAGCTAGTTATTTTCTTGTTTCTGTTGTATTATATGTATCTTGTACCGTTAGGTAGGGATAGACTGTTATATTGTCTAACAGTAGAATTGTATTAGGATAACTCTGATATATCATTTTGGAAATGACTTTGTAAGGAATTATGTTGATTAATATATGTTATTCTGTTGCGTTGTGAGATTCTGTGATTATTTAGTTTCTTCTTATCTTTTCTAACTTTCTTTCTTTTCACCCCTAATGACATGTCTTTTAGACACTTAAATGATCAGCATATGAATACGGTGGATGCATTAAGTGTCATCTTTAGATGTAAGAAAGACAGATCGTTACAACTGTACATATGATATATACGCTGGGTAATTCTAAATCGACACCTCTTATATGAATGTATTCTTTAAAACACTTTTGAAAGTATGATGCAAACAACCTATACATACTGGCAATTTTATATGTATGCATAATTTGAAATTCAAAATCTTTGCTTTAACCTCTTAATTTTCCCACACTTCTACGAATAGAAGTATAGTTCAACAAATTTTGCATCCAATTCCCACCATTCAAAGTCCCACCAAACCATTGCTAACATCTAAAATTTTGAAAAATTCAGTTTTCTAAACCTAAATTCTTAAGTCGGAAAAGGGTTAAGATGAAGAATTCCATCTTTCTCTTATGTGCCCATACCTCTATATCTTGGAACCTTCTCTTTTGCCTCAAATTCTTTTTCAACTTTTACAAGTATAGTCCACATAAAAAATATACTTTAAAATTTTTAAAAGTCTAAAATGGAGTTATTTTAAAACAAGTTTGGTTTACCTATCAAAAAGGTATGGAAAGGGAAATCCAAAGGCTAAAATAGTTTTTTCCTTATCACTAACTTCCTTTTACTTTATTGTCACTTTTGCTGCACAATAAAATTCATGCTTGCTAACTTGACAACTTTCCCCTATGCTAAGCACATGACATTTCAAAAACCATTTTCAATTAAATTTTAGAAACAGGAAAATAGGCACAAGAACAAACATAGAAAAAAAGTTAGGCTGAGAACAACAAGTTTGTTTTTTAGGCTGAAGAATAATACTAGTTATCACTAAGCATTTTGTATAGTGTAAAACTTAATATAATACTAAATATAACTAGAATTTTGTATAGTATAAAAATTGAATATAATACTAATTATAACTAGCTTTTGTCATTTTAGCCTAAAAATGAAACTTGTTGTCTTTTAACCTACATTTTTTTTCAAAATTTGTCATTTTCTCTAATTCCCTCTTTTAGAAATGGCTAGAAAATTTAAAATAAAACCTACTTTCTTTGAAACTTTTACAGAAACATTTTCTATAAAAAATACAAGATTTTTGAACATTTTTTTTCAAATGTATTTGTTTTTATCTTTTCAAAACAAACTAAACTACATCCTATGTCGTTGGAATTTAGTCAATGAGTTAACGTCTATGATTGTCTCTTTCTACTACACAGTAAATTTTCAAATTTCTAAAACCTTTTCTTTTATTTTAGAGCAATAATCAGCACATAAGTTCATTTATAAATTTCAACTTTTAAGACTAGGGGATAATGACCCATGGTTTTGCAACAACATTTCCCTGTCATTCACTGGCTAAAATTTATCTTCCCAAAATTTTAAGGCTTTTGGAACTTAACATTAGTTTATTTTTAGCAGCTAATAAATTCCCTAATTCAATTTATAAAATTCCAGTCCTAATTTGCATTAGCTAAGTGTCTACATGAGATTTCCTTATTTATTATGCTTTCCAACATATAACGGTCAATCTAGAAAATCCACACGCGTTTTATACAAACAGAGACAACTATGCTTACAACCCAACTAACCTAAAAGAAATAATTGCTGGAAGCAACCATGCAACGTCAACTAACATTAATGATGTCATGGCTCTAACATTTCTTACTTAATTAAATGGACTCTTCTAACATGTCATTCTATTGTAACCCACATTTCTTAACTTTCTTTTTTGGCTTCTAATAATAAGGTCCATTTATTACTTTCATTATCATGACCAATTGTATTACTATCCCCTTTTAATTTAAATATCTTGATAGTATTCTTAAATCTTGGTATATGCTTTATTTATTTATAATCTTTCATGCGGGTAAACTCTAAAACTCGCATAATTGTACTTCGATACCATTTCCCACTTCCTTATGTGTTCTACTTTATGGTCTTTACACATGTTTAATGAAACATTCACCGGCTTATACTAATATTCCTTATATTATACGAGGTCCACTATTACTACTCTAGGAGCATTCATCACTATTTTATTCAAAGGCCTTAACTTTTTCTCCGTTTTACCTAGGCAATCATCTCTATCTACTGTAGGCTAAAATTATAGTTTGGTTTTCACCACTTTTTCAAAAATTAACTTTACAATTATAAAGTACTTAGTCCTAAAACTTTCATCTTTAAAATTACAAACTTAGAACCTTTTTACTAAATTCAAAAATAACTTTGTATCTTAACTTTTAAAACTATAATTTAGGATTTATCAGTTAAGTTTATTTATTAAGTTTAAAAGGAAATGTTTGAAATTAAATTTTTAAAAGATCATTTCTTTTTTTTCAAATAAGGGTCAAAATTTATTGCATTAATGGTCATTCAAGTCAACTTTTCTTCTAAAACTATTTAACAAATAGATTTTACTTCTTAAAAGTGGGATTTATAACTCAAACTATTTATTAAGTTTGGTATTCCAAACATTCAACTTTTATACCAAGCCATTTTCTTTAAAAATGCACTTTATAGTGTTTATAAAACATCATTTATAACTTTTACAAAAAACTGGAATAGACAGGGACAATTTCCATCCTATTATCTTACTAGTACTCATGCTACTTCCACTTTCCCTTAGCGGAGCTTCTAATAGCATATAAAGGGGACTTCTAAAAAGGTATGTACAATTAATGCACATTTTTATGGAAACTATCCGTTTTTCTTTCTGTTAATTTCTTATATTGTTTCTAATTACTAACATTATTTTATGTAAGTTTCTAACATTGATTCTATTTATATTCCATAATGTTACTACAATTTAACTTTTCTACCTAAACTACTCTTAGTTAAATGGCTTCCCTTTAGATAACTTTTCTCTCAATTTACAGTCTTCTCTATTGAACCATTATAGTGCGTTCACCTACTGTTTTATTTTTAGATTCTAATCTTCTTTCCCTATTCTATTTTCCCTATTTTAAACTTGTACCACTTCCTATTGTTCATCCCTAAAAAGAATTTTACAACTTAAAATTTTTCATTTCAGAAAAATCAACGAGCTATACGCTCTACTAATTTTTTTCAAAATAAATAACTTTCTATAAAAACCCATTTGTAGAAATTTTCTATTTAGCTAATTTTAATTTCTTTTAAAACTTTTGATTTAAATATAACATAGATATTTTATTTAGAGGTAATTAGTTTAAAGAAAAAACTTTAAACTAATTTTTAAATCTAGGTTAGGTAGAAGGACAATAGCCCGTTTTTTCTAATTTCTTGACCTCAATTTCTTCCTCCGCCACCATATACCTTCAGCCATTGCCTATCCTAGCTGTCGCCGCCCAAGAAATCGTCATCTGAAGCCGCCATTGTCCAAGCCACTGCCGTCCAAGCCTCTCCCTTGCCATTGTCACCATGGATCTCACCAAAACCTAGATCTCACCTTCCTTGACGTTCCTACACCATCGCCCTAGCAACCATCGCCTGAAGCCGAGTTATATTTAAACTAAAATGATAGTTAAAATATCATTTCTATTTTTAAAGTGCATTAAATTGAATGAACCATGCCTAATGATAATTAAAAATAGCATTTGTATTTTTAAATGCATTAGATTGAATAGAATGTGGTGCATTACAGTTAAAAATATCAATTTTATTTTAAAATGCATTACAATGTATCGAATGTGCCGAATGATAGTTAAAAATATCATTTCTATTTTTAAAGTGCATTAGAACGTATTGAATAGCGCAAATGATAATTAAAATAGTTTAATGTAGCATTTTAGTTATGACGTTTACTATCATGTTTAAAATATTCAAAATGATAATATAGCATTTTAATTACAAAGTCCACTAGTATGTTTGTAATATCCAAAATTATAGTATAATGTAGCATTTTAATTATGAAGTCCACTACCAAGTTTATGATATGCAAAAAATAATAATTTAATGCAGCATTTTAATTTCAAACTCCAAAAGCTTGTTTAGGATATGCAAATTGATAGTTTAATGTAGTATTTTATTTATGATGTATGCTAGCTTTTTTAAAATATGCAAAGTGGTAGTCTAATGTAGCATTTTAGTTATAAATTATAGTAGCATGTTTATGGTATCTAAAATGATAGTGTAATATATTTTAGCTATGGAGTAAAATAGCATGTTTAAAGCATGCAAAATGATAGCTTAATGTACCATTTTAGTTATAAAATCTTGTAGCATGTTTATAATATTTGAAATGATAGTTTGATGAAGCATTTTAACTATGAAGTGCACTAGAATGTTAAAAATATGGAAGTGACGGTTTAATGTAGAATTTTAGTTACAGTGTATTTATGTTATATGAAATGATAGTTTGATGTGGCATTTTAGCTATGAGGTACATTAGCATGTTTAAGATATGTAAAATGATAGTTTAATGTGTCATTTTAGTTATAAATTTCAATTGAATGTTAAAGATATCTAAAATGTTAGTTTCACGTGGCATTTTAGCTATGAAGTCCACTAGCATGTTTAAAGTATGAAAAATGATAGTATAATGTAGCATTTTAGTTACAAAGTCTAGTAGCATGTTTATGATATTTGAAATGATAGTCTGATGCCTTATTTTAGTTATGAAGTCACCTAGCATGTTTATGATATCCAAACCTAGTCGAATATGTATGGGTACAAAAGCAAACCAGATGCCAAACCTAATCGGTACATATATAAACTGATATATAAGATATATTATTTAACTGAGCATATAATCAATGCAAAAGCTAGCTGAATGTTAAACCTAATCAGGTATGTATGGATACGAAAACTAACCGGATGCCAAACCTAATCGGGTACATATGTAAATCAATCTATAACTGTAACGACCCATAATTTTATCATTTTAAATATGAATATTTAATTAAGTTTATATATTCAATTGATTATTTTAAATGATTAATAATCCATTTTAATTATTATATAATGATAATAAGTGATTCATAATGGTTTTATAAATATATATAAAGATATACAAACTTTGTCATATTTTGGCATATCGACATCGTATTTTTATGGATTTTAATATTTTTAACATGGTTTTAGAGCTTATTAAATCTTCTTTTAATTATTTGAAGATAATAAGAAATTTATTTTCAAGTTTTGTTTACATAGATGAATAGCTTGTGTTAACGGTAAAAAGTGAACGCTAACACCCAGTGTGTGTAATAGAATCGTGAAAGCACCACCCGTTGGTACGGGAACAGAATATGAGCTGAGAATAGCAGAAAAGCAGTAAATGAACAACAGATTTATAGTGGTTCGGCCCGTAATTGAGCTTACATCCACTTTATAGTCTTTTATTGCTGATTTGATTACAATTCAATACAATATCCCTCTAAATACAATACAATTTGATCATGAAATCATTCTTGACTACTAGCTCGATCTTTAATGATGAAACTCGACGAATCCGCGTTGGATGTTAGGAGCTCTTCTCGAAGATCGTTGTAGTGTCTCGAATGCTTGGAGATCTTTGATTGCTGAATGAGAGGAGGCTTCGACAGCGTAATGGCGCTTGGAGAAATGAATGGCCAAAAAAAAGTCCCCTTGATGTTGGAAGTGGTGGGGTATTTATAGTAGCTGATTTGAATTCAGAAAATTCGCCTAAGTCTTAGGTCGCGTACGACCTTAGTTAAGTCGTAGGTCGCGAGCGACCTAAACTAGGTCGCAGGCGAGTTAATGGATAGCTGTGGGAGCTCTAGATCGCTGAAGTCCTAACTCGTTAGCCTCTTAGGTCGCAAACTTCCAAGTTCTTAGGTCGCGAACCTTTCCTGTAGCTAGGTCGCGAGGTCCTCCTGGATCTTAGGTCGCAAACTTCTTAGGTCGCGAACTTCTTAGGTCGCGAGATCTTCTGCAGCCTTAGGTCGCAAAGCTTTCCTGCCCCTTTAGGTCGCGAGGTCTTTTGGACCTTAGATCGCAAAGAGGTTAGGTCGCAGCTCATCCTTAGGTCGCAGCACTTCATTAGGTCGCAGCACTTCTTAGGTCGCAGCACTTCCTTAGGTCGCAGCACTTCCTTAGGTCGCAGCACTTCCTTAGGTCGCAGCACTTCCTTAGGTCGCAGCACTTCCTTAGGTCGCAGCACTTCCTTAGGTCGCAAGCTCTTCTAGGTCGCTACTCCCTGTTAGGTCGCAAGCTCTTCTAGGTCGCTACTCCCTGTTAGGTCGCAAGCTCTTCTAGGTCGCTACTCCCTGTTAGGTCGCAAGCTCTTCTAGGTCGCTACTCCCTGTTAGGTCGCAAGCTTTTTAGGTCGTGCAGTTTTAGGTCGCTTGAAAATAAGAGTTAACAGCTTGATTAAAAACTGAAATTATGACTGGAAATTGGATTCCGAATTTAAAGCGGTTTGACGAATTGGAATTATTTTAAGTAGTAGAAACCTTATTTGAACATGCACACACATGCACATACACATATAAATGTATATCGCAATTAGTCAAATAAAAGCCTAAAGAAATATCTAAACATATATACATTTAAACTGCTTATGTATAAACAAACACAACTTGGAAAAGCAAACTCAGCATCATTCAATCAAGGGAAGACAAACACATGGGAGGGGAGTAGGCTCGGCGATGGGTTCGACTGAAAGAAGAGGGAGGGTGGAGTAGCACATAGGTGGGGTGATGTGTTATGATGATGTTTATGATATTTTACAAATTTTGCCTATAAAAGAAGAGACATACCCTCTCATTTATTCACACTTTCCTTCACAAATTCTTAAGCTTTCTTCATCTTCTTCATGAGTCCATTAATCGCTTTCATGACCACTTAAAAATATTCCAAAGTCGAGAAAAAGTTCTGCCGAAATAAATCAAAATATATAGAGAGATATACCATCGTAGTTTGAAATTAAAGAAAGTGATCTTCTGCTCTTCTCTTCATGCTTAGCTGAGCTCATCTAGGCACCTCCACCCTCCCAAGTTCAAAGCCAAGCATATCCAAGGGTCCCAGGGCAGGATTCATAAGCTTTGGTATGGAAATAGCGGAGCTATAGTCAATTTCGTAGTACTAAAAGTTAGATTGGGAAAGCATATATGTGAGAATTACTCCGCTAGTTTATTTTATTAAACTATATAAGAATATGATATATTTTTCTATGCTTGTGATGTTACTTGATCATCATGTTAGAAATGTTGATTATATGCTAGCTTGATATAGAAATGATTCACGGTAAAATACACGTCAAATTTACACAAAGGAATCACTTCCTGAAATAAATTATAATGGTATATATAGCATTGTTAATCTCTTTAAAAATGGATTAAAATGGTTTATAAACATTAAAACTCATTTAAATAAAGTTTGAAAAAGATTGGAAAATGAAGTTAAAATAAGTATGTCGTGATAAGTTAGTTCGCGATTTAGCGCCGTAAAAAGTTAAATCCGTTTATAAAATGGAATATGAGTCGGAATTCTTTGGAATAAGAATTTTCCTTACTTTTATATCCATATTTTATAAATGAAAAGGAAAAATTAAATTTTCTTTAATAAAGTTTGAGATATGTCCAAATCAAGTTTTCAAAATAGTCTCGTTTTTCCAGTTCGTAAACCATAGCTTTCAACCTTTTAAAATTTGATATTTTTAAATATTTAAAAATATAAAATAAATTCCATAAATATGTTAAAATGTTTTAAAAGGAATTTGAGTTATAAACATGGACATAAATATATAATGGAATAAATTTTTTGATCTATAAAGCTTTAAAATCACTATTCTCTAGCAATTTAATAATTGAATTTGCAATTTTTGAATAAACGATTTAAACTTGGATTTCTCTTCCTGAATCTGTTGAAAATGTTTTTCGAATAACCATACAACTATTTTAAAGGTTTAAGAGTCAATCAAATAACTTGACCGTCTTATGGGTGATAGAGATGTAGTCTCTAGGCTAGAGTTTAAGAAACCAGTTGCCTGCTCCTCCTAGCTATCCAGACTGGCCTGACGGAGGGGTTAGTTAATTTAATTTACTCAGATTGTATTTTCTTAAGGTAAAAGAAAAGCGGCTTGGAATTCTCCATAAAGTTAAATAAGATTTCAAATAAGATTTTGACGGTAAAGAGAACGTTCTAGTTAAACGCTGTATTAAATTCCAACGAGGGAACCCATACTATCCCTATGAATTTAAAAGGTGATTTCACCGTTATTTGACAAATAGTACGGGTTGAATATGGTTATTATTTATTGAATATAATTAATTTAAAATCTATAAATCCTTTTTACTCAGTACTAATTGGTTTGGCATACATTGAACGAACGTGGTTTTTAACCCGTTAAAAGATATGTTTTGGAAATAAGTAATCTCTATTAGGAAGATGGAAATAATCTTCCTAAGTAATTTAAAGGAAATGATTTGGTATTTCCAAAGTTAAAAGGAGGTTTAATAAATCTGTATACACCAAGGAGAAATGGTTTAAAATACATCTCTAAAGATATTTTATCGGATATAAAGATATTGATTGATTGAATGATGATCACTAAGGAGAAATGGTTTAACATCTTTTCTATTGATAATTGGTTCGGGGAGACCGTGATTAGATTTGGGTGGTTCCTATCTGAAAATCACTTCAAACCAATATACGCATTCGAAAGTGAAGACATGTTGAAGACAATGATTTTTAAATTTTCAATGCAAGGATTGCTCGCTACTAATCCTAGGGATGATTACCAAACAGAATGTAGTAGGAGTACCTTCAGTTTGTCATATTCCTAGACAACTTGTATGGATGAATATTTGATATTGCATTTCTAAGATCACGTACATTGATTTTTACAAACGTACACATGTTTGGTGGTGTAAGAGGTAACCCTTCTTATACTTAACATCCTTCCCTGAGGCCTATGAACTCATGGGTTGAACTTTTGTAGAAGCCAAGTGATGTGTCATTGGAAATGGAAATATGGCATTCAAAGTGGGATTTGTCATGTAAAAGGTAAACGTTATCTCAAGTCTCACACATCGGTACTGACAAAAACAGGGTAGATGCGGTAGGGCTAAGTGGATTGCACCCATTAGGATATAATCATCACCTTTCTACATTACCCTCTATATTTTGGGTTTGTTGTGTATACTTTGAGTTCCCACGGATAGGTTGAGAATGACCGGGGTGATGGGATATTCGGTACTATTTATGGTAGAGGTAGGTCGGTTCTATGTCAATAGAGGGCATTAGGGCTTTGCCTCGGTACATTCCTCTAGAGATGTACTATCGAAAGGTAGACCTTTAGCTTTCCATTGTTCGAAACGCATTCTCCAATATGTGCCTTTACAGTTTATTATAGAATCTAGTATGATGGAATTTAATTAACATAACAATTTCAGCTATGATTATAAAATATGTTATTTGAAAGGGTTTTCAAAGAATGTCATTAAAATAAAATCCCTGATTTTATGTAGCAAATGTTTTGGTTACATAAGATAATAGTCTATCCGTGTTTATGTGGGGCATGGTCATATGAGATACCCTTTGATTTCAAAAGTATCCGTTCTTTTAAGTTTTCTCACACCAATCTCATGACCGACTCGGAGTTTATTTTCTTTTTCCTTAAACTCTGGTGCCCTATTTTTCTGGGTAGCTAAGTAGTCAGTTTTAGCTTGGAACATTTTGGAGGAGCTTGGAGCATGGAGCAGAAGATTCCTCTATAGATAGTTATACATTTCTATTTCTGCTGTATTATGTATAAGTATATACCAGCACCAGTGTAAGGTTAGGCAGTTATAACTATTCCTAGTTGGGTTAGTACTTGCCATAACTCTGATACATCATTTTGAGAATGATTGTGTGTATTATCTATATGTAAATAATTTAAGTTGTTCAATGCAATGTGAGCATCTGTGTTTCTATCTTTATTTTCTTTTACCCCCGATCATCTGCCTCTCCGGCACTTGAATTTATGGTACATGAATATCATGGATGTACTAGTGTCGATTTTCGAGAGGCCAAAAAGGCAGGTCATCACAGTAACCAAGACATGTTGTTTAACCAAGCATACCATCGAATGCAAAATCTAACCAAATGTCAAACCTAATTAGGTACATATGCATGCAAAAGTAAACCAGATGCCAAACATAATCGGGTATGTATCGATGCAAAAGCAAACCGGATGTCAAACCAAATTGTGTACGTATGGAAACCAATCTATAACCAAGACATATTGTTTAACCGAGCATACCACTGAATGTAAAAGCTCACCAGATTTAAAACCTAATTGGGTATGTATGGATGCAAAACCTAACCGAATGCTAAACCAAAGGGTACTTATGGACTTAAAAGCAAAGTGAATATATGGAAACCAAATGCCAAACCTAATCGGCTACATATGGAAACCAATTTATAACCAAGACATATTGTTTAGTCGATCATACCATGCAAAAGCTAATTGAATGCCAAACCTAATTGGGTATGTATAGACGCAAAAGCAAACCGAATGCTAAACCTAATCGGGTACACATGGATGCAAAAGCAAACCGGATCCCAAACCTAATCAGGTACATATGGAAACCAATTTATAACCAAGACATATTGTTTAACCGAGATTACCATTGAACGCAAAAGCTAACCGAATGCCAAACCTAATCGTGTATATATGGATGCAAAAGAAAACCGGATGCTAAACTTAATTAGGTATGTATTGATGCATAAGCAATCAGATGCCAAACCTAAATAGGTACACATGAAAGCCAAGTTATAATCAATACATATTGCTTAACCAAGCATATCTCTGAATGTAAAAGCTAACCGTATTTCAAATCTAATCGGGTACATATGGATGCAAACGCTAATCGAATTTCAAACCTAATCGGGTATATATGGAAACCAATCTTTAACCAACACATATTGTTTAACTGAGCATACCTGGAATGTAATACTAACCGAAGGTCAAACCCAATCGGGTACATATGGATGCAACAGCTAATCGATGCCAAACCTAATTAAGTACATATGGACACAAAAGCAAACCAGAGGCCAAACCTAATCATGTACGTATGGATGCAAAAGCTAACCGGATGCCAAACCTAATTCGGTACCTATGGATTCAAAAGAAAATCGGATGCCAAAACTAGTTCGGTACATATGGAAACCAATTTATAGCTAAGAAATATTGTTTAACTGAGTATACCACTGAATGTAATAACTAACTGGATGTAAAACCTAATCGGTTACATATGGATACAAAAGAAAATTGGATGCCAAACCTAATCGGGTATATATGGAAATCAATCTATGACCAAGACATATGGGTACAAAATCTAATCGAATATCAAACCTAATCGAATACATATGAATGCAAAAGCTAAATGAGTAATATGAAAACCAATATATAACCTAGATAAATTGTTCAACCAATATATATTATTTAACTAAGATACATAGACAAAGTCCAGTAACATATTTATGATATATGAAATGATAGTTTTATGTAGCATCTTACTACGAAATACACTTGCATGTTTAAAAATGCAAAATGATAATTTAATGTAGTATTTTTGTTACAAAGTCTGCTAGCATGTTTGTCATATGTAAAACGACAGTTTCATGTGGAATTTTAACTATAAAATCCACTAGAATGTTTAAAACATGCAAAATGATAGTTTAATGCAACATTTTTGTTAAAATGTCTATTAGCATGTTTATGATGTCTGAAATGATAGTCTGATGTGGCATTTTAGCTATGAAGTCCACTAGCATGTCTAAAATATGCAAAGTGATAGTGATAGTTAATGTAGCATTGCAATTACAAAGTTCAGTAGCATTTATATGATATCTGAAATGATAATTTGATATGCCATTTTAGTTATGAAGTCAACTGTCATATTTTTAGAATGATGAACGGTTGGGTAGTTGCAAAAGTATGGAAAGTGTGTAATACAACTTTAAATTACACAACAGTATGTTTATTCCTATTACTTTCAATTATAATGAAATGCAATATAAAACTAGCATAATGCACAAACTTGATGTTCAATGTTTGTACTGTGAAAATCATAAACAACATATATTGCTTAGTACTTAGAATTGTTCAAAAATATTTAATACACTTGTAAATTCCATAATATTTATGAATGATACAAATAGTTAATTATTAAAATGAAATGCTATATACATCTAGCATTACACTTTAACAAATTCAACAACAGCCTGAAGCTTACCAGAAATACAATCAGCATCAAATACACCATTTGAAACTAACAAGAGCAACATTCAATATCAAATTCAAAATAATAAAACAATAACATAATAAATTGCATGGTACGCACAGAAATGCTAGTTTCATAATCATAATAATACAAAAGATACAAAAAAACATACAGAAAAAAGATGATCAAACAACATTACCAATCAAAAGTAATTCCATTACATGTCAAACCTCCTGTCCATATCAATATCATGTCAGAACTCCATAGCATTCACAAGCAGGCGACGCATTCAAACTTCGTTCATCTCAAGTGATTCAAAATAGGATCTCATATTCTTGGCATCACAAAGCACAATAAGGACGGTGAACTTAACTCAAGAAATCTAGAACAGAGGAGCGTCAATCTCGATCTTCCTCCGAGGGGAATGGTGAAGTGAGGCGCATCTTCGAATCTGCATCTCAAGCGAATAGCAACGGTGAGTTTGGGCAGACAAAACGGCAAACTTTATTCAAGGCGAAGCAAAGGTTGATTTAATTTTTTTGTAGGTTGATTTGAGATCGAGATTGAAGAAGATGCACGATTTAATTTTTTGTAAAGATTTTCCTTCAGCCGAAATTATAAAGCCCGCGTCCTTCTTACATAAAAATAATAGTCGCGTCCTTCGGTCCAAAAATCAAGCTATGTTTTTTCTTGAGCCTATTTTCCAGTTTTATTTATATATTTTTTCAAAAATTTAATATTTACTTACTTTTCAAAATAGGGGTTCTCTACTTTCAAGCAAATCCTTGAAAATCATTTCAAATACTATTTATTTTTCAAACTTTTAAATAATTCCCTTGAAAATCATTTTAGATATATTATTTACATATTTTCCTCAAACTTTTTTCTAATATTTTATTAAATTCTCTCATTTGGGGTCGAACTTAGAGTGGATTTTAATTGTCTCTTTTATTGGACTTTTCTTTTTTTACTTACTTTCTAACTTATCTTCTATTAGAATATTAAAATACAGCTATAATCTTGGATTGATTACTATACATCTTCCTCCGGGAAATTATTTAATTCTTACTTCAGAATATCTGCAGCATATAGATCCTTACATTCTCCTTATATGGATCTATTATACATCATCAATTGGCAATATTGCAAGGATCTACAACCATAGGGTGATCCGTGCTCAACAAGGGAGTCCAGCACTATCCAGCTTCAGTGACCCTTCCATATGTCGCATCCATGCTCTTACTAACTCAACGCCTTCCAATACGAACCACTTCCCATGGGGTAATCGAGATATGTGTATATCTTCAACTTCATCTATTGCTCCAGTTCATAGTCGCATTGTCCATCTTTTTAGAGTATGGTTGCAACTACTTCTGCAGTCGTATTTATAAGATTTGGCGTATATAATTATAATTAAAATTCAAATACGTTCACTCAACGTATCTTAATTTTTAAGATCGACTAGCCTATTCTCTAGTACCAAATGTAACAAACAACACCTCATTGGGTCCAAATTTTTCCTAAATTAAAAAATCAAGTCCAACAAAGTATGAATTGTTGCTGTTAAGTATCCTGCAAATAGAAAAAGTATATTAGAGCACTACAGATTTAGACTCACAGTGAAATAGTAAACTATAATAAAACATTTGATTACTGACCAAGGCTGACACCTTTAATCTATAGTTTCTTTGTCAGTGTCGAGCATGCATTAGGAAATCTATCCTTTCACTGTTCCCGTCTTGTACTAGTATTCACCCCTCTAGCTATAATGTCAATTGTATTGTGGAGGGGGTCAAAACAATGTTCCGATGACTAGTAAATTAGACACTTTATACTTAAACTAGTACACACCGGTCATATTCCTTGTTATTTTAAACTTACACTTTTATTCATATTTACACCTTTAAGCTTTCCAAATCTTTTGATCTAAACACTGTTATTTTTGATTGACTTTCTTTTTCTCCCTAACAAAATATGTACCGCAAGCATATACCTACGTATTAGAAATTTAGATCTAAGAAGAGATTTGAATTAAATTTAGATTTGGATTTAGATTTGCCTTTTCTTCGCAAAAGTGATTCCTCATTGTTCTTCTTCTTCTCCTTTATTTTCCATTGTTCTACACACACAGATATATATATATATAATATTAATTTATGATTTCTATATTTCCTAGAATTTGTGAAGAAAAGAAAATATTAGAGCGTCGCTTTTCTATTCAGAAAATATAAGACGAAAAGTAAGGGGTTAGGCCTGTATTTTTAGGCATATAAATCATTTCCATTATTTAGATTTTAATTTATTAAATCTGGACCGTTCATCCTAGGTTTAATCTACAACCGCCACCTACACCGGTAGATCGCCCAGCTTTCATCAATCAGCCGGTTGAGCTTGGGTGTTGACCAGTCATAGCATTTTCGTTAATAAATGTACGTTGTTTTATTTAATTCTTTTTTCATTTATTTCATAACATTTTTGTTCTAATCTGATTAACGCTAATTTTGCTTCCCTTTAAGTATCTGCTAACGTTAATCAATGTTAATTCATTATCATTTATTTTTCGAATTTTCTTTCCTTTAACGTTAACATTCTTATTTATTAACGTTTGTTGTAACATTAATTAATTTTCATTTATTTATTTCCTTTTTAGCACTGATTTAATTTGATTTAACGTTGATCTCTTTTGATTACTTCCTTCTAATCTCTGATTTTGTTAGTTTTAACATTGCCAATAACTTAAATTTTAAGATTGACATGTAATGTTTACATTAACGTAAATTATTAATATTTATATACTTCTGTTCCTAATTTATTTACTTATATGCTTTCTTAACTAGATTTAATTTGATTGACCTCCCTTAATTAAAATTTATACTTAATGTCCATTTTAATGTTAAGTTATTACCATTTACTTCCTTAATTGGTTTTGAATTGTTTTCGATTCGAAAACTTCAAACATTAATGAAACTTTTTCATTTGAACTCCGATCTTAAAACTTTATATATGAAAAATGATCAGAAAATCACTACGAACACAATGGAGTAAATTTCTAAGCCAAATTCTGATATTTTTAAAAATTCCATTTTTGAGCTTTAATAATTATTAATTAGTTCTCTTTAAATTAATTTCCTTTTTATTTTACGGGATGTTACATCAGCTCATTCTTGATCAGTAACAGGAATGATCGGTCTCTTATAAAGAAAACTACATCAATGGTACTCGTGTGTGCATGAAACTTATATATTATATAAATTACTGTATAGTTTTAAAAACCAAAATATATAACAAGTACCACTCTTTTGTGTATATATATAGACACACACACTCTCGATCCATTCTAGAGTGATAAATCCTTCCCTATATCTACCGGACCATGGTATCAACTTGGGTTAATCATGTAACCTAAGCTCTAATATCAAATGTAATGACTGCCCTACACTACCAACACCCAATATAACTAGATAGTGCGCTGCTGTGATGTTTGGACGGGGTAGGACGATATTTATAGGTTAAAAAAAAGATCACAAAACCTATCGTATATTTTATAGTGCATGGAATAAAATATAATATACATCACAGCTATAAAACATGAGAGGCAATAATAACTAAGTGAACCAAATATCATAGCACAGATCCAAAGAGTTATACACATAGAAATAGAGTTTATACAAAATGGAAATAAACTCAAATAAATCGTCTCATAGTGGTAAAGCAAGCGGTGCCTTGGCTCCATAGCGTTGCACAATGGAACAAGCATAATATCCATATATAATTTGAGGAAGCTTCATCCTACTCGTCCTCCGCACTACCACTGCGTATCACCTAGACCTACTATCTAGTCTACTCATTTACGAGTACCTGAGATAATAAGAAGCAAAACATAAAATCTCAAGTCAGACAACAGTTTGGTGTAAGCGATAAATGAATCTCAAAATACTATACAAGTTGATATAGTAAGGAACAAAAGTATAAAAATCATACATGACCTATCCCTACATCTAAAGAGTTAGCACATCAGGTGACAACCCAAGGGTGATGGACTACGAGAAGAACAATTAAAGCAAACATAACATCCATTAAACAACCCTTGCCATCACTCAATGTGCTTGGATATAAGACAACTCGTATGGCACGATCATAAGCCAGAGACCAAATAAAATCTCGGTTTCACGGTGATCAATCCAGGCCACTTTATAAGGCCAGAAAATATACCTACAATCATAAGGTCCAAAGCAATATAAGATCATAAGATCTGGACACGGTCATAATCCAGGTGGGCGTCCCTACGTACCCATATACATGAACCTACAGGAAACATTCAAATGTCTACGATCCCTTCGAACATGCCTTTATACTGGAATGCAGTCATAATTCCATTAAATCCATATCCATAGTGGAACACGGTCATAATTCCACTCATGAGCTCTCCTCATTGAACTCGCCCCTTGAATAATCACACCGGGTCCAATCATCGAGCCACAATCGTCGAAACCTATCCGTCCACTATTGAGTTACCATCGTCGCAGTTCCGAAGCTATCACATCGAAGCACCCTAATATTGCTTTATTTCTTAACCATCAGCCTTCATCGTACCGTCAAACCACCATCGAACGACGAATAAGCAAACACCTCAGCACGACCCAGAGACCACATACTTCACCTCCTAGAAGTTTCACACCGACCTGACCAGAATATTCTAGTCGGCACCGACCACTACCACTCGGTGTCAAGAAGGATACTTCATCAACTTTGGGTCAATCTTCTTCCGTGAAGCTTCTTTCCTTCAATGCTTCCACTTCCACATGACCGGACCCCTTCCATCTTCTAGAAAAGTTCTCGGTGTCGAGTTCTTCACTTAGCCAAATTTTGACTTCTTACTTCTGGAATTCCTCTCCTTTGCCAAACTAAGGCCCGACTCGAAGCACTCCTATGTTTTTCCCCAAGTAAGCTAGAAGCATGATTTAAGTGGAATTTGTGGACTTGAATTCCTACCAATCACTTTCTACTCGTCGCGAGCACTTTCTACCAACTAGATTTTGATGCGACTTGAATCGTGGACTCCTCTCCTACTCCAGAGCCCCTTCGCCAAGTTTCATCCAATTTTGATCACTTTTGCCTTCGATTTGCCCAATTTAACCACCCCTTTCTTAACTTCCTAAAAGCACTAGGGAACCATATCAAAGTAAAACATACAAATATGAAATATCATCCATATACATCCATACATACACTAAACATCAAAACACGATAATCATACAATTTCTATCCATGATTTAACTTTTACACTAGTGGTAGATATGATTAAAATAGGGTTGTAAAATCATTTAAAAACTATTAAATCATTTTAATTTCGGTCCATAAACATATATAAAAGTGCGATTAAAGTTAGAAACATTTTATCATCAAAATCATATTAATAACATCAGTTTTAACTACATGGACAAGTATATCGTAGTGAGGGATCAAGAATCACTCACCAAGTACCTAAAATACCAATCTTTCCTCTAGATCTGTAATGGATAGTAAGAAGAATGAACTCATTTCATCCAAAAAAGATAATCTCGAATCCCACTATGCCAACTAACCCTCTATGATGATTTATGCTAAAATTAGTAAGGAAAAGGTAAGCTCTTTTGGTGGAATTAGAATTAATGGAGGTTTGAGATTGTATTGGGAACTGAAAAAGGTGATTGGAGATGTCCCATCAGCCCCAATTAGGTGAAAATCCCGAATTAGCTAGTGGGCTTAGGTTTGGGCTAATTAATTGTCCATTAATTCTGGCCTACAATAGCAAAAACTTAAAATAGCTATAACCTTCAAAAGGTAAGTCCGTTTTACTATTACGACCACTCTTTCGAATGGGAAACCATTATCCTGAAGCAATGAAAGTGGTTTCAGACCCTATCCCGATTCCTAACTAAATTTATAGTCCATAAGATTTTTTGGATTAAAATGGTCACATAGAAATTCAAAAAAAATATGGATATGGAAAATATTCCTAAAAGTAATTTCCCAAAATATTAGGTTCATAGACCTAACACGAATTAAACGAAAATATTTTACGATCCTTCGATAAATAAAATACAAGCCGTTACAAAAGAGATGACTTATCTTTTGAGATTTAAGAAGAGGAAATATCCACCTTCCTTACTAATACTTGAGGCCTTCAACTGTTGCAAGGTCATTCAGGCACTTTACAGCAAGCGTGGTTACTTCAAGAGTAAGTATTTCTTTGTTCGAAGTCCCAAAAGCTTTAACTACCTCTAATTGTCTGGTCGTAAGTCTTCTTATCCAATGTCTCCTCCATACTTGGGTTTTCTTTACCCAGGTGTCTAACTTCCTTTCTACGTCCTTCACAGATCTCCATGAATAGGACATCGATGATGAGTATGCATATACTCTTGAGTTTTTGAAATGGGTTGTGTACTAACACAATATAACTTCTTATCTTTTAACGAATGGATGCCTTCAGTAGTATCGTTTTCTATACAATGGTAGTATAGTCCTATTTAGTCAAGAAAGAAATATATTGGCGAAATGATAAACAGAGCTAGGTAATCAAATAACACCGAGCAATAATAGAGATTCATTTATACAGTGTTACAACAAATAATAACACTACACAGACAGAGGCATCAATAATATAATTGTGAATCAATTACAGATGATTATATTATATATGTAGACAGTTACATAAGTAAGTAAAATGAAAGATGCAGAAATGTAAATATAGAAAAGACTGAACAAAAATAGTTTTTATTTACATAAATCTTGTGTACAAGGATTATGGGGACCACTAAAGCACAATGAGGTCCTATATACAGGAAATACAAAAAAGAACATAATACAAGAGCAACAAAAATAAACCGTCTTCCAAAAGTAAAAGATGACCACCTATTGCTCTCTCTCATGCTTGCTCCTCCTCGTAATCTCTAGTTTGGTGCAGCACTTCCTAGAAGTAATTTTCATCTCCCTTTAGTCCTCCCTTTTTGCGGAGCTCTCCTCAGAAAAAGAGACTTCTTCTTCGGTCATCCTATATGATGGACCCTTAGGTTATTTTATAGGCAGGGTCAGAGGGCTTGGATCCCCCAACACCATGACCTTTATGAGGTTTGAATTTCAATGGAGGAACTTCTGCCGTAAGTTATAGCTTTCTAGAGCTAGATGCAAGTTTTTGGGTTTCAGGCTCAAGTTTAATCTTGATCTTGCTAAAGTTACACTTCAGTATCTCCACCATTGTAATTGAATCATCTTGGTCCTTCATGCCTGTGATAATGACCTTCTCTTCTTAAGACAGATGAATGTCCACTAACCTTTCTAGTGTCACTATTTGCTCTGAGTCTATGCTGGGGCCGGAGTTGGAAAGAGGAATTAAAGCGATCGATGTTGAGGTCTCATAGGTTAATATAATTAAAATAGAACTTCGGCTCAGGCCATGGGTAGATGGTGGCGGAGAAGGTAGCGATGGCTGACCTATAACAGATGGAATATTATAAATTAGTGATACCTCTTGGGAGAGTTAACGCTTCTCGAGGACCAGTGAGACGAGAGAAATTCCTTAGCTGAATGGACTATCCTTGGCCAAAGAACTAATGACTTCCCTCTCCTTGACAGAAGATTTGGTCGACTGAACAGCTGAAGGAGTTAAATGTGGAACTTCAGCCCTTGATACAACAGAGATAATAGTTTAGATAAGGGCATACTCGGAGGTGGCCATCGTGGAAGCGACAATGTTTATAGCAAGATCTTTCAATATAGGAATTGATGACCTTGATCCAATGCACTGGAATCAATGAGAGCCTCTATAGCTGCCTTCCCTACAGCCGCGTCTTGTGCTACTAAGATAACCTTTCCTTTCTCCAGGGCCACGATGTCCTCCTCATCCAGGAAAAGTGATATTAGCTCATCTTCAGTAATTCAATGACCCGCTTTGGCGGCTTTTAAGAGTATCTCTTCCCAAGATGTAGCTAGTGTAGCTGGATAGCTCTCTCCAAGCCATTTTTGATTCTTATTTTCGATAACATTGGCAAGGAATTACTGAAGACTGGCTTCCATTTCTATATTTGTTCGAGTGGCCTTTGCTTTAAGCTTCATAATCTCTTCTCTGGAGTAAATAGGTTGATTTGGACTTGAACATTAGATTCCGGCTTCGCCCTCAAGTTAGCTTTAAGTTTATCGACTTCAGCCTAAATTGCTGTAAGTTGTTCATCCTTGGCTTTGGATTGTTCCTCAGGCTTAGAACTTTCATTATGGGCTTTCTTCAGTTGGTTAATCATGACATTGGTGGCTTGATTTTGGGCCCAATATAGCACAACTATTTTATCCTTTGGGTCCTTGGCTAACTTTGGAACTACATCTCTTTCCTTAGTGATGTTAGCGAATTCTATCTTATAGCCTGCTACTACCTTATCATGGCCAGTTCTCTTTGAGTCAAAAGAATGAATAACCATTTGATTGATCTGGTTTATGTTACAGAGGCCTTTAGTAAGCCTTTTCCATTCAAAGAGTTGGTCTACGCCCCCTTGATTTTATCATTGTCCTTATTAATTTATTGTTGGAAGATGTACATGACATTATAATCAAACATTACCCCCGTTAGGATATAGTCGGTAGAGCCGCCTGTATTTATGTTATAATCACTAAGGATTGGTCTGTGGAGGGTGGGGATGAAGTAGTATGACTTGCAGTTCCTTTAGATTTAGGGAAGCTGAAATGGTGGTGGGAGGTTGAGTCAACGGAGGTTGTTGTGAGAAGTCGAAGAGTGAGAACACAACGGAGATGGGTTGGAGTCACACTCGGGATGCTCATGCGGACCCACTATTTTTCCTGACGGTGATGTTTCTTTTCAATTTCATAGCCCACTTTCCCTTCATCATGGTGCCTCTGCCTATCCTCTTTATCTGGACACTCCTTATCCTTCCTTCTTCTTCTTCTTTTGGATTCAGACTTCTGATGTGAGCTAGGGCGCTGCGTGTAAGTCTTTGGTGTTAAGGAGTGATCTTGGCCAATGCCCGAGCAGAGACTACCGAAACAATCTCTACCCATTATACTCGAAAAAAAGAAGGGATATGGCAGAACTAAGATAATTAAGAATAAGTGATCAATGCATATGCTCATGATCCTAGATGTGTGTGTAGTGCTAATGTATCCTTAAGTAATCTGGGGACCATGCTCGAGGGGCCCTATAGATGGAGTTTCATCACCCTCACAATAATATACTCTGCAGGGAAGTTGAATTCACGAGGGCTAGTATTGGTAATATCTCTGAAGCTTAATCCCTCGAAACCAAAAGTAGACAAGTTCCCAAGATCGCCAGTGAACCGAAGATGTTCTCAAAGGAGACTGTAGGAGGGGTTGTTTCTTCAATTTGTTCATGGCTTGGACTAGGCGCAAGCTGTAAAGACTTGGTGACTAATCGCTTCGGTCGTGGAGGAGTTGCGACCATGGTACCTTCAGGGTATGTCTCTCTATATGTTTCATCCCCGTCGAGATTGTAATCTTCATCACCATCCTCCTCTTCCCCATTGTCTTCTCCTTCTCCCTCTCCTTCTTCTCCTTTTTCCTTGATGACGATCGCTTCTTCTCTTCTTTCTTCCTCACCCATATTTATATCGCCACCTTGACCTTTTACATCCCCTTGATCTTCGTTGTTAGAATCACAAGTTGGGGTAGAGGGATAGACGATGGCTCGAGATTTATTGGTTGGGAGTTTGTTTCTTTTGGCTAAGCTTATCCCACCTTGCCATAAGTAGAGCTATATTACTTTGGCTAATTTCATGGCCATCCTAGTTTATTTTCAACCGAGTTCTATTCGACCATAATTAATGTTGTATTTACAACAACCATTAACCTTGCGCTATTTCCTATCTCTGGGAAACAGGCGTATGGACATTTATCTCTAGATATCAACTCTTAATTTCACCAACCTTCTAGTGATGACATAAGCTATGTGGTTGACTAACCTTTTTTATCATTAGTCGAACATATTATGTTGGGCTAGAAATGCGGTCGTACTTGCGAAAAATTTAGTTATATACCAAATCCTATCTCTGAAAATAAGTGCCTTGGATGCTATTTTCGGGCATCTATCTTCGATCTCGCATATCTCAGGCATTGACTAGAAACATCCACCGACCATCTTTGCTTATCTTCGACTAAGCATGTCTTGCCTGGCCATAAGTGTAGTTTTGTCCAGAAATGTTCCTATTTTACATCGATTCCTATCTTCGAGAATCAGTGTCTTGGATGCCTATCTTTGAGCATTCATTCTTGGTCTCACCTATCTCTGGGTTTTGAACGGGAGGATTCATCAGGCATCATCGCTTTTCTTTGGTCAAGTGCATCTCGCTAAGCTAGAAGCATAGTCATTCATGCCAAAGGTTCAATTATACATTGACCCCTATCTCTAAGGATCACCGTCCATTTTTGATCATCCATCTTTGATCTTTCCTAGCTCTGTGTGTTGATCGAATACATTCATTGACCATCACACTTATTCTTGGTCAAGCGTGTCCTGCTAGGCCGAAAGCGAGGTTAATCCTATAACAAGGTGCGAGTCTATGACGGATCCTATCTTCGGGATCTGGACTTAATTCCTGAAACACTGAATCTTTACCAATTGCAATCAACTTGAAATCCAATTCAATATAATGATATTCAATTATGATCAAAGCAAACTAGTATATACATCTAGGAGTTTATTATACATGAAATTCATGAATAACAACATGTACTAAAATAAAATAAAATTCATAGACATAGTTGTGAATGTTATTATCATTAATGCCTATCTCTGGGAATCAACCCTTGACCTGACCTATATTTGGGCATTGGTGAAAAATCAGATGGGCAACGAAGAGTCTTCTGATCAACCCTAGTGTGATTATACTCCTCTGACTTGATCATGGATCAAAGGAGTTCATCAATACTTGTCTCCTCGTACCTGATTATCACAAAATTAACATTCTAAGAATACGGTTTCATCGGTTCTAAAAGCTAACTTTATTCATAAATAAGAGAAATGGAAAGTCCTAACTTTTACATTGGCCTCGGCACTTACTTCAGGGGCTGATCAATTGGCACCTTTATCGGGTGAGCCTAGAATTATGGTCATAACTTCCTCTAGGAAATCAACATGTAGTATGTCAATTTCTCCAACTTTGGATAGTTTTTTCGACTCTAGTGAACCACTTACTAATATAGTACACATAATTGGATTCTAGACTTTTCATGTATCAAGGTTGCGCTTAGTTAGTGAGATGATACCAATGTAAATGAATGGATTTTCTTTTTCCAAAGGCTTCGACAAGACTTTTGGTCTTCCATTGTGTTTTAACAATTTCTGGGAAGCTTCCTAGCATTCCTTCATTCAGAAAAACTTCCTTTTTTCTCCTTTGAGTGTATCAAAGAAAGAAATACATTTGTCTATTGCCTTTGAAATAATCGACTCAATGTAGTGACCTTTGTAACGCCCTCGATTTTTCGCACTCGAAAATCGACATCCATACTTTACATCGTACTCGAATGCCGTAGATTCGACCGTTCAAATCCGAGTCGCCGGAGCTTATAACAACATTAAGTAAACAACACAGCGGAAAAGAAAAAGAATATAGATATACAACATCTGATACAATATCCAGATACAATGATGATACAATGAATATCTATATACATCAGAGATATGATACAACAAATAGCAGCGGAAAAGAAAACGATAACATCAGTAGCGGATAATCTCCATCTCCAAAGCACCGATCCAGAAATAGCTCGAACTCCCAATAACGAGGCACAGAGATAAGCAAGTGCAGTCCGATCCAAAGACTGAACTAGCTCCAGAAAATCTACTAATCCTGACTATCTGAAAAACCCAACTCTAGACTGCTCGTGTAGAAAAATTTTGAGCATCCAGAGTTTAGGAAAGAAACAATAAACTCCGGATCAGTCATGGGACTGGTGTGAGCAACAAAAACAGTTTATCTTTAAAACAAATATCAAAATAATTTTAAAGTCAATTCGCAATGCTTTTGGAAAATGAAACTACCATAAGGCCTCCCGCCACACACACAATGCAAAACACAGAATTGGAGGAGATTTCTCCTTATGATAGTCAAAGATGCTTACTATGCAAAATCAAATCATTTTTGATATTATTATTAGTGCATAGTGTAGAAAACATTTCGAAAGTAGAATATAAATCTTAGCCAGCATAGACATTTTGCACTTATGCCTACTATAACTACCATTTCAATAGCAGGTTACCGCCACATTCCATGGCAGGTAATACAGCTAATACCGTACAAGGCTCGTATTGTTTTGTTTGGATTTCCAACAAATGGTCAGGCTAAGGAACTTCCTATTCCACGAAAGAAACGCCTCTGGCGGGACGCTCCGAGAACCAAACCGTTCTCTGCCAAACAAGGCCGGTTACCCCTTTTCCCAAGGGATATTACAAAACCTAAGATATGCCACCCTCGGTCCTTTGGGACCTTTAACCGAGGCGCCTCGAAACCAACATCACACATAATAAATAAGTGTATCCATATGAGTAAATATCTGGGCTCCATACCATGATACTACCCTTTTCCAGAAGGAATGGTCATACCCTAGGGGAGCTACCCCTGAAACCTTGCCGCAACATTCCTGTTTCGACCATTTCCGGTTTGTGAGGCTCAACGAAGTCTCGTCCACAAAGCTATGCTTTTTCAAAAAGCCACGCTTTGGGTCAACAGATGATCAACCTATGATCACAAAGATAAATGATCAAACAAATGATCATATCACAAATGATCAAACACTGTTCATCACACAGCAACACTCAGCATGTCACATTACCAAATTGGGATATATCGCTGATAACTTTAACTACATAACCTCTGAGCTCGTACGTCTCAGAGAAGGGTGTTAAGCTAAGAGAATAAATTCTCCACCACCAACAGAAATGTATTTGAAGGAAATCGGCTTTATATCTCAAAGTGTAATGTCAGACACGTAACCATACAAGTCTGTTCCGGGATGGAACAGAACTGAAGGCACTTCTCACGAAGCCCTTGCAAATTCGGATAATTTTCAAATCACGTCCGGACTTCCCATCACAAAAAGAGTGATATAAATCTCTATACCGGAGCAACTCAGTGCAGAGACATTCGACAGGTTGTCCTTTCATTTTCGAAAATATCCGGTCTTCAACACCGGTCTTTAAATGCCATCCATATACGACGTATCACTAATTCGGAATGGGTTATATGACACAAAGGTCTTTTCCCGGCTAACCCGAATAGTGAGCGAAATATTCAAAAATATATGGATATTGGGATTTCAATTAAGTCACAACTTAAACCCAAACTTTCATTTTAAATGGTTAAAAAAATACCATTTTAATCTTTTAAATAAAAAGATTCATTTTAACAACCTTCAACGGTTTAAACAATTTTCACATTTTAATCTTTTAAATAAAAGATTTAATTCATAAAGTTCATCTAGTTTCACAAAGTTCATTCACAGATTTTCCAAAACAATTTCCATTACGAATTTAATTAATTCGTTAAATCTTTAAATCAAAGATTTAACTTATAGCTTTCAAAACAATTTCATTTCGAATGGTTTAAATAAATCATCATTTTAAATCTGTTAAAAATAAACAGATTCAATTCATAGCTTTCAAAAACAATTCATTCATAACTTGGAAAAACATTTTCAATTCAATCTTGAAATTCCTTTAATTAAACTGGAATTTCATTTCTTATTTGAAAGCTTTTATCATTTGAAAACAAACAGTTTCATTTTAGAAAATCTGATTCATTCATACGAGTTAAAGTTCTTGGGTTAAATCCAAATTCTCAAAATTTTACTTTTAAATGGTTTAGATTCATACAACACATTTATATCATCTTTAATTCCTAGTTTCAAATCATAGGATTCAATTTCAAACTTGAATTCAAATTTAAATCAAATTATTTAAATTTTCAAAACTCGATTAAGTTATTCAAAATAACTTTTATCTTTGAAATTCCATTTCGAAAGCTTTTCACTTGAAAACCCAATCCATTTTCAAAACATTTGAATTTTAAATATTCAACTTTTAAACTGTTTCAAAATCTGTGACTTAATCGATTTCTCTATGAAATCCATATTTGTGTGTGTATGGTGTGGTCCAGGGGTTTCACACAATAGTGCACAACATCAATCATCACAGATATATCGATAAGCGGTATAATCGATAATGCTTATCTTCATTCACAAATTCATAGATAAAATAATTTTATCAGTCACAAAGATTCACTATTACAATTCGATGTGGGTTTCGGATAACCAACTGGAATCCGACTCCCTGTCGCATCGAAATTCAAGTGCTGTATTACGGGTCAAAGGTTTGCATATTCATATAACAATATATCACAGATATAACAGCTTAGCACAAAACATTTCATAGCATCACATCACATAACAAATATATCTACCCATCACATAACATCTAATAACAATCAAACATCTATAAGTAAGATCGTTTAATTGTTTGAGTAAAATAGTTTTAAGTACTTACGAATAATTGCTAATCCTAGTTAATTAATATTAATAAATTACAAATCATTTTGATTAAATCTTCTTTAATCATTAATTAATCATTTATAATAAATTTATTTAACCTTTAATTGTAATTTATCAACCTTTAATTATTAAGTAATTAACCTTTGATTATTTAATTCACTACTTAATTAATTATCTTCAATTAATAAATTAACCCTTAATCAATTACCATTTAATTAATTAACCCTTAATTATAAATTAATTAAATCTTAATTTCAATAAATAATCTTTAATTGTTAATCTTATAGAAAAAAATGAACTTCAATTAATTACAAAAATTAATTTAACCTTTTATTAATTAAAGACAAACCATTAGTCTTAACTACTTTAATTATTATTTAAACCTTTGAAAATCTTGATTTAAAACTGAAATTCCAAAACTTGTTCAAATTTAAAAAAATTTAAAACTGTTTTCAACACAAACTTCCCAGACCCGAGTCCAACCCTACTTTACTTCGAGTAACCCCCGAGAGAACACGAGCCTGCTTCGAGAAAACCACCACCTGTTCGAGTTTCCCCTCCCCTGTTTTCAATCTTCTTCTCTTTCCTCCCTTGTTCTTTCCCAGTTGAAACTAGCAAAATCGAAAAACACATTGCAGTGCAAACCTCGAGTAACACCCGAAGTAACCCACGCAAATACTCGATCCCTTGAACTACTTCCTCCTCGACCTGAAACCCACCGACACATGACACCACGTGCACGTGCACAATCACCGCAACCAACTCCGACCCCTCGCGACCATCCACACAAGTCGGCGACCATCTCTTAGCCACAATCCGACCATCAGAGAAACTGCAGACACCCCGAATCAAAAACTCACCTCTTCATCGAACTGCAACTCGAAACCCATCAGCCTAAACGCCTCGTCATCCTCACACCAGCCACCGGAGCCGCCACGCCTTCGTCCATACCTCCATCCACGAAACCATCCCCATAGGTGCGATCGCCCAGATTAACGTGATGATGACGCGATTTGCTCGTGAACAACAGCAAATCAAAACGAACCCAAAACCCTAGTTTGATCTCGTATGATCATTCTAGTTCATTATAAATTTGTTGACTATTTTTCCCAACATCAAAGACGTTCAAACATGCTTCAGAACAAATTTCAATGTTTATTTATGATTCGATTGTCAAGAATTGAGAAAAATGCAACTTTACCAAAATTTCAAACCGCTCTTGAAATATTGCACTAAAAATCTTCATTCTAGTTTTAAAAATCCTATTTGGCATTGAAGATTCAAGTTATGAACTTGAATTAGCATTTTTTCAACAATTGAATTTAACAAATTATTAGGTGTTTACCTGTAGATTAAGATGCCAGTGATATATCTTATTAACATGTTCGAAAACAGGTAAAAGAATTCTTAATTTAAGATTGAACTTCCTATCTGATTGAAACTTTAAGCTTTACAAAGATTTTAATGAAAATAATTTGAATTTGAATAAATGTTTAACCCTGTAATAAATAAACAGGGTAGTAAAGTATGCAGAACATTCTATATATCTAAACACAGGATTATATTCAAAGATAAATCACATAGCACACCATATGATCAATGAATCGTCTATACTATTTTGATTAAACTTAAACTTGAAAGCTTATGTTTACTCACCTGGAACATAGTTGAAACAGAACACTTTTGTTTTGAAAATAAATGCAGTTTTGATCTTCCAGCAATTTCCAGATTAAAAATTTTCCTTCTTTACTTTGGGCTTGAACTTTGAAACTTTTAAATCTGAAGCTTTGTTTTAATGGAAGTTTTGTTTCAGCTTCTTTTTTTTTCTTGATAAACGAATTGAAAATGAGGAAGGTGGTGTATATAAGAAAAAGTGTACAGGGTATTTTATACTGTTTGTACAATGTGATACCTTTGTTTATTCAATAAGCATGGCTGAATTGATACTTGACCATGCTGAAGATGCTTTGATAGGCTAGAGGTATGTTTCATTTATTACCTTATGTACATATTACTTTGTTTATTCCCTTGCCTTGCATTTCTTTGTTTTCGGCTGTACAAAGATGAAGATGGTGTGGTGGCTAAAGGTATTTGTCTTGTTTTATTTGTTTGCATACTTAATACTATCTTGATTTGTTTACACTTGAATTTACATAGTTCTTTTTATTATTTTATAACTTAAAATGAATTTCTATTTTAATTTGTTGTTAGATTCTAGTCAATGTTTACTTTGTATTTTATAGCTTATCTTTTATTTATTCATCTATATTTATAACTCAAATATTTATTTTACTTCTATCTTTTTTAGTTTAAATATTTATTATTAATTTTACTTTAATAATTATTGTTTTATATTTCTCTATATACACACATATTCTACAAAGGATCGGGGAAACTCGCTTCCATCTATCAATTAATTTCACAATTTAATTCAAAAATTTATTAAATTATCAATTTAAATTAAATTAAAATCTAGGGTCGTTACAACCTTCCTGCTCAAGTTCTGCATTTCCCTCCTGGTCTTTAGGGGCAATAACATCTTTCAACACTTGAACCCACTCTGTATTAGCTTTAATACCCCAAGAGTTCACGATGAAACCCAACAATTTGCCCAACGCCACTCCGAAAGAGCATTTTAATAAATTAAGCTTCATCCCACATTTTCGAAGCACATTGAACATTTCAGAGAGGTCATCCATGTGATCTATCGACTACTATGACTTCACAAGCATATTGTCCATGTAAACCTCCATCATCCATTAGATTTGATCTTTAAAGATCTTATTTACCAGTCATTGATAAGTAGCTACAACATTCTTTGAACTGAATGGCATTACTCGATAATAATACAAGCCCAAATCATTGATGAAACTCGTATGCTCTTGATATGGAAAATGCATTTCTATCTGGTTGTAGCCAGAGTATGAATCCATTATGCCAGTCGTTGAGTCCATAAGTTGGTCGATCTTCGGCAATAGAAAGCTCTCTTTTCGGCATGCTTTATTCAGGTTTAAATAATCGACGTATGTCCGCCATTTTCCATTTGGTTTCTCGGCCAACATAGGGTTTAACACCAATTCAGTATATAAGGCATTATGGACAAAGCCATTTAACTTTAGCTTATCGACTTCTTCTTTCAGTGCGGCGGATTACCCCAAACCAAGGCTGCATCTCTTCTCCTTCATAAGAGGGCTTCTTAGGTCCATATTCAATGCATGACATACTATCTCCGGAGAAATCCCACACATATCAGAATGCGTTTAAGCACACACATCCAAGTTTTCCCACAGGAAATGTACTAACTCCCTTTTCATTTTCATTCCGAGCTAAGATCTGACCTTGAGAACCTAGGCGGGATCATCATCATCGATCTAGATGTCGGTCGTCAGCACTACCGGTTCTTCCCTCACATCCTCTAACTCATTTCGGGGCTCCATAGGTTTGTAGAACATATTATGGGACATGGGAAAGGGCATGGGCAGTATTTGCTATGAATCAGCGGTCTTGACGAAAAGAGCCTTCTCTATATCCTTTCCCTTGTCACGTTGCTTCACATCTCTAAGCTCGGCGACATAGCATTCTCAACTATTGCTTTGGTCACCTTACATACTCAAACTCTGTTCTCAGTGGGGAACTTCATCATTAGGCACCACAAAGGCAGGGCTACTATGAAGATAGAAAGAATGGTTGGCCGAGGAAATCATTATGAGCTGAAAATTCATCAATCTCAACGAAAGTCTGCACCCGCACTATCTTGCAGTCTTCCACGCCTAATTTCATGGACTAGTCAATGTATTTGACATGATTTTTAGCCTCTTTGGTAAATCCTTAGATCTGTGACTTACATGGCTCCAGATTCTTCAGACTGGTTTTCATATAATTAAATGTCTTTTTGAATAGTATGTTAACCGAGCTTCCATAGCCAATTAAAATTCGATGCATAGTTGCAGGCTCAACAATGGCCGTAATCACAATGGGATCAAGCGTCAGCACTTGCACCCCATCAACATCTCTATTTCAAAAGACTATGTCATCATTCATTGTCTTTAGTTGTTTTTCCAAACCTCTATCTTTGACTGTAAAACAACTCTCATGTGGCACATGTTTTAACAAACTACCGTACCACTCCATCTCATTCCAGTGTTTCTCCGCTAGATAAGGTCCTACAAATATGGTGTTTATTATAATTCTATGCTTTGGTCGCTTTGGTCCTTCTCTACTGGACTCAAGTTGATCCCTTTGAGTATTCTGTCTTTAGGATCTAGCATTTTGTTTCCCATCTCGCAGATCTCCTGCATATTGCTGTAACTTCTTCTTCCGAATCAAATCCTCAGTCATATCTCTCAGGTGACGACACACATTGGTATTATGCCTTTGCATTTCCTAAAAATGACAATACTTTCCTAAGTGTCATTCAGCTTCAATTGCCTTCCTTTGAGGCGGTTTCTTATAGTTTTCTATACCTTGCATGGCAGGGTTGATGTTTTCAACTATATCATTTAAGGAGGTGTAATTTTTCGATCTCATGTACCTTGGATGCTCCTTGATTTCCTGTTTTTTCCACCAACTCCTTGGTTTCACCTTTTTAAATTATTATTATTCTCGACATCCACTGCAACATTTTCGGTGCTTCCACCGGTTTGCTTAATATCGATGTTGCTCTACAAAACTTTATTCAATGCTATACCACCAATCGGTCTAGCGGTCGGTCCGCCTCTTCCAAACATAGAAACTGAGATGCCTTACTATAGAATTCTCCCATGGAAGGTGGCTGCTTTCTTTTAAACCATTTACCAAACTCCATATCTAGGTGTATCCCTTGGATTAGCACCATCAACACAATATGTTCCTTATAGTTTCTTGCTTCAGTGCAGCAATATTAAACCATTACAAGAAATCTTTCAAAATGTCTCTAAAACACTGATGGATGCTCGACAAGGACATCACGTCCGTCGGTCAAGCTATATGGAGCCTAAACTACTCCATGAACTTTTTCAGCAGTTATTCAATTGAAGATATGGACCTCGGCACAAGCCGAGTAAACCACATCGTAGCCAACCCATATAAGAATATGGGGAAACATCTGTTGCTCGCTGCATTGCATGGGCACTACCCACATCCTATTCATACTTCAGTAGATGTTGTCTAGGATCTACAAGGTGCCAAGCCCTCATTCACCATTAGTTCGATTTTTATTTTCGTTCAACGATCTCCTAATCATATCTTCTATGAACTCTTCACTAATTTGACTAGCTGGTTGGCGACTATCAGGGACTGGCCCAAGTGTTTGACTCCACAAATGCTCTCGGTTTGTCTCATGATGTTTGGGCTCTCCTATCTTTTGGTAAGCCACTCGTTAAGATCTTCTATGATATCTTGCTGGTTATGTAGGGTTTATTTGAACACCATCAGTATGAGCACTAGCATTCGGCATGATGTCATTCTCAGTATCTCGCAAATCATCCTCATTGTTAAAAAGATTAACAACATTAAGTGGTTATACTCAGCCCCAACTTTAACATGGTTAGTATTGACATGATTTTAGTCAATATTGACCATGTTGGTCATGGCCAAAATAGCCTAACTTCCTCCACTTTGCTTCTTCATTTCCTAGGCATCCATTCTCATCATCTTTTGCTTACCTTTTTTTCTGTTCTAGTTCGACGAAGATTAAACATTTTCCTTGCAACTTGAAGACGACGAATCCTTACGGCTCTTTCCATGCATTTGTGGTTGCTGGGCCAATATAGCAAGCTCTTCTCCATTCTTTCAACAATAGCATTTTGGCTATCCAACATCCTCTTGTTCATTTCAGCCATCAACCTATTAAGTCCAGCTTTGCTCACCATCATCTTGTAGGGAGGAAATGCCGGGTAAAGTAAGGGTTAGTTGAGTGGTTTCTTCATTGCGGTGAGAAGCTTTATCTTCTCCTTCAATGACACCTTTGGATCTAGCAGAAGTTCTCTTCAGAGCCATTATCTTCTAATCTAATGCAGTTTCCTTTCCAAATCTCAGTAGGTTCAGATCTACAACAACAATCTTCTGGATCCAACTTCTGGGTGCACGAAATTCAAGGTTCTAAGCTAGATCTTCACTTGAGAAGCTCAATATCGGTGAAAGCGAAAAAAATATTGGGTCAAAAAGTGATGCAACACCTCTAATCGATCACAAATGAGAGTAAATTAATCAAAAACGAAATAGAATAGTAAGAACATTTTTTTATAGTAAATAAACCAAATCAAGTGCCTATGTCCACTTAATCTTATTGCTTTTGGATTTTTCATGAAACAAACAATTTTACAATGATTTCCTATCCGGAAAGTAAAATAATCTTCGATTTGGTAATAATTCATGGCAAAGTTGGTTTTGGGAGGATGCAAGTATGAACGAGAGCATAAGGATTAAAAAGAGTAAAATTAAAAGGTCCAAAAGTCCTTTTCAGGTTACTATAAATCCCATATTTATAGTTAATATCCTATATCATAGTTGCAAGATCACAGATGACCAGGTAAGAGTTCAGATCGACAAAGCCAGGGGGGAAGAACAAGTCAAATTCGTGTAATAAAATCATGTCGGTACTAACCAAAATATGGTCGATACCTAGCATGTTTGCTCATCCCAAAAGTGGGTGTTGCTCTATCTTGCTTAAACCTTAAATGCCCAATAATTTACAATAGGCCCCACTTTGAAATCAACTTGGTACCGACTACAATTATGGCCGGTACCGACCATGTAGGGCTTGATCCAACCTTCTTCCAACTTCTTATGCTACTTCCTCTAGTCATCACAATGATGCCCTCAAGTTCTTCATCCTTTTTATATTTGTCTCGACATCCAGATTCACTTATAATTTGCTTGGTTCAAATGCTAGATGATACTTGCCCTCCAGAGTATGCTTTCCTGAAACAAATAATGTTTTGGATCAAGATAAGAGTTAAAGTCTTAGTTGCACAAAAGTCACTGGTTAGCCAACCATCATTTTGAAGCATTGTATTTATTCTAAGAACATCCGTTCGTTACTTAAAATAGTTGAAGTATCATTTTTTCTTAAACAATAAGGTTGGAGCTCTTAGCTATCCGGAAGCTTCATTGTGTCACACAGTTAAAATTCCCTTAAATTTTCTCTTATCTTATCATTTTTTAATTATTACATATAGTAAATAAAACATGTCGGTATCAACCAAATCAAGTCGGTATCGATATGATTTTAATTTTTTTTTATAAATATAAACACTTAGCCCAAATTTTCCTTCATCTTCATTTGCAATTCACTTTGTTTTCTTTGCAAATACAATTCAATTCGTAACTGTAATTTCAATTTCAATCAACTTCACCACCATCAGCGCCGCCACCCCCTAATATCATTGCTACCACCTATTTTGCTGCTATCGAGTTCAACTCAGCACCGACCTCATCACGTCGATCGTCTCTTCCACATCTATGTTTGACATACAGGTAGATTTCTTGATTTCAATCTTGATGTCATGCGTGTTGCAATGGCTGTCATCGCTGTAATATCACCATCGATGCTACATAGTGGTGATTAATTAATCATCAACCAAAGTTCACATTTTATCTTTATAGACAAATTGGGATGATGGGATTGTGCATAATTTAATGTTTATAAGGTTGGCACCAAGCAAGCCTGAGTTAACATCCAAGTTCTCCTGAAATTTTTTTGCCAGATGTGAACTTCAAGTCCCCAAAGCCACTCCTCCATGTTTTTTTCAATACCCGACCTTAACATTGTTCCAACGCTAAGTTTTCACATAATAAGGCATTTTGAATGACCTCCATCACTCTTTGGTTGAATATGAATCGATGGCCCGAGACAGTTTGAAGGAGTAGTTGCATCGAATGCACTCCGGCATCCAAATAAAACATATGTGTCGGTACTTCAAATCAAACATCATTGTGTTTATGTAAAGAGAACCTCATGTTGCTTTGAATAATGGTTCCGTTGTCGTACATTCCAGGATAAAGGGTAAGATCCAACATACAATCCCATCATGCTACAGAGCTTATTTACCAACACGAGTGGGTTATCTACATAGTACAATCATGCACATTATGCTTCGAACATAGATACATAGACTAACACTTTAGAATGCCTTGGCCAATGCATAGGACCTGATTGATCAACACATGTCGACATCCATTGGATTATGTGCATCGGTTACATAGGTTTTAATTAAAATATTTCATTAAAGTAAAACATACCTGACCAAGTACTCCATTAAGCCTTTCAATTCAGAATGACCAGACAATCTCCTTATTTCAAGGTCAACGTTGGCCTTTCTATTCCTTTAGAGGTGGGCCCTTCTATTGTCCAAGCTTCTACGTCTATTCCATTCGAAGCTAGCGTTCTATAACATGGGAACTCAAACTTCAAGCTTCATCGACCACACAACCCCAAGGTCAAGCTCTTCCACTGGATGAATGACCTGCTTTGATGGCCTTAGACAATCCTTAAGATTAGACACCATCAGTACTGATGGCAGAGCCACTCCATTCAATATATCTTAAGCATGGGACTCCTGAGGACGAGGTTCTCCTTCCAATAATCAAACAACATGCTCATCTCCCGCCTTCAAGCTATACAACATGTAATAAATACTTGTGCTTATCCGGTGTTATGCCGCCATTTAAAGACTTCATTAAATTCTTTCTTTAAGAAATCTGGTTGGCTCCTACATAAGAAATCCCAATGGCTATGCCTTGCTTAATTCTCTTTATATTCTCTTCATGATGCGACATAATAGTCCTCCAACCTTTGGATATATGACTTACATTTTTAGATTCAAGAAGAGGAAAGGTTCATCTTCCTTGCTAATAATTGAGGCCTTCAACCACTACAAGGTCATTGAGGTGCTTCACAACAAGCGTAGTTACTTCAACATCGAATATATCTTCGTTCTTTGTCCTAAAGACTTCAACTACCTATGGTTATCTGGTCGTTGGTCTTCTTATCCAATTTCTCTTTCACACCTGAGTTTTCTTTACCCAAGCATCTAAATTCCTTTTTGCATCCTTCATAAATCTGCCTAAACTGGAATTCAACAATAAGCACACTTATACTCTAGAGTCTTTGATGAGGGTTGAGTACAAACACCATATAACTTATTATCTTCTAACAAACTTCTTAATGATAAGAAAATAATAATTGAGGTTAAGGGGAAATGGGAAAGAGGTAAATGCTGCCATTTTATGAGGAAAGCTAGTTAGTAGTTGAAAAGAGAGGAGAGGATATTGTAATAGGAAAATAAATTAATAAAATAAAGTAGGGAAGCCTAAAACTCTTACTACATGAACATCCCTAAACATATTCCCATCATTTTTTGTTCGTTCTCCTCAAACATAAAATAATAATATATAACCGACCATTTTTATTAAGGAAAACAAAGAAGAAAAATGGAAAGTGCTAAGGAAATCTAAGAAGAGCAAGATCAAATCCAAAGACTTATGTGACTAATATCACTTCTTTTTAGGATGTTTTAATCTATGTTGATTATGACTTTGATTATTTATGATAGAATTCATATAATATGTATTTTAAATGATAGATCTTGATTTAATTATTATTTTGGGTTGAAATAGCTTTGCTTCTGAAGTTTCATTATGATTCCCTACTCTAATGATTTGAAACACCATGAAAATTTAATATGATGGATAAAACATGTTATTAGAGATGGGTTTATTTTGGTGAACTTTCCAATATTAAAATATTTAGTTATGAATTTTTGGAAGGAAATCAGTACATTAAACAATTAAGGAAATGGCCTAAATATGGAAACATAAGTAAAAATGTGCTAAAGTAATTATTTGTGAATTTCTAAAACATAAAAAATATTTTCTAAGAAAGAATAACTATTTTTGGAAGCTAAATTGAAATGTCGAAACTAGATAATATGACAACCGAAAAAAATTTATGCACGCAATTTACGTGATTAAGTAATAAAGGGACAAGATCCTATAAAAGCACTATAAAAATAAATAAAGGACGTATCCACTAACCAAAAGGTAGAGGTGGTAGGAATAAGGAGGCAACCTTTAGAAAGATATGTAGATGCTGGCTGTACTATTGCAGGCTTTATAATGTGTGGTAAAGGAAGCGACTAGGTCGAAGGTGATATGCTAGGGGTATAACACTCGAAACCTAAAGTGAACTAAGAAATACAAAGAGATGGTCTAAATAAATAAACTAAGAAAGAGTACAGAAAAGGTGATGGTCGAAGGTTCCAACTGTTGATTCCTGATGAAGGCGATCATAGAGGGAGACTGCCAACGGAGATCCTAATGTGAGCGAATAAACCAGACTTCATTAGGACAAAACCCGAGAGTAGTAATGATGGCCAAGACCTAATAACTTTCGGGAAGAGTCGATACTAAGTCCTATTAGCTTTCGTAGGAAAGCTAATATCGAGATCCAAAGCTTAAGATGGCCGAAGGTAGTACTTAGAGTTTTTTAAAGCAAGATGCATTGTGAAAGAAGTTTCGAGGCTTAAGATGGCCAAAGATTGGGAGCCTAACGAAACTAAAAAAATAGTTGAAGCTGAAATGTAATAAATGAATAATTAGGTGAAATCTGAAAACTTAAAGATAACTAAGAAGTAAACTAGTAAGATCTACAAAGATTGCGAGTTTAGAAGGGTTACTGACAGTGAGTGGGGCCTCAATTGAATGACCACCTATGAGGTAGTTTTTAGCACTCAGCTTCCTAAGGGATGCACGACGTCTAAATGGGTTTTATGTTTTTATGGGAGTGGATGTAGCTCTCTAATTAGTTTGAGCCTAAGTAAATAAGATTTACCGATGCCGCTTAGGGTTGTATTTTGTAGTGTAAACTAAAGATAAAGAGACTTCTTAGGGTTGTACTTTGCATTATTAATATAAAAGAATTGAAATTGCTTAGGGTTATACTTTGCAATTTAATCATAAAGGAACCGAGACAAGGTAGGGTCGTACTTTGCAGTATAAACATAAAGAACCAAAAATGGTCAGGGTGGTACTTTGTAGTATAAAATATAAAGATTCAAAACTGCTTAGGGTACTTTGTGGTATAGATTAAATGAACCAAGACTGCTTGGGGTTGTACCTAATAAAATAAACTTAGTAAAATTCTAATAGAGACTGATTGGGGTTGTACCTTTAAGTATGAAATTAACAAATGGATAACCGAGTCTGGTAGGGGTTGTACCTTTCAGTGTCTGCAATATGTGAAAAGAAAATGATAGTTTCAGGTGTAGTTGTTGTGACATATTTGTATGTTTATGTCAACAAATATTTTGTTATGACTCATGACTATCATAGTCCTACACTGATTATGTAATAGAGGCTAGTGAAGGGAAAAACCTATTCCATACCTAGCAGCATGTGTCCCGTTCGTGGAGGAACTTAGATGGAAACTGATATTATTAATACCAGACTTATGTTTGACCTACGTGTTTATTTCATTTTCCCCTATAAATTTATTGGTACTTGTTTAAGTAGATTGAGTTTGCATGTTTTTATATTTTAGACTTTAGCTTAAAGTAATTAACGAGACTATTTGAAGACCAAGATGGGCAGGAGGCATTACTATTATTTTCTTTAAAATATCTAATATTTTGCCATGTAATGTAATTATTTATCAATTCCAGGAGACTAAAAGGGTTCCACATCTTCATATGTCGGATTTTTAATGCTACTATTTAATGATTATATTTACCCCTATGTGGGAATGATTGAGAATTTGAAATAAAATGATGTAAAGGCAATTATGTATATTGAATTTTATTTAGTTTCTCTTACTTAGACTGTTATACACATACACATACACATACACATACACATACACATACACATACACATACATTAAACCCATTCTTTTATCGAAAGATAATTACAAGGCGACTGTAGTATATTAGGGTTCCATCTTTGGGTTTTGTACTGGGGGATGTTACAGTTTGGTATTAAAGCTTAGGTTAAGGGACATTTAAGTAAACCAAAGCCATAATTAGTTAAGTACTTAGTAGAAAATGAACAATTTGGGGAGGGTATAGGCTATTATGTATTACATATTTATATTTTCTATATAAACGTATAGTATATTATATATAACGTATTTATATTTTCTATATAAACATATAGTAGATTATATCCTTCTTTTATTGTTTAACACTTTTTTTTATTTCTAATGAAGACATGTTTAATAGAGAAGCAAGATGGAAATGACGAGTGAATGAGTTAGGGTAGAGGAGCAAATGCAATTCAGGAGACTGATAGTACCCTGACTAGTGAAAGAAATAAATAAGTACCAAGAATAGTAGAAAATAGGATTGATCCACATATTAATGCAATGGTAATGGACATGAATGCCTTATTTCCACAATTCATAGAGAAAATGATGTGGGAGAACATGCCGTAGGCAGTTGAACCAGAGATGGTAGCAAGAGAGAACATTTCAAAGTTGAATCTAGATTACCAAAACTTGGGAGGGAGATTATTTATAGGGAAGGAACCCACAGTTTAAGTGCCGAGTTGGCTTAGAGTTTATAAGCGTATCGTTGGAGATATAGGATTGGATGACCTGCAAAAGAGAGGCTGGCTTTGATGCAATTACACTGGTGAGAAATAGTGATTGCTGAGACCACTGAGGTGGAGAACACTTAAAACCAGTTCAAGGAGAGGTTTGAGACTTAATATATATCCGAGTCTCAAGAGTATTGAAATAGGGAGACCTTTCGATGAAATGGTACATTCTATAGTTTAAATCCTTAGCTAAGCATGGCCATGAGATAACTAAAACTCTGAAGAAAAATGATAAGTTCATTTAGGGTTTGAAGCAAGGTCTAGATCATAGGATGATGACTCACTTAGCATCTCCTTTTAAATTCATTATGGATACAATCTGATGGCATGATGGGGTGTATCAGGAGAAGAGGAGGATCGAGACAAAACCCAAGGCAATGCAAAAGAAGTTCAATCTTTATACTAAGGTCAAGAAGGCATTAATAAACAATTGGAATGCCGAGACTGTTATGGCCAAATTTGTTTGTTTTAATTTTAGGCAAAAGGAGCATTATGCATTTAAATGTCTAGTGCCGAGGGCCTAGTGAAAGATGAAGTGTTTTAGTAATGACCATGGCATCAAAAAAAGGACTGTCTAGAGTTGCAAGCTAGAATAAAGAGATTAGTGATACCGTCTGATATGGGACTTTCTATAACACTTCCCTAGTTATTCTCTGGACTCGTTATATAGAATAAAGAAGGGCGAGTGTGATGTGTGAGCACTAAATAAATGGAGTAGTAACACACGATGGTATGCGACGCCGTTGTGATATTTATTTTGTTATTCTTTTGTTCATGGATGACACTCAATACGGGGGTATATTGTATGTGATACTCCCTACGTTGAGTATTTGATAGTCATGTGGTGACTTACATGTTGAGCCGCGTGACGACCATTGTAAATATACTGTCTGTCTTTCTACCTTCGTCCAACTCCCCTTCATGGTTCAAAAGTTAACCAGATTGGCTAGTATCGACCCTGGTGGCCAAATCGTGGGGTCGCACCCCAGGTCCATTATACCATTGTTATATATTATATTGGATGCGCTTCACAATAGATGGGTAAGTGCCTATTGTCCCTTGTATCGCTTAGGCCAGCAGTTTGTTACCTATAAGGGCAAAGTAGGGACGCGACCGAGGCTACGCGTTGACGAGCTAGTGGTGGATATATGTCATGATGTTTGTCGAGGTAACTAAGACTGTCAAAACAGATCTAACTACCAACATATAACTAGTAACAACCTGGTTTCCTAGAGCAGGAATATGGCCATCAGTCTTCGGTCTAGTTTCAGTTTGCGTGTGGTAGATAAGCATATATGAGATGAAATTATACCTAAGAATGTATCCAAAGTATGGTTAACCCCGTATCCTTGTTTGACGTGTATTGTCATCTATCTGTTTGGATAATGGCTCATTTATTACTTTATTATGGTAGACTTGGGAATGTCCATTATATATATGTATATATCTTTAGGTATTGTTGTGTCTTAGCCCGATTCACTTGATGATTTCGTTTTCTATGACGATGTTATATTGTATGGATGACTCACCTTTTGGATTTTGATTTGGTATTATTTGGGCATTTTTGGTTGTTTAATACTCATCATTAGATTTGAAAACAAAATCTTATAATTAATAAAAAGGATGTTTTGAATATACCAAACGATACACACATACCATATTAAAATATTTAATATGAAGCATGTAAGATGGATTCCGTATACATTGGCAATAGGAACTATCATACAAGATATATTATGTACAACGCCTCATTTCACTTATGTATTTGATACATAAAGAAAAGGGACAGTTTGGCACATGTCCCTAATAAGTTTCAAAATACATAAAAACCCTAGTAAAAAAAAGTTTGTAAATTAGGTCCCTAGAATTAAGTCACCGAATAATGGCATACACTTATGCAATTATTCAGTGAATAATTGCAGACATTTATGCAATTATATCAAAAAATTGCAGACATTTCCATAATTATTCACCCAAAAATTGCGGAAAATTTTGCAATTATTCACCAAAAAATTGCGGAAATTTCCGTATTTTTTTCAAAAATTTACGGAAAATTCCACAATTATTCACCAAAAAAATTACGGAAATTTCCACAATTATTCACTGAAAAAATTGCATAAATTTATGCAACTTTTGGATATAATTGCATAAATGTCTGCAATTATTCAATGAATAATTGCAGAACTATATGCAATTACTTAGTAACTTAATTCTAGGGACTTTATTTACATACTTTTTTTTACTGGGGTTTTTGTGTATTTTGAAACTTATTAAGGACTTGAGCCTAATATTCACTAAAGAAAATATCAAATCTGAACTAATGATCACTATATAGTTAAGTTTATTCTCTAGTATTTGAGAAATATTAAAGAATTGTTTATAAATAGTTAAGGTCACTCCTTATGATGGTTAAGATCACAACTTATGAAGGAATATTTGGACTCGAGCTTCATATATGATATCAAAAATAGTACATTAATCCTAAATTCATATTCAACCATAGTTAAGGAGCTTTGAGTTGGAATCCAAACATGAGCTGCGGCTAATTCAACCAATAGGCTATGTACATCGCTTGAATAATGCCGCAATAGAAGAAACATGTTTGTATGTGTTTTTATATATATATATATGTGTGTGTGTGTGTGTGTATGTGTGTGTCTATATACATACATACATACTATATTTGTGTGTATGTGCGCGCAAAAATTTATGATTGAGCTAGAAGTAATTCCAAATGTTGAGAATCCAATGTCATTGTTATACGATAACAATGTTGTGATACAAATCATGAAAGGACCAAATGCTCAACACAAGGAGATAAACACACCCACAAAGGTTAAACATGATAAAGGAAGTTTATCTGAATCAAAGAGAGTTAACCCGATTGTTTTTGAGAAAATTGATCGAAGAAATGAGAATAAGATTGCATAATTGACCCCAAGTGCAAGTGGGAGATTGAAAGAGTTAGGGGCATGCCCGTGAGGAAATTATGTAATTTGTTACATATATCTAACTCTATAACCAGTCTTCTTCAGAGTAAAGTTATTTAATTTCTTTTATTTACTTTGTTATATTATTATATAATTAATTAGGTAATTAATTTATAGTATATAATTAGAAAATCCATAAAACAATGTGTTTTAATAATTGTTACAAAGAGTTGTAACCATGAGAAAATTGTCACAATATAAAATAACATATTATTTTAAATATTCATAGCCAAGATGTTTTGGGAAAGAATATTGATACATCCATTGAGACCATAGTACATATCATTTTTCAAATGTTGGACATGTATTACTCATTGCTGTTGGGGGCTCAAAAGGGTCACGTATTGATAGTTATTGGATACTGTTAGATAACGCACAAGAGAGTTTCCTATTGGTTAATAGTACATAAGGTCAGACATGAAACCTTGAAGTGATGATTTTACACATTTCTCTCGACTTGAGAATATCATGGAACTTCAATGTGGATACTCTACTTTTATTAAAGTTAAATCATGGCATGGAGTCCATAAATAACTATAGTTGGGTCTGAGTTGAAGCATTTGAAGCGAAACACTATTCAATAGAGGATTCATCTCCTTAGTTATATGAGGTTTGTATCATGGTTAGCTATACTCAATTCAAAGTCAAAATCTTTGTCCAGAGCAGTGTGATTAATAATAAATGTTATTATTGAACCAATAACTTTGTTCGTTGACTAACCAAGTTGAATGCCAACGATATTGGAATTTTCTTCAAAAACCATGTTCCATTAGTCCTAATGTGATATAGTATTGAAGAAGATAATTAGTGTAAATAATCATTACCAAAAGCTACAATTTAAATAAATAAAGGTAGATTTTGACAAAGAGATTTGTAATTGATGTATTAAGTCAAACTACCATACCACTGGCTAAGGTAACGTGTGAACATTAGGATTTGAATTGTTTGGATATTAATTGCTAGCTAAATTCACACCTATGAATCATTCAACCGAATCTATTCGATCTCCAGAACACCGTTGATTTTATTGATTTATAATAGTTATAAATTAATTTAATTAATTAACATTTATGAAATATTAATTAATTTTTTATATCAGCCGTGTTTAGTAAAATGGAGTTGCCTTTAGAATTGTTTGGGTGCTATCAGTAATTTGTTGGGTACATATATAAAAGTTATACATATGCGTATCTATAATGTGACATCCCGGATTTTTGGGCAGTATTATTTTTAATAAATATTTAATTTAAATTAATTGAAATATAACCTATTATGTTTAAAAACAAATATATATGTTAGTAGTTGGAAGAAAATATTGGTTTGGATTTAAAATAAAGAGTTTCAACAGTATTCTAAAAATAGAATATATCTTTTTCACATTTAATTAAATTCAAGTTCTACTTATTTAACTTTTGATTTAAATTTATATACATGATATAACGATAGTTAAAATCAAATAATCTTATCAATTTTAAAACAAATATGTTATTTAAAAATAAAAATACCAATATATAGACTTGAGAACATTTTGATATTAACACAAGTAAAAAGAAATAATAAATAATGAAATTGAATATTAGATAGTTAAACTTTAAAAATGAATAATAAAATAAGTGTTGATCTTACACAAATGATTTAAATAAATTTATAGGTATAAAATATAGAATGAACATATAAATTTCTAGAATTAAATCTTTAAGTTAAAATAAAAGTAAATATACAAAGTAAAATAAATTACTAACAAATGTTATTATGAAATAAATAGGAAATGTATATATATATAAAAGAATACATGGCAAAATATAAATGAGTACAGTTGCAAAAGAAGAACAAATTATAACAACACGTTAACTAGAACATTATTTCAATTTTAAAGCAAAGACAAAAGACAAGAAAACAAATGTAATGCACATTCAGTATGAACAAGTGAAGGTAAGTATGAACAAATAAAAATATACATGTTTGTACAAACAAATCAACTAAGTGCAGGCTAAAAAGCAAGAAACATAATAAAAATTTATCTGCCTAGTCAAATAATCTAAGTATGCAGGCTGGAAAGTAAGTAAACATATATATGTATGGCTTGCAAAAGAAGAAAGTGGACAATGGCATTTAATGCTAGCTAAAGCCTTATCACCTCTAGTACATAAATTTTCATCTCTCAGCCACCAAAAGGAAAAAATATCTCTGTTTTGCGTACAAACATAATAATATAACCTGTACATTGGTTTACAAATATCAACTTGAAACTTTTATCAAATCTAGCAACCTGTCTTCATATCTCTGTAAAGCTTTGTATATCAACTTCTCTTCATACCAGTTCGAGCATCATCACTGAGCAAGCCTGAGATACATATTATCAACAATTTAAACAACTTCAACTTAAAAACAAAAATTAAGTCAAACAGAAGATAAAGCATAGGAGGTTTCAGCTTGCTTCAGATTTCAATCTCAAAGCCTGTTCAAAATGAAAGCTCTGTCCAAATATAGTGAGTAGCCTATTTTCTTAAATTTAAGGTATTAATTTGTTGTTTATTTTATATCTGTGATAAACAACTTTTCAAAAATATTATAACAACAATCAACAGAAACCAACTTAAACTAGAGATCAAGAGAAGGGAGATTTCCAGTTAGCAAATTCCACAGCCTGTCCAAAAATATAAATAAAACAACTCTGTTCTGGATAACTCAGGTGAGTAACATCACACTTAAATGTTTTAAGTATATACTTAAGGGTTGTATGCTTATTTTATGAACTTAAGAAGGTTTTAAGATATTTCTGTGTGTATATATGAATGGGTATGTGTGTACATTGCTCCCTGTCTGGATTGTTTCCTGACTTTAGTTCCAGGTTCAAAGTTAACCCAAAGTTTACTTATTCCTGATTTAAGATTTGACTTAGACCTAAGTTTGAATAAATATATTTGTTATATCATAGACTTTAGTTTTAAAATTTGTAAAAGTTTAAACAATTTGCATTTAGCTCTGGAAATACTGAACCACTTAGTAAAACTTTAAATCAGTCAAAATTCAAACTTGGTAATTCATGGATTCAAGTATGTAAATGGAATTCGTACACTAAAACATGATTTTTAAAGCTTGAATCAAAATTTTTAGATAGGGATTGGAAGTGCAGTTTTGGGTTGATCGAAAAGTGGGTTTTTGTCGATCTCTGATGATACACGGGTTGGTGGTGGATGGGGTCTTGGACGAAGGTGCAAGAGTGAAGGGTGGTTGCAGGAAAAATGTTCGTATGGTGGTTCGATGAACGTGGTGAAGGCGGTGGGCAATTTTTGCTCGGAAACCTAGTTTTGGTGGTAGTTTTTGATTTGATTCGTTTTCTCCCCAGGGTTGATCGAGCGGCATGTGGTCTTGGGAAATGATGGCTGGGTGGATGACGAGTCATTAGCCGGAGTTAGGGGTCTTCAGGTGGTCGGGGCGGTGAGTTCGAGGCTGGGTTTGGTGACTGGGTTGGTTTGGGTTGGTGGTGAGAGTGCTCGATTTCGAATCGCTTGCGAATTCGAATTTGCGTGAAGTTGGGAGGCATGTGGGGATCGTCTGTGATGAACGGGGAGTCCTGGTGGTCAGAACTGGACGAGGCGGTGGTCGATGACTTGTGGAAGTAGTTGATGATGGTCGGAGTTAAGTGGATGGTCGGTGTATGTGCACCGTGCATTTTGATATATGGTGAACCGGGTTGACAGGAGAATGCTCTCGGGTTGATTCGAGTAATACGTGTATAATACTCGAAGCAGGATGGGATCGACTCGAAGTCAATTTAGTCTGGGCTCGGTGCAGTTTTAGTTTGCTTCGAGTATGTTGTGTTCCAGGCCTTTGAAGAGTATAGCCTGGCAGTGTCTTGATTTCATAAGTACAATATAAAATCTGAAACGAATTTAAACCAGGTTTAAATTTGGATTTTAAATCTGGATTCAAATTGAAAATTAAATCTTAGGATTTGAAAATGGACTAAAGCTTATAACTTTAAATAATGTAAATAAGTTTAAAAGTAAAGTATACTTTAATGATTTGAAAATTTAAAAAGGAATTTAGTTTAAAATCTGTAAAGTGGAATTTAGTGATTGGATTCATTAAATTAATAAGTTAATTAAAATGGATTAATAAATTTAACTAATAACTGGGTTAATTAAGTAATTATGAGTTTCAAACTCGTTAATTAAGTTTTAAGTAAATTAATTAAGGAATAATTAATTTGGAGTTAAAGATCATTAATTTGATAAGATTAGATTTGAATTAATGATTAAATGATTAATTAATCAGTAATTAAAGGTTAATTAAGTTACGGTTAAAACTTAAATTAATTAAATAATTAGTGATTAATTAATATTTGGTTAAGGATAAATTAAATTTAATTAATATTGATTAATTAAGTTTAATTTCTTAAGAAAGGAAATTAAGAATTATAAATAGTTAATGAAGGTCATTAACTTAAGATTATTTAATAATTAATATATTTATGTGATAAATTTTAATAATTAGATAAATTAATTAAAGATTAACATTGGTGAAAATGTTTAAGTGTAATTACTTAATGGAAGTAATTAAGAAATTAATTACTTAATGTAATTAATTGAGTTTAATTTGATTTGTTTAGATTAATTAATTTAGTTAATTTATTAAATTAGTCATTGGATGATTTGATAAGTATAATTACTAAAATGTAATTAATAAAGTGAAATTACTTAATGGAGTAATTGATGACAATTACTATATGTAATTGATTGAAGATGTTTTGAGTATAATAGTAATTTGGATTAAATTACTTTGTAAAATTAATCAAGGGATTAATTTAGAAAATTAATTAAGGAGTAATTAATTTATTTAGTGAAGTAATTAAGGGTAGTTAATTACTGAATGGGATTAATCAAGGATGATTAATAATTATGGTTAAGTAAAAGTTAATAACTCAATGTAATTAATTTAAATGGAATAGTTAATTTAAAATGTATTAGGAATCATTAATTATATGATTAATGATAAATTTAAAGGATTGTTTTAGTAAGATTTATTAATTAATAATAAGTGTTATAAGCAATTAATTAATTGTAATTAATTAAGGATAAATGTAATTAATTATGGTTAATTAATAAATAGAGTAATTAAAGATTAATTACTGTATTTGGTTATAAATAATTAATTTGTGTAATTAATTAAAGAATAATTACTCGAATGTAATTAAAAGATAATTAATCTAGGATGATTAATTAAGATGGAAATCTAGAGAATGATTAATTAATTGATTTGTAATTAATCAATGGTCAAGTAAGCATGATTTATAGAATGAAGTAATTAATTTAATTTACTTTAAATTAATTAGAGATTTGTAATTAATTTAATTCATTTTAAATTAATTATAAATTGTGTGATTATTAATCATTGCTTATGATGGATGATATTGATTTCCTTGATTGATTGTGATCTCAGATATGAGATGAGTAATATCTATTGTAATATGGATGCTTGTTTAAGTATGATACTATTAATTATCTGTTTGAGTAGATAATATGGATTATCTGTTTATGATGATGATGTTATTATCCGTTGTGATATTGTGATTTATCTATCTCTGTGTATATAGATAATTGAAATAAATTGTTTTAACTTTAAAACAACTTGGCCTTAAAAGATACGGTTTGGATTTCGATGAGACCGGGATCGGGTTTCCGTATACCGGGATTCCAGGTCTGGAGACCCGAAAACCACATCGATCCAAATTAACGTTAGGTCGTGAAATTCAATTGGAGCAAGTGAAGACTCGAGGTATAAGAACTATTCGTCAGTATAACTCTGTGGGTGATTCCGTAATGAGTTTGACGGAGATAGTACTTATAGGCTCGAGATGGTGATTCAGAGTGCAAGGGTTATTGTCGTTAACTCTGAGGGTGATTCCAAAATGAGTGTAACGAGATAATGCCTTCGGTTTCGTTCGAACCCGGAACGAACTTGTATGGATTGAATGCTTTCAGCACATCGTCAGGCGGACGATGAGCATTCTAAGTGATGAGATCTGTAAAGGTAATCGTGACCTCAAGCCTCATCAACCGGGAATGGCTAAAACAGGGGAAGTGCAGCAAGGCTTCGTGGGTAGCTTCCACTTGAGAGCGAGATATACCCCTGTCTAGAGGTCCCTTTTTATTCGGTTTGTGGGCAGTTGATTCGCGACAACTGCTGGGGTTGTTTCGTTTGGAACTGTTCAGTAAGGAATGGTTCCGGCCTTGTGTTGCAGGGGAGCGGGCGTACTCCTCGGTACGGTGATCTAGGCCACGTACTGTGACGGGCGGTACCCCAGTAGCCCAGCCATTGATGGAAACCCATTTTCCCTACGAGATCCTACGGTTTTGATTGTATTACCCACATTGTGGCTAGTATGCTGGAATTTAATAGATGTAACAATTTCAGCTATTTTCTATTTACTTGAAAACCCTAGACACTATTATAATATCACCGGATTTCCTATTAAACTGTTTTGGTTAGCGTAAGGTAAAAACATTTCCATGTTTATGTGTGGGATGTCTTACGTGATAACTTTTGTTTTCAAAGGATTTTTAAAGTTAAGCAACTTTAACCTGTTACTCATACCAGACCCATGTCTGACCCGGAGTTTATTTCTGTTTTTCTTTAAACTCTCGGGTACCCAAATTTTTTACGGGTAGCCAAGGGATTCAGGTTTGCTTTGACGAATTATGGAGGAGAAAATGGAGCAGGAGGCTTCAGCGTTGTAGATATATATAGTGTTCCGCTGTGATGGTATCTCTGTGTGTATCCCTGTACTGTATTTGAGTTGTATTAACTAGACAGGAGTTTATAACTGTCTAGTATGTGTTGTATTATCTGTGTAACTCTGATGTATATGATAATATGTAATCTCTTATGTGATATATTATATTTTATTCGTTCCGCTGTTGAGATTCTGATGTTGTTTCTTCTTCTTCTCTATCTTTCCTATTTTCTCACCCCTTTCTTTCTTAAAGATGATGCAATTTTCTGGTAGTAGAAAGTTGGGTCGTCACAGTTGGTATCAGAGCGCTAGGTTGAGCGAATACCTAGGCTCTTGAGTAATTTCTTTCTTGAGAGAGCGTATTTGTAATTTTGATATATATATATATGTATATTTCTACCTATTCGTTGGGTTACCTGTTCGGGTTTCCCAATATAATTATAAAGGTAGATAGGTTAGTGGTGTGTGTACCACAACTACCAATGGTTGGAATTTGTTGAAGTTGGAAGTGTAACTGACGAGACTGTAGACCTAATACCATCTCGAGTTAGTTTTGCTGTGATGAAAGATTTCATCGATCTCTGAAGAAATCTGTTAGGGTTCGGAGTCCGTTTTGAAATGCAATTTTGGAAGAGTAGAGTTTGGATTCTGTCAGTTAAGCAGAAGTTAGAAATAGTTGTGTGATGAGATGTAGTAGCTATGGATTGTTTTCGAAGATGTTTCTTAGGAGCTTCGGATAAGGAAGTGTGTCTGCATTGGTGTTGAGGCTGAGTTCAGCTGGGTGTTTTTGATTGGCTTTGAGGCCTGAGTTTCTCGAGGAGTTTGGATTAGGAAATCTTTGGCATTAGTGGCAGCGTCGCAGTTCAGACTGTTCTGTGTGCAGGCAAGGAGGTTTCCTATCAGCATTTCTCTCGAGGTGAAGTTCAGCAGCAGCTGAGTGAATCTAATTCTTCGATGGACTGGCTAGATAAGCTTAAGCTGTTCTGATTAGTAAAGGGAGAACAGTTTTCTTTGAATACTAGACTGGGTTGATCGCAAAAGTGACTTGCGGTAGTTGAGTATTCTCTTGGTTAGTCGGAGATCTTTTCGGATGTTTTTGAAGAGATCAATGATTTGCCTTATCATTTGGAGATTGATTTTTCATATCGTCTAGATTTCCAGGATTGGTACCGATGGTTCAACTAGTAGAAGGATGATTCCTAGAAAGATATCTTTGGTGAAGTAGATTAGGATATCATAGAATTTCTGAGTTTTCTCTATTAAGCTACATTTTTAGGATGTGTTATTCAGTTGTGCTCATGGGCGTCATCAGCGTTTTCATCTATGCCGGATCAGAGTTATGCAGCGGAAGCAGTTGGGAGTGCATCTGTTTTTCTTTTCCGGATAGGAGAAGTTGTTTTTACTGATGATAGTAGAGGTTGAGTTCTTGATTGTGGTTGGAGATCATTCCATTGGATTGTTTTGGTTCAGATTGTTTTGAGAGGCATCAGTGAAGGTCGAGCTGACCAGTAGTGATGGAGATAGCTTTGGATTGTCAGAAGAGTTTGGGGAATGAGAGACGGAAGGAATTGGAATTTGAAGTCGGAGATTTGATCGTGGATGAGTTTTCTCTGCTTCAAAGGAGTTATATAATTTGGTTATACTGAGAAGCTATCTTCGAGGTGTTTTGGATTCTCTCTATGTCCTAATGAGGATAAGTGGTTAGTCTTTTGGAGCGAATTGCCAGTTCGGATAGCTGGGATTCGATGTATTTTACGTATCTCTGAGGGAGTACGTGCATAATCCATCTCTGGTTTTGGGACCAGTAGTTCAGGAGTTTTGGATTGTTGAATCTGATTCGTCTGTAGTCTGATATTTGTTTAGTTTTGTAGATCTAGATGAGTGGAGCTGGGTAGATAGATTTGTTTGATTAGGTAAATTGGTTGCTATGGTTGTTAGAATATGATTAATATATTTATACTTGTAATTTAAAATTAAAATCTTAGATAGATATTAAATTATCTTTGTTTTTAAATTTCGGGGACGAAATTATTTTAAGGAGGGAGGGATGTGACATCCCGGATTTTTGGGCAGTATTATTTTTAATAAATATTTAATTTAAATTAATTGAAATATAACCTATTATGTTTAAAAACAAATATATATGTTAGTAGTTGGAAGAAAATATTGGTTTGGATTTAAAATAAAGAGTTTCAACAGTATTCTAAAAATAGAATATATCTTTTTCACATTTAATTAAATTCAAGTTCTACTTATTTAACTTTTGATTTAAATTTATATACATGATATAACGATAGTTAAAATCAAATAATCTTATCAATTTTAAAACAAATATGTTATTTAAAAATAAAAATACCAATATATAGACTTGAGAACATTTTGATATTAACACAAGTAAAAAGAAATAATAAATAATGAAATTGAATATTAGATAGTTAAACTTTAAAAATGAATAATAAAATAAGTGTTGATCTTACACAAATGATTTAAATAAATTTATAGGTATAAAATATAGAATGAACATATAAATTTCTAGAATTAAATCTTTAAGTTAAAATAAAAGTAAATATACAAAGTAAAATAAATTACTAACAAATGTTATTATGAAATAAATAGGAAATGTATATATATATAAAAGAATACATGGCAAAATATAAATGAGTACAGTTGCAAAAGAAGAACAAATTATAACAACACGTTAACTAGAACATTATTTCAATTTTAAAGCAAAGACAAAAGACAAGAAAACAAATGTAATGCACATTCAGTATGAACAAGTGAAGGTAAGTATGAACAAATAAAAATATACATGTTTGTACAAACAAATCAACTAAGTGCAGGCTAAAAAGCAAGAAACATAATAAAAATTTATCTGCCTAGTCAAATAATCTAAGTATGCAGGCTGGAAAGTAAGTAAACATATATATGTATGGCTTGCAAAAGAAGAAAGTGGACAATGGCATTTAATGCTAGCTAAAGCCTTATCACCTCTAGTACATAAATTTTCATCTCTCAGCCACCAAAAGGAAAAAATATCTCTGTTTTGCGTACAAACATAATAATATAACCTGTACATTGGTTTACAAATATCAACTTGAAACTTTTATCAAATCTAGCAACCTGTCTTCATATCTCTGTAAAGCTTTGTATATCAACTTCTCTTCATACCAGTTCGAGCATCATCACTGAGCAAGCCTGAGATACATATTATCAACAATTTAAACAACTTCAACTTAAAAACAAAAATTAAGTCAAACAGAAGATAAAGCATAGGAGGTTTCAGCTTGCTTCAGATTTCAATCTCAAAGCCTGTTCAAAATGAAAGCTCTGTCCAAATATAGTGAGTAGCCTATTTTCTTAAATTTAAGGTATTAATTTGTTGTTTATTTTATATCTGTGATAAACAACTTTTCAAAAATATTATAACAACAATCAACAGAAACCAACTTAAACTAGAGATCAAGAGAAGGGAGATTTCCAGTTAGCAAATTCCACAGCCTGTCCAAAAATATAAATAAAACAACTCTGTTCTGGATAACTCAGGTGAGTAACATCACACTTAAATGTTTTAAGTATATACTTAAGGGTTGTATGCTTATTTTATGAACTTAAGAAGGTTTTAAGATATTTCTGTGTGTATATATGAATGGGTATGTGTGTACATTGCTCCCTGTCTGGATTGTTTCCTGACTTTAGTTCCAGGTTCAAAGTTAACCCAAAGTTTACTTATTCCTGATTTAAGATTTGACTTAGACCTAAGTTTGAATAAATATATTTGTTATATCATAGACTTTAGTTTTAAAATTTGTAAAAGTTTAAACAATTTGCATTTAGCTCTGGAAATACTGAACCACTTAGTAAAACTTTAAATCAGTCAAAATTCAAACTTGGTAATTCATGGATTCAAGTATGTAAATGGAATTCGTACACTAAAACATGATTTTTAAAGCTTGAATCAAAATTTTTAGATAGGGATTGGAAGTGCAGTTTTGGGTTGATCGAAAAGTGGGTTTTTGTCGATCTCTGATGATACACGGGTTGGTGGTGGATGGGGTCTTGGACGAAGGTGCAAGAGTGAAGGGTGGTTGCAGGAAAAATGTTCGTATGGTGGTTCGATGAACGTGGTGAAGGCGGTGGGCAATTTTTGCTCGGAAACCTAGTTTTGGTGGTAGTTTTTGATTTGATTCGTTTTCTCCCCAGGGTTGATCGAGCGGCATGTGGTCTTGGGAAATGATGGCTGGGTGGATGACGAGTCATTAGCCGGAGTTAGGGGTCTTCAGGTGGTCGGGGCGGTGAGTTCGAGGCTGGGTTTGGTGACTGGGTTGGTTTGGGTTGGTGGTGAGAGTGCTCGATTTCGAATCGCTTGCGAATTCGAATTTGCGTGAAGTTGGGAGGCATGTGGGGATCGTCTGTGATGAACGGGGAGTCCTGGTGGTCAGAACTGGACGAGGCGGTGGTCGATGACTTGTGGAAGTAGTTGATGATGGTCGGAGTTAAGTGGATGGTCGGTGTATGTGCACCGTGCATTTTGATATATGGTGAACCGGGTTGACAGGAGAATGCTCTCGGGTTGATTCGAGTAATACGTGTATAATACTCGAAGCAGGATGGGATCGACTCGAAGTCAATTTAGTCTGGGCTCGGTGCAGTTTTAGTTTGCTTCGAGTATGTTGTGTTCCAGGCCTTTGAAGAGTATAGCCTGGCAGTGTCTTGATTTCATAAGTACAATATAAAATCTGAAACGAATTTAAACCAGGTTTAAATTTGGATTTTAAATCTGGATTCAAATTGAAAATTAAATCTTAGGATTTGAAAATGGACTAAAGCTTATAACTTTAAATAATGTAAATAAGTTTAAAAGTAAAGTATACTTTAATGATTTGAAAATTTAAAAAGGAATTTAGTTTAAAATCTGTAAAGTGGAATTTAGTGATTGGATTCATTAAATTAATAAGTTAATTAAAATGGATTAATAAATTTAACTAATAACTGGGTTAATTAAGTAATTATGAGTTTCAAACTCGTTAATTAAGTTTTAAGTAAATTAATTAAGGAATAATTAATTTGGAGTTAAAGATCATTAATTTGATAAGATTAGATTTGAATTAATGATTAAATGATTAATTAATCAGTAATTAAAGGTTAATTAAGTTACGGTTAAAACTTAAATTAATTAAATAATTAGTGATTAATTAATATTTGGTTAAGGATAAATTAAATTTAATTAATATTGATTAATTAAGTTTAATTTCTTAAGAAAGGAAATTAAGAATTATAAATAGTTAATGAAGGTCATTAACTTAAGATTATTTAATAATTAATATATTTATGTGATAAATTTTAATAATTAGATAAATTAATTAAAGATTAACATTGGTGAAAATGTTTAAGTGTAATTACTTAATGGAAGTAATTAAGAAATTAATTACTTAATGTAATTAATTGAGTTTAATTTGATTTGTTTAGATTAATTAATTTAGTTAATTTATTAAATTAGTCATTGGATGATTTGATAAGTATAATTACTAAAATGTAATTAATAAAGTGAAATTACTTAATGGAGTAATTGATGACAATTACTATATGTAATTGATTGAAGATGTTTTGAGTATAATAGTAATTTGGATTAAATTACTTTGTAAAATTAATCAAGGGATTAATTTAGAAAATTAATTAAGGAGTAATTAATTTATTTAGTGAAGTAATTAAGGGTAGTTAATTACTGAATGGGATTAATCAAGGATGATTAATAATTATGGTTAAGTAAAAGTTAATAACTCAATGTAATTAATTTAAATGGAATAGTTAATTTAAAATGTATTAGGAATCATTAATTATATGATTAATGATAAATTTAAAGGATTGTTTTAGTAAGATTTATTAATTAATAATAAGTGTTATAAGCAATTAATTAATTGTAATTAATTAAGGATAAATGTAATTAATTATGGTTAATTAATAAATAGAGTAATTAAAGATTAATTACTGTATTTGGTTATAAATAATTAATTTGTGTAATTAATTAAAGAATAATTACTCGAATGTAATTAAAAGATAATTAATCTAGGATGATTAATTAAGATGGAAATCTAGAGAATGATTAATTAATTGATTTGTAATTAATCAATGGTCAAGTAAGCATGATTTATAGAATGAAGTAATTAATTTAATTTACTTTAAATTAATTAGAGATTTGTAATTAATTTAATTCATTTTAAATTAATTATAAATTGTGTGATTATTAATCATTGCTTATGATGGATGATATTGATTTCCTTGATTGATTGTGATCTCAGATATGAGATGAGTAATATCTATTGTAATATGGATGCTTGTTTAAGTATGATACTATTAATTATCTGTTTGAGTAGATAATATGGATTATCTGTTTATGATGATGATGTTATTATCCGTTGTGATATTGTGATTTATCTATCTCTGTGTATATAGATAATTGAAATAAATTGTTTTAACTTTAAAACAACTTGGCCTTAAAAGATACGGTTTGGATTTCGATGAGACCGGGATCGGGTTTCCGTATACCGGGATTCCAGGTCTGGAGACCCGAAAACCACATCGATCCAAATTAACGTTAGGTCGTGAAATTCAATTGGAGCAAGTGAAGACTCGAGGTATAAGAACTATTCGTCAGTATAACTCTGTGGGTGATTCCGTAATGAGTTTGACGGAGATAGTACTTATAGGCTCGAGATGGTGATTCAGAGTGCAAGGGTTATTGTCGTTAACTCTGAGGGTGATTCCAAAATGAGTGTAACGAGATAATGCCTTCGGTTTCGTTCGAACCCGGAACGAACTTGTATGGATTGAATGCTTTCAGCACATCGTCAGGCGGACGATGAGCATTCTAAGTGATGAGATCTGTAAAGGTAATCGTGACCTCAAGCCTCATCAACCGGGAATGGCTAAAACAGGGGAGGTGCAGCAAGGCTTCGTGGGTAGCTTCCACTTGAGAGCGAGATATACCCCTGTCTAGAGGTCCCTTTTTATTCGGTTTGTGGGCAGTTGATTCGCGACAACTGCTGGGGTTGTTTCGTTTGGAACTGTTCAGTAAGGAATGGTTCCGGCCTTGTGTTGCAGGGGAGCGGGCGTACTCCTCGGTACGGTGATATAGGCCACGTACTGTGACGGGCGGTACCCCAGTAGCCCAGCCATTGATGGAAACCCATTTTCCCTACGAGATCCTACGGTTTTGATTGTATTACCCACATTGTGGCTAGTATGCTGGAATTTAATAGATGTAACAATTTCAGCTATTTTCTATTTACTTGAAAACCCTAGACACTATTATAATATCACCGGATTTCCTATTAAACTGTTTTGGTTAGCGTAAGGTAAAAACATTTCCATGTTTATGTGTGGGATGTCTTACGTGATAACTTTTGTTTTCAAAGGATTTTTAAAGTTAAGCAACTTTAACCTGTTACTCATACCAGACCCATGTCTGACCCGGAGTTTATTTCTGTTTTTCTTTAAACTCTCGGGTACCCAAATTTTTTACGGGTAGCCAAGGGATTCAGGTTTGCTTTGACGAATTATGGAGGAGAAAATGGAGCAGGAGGCTTCAGCGTTGTAGATATATATAGTGTTCCGCTGTGATGGTATCTCTGTGTGTATCCCTGTACTGTATTTGAGTTGTATTAACTAGACAGGAGTTTATAACTGTCTAGTATGTGTTGTATTATCTGTGTAACTCTGATGTATATGATAATATGTAATCTCTTATGTGATATATTATATTTTATTCGTTCCGCTGTTGAGATTCTGATGTTGTTTCTTCTTCTTCTCTATCTTTCCTATTTTCTCACCCCTTTCTTTCTTAAAGATGATGCAATTTTCTGGTAGTAGAAAGTTGGGTCGTCACATATAACGACCCGGAATTTCGGATACTTCATATTTAATTATTTGATTCTTTGATTTAATGTTATTAAAATGATTTAATAAGCATTTTAAACTCCTTTTAAATCGTAAGAAAAAATGGTAAACTTATTTTGGAAAAATATTTAAAAAAATAAATACTTTGAAAAAATATCGACAATGTGACCGAAAATCATTTTATCGATAAACTGCTTTTTTTTCAATGAAAGTTGTTCAAACTTTTTGTGCATGTCTAATTAATCATTATGGAGATAATTAGCAACTTAAAATATTTTCATGTATATGGCTAACTACATGTGATGATGTTTTTAAAGAAAATGGTTAAGTGTGAAATGATTTTGAGTTGTACTAAACAATATTTTAGTAATATTTGTTTTTAGCCCTTATTATTAATTATACATAGGAATATAATTAGATATTTACTAATGAATATTCAGTTGATAACTATAAGTAAATGGTTTTGGGTTTGTTGTGACAATCGTTTAAGTAATAATTGTCTTCAATAAATGTGATTAAATCTTTAAAATCAAGTTTAAAAGAAAATGGTTAAGTGTGAAATGGTTTTGGATTGTCGTAAACAATTTTTTAGTAACATTTTTTTTAACCTCATTAAATGTAAGGACCTGGAAATTCGAACACTTCATCTTCAAATATCTCAACTTTTGGAAAATGGATAAGTATTGAAATATGATTTTATAACCTTGTTAAACACTTTTAATTAATATATAATGATAGAAAACTTCTTTTGAAATATGTTTACAAAAATATATTCTTTGAGTAAATATTGAAAATGTGACCGAAAAGCGTTTTGTTAAAAAATCAACTTTTTGTTCAATAAAAGTTGTCCAATATCTTTGGGCTTATGTAATAGACACATGAAAACAGTAACAAGTGCTTAAACCTTCTTATTACCAATGGAAATTCATTAAGCTAAAGGCTATTAGAAAGAAGGACTAATGGACCCTTGATTTAAGAAGGAAAAGGTGGAGGTGATTTATGGAAAGCATGGTGCGTAAGAGGCATGAATTTATGTAATTTCATGGTTGATCTAGGAGGGTATTGGTGGTCTTTTCCCCCTAATTCCTTATAAATAGGAGGCAAGGGCTCTCTTTATTCTTACAAATTCACAAACTCAAAGTTCCAAGTTCTTACACTCCTCTTCTCAAAGTTCTTAAATCAAAACAACTCTAAACTAGTTCAAACTCCTCAAAACTCAAGCTATCACCCTAATATAGCTTATAAGATCATTCTATCACCTCAAAACTAAAGAATTTGGAGCCATCCTCTCAAATACTCTAAGGCTGTACCCAATCTAGGGTGGTAGGAGCTTGGCCGTGCACTTCCTATCCCTTCTTCTCTTGTTCATGCTTTTTCGTGTGATCGTGTGTTGAAGGAAGGAAGTTATTGTGGTGTTGTTAGAAAGAGGTTAAAGGGAGTTAGCATTTGTTGGTTAAAAAGTGAATTATCTCACTCATTAAGTAAAATCATAAACTTGATACTTTTTAAACCAAAACTTAACAATTTTGCTTGTTATAAACTATGATAATATACCCAAACTACTTAAAGTTATAACCCTTAATTATGTGCTTTACAAAGCATGTGATTTTTTCAAGTATTGTGCCTTAAAAAGCTTTAAATTAAGTAATGTACTAGAGGTGGTGGAGGTTGTGTTGGTAGAGCTAGTACCATCACCAATGGTGGGACTCGAGCTCCAAGGAAGGCTGCCCCTTTAGCCGAACCTAGGGAGAATGTGAAATTCTTATGGATTGTATATATGTTACTAATGTGCAAGTGTACTAATAGTATAGCAAAGATATATGCAGATAGGTAAATGTAAATAGAAATAAAACGATCACACCAGAGTTTTTATACTGGTTCGGACCTCCCGTCCTACGTCCAGTCCCGAAGCTCCCCTTCGGTATTTCACTATCCAAATACCCTCGCTTTACCCGGAGGAACAGGTCTTTTTACAATAACGTTTCTGACAATCTTGTGTTCTGATCAACACTGATATTGACTGATAATACACAACTTCCTATAATCTCCTTTGAGTGATTGTGTAAGTGTGAGAGCGCAAATTTGAGGAAGAATATAACCAATATAAACAGTGGTTATAGTTTGATTTGAGAATTTTAGAAATTAAGTTTCAGAAATCGACTTGATAGAGATAATTCAAGAGAACAGAAATCAGTAAGTTAAGAAAGTAATTCTCAAATCAATTTGATACTATTTATAGGATTTGAAGAGTTATGTTTGAAAAGAAGTGACTGGAAACCATTGATGAAAGGTTGCAACTGTTTGTAGAAGAATAAGTTTAATTTTATGGTTTCCTAATCTTTCAAAAATAGAGCCGTTTTAAAAAACATATCCGTAACCAGACGTCTGCAGTATAGATCAGACGTCTGGAGTATGTTTCAGGAATTTTTCCGAAACTAACTGCAGACGTCTGACTGTGGACTGCAGACGTCTGAGCATGTAGATTCCAGTTTTCTTATGTGAATCACTTCATTGGAGATTGTACATTTACTTCTATATAAAATATTCTTCTTGTAATCTTCAAATCATAGTTTCTTTGATGTGCTGGATATCTTGAATACCTGCATATGTTAGTGTATATGTATATATATATATGATATTGTATAGTTGTTATCATTGAAATCATAGAATGGAGGTTCCAACATTCTCCCCCTTTTTGATGATGACAACTATATAATATTATGTTAGAGATATGAACATATTTAATTCCCCTAATTATGTTATCTCCCCCTGAATATGTGCAAGTTATATTTTTCTCCCCCTTTGTCAGAATCAAAACAGAATGAATGCATATAAATATGACAGAGTTCAAACTAGTTAATACATACGAAACACAGAAACAAAGGAAAGAAATATATAGATATATTATTCTCCTTCATAGAAGAATGCTCCTCCATAGCCTCCATAGGATGAACCATAGGATGAATAAGGATCATATGAAGAAGAATTCCATTGTTGATACTGGGATGAAGGTTCTTCTTGAATTGTAAGTCCTTGCATAGCCTCATATGGTAGATATGATTCCGTAGGCTCATTATGGTCATCGCTATCCTCTTCGGTTGAGTTATCATAATCTTCTTCTTCTTCGTTGATAACCATTTTACCTTTATTGGTTAAAGAAGAATGACGTAATCCTTGTCGTGGAGTAGGAGCATGAGGAGTAGGAGACGGTGATGATGATGAACTTGAACTAGATCTGCCTCTAAACTTCTTCATTATCTTTCCTAGGCTCGAAACTACTTTGTCAAGAGTTTTCTCTACTTTGGTCATTCGTGTAGAAAAAGACCTTTCAAGCTTCTTTTGGTTTTGTGCTAAAATGGATTGGTTGCGTAATAACACATCATTAATCGACTCGTTTGATGCAAGTGTTGGTTGAATTTCCAATATGTCGGAGTCAGAATAGTATGGTGTGGTTGGATGGGATGAAGAAGTTGGTTGTTGTTGTGGTGGAGAAGATTGCGACCGGTTCTCCCATTGTTGGAAAGATATGATTGGAGGTGGTGTTTTCGGAAGTTGCATTAATGAAATAAACCGTTTACCTCCATCTTTTGTTGGGATTTCTTCAAAAGTAGATAGATATGAATGTATTTCAAATGCCGTTAAAATTCGCATAATGTATGCGGCATATGGAATGGATTGTTTGGGATTATTCCAAAAATCTTTGATTTGAGTCAAGATAAATTGTGCCCAATTTACCGAGATATTACCAAATATTGCATATAATGCCTTATGATCATTTTCATATACAATCTCATGACTACCAAGTCTAGGAATAATAGTATTGATTATCATTCGATTGAGTATTCTAGCTCGGGGTCGTAGAAAGTTTGAGCGCCATTTCATATTATCTTCCCATATAAGGTGTGTAATTATATTTCTAGGTTTTCCTAGCATATCGGGTATATCATCAAATGTCGTACCTTCATAATTACAACCTAGAATTGCTCCAATTGTTGGAATATCAAGTCCTATAAATTTCCCATAGACGGATGTCCAAAGTATATCATTACTTTCTTCTTCCAGTGACAAACCAGCACTTGACAAATTTGCATAAAATAGGTAAATAGCTAGAGGATCAATATTTACCGAATTTACGTTAATGTCAATTAAGGAAGAGCAACCGGATGCTTGAGTTAGTTGATAGAGATTGTATTCTACCGGATGATGAATATTGTAGAATGGGCCATTGTGAATCTTTTTCTTCTTGATGGATTCAAATCTTTTGATTGTTGCTTTTTCATGTCTCATCCATTGTAGAATTTGTGCTTCGGAGACGAGGTTTGCTGAGGATGATGATTGAGTTTGCTTTTGTCTCTTAGAAGCTACTTTCTTTGGTGCCATTGATAAGAATTTGAAAGGATATTGAGAGCTAGGGTTGTTAGGGTTTTGATAGAAAATGGAGGCTGGTAGAAATGAGATGGGGAGATTAAAACAGGTTATATAGAGGGGCAAAAATATTGTTTTTCAGATGTGAAAATTTTATCCCGAGTGTTCCTGCAGACGTCTGAGGTAAAGAGCCAGACGTCTGGAAGTGGGAATTTTTTTTTAGCCGAGGGTTCATGCAGACGTCTGAGATATAGAGGCAGACGTCTGGTTTAACAGATTTTTTATTTGTTCTTTTTATTTTTGTATTTTGTAATTCGGGTGAATTTTTGTTATATGTTTCTTGTTAATTTAATGCAAGAAATAGAAATTTTATTCAAACACATAAATACATATAAAAAAATATGATGAATATACAGATAAAAAAAAATTTATATAATAGAGTGAGTTAATTATTTCCAGATGGACCTCCTTGCTCCCATGAGTTTGGTTCATCCTTGATGTTAGGATCATACATTGGTCGAATGGGCGACCAACGATTGGGATGAACAGGGGAAGGAGTACGTTGAATACTGTTTACTGTATCTTTCTTTGGAGAACGTCCACATATTTTTGCAATGTGACGAGTTAAGAAATTCAATTGTTCTCCTTGACGTCGCTGTTCCCAGGCCATTTCCTTTTGAAGACCAAGGCTCTCCCGCTGAAAATGATGTAAATCATCAATCCGATAGTCATCGGTTTGCATGATTGTTCCCTGAAATTCAATTGCAGATTTTATTTTATTTCCTTTAGGTGAATATCCAGTTGAAGCTTCCTTTGGAGGGGTCGAGATTCTTAGAGAACCTTTATAGCGCGGAGGCGGAGCATTATCTGGATATTGAACGGTGAATCCGGGTGGAATAACATAGCGGTCTGGGTGATGGACATCATGAAAGTTAGATGGTGGTGATGGAATGGTATAAGCGGATGAAGAATGATTAATTGAAGAATATTCATTTGGAGATGAAGCAGAGTATAAATTTCTTCGTGGGAAGACATTTTAATTTGTAAGATAGATATAGTAATATAAGAATGAAGCTTGAATTTATATATGTGTGTGATATAAAAATAGTAAAAAGTAAAAATTGTTGAACCATATTTTACGCAATTAAAACTAACCATTTGTTAGAGGTATATTTGAGAGAATTTTAAACCACCAGAAAAAAAACTGTTTTACTATAAATGAAATGTATATATATATAATTTTTATTAAGAAATGTTTTTTTATATATTTTTTTTATATTTACAGAACAAAAATTTATACTCTACTCTAGTTCGGTTAATGAGCAAATTCCTAAATTTCTTCTTAGTTTAATAAAAGTCATTTCATTCAATGGTTTAGTAAAAATGTCTGCAATTTGATTTTCGGTACTTACATATTCGAGGTTGATTGTTCCCTTTTCGACATTATCTCTTAAGAAATGATGTCTTATATCAATATGTTTTGTTCTAGAATGATTTATTGGATTTTTAGATAGATTAATCGCACTTGTATTGTCACAATAAATTATAGAATTATTCAATTGACTACCGTAATCTCGTAATGTCTGTTGCATGTATATTACTTAAGCGCATGCTAGAGCGGCAGAAATGTACTCAGCTTCACAAGTAGATAAAGACACACAATTTTGTTTTTTGCTAAACCATGAAACTAGTGATTGACCTAAAAAATGACATGTACCACTGGTACTTTTTCTATCCGTTTTGCATCCACCAAAGTCTGCATCACTATAGGATACGAGTTCGAATGAATTATTTTTCGGATAAAATAAGCCGTAATCCGTTGTATTTATTAAGTAACGGAGAATACGTTTTATTGCACGATGATGTGATTCTTTTGGTTGTGCTTGAAAGCGTGCACATAAACATACACTCATCATTATATCGGGTCGACTGGCAGTTAAGTAAAGAAGAGATCCTATCATACTTCTAAAAAGTTTTTGATCGAAATCTTTACCATTTTCATCTTTATCCAAGTGAGTAGTGGTACTCATTGGTGTTGGTTTACTAGACGTTTTACTCATACCAAAACGATTTAATAAATCTTTACAATATTTTTCTTGATTTAGAAAAATTCCAATTTCTAGTTGTTTTATTTGTAATCCTAAGAAAAAATTTAATTCTCCCATATGTGACATTTCAAATTCGTTAGTCATTATTTGAGAAAATTCTTTACATAAAAGTTCATTTGTTGATCCAAAAATTATATCATCAACATAAATTTGTACTATTAAAATATCATTTTGCTTTTTCTTAATAAACAATGTTGTATCAATTTTACCAATTTGAAAACCAGATTTTAATAAATGAGATTTTAAGCGATCATACCAAGCTCGAGGAGCTTGTTTTAAACCATATAGTGCTTTATTATGTTTAAAAACATGATCCGGGAATTTTTCATGAACAAACAACGGGGGTTGTTCAACATAAACATTTTCTTTTATAAACCCATTTAAAAAAGCACTTTTAACATCCATTTGTAAAAGTTTGATATTATTATGACACGCAAAAGCAAGTAAGATCCGTATTGCTTCGAGACGTGCTACTGGTGCAAAGGTTTCTTCATAATCAATTCCTTCTTCTTGATTGTAACCTTGTGCGACTAGTCTTGCTTTATTTCGAACAATATTACCGTTTTCATCTGCTTTATTTTTGAAAACCCATTTTGTTCCTATTACAGATTGATCACTTGGTCGGGGTGTAAGTTCCCAAACATTATTTCGTTCAAATTGATTTAATTCATCTTGCATTGCTAAAATCCAAGAATCGTCAGTAGATGCTTCTTTATAATTTCTAGGTTCAAAGTTAGATATAAACGCTACTTGACTCATTTGATTTAGTTGATTTCTAGTCGTTACTTTAGACTCTAAGTTTCCTATAATATTATTTATGGGATGATCTTTTAGAATTCGTGGCGGTGATTTTGATATATTAATGTTGTTATTTTCATTTGAAATTTGTTCTGAGTTTATATCTTGTTTTTGTAAGACTGTTGGAATTTCTTCATCGTCAATTTTTGATTTAACAAAAAAATCTTCATCGAAGGATACATGTAAACTTTCTTCTATTAGATTTGTTCGTTTATTAAAGATTCGATATGCTTTACTTCTATCAGAATATCCAATAAATATTCCTTCATCAGCTTTTGCATCGAATTTTCCAAGATTATCTTTTGTGTTTAGTATAAAACATTTTGAACCAAATACTCTAAAATATGTTATTTTTGGTTTTCTTTTATAAAACATTTCATAACACGTGTGTTTAGTCATAGGCCTTAAAGTTACACGATTTAAAACATAACATGCCGTTGCAACTGCTTCTGCCCAAAAATTCTTTGGTAAGTCACTACTGTTTAATAATGTCTGTGCACATTCTTGCAAAGTACGATTTTTTCTTTCAACAACACCATTTTGCTAAGGTGTTTGGGGGAATGAAAAATTATGACTGATACCCTTTTTATTACAAAAATTTGTAAATAATTCATTTTCAAATTCTCCACCATGATCACTTCGTATATTTTTTATTTTTAAATCCGTTGAGGTTTTAATTCGTTTAGCAAAAATTTTAAACATTTCAAAAGTATCACTTTTATGTTTTAAGAATAAAGTCCAAGTATATCTTGAATAATCATCCACAATAACGAAAACGTATTTACTATGATTTATAGAACGTACTTGAGTTGGTCCAAATAAGTCTAAATGAAGTAATTCAAGTGGTTGTTTAGTGGAAATTTCTTTTTTTGATTTAAAAGAACTTTTAGTTAGTTTGCCTATTTGACATGCATCACAAAGATTCTTAACTTTAAAATTAATTTTAGGTAAACCTCTAACTAATTCATGTTTAGCTAATTTATTGATATTTTTAAAGTTTACATGAAAAAAACGTCTATGCCATAACCATGGATCATCATGATTAGTTGCTAAGCATACATTATCTTTATGATTAATATTCATGTTTAGAACATAAATATTTTGTTTTCTAAATCCTTCGAATACTAAACTTTTATTTTGATCATAGATGTTGCACTTATCTTTTTCAAAATCAATTTTAAAACCTTTATCACATAATTGACTAATACTAAGAAGATTATGTTTTAAATTTTCTACTAGTAAAACATTTGTAATTATAGGAGATGTAGATATACCTAGATTGATGACTTCTCCAATGCCAATCACAAATCCTTTGGAGTTATCTCCGAATGTTACTGTTCCGCCATCTATATCTTTGATATTTGTAAGCATGGCTTTATTTCCTGTCATGTGCTTGGAACATCCACTATCTAGTATCCACCTCTCTTTTCTCTTATTCTTATTTTTGAGTACCTATAAAAAATAATAAAAAATTAATTGGTACCCATTTCTTCCGTTAGGGTCCTAAGGATTAGTAGGGGTAGGTAGCCATACCCATGATGATTTGGGACCTTTAAACAAATAATTATTGTTATGAACTACTTTTTCCAAATATTCAGTTATAAATTTCTTTCTAATCAAATTATTATTAGTTTTTGGAATCCAGATTTTAATATTTTTAGATTCGTTGTTTTTATGATATATCCTAGATTTCTTGAATTTAGTGTAGAGAGAACTATACTTAGTTGTAACATTCAAATTTTGTTTCTTGGTTTTGTCTTGATTTTTAATAAATCCTAATCCACTTTTATTTCCTGATGGTTTAGAATTCTTAATTAAACTTTCTAAATTTTGTTTCCCTTTATTAAATTTTGAAACATTATTTGTTATCTTTTCTAAACTATTTTTCAAGTTAGATATTTCAATATTTTCAGATTCTATCCTTATTTTAAAATCAACATTTTCTTTTAAAATGACATCCTTTGTAGTTACTACTTTTTGTAACTCATGAATTAAATCAGAATTACTTGTAGTCAATTTTTTACATTCATCTTGAGCTAATTCTAATTCTTCTTCTAGAATTGTTTTCTCATCTTTTAACATTCCGATTTCCAATTCTAATCGAGCAAATTTTCCTTTGTATTCTTTAATCAATTTTTTTGATTCTCTAAATTTATCGTCTAATTCCATACTTATTTCAAGTAATTCGTTATAAGACAAATCGGAAAGTACCTCATCAGTGTTAGCCATAAAGCAAACATTTGCTTGTTCAGAATCGCTCTCACTATCTGATGATGATGAATCAGAATCGTCCCATGTTACTTGAAATGCTCTCTTCTTTTTCTTGATATCGAATTTGTTCTTTCTTTTATCTTTGTTACCTTGAGGACAATCCTTCTTCATATGTCCGAACTTATCACATCCTTAACATTTGATTGAAGTTAAATCAATTGTTTTTGAATTTGAATTTCCTCCGTTTCGAAACTTTGTCATTTGCTTGAATTTCTTGAATTTGTTGTAGTTCTTTGCTATGAACACAATTTCATCTTCTTCGAGATCTGAATTCTCATTATAGGCTTGAAAAGCAATATTTTTCTTTTCTTGATTTGCTTCTTTTCGTGCCTGCAGGTTAGCTTCGTATGACATCAAATTTCCTATTAATTCTTCAACTTTGAGTTCGGAAAGATTATTAGCTTCTTCAATAACCAAAACTTTTCTTTCCCATTCAGTAGTCAAAGAATTTAAAATTCGAGTGACCAGTTCAAATTGAGTAAATTTTACTCCTAGAGCCATAAGATCATGTTGAATAGTTTGAAATCTCATGTACATATCACTTATAGTTTCATTGGTTTTCATTTTGAATGATGAAAACTGATTTTGTAGAATTGAAATCTTTGTTTGTTTAACTTTTGTAGTTCCTTCATGAGTAACTTGAAGTGTATGCCATATATCATATGAAGTGGTGCATAACATAACTCTCGAAAATTCATTTTTATCAAGTGAGCAGAATAAAAGATTCATAGCTTTTGCATTATTTCCAGCTAAAAGTTTTTGTTCTTCTGTCCATGTGTTTCTAGCAGTGGTTGGTGCTTCATATCTAGTTTGAGTTGTTTCCCAAACATCTAGACTGGTAGACTCTATAAAAATACGCATACGTGTAGACCAATATGCATAATTTGAACCAGTGAATAATGGAGGACGTGCAGTAGATTGACCTTCTTGAAAAGTACTTGCCATATTAATGATAATTCAACTACGTGTTACTGTAACTTGAATTGAACTAGGCTCTGATACCAAATGAAATTCTTATGGATCGTATATATGTTACTAATGTGCAAGTGTACTAATAGTATAGCAAAGATATATGCAGATAGGTAAATGTAAATAGAAATAAAACGATCACACCAGAGTTTTTATACTGGTTCGGACCTCCCGTCCTACGTCCAGTCCCGAAGCTCCCCTTCGGTATTTCACTATCCAAATACCCTCGCTTTACCCAGAGGAACAGGTCTTTTTACAATAACGTTTCTGACAATCTTGTGTTCTGATCAACACTGATATTGACTGATAATACACAACTTCCTATAATCTCCTTTGAGTGATTGTGTAAGTGTGAGAGCGCAAATTTGAGGAAGAATATAACCAATATAAACAGTGGTTATAGTTTGATTTGAGAATTTTAGAAATTAAGTTTCAGAAATCGACTTGATAGAGATAATTCAAGAGAACATAAATCAGTAAGTTAAGTAAGTAATTCTCAAATCAATTTGATACTATTTATAGGATTTGAAGAGTTATGTTTGAAAAGAAGTGACTGGAAACCATTGATGAAAGGTTGCAACTGTTTGTAGAAGAATAAGTTTAATTTTATGGTTTCCTAATCTTTCAAAAATAGAGCCGTTTTAAAAAACATATCCGTAACCAGACGTCTGCAGTATAGATCAGACGTCTGGAGTATGTTTCAGGAATTTTTCCGAAACTAACTGCAGACGTCTGACTGTGGACTGCAGACGTCTGAGCATGTAGATTCCAGTTTTCTTATGTGAATCACTTCATTGGAGATTTTACATTTACTTCTATATAAAATATTCTTCTTGTAATCTTCAAATCATAGTTTCTTTGATGTGCTGGATATCTTGAATACCTGCATATGTTAGTGTATATGTATATATATATGATATTGTATAGTTGTTATCATTGAAATCATAGAATGGAGGTTCCAACAGAATGTAGTGGAGGAAGTGGTGCAAGTTCAACCTCCAATGACTTTGCTTCACTCTGTTAGGATTCCGAGAGGCTTGGTGGTCAGAGGTTCAGTGGGACTGAATCTATTGTTGAGGTGCAGACATGGTTGAGGTTGTGTGAGAGGATTTTTGGAGATTTGGAGTTGAGTGATGCTATGAAGCGTCGCTTGGCTTCTCATCATCTTACTGATGCTGCCATGGATTGGTGGAGTTCTATTACTATGGATGTCCCAGAGAATAACTTCTTTTGGGACCAGTTTAGGGAGAAATTCAAGAGGAAGTTTGTACCAGAAGCAGGGAAGACCTTGTTGTTTAGAATCTTCTTGGATTTTAAGCATGGTACTATGACTGTGGTAGAGTATGAGAATAAATTTAATGCGTTGTCTCATTTTGGGCCTACGATGATAGACACGCCTTTAAAGAAAATGAGATGTTTACAACTGGTATGTGTCCTGAATTTAAGCGGGATATGACTAATAATGTCATGAGTTCGTTTGTTGATTTGGTGAATATGAGCTTGAGGTTTGAGAGCTTGGCACTAAACCTATTGTTTCTGCAACGAAGCCTGTTACTTCTACAACATCTAAAGATAAGATGAGAAAGTTTTAGGAGAAGAGGGCCAAGGCTTTTTGCTACAAGTGTGGAAAGTTGGGCCACTATGCTAATCAGTGTAGGTCGGGTGGAGGAGGGCCGATGGTTAATCACCATTAGTGAAAACTCCTCAGTTTTCCCCGAAAGGGTGTTATGCTTGCCATCAGGTTGGTCACATTGTAAGGGATTGTCATTTGCTCAAAAAGGAAGAGCGGCCTAGGGTCTTTGCTATTACTGATGCACCTTCCACTTCAGCGGTAGCTAAGGGAAAGCAAGTTCTAGAAGGTATCCTATATATTTCTGACGTTCCCATTCATGTCTTGTTTGATACTAGTTCTTCTCATAGCTTTATCTCTAGTAACCTTGTTGATATACTTGGTTTGAAACCAGTTATAGTTCATATTTCCATTTGTGTTTCAAACCCTGTAGGGGGCTCGGCCAATATGAGCATGTTGTGTGAAGGAGTTCTGATAACTTGTTTTGATCGACTCCGTCCGTGCGATCTATTCGTTCTTGGTTTTCCTGGTTTTGATTTTTTTTAGGATGGATTGGTTATCACATAATCATATCATCTTGGATTGTGAGAAACAGACTGTTAAGTCAAGGAAGGGAAGGAGGGTTCATATCTTATCATGTGAAGATCCTAGGTCTCGTATGAGCTTTTTTTGTATTCTCTCAATGTGTCGGAAAGAAACTTAGAGTCCATTCAAGATGTTCGGGAATTTTCTAAAGTATTCGAGAAGGTTTCTGGTTTACCCCCTCGTCACGAAATCGAGTTTCGTATTGATTTAATTACTAGTGCTAAGCCTATTGTATTGCCTGTTCGTAGGTTATGTCCGCGAGAAGGCAGAGTAACTATTTTAACTGGATAATCGATTAGCCAACTATCGAACTTAACCAAATATTATCTTCGAACTTTAAAGGAATATTTCAAAGATGATATAAGTATGGAAATGGTTTTGGGTTTGTTGTGACAATATGTTAATAACTTTCGTCTTTTACCCTTTTGGATTTTATTTATGAATGTAAATAGATCTTTAAAAGGAATATTTTAAAGATAATACAAATATGGAATGGTTTTGGGTTTGTTGTGACAATGTGTTAATAACATTCGTCTTTAACCCTTTTCTATTATACTTATGAATTTTAATAGAACCTTTAAAAGAATGTTTTAAAGATACGCATAAGTGAAATGGTTTTGGGTTTGTAGTGATAATGTTTAAGTTACATTAATCTTAAACCCTTTGAAAGGATTTGTGAAAGTACTTAGATCTCTAAAATGGATATTCTAAAGGAAATTATATGCAAGGAACCTTTTGGAAAAGGATAAAAAAAGCAAATGTTTAAAGTAAGAAATCTTGTTAGTGATTTGTGATTATACTTATACCATGTGAGATAAGTATATGAAAACTTCTAAAGTATTGAAAAGAGTACAAACAAATAGTAGAAATTTATAAACGAAGTTTTATTGGATAAAGAAGTTTTTCTAATAAAGAAGGTTTAATTAATAAAAGATTAATTAAACAAAATAGGGATTAGAAGTTGCTTATGTTACTTGATCGTGCTTTGTATGACTTGATCGTGCTTTGTATTTTTACTCATTTATGGAAAACATTTAGTCGTATACTTAGCACTAAAAGTTGATGAAGTAGGCTTGTCTATCTGTGGGAATTAAGACTGATGTTCATATAGGGATATGAGCAATATAACTCTAACCTACCGGCTTCACTCTTGATCGAGGGTTAGTGTAAGATGAAAATATCGAAAACGTGATAAGTATACGAGACTTGGTTTCCATATGCGATCATTCTCATTATTGTTGATTAACCAAATTCGTTGATTCAATCTTGAAGAGATCTAAATCGGTAAATGTTATACTTACCGAAAATCATTTCAAGATTGAGATACTGTTCTATCTCTTGGAATTGGATTTGTTCAAGATACTGGAATCCATATGTGGTTTCGAGATCTGTTCGAGATGTGGGCACCCAGTTAGGGATTCGTGTTCTGTTCGAGTGATCAAGACTAGTGTGAAAGGTGCCAAACGTAACCTTATGTACCTATTAGATGGTGGTTCTTTGAGGGGATAACTGTTATGGTATTTCATGCGTCTTAAAAGTACTGTTATATGCTTACGCATATTTCTTGAGTTTCTCGTACCATACTTATGTCTGACACTTGGTTTTTGTTTTCCCTAAATTCCTCGCGTGCTCTTTCAAGTAGTTTGAGAAAGGCAGGTTTTCGTTGATGTTCTTTGGAGCTCAAGAAGATGAGCTATATGTTTCACCTACCATAGTATTCTTATTTCTGCTGCATTACTATATTGTACATATTAGCATTTGTGAGGACAGGTTGTTATAACTGTCTAGGCTGATGATTGTACTTAGGTTTTGTAACTCCAAGATTTTTGAATTGGAGTAACCCTTTATAGTGTTCGTTTGATATTATATATTACAATTCCACTAGTGAGATTATGATATTGTGTCTTTTTCCTTATTTGTTTCATTTTTTTTATTCCACCCTAACAATTCGTCCTGCCGGCACTTGGATGCTTGGCACATGAATACTGTGGATGTATTAATGTCAACATTTGAGTGTCCAGAGGGCAGGTCATTACAGTATCGATGTACAATACTAATAAGAATTTAATTAAGATAATTTACTAATGGGTTTGGAAGTGAATTTGGTCCATTAACATTCTGACCTTTCTAAACCTCATAGTCCTCTCATTAGTGATAGCTTAACAAAAACATGTTCTCCTAAATCAAATTCCAAGTCTTTTGGCCTCTTATTGGCATAGCTTGAATGTTAAATAGTTGAAGCTATCGTAGGTTAAAGATAGTGTTATCACATGATAAGGAAGAAAAGTTATCACAGGTTGAGATAAATCTATCGCATGTCAAGAAATTGAAACTATCAGGTTGAATATAGAACTAATACATGATAAGAAAAAAATCTATTGCATGTTGATGATAAAGCTATCACATATCAATAAATAGAAGCTATTGCTGGTTGAAGATAGAGCTATCGCATGATAAGAAAGAAAAGCTATCGCAGGTTGAATATAAGGCCATCAAATGTCAAGAAATAGAAGCTATCGCAGGTTGAATATAAAGCTATCGCATGATAATAAAGAGAAGCTATCATATGTTAAGGAACAGAGCTATCTAGTGTCGACATATAAAGTTATCGAATGTCAGTGAATAGAGATATTCATTTCAATGAATAGAGCTATCGAAGTCCAAGGTCATAACGCAGTTAAAGGGCAAAGTCATAAGCTATCAAAAGGCAGGGTCTACCATAAGTAAAGATCTATTATTGATACAAAAGAGCTATCAACAATATAAGAAGAGATGCTACTAGATTAGAGAGAACTAGTAAAGGAAATGAGGGCATTAAGGATACAATAATGGAATATATTTATAAGATTATTTTGCTGGTTTGTCATCAAACAAATCCATTTAAGAATATGTATAACAAGTAGTATGGGTGGTATTCAACATAGAAGGATATGGATAAATCAGTTATATGAAAAGCTAGTGCATTAATATTAGGAAGGGTTTATGTTTAATTAATGATAATAGCTTCAAAGCATTCCTATACAACCATGCCACCTTTGTTAACGCCATGACCAAGATAGCAATCTATATGAACTACTCTAATCCTGGGATTATGACATCGGCACCATCAAGACTGTCCGTCTTTCTTAGTCATTGACATGCAAAAACATCAGTCGATCAATACGAGCAAGTCACACCCTTCTCCGTCTATTATAAATAGGGATATACTGTAACAACCTGCCTTTTTGGACGTTTTAAGCAAACACACATGCCAACTCAAACCATTCAAAAGGGTAGATTGTTATGGGGTAAATAAGAAAAAGAGAAAGAAATAAAACAAAACAGAATCTCACAGCGGAATGACAAAATATAATATCAAAATAACAGTTCATGAAGCTGTTTACAAAACATTGATTATACGAGTACAATACAGAATCAGAGTTACATACAACAGAGATAAACAATAATGCAGCGGAATAGTATGAATGTAGTGGAATAATAATATAAACAATAATAGTACAAATCTTCGTCTTCATCCTCCAGAAATAAGGTCTTCAAATCCTGAAATGCTCAGGCTGACCCGAGCGAATTGAAAATACAAAACACTCAAGTCAGAATAAAAAGACCTTATGTAAGTTAATCAACGGTAAATATGCGTGTGACGGCGTCAGAGATGTTTACGGGTTTTGACATCTCTTATTCAGTGTCTAACGTGAGTGCAGTAACTTAAAAGATGTTCGGGATTCACATCTCCTAAGGATTCGTTAAACTATCTACTATGTAGTAATATACGCTATTATAATAGTGTCTATAGTAAAGTAAAGTATTAAAATAGCGTTAAGGCGTTACCCATTTCCCCTTTAACACATTTTTATATATTCCCATAGTCTGTATAGTACCGTAATCCCGTCCGTACTGGACGTCATCATAGGGCACTCTATAGGTATGGTACAAAACAAACTCATAGTGGTCTCGATAGGGTAGGTGACACGGCACAACTAGGAAATGCCAGGTTAGATATACCAATTACACTTCCGGACTGGTGGTAACGCATAGCAGCTACTACCGCCCACCTCGAAACACACTCCCAAATCAAAAATCAAGGGTGACCATCAAATCAATCGCAAAGTCAGAATATAGTATTGAAGGAATGTGCCCGATCGGAGGAATGACCTCACTTGGCCCATCAATTGCTCCTATTTTAGCCACCTTAAGCTAACTCATGGGAGTCAGGTCCACGTATATACCTCATATAGGATCGTCGCCAACCATCCTACTTCATTCCGGAATCTCCACCGCATACACAGTTGTCAAAGTGGTTTTCGGTATTGGCAGAGAGTATGACAATATCTGATCCCGGTTTCTTTAACAACCAATCGCTTATTACACACCGGATGGTTCTTTTACATTTCCAAAATCATTTCATAATTGATATCAGAATATTATATTCAATTCAAATCATATCGCTTTCAAAATCATTACTTACTTTAGAAATCATATTCACCTTTGAAATCATATCACATTCGAAATCATAGTTCGAAATTATATTTCCTTTCAAAAGTCATATTTCCAAAATAGGCTAAACTCTCATTTCAAAATATCATATTAAACCAAATATGTTATTTAAATCCCGACTTAGGTTATAACATCATTAACCATATTCACTTAAAAATCGAGAATTTGAATATAAACCCATCCATTTTACTTAGTTTGGAATTTAGAAGAAAATAGTTTTAAATAGTTATAAATAGTTAATATAAATTTAAAATAGATTAAATATAATTAAAATAGATTAAATAGCTTTAAACTAGATTAATTAGATTTAAAACAAGTTAAAATAGGTTGATTAGTTTAAATAAATTAAATGGTTTAAAATAGGTTAAAATGATTTAATATAATTAATACAGGTTAAAATGGTTTAATACTTTGAAATCTTAATAATTAGAAATTTTGAAATAATATATTTTTAAACAGTTTATATTAAAACATGAATTTGGAATTAATATCAAATTAAACTATTCATTTCATTTCAACATATTTAGACCATTTTCAATTTCCAAGTCAACAAACCAAATTCCAAACCTTTCAATTTAACATTTCAATAAACTATTGAATTTCATATCGTTTCAATCCATATTCAAATAGCAATTCAGATTACTCCAATTTCAAAATATTTCAAAGTATTTTCAAACAACTTCAATAACATAATTTCGATAGAATTTCATTTATACTTAAAATTTTACTTTAAACTTCCAATTTAATTTCTTAAAGCAATTCCTTTAAACCATTTCACATTTCATTATAAACTTGATTTTTCCAATAATACTTCAATTTACATAAATCAAATTTTATTTCAAGATATCATTTAATTAAATTCGAAAATTAAGGATTTTAAAATCATTTAATTTAACAATCCGGTGTCCGTATATAATTCTCTACCCTAGGGTCAAGTGATACAGATATTTATCATTTCAATATGCAATTTAAAATTTTACGGTTATACATCATTTCAAACCGCAATCCCGAATTTAATAACAAAATCCATAAAATCTTTCGAGTCTATAATTTCAACCCATAACGATTTTCCTTAATCTATGGATCATTCGGGTATGTATTATTTCAACCCATAGTGAACTTGCAGTTTATAACGATATAAAATAAAACATCCATTCATCCAATATCAACAACCAACATCCATCACAGTCATCATCAAAATCAATCAATAGATATCAATATAGAACTGATAATCAATAACAGGTATTTAACTGGCAACTTATATTTAATAATAAATTAAATAACGATTTAATTCAAATAAATTCAAATTAATTGAGATGGCGATTAAAATATACCAAACAGTCATAAATAAATTTCTAATCACATCAAAAATTAAATTTAACAAACATAAGAAATTTTAGAAGTTGTGAGTGGGTTAAAACACTCACCTTTGAATTTAAATTGAATTTAAATCCAAAATTCAGACAGTCTCCGAATCCAACCAAACCAGCGTCAAAATGTCTGGAATTTCGATACGACCCCAATGCAAGAAACCGCGCATGAAACGGTCTCGTATATGAAAGTTATATGTGTTAGAAGTTATATAATTTAAATTTTTAAAACAAATAAAATCATGATATTGATTATACACGTCACCTCCGCTATAGCGTCCACGTGAATATCACGCCCCAGGCACAAGCCCTAGCCTCCCTCGTCCGATTGAACAAAAGCATCCGCCATAGCACGTGGCCAAACGCATGCGTCTCGACCTCCAACCACCTCGATCCAACCACGCCGTTCGACACTCCACCACCGGCCGACCACTCCCACGCCCACGATGAGACGTGCGACGCCTCCTAGAACCCACGCTGCCGAGCGCCTTCTTCACCCAATCATGGCGATTTTCATCACCATCTGACCCAATTAACCATATAGATGTGCTCTACTCATCGACCTCTACGACACTGCACTCCCCGATCGAACCATCGACGAGAATCCACCGTTGAACGAGAAGTTATCCAATGAACGGCCGAAACTACCACATCAATTTCTGGCCACACTGAAACCCAAGTCAAAAAATGAATCATATATTTGACTTGCTCTCGTCGAGAGCTTCAAATTGATATGATATAGTTTGGAGGAGTTTGATTTTTGGATTTGATTTTTGGTTTGCAATTGAATTTGGAATTGAGAATTGGTTTTTGGTTTGTCTGCCATTGGAATAAGGAGTTGCAAATGGAATTATACGTACAGAAATGAGGAATAAGAAGTGAATAGGGTTTATAACGAGGTATTTATAGGTAGTTCGGAAAATAAAACGAATGAACATGATTGATTTGGGTTTGAACGATAAACGACCCGAAAAGCCCGTTTCGACTTCGGAACGAAAATGGGTCAACTCATATATCAAAATAGACGCTTTCAAATATTTTAAACTCAAAGGAATAGGTTTCAAGTCCTAATTCCATCATATGAAGAAGTTATGCCAAAATCAGCTTAATTTAAATTGATTTCAATTAAATTGATTCTATAAATAAATTAATAATTAATTAATTAAATCACTTTTTCAGTTCTGATTCTATAATTAACAAATTTTTATCACTTTTGATTACTTAAACATTTATAACAATTTAAAACAAATCTTCATGTTAATTCAATGTTAATTATTTCACTAATTACCATGTTTACTTTCAATTTCAATAAATACAGAAATTGTAAATTTAATTTTCAATAGTTCCATTTAATTGACCATTCATCCAATTAATCAATCCATCATTATCAAATGGATGAAATTAACATTGGTTCATAATCTATTACATTAATATTCTCAAATTTCATCTTAATATCCATTAACGGGATATATATATATATATATATTTAATTTCATTTATTTTCAATTAATCCAATTATTAAAATTTAAATCCCAATAAATTAATAAACCTTGATTTCCATTCTTTATATTCAACCAATTATCATTTTATGAATAAAATTAACATTATTTTCGAATATTAACTTAATTTACATTACATAATATTTAATTACATTTATTGAAATTGATTTCCAATTTAAATTAACAGGCTAAATAAATAGGTAACATACAATAATTGTTACCGTTAACCTTTAATCACAATCATTAGTTCATTATTTACAAGCAAATGTCATTGTAACGACCCGTAAATTTAGACCATTTAATTTGTTAATTTAATTTGATTTTGTAATTTAATTTAGGAAGAAAGAAAATTTTCTAACTCATATTGAAGTAAATATAGAAAGAAAATGCAACATTTGAAATTTTAGCTAAGTACTTAATCATATAAAAAGAGAAATTACGATGCATTGAAGTAATGGGAATATTGTATATACTAAAGCCATGACGTAATTTGTGATAATCTAATGAATTCAATGTTATAGTAACGTATGAAGTAATACGCGATTAATGGAAAACATATGCAAATCAATGTAGATAAGAAATTTTAATTAATGTTGTTTTGATAATAAACGTTACTTGGTGATTATTAATATAGTAACAGAAGTGTGAATGTAAAGTAATAAAAGCGTAAATTTATTTTAAGTAATAATTGTTGTATTTGGGTAATAAGTTAAATACAATTAAAGTAATGCAGGACAATAAATAATATATGTAGTACAATCCCCATTTTTATTTGTAAACAATTGTAAGGTTTAATTTATTGAAATTTGATAATTAGGAAATAGATTCAATGTTTATATTAGATAATGAATTGGCAATAATTTAAGTTAATAACTAATGGATTTGATAGAATACCAATTTATTCATAAAGTGAGAATAAGTGAATGTAACAAAATGAATAGGAAATGCTAATTTATTCATAAAGTGATAGTTGATGTAAAAAAAAAGGAATGGAACCAAGATGAATTGATAAATTGGATTTAGGATCTAAATTTGTATGGGTGCATTTATTTTTAATGAATGGGAAAAATGAATCAATTAAGATATGTATTTATTTCTTTAGTATGTTGCATAAAATTTGGAAACTTGTTTGCAATCAGAAGAGATTAAGTAGCGCGTTAAATGGGAAATAAATTAATTAATATATTTATGATGTGTAATACAATTCATTGTTAATCGCATCCATACAATGTCAATTTATTAATAGCAAGATTTTAAATCAATAAACAAATTTATTTGGATTTCAATTTATAATTTATAAAGCAGTTAGTGCAGGTTTGATTTGTCATTAAAGAGGGTTAATTATATAAGATGTAAATGTTAATTTTATTTATAATAGATAGGTTGATTTAAGGAGTGAAACCAAGTTTATTAATTTATTTATAATTTGAAACTTAATAAGTGGATTAATTGCAAATAAGTGGAATATAATTTTAAAACATTACACAAATGAAAATTTAGGTGAAAATTGAGAAAGTTAATATAATGGGTTTTGATTCCAATATTTATTTCATCTGTTTGTAATAATGAATTTGAATAATATGAATAAAAATTTATTTCAAAGAAATTATTGAAATTTAATTTATAATTTCTAAATTTAACAAAAACTGTAATCTAACGCTGAAATTGTTAATGTATTAACATTTAATTTGACATCTAAATTTGTTTAAAATCATTGTGAATGATTAAGAAATAAAAGTGTTAAAGATTGTCAATTTCAGAATTTAGATAGGAAATTTGATTTAATTAATTTATTTTAAATTTATTTACTAAATGGAAAAATAGCCATTTTGGCCACTGACTCGGGCTTCGACGAAACCAGTTTCATCGGATCCGTAACGGTGAATTATAATAGTGTTTCAAATTTCGTAGCGATCGGACTTGTCGTTTGATCGTACGAACTCGAAACGCCTTGAAATTTATGCAATTGAAATCAATTGAAATCAATTTGGAAAATATTGATTTTTGCATAACTTCTTCATACGACACAATTTGAACCTGAAACTTTTTCCATCGCGTTCAGAATATTTTAAAACATCTATTTTGATATATGGGTTGACCCAATTTCGTTCCGGGGTCAGAACAGGTTTTTGGACCACGTTGGCGTTAGCGCGTACACCTGTTTTATCCATTTATTCTATTTTCAACTTTATCTATAAATATCCCCGCTAAACCCTAGCCTCCGCCTATTCTCATTTGTCTGCACGTAAAAATTCTTCAGCTCCTTCTCCTCCTCAATGGCAGACAAAATTTCAGATGCAGTTCCATTTCAAAATCAAAGTCAAAAATTCGAACTCCTCAGAAAAATTCAGAAAAATTATATATCAAAGCTTTCGATGTACGCATCTCAAAACTAAAATTCGTTTTCCGATTCGATGCATCGTTTGTCCAGAATTTCTAAATCAATTCTCGGCCGTTCATCGCGCGTCGATGAACATCGGCTGATCGACGAACCATTTCTGGGTTTTGTAGAGTGGACGATGGGGAGTTCATCGGTATGCTTCGTTTCGCGATTTGACGGTCAGATTGTGGGCAAATATTCAATTAGGTCAAGAAATTGGCAGGACGGCTGCGTTTTTTGGGTCGCGAGTTGACGTGGGGGCCGGGGCGAGGTCGTGGCGAGTTGAGCTAGACGCGGCGTGGTAGTTGTTTGACGTTCCGTGGTGGCGCGCGATGACGGGATGAGCGTTGGAGGCTGCAAATAGTAGTAGGGTTTTCGTGCGTTTTGGCAACCTGGGAAGAATATGCGTGAACCTGGATAGTGCCTCTACTGACGTGGCAACTAGGTAATGTGTTCTTTTTCTTTTATTTTATAAATTGAATTTCAATCGCATTTATCGCTATATCTCTCGCATACGATATCCGATTTACGCGCGGTTTCTTTTGTTAGGATCGTATTAAAATTCCGGACTTGATGACGCTGGTTTGGACGAATTCTGAGACGGTCAAATTTTTGGATTTAAATTCAAAAGTTGAGTGTTTTAACCCACTCACAACTTCTAAGATTTCTTATGTTTGTTAAATTAAATTTTGATGTGATTTAAAATTTATCTATGATTGTTTGGGCATATATTTAATCATCATCTCAGTTAGATAACATTTATTTAAATTTAATTGTTATTTAATTTTATTATTGCATATAATTTGACAGTTAAATTTATTTATTATTGCATATAAACTGCCAGTTAAATAGTTATTAATTTTTATTGAATATAAACTATTCGTTGATGCCTGTTATATTTTATATTTTTATATTGATGTTTTGTTTAAATTGGATGATGATTGTCATAAATGGTTGTTTATTGATATTTGGATGAATGGATGCTATATTTTATATTGTATAAACTGCAAGTTATTATGCATTTTCATTCCATTCAGGATTGCGGTTTGAAATGATATATAACCGTAAACTTTTATTTTAAAATTACAGATTGAAATGATAAATATCTGTATCACTTGACCGTAGGATAGAAAATTATATACAGGCACCATGGTCTATATATAAAATATTTTAAAGTGATTTTCTATGGGTTTTGGAAAATAAGGGTTTATATATATACTAATTTTGATATTATATAAATATTATTTTATATATGGTTAAATTCTAAAATTTAAGCTAAGTATAACTTGATGATGTTTTAAGTTTGATTTACGAATATTTCAAGTTTGAGCTTTATTTAAGTGATATTGAATTTATTAAATAAATATTTCTAAACTAAATAATAGTAAATTGAATTAAGGTATATATAAGATTATCAGATTTGGTTGGGAATTTTGGAATATTTAAAGTCTTGAAATATATCAAAATTGAAATGTTTTATTTAAATTAAGGTATTATTGTTTTCAAAGTATTGGTTTTCGAAATTGTTATAGCTTTGAAAGTAATATGGTTTGAAAAATGAATTTATTTGAAATAGAATTTATTTAAGAATTATCTGTGAATATAAGGATTTGAAACCAATTGAAATTGAAAATTTAGAAATATGACTTCAAAATGTGGTTTCGGTTTAAGATGATTTAAAAGAATATTTCAAGTTATCTAAATTTAAGAAAGATTAGTGATTGGAAATTTGGTTTTATTTAAATGAGATATTATTGAATTTTTTTGGAAATGGAAATGATATATTATTGAATTGGGTTTTGAAATGGAAATAATACATTGATAATTTGGGTTTGAAATAGTAATAATATTTTGGTTTAAAGTATATACTATTTTGAAGTAAAGGATATGTTTTGAAATGGCAAAAATATTTTGGTTTTAAAGTATATACTATTTTGAAGTAAAGGATATGTTTTGAAAGGGCAATGATTGTGTTTTTTAAAAGTATATATATATTTAAATGACCACGGTGTTATAATAACGATTGGTTGTTAAAGAGACCGGGATCGGATATGGACATACTCTCTGTCGATACCCGAAAACCACTTTGACAACTGTGTACGCGGTGGAGTTTCCAGAATGAAGTAGGATGGTGGCGACGATCCTAAGGTATATACGTGGACCCAACTCCCGTGAGTTGGCATAAGGTGGCTAAAACAGGAGCGATCGACGGGCCAAGGAGGTAGCACCTCTGATCGGACACACTCCTTCGATACCATTCTATTACTTTGTGATTGTTTGGGTGCACCCCTTGATTTGGGAGTGATGTTCGAGGTGGGCGGTAGTGGATGCTATGCGTCACCACCAGTCCGGAGCGTAATTGGCATATCTACCCAGGCATTGCCTTGTGTGCCGTGTCACCTACCATATCGAGCTTTACTACGAGTTTCTATTTGTGTCGTACCTATGGAGTATCTTCTCGTAGCCTCTCGGGTTATGTAGGTACTGTATAGACTATTGGAATTATTTTATGTTAAGGGCTATATGGGTAACCCCTTAATGCTATTTAAAAGTATGTTTATTTTATATTAGACATTATTATAATAGCGAATATTACTACATAGTAGATAGTTTAACGGATCCTTAAGAGATGTGAATCCCGAACATTTCTTAAGTTACTGCACTCACGTTAGACACTGGATAGGAGATGTCAAACCCCGTAAACATCTCTAACGCCGTTTACACTTATATTTATTTCATTGATTTAACTTACATAAGATCCTTTAGTTCTGACTTGAGTGTTTTGTCTTTTCAATTCGCTCGGGTCAGCCTGAGCATTTCAGGATTTGAAGGCTCTATTTCTGGAGGACGAAGATGAAGATTTTATTACAACTATTTATTATATTCCACTACACCATTGTATTCCGCTGCATTAATTATCATTCTCTGGTATGTGTAACTCTGATATGTATTGTATAAGTATAATCAAATGTTTTGTAAAACAGCTTTATGAACTGTTATTTGATTATTATATTTTATCGTTCCGCTGCAAGATTCAATTTTGTTTCTTTTATTTCTCCACTTTTTCTTATTTACCCCATAACAATCCACCCTTCTGTATGGTTTAAGTTGACACGTGTGTCTGCTTAAGCATATAAAAAGGTGGGATGTTACAGTCATAATTACTCACCTAACACTGAATTTATTCAATTACCATAAATATGAATTATTTCATTAATTAATTCAATGTTTGTATCTGTTTTCATATATTCAATTTATAACCAATTTATAACATTTACATTATTTCAATTAATTGGAATTTCATTCACATTGAAAATGATAAACCTTAAATTAATATTGTTGCATTACATTTTGGTTATTATTTCATTAAATAGTTTACAAATTTTATTCCTTTCAATATTAAATCACAAAATCTGATTAAATTAACAATTTTTAATTATCGAAAATTACGGGTCGTTACATATACCCCTACATAAGAAGGGGCTCCTCTCCTCTTTCTCTTTCTTAGCATAAAGCATTTTTGGACCTGACATTTCTAAGCTCACTTGAGAGCTTGAGTACTATTTTAACGGCCGACGAAGGAGAAGATGATTTGTATTTATGATAGATTAGCTAATGGATGAAGGTATTTCATATGTACTTGAATTTTATTTATTTCATATGAATGAAGTATGGCATCGGTTTTGGACATTTTGGAAATTTTTTATTTTGACTATGGGCATAATTTGAATTTCTACCGAGTTATATATCTTTGTAAAATATTTTGGATGTTAAACTAATAATTGGTATAACACAAAGTATACCCAGCTATGGTCGTAACAAGGTTGTCATGCCAAGTGTTTAACCATAATCAAATTCTCGCCTAACTACTTATGATCGACAATACTCTCAAGTCCAAAGACTAATTGTACATTGTAACTTTGAATCTTCTATTTTTACTTAGTTATATTAACCTATAAAAGACTCTCGTTGAGTTGTCTTATGATTGTTCGAAATAACCACAAGCACATAACCTCTTGGTGTCCTCGATGATCATAAGTAAATCGTCGTCCATCGTATAGAGAGAATTATATACATTAGTCTCAATGGATGTATCGATATAAATTTCTCGATATATCTTGACTCGGAATATTTAATGAGTTAGTGTTTTGTATATATATTAATTCAATACATATGGTTACGATTTCATTAAAAATATACTCATGGTTACAAATACATTCGTAACTGCAATCAATAAACATTTTTCCTTTGGATTTTCTACTTATATATGTTTAATGTAATCGATTCATTATTCATATCACTATATTACAACACATATAGTAGAAAATAAACCTAAAACATAATGTTTTATGAATAAGATTTTTTACGGTGTTAAGTTTATATAAAAGGTTACATAATTGTGTCAAGGACATCTAGCTAAAATGGTTAGGGATATGACGTGTTAGACAAAAGTTCTAAAGACCATGTGTTCAAGCTCTTGAAACATTATAATGAGTGCTCTGCTTGAACAAAGTATCACTCTTATTACAAAAAAGGACTACATAATTACCCTTAGCACACATCCGAAACCCTATTTATTACTACAACCTTGAGGGCGCTCAACAAATTACAGTATCCATAAACTATATGTAACTCTTTATTAATTATATCTCATATATAACACCTAACCATACTTTTACCCACATATAACCATCTTTATGACCTTAAGGGTGCACAACAAATCATAAAGTATATTAGATATTGTAGATGCCTTATTTTGTGATAACCTAATGGTAAATCTGTAACACTTGTGGGTGCTTAACAAATTTACATAATATTTTAGCCTGCCTTGGAACAATATAAACATAATTGTTAAATTATGTGGCATGAGGGTGCTTAAACACCATAGGTGTATAGAATACCCTTTTCATATTTTAAATCTTGGGAGCAGTTATTTCAAATGCATAATTTAAAATTATATTAACTGATTAATATCAAAGTTGTAAGGGATATGACTATTACTAATGGTGTTATACGTCACTACATCCAATGTATACTCCTTTAAATCTATTTGGGTTTTAATTCACTAAACCCCCATTTTATTTTCAAATATAATAAGTATATCTACATATATTTTAATTTATTATTACATTTATTCATTGAGTTATATATAAATATTTATATGTATCCTTTCATTAATTAAACTTAATTAATTATGAATATAACACGTGCACACGCGCACACATAGAGTCTGTGTGTGTGCACACACACATAAAGGACCAAAAGCTTAACTAGGTAGTGGTATTTGAATTAAATTTAAAAGTGCCATTTAAGCATAACAAAAATTATTTTATTAGTTTTTATCATGTAGATATTAATTATATATATATATATATATATATAGTCACTACATATAAAATCATTTTAATATTAAATTCACCTTTGAGTAAATATTATTTATATTTATAATAAATTATCTTATTAAATATATTGAATAATCAATAACATTGTAAAACCATATTAACAATGATGATATAATAATATAAATTAAAACCGAAATCAAAATCATCAAACAGAACATTAATATATGTAAACAACATTATTCAGGATAATACTGTAAAATATCTAGAGTATGATGAAAAGGAATTTTTTTTGAAATTTGTTCTTTTTACCCCGCTACTCGATACACCTGATCCGACAATGATATCAGAGCTTGCATTGTGTTATAGTGAATAATATGTAAAACTTGAACTTAAAGTTGACCAAAATTTAAATTTAAATGTATATAGGTTATGAATAAATTTAAAAATTGTTTTTAAATTTTATTCATAAAAGTTATAAAGTAATTAAATTAAAAATTTATAGATAAAATGTAAAAATGTTTTAAATTTATATTCATGATGATAATAAATGATAAAATAAAAAAATTAAATCTGAATTTATAAATGCCGTAAGTAGCTGAATTTATAAATGCCGTAATTAGATGAATTTGAATTTTTTTAATTTGAATTTATAAGTAAAAAAATTAAATTCCTTTTGAGTTAAAAATTATAATGTTGTAAATAAATAAATTCGGAATAATTTAAATTGAATACGAATTAAAAATGTTATAGTTGGTAAAAGGTTATTATAAGTTTTGATATTAAATAATTCTTAATTAATAATAACATATACATATATAAAAGACTTAATATTATATTATCAATGTTATAATTAAATAAGAGAATCTTATATAATGTATAAAAAAATAAATAATATATGATTTTAAAAGTTAAAATTGAAATAAAACACATAATAGTTATAAGAAATAAATATGTATGTATACAATAGTTAAAAGTAATTTCTTGAATTATCAACTAATAGACCCACATCACATTAAAGACTAAACTTAGGGGTTATGTCGGGCATATAATATAGTTAAAACACTGAACCATTTTTCTGCTAAATAATTTACATGCATATATCACAAATTATATACTAGATAATTTACAAGTATTTTTTTGCTAAATGTCTTTGTTTTGAATATTGAAGTTTCAACAATGGAAATGAACGAGAAATAAATATGAAGAAATGTTCAAGATTCAATCTTAAAGTAAATATGAAGAAATGTTCATGAGACAGTCTTTAATGACTAAGCAACCAATATTTTGGACGTACTTAGAACTTGGTTAACAACTTGCATCATGATAAGTCATTGGCCATTTTGTAATATTCATTATCTCCTTTAACTCATGTTTATGCATGTTATTGGATCATTCTAATGTGTTATTCTTTAGGATGGTTTATTTGGCAATGCCTAATTTGTTATATATATGCAACAAGGCAACATTATTAATATTATATTACAGTGTATATAAGTTGTTGGAAAGTTGCAAATATAATGCTCTAAAATTGTAATAAATAGAGTCTTCACAATTATTTATTTGTATTGTTAATTATGCAGTTTACAATAGTTGGAAAATGTTGTATAAAGCTTTCTAATATATTTTTTCAACATTTTGCAATGTTTATCAAGAATTGTAAAAAGGACATAGTGTAACGACCCGTATTTTTCGGATCGAAAAGTTTGTCAAAATCTGGGATTTTCAGCATTTTCTAGTTATTCCAGATCTTGGTTGAAATTTGCCTAAGTCCTAGGTCGTATGCGACCTAGAGGTTAGTTAAGTATTGTTGGCAACTTAGGAGATAAGTCGTACCTAAGAATGTTGGGGATTGGTGACTTTAAGGTTTGGAGTTAGGTCGTGTGATGGATGGTAAGGGTTTAGGTCGTAGACGACCTAAAAGGAAGGAGACTTTAGAGTTTCTGGCGAGTTAAGGTGTTAGCGACCTAAGAGATAGGTTGGTAGCGACCTAAGTAAACCCAGTAGTTGACGACCTAGGGATGAGCGACCTAGTGGTGCCGGGCTAGTATATTTAGGTCGGCAGCGACCTAAGGAAACTAGTGGTTAGCGACCTATAATAGTTCGCGACCTAAGGGGTTAGCTTGTTAGCGACCTAGTAGTTGCCGAGTTAGCGACCTAGTAGTTGCCGAGTTAGCGACCTAGTGGTTCTGAGTTAGCGACCTAGTGGTTCTGAGTTAGCGACCTAGTGGTTCTGAGTTAGCGACCTAGTGGTTCTGAGTTAGCGACCTAGTGGTTCCGTGTTGGCGACCTAAGGAGTTAACAAGTTGGCGACCTAAGAAGTTAACAAGTTGGCGACCTTAGGAGTTAGGCTGTTGTGTTAGGTCGCGTAGGTTGCTAAGTTGTTAGGTCGCTAGGATAGTTCAAGTGTTAGGTCGCGTGTTGTTTTAGGTCGACTTGTGTTAGGTCGCAACCCAACTGAGTCTTAGATAGTTAGGTCGTTAGGTTGTTAGGTCGCTGGGTTTCCTAAGTGTTAGGTCGCAAAGAAGTTAAGACGTACATCTGTTAGGTCGGAGAGGCTTAGGTCGGAGAGGCTTAGGTCGCTTAGGTCGGAAGCGACTTAGGGAGATAGCCAGATTTCGACTTAAGGACAGATTTCAGCTATAAATAGGAGGGGTTGTTCTCACTTTTTGGGATCCGGATTTTTGAAGCGACGAAGTGCTGCCATTTTGAGAGCTCGACTTCTACACTTCTTCACTTCTTTTCTCCACTTTAATCTAGTGCTTCCATCCATCCTAATCGAAGATCAAGATTGAAGATTCAAGAGCTTAGATTGAAGATCTTCATCTTTTCAAGAGAGATTTCTTCATTTGAAGCGGATTTGTGGTAGATCTAGCTTCATCCTTCGCTGTCCAGATCTGAAGTGTGTTGATTTGAGGTTGTTTAGGTGATTTGGTGAGTGGTGATTATCTCTCACACGGATCCAAAGGAGTATATCGGATTGTTGGCTCGTTTTGGTGTTAAAATAGAGATTTCCATGCATTTTCTTCATCCTATGTGTAGATCCATATAGATCCATTGTTCATGATGATGTTACATCCATTTTATCATATGTTAACCTATGCAAGTTCATTCATCAAGTTTGTAGAGATATAATCCATGTTTTCATGCTTATTGGACTTTCAACTCTTTAATTACGAAAATGCCATTATTGTTATAATTGTCTACTTAGATCATATTTGAATGCTTGATTGCTTGGATTAATGTTTGATTTGATTGCTTGTTATGAACTAGATGATTGATGATTAGATTTAGATCGAAGATGATTCAAAAGCTAAGGGAAAGGCTCTTGAAAATGGAAAAGCTGCTCGTGGCATATGTAGCGGGATGATGAAGCTCTTATGCATAGATTTGATGATGTGGTGATGAGATGAGGCTTTGCGAGGATGTAATGAAGCGAGGCAATCATATGATGAAGACTTGGTCTAATCCAGGCGGGATCATTCCAAGCATGTTGATAACTCGGTGATATGATTCGAGTTGAGGATAATGGATGCTCGAGAGGCGCTTGAGCTAGTATGGCAATAGTCGTCGAGGAGGATGACTAGGAGGTTGAGATCTCATCGTTGTTGAAGGTTCTAGCATGCTCTAAGCAAGAGTACATGGGGACGCCCAAAAGACTAAGTTGATGGTCGAGTACTCTGGGTAGATTCGATAATCCTAGGCACGGGTCACGATGACGTGCGGGAGTTATGTCTAGAACCGGGGTTACCATTAGCCCTTGACGGACGGCTGAAAGAATGTGCCGGTCATTCAATTAACGGTGATATCGCAACAATGATAACAGTGATAGCCGAGTCATGGATGTTTGGTTGTATCATCATTCGGTCTCAAGAGCGGTATTTCCTGGGTGCTTATCTGACCTTGGTTTTAGACCTTGGGATTTGTACTTGGAAAACATCGCTCTTGACTCGAGTGACAATTGCTTTACTTTAAATTGTATGCTCTGCTATGTTTGCTTCTGCTTAGTGTGTGTCTGGGGGCTATCACTGTAGAATGAGGTTGGAGTGGGAGGGTTGTATTCCTATTCCTTTTCCTTTATGCTCTTTTGGTATGTTGTTAGTTAATTTACTGCTCACTAAGACTGTTGTCTGACTCAAGGCTTTATGTTTTAATTCTTATTGCCTTGGGCTGTTCGTCCATTTTGGGACGGGCAGACTAGGTAGCAGGTGACAGGTGCTGTTCTCTTCTCACGATGCTGATATCGAAGACGAGCTAGAGGGTTGCATATTATCTTCTTATATGTACTGGATTTTTCCGCTGTTTTGTATTCTCTGAGAGTTATGTAGTGAGGCTGGATGTATTGACTATGTGGATGCTTGTATTCAACTATTATGGAGTTTTATATGATGTCATTTTATTCTGTAAAGCTTCACTATACATATGTTCTATTGTATTTTGTCCATGCGCTGTGAGTAATACGATAGATCCTGTTGTTTTAATCTTACCTTGACAATCGTCCATGGTCGCCTGGCACACTTTACAGCGCTCTATCTCTAGATTCGGTGCAGGGGTCATGGGCGGTCGTCACATTTGGTATCAGAGCATTGGTTAATCGATTTTACCCAACGCTCGCTGTAGTAACTACGTATGAGAGACGTAATTGTATTTTGATGGATGATTACTATATATGATATAGTAGCTTAGTAGAGTTTGAGTCCTTTATGCAGTTGTTTCTCTAGATGTTCTAATCATTCCTTTTTGTAGATATTGAGAATGAGTCGAAGGGGGAGACCAGCTGCTAGGGAAGGCCGTGCTACTGAAGAGACTGCTGATTATGCAGCCATGTTCGAAGCTATGATGACTTCGATCATGAGAAGGATACCAGTTCCGGGGGCGGCAGTTGATGTTGGAGTTCAAGTCCAAACTCCGAAACCAGTGGATTTTGCTAAGCTGTGCAAGGATTATACTGCTCTTGGAGGGAAGGTTTTCTTGGGAACAGAATCTACCATTGAGGTCCAGAGGTGGATAGATGCTTGTAGAAGGATCTTTGGTGATTTGGGAATTGATGATGCAACTAAGAGGAAGTTGGCATCAAGGCAGCTTCAAGGGAGAGCTTCTGATTGGTGGAACTCTATTACCATCAATACTGCGGAGGAAGAGATTACTTGGGAACAATTCCAAGCTAGATTTGAAGCTAAGTTCATTTCTACAGCTCAGAAGTCTGTTCTGTTCAAGAAGTTTGTGGAGCTCAAGCAGGGAGGGAGATCTGTTCTTGAGTATGTTTCTGAGTTTGAAGCTTTGTCCAAGTATGCTCGGTCATATATTGAGTCTGCTTACCAGAAGAATGAGAAGTTCGTGACTGGTTTGGATAGTTATCTTGGGAGACAGTTGGTGGATCATTTGGACGATTCATTTGAGAAGCTTGTGGAGAAGGCTCTTAGGCATGAGAGTCTGTTTCCTAAGGAAGGACCTGTTGTTGCTGCTACCAAGGGAGAATCTAAACCACAGCAGGGTGGAAACCAGAAGAGGAAGCAGCAGCAGCAGAAGGGTAAGGATGGCCAGAAGAAGCCGAAAGGCGAGGTGACTTGCTACAATTGTCAGCAGAAGGGCCATTTCTCCAAGGATTGTAAGAATCCGAAGGCACCGATGAAGTGTCACAACTGTGACAAGCCGGGACATTTCAGGAAGAATTGTCCAGAACCAAGGAAGGACAGGCAGATTGTGCAAGCCTATGCTTTGGGGGCCGTTCCGTCGTCTTCGAAAGCTCCTACTGCTGAAGAAAAGGGAAAGAGTGTGGTTGTTCAAGGTACCCTTTTCCTATGTGGTGTTCCAGTTAGAGTTCTATTTGATACTGGAGCGTCGCATTCATTTGTTTGTAATGAACTAGTAGGCCGGTTAGGTTTGAAGCCGGATATTGTTGATAGGCCATTGGTTGTGACTAATCCAGTTGGGGGTTCGTCTTGTTTGTGTATGTTATGCCGTGGTCTAGTTGTGTCGAGTCATGGTTGCTCTTTTGTTTGTGATTGCTTTGTTCTGAACTTTGCGGGGTTCGGAATTATATTGGGTATGGACTGGCTTAGGAAGTATGCGGCTAAGGTTGATTGCGAAAGGTTGGAAGTGACAGTCGAGAATGTGGAGGGGCGAAAGATTGTGATACGATGTAAGCATGAAGAAGGCGTCTTCATGAGCTTCATGTATTCGCTAGTTGTTCCACGGGATGGACTGTCATCAGTGCCGATCGCTAATGGATTCGAGGATGTCTTTGACGAAGTCAAAGGGTTGCCGCCGCATAGAGAGATCGAGTTTCGTATAGATCTAGTTGAAGGAGCCAGACCTGTTGTGATGCCTCTTAGGCGGATGGCGCCTAGGGAACAGCAGGAGTTGAGGGTGCAAGTTGATGATCTTTTGCAGAAAGGATTCATTCGGCGTAGTGTGTCCGAGTGGGGTGCACCAGTTGTGTTTGCAACCAAGGCAGATGGGTCGTTGAGATTGTGCGTCGATTATCGTGAGCTGAATAAGGTGACTAAGAAGAACAAGTATCCATTACCGAGAATAGATGACTTGTTTGATCAGCTTCACGAAGCTAAGGTGTTTTCTCAGATGGATTTGGCAACGGGATTTCACCAGTTGAGAGTGGCAAAGGATAGTGTGTCGAAGACTGCTTTTAGGACACCATCCGGTTTCTTTGAGTGGCTGGTAATGCCATTTGGATTGACTAACGCGCCAGCATATTTTGTGGATCTTATGAATAGAGTGTTCAGAGATCAGTTGAACAAGTTCGTACTTGTGTTCGTGGATGATATTCTGATTTATTCCAGAACGGAAGAAGAGCACAAGACGCACTTGCGTATTGTTTTGGAGATCTTACGGAAACATCAGCTGAAGGCTAAGTTTTCGAAGTGTCACTTCTGGAAGAGTGAAGTGAGGTTCTTAGGCCATGTGATTTCTGGAAATGGAATAGCGGTTGATCCCGCTAAGGTGGCAGCAATCCAGGATTGGGTTAGACCTAAGAATGCATCTGATGTGAGGAGTTTTCTTGGATTAGCGGGATATTATCGACGGTTTATCAAAGACTTCTCCAAGATAGCTGCACCGTTAACAGGATTGACGAAGAAGAACCAAGTGTTCAGTTGGGATGCTAAGTGTGAGCAAGCTTTCGGAATCCTGAAAGAGCGATTGACGAGTGCTCCTGTTTTGACTATTCCTAGTGGGAATGATGAGATGGTGGTTTACACCGACGCATGTGGTACTGGACTTGGAGCAGTGCTGATGCAGAAGGATAAAGTTGTTGCGTATGCCAGTCGACAACTAAAGCCGCATGAAAGGAATTACCCAACTCATGATTTGGAGTTAGCGGCGATTGTATTTGCTCTGAAGATGTGGAGGCATTATCTGTTGGGAGTTCGATTCGAGTTGTTTACGGATCATAAGTCGTTGAAGTATCTTTTCTCCCAGAAGGATTTGAATCTTCGGCAGCAACGTTGGCTAGAGTTCTTAGCATCATATGATTTTGGTATAGCTTATACTCCGGGAAAAGGTAACGCAGTGGCTGATGCGTTAAGTCGAAGACATGCAGGATTGGGAGCCATGTTTTCTGAATGGAAGAGTCTCGAGTATTTAGCTGGATTTGACTTCAGGCCTAGATGCGAATTGGAACCTGAAATGTTGGCAAACTTATCGATAAGACCGACTCTTGTGGAAAGGATTGGCGAGAGTCAAAAGCGAGATGATAAGCTTGTCAAGATTATCCGTGAATTGGAATCTGGATTGGAGCCAGAAAAGGATAAAGGAGTCGAGGTCGATAGAAAAGGTTGGCTTCGAAAGCAAGGACGACTAGTGGTTCCCGATATAGATGAATTGAGGAGTGAAGTTCTGAAGGAAAGTCATCACTCGAAGTTGACAATTCATCCAGGTGGAAATAAGATGTATCGGGATATGAAGAGAAACTACTACTGGGAAGGCATGAAGAAGGATGTTGGGGATTTCATTTCCAAGTGTATGAACTGTCAGTTGGTAAAGGCTGAACAGAGGAAGCCAAGTGGATTGCTTCAACCCTTAGAAGTTCCTACATGGAAGTGGGAACAAGTGTCGATGGATTTTATTGATGGATTGCCTAGAACCAGAACGGGAAATGAAGGGATTTGGGTCATTGTGGATCGTCTGACTAAGAGTGCACGATTCATTCCTGTTCGATCGACTAGGACTGCATCAAAGTTGGCTGAGTTGTATGTGAAGTGGATAGTTCGATTCCATGGTATTCCGAAGAGTATAGTGAGCGATCGAGATCCATTGTTCACTAGTGGATTTTGGAAGAGCTTCCAGGAAGTTTTGGGAACCGAGTTGTGTTTGAGTACAGCTTATCACCCTCAGACAGATGGTCAGACCGAGAGAGTCAACCGAGTTTTGGAAGATCTTCTTAGAGCATGTGTTTTGGACTTCGGAGGATCATGGGAAGATCACCTTCATTTGGTGGAGTTTGCGTACAACAACAGTTACCAGTCAAGTATTGGTATGGCACCATATGAGGCATTGTATGGAAGACCGTGTAACTCTCCGACATGTTGGTTGGAAACTGGGGAAAAGCTGATACTTGGGCCAGAGATGATTCGACAGACTTCGGATTGCATAGAGATCATTCGGCAACGAATGAAGGCAGCCCAAGACCGTCAGAAGAGTTATGCTGATAAGCGTCGAAAGGATTTGGAGTTCGACGTGGGAGATATGGTTTTTGTGAAGATTTCTCCACTGAAGAATGTTATTCGATTCGGGAAGAAAGGAAAATTGACTCCGAGATTTGTTGGACCATTCCCGATCATCGAGCGAATTGGAAAGCTCGCCTACAGATTGGAGTTACCTGAGAAGATGTCGGGTGTGCACAATGTTTTTCATGTATCTTATCTACGGAAGTATGTGCACGACTCGAATACAGTGGTTTCTGCTGATAGCTGTGAAGACTTAGAAGTTGATCCAGTTGATAGAAGACCTCGTAAGCCGCTTCGTGTTGTTGAAACCGACACGAAACAGCTTAGGAGGAAGGTAGTTAAGTTGCTCAAGATACAATGGAGTGATGATGATAACGACTGTACGTGGGAGGTGGAAGAGAGGATGAAGGCAGCTCATCCTGAACTCTTCAAGGTATGGCCCTAAGGTGTCGTCTCATCTCGCGATATTGTAACTTGTTCTAAGTCTTAGAATTCTGTACGCTAAGCTAGAATTGGATGCATGGTTTGTTGATTGCTATGGATGGTAGGCGTACAGAATAGCCTTTGATTGCCTTGTTTGCTTGGAATTTCGGGGGCGAAATTCCTAAGGGGGAGAGAATGTAACGACCCGTATTTTTCGGATCGAAAAGTTTGTCAAAATCTGGGATTTTCAGCATTTTCTAGTTATTCCAGATCTTGGTTGAAATTTGCCTAAGTCCTAGGTCGTATGCGACCTAGAGGTTAGTTAAGTATTGTTGGCAACTTAGGAGATAAGTCGTACCTAAGAATGTTGGGGATTGGTGACTTTAAGGTTTGGAGTTAGGTCGTGTGATGGATGGTAAGGGTTTAGGTCGTAGACGACCTAAAAGGAAGGAGACTTTAGAGTTTCTGGCGAGTTAAGGTGTTAGCGACCTAAGAGATAGGTTGGTAGCGACCTAAGTAAACCCAGTAGTTGACGACCTAGGGATGAGCGACCTAGTGGTGCCGGGCTAGTATATTTAGGTCGGCAGCGACCTAAGGAAACTAGTGGTTAGCGACCTATAATAGTTCGCGACCTAAGGGGTTAGCTTGTTAGCGACCTAGTAGTTGCCGAGTTAGCGACCTAGTAGTTGCCGAGTTAGCGACCTAGTGGTTCTGAGTTAGCGACCTAGTGGTTCTGAGTTAGCGACCTAGTGGTTCTGAGTTAGCGACCTAGTGGTTCTGAGTTAGCGACCTAGTGGTTCCGTGTTGGCGACCTAAGGAGTTAACAAGTTGGCGACCTAAGAAGTTAACAAGTTGGCGACCTTAGGAGTTAGGCTGTTGTGTTAGGTCGCGTAGGTTGCTAAGTTGTTAGGTCGCTAGGATAGTTCAAGTGTTAGGTCGCGTGTTGTTTTAGGTCGACTTGTGTTAGGTCGCAACCCAACTGAGTCTTAGATAGTTAGGTCGTTAGGTTGTTAGGTCGCTGGGTTTCCTAAGTGTTAGGTCGCAAAGAAGTTAAGACGTACATCTGTTAGGTCGGAGAGGCTTAGGTCGGAGAGGCTTAGGTCGCTTAGGTCGGAAGCGACTTAGGGAGATAGCCAGATTTCGACTTAAGGACAGATTTCAGCTATAAATAGGAGGGGTTGTTCTCACTTTTTGGGATCCGGATTTTTGAAGCGACGAAGTGCTGCCATTTTGAGAGCTCGACTTCTACACTTCTTCACTTCTTTTCTCCACTTTAATCTAGTGCTTCCATCCATCCTAATCGAAGATCAAGATTGAAGATTCAAGAGCTTAGATTGAAGATCTTCATCTTTTCAAGAGAGATTTCTTCATTTGAAGCGGATTTGTGGTAGATCTAGCTTCATCCTTCGCTGTCCAGATCTGAAGTGTGTTGATTTGAGGTTGTTTAGGTGATTTGGTGAGTGGTGATTATCTCTCACACGGATCCAAAGGAGTATATCGGATTGTTGGCTCGTTTTGGTGTTAAAATAGAGATTTCCATGCATTTTCTTCATCCTATGTGTAGATCCATATAGATCCATTGTTCATGATGATGTTACATCCATTTTATCATATGTTAACCTATGCAAGTTCATTCATCAAGTTTGTAGAGATATAATCCATGTTTTCATGCTTATTGGACTTTCAACTCTTTAATTACGAAAATGCCATTATTGTTATAATTGTCTACTTAGATCATATTTGAATGCTTGATTGCTTGGATTAATGTTTGATTTGATTGCTTGTTATGAACTAGATGATTGATGATTAGATTTAGATCGAAGATGATTCAAAAGCTAAGGGAAAGGCTCTTGAAAATGGAAAAGCTGCTCGTGGCATATGTAGCGGGATGATGAAGCTCTTATGCATAGATTTGATGATGTGGTGATGAGATGAGGCTTTGCGAGGATGTAATGAAGCGAGGCAATCATATGATGAAGACTTGGTCTAATCCAGGCGGGATCATTCCAAGCATGTTGATAACTCGGTGATATGATTCGAGTTGAGGATAATGGATGCTCGAGAGGCGCTTGAGCTAGTATGGCAATAGTCGTCGAGGAGGATGACTAGGAGGTTGAGATCTCATCGTTGTTGAAGGTTCTAGCATGCTCTAAGCAAGAGTACATGGGGACGCCCAAAAGACTAAGTTGATGGTCGAGTACTCTGGGTAGATTCGATAATCCTAGGCACGGGTCACGATGACGTGCGGGAGTTATGTCTAGAACCGGGGTTACCATTAGCCCTTGACGGACGGCTGAAAGAATGTGCCGGTCATTCAATTAACGGTGATATCGCAACAATGATAACAGTGATAGCCGAGTCATGGATGTTTGGTTGTATCATCATTCGGTCTCAAGAGCGGTATTTCCTGGGTGCTTATCTGACCTTGGTTTTAGACCTTGGGATTTGTACTTGGAAAACATCGCTCTTGACTCGAGTGACAATTGCTTTACTTTAAATTGTATGCTCTGCTATGTTTGCTTCTGCTTAGTGTGTGTCTGGGGGCTATCACTGTAGAATGAGGTTGGAGTGGGAGGGTTGTATTCCTATTCCTTTTCCTTTATGCTCTTTTGGTATGTTGTTAGTTAATTTACTGCTCACTAAGACTGTTGTCTGACTCAAGGCTTTATGTTTTAATTCTTATTGCCTTGGGCTGTTCGTCCATTTTGGGACGGGCAGACTAGGTAGCAGGTGACAGGTGCTGTTCTCTTCTCACGATGCTGATATCGAAGACGAGCTAGAGGGTTGCATATTATCTTCTTATATGTACTGGATTTTTCCGCTGTTTTGTATTCTCTGAGAGTTATGTAGTGAGGCTGGATGTATTGACTATGTGGATGCTTGTATTCAACTATTATGGAGTTTTATATGATGTCATTTTATTCTGTAAAGCTTCACTATACATATGTTCTATTGTATTTTGTCCATGCGCTGTGAGTAATACGATAGATCCTGTTGTTTTAATCTTACCTTGACAATCGTCCATGGTCGCCTGGCACACTTTACAGCGCTCTATCTCTAGATTCGGTGCAGGGGTCATGGGCGGTCGTCACACATAGTACCATATTTTTGCAACATTTTCATAAATATTGTAAAATATATCTATCTTTTACAACTATGGATATAACAACATTAGCACAAATGTTGTTAAAATGCTTTAACGAAATTTATACAAAATTGTAAAGTGCCATTTTTCTTGTATAGAATTGTGTTGGGGTTGATCGAACGATCCCTTACATATCTTATCTCTGGCCAATGCCTGAAGATAGGCAAGTTCAAAGGTTGATGCTCGGAGATAGGAATTTGAGGCTCTTAATTCTAGAAATAGGAACTAGTGTTGAACTATACCATCTTGCAGGTACGAGCACGCTTATGGCCTGTCAAGACACTCTAGGCCGAAGATAAGCATAGATTGTTGATGAGTTTTTTCGATCAATGCCTAGAGATAGCGAGAACAAAGAAGAATATTTGAAGATAGACATTCGAAACACCATTTCTAAAGATAGGACATGGTGCAAGGTTAAGAACTCTCATGATTATGATTTCATTTACGGTTGAACAAGAAATGTCCAACCGAAGAAAAACATACTTGACCATGGAGCGGGCCGAAAAAACAAAGTTTTTAAGCCAAGTGAGAAGAATATTGGCAATGATAAACAGAACAAATTGATGAAATGATACTAAGGAATTTAATGAACTAATTAATGTGTATAGAGTTCCAGTAAATATCCAAGCATTGATAACACGAATCTAATCGAATTACAAGTAATTATTTATGCATAGAGACAAGTATATTGGCCCGTGAATGGAAAAGTAGAGAAGTAAATGAGGTAAAGTTGAAAAGAGAAACAACTTTAATTGCCTCTAAGTGTTTTGATTACAAAAGTGGAGGCCATACTTATACTTCGTTGGGTACATGATCAGAAAAACAACAAAAAAGAACTATCCCTAATTATGCTTCCTCTTCTTTTTCTTATTTTTCTTCTTTCCCTTCTTAGGTTAAGGGGATGACTTTCTCTTTGGAGGATCAATGACCTTCAACATTGAAAGGCAACCCTTAGGGTCAACATCATAATTATAACCAGTCCTTGAGTCAGTATGTGGATTGGGAGTCTCAGCAAAGATACCGACCGCGAGGAGTGTAGAAGTTGGGACAATGTATTAGGAATTGGAAGGGATAAAGAAAGTGGGGGAGGGACGTCCTCTAAGCCTTTTTTCCTTTTGAACATCTTCAGCTTGGAACGGTCGATAGCTTCCCTCTCTGCCATTTATGGCCCAGCTCCAAGACCCTTGTGTTAGTAATTGTCACGTCCTCATTACCCATTAGTGATTATGGTTCTTTTGTAGCCTCTTCGTTCATTTCATCAATCATGTCAATATTGGGACCTTGAGCGGACCCTATCAAAGAGTTTTAAATAAGATGTGGGGCAGAGACGATGATGGACTCAGTGGCAGAACCTTGAGGCCCTAGAGCAAAAATCACATTCGGTAAGGCAATAAGAGGAGGCTGAATTGAAGGTTGACAAGTAGAAAAGAAAAGATTAGAAACACTGTCATTCGAAATCTCCCAAACACTAGGTCTCGGTCTGACTAATGATATACCTCCAGAAGAAGTAGATGGAGTTTGTGAGGGAATCTCGGTCTGACCTTCCTCTAAGGCAGAAGATAAAACATGAAGTTTGGGAGTAGAATTTAGTGGCAGATAATTGGAATCCTCACGTTATATGACACATGAGCCAACGCTGATAATGTTTCTACTGTAGTAGTAGTTTTAGAAAAAGGAATAACAGGGCCGCTCAGATGTAGGAGGTGTGATGAAACCAGAATAGGTCATTGCCAAGTTGACATTCTCTACTTAGGGTCCCTATAAGAAAGGAACAGTGCTTTCCACCAAATCCTTTAAGCTAGGGCCTTAGCTGGCATCTGAGCAGAAGTTGAGCCTCCAGAGGCTAGTTCTACCCTTAGAAGGTTTTCCTTCAGTCCTTTTAGGGCAAATAACCTTGTCAGATTCAACTTCGGACAATGCTTCTTCTTATGACCCGATTGATCATAGTTATAGCACTTGAACTTGGACATTCCTTCCGGTTGTGGATATCCTAATACATAGTGCCCCTTCTGTATATAGTTGTAGTAGGTAACCTTCAAAATATTCTTTTGGCTTCGCCCCTTTTGGTCTTTTCCTTCAACTATTTCCCTTTCTTTCCTTTCCAGCAAGGAGCAAACCTCTTCTTCGATTCCGACTTGGGCCTCATCCCACCCTTCCTTGCATGTGGTACATACTATCATACCTTCTTGTCATATCCACTAGAAATTCAAATGGAAATGCCATATGCGTTCATTATCTTATGATCTAAGTCCTACTTCAAACCCCTGGTAAACTTCTGGTTCTTCTTCATTGGGGTGTTAATTAACTCTTGACTATACTTCGCTAACGCATTGATGACTCTTCCATAGAATGATCTCTTTGCCTAATATCATTGAATTCTCTCAATAATACAATTCTCTGAGACTCGGAAATGAACTGAGATTTGAACCTCTCTCTGAACCGCTCCCCAGATATCTCCTATTTAGGAGTTTCATATATCACTATCTCCCATCAATCCAATGCATCTTCGTGCATCTTCCTAAAAGCAAGCCTTCTCTTTTATGCATTGTTTATCCCTAAATCCCTAAAGATATGCTCAGACACCTTCAGCCACTTTAACCGCTGGCTCTCTTGCGGTGAACATCTTGTCTCCCAAAATTCCTAAAGTCTTTATTCACCTTCAAAAAGTTTTCCCTTACAACCGATCTCTACTCAGCCACTTTAGGCCTTATGTAATCAAATAAATTCACTACCTAACAATTCACTATTTGGCTTTTCTTTCACTTAACTATCAATTATATCATATTATCATCAATTTCTAAGTATTAGTATCGGCATCTTATGCCTTTGCACATATTTCTACTTCTGAAGGTTTCTAGTTCTGGTTTGAATAACTTACCGAAAGTTGCACTATTCTCGATGATCACTATCCATAGTCTCGTTTAGGGAAACCTATCTTAGCTTTATCATTGGGGACTTATGAAATTAAATCTATGATTTTCGAAATACTTTCCACTTCCTCGATTTCCTCTTTATCCCTCGACTCCTTTGGCCCATGGCTAACAACTTTGATTCATTAACCTTAGTCGTATGCTTAACATTCCTTAGTTTTCTTACTTAAGTCCTTATACTTAAGACTTTAGTTCTTTTACTTTCATTTCGGTTGTTCCTACTTTAGGTGCATGTTAGGTAACGTTATCTGCCATCTTGAAGGAACCGGGTTAGTCAAAAGCAGGTGAAATAGGTAGATTTTAATTTTTCCTCTATTTTGGATCTATTGGGCCTATGAAGTCTAAATGGATATTAGATTCTATCTAAAATATCTTAAATAAAATCTTTATTTTGTTTTATTTTTTAAAAGATTTTTTTATATTAATTTTTGGTTTACAAATGTATCAAATACACTTGTTTGTGTGAAGTGCACGTGCTAAGATAAGAAGTGTACATAGTTAATGTGACCGTATGTCGGTGTTGGGATTTACACTACAACGGACCCATTTTCCCTTTACATATGTCTTTGTTGTCCAAGATTTTAATTTAAAAATATATACATAATAAAATATGTATAATTATATGTAAATTATATTAAAATATAAACCTAATTAAAGATGTCCAAGGTTTCAATTAAGAATTTGAGATTAAACATTATAGTTTTATAGAAAAAACAACTTATAAATTTGAGTTAAGGCAAAACACACATATATGTTTCTATATATACGAATATTGCAAGTAATAATCTAGATTAAAATAAGTTATATATGTGAAAATTGTAATTTATAATATATGTATAAATATGTTTGAATTTAAAGTTAACAATTTAAACCAAACTTTTAATTTACAAACAGAACATAAGTGCGATGACCTTCAATTTTGAACGATTAAAGTCGACAATAAACCATACATGTCTAACTCAAATAGCCCAAAAGACAGATTATCAATGAGGTTGTGATTTAAAGAAATAAGATACAAAAGAACAAAGTACATGGAATCTCACAGCTGAATGACAATATATAATAATTACATAAACACTTCATGAAGCTGTTTTATAATATGCATTTGATTTTATTTTTTACAATATAATTAGAGTTATACATTTAACAGGCATACCAAAATAATGCAGTGGAATAACACTAGTAAATACAATCATCCACACTCCATCGTCATCTTAAAGAACAACGTCTTCAAATCACTGAAATAATCAGGCTGACTCGAGCATAAAGCAAAACAATACACTCGAGTCAGAACTAAAAATTCTTATGTAAGTTAACTAAAAATCATGTGAAATATGGGTGCAAATAACTTAAGAGATGTTATGGGATTTTCCAAATTTTAAGGATCCATTAAATTATTTATTTGTAGTAAGATATTCTATATATGTAGTGTCTCCCGGTAAATTAAATATTTTTCTTAGCGTTAAGACTTTACATTAATCCTCCTTAACACTTTTTAAAGCATTGTTCTACAGTTTGCCTTGTAACAGAATCAATAATGTCGGTAGCTAGGGAGGTGCCATAATAAAACAATACTAAAACAAAATTATAGTGGCCTTGTATAAGGATAATCGTGTGACAAGGCACGTGGGGCAATGCCCAAGGCAGGATTCTACCAGTTCACCCATCCCGGTTGTACGTAACCCCTAACGGCCGACCACGTCCATCCCTCCAAAATCAAAGGTGCACCAATCGAGTCCAAAATAGAGATAGTAATATAATGGAAGGATGTCTACTAAAGGTAGCTAACCCCTTGGCCGGTTCATAGGGCTCCTATTTTAGTAATTTGAAATTGATACAAGTTTCCGGGCCATCCATTATCGTTCTCTTACTTCAATCCGACAAACGTTCACCAATCCAACCACTTCATTCTGGAACATCCTCCACATACACGGTTATTAAACTGGTTTCAGCATTGACAGGGAGTATGCCAATATCCGGCCCCGGTCTCTTTAATAACTAATCATTCATTTTACACACCGTTTGGTCATTTTAAATTTCAAGAAAACTCATCGTATTTTCATATCAAAATATCATTACTTAAATTATTCAATTAAATTTAAAACAGTTTCTAATTAAAATAATTTTGAATTTAAAATAAAATAATATTGAATTCAGAATAGCTTTGAATTTAAAATTAAATAGTTTTGAATTTAAAAATAGTTTTGAATATAAAATAAAATAGTTTTGAATTTAAAATAGTTTCGAATTTAAAATAAAATAGCTTTGAATTTAAAATAGTTTTTTCTTCTTTTCAAACAAATTTAAACTCAAGTTCAAATTTCAAATTTCAAATTTTAGCAATTTCAAATTTCACATTTCAATTTAAGACAAATTCAAATTCCAATTTAAAACAAATTCAAATTTCAAAATTACATTTTAATCAACATTAATTTAGAACGATTACAAATCTTAAATTCAAATTCCCATTTAAAACATACTTTAATTTGAGATGATTTTAAATCTTAAATTCAAATTTCAAAATTTAAAACTTTAAAATAATTAAATTCTGATAAATTCAAACTACATTTCAATTTCAAACTTTAAGATTTAAAATTAATAAATGAAATTCAACTTTAAGATTTAAAATTAATTATTTCAAATCAATTTCTTCAAACAATTTCATTCAAACAAATTCAAATTTGAATTTTTTAAAAAAACCATTTCATTTAACTAAATTCGGTGTTCATTATTTAATTTTTTACCCTAGGTCCAAATGATCATTTTATTTTAAATTTCAATTACATGGGTATTTATCATTTCAACCCATATTTAAATGCCATAGGTATATACCATTTCAACCTATTTCTTAGTTCAGGTATTCAATGCTCAAATGATCCATAGAAAAATTTATATATTTATAACAATATACAGGGTGTTAACACGGATATACACAATTAATAATATCATCCATATAAACACCATATCATCCATCAGTAACTATAGGCATACACATGCAATCAACATCCAAATCGACCAATTAAACATATATCACAACAATATTAATTATCACATACCGAAGTGTTCACTAGCAAGGGTATTCAATTCAATGTTAATTTAAATTTCCAAACAGTAAATCAATAAAATTTATCATATCATGATTTGGTTTAACTTGCAATAGAAATTTTAGTATTTCATGATTTTTAACACTCACCTTTGATTTTAGCACATAAAAATACAAACAAAGCACTTTTCTCAACAGTGTCCAAACTCATCCAAACAAGTTTTTGGTTGTCCAGATTTTCAATACGAGTCCAACTGAAGAAACCGCGTGTGAATTAGAGTCCATATGTAAAAGTTATGATGATTAGAAGTTGTATAATTAAAATGGAATTTAGTTAATACAAAAGGGAAAATTTGTAGTTTCCCTCACCTTCCCAAACCCTTAATGCACACAATTGAATCTGCTCCACCCACAGCCGCCAACTTCAACTACCCACTGCCGTCGATCTTGGCCGCCGCACCTTGATCTAATCACTTAGCCGAGCTTCCCACACTGAGACGCACCGCCCTTGGTCACATCCCCGCCTCCAGTAGCTTTCCACCCCCTACGTTCGTCATTGGAGGTCAGTGCTTTGAGGCCAGATTATGGCGATTTCGAGCATCTACGACATGATTCGACCATATGGATCTGCTCCATTAAGCCCTCTTTATACACTAGTACCCTCTGAATGTTCCCTGGTTGAAGTTTCATTGTTTATCGAGAAACCCTACTTTTGAAGAGCGAGAATAAATCGCCAAATTCTAGTCAACAGGAGCCTCAGATGTAAAAACAAATTTCATACCTCTCTTCAGGTTGTTGAGAGCTTTCCAATGATATATAATTTGATAGGGTTGGACAGTTTGATTTTTCAATTAATTTGTAATCAACAATTAGAGATTAGGGATAATCTCCATTAACAGAGGAGATTTAGATCTGAAATAGATGGAAAAGAATTGGATGGTGGCTGCTAAGGTTTCACTATAATAATATATTTATAGGCAAAAGAAAGATCTATTGGGCCAAAGCGGTCACAAAGTCCCGAAAACCCGCTTTCGCCCCCGAACGGAAATATGTCATGCTATATATCGAAATATACGTTTTTGACATTTCTAAACCCAACGAATCTATCAAAAACTCCAAAAACACTATTCTATTCAAATTTTCCTTTTGCCATCAAATTTTTATTTTAAATAACTATTTAAAAATTTATAATTAACGTGATAAATTTTTGGGTCATTACACCGAATGTTATAAAACAACTGAAAAATATTGTTTTCATATTCAATTTTTTTTCTTTTCATAGAATTTTACTTCAAAATGACAACTTTCATTTTATTTTGCTCAAAACATTCGTTTTATTTTGATTAGAAATGTTCCTTTTATTAATCCAAACTTTCCATTTCTTTTATTGCCCCTATTGATTACAATTCACTTTGTTTTCTTTTTAATTTAAAAGAATCTAATAAATTTAGTTGTAACTAATTTCAATATTAGATTCTAAAATAGACGAAAATTTAAAAACTATTTTCTTCTTTATAGTAGTATAGACATACCTTTAACATTATTGCATATAACAAGGGTTATACATTACTTACTGAATAAATGTTTTTCTTATTTGAAATTATACTTATAAGGATACATTCTAAATAAATAAACTTATGTTTTCATCTTTAATAAACCATTTATTCTATTCTTTATTAAAATTAACTTTTGTTATTTCAATTCTTGCTATTACAGACCAATATCATTAAATTATAATCTAATATGTGTTACCATCTTCTATCGTATTGAAATTTATCATTTAAGAATTTTATTTAAGATCATAACTTATATTTTGATAAAATTTACATTAATAAATCATAAAAAATTATTTTTAAAATTTTTATCCAAAATGTTTATTAAATTTAATATTTAAATGGTTTAAGTTATGGGTCATTATAATAAGGCATGATTTTACACATTTAGAAAGGAATCAATGGTTTTGGATGTTACGCAAAAGTCTACCTATGAATTCTAGATTGAATTTTTTTTACTCTTATGAAAACAGTACCGAAAATAATTGCATTATAAAATAGTTTTCCAATTAAAATTAGTTTTTCTATAAAATTTTCAAAAGCAAAAGAAAAACGAAAGTGCACAATTTAGGCACATGTAAATTCATGATAACGATATTCAAATCTACAAAGAACAACAACAGATTATCAAAAGAGATAAAGGATCCAAAGTATATTAATCAGAATGAACACATAGTGAATGAAAATAAAGAACAAATGTGGATTTGAATTAAATCAACATAATAAACATACTTTTAAGTAGGACAGACAAAATGGATTTGAATTACATATTAAATGATAAGCAATGGAATAAATGAGAAGAGGTATATAGACTTTGAAGCAGGTGAACGACGAAAAGACAAAAAATAAATTAAATCAGAGTGGTACCTCAGGTTGTAGCCAAAAGTTGCATCTTGAATGATGAATCGATGCTCCTAGATTCAGTAGAATCGGTCTTTGGTTCTTGCAGGAATCAAGGACAATAACCGCCTTTTTATATTGATTTTATTTTTTGGATTTTAACCCATGGAGGCCACGATGAATTCAATTAAAAAGAGAAGGAGAGTAATAAAAAGAAGATGAATTTTGTCAGGAAGAATAATAATGAAATGAATGAAAGAAGATTTTGTTATAAGGGAAACATTGAAACCTTATAATTCACTCCTTTAAAACCTTCCCTATTTAACTCTTTTTTAAATATCATCAAATTGTCTCCCCCTTCATATTTTTGGTAGAAAATATATAAATAAAGAGAAAAGTGCAAAAATCATTTCATAACTTAGATTTGAGTGAGTTATAAAGAAGAGTAAAGGATGGAGATTTATTTGCTTCCTTTAATCGCTCCTTTGGATTTTCAAAACACATTTGAAAGCTCACCCCCTTATTGCATGACTGGCCATAAAAGAGACATGTAGGCCTAAATTTTTTCCTAAAACCACTTAACAATTAATCCATTTAAATCCAATAAAAATGTTCTATCGATACGTGTGTTTATTACTTTTATATATGCACTTAATTAAATACTAATGTTATTCAAACAAATCAAATAAAATTTAATAATTAACATTTCAAAAATATTTATTAATTTAATTAATTTATAATGATCATGAATTAATTAAATCATGTTTTTTCATAGTATTCATTATTGCGGTTATGCGAATCTGTGATGACCCGCATTTCGGGAGGTTTAAGTCGACAATAAACCACACATGTCCAACTCAAAACACAAATAATCAATGGGGTTAATTAAGAAAAATAAGAAAAGAAGAAAACAAACACAGAATCCCGCAGTAGAATGACAAAGTATAATAATCAAATAAACAGTTCATGAAGCTGTTTACACTATACATTTGATTATACTTTTACAATATTAATCAGAGTTATACATACAGCAGAGACAAAATAAAAAAATGCTGTAGAATAATATGACGTTGGGGAATAATACTAGTAATATAATATAACAAATCTTCATCATTGTCCTCCAGAATAATATGATCTTCAATGTGCTGAAATCTCAGGGCCGACCCGAGCAAAAAGTAAAACAATACACTCAAGTCAGAACTAAAATATCCTTATGTATGTCAAATCAATATCACATATAACAGGAGTGTAAGGGCATCAGAGATGTTTACGGGGTTTTACATCTCCTATCAAGTTTATAACATGCGTTCCATAACTCAAGAGATGTTACGAGTTTTTCCATCTCCTAAGGATCCATTAGATGATCTATAATAGTAGAATACGCTATATATGTAATGTCTAATCAATAAAATAAATATTTTTCCTAGCGTTAAGGCTTTACATTAATCCCCATTAACGCGTTTTTAAGTATTGTCGTACATTTTGCATATAACACAACCAGTAGAATGTTCGTAGATAGGGATGCGCCATGATACGACAACACTAAACCAAACTCGTAGTGGTTTCGTATAAGGATAAAAGTATGACAAGGCACATGAGGCAATGCCTAAGGTAGTTGCTACCAGTTCGAGCCACCAGGCTGGTGGTAACGCATCACCGTAACGACCGCCCATCGCATCCACCCATCCCATATCGAGTCAAAGGGAGGTTATCCCAAATCAATATGCACCAGTCGAAACCAACAACAAAGGTAATAGTATGGATTGAGTCCATAAGAAAAAGCGAAGAACAGGTGTCTGCTAGGGTTAGCTAGCTGACTTGGCCTGGTTCAAGCCGTCTTGTTTTAGTCATTTCAAATTGACACAAGTTTCAGGGCTATCCATCATCATTCTCTTTTTCAAATCCGGCAACATAAAACAAATCCAACCGCTTCATTCTGGAGTCTCCTCCGCATACACAGTTTTTAAAGTGGTTCCAACATTGACAGAGAGTATGCCAATAATCGGCCCCAGTCTCTTTAACAACCAAACGTCATTTTACACATCGGTTGGTCCTTTTACACTTCGAAAACGATTCATATTTGATATCAAAATTTCATATTTACTTCAAAATATCATTTCATTCAAAATATCATATTTACTTAAAATATGTCAATGTCACTTGAAAATCATTTCATTCGAATTTCTGTTTCGAATTTCAACTTAGGTTATAACTTCATTTTAACCACATTCATGTTTTAAATCAATGATTTAAACATAAATAGTTCCGACCTTAAACAACTTGAATTTTGAAAATAATTTGATATAAAATAGTTTAAATAGTAAAATAGTTAAAAATAGTTTAGATATTAAAATAGTTTGATATAAAATAGTTTGAATAGTTAAAATAGTTTAAATATTAAAATAGTTTGATATAAAATAGTATGAATAGTTAAAATAGTTAAAATGGTTTAGATATCTAAATAGGTTATATATATTAAATGATTTGAAAATATAAAAAATGAATTTTAAAACGGTTTATAGTAAAATAGTTTATAGTGAAAATAATTTCAAATTTAAAACTGTTTCTTTCAATTTCCAATAAATCTAGACTCGGATCCAAATTTCAATCAAACCGATTCAGTTTCAAATCTTCCAATTCAAATATCTCAATTTCGATTTTTATTCAGATCAACTTCAATTTCGATTTCAATTCGAATTAACTTCAATTTCGAGACGATCATTTTAATTTCGAATTCGATTCAACGATTCGATTCAATGGTTTAAATTTTAATTCAATTCTTATTTTAAACCATTTCATGTATATAAATTTCAAGTCCAATTTCAATTTACCGATTAAAATCACTTAAATCAATTTAAACTTCAATGTTCAATTTAAGGTTCAAATCTTTAAAATAATTCAATTCCGAGCCCAAATTTGAAATACCCATTTATATCACTTTTACTTAGATGAATTCCAAACTTCGAATAAAGTTTAAATCTTTTAAAACAAATCAATTTCCATAATTCAAATCATATTTCAGTTATAACTTCAAATTGCATTCTTTAAACAATTTCTTTTAACCAATTTCAATTTCAACATTTCAAGCTCGCGTTCGAAAATAATTCAATTTCCATAAATCAATTTTTTTTATTTCTTGAAACAATATCATCTAAAATGAATTCAATTTCAAGAATTTAAAACCATTTAATTTAACCAATCCGGTGCCCGTATATAATTTTCTATACTATAGCCAAGTTTTTATTTCAATTTTAATTTCAGGGATGGATATATATCATTTCAATCCATATCAAAGTGTCATAGGTATATATCATTTTAACCTATTTCTTAATTTATTCGAATATAACTCAAATAACAGTTTATATGCTGTCAAATAATTTACAGGGTGATAGCATGATATATATATATAATAAATAAACATCCAATCATCCAAAATATCAACCAATAGCATCCATCACAATCAACATCCAAATCAGCTAATAAATCACCACAGTTAACTAGTTATCAACATAGGGTGTTTAACTAGCAGTTCAATTCCAATTTCAAATTTAACCGTCGATTTCAAATTCCTAACAGTTCAATACACATGTCAATTTAAATGTCAGTTAAATTACCAAACAACAGCCAATAAAAATAAATCACTTCATAATTTCAATTTAACTAACATCAGAATATTTTAGTATTTCGTGAGCGGTTTAAAACACTCAACCTGATTTGAAACTGAAAATTTTTCAGTGTCAAATAAATTCGAATCCAACTTCATGTCGTAGCCTTTGTTAGTACGATCGCAACGCGACTAGTTTCACTCGAATCCGACCTCGTATGGAAAATTTATTCAGTAATTAGCGTAATGATGTAATTAAAAATATAATTAACTAAGCACATAAAAGTTTAAACGTTAAAATTACCCTCCCCACATCTTTGTTCTAAGGTTGCGCATAACCCAACAACGCTGACAACCAGAAATGCTGCCACCTGCACGAATGCCTACATGTCGATCGAACCTCGCCAACGGCCGTTCCACCTCAAGCCGCTCTACCGCCGCTACCTTAATGCACTCGGTTGTTAGAAATGCCTCATACGGCCAACCCTAGGTCCTACGAACACGGGCCCCATACGCCTCCCTACGTCGATGATTCGTCCATCTAACCGTAGCTATGTAGAGCTCGTCGAGCTCTACATTCTCTTAGTTGAAGTCGAGTCGAGATTATGAGTGGATTGAGAGAAAACGGGGAAGAAAGGCCAGTGATTTTCAGCCATTAAAATTTTAAAAAGGGGGCGGCTGAAGAACTTGGGTTTTGATTGCAAAGATAAGGTTTTCAAGTCCTTATATAGAAAATTTCGCAGCACTATTCATCCGTGAAATTTTCGAACTCCTAACGAAGCATGTCGCCTGGCGTTTTATATGTTATACCCCTGTTCCGAACACGATGGAATATGTATCGGGAGCCAATTCCATCATATACAGAAGATAACTTTTCAAAATCGAATTACTTTAATTAAAGTTCTAAAAATAAATTCTATGCATTTCAAGCTCGCATGACCAAACGATGAGTCTGATCGCTACGAATCTTGAAATCCTATAATAATTCACTATTACGGATCCAATGAAACTGGTTTCATCGAAATCGAGAGAATAACCTGAAAAGCTATTTTACACGCTAATTAAAACAAGCTATTTTCCAAAATAAATTTTATTCACTTTAAATTCAATTTTAAAAGTTAACAATCTTCATTCTTGTTTAAATAAAATTTAAATCAACTTCTGACATCATTTTCATTCATATTAAATTCCGGATTCAATTATTTAAATAATTCCAATATTAAATATAATAATTAAATTGTCCAATAAATTGCTATATTTGAAATATAAGTTATTCAACTTATAAAATTTGATTTTAAAACGAATTCAAATAATAAAACAACTACTTCCACTTTACAGAAATTCAACATCAATGCAATTACTGTATACAACAAAAGTTATTCATTTCTTATCAAATAAATGTTTTCTTATTTCTGAAATTTATACTTATCAAAAGTATAATTTCATATAAATAAACTTATGCTTTTACTTTTAATAAACATTCATTCGATTCTTGATTAACTTAACATTGATTATTTCAATTTCTGTTATCAATTACTTACAATTCAATATCATTTAATTTACTTGCAAATATAAGTTATCATCTTTTATCTTATTTAATTTTGTTATTTAAGAATTTATCTAAGTTCATATCTAATAAATTACATTAATAAACCATCAAATTATTATTTCTAACCATTTTTGTTCAATAATTATATTAAATTAATAATTTAAAATAGTTAAAAATATGGGTTTTTACAGAATCAAAGGTGTAAATTCTATGAGTGATAAAATCAAATAATTTGAATATTAATGTACATACATTACCTTAGCTAGAGTTGTGACATTTTGGCTGAATTTATCGCATATACATCCTTTCATTAAAAATCTAATTTTACTCATTATAGCTGCACCTTATAGTAACGATTATTACCAGTTCTCTTTATCAACACTATATCACATTAGGACTTATGGAATTTTGTTTTGGTCAAGATCCAGAATCTTTCATATTCAACTTGATTAGTCCAAAAATGAAATACTTGCTCTAATAATTATAATTGTTATTAACTATACCGCTCTGGCCAGAGACTTCAACTTTGAGTTGACTACAAGTGACTGTGATCATGATACTAACCTCATATCATCAAGGAGATGAATTCTCAAATGAATTATGTTTCACTTCCAAGGCTTTAACTAGGACCCAACTATAGTCATTTATGTTATAACCTTGTATTTTGATTTTTCGATCATGACAACTATATAAGTAAATATAATGTGAACTAACCATATTTGCAGGAGAAGATGCTATTCTACTCGACAATAGATTGCAGATCAGAATTCGGGTAGAAGTTTCAATATTGTTTATGGTTTGTTATAGTCTATATAGTAGTTAATTTTTGTTAAAATCTCTCCAAAAATGGTATATGCACACACACGTACTTAAAAATATTTTCAAATCATATTTCATATGCCAAGTATATTACTACACAAGTTCATGCACAAGATTTTTTCAAATAACCTCAAATTGGCAAAAATCTTAATATTCATCCGACTGAAATAGGTAGTTCAATCGAATGAATATCTGTGTACATGCACAATTGATATTGAATGTTCAGTCGACTGAACTACCCATTTCAGTCGACTGAATTGAATGTTTTTTGTGCTAATCCCTTTCCGATTCGAATTTTTAAATTTCAGCCGACTGAATTCTTTTGCTCAGTCGACTACAGTTGCATAACGATTATTTTTCTAAACAGTCACTTCAATTCATCGAACAAAAACAACCCTTGATTCAAGAGTTTTTTCCGTATCTTTTGATCGTAACTTTTCACGATAAGTTGCAACATTTAAACACTATATATAGCCTACAATTCATTTGTTTTAGTCATTTAATTTCCAATTCTATTCTCTGATACTTATTGTCTAAACATTCTTCCATTTGCATTAAAATTCTCACTCTAATCACTTGCACATTCAAGTACAAATTCATTTGTGATTAAATTAACTTCCTACCTTCACATACTACACTATATACCACAAAGAAGAACATTATAGGAATGGTGTACTCTAAAGACTTATCCATGCTATTAAAAGAGCACAATCAGTCAAGAAAATTCTCTGTATTTTTGAAGTCCTATTCGGTTGCTCAGGCGGTTGAATTCCTATTCAATTGCTTAGGCGGTAGATGTCCATTTCGGTTGCTTAAGTGGTGTAATACCTATTCCTTCGGGTTAAGTGAGAGTTTGAACCAGCAGAAAAATCCCTGATGTCATTTACTTTACTATTTACAGTTATATTTATATTCCGCACTAGTATATAACTTAGATAATATTCCATATTACGATCCTTAGTTACTTTCACTTGGTATCAGAGCTAGCCATCTATAACCATAACACAGTTATTTGATATTCAGTTAATATGGAAAATAACATCAACACAAGTTTTATTAAAGGTCAATCCACTGCAGGACCACTACTATTTAATGGTTTAAATTACAACTATTGGTCAACTAAGATGAGTATTTACATGTAAGAAAATGGATATGATACTTGGAATATCACTCAGAATGAATACACTATACCTACCACACTATATGCATAATGGTCAAACACACAAAAAATAGATGCTACTTCAAATGCAAAAGCCATGAATATGTTATTTTATGCCTTAGATATAAATGAATTTAATAGAGTTAGTATGTGTAAAACTGCTTATGAAATCTGGCGAAATCTAAATGTTATACATGAAGGAACAAACAAAGTGAAACAAAGCAAGATTTCTATGCTTAAAAATTGGTTCTAAAATTTCAAAATGAGACCACATGACACTATAAATGACATGTATTCTAGATTCTAAGACATATATCATTCACTATTAGCACTAGGAGAAAAATATTCAAATTTTGATATTGTCTCAAAATTTCTAAACTCTTTAATGGATGAATGGGAATGAAAAGTCTTTGAAGAAGCTAATGACATTTCTACCATCAAACCTAACGAGTTAATAGGAAATCTCATGTCGTATGAAGTTAATTTGTAAGCAAACGAGATCAAGCCCAAAATAGAAAGAATATAGCTTTTCAGGCTAAACAAAAAGACTCAGATTCAGATGAAGATGACATGGCATTTATAGCAAATAAGTTCAAAAGGTTTTTGAAATTTAGAAAGAACAAGAAATTTGGAAACAACAGGAGAGACAATACCAATAAACCACAAGCCTCAAATCTCAAATGTTAGGAATGTCATAAGAAGGGCCACATAAAGAAAGACCGTCCTGATCGAAAGAAAGTCAGATGCAAGAATAAAAGGGATAAGTACAAAAAGAAGAAAGCATTCTCTATTACATGGGAAGATTCAGAATCGTCCTCATCATCAGACAGTGACACTAACTGTGATTCTGAACAAGCCAATGTTTGCTTTATGGCTTCAACTAACGATGTAAGTGATCTTACCTTTAATGATTTAATAGAAATAAACTCAGAGCTATTGGATAAACTAAAAGAAGTTAAAGGAAAGTATAAAGAAAATCTAGAAAATTAAACAGAAATGAAATAGAAGCTAATATGCTAAGAGATGAAAAGAAAATCTTAGAAGAAGAACTTGTTAAAAAGCAAGAATCATTGTCTAACGTTTCTTCTCTACTCACTATGCTATCAAATGAAATAGAAGTACAATAAGAAAAGAATACGACACTAGCTTCAGAAAATAATGATTTAAAATCGAATATCAAAAATTTTGAATTGAAAAATAACAGCATCAAAACTGAGTTAGATAATATCACTAAAAATGTATCTAATTGTAATAAAGGAAGAGAAAATCTTTCTAAAATTATTAGTAATTCTCAAATTACTTTTAACAAGAAAGAGTTAGGATACACAAATACTTCAAAAACTAGTTCAAAGAAGAATAACCCATCATATAAAAATTTCAGTTTACATATGAATTTTGTAAAAGCAAAACCAAAACCAAAGGTTTTCACTCAAAAGAAAGAAATTAGCAACACAAATATTACAAAAATTTGGATACCAAAAGCTAATGATAATTAATCAGAAATCAGTATAAATCTTTTATAAACTCAGTACATAAAAATAAAGATTTTACTTATAAAGGGAATTCTAAACCCACTTGAGTTTGGCTTCCAAAGATCTAACGCCTAGGACCTTGATAAAAAGTGGGTACCAATGTCATTACTATATTTTTGGCAGGTACCAACTAAGAAAAGAGGAAAGTGGATACTTGATAGTGGTTGCTCGAAGCAAATGACAGGTAACAAAGATATGCTGACTAACATTATCTACTCAGATGGAGGATCTGTCACATTAGGAGATAATTCCAAAGGCTATATCATTGGCAAAGGTGATGTGAGCAATGACGGTACAACTAACTTACCTCTTATTACAAATGTTTTACTAGTTAAGAATTTAAAACATAATTTACTTAGTTTAAGTCAACTTTGTGATAAAGGTTTTACTATAACTTTTTTTGAAAATAAATGCAACATATTTGATTAGAATAATAATCTTATACTTGAAGGAACCAGGGAAAGAAATATTTACATATTAAATATGACAGTTAATCATAACACAAATATGTGTCTAGTAGCCAAAGAAAATGATCCTTGGTTATGGCACAAGAGATTTTGTCATATAAATTTTAAAGCAATAAGAAAATTATCTAAGAATAATTTAGTTAAAGGTTTACTGAAAATGAATTATAAAGTAAAAAGTATTTGTGATGCTTGTCAATTAGGAAATTTTAAAAAATCTTCTTTTAAATCAAAGAAAATAATTTCTACATTACAACCACTTGAGGTATTACATTTAGGTCTTTTTGGACCAACTCAAGTTCAGTCTATAAACCATAATAGATATGTTTTTGTCATTGTAGATGATTTCTCAAGATTTACTTGGACAATATTTTTGACAAATAAAAGTGATACATTTGAAAATTTTAAAATATTTGCTAAAAGAATTCAAAATATTAAAAATTAAAAACATTCAGAGCGATCACGGTGGTGAAGTCGAAAATGAATCTTTTGAAAATTATTGTAATAAGAAAGGAATTGTTCACAAATTTTCATTTTCTAGAACTCCACAACAAAATGGAGTTGTACAAAGGAAAAATATAACACTTCAAGAATGTGCTAGAACCTTATTAAATGGAAGTACTCTACCAAAACATTTTTGGGCAGAAGCTGTAGCAACTACTTGTTATGTTCTAAATATAGTTTCCATTAAAGCATTAACAAAGCATACCCCATATGAACTTTTTAATGGAAGGAAATCCAATATATCATATTTTAAAGTTTTTGGTTCAAAATGTTTTCTTTTAAATACAAAAGACAATCTTGGTAAATTCAATCAAAAATCCGATAAAGGAATATTCATTGGATATTCGGAACGAAGCAAAGCCTATAGAATTTATAATAAAATAACTAAAGTAATCGAAGAAACACTTCATGTGTCATTCGATGAAAATTTCAAATTTTAATCATAAAAATGAAGATGAAGGAATTGTTTTTAAATCAAATGACACAGAAGATGATTTAGAAAATATTGAAAATCATATATACAACAACTTACCAAATAATAATGAAATTAGAAATCCACCCAGACTTCTAAGAAATCATCATGTTGAAAATCATTGGAGAAGTAAATACTAACGTAAGAACTAGAAATCAACTAAATCAAATGGGTCATGTAGCTTTTCTTTCAAATATTGAACCCAAAAATGCTAAAGAAGCCTCTACTGATTATTACTAGATCATAGCTACGCAAGAAGAATTAAATCAATTTGAACGTAATGACATTTGTGACTTAGTCCCTAGACCAAGTAATCAAGCGGTTATCAGTACATAACAGGTTTACAAAAATAAAACCAATGAGCAAGGAAATATTATTGGAAATAAAGCTAGGCTAGTTTCTTAAGGTTATAATCAAGAAGAAGGAATAGAATATGATTTAAACATTTGCTCCTGTAGCGCGTCTTGAAGCTATACGTATTTTATTAGCTTATGCATGTTTTAATAATTTTAAACTATATCAAATGGATGTAAAAAGTGCATTATTAAATGGTTTTATAAAAGAAAATATATATGTGGAACAACCTCCTTTATTTGCACATGAAAAATATCCACATAATGTTTATAAATTGAAGAAGGTTTTATACGGTTTAAAACAGCCACCTCGTGCTTGGTATGATCATCTTAAAAATTATTTAGTCTCTTCTTGGTTTAAAATTGGAAAAGTAGATCAAACTTTGTTTGTAAAAAAGGATAAAAATGATATCTTAATAATAAATATATATGTAGATGACATTATTTTTGGTTCCACGAACGAAAAGTTATGTCAAGAATTTTCAGATATTATGACAAGAGAATTTGAAATGTCTCACATGGGAGAACATTCATATTTTCTTGGTTTACAAATTAAACAATTAAGTAATGGAATTTTTATTAATCAAGAAAAATACTGTAATAATCTTATAAAATGATTTGGTATGGAAAACACTTCTGCTAAGCCGACTCCTATGAGTACTATGGTGCATCTCGATAGAGATGACAATGGGAAAAATGTTGACCAAAAACTATATCATAGTATGATTGGTTCATTACTTATTTAACTACTAGTCGACCAGATTTAATGATGAGTGTATGCTTATGTGCATGATTTCAAGCAAATCCCAAAGAATCACATTTGCGGGCAATGAAACGAATTTTGCGATACTTAAGCAAGACTAAAGACTACGGTCTCTTTTATCCAAGAGAATGTCCTTTTGAATTAGTATCATACAGTGATGCTGATTTTGGAGGATGTCGAACGTATCGAAAGAGTACAAGTGGTACTTGTCATTTCATTGGACGGTCTTTAGTATCTCGGTTTAGTAAGAAACAAAATTGTGTTTCACTTTCGACGTGTGAAGCATAATATATTTCTGCTGTTTGGCATGTGCTCAAGTAATATACATGCAGCAAACACTACAAGATTTTAGAATAAAACTTTCTAAATCTACTATTTACTCTGACAACACAAGCGCTATAGATTTATCAAAAAATCCTATAAATCACTCTAGAACTAAACACATTGATATTAGACATCATTTTTCTTGCGATAATATAGAAAAAGGAAATATATTGCTAGATTTAGTACCATCAGAAAATCAAATAGTCGATATATTCACAACCCATAAATGAAAATATTATTATTAAATTACGACGAGAATTAGGAATTATATCGTTACATGAATTATAATTAGTTATGATTTTATAAAAAAATTAAAAAATAAAATAATATTTCTTTTAAAAATTTGAAGCTGCTGACACTCTAACTCTAGTCTCTTCGGAGGAAGTTGTATGCTGTTCCAATGTACTATTATATTTCTTGTTTAAACATCATACATCACCTTTAATTATTCGTATGGCCATTAATTCTTAGTTTTTCTTACCTCACATATTTTTCTTGGCTGAGACTCTTCAGACAATTTATACCTCAAAAGCTAAAACCTATAATAGTATATAATATCAGTATAAATTTGCATCAATATTTTCATTCCTTAAACTCACTTTTTCTATCCTCACTCACTTATAAAACTATTTCAGCTCAATCACCTTCATCTAATATAACATCTCTATGATGTCATCGCAAGAAGGATCTAACCAATCATCACTAGTGTTTAGCACTCCAACCTCTGAGTCATCGAACAATTCAAATAATACAACTCCAGCCTATATCCCAGTTAAAATTACACCTTCACCAAATCATCACATTGAGTATACGCCACAAGGAAAGAGTGCTAAACGAAACTTAGGTTTTGGCTCTCCGTCAACTAAAGAAAAGAAATGATGACATCCACCATAATCAACGAGAAACATTAGAGCTTCAACGCAAAATGTACTACGAGAAAAAAGTGAATGCAAAACGCTTAAGCTTCCTAGAACAATTCGATCTGAAGTTTTGTGGATCATCTTCAAAGCAATGCGGGCACCAACCATCTCCGCAACGTCCTCAAGTGTCACCAAATTCTTGGGAACGAAGCCCTCAACGTCCTGTCGCCAAACTCTTGGGAACGTGGTAATGCATGGTCTTCTATCCATCCATTACAAGAAATCACTAAGGTTGAACCACGCTCGGATGGCTCGAAAAATTCTGGAAATTAAGTCATTTTGATTGTTGTTTTAATTTGAATAACTGTATCTTTTCTGGAATAATAAGTATATATTTTTGAATAATATTAGATCATAAATAATATATATAATTTAAATAAATTAAGAAGAACTTGAAGATAAGCTAATTATCAGAAAAATCAACAGATTCAGTCGACTGGTATAAGCAACTCATTCGACCGAATATTCAATCTAAATTGAAATTTTACCCAAGATTCAGTCGACTGAATCAATGAATTCAGTCGACTGAATCAATGAATTCAGTCGACTGAATACCCCTAATATTGAACTGTAAACTTGCGGCTTTTTTTCTCTGCAATTCAGACAACCGGACCCTCAATTCAGTCGACTGAAGCTTCAATGTCTTTAAATTTGACTCATCATTCAGTCGACTTAGTCCATATAAACAGTCAACTGAATTGCCTCAAATTACACTGTAAACATGCAGGATTGAAAAGCCTACACATCAGTCGACTGAGGACCTTAATTCAGTCAATTGATTCATATTTTTTATGTTTTTAAAAATGCCTATAGACATTTCCCTATACACCTTTTCTCCAACCTACTACTTAACTCACTCTAATTTCCCATTTACCACTTACCCAAACAACATCATTTCAGCAGAAACCCTAGCCTCCATTACCAAAAAAATAAAAAAATTCTCCCAATTCATTAAAATCAATGGCACCCCGTACAAAACGTGCTCATGAATCCACTGCTGGTCCTTCCGAAAGCCAAATCCACTCTTGGCTTCACAATGAGACCGCAGTGATACGATTCAATTCAATGAAAAATTCTCGAACCTTTGTAGGATCTTTTGTCAAGTTCATTGATTTGAATGGATATGCCATTTGAGAAATTGTAGAAGCTAGTGGAATCGATTATTTAATTGGGTATGACTCGAATAATCTTAATTTTTCCTCTCCTAATTAAGTTGTTCTTCGCAAATATGAATTTAGATCGCCAAGATCCATGGAATAATGACGATTGTATCTGGACCTTGTTTTGCGGCGTCAAAATTTATCTCCCTCTTCAAAGACTTGGCTATATTCTCCGATGTCCATCCGAAGGAGTGGATATCGATGATGTTGAAGTTGTCATGTACAAAAGAGACGAATTCTCTCATCGTTTTCTATCGGATGACTTAACAATCTTGAAATTCGTTGCCTTATGTCCAAAGGCACGCATTCTTCATCGAGCTCTCATTCAGTCTCTACAACCTCGTACCGGCAGCTACGAGAAAGTTTACAAGAGAGATTTCTAAGTTCTCTTTGCTATTTAGTCATCTCAAAGGATAAATTAGGCTGAAATTATTTTATACGAGTTTCTAACCATCAACCATAAAAGGAACTACAAGACCACTCACTATGGAGCATACATAATGTATATTCTTCAAAATTTTGGAGTCTCTTTACCCGATGACGATTTCATTACTATTGGCAAACTCAAATCAAAGACTCTAAGTCTTATGGATCTTCCAAAATGCCCAGAAGCTCAAAAAATCGTAAGCTTTCAATAATGGGCCACCAATAGAGATCAAGGGATTCCCCAAACCAGGGATACAAACATTGCCCCTTCATTATCTTAACCTCCCCATCAAGAGGAAGAAGAAGACGACGACGAGATCCATGAGCTTCACAATGACATTACTACAAAGCAAGCACTTGTCACGCACTCCCGCAATCAGAGTAAGCTTGGACGACGATTGGCCACCATCGAGAAAAATGACGTCAAAATAAATAAGAAGCTTAATTCCATAAAAGGTTTCTTGAACAAAATTTGGGAGAAAATATCATGTACCGGCTCTACCTCTACCGGTATTGTCGAGAACCCGCACCCTTTACATGGTCTACCTCCGACGAAGAAGAGGAAGAAGAAGCTTCAGCTAGTGAGGAAGTCTAGTTTTTTATATTTGCTTATGCTCATCTTATCATGTTATTTAAGACATTTTTTTTGTTGTTTTGATGTTATTGTGTGACATTGTTGTTTGAATCCCACGTTCATTTTTATCTATGATGCTCAGTTCATTTTATTTTCCCTATGATATATGTTTGTTTCTGTGCTTTTATATATTTCTCATACTATCTATTTATTCCTTTTTGTCAATGACAAAGGGGGAGAAATTATTTGGTGGGGGGAATATTCATTCAAAGGAAGTAAAAATTGCTTATATAAAATTTTAAACTTACATAGTAGTCATCATCAAAAGGGGGAGAATGTTAGAACCTTGTATTTTGATGTTTTGATCAGGAAAACTATATTAGTGAATATTATGTGAACTAACCATATTTGCAGGAGAAGATGCTATTCTACTCGACAATAGATTATAGACTAGAATTCAGATAGAAGTTTGAATATTGTTTATGGTCTGTTTATAGTCTAGTCTAGTAGTTAATTTTTGTTAAAATCTCTCCAAAAGTGGTATATGCACACACACACGTATTTAAAAATATTTTCAAATCATATTTCATATGCCAAGTATTTTACTACACAAGTTCACGCATAAGATTTTTTCAAAGAACCTCAAATTGGCAGAAATCTTGATATTCATCCGACTAAAATAGGTAGTTCAGTCGAATGAATATCTATGCCCATGCACAATTGATATGGAATGTTCATTCGACTGAACTACCCATTTCAGTCGACTGAATTGAATATTTTTTGTGCTAATCCCTTTCTAATTCAAATTTTTAAATTTCAGCTGACTGAATTCTTTTATTCAGTCAACTTAAGTTGCATAACGACCATTTTTTTGAACGGTCACTTCAATTCATCGAACAAAAACAACCCTTGATTCAAGAGTTGTTTTCGTATCTTTTGATCGTAACATTTCAAGATAAGTTGCAACACTTAAACACTACATATAGCCTTCAATTCATTTGTTTTAATCACCTAATTTATGATTCTATTCTCTGTTACTTATTGTCTAAACATTCTGCTATTTGAATTCGAATTTTCGTTCAAATCACTTGCAAACGGAGTACATCTGAGGAATAATTTCGAGCAATAGAATGGAGATCGGAATGCAAACGGACATGCATAAAGGTTAAAGCTGGAAGCTCCATATAGGAATAGGGGGCATGATAAAGGTCCGGATGTGAACACATAAAGCCTCAGGGTTTCTCATTGAACAATAACGACAGGATTTCTAATATGATAAGACAAGTACTGAGAGGTGGTCCCATAGATCAGAGTTTAGGGGATGTAAATAGGAACTCATTTACCCTTAAATTTTTGATGCTCCAGGAAGCCACTATATTTTAAGCTACCAATGTTGGAGATGTATAACGGAAGGTGTGACGACCCGGAATTTTTGTATATTTGAAATTGGAATATTTAATTGATTTTAAATATTCAGAGGTTAATAATAAACTAAAATTTCAAATATCGCTGTTTATTGAGTAATTTAATTATTAAATTAAATTTATTTGAAGTTGGATAAAATAGTAAATCTGGTATTTTAAGCTAATTAAAAATATTTTGAAAGCTCGTAAAATTCATATTAATAATACTGAAGATGATAGAACTTTTAAAATGGAATTTCAAAGAGTTTTGTTCAGTTTTAAAAATATATATCATTTAAATTGAATATAAAAATAGCCTTCCGAGGCACAGTCTCGGAATTCGACGAAACCAGTTCCATTGGGTCCGTAATATTGAATTATTATCGGATTTCAAATTTCGTATTGATCAGAGTTGTTGTGTGAGCGTACGATATATAAACGCGTTGAAATTTATATCGATAATTTATTTAATAACTGAATTCAAAAAGCTATCTTTTCCATATGGTCGAACTAGACCTTGGAACCTGTTCCAACGTGTTCAGAATAACGATATAACGCTAGGAACGCCGGTCGTTGCATTTAAATTGGAGTTCGGGTTTAGAATTATGGACCACGAGATATTTTGGATATAACAATATAAAATTTCAAATCTATTAGTACCCTATAAGCAGACCTAGCCTGTATCTATCGCCATCTACCGCGTACGAAGATACCTTTCTTCTTTTTTTTATCGTACCTGCCTCCTTTATTTCAAATTGCTTTTCCATTCTCCCTTCATTCGAAAGAAAACAAATAATGGCCGAGTTCAGGGATCTTGTTCAACATTTGATTCTCGAGCCTATCTCCCCTCCAATTCCTTTTCAAGCCGAGTTTTTTACTTCAAACTATTTCAGCGACCGAGCTCGTTCGTTCATCGATCGAAAGTGGCAACTTCGTGGAGGCTGGCGAAGCCGTGCTCGTGGAGGCAAGCAGGGGGACGATTTGCGAGGCGGATGTGGTCGCGTGGCTTCAGTAGCGCACGCGTGCGCGTTCGCGTACACGGAGGGGGAATGTCATGAGAAATGGCGAGGCATACTCGAATGACGCGTTGGGCATCGAAATCTGGAGTTCGAGTTGACTGTTGTGTCACGCGTGGCGATGCTCGATCTGGTGGAGTACGTTCGCGAGTTGAGAGGTCGGCGTCTACGTTCATTCGACAGGATCGATGGCCGTGAGTTCGTGGATTCTGGGGTCTAGGGTTTCGCGTTGTCGACTGGAAGAGGCGATGGCTGCTGGGTCAATTAATTTTGCAGTTGTAGTGTGTCTCGAGCTAAGGTAATCATTTCTATTCCAATAATTTTGTTAACAGTAAAGTAGCTGTTTATTTTTGGTTTTAAATGAAATAGAAGAAAATTATATACAGTAAAGATTTAGATTTTTATTTCGAGCCTTGTTCATGTACTGATATATTTAGGCCGCAAATTTAATTTACAGTAAGGTTTAAATTTAGATTTTTTTTTATATACATCTCTACAGTTGAAAATTTAATTTAATTAAACTACAGCTAAATCTATATTTTACTGTTTATATATTTCAAAAATTTAATTATATATATTTTAACTTACTGTTAGGGTTTAATATATATATAAACAGAAAATGAATTGTTGATTGGCTAGTTACATGAATAGATTTGGGAAATACAGAATGTGTAAATGTTGTGAAGTTTAAATCAAAGCTAGATTTCGAATCTAGATGAATTAAATTTTTAAGTAGGTAGTTTTCAAAGGAAAATTAGTTTAAATCAAATTATAATATAAAATTAAAAAAAAAGTAAATAGTGATTAATTGTTTGATTAAATCAAATAATAATAAATCATGAATTGTTTATTCAAGGTCAAAAATTGTAAAGAGGCGAGCCGGTTTGGATTGGATTGCAAATTAAAGCAAAGGTGAGTTAATCTCACTCAGTTGAATTTAAATTTAAATGGTTAAATTTAAATCTTTGATTGGATGTTTGCATTGACTGATGTGCTATATATATATAGTAGTATATACCAATATATACATATTGGCATATGTATATATTTGAGTTGTTGATGTTCCCGCATTTATATAGCGGATGAGACCCTATGCGCCGCATAATAGCGGATGATATTTTATAAAACCCATATACCGCGATATTCCACCTCGAAGTGGAATTGGTATTGTGCTAACGTTTGTGGATGCAGGGAAACAGGTTGGAGGGATCCAACTGGATTCCTCAAAATATTTAATTCTGTTTAAATATTCTGTGATATGTTTGTTGATATCCTGTGATGATTTATATTGGATAATCTGGTTGGATTGAATTTCCCAGTATAATGAGTTATCAAAAGAAATTGAATTGGATTTTTGGAAAGAAATAAAAGAGTAAAATTCAAGTTAAATAATTCTAGTGAATTCGAATAAATTAAATAAGGAATTGTAAAAGAAATAAAGAAATTTCTTAATTCGAACAAATATGGGAAAAGAGGATTTTGAATTTAACAGGGAAGAAATAAATCTTTAACTAAAGTGATATTATCTAAAATATAAAAGGATTGATTTTATTGAATTTAAAGATTTAATTTAATTAAAATATTAATTGAAGAAGTTTGGAAATCCGAAATTGGTATTTTAGTTAAAAGGGTTTTAACTCATAATAAAGAAATAAAATATGAAATTTAATGTATTTGAAATAATTGAAGTAAATAGGGAAATTTATTTCAAAGTGAAGAAAAATGGAAATCAATTGGAAATTGATCTAAGTGTTTAAAACTTGGATTTTTAAAAGAGAATGAGGTTTTAAAATCTATAAACTGGGTTTATGAAGTGAAATGAAATATCGGTGGATATTTTAAATATAAATTCAAGGTGGGAATTTATTGAGGAATGTAAATGTGTTTAAAAATAAATGGTGATTTATTTTTAAAGGATATGGAAGAAAGTGTATTCCCTGGATAGCCAAGTACGATTTCAAAGAAAATTCTTAAATATAAGTTAAAAGTTTTCATGTTGTTAGAAAGGGATGTTTAGGAATTTATTGTTTCTAATATTTAAATTCTAAAGTAAATATTTTCCAAATCTATTATCGTAATAATTATTTAAAGGGTGATTAGTATTTTATTTAAAAAGTGGAAACTTAGTTTTATATTTTATAAAGTAACCTTATTTTAAATATTCACAAAAGTATATATTTTTAATAAAGTATTAAAGTAGTTTTCCAAATTTAAAGGTTAAAGTATATTTAAAATAAAGTGTTTAAATTATTTTAAAATCTAAAAGTGTTTTGTACTTGGTGTTTCAGAGGAAATAAATATTGGAAATATATCTTGGGAAGATATTTGGGCAAATAAATAATGTGGGAAATTATTTATTGTGTGATGGTTGCTTGTGGATGTTAATTGATAGTTAAATAACCGACTATCAATATTGGCCAAATGCGCTGATCGTTTCGAAGAGACCGGGATCGAGTTTCCGTATACCGGGATTCTAGGTATGGAGACTCGAATACCACTTCGATCCGGTTTGTACGTTTCGTGTAACGATTTCGGAGTCGAAGATGGAGCTGTGAAGTGCAAGGGCTAGTCGCTACTAATCCTGAGGATATTTCCAAAATGGATGTAGTAGGAATAGTGCCTTCGGTTCCGTTCGAACCCGGGACGGACTTGTATGGACGAATGCTTTCGTGACATCGTCAGGTGGACGATGGGCATTCTAAGGGATATGTGCTATAAAGGTATCGTTTAGCCTCAAGCCTCATCAACCGGGAATGACTGAAAATCAGGGGTTATGCAGCAAGGCTTCGTGGGTAGCCCCCACTTGAGAGTAAGGTCATCCCTGTCTAGATGTCCCTTTTATTTCGGCTTAGTGGTGCGGTTGCTGATCCCAACCGTGGGGTGATTTTATTTGGAATTATCCAGTAAGGGATGATTCCGGCCTTGTGTTGCAGAGGAGCGGGCGTACTCCTCGGTACTGTGATCTAGGCCACGTACTGTGACAGGTGGTACCCCAGTGCCTAGTCATTCGTTGGAAATCCATTCTCCCTACGTGCCCGTACGGTTTTGATTGTGCCCAACTATTGTTGAAATGTGAGATGCAAGCATTTCAGCTAGATTCTATTTTACTTTCGGTAGACACTATTATAATATCAGAGGATTTTGATATAAAGTGTTTTAGCTATCGTAAGGTAAAAACCCGACATGTTTATTTGTGGCGTGGTCTTACGAGATGCTTTTATTTTCAAAAGGATTTTTGAAACTTTAATAATCAATTGAGTGTGATTCTCTCACGCTGGTTTTCCAGACTGACTCGGGTATTGTTTTATATGATGCTCGGGTCAGACCGAGATAAACAGGTTTAGATTGTAGCTGTGGAGCTCAGGAGACGAGCTGGATGGCGATACGTGCTTCCGTATTTGTTTATTGTTCCGCTGTGTATTTGGATGTATATCATTGATGTGATGAACTCTGATGATGTATTCTGTAAATATATTGTATAAACAGATATATTTTTCTGTTTGAGTAAAGATCTGTTTTGTATATATTATATTTTATTCCGCTGCGATGTGAGATTCTGTTGTTGATTTTCTGTTTCTTCTTCTTCTACCTCTTCTTCTTTAACACAAATGGTTCGATTTTCCGGGACTGGAAAGTCGGGACGTTACAGTGGTATCAGAGCTTAGGTTGGCGATAACCTTGGCTCTGGTGGGAATTTTGAGAGTATTAATAGATATGAGCGCGTATTTGTTAGTGAATATAAGTCAAAGGTTTTAATATGTTTTAAAAAGCATGTTTTAGAAAATTGATTATTTTTAAATGTTAAATTTTTAAAGTAAGTATTTTCGAAAATCTATTATTGTAGTAATTATATTAAAGTGATTTGATATTGTGTTTTTAAAGGAGAAAGTAGTTTATATTTATAAAGTGGTTTTATTTTAAATATTCCTTAAGTATAGATTTTGATAAGGTATTAAAGTGATTTTAAATTTCAATGTTATAAAGTATATTTATAGTAAAGTCTTTTAATTTATTTTTAAATCTAAAATATTTTGTACTTGGTGATTCAGTGGAAATAATTATTTGGGGGAAATGTATTCCGTAAGCGGAAACTGTTTGAAATGGTTTTCAAATGAGCATTGAAAATTTGAAAATATATCTTGAAAAGATATTTGGGCAAATAAATAATGTGGGAAATTATTTATTGTGTGATGGTTGCTTGGGAATGTTAATTGATAGTTAAATAACCGACTATCAATATTAGCCAAATGCGCTGATCGTTTCGAAGAGACCGGGATCGAGTTTCCATATACCGGGATTCTAGGTCTGGAGACTCGAATACCACTTCGATCCAGTTTGTACGTTTCGTGTAACGATTTCGGAGTCGAAGATGGAGCAGTGAAGTGCAAGGGCTAGTCGCTACTAATCCTGAGGATATTTCCAAAATGGATGTAGTAGGAATAGTGCCTTCGGTTCCGTTCGGACCCGGGACGGACTTGTATGGACGAATGCTTTCGTGACATCGTCAGGTGGACGATGGGCATTCTAAGGGATATGTGCTATAAAGGTATCGTTTAGCCTCGAGCCTCATCAACCGGGAATGACTGAAAATCAGGGGTTATGCAGCAAGGCTTCGTGGGTAGCACCCACTTGAGAGTAAGGTCATCCCTGTCTAGATGTCCCTTTTATTTCGGCTTAGTGTTGCGGTTGCTGATCCCAACCGTGGGGTGATTTTACTTGGAATTATCCAGTAAGGGATGATTCCGGCCTTGTGTTGCAGGGGAGCGGGCGTACTCCTCGGTACTGTGATCTAGGCCACGTACTGTGACAGGTGGTACCCTAGTGCCTAGTCATTCGTTGGAAATCCATTCTCCCTACGTGCCTTGTACGAGTTTTGTTTGTATTACCCACGTTGTGGCTAGTATGCTGGAATTTAATCATGTAACAATTTCAGCTATTTTAATAAGTATTTGTGAATAGACACTATTATAATATCAGAGGATTTTTATAAAAAGTGTTTTAGCTATCGTAAGGTAAAAACCCGACATGTTTTATTTGTGGCGTGGTCTTACGAGATGCTTTTGTTTTCAAAGGATTTTGAAACTTTAATAATCAATTGAGTGTGATTTTCTCACGCTGGTATTCCAGACTGACTCGGGTATTGTTTTATATGATGCTCGGGTCAGACCGAGTATTTTAGGTTACAGGATATGATGCTGTGGAGCTCAGGAGATAAGCTGGATGGCGAGACGTATCTCTCGTACTTGTTTATATATATATTCCGCTGTGTATTCAGTTGTATGTTATGGCTGTTGATGTACTCTGATGTATACTCTGATGATATATTGTATAAAACAGATATAGTTTTGATTTGTGTAAAGATCTGTTAATATATATTATATTTTATTCCGCTGCGATGGTTAGATTCTGATGTTGTTTTTCTATTTTTCTTCTTCTACCTCTTCTTCAGGATTCATTTTCGAACTTCTGAGTGACGGATTGCTGCCAAATTGATTTACTTAGAAAAATTTGCTTTGTTTTTGAAATTTTCAAAGGAAATTTGTTTGAAATAAAGCCAGGATTGGTTTAAAAATCTAAGAAGTGTGATTTGGAGATGTTGGAGTTTCCAAAATGATTTGAAACTAAAAGCTGGGTGTTTAAAAAGGGAAATCCTGATGAAATAAGTTGTAAGCTTATATCTTGAAATGATTTTCAAACAGGAAGGGAATATAAGATTTGAATGTTTGCATTAACCTGTAAAGTGAAAGGTTAAAAATGAACTTAACTTGGATTGAGAAATAAAGATTTGCCTGGATTGAAATTAATTGAATAGGTTGAGAATAATATCCAGTTGTATTTGAATAAAATTTAATCGAATTGAATTAAATAAATCTGAGTTAAGTTGAATTGGAAGGAAATAAAAAAATCCAGTTGAGTTATTAAAGGAATTGGATTGGAATAAATAAATTAGAATAACTTGTGAAAGAATTAAAAAAATCCATGGAAACGTGTAAAATCATAAGTGGTGACCTATAAAACTGAAAGTGGGATGGAAACCCCAAAATAAATATTTTGGATGAATTGGAAAATAAACGAATAATTCAAACTTGAATTATAAAATAAATTTAACTCAAGGAAATTAAATGAAGTGATATTTGGAATTAAAAACCAAGTATTGAAATATAAATAGATAATAAATTGGTAGATGAAATATGGAGATGAACCTGAATCGGTTAAATGCAAGTCAGATATAAATTTGATGTGACAAGTATTTTGCTTGTAAATGAATGATGAAATGAATATTCGATGTAAATATTATGGAATGTTCCAGATTAATAAATGAATTTAAATAAATTGAATATGATTATGGAATGTAAAATAAATTGAATGGAATCAATTAAAATGAAGTCGAACAAAATATAAATTGAGTTGGAATTGTTTTTTAAAAGTAGTCATGGGGCTAAAGAAAATATTTGTTTGGATGAATGTCGTCGAATTGCATAAATTGATCGTTCGATGTTAATGGGAGTGAATAAATATTCTATGGGCAAATAGAATAAATTAACCTAAGTTAAAAGTAAAATGGATATGAATAAATTGAAAGGAAACGGAATTAAATAAAATTCTACGAATTAATGGAAGTAAATATAATTGGTTTTTGAATCAATTGTAATAAATATAAGTTCGTTTGGATTCAAATGAATGGAATAAAAGGAATTGAATTGTGAACCAATGGAATTGAACGAAATGACACTAAAATTGGTTGGAAGCAAGTGAAACAATTAAATTGGTGGTTGAAACTTTATAAATTACTTTTAAGTGTTATTTGGCAAGTATGACTTGTAAAACCCATGATTTAGCTATTGAAATGAATTGAAATGCTATAAATTTTGTATATTGTCACTTAACTGTTTAAATTGAGTTAGTACAGGTTCAGGGAAGCCGTTTGGCTGATTTTGACTGTGTTAATTGCTTAAATAAATAGTCGCTTGCTTAAAAATGCTAAAATAAAGGTACGCCTATGCAAGAATTCTAAATAGGAGATATGAACTGTTTTTTCTTTGTTTTCCGGCCTGAGGCCGATGTATATATGTTTTTGTGCATCCTGCGATATCGCAGAAGTCCCTCCGTACAAGGGAGACTCTGCCAAAATTTTCCGTAAATTTTGGAAGTTAGAAAATTTTTGGAATTTTCGGAAATTTTCATTAACGATAAATAATCTAAATTTGCTAAGCAAATGGAATTGGAACCGAATAGTTGAATCTAGTTTAAATATGAATGTAAAGTAAGTGAAATCGAAAGAACTAAGGAAAGTAAGCTTGCAAATAAACTTTTAATTAAGATTTAAATTAATTAGTAAGTGGAACTAATTCAATAGTCAAATGGAAGCCAATTTGAATTCAAATGAAGTTGCTTGGGCAGAATGAATAGTAATGAAAATAAACTTTGATAGTAAAGTGAAAATTTATGTAAGAAGTGTATAAATATTTATATTAAACTTAAGGATTGGAAAAATGAAATTCTTAAGTGAAGTGGGTATCGAGGAAATTATTCTAAGTGGATAATTGCATGAAGGGTTAAATTGGAAGTTGTGAAATGGGACAGTTGTGAATAAGTGGATAACAATCAAAATGAATGTGAATAAAAAGGAAATTGATAAAATGGATAATTCAATTGGGCTAATTACGTAAGGTGTACGTATATTATTTATTCGCATAGCTATTTGATCCGGATTCGAACACAGAATTTCGAGATAGTTTTATCGATCCGAATTAGGATTTTTCACTCGATTTTCAACGGCGAACCTGGATATGGATTGTTGATTGATTCTGGATATTCTCTATCATAGTTTGTGACTATGCAAGGAGAATGACGGTTTCTGATCAAGAAACCAGATCTGAGCCCGCACTAGGAAGTCGCGTGGACGATACTAGTTCGGAAGTGAAATTGTGTGATCGATTAAGCGATCGAATGTGATATTGCGTACGGATGATATATGTGCATCGTACGAGCTTAAGTAAAACCAATATTGAAATGTATACAGATATGTGTAAGATGGTTTTGAAACTGTAATTGAATATTATTGCTTAGTAGGATATACAGGTGTATAAAAGCAATGGATAATTGGGATTTTTGATTTTAGAAGATAAAATTTAATGGCCCGACAAAAAGGTATGTATTTGAATTTCTGTATGAAATTTGATTGGGTTTTGATCCAGCCACTTGGCTTTTTGTTTTCTTTTTGAGATTGGGAGGCCGTAGAGCCATTTTGTAGTAGTACCGAGCTAGCCGCGCAAAGGAGACGCTGGCGAAATTTTTCGAAAATTTAGGGAGTTAGAAAAATTTTGAGAAAATTTTGATAATTCAAAATTTGAATGGATAAGTAGGTGGTATGGGTTGAACTTATGAATAAGTTTGGGAAGTTAAAAGATGATTAGTGTATCATTAATAAAAGATTGTTTGGATATTGTTAAAACTGTTTGAATTTGGGAAATAGTAACGGGGATTGAAGCATTCTTCCTAACTAGTAATTTCGGGGACGAAATTCTTTAAGGGGGGAGGAATGTGACGACCCGGAATTTTTGTATATTTGAAATTGGAATATTTAATTGATTTTAAATATTCAGAGGTTAATAATAAACTAAAATTTCAAATATCGCTGTTTATTGAGTAATTTAATTATTAAATTAAATTTATTTGAAGTTGGATAAAATAGTAAATCTGGTATTTTAAGCTAATTAAAAATATTTTGAAAGCTCGTAAAATTCATATTAATAATACTGAAGATGATAGAACTTTTAAAATGGAATTTCAAAGAGTTTTGTTCAGTTTTAAAAATATATATCATTTAAATTGAATATAAAAATAGCCTTCCGAGGCACAGTCTCGGAATTCGACGAAACCAGTTCCATTGGGTCCGTAATATTGAATTATTATCGGATTTCAAATTTCGTATTGATCAGAGTTGTTGTGTGAGCGTACGATATATAAACGCGTTGAAATTTATATCGATAATTTATTTAATAACTGAATTCAAAAAGCTATCTTTTCCATATGGTCGAACTAGACCTTGGAACCTGTTCCAACGTGTTCAGAATAACGATATAACGCTAGGAACGCCGGTCGTTGCATTTAAATTGGAGTTCGGGTTTAGAATTATGGACCACGAGATATTTTGGATATAACAATATAAAATTTCAAATCTATTAGTACCCTATAAGCAGACCTAGCCTGTATCTATCGCCATCTACCGCGTACGAAGATACCTTTCTTCTTTTTTTTATCGTACCTGCCTCCTTTATTTCAAATTGCTTTTCCATTCTCCCTTCATTCGAAAGAAAACAAATAATGGCCGAGTTCAGGGATCTTGTTCAACATTTGATTCTCGAGCCTATCTCCCCTCCAATTCCTTTTCAAGCCGAGTTTTTTACTTCAAACTATTTCAGCGACCGAGCTCGTTCGTTCATCGATCGAAAGTGGCAACTTCGTGGAGGCTGGCGAAGCCGTGCTCGTGGAGGCAAGCAGGGGGACGATTTGCGAGGCGGATGTGGTCGCGTGGCTTCAGTAGCGCACGCGTGCGCGTTCGCGTACACGGAGGGGGAATGTCATGAGAAATGGCGAGGCATACTCGAATGACGCGTTGGGCATCGAAATCTGGAGTTCGAGTTGACTGTTGTGTCACGCGTGGCGATGCTCAATCTGGTGGAGTACGTTCGCGAGTTGAGAGGTCGGCGTCTACGTTCATTCGACAGGATCGATGGCCGTGAGTTCGTGGATTCTGGGGTCTAGGGTTTCGCGTTGTCGACTGGAAGAGGCGATGGCTGCTGGGTCAATTAATTTTGCAGTTGTAGTGTGTCTCGAGCTAAGGTAATCATTTCTATTCCAATAATTTTGTTAACAGTAAAGTAGCTGTTTATTTTTGGTTTTAAATGAAATAGAAGAAAATTATATACAGTAAAGATTTAGATTTTTATTTCGAGCCTTGTTCATGTACTGATATATTTAGGCCGCAAATTTAATTTACAGTAAGGTTTAAATTTAGATTTTTTTTTATATACATCTCTACAGTTGAAAATTTAATTTAATTAAACTACAGCTAAATCTATATTTTACTGTTTATATATTTCAAAAATTTAATTATATATATTTTAACTTACTGTTAGGGTTTAATATATATATAAACAGAAAATGAATTGTTGATTGGCTAGTTACATGAATAGATTTGGGAAATACAGAATGTGTAAATGTTGTGAAGTTTAAATCAAAGCTAGATTTCGAATCTAGATGAATTAAATTTTTAAGTAGGTAGTTTTCAAAGGAAAATTAGTTTAAATCAAATTATAATATAAAATTAAAAAAAAGTAAATAGTGATTAATTGTTTGATTAAATCAAATAATAATAAATCATGAATTGTTTATTCAAGGTCAAAAATTGTAAAGAGGCGAGCCGGTTTGGATTGGATTGCAAATTAAAGCAAAGGTGAGTTAATCTCACTCAGTTGAATTTAAATTTAAATGGTTAAATTTAAATCTTTGATTGGATGTTTGCATTGACTGATGTGCTATATATATATAGTAGTATATACCAATATATACATATTGGCATATGTATATATTTGAGTTGTTGATGTTCCCGCATTTATATAGCGGATGAGACCCTATGCGCCGCATAATAGCGGATGATATTTTATAAAACCCATATACCGCGATATTCCACCTCGAAGTGGAATTGGTATTGTGCTAACGTTTGTGGATGCAGGGAAACAGGTTGGAGGGATCCAACTGGATTCCTCAAAATATTTAATTCTGTTTAAATATTCTGTGATATGTTTGTTGATATCCTGTGATGATTTATATTGGATAATCTGGTTGGATTGAATTTCCCAGTATAATGAGTTATCAAAAGAAATTGAATTGGATTTTTGGAAAGAAATAAAAGAGTAAAATTCAAGTTAAATAATTCTAGTGAATTCGAATAAATTAAATAAGGAATTGTAAAAGAAATAAAGAAATTTCTTAATTCGAACAAATATGGGAAAAGAGGATTTTGAATTTAACAGGGAAGAAATAAATCTTTAACTAAAGTGATATTATCTAAAATATAAAAGGATTGATTTTATTGAATTTAAAGATTTAATTTAATTAAAATATTAATTGAAGAAGTTTGGAAATCCAAAATTGGTATTTTAGTTAAAAGGGTTTTAACTCATAATAAAGAAATAAAATATGAAATTTAATGTATTTGAAATAATTGAAGTAAATAGGGAAATTTATTTCAAAGTGAAGAAAAATGGAAATCAATTGGAAATTGATCTAAGTGTTTAAAACTTGGATTTTTAAAAGAGAATGAGGTTTTAAAATCTATAAACTGGGTTTATGAAGTGAAATGAAATATCGGTGGATATTTTAAATATAAATTCAAGGTGGGAATTTATTGAGGAATGTAAATGTGTTTAAAAATAAATGGTGATTTATTTTTAAAGGATATGGAAGAAAGTGTATTCCCTGGATAGCCAAGTACGATTTCAAAGAAAATTCTTAAATATAAGTTAAAAGTTTTCATGTTGTTAGAAAGGGATGTTTAGGAATTTATTGTTTCTAATATTTAAATTCTAAAGTAAATATTTTCCAAATCTATTATCGTAATAATTATTTAAAGGGTGATTAGTATTTTATTTAAAAAGTGGAAACTTAGTTTTATATTTTATAAAGTAACCTTATTTTAAATATTCACAAAAGTATATATTTTTAATAAAGTATTAAAGTAGTTTTCCAAATTTAAAGGTTAAAGTATATTTAAAATAAAGTGTTTAAATTATTTTAAAATCTAAAAGTGTTTTGTACTTGGTGTTTCAGAGGAAATAAATATTGGAAATATATCTTGGGAAGATATTTGGGCAAATAAATAATGTGGGAAATTATTTATTGTGTGATGGTTGCTTGTGGATGTTAATTGATAGTTAAATAACCGACTATCAATATTGGCCAAATGCGCTGATCGTTTCGAAGAGACCGGGATCGAGTTTCCGTATACCGGGATTCTAGGTCTGGAGACTCGAATACCACTTCGATCCGGTTTGTACGTTTCGTGTAACGATTTCGGAGTCGAAGATGGAGCTGTGAAGTGCAAGGGCTATTTGCTACTAATCCTGAGGATATTTCCAAAATGGATGTAGTAGGAATAGTGCCTTCGGTTCCGTTCGAACCCGGGACGGACTTGTATGGACGAATGCTTTCGTGACATCGTCAGGTGGACGATGGGCATTCTAAGGGATATGTGCTATAAAGGTATCGTTTAGCCTCAAGCCTCATCAACCGGGAATGACTGAAAATCAGGGGTTATGCAGCAAGGCTTCGTGGGTAGCCCCCACTTGAGAGTAAGGTCATCCCTGTCTAGATGTCCCTTTTATTTCGGCTTAGTGGTGCGGTTGCTGATCCCAACCGTGGGGTGATTTTATTTGGAATTATCCAGTAAGGGATGATTCCGGCCTTGTGTTGCAGAGGAGCGGGCGTACTCCTCGGTACTGTGATCTAGGCCACGTACTGTGACAGGTGGTACCCCAGTGCCTAGTCATTCGTTGGAAATCCATTCTCCCTACGTGCCCGTACGGTTTTGATTGTGCCCAACTATTGTTGAAATGTGAGATGCAAGCATTTCAGCTAGATTCTATTTTACTTTCGGTAGACACTATTATAATATCAGAGGATTTTGATATAAAGTGTTTTAGCTATCGTAAGGTAAAAACCCGACATGTTTATTTGTGGCGTGGTCTTACGAGATGCTTTTATTTTCAAAAGGATTTTTGAAACTTTAATAATCAATTGAGTGTGATTCTCTCACGCTGGTTTTCCAGACTGACTCGGGTATTGTTTTATATGATGCTCGGGTCAGACCGAGATAAACAGGTTTAGATTGTAGCTGTGGAGCTCAGGAGACGAGCTGGATGGCGATACGTGCTTCCGTATTTGTTTATTGTTCCGCTGTGTATTTGGATGTATATCATTGATGTGATGAACTCTGATGATGTATTCTGTAAATATATTGTATAAACAGATATATTTTTCTGTTTGAGTAAAGATCTGTTTTGTATATATTATATTTTATTCTGCTGCGATGTGAGATTCTGTTGTTGATTTTCTGTTTCTTCTTCTTCTACCTCTTCTTCTTTAACACAAATGGTTCGATTTTCCGGGACTGGAAAGTCGGGACGTTACAGAAGGACCAATCCTACTATTCACTTGATGAGATATATCCAACACATTGGAGTGTTAGGTGCTTCGAAGGAAGTATGGGATGGTGTTTCCCATTGTACTTCATGGATTTAGCTATGATGTGCTTTCATGAACTAGAGAATGGGTCCATAACCACGTCAACTGAAATGGTGGACAAGTTGATGAAGCAATCCATAGTACATATAACATGACCAAAGAATATGGTGACACAATCAAGTGTGAAACAGAGGGCCGATGAGACCTTGTGGAGTTACCTGACTAGATTCAATGCAACAACCGCTGCAGTGCTGAAACAAGAACCGTCAATAGTCTGGTGGGCAGAGATTTCCGTAGTTACCAGTAAAACTAATTTCAAGATCACTTTTGAGAGAGATCCACCTATAGATCTTGTAGATTTCTACTACTAAGCCGAACGGTACCTATGCCAAGAGGACGTAGAAGCTAAAATTGCTGAAGTAAGCACCATTGATGATGGAGGACAATCCAAGATATGATACATAAAGGATAAAGGAAAGTGGAAAGCTAACGAGGACTTTGAAATACCGAAGCAATGAAGGTAGGAGCTAAAGATATCCTTCTATGCAGATTTGATCGAAACCTCAGAGAGGAATTACTTGGATACTGAGAGCAGATTTCTTACAAAATGCTCGTAAAAAGAGTACCCAAAGATTGGGAATGAAAGTCCAGAAATTTTTTCCTATTCTTGGAGATAGAGGGGCACGAAATGAATGAGTGGAGGCATCTATGAGATTTGATCGAAGAGCAGGTTCGAAGTAACCATTTACAATAATATGTCAAAAATTAGATTACCATGGCACGAACTGCAATGGTGTTATAGGAGTGACCAACATCTATTTGCGGATACATCTAGATGCGACCATGGAACTGGGTTAAGAATGAATTTCTTATGATAGGGATGGATCGGTATCAAGTTTGATTTCTGCACTTTTCTTTCTCTGAATAAGATATGAAGGATTTCACCGGGCTACTTATTTATGCACGGGATCCCAAACGGTCCCTTTAGCATGCTCCGAATTAAGGTCCAGATTTAGTCCTTAACCAGATCAGATATTTTGACTTGATGCATCTGATTTGAGTTCCATGATTAACTGATGGATACTTGGTCTTGAAAACTATTCGAACATGATAATTGATATTAATATTGTCATGGCATACTAATGGAACTTGATTATTCCTTAAAATCGGTATATAAACTTATAGGACATTATTCCTTCGACCAAAGAGATGAGGCGATGAACCATAAAGTGCAAGTTCCCTTGATGGAGAGCAAGTGGATGAACTTGTATGAGATAGCAAGTCCCTTCATCAGAGAGTGAGCTGATGGACTTGCTCAGATATTAGGTCCCTTTGCGAGAGAGCAAGCAGATTGATTTTAATCTGGATATCTGGTTATGTAATCCAGAGAGCTCAGAAACTAGAATTTAAGATTTAAATGCCTCTCAATTTTAAAATAATTAGATAATGAATACTGGGTTATGTCATTACCTCGATTTGGTTGGACTTGCTCATGATGAGATGCTGGGCAATACTAGACGATTTATAAGTAATGTTCCAATGGTGGCGATGTACAACAAAGACTAGTGATATGTGATTGTGTGATGCATGATTTACCCATGATAATTAAATCTAGGGAAAAGACGTGACGATATTGACATTGATATATGATAAGTTAACCCTGAGTGGACACGGGATAGCCTAGATTTGTGCTATATAATGTGATACTTCTGAACGAACGCAGGATGATTATGATTTATAGCTAACACTTAAGGCAAGGACTCGAGTCCTTAGCTATTATAGGTCTAGAATGACCTCTAATTTGAAGGTGAATCCAAAGGAATCGAATGATTCGCTATGATTGGTCCAGTAGATGGACCGAGATAATTTTCCATGGTTGGTCCAATAGATCGTCGAAATTGGATAACCCACCAAAATCCAATGCTTATCTTGAGCAAGAACACCTTATATTCACAAGGCATGCTTTAGGGGATAAGTGTTATCGATAAATTTTCCATGGTCTCTGAAAACACTTGAACGATTGAACTGGACTAAGTAACGATAGAGAAATGGATCTAGAGACTAAGAAAATCATCATGAGATGGAAAATTGAGAAGTACAACAGAGATAGCCAAGATTGAAAAGGTTTCACAACTAGGATCCCCTTAACTCGGCTCGTATAACTCGGACCCGAGTTGAAACCCATGACAAGCCAATAAAGCTTGGCTCAACCGCGATAAATAAAAAAAAATAAGATCAAAGCAAGGCAGGCAGGCACATTTGACAAATGGAAGAATCAAGAAAGACAAATTGATAAAAAATAAAGGGTCAACTCAATACCAAGTCGTGAAGACAACTCTGATTTGAGTTGTCCATGAAGTCATATTTGGCTATAATGTTTTCGAAGAAGTTCCTGCTGGATGTGGAGAATGCATGGAGCATATTTCAGAGCTCATTTTGATTGATTTCATCTATGTTAACCCGCCTTTTTGCAAGGCCTTATACAGGCGGATTTAACTCAAACGACTGCTCGGTTATCGAGGCTGGAATGTCAGGGACTTGGTTTAGATGAATGGATAGACGATCGATTGGGGATAGTAAACATGAATTTGAAGTTGGGATTCGGCATGGTCGATGGACGGATAATGCGGGATATTTGGAATATGAATTTCGACAAAAGTCGAGTTGCTTTGGGTCAGCCATGAAGTTGCTTTGAATCGCCACATGGTTTACTTCGAGTCATTGTGCACTTTACTTCGAGTTAGGAAAGGGCTCACTTCAGGTCGCTGCGTGATTGGCTAGGGATTGGCATGTTTACAAGGGATCGGCATCAACTCCGGGTCAACATAGCTCCATCCTCTAGTCGGCAACTGGATGGGTTCGACATTGAGCGCCAGGTTGGCATAACACTTGGGGTCGGCGTGTTACTTCGAGTCGGCAAGCAAGGCATTGGGATCGACATATGGTGGAGCTTCTAGAGATCAGCATATTTGATACTTCGGGTCGGTAGCAATCTGACTTCGAGTCAGCAGTTGGATGGGATCGGCATTATTGAGGGATCGACATTGTTGAGGGATCGGCATTGTTGAGGGGTCGACATATGGCAAAGGTTTAACCCCGGGTCGGCATTGCATCAGCTACGGGTCGGCATTTTGGATACTTTGGGTCGGCTACGGGATATCAGGTTGGGGTTGGCATTGAAGAAGACGTAAGCTACTTCGGGTCGGCTGCCATTTTGCTTCGGGTGAGAGATGAAATTTCTTTAGGTCATCATTAGAGCTACTTCGGGTCGGCATGTTAGCAACTTGGGATTGGCAGTGATGAACGATATAGGCTCGACTATGGTCTTAGTGAGCCCATGTAGGAGAAGAGGCCCTATCGCCAGGGTTTTTCCTATAAATACAGCAGATGTGGCTTCAGAAAAAGGATTCTCATTCTGCTCTTCTTCATCTCCTTCTACAAAAAGCTACTTTGCCATTTTTGTTTCAAAAACTCTGGATTGTAACTGTAATCAATTCTCTGATAATAAAATGGAAATTTCTGAAGTGGACGTAGGTCGGAGTTAGCCTAACCACTATAAATCTCATCTTTTTTACTAATTTCATTTCAATATTTTGTTATTCTTCATATTATTTCCGCTACATATACTCTATCTCTGATCAACGACTGGATATTGGTGCTTTCATTTGCAATTGGGTGTTTGTGACCAATTTTGGTGCAAATATTTTGGTGCTTTCACTGAGAAAGCTAACACTCAGGGATTTGGAAGCTTAGATTTTGGATTCGAAAGATTAGGAACTCGGATTTTGGAAGCTATGATTAGGCAATCGAGAAGGAGACGGATGATAGAGAGGAGTCATCAAGAGGGAAGTCAAGAGGCTTCCTCCGGAGTTGGAGTAGATCAGGCATCAATCTACATCACAAGGGATGAGATGCAGACTACGATGGATTCCATGCGAGAACAGTTGCCGAAAAGGCATGATGATATGATGTAGAATCTCTTCGGGCAAATGGGAACAGCTGGGACGCATAACCTAGGAAATGGACCAACCGCAGTTGCTGGCAATGTAGAACAAGGAGTCGGAGCTACAGAAATCTCTGGAGGCCAAATCCATAATTGGAATAGAGTAAGTGAAGGGAATCAGCAAAGGCCTGGGGAAAAACCCTCGAGATCGGATATTGGAAGGCCCGTGAATGAAGCTCAGTAGGCTGGGCTAATGCAAACGTGAATGAGCAACATGAAGAGTACTACCCAGAATACCCTCCAGGACATAGGAGGCAGGGTGGAAATGCAAATAAGGGGCCACCCCCGGATGGATATGAGCAGATGGCTGGATTAATAGGAAGAATTATGAGAGGAGGGCTCCCGAGCAGAGGCTTGGAGGAAGTTAGTCGAAGTCCGTTCACTCCGAATATCAGAAACGCAAGGAACCCTCCAGAATTCAAACTACCAACGCTGGAGGCCTATGACGGGAAGTCAGACCAAACTATGCACGTAACCAGATACATCAGACATATGGAAGTGCTGGTGGCATCTAAGTAGGTTATGGCAAGATGCTTCCCTTTATACTTGACGCCGCGTTCTGGTTCAGGCAGCTGGAGAATGGATTGATCAGAACATGGGACGAACTAGTGGAATGCTTCATGAGACAGTTCAGGGTCCACATTGCACGACCTAAGAATGTGATGACATTGGCATCGATGAAGCAAAGGAAAGGAGAGTCCATAAGGAATTTTCTAATCCGGTTCAATGCTGCCGTGGCTTCAGTGGACCGCCCGGATCTCTCAATGATTTTGATAAAGGCGGTAGCAGGAATTGCATAAGGCACTGAGGTCAAAGATTCATTGGTACGGGATCACTACAGGATCTCGGAGAGTTCTACCATGAGGCAGAAAAGTTTATACGGTTAGAGGATGCACGCGTTGAAAGGCAGGAGGTGAACGCCGCGCAAGGCGAAGGAACGTCTGGAGAAGGATTTGGAATGGATAAAGGAAAGCGAAAGCAGGACGATGGATATGATGGTTCTAACAAACGAAGGAGAGATCGGGTACCCAAATTCACAACATACACCAACTTGACGGAGAATCTGGAACGGATTTACTTGGAAACATGAGGGCAACTCCCCTATCCAAAACCACCCAGGAGGGATCCCACGTAGCGGGAGCGCAGGAGCGGGAGGTACTGCCTATTCCATGAGCTGGAAGGGCATACCATAAATGAATGCCACCACTTGAAGGACATGGTGGAAGAACACATCAGGAGTGGCAGATTGCCACAGTATGTGAGGAACCGGACAACATCAGTAGAACACGAGCAGCTACCGCCTGCACCAAACAGAATGACCATGGATCGGAGTCACGACGCATCATCAACTGATCGTGATGGCAAGGGCCGAGTTCAAGATTTGAACTTCGGTCATCAAATAATCTTCCTAGTTTCGTTTCAAAAATAAAGCGGCTATGCCACTTACACATGTAAGGGAACCGGGGTGATTCCCAGGCATGTTCTGACATGGTAGTAGGCCGCCCTGCCTGAAGAGACAGCATTTAGATTTTTATGCTTTTTCTATTTTTTCTTATTTATTGAACATTTGGAATTTGGATTTAATTAATGGATTTGGATTTTGTGAAATAAATCCCTAACCGGAGAGTTAAGGGATGGATACTGGAAGTCAGTTGGGAATTGATCGCTTAATGTTCAGGGATACTGGACCGTGGTGCAGGAAGTGAGTCGCTTCGTCGGAGAGTGACAAGATCGGCTCACTTGACATTGTTCTCCATTCACCGAAGAATGATTGGATCGGGGTTCAGCAAGAACCAAGAGTGGCTGCAATCGGTCTAGGACTTAGGCCATGGCATCACTTAATGTTCAGAGATACTGAACTGAAGTGCAGAGAGTGATGCCGCTTCGCCGGAGAGCGACAGGATCGGCTCACTTAACATTGTTTCCCCTTCACTGAAGAGTGATAGGATGGGATCCAGCAAGAGCCTGAGGGGCTATAATCGGTCTAGGAGGACTAGGACATCGCGATATGCCCCCACCGGGGCCGGAGTGCAAGGGATAGGTTGCTTCGCCAGAGCGCGACAGGATCTGCCTATTCAATCGTTAAGTTTGGATCGAGCTTAGCAAGGGTCCAGAGAGGTCGTCAATGATCCAGAGAGATCATAGGATTCGGTTACTGGCTTCCAAGATGTGAAATGGATTCGGATAGTGGCTTCGAATGGCTAAGGATTTGGCTAAAGACCCGGAGTTGTCCCGGATTTGGATATGGACCCGGCGAGGTCCCGGATTTGGATTTGGACAGGACCCGGAGTGGTCCCGGATTTGGATAAAACGATCTGGGGAGATCATGGATTTGGTTAATGGATTTGGAATGGATTGATATTCGATTTCGACTAGGAACAATCACAAATTTGGCTATCGGACTTGGACGGAGTCTCTCAGTAATGGATTGAATTATGGATTGGATGTTATGGCTATGAATGGAATATGGACTTTGGATGTTGGATTTAAAGCTATACAAAACACGCCTTCCAATAGCAAGGCATGTTTTGGAGGGCAAAATGTTAACCCACGTTTTTGCAAGGCCATATACAGGCGGATTAACTCAAATGACTGCTCGGTTATCGAGGCTGGAATATCAGGGACTTGGTTTAGATGAATGGATAGACAATCGATTACGGATAGTAAACATGAATTTGAAGCTGGGATTCAGCATGGCCGATGGACGGATATCGTAGGATACTTGGAATATGAATTTTGACAAAAGTCGAGTTGCTTTGGGTCAGCCATGAAGTTGCTTCGAGTCGCCACATGGTTTACTACGAGTCATTATGCACTTTACTTCGAGTCAGGCAAGGGCTCACTTCAGGTCGCTGAGTGATTGGCTAGGGATCGACATGTTTACAAGGGATCGGCATCAACTTCGGGTCGGCATTTGGGATGACTTCGGGTCGGCAATTGGATAGGGTTGGCATTGAGCGCCGGGTCGGCATAACACTTGGGGTCGGCGTGTTACTTCGGGTCGTCACTTCTGTGGCTTCGGGTCGACAAGTAAGGCATGGGATCGGCATATGGTGGAGCTTCTACGGATCGACATATTTGAATTACTTCAGGTTGACAGTTGGATGGGATCGGCATTGTTGAGGGATCGACATTGTTGAGGGGTCGGCATAGGCAGAGGTTTAACTCCGGGTTGGCATTGCATCAGCTCCAGGTTGGCATTCTTGATACTTCGGGTCGGCTATGGGAAAATCAAGTTGGGGTCGACATTGAAGAAGACGAAAGCTATTTCGGGTCGGCTGCCATTTTGCTTCGGGTCAGAGACGAGATTTCTTCGGGTCATCATCAGAGCTACTTCGGGTTGGCGTGTTAGCAACTTAGGTTCGGCAGTGATGAACGATATGGGCTCGACTATGGTCTTGGTGGACCCGTGTAGGTGAGGAGGCCCAATCGCCAGGGTTTTGCTTATAAATACAGCAGGTGTGACTTCAGAAAGCGGATTCTCATTCTGCTCTTCTTCATCTCCTTCTACAAAAAGCTACTCTGCCATTTTTGTTTCCAAAAACTTCGGATTGTAACTGTAATCAATTCTTTGATAATAAAGGAAATTTATGGAGTGGACGTAGGCCGGAGTTAGCCTAACCACTATAAATGTCATCTTTTTTACTGCTTTCATTTCAATTTTTTGTTATTCTTCATATTATTTCCGCTACATATACTCTATCTGTGATCAGTGATTGGATATTGGTGCTTTCATTTGTAATTGGGTGTTTGTGACCAATTTTGGTGCAAACAATCTATAAATAGAGGAGGAGATGCATTGGAAAGGGGATTCTTTATTGACTACTCTAGATCAATATGAGTTTGAGTTATTCAATTTTGAGCTAAACACTGTATAACTCATACCTGAGTTGTTGTTGTAGAAACTACTTTGTAAGAGAAAAGTATAATCAATAGAAAACGATTAAGTGGACATAGGCTAGGGTATTTTTCTAACCACTATAAAAATTGTGTGTTTTTTTCTTTCTTTTAATATCTTCTTTTATAATATGTATTGGTTACTTAATTGGGTTTTTGTACCATTTTTGGTCCAGATAGTCAACACTATCAGTTTAGGATTTTGGAATTTGGTTTTGGTCAAAATTCCAATACCATCCATATTCAACTAAGTTAGTCTAAAAAAAGTATATAGTTCAATAATACTATTTATTATTAACACAATAAAGGTGGAGACCATTTCCTATCCGGACAGATTTCCTTATCTCTTGTCCTAGAAGAGCAAGATGAGTTTCTATGTAGGTTATATCATCACCAAGTGAATAACTGTAATATATAATTCTCGTGTTTCCTCTAGATATTTCCCAAGTGAATTAGGTCCAATTCAACAACAATGAGAACAATCGCATACGGAAACCAAGTCTTGTATACTTATCACATTTCCGACCTTTTCAACTTTCAGTATTCCATGGTCTAGAGTGAAGCTCGATAGAATAGAGCACTATTGCTTCTACACTCTACTCGAATCATCATTCTTAACTCTCACAGATAGAATCAAGTATACTTCATCGGCTTTTAGTGCCAAGTACACAAATAAATACACTTTATAAACAAGTAAACACATCAAGCATGATTAACTCACACAAAGCATGATCAAGTCACATAAACCACTTTTAATCCCCTTTTTATTTTATTAATTCTTTTGTTAATTAAAAAACCTCTTTCTATTAGTAAAACCCTTTTATCTACTAAAACTTCATTCTTTAATTAAAACTTCTTTCTTTAGTTAAGACTTCTTTCTCTAATTAAAACTTCTTTTAGTTAAACACATTTATTAATCAAACACTTTTATTAATTAAACTTCTTTATTAATTAAACTCCTTAATAAATTAAACTCCTTCATTAATTAAACTAATTTATTAATTTAACTTCATCTATTAATTACTGTTTCTTTGGAAGTAAGCAAATTATACATAAGAGTCCTCACCGAGGGATCTCGTATATATAAGTTCGTAAAGGTAGAGACGTTTCATACCAATGTTCCTTCCTGGGAGTTCTCAAATTGTATGAAGTCGTGAAGCTTTGAGATACTTCCTAAGTAATTATACTTGTATATAGATTCACTTTACCTTTATAAAGATATATATACTTGTATTATACAAATTTACTATTCATTTATACTCTTTTCAACACTTCAAAAAGTATTCATATACTTGTCTCAACGATACAAGTATATTCACAAATCACTAACAAGATTTACTTACCTTAAAATATGATCAAAGATGTTAAATTTTTTTACCTAAACATTGTCACAATAAACCCTTTCTCTCTTTTATACTTTAAACATATACTTTATCTATCTTTATTTCAAAAGATTTCATACTTGTTATTATCTTTAAAATTCCATTATTAAAAACCTAAGTATATTCATAATACTTTAACAATATTTTTCCACTTTAAATTATATCTTAAGGGTTTAAAAACAAATGTTGCTAAAATATTGTGTACTACAAACCCAAAGCCATTTTACATATAATTATCTTTAAAACATTCTTTTTATAAAGGATCTAGCTATAATCCTAAGTATAATTAATAAGAGTTAAAAATAATTGTTACTTAAACATTGTTTTCTACAACCCAAAACCATTTTGTACTTCTCATTAACTTTAAAATATTCATTTTAATGATCTAAGCATATCCACACTAATTAATTAAGGTAATACACTTTAAATTAAATTCTCAAACCCTTTATTTTAACTTAAGGGTTAAAATCCAAAACTTCTTTTACTACTTTTATAAAATACTTAACTTACATTTTAACACTTATATATACACACACTTTTAAAATACTTATAATTATGTTAAAACATGATTAATCTACTTAATAATATATTATAATTATCTATATAAAATATTATGTAAAAATAACAAAATTTGAAATAAATGAGAAAAAATAAACATGTTTTATTCTAAAAGCTCTTATTTTAAAAATTCTTAATTAATTATTAAAAATAAATTTAAACATGAAACTAATTTTAAAACACTCTAATATAAGTTAGAAAACAACCATAAAAATATTAGAGAAAAATAGTTAATTTAAATATCATTTTTACACAATTTAAAGTTTAAAATATAAATAATAACATTTTTAGAAATACTATATGAAGCATTCGCAACAGGCAAAAAGTGTTTCATAAGCAAATACAGCATTCTTTCGAATGCTATGTAAAGTTCTTGTTTGTTTTTAACATGATTTTGCAACAACTTTGAGGCTAGTTTTCGACGCTTAAATAGTTGACATTTGATTCGGTTTGTTTACAATAGTTAGCATACTTGAAGTACTTAAAAACAATAAAAGGAAACCTTTAATAATTTCTTTTAATTAATATATAAAAATTCCCAAAAACAAGGTACTTTTCCGAAGTGCTTATATAGCGACCTTTTTACTTCAAAATTTCTTAACATTGTTTGATCAGTTTTAAAGCTTTTTAAAACTTGGTATTTTTACATTATTAAGTACTTATATTTTGCTTATTAATACCATAAAGGAAGCTCTAAGGATGTCTTCCAAAGTTGACTTAAAAATCGCCAAACACCGAGCGACTTCAAAGTGCATCCATAGTGACTTTATGCTTCTAACTTTCACAATTTTGTTCTATTATTTCCACTACTTTTCAAACCAATTACTTTATGTCAAACACACCAAAATAACTGTAGTGAAAATCCAAACGTATACTTTCACAATATATTCACATTTGAACCAAATTAACATATGTTAAATACAAGGGATTTCAAAGTGCGTTTATAGCTACTATTTTGCTTCAAACATTCACAACACACTTCAAATTCACATAGAACATTAACAAACATATAAACAAGTCATGGCCATGATACATGTTTTAGAGTGTTAGTCACTTGCTTTTCAAAGCAAGGATAGGTCCAAAAGGTGTAACTTACATTGTTCTTTTTATAACTTTACATTTTACATGGTCAAACATGTATACACAACATTATACCTTTTTAATGGTGAGATAACTCATTTTTAAACAAAGACAAGAAAACCAAAACAAGCACAAGAACTAAAGAACAACTTCCTACCATCACCCAAAGCCCAAAGCTAACTCCTTTGCTTTCAAAACCACAAAGTCAAGCCTCTCCCCTTCCTTATTGCTCACAGCCAAACAAGGTTCCCCCTCTTTTTTCTTCATTTCTTCACTTTTTGGATGCTAAACCATGTTCTCTAGGTGATATAAAAACTTTGTTAAAGTTTGGATGAGAATGAAGAAGATTTGAATTTGTTTTGAAGAATTAAAGAGGAGATGGAAGTGTTTGAATATAAAAGTTTTTGTCTCAACTTTTGAAATATGAAATTATGAACCAAATAGAAGTGAAGTGGAGATGTTAAAAAGTGCAAATAACCTCAAATGCCCCCATTTTGTCCAGCCAAAACCCCCACCTTTCCTTCTTTCCAATGTGAGCACATGCTTCTTCATTCCCTCCACCTTTCGTGCCTTAAACTACTCCTCTTGTCCCCCTAATTAAATCACTTAGTGACTATTTAATTTCTCATTAAGTTAAGTGTTTTTTATTATTTATTTATGCTTTCATATGTTATTAAGCAAGTGCCGAAGAGTTCAGACAACTTTTGTTTAAAGAAAATGTCGTTTGTCGATAAAACGATTTTCGGTCACATTATCGATATTTCCTCGAACTATTTATTTTTGTAAACAAATTTCATATCATCATTTATTATTTAAAAGGGGTTAAAAGGTTATAAAATAACATTTATTCACATTAAATCTATTCAAATATTTGAATAAATCAAAATACGAAGTGTTCGAAATTCTAGGTCGTTATAGTTTCACTACCAATGCTTCAACACAAACCCAACTTGCTCGATGGTCACCATGCCATGATTTAACTATAATCAAAGTGGAGTATCCATACTAAAGCTAATAGTATCCTAAAGTTGAGAAAACTGTATAACCTCATCACTTTGAGATTTAATGTTTGGCATAGTTTTTATTAATATTGGGAGAGTCATTCCATAGTTGCCCAATAATTATTAGTGCATAACCCCTTGATGCCCCTAGAAGCCATAGTAATACACTGCCCAATATTTGGAGGGCGTCACGTACTATGGTCTTAATTGATGTATCAATATCTTTTCTTGTAGCATCTTTACCGGGAATATTTAAAATAACAAGTATTTTATATTGTGATAATTTTCTCATAATTACAACTCCTTGTATTATTATCTTATAATATATCATTTAAGGATTTTTAGTTTAATATACTTAAACTAATTACTTAATTATTATATCACAATATAGTAAGTATATAACATAAAATATAAACATTTATTACGAACAATGCTGGTCACAGAGTTATATATATATATAACAAATTACATAATTTCCGATATGGCATACTCCTAACTCCCGATCTCCCACTTTAACTTTGGGTCAATTACGAAATCTTAATCCCTTCTTTTCGATCAATTTTCTTGGAATTGATCGATTTATTCCCTTAGTGAATGGGTATGCTATATTGTCTTAGTTATATGCTCTGTTAATCAACATTTCTCCATCGTTGTTAAATTGCCTTTATCATATGGATCTTTTAGAGTATGTTTCTCGACTTCTAGTGAGCTCTAGGTTCTTTTGTGAATGGTATCACAACATTATTATTATATAACAATGGAATGGGATTCCAAAATTGGAATCACCCATAGCTCGGTCATAAATTTAGGATTGAAATACTATATTCGATATTATCTATGAAGATCGAGTGCGACTACTCCTTTATAAGGAGTTCGTCATTTCTATGAACAATTCTTTAAATATCTGAGAATACTCATAACTACCACTTTAGCAATATTAATTTGGATTTCATTCTTGCTCCATGTATCAAATACATGAGTGAAATGTGATATTGTTGATAAAAAAGTATGTATGATAATTCCTATTACTTATGCATAAGGAATCCATCTTACATGCTTCGTATTAAATATTTTTATAAGGTGTTTGTTTATACCATTTGGGACATTCCTCAACATCCTTTTATACCAATTATAAAAGATGTTTTTTAACCCTATATCGAGAATTAAACAACAAAACTAAAAATGATTTTAACATGGGTACATCGCTAGCAATCAGTGGTATGTTGTTTACTTATATTTTAGAAATATCTTAGTACCTTTCAACGTTCATCTTTGCAGACATGTGCTTCCTCTGCATTTTGACCAAAGTTAAAATTTTGATTTCTCTATCAAAATACCTGCTCAATGTGATGCTAATTGAACTATAATTTCGTATTAGTTCCTGAATCCTATTCGAAACCCATATACTTAGTTATCAATCCCACTAACTTCAATACACTTTGGTTGTTCTCTACAAATAGTTTATCTAAATCATCATTTAGAATTTCTATGTTAACTTACATGTACCAAAACTCAAAATCATATCGGGAGATAATTTTATGGGCAAAATCTAAATTAATATTAGCATGTCGAATGACGAATCTGTTACATTAATTACAACAATTGAAATTTATGATGTTATTCTTACTAACGCTGTTTATTCTATTCCAACGGCATCGGTCTTCTTCTTGAAGACATATTTGCGGTTAATGGATCATATCCCTTCGTATACAACTATCAAAATCATATTCTGGCAATGTACTTAGAATATAATTTGGATTTTCGCATCGTGCTATAAAGCGTAATCAACACGCTCAATGAATCATTAACCATTTTGAAAATTCTTTTCTCAACAATGATATGGAACTCACAGTCTATCTTGATATGCGAGTATTTGTTTAAACATTTTAATGAGTCATGTATATTTTGGTTTGGTTAACTTCGTTTCATCTTACGCAATCGGTTTTTATCTATGGATTGTATCCAAATCATTTCACTATCAATAATTTCTAAAAAAAATTATTTGTCATGAAGTTAGTATTTCTTGAAACAACAATTGTTTCTCAGTATGATGGGATAGGCATTGAGAAACATTTTATGAACTGCATTTATATATTATATATAACTAATTTAATTTTGAGTTTACGGAACTTAAGTTCATAACATAAATTTGTCAACCAATGTTATTTGTTCCTAAACTATTTTAGGATGGTCCACACAATACCCCTCATAAGTAAATATTATGTGCAACCTCTCGACTCACACAACCTATCAACACCTTGGCCTAGGATATATGGGGATTTCTTATCAACTCTTGTCTTATATGATCTCCTAAACTATGCTTTAGATTGAATTATATTTAACTTATGTACTTACTCTTAAGTACATGTCCTTATAGAAAGAAGTTAACTCAACTTCAATCATCATCAATAGTTATTTGTCTAACAAAGTTTGATTACTCCTTATTGATACATAGTCATGTATCATAAGGATGAGTGACTTTTGAGATCGAATCATATTCATTTTTTGGTACTTTTAGAACACATTTCCAATACATTCACCAGCTCGAGCAAATTGAGTTCTTCTATTCCCATTGCATGTTACGTTTTCAAGTTCTATTTTATTTTATGAAATTATCACAGACATACCATTTGTGTATCAAAAACACATATTCTTATCTTTGATAACTTCATTTGTGAACTTAAGGAAGTAATTTGATTCATTTTAGGTATCTTCGGACCTTGGACTACATATATTTGTATGTATGTATGTATATGTATGCATGTATATATATATATATATATATGCATGTGTGTGTATGTAAATATATGTGTGTCTGTAGGTATGTATATGTATGTATGTATGTATGTATGTATATGTATAAATATGTATGTGCGTGTATGTATGTATGTGTGTATCAATCTGGAGAGTTCATTAACTCCTTTTTAAGTCCCATTGAATAGGTGCATTGCCCTTAATATAAACATACTATTTATATATCAAATGCATATATTCTTATTTGTGATAACTTCATTAGTGAATTTAAGGAAGTAATTTGTTTCATTTTTGGTATCTTTGGACCTTGGACTATATGTATATGTATATGTATATATGTACGTATATAAATGTATATATATATATATATATGTGTGTGTGTGTGTGTCAATCTGGAGAATTCATTGACTCCTTTTTAACTCCCACTAAATGGGTGCATTACCCTTAATCATTTGAAATACAATTCACTATTACCATATACTTCATAATAAAATGATTATAGAATTATTTTTCAAAGATATGACGTAGTCCATAGTTCCAAAATTAATTGTAATTTTTTTAGATACTTTCGTATTTTCTATAATTAATGTATCATTCATTATGAAAACTGATACCATCATCTGATGACGAATATTCAAAATATTCATATTACAATAAAACTATATCTATTTTCAATCAATACTAAAAGCAGATATTATTTCATAAATAAACTTGATATATTTACGAAGACATTCTTTCGTAACTCGATGCACCCACTACTAAGTGACATATGGTATGCTCCCATTATTTATACCATTACAATAATTTCTCATGAAATATATGGCTCTATTCAACTATTTATTTGGAATCTTATTTCATTTATTGTACCTACTGTATAATCGAGAGTTTCAGAATAAATATCTTGATACTCGGAGAAATAACCATCATAGAAAATAGTTTTCCATAATATAAATACATTTGGAGTTAAATCGACATTTCTCATTCCATATAGGGATCTAATTGTTTTTATACAATTCTCATTGCTTATGTCTTTTTACGAAGTAGAGCTGACTGTTTACTATCTTCATCCCAATTGTTCCTAGGTTACATCCACACTAGACGTTCACTTTCCCTTCCAAATGCTCAAACCATTCGAAGGAAATTCTTATTACAAAATCGCTTAGAAATCTTTACAAATGTGCATTCGGTCATCCTAAGCATTCACGGATATCAAATAAGTTGCATTTAACATAAACTGACCAAACTGGTATTTAAGTGATCGAATTCCTAGGTCCATCCTGTACCTCTTGGTCTAGTGTACATTTAACAAAAAAGGACCTTACTGCAATTAATTGTAATGAATACATGATCTTGCATCACGGTTTACTTGCTCATTTCGATTAAACTAATTTATCAAGATTTCATTCATTACCAATCACGACTAACCATATAACGTTTATATATGATTGGGCAAGGATCAAATATCAATATTCTTGTATTAATTACGATTTCAAAACTCATAGAAGACAATACACAATATGTGGTAAATAAAACTTTTATTGATCAAGGCATGAATCTATTTAGTAGTTATAAAATTTGGCTCTTGCATGGGTCATGAGTTGACAACATGCCAAATATTTATTGGTAATTATATTTTATATTTCTTTGTCAATCTTATTTCAGTTCATTTGTATATTTTAATTGATAAACATTTTACCAATTATTTTAGTTGCACAAATTTATCAAAGTAGATTAGTTTAATTTGTATAACATATGTTATTTAATTTTAGGAAGGTTAAGTCATCATTTCATTTTCTAACATGGCTTTCACAAGATTTTTATATTCCTTAGAACACTAAGAGAAATACAGAATTCTTGAAATTCCTCTATTGAGCATTATGACTCGTTGCCTTTGGATTCTGACCTTAAGTTGGCCCGCAAGTGATGAATAACTCATTATCGGTTGTATCAAATACAATTCTAACCATTGTCTTTACCTTAGTCTCGACCTTGACCTTGACCTTGAGTTTTCTCAATAAATAGAGAGTGATTATACACTCTTACCTACCATTTCATGATGACCTAAGTATAATGCATGTACCTTTAGTTTTCTCGACAAAAACATGCATGCATTTACCTTGTCTAGGAAATATATTAATAATACCAAAAAATAGCCTCGGTTTGAGTTGCTCAACAACTAGTGCGTATGTAAGTAGTCTATTAATGTACAAGGGGTAGAGGTCAGCTCTATATATTAAGGACTTATAATTTTTCATATACATATGCACGCACACACACTCTTTAAGTGATACCGACTTAAGGAATTATATGTTTTTATGAAACACCCTCATGACTCAAGTGTCAGACACATTCGAAACTAAGGTATATGTACTTTACATATGTACGTACTCCAAAAATCTGTTTTGTACTTATTTCAATTCCATTTACATTATTTTGTACATATATAGTTTTGTAAGTTTAATTTGTTTTATAACTGTTATAATTAAATTAACTTATATAATGTATATATATATCTTATTAATTAAATCATATTTAATTAATTGTAATTCTTATTAATTAAATCATATTTTATTATTTTAATTTATAATTAAATCATATTTAATTAATTTAATTTATATGAAATTTCAAAAAAATTATATAGTTTATCTTAAACTATTTAATATAAGTAATTAACTGTAACATTCACAGATTATTTATATAAACATATCAATATATGTATACATACTAAATAATTAATTTTTAATTAACTCTACTTAATAGATTCATTTCTTTAATTAAATATTTAAATACAATTTATCTTAAACAAATTTAAGATAAATATATAACTATAACAATTATAGTTACATACATATATCAATATATATATTTAATTAATTAACCTTTCAATCAATTATTTAATTTAATTAATCGAATTTTATGTATATTGGCTATTATTCAAACTAATTAATTTTATTCTCAAAATATAATCGAAAAATTTGAATTTATTTTATAATCTTTATAAAATTTCATTTTATATTTCAAATTTTACATTTGAATTTAAAAAAGTTTTAAATCTTAGTTTGAAAATTAGACTAAGGCCCAAGTAACTTTAGGCTTACATCCAGGCCAAATTTTTAGACTAACTCCACCCATTGGGCTATGACGGTAGCCAGAGAGGAGAGAGTACTTGATTATTCAACCTCAAGCTTAGACGCTACTTTTTTAGACACCCAACAGATAAGTAGGTTTAGTTTGTTGGCCTTCAATTAGGTCGCACTGCACATTTGGGCTCTTGTAGCATTATTGGAATCGGGCCAGTCTAGAACAGATGAAATAGGTGAATTTAAAATTTAATTAATTAAGTAAAATACAACTTTATTTTACTTTTTGATTTAATTAATTAATAAGTTAATTAAAAATTAGTTTGTATATTATCTATGAGTATATCACTATGCACTCATATGTGTATAACGTGTACGTGCTATATAATAATGTGTACTTAGTTAATATATACATTTACAAATGTTGGGATTTACATCTATTACTTATACATTTGTCATTCATATATGCATTTGTTATCTCAAAATATTATATAATACATATATATTTATATAACATTTTAAATTATTCGATTATTTTTTGCCAAGTCATTTAAATTAACATTAAAATTTAGTATACAAAACATCTAACTTTGACTGGGTAAACTATCTTAAAATTTAAATTTAAATCTAAAGTTATCAATATATTTTATTTTGTATTTTTTATAAAAACATAAACTTTTTAAATGCATGAAAGAATCAAAGTACGTAATAATATATACCTTTTTTTTAAATTGGGAACCTTGATGGGAGTATATATTTGTACTACAAGTCTTAGGTAGTATACAAGATACTACACGTTAATTTAAGTCCAATGGTTTGAATCAATCTACGTAAGTTTTGGACATGTAACCTCTTGCACCAAATTCAGAGCCCTAACCAATAGAACAATGATGCTGGTTAGCTAAAGTATGTAATAACATATACCTTTCTCGCATTGTCACTTCCTTTTCTCCTTTCTCCCTGCCTCCCCTGTCCCTCCGCGTCATGGCTATCGCAAGTAGCTCAGATCCTCCATCCACAACCAGATTTGGGCATGCCTTTAATGGCTCATCCCAACCGCCCAATTCGATTTCGTCCATGCTTGAGAACAGTGCTTCACCCTCTGTTATTCCCACTGCTAAACCTTCTCTTACGAGTAATTTCTATAATCATATTTGCTCTGACCCGAATGTGACTTCACCTAATGCCTTCAAGCTACTTGAATCCTTCTTGAAAAACTATAATCTGCAATGTCATCCACTCTTTGGTGTGCCTACTGTCGCGACCGTGGTTGGGGAAACTCCTCTTACGCCTTTGTTCAAAGCAGTAAATGTATTAGGTTAATGGGCTGATATCGAAATTGATAATTTTGACGTTGCTTTAGGTAGCACGGTTGTGGATGTTGGTTTAAATGAAATCAATAGGCCCGATCTCTTGTGTAAAAATATAAGCATGCAAGCTGTTTGTGTTAATAATAGGCTGAAAACTGCTGCAACAAGTTCTATCAATCCAAATTCATGTGCTGATAACTCAACCAACTTGGTTGATAAATTTTTGGGATCAACTTTTGTGACTGTTTCCAAGTGGTCGTCACTTTTTAGTGTGATGCCATGGAACGCAGGTGAATATGTTCCACATTCCTTTGATATTGAGGAGGTGGATGGTGCATGTACCCTCGATGGAGGTCTTTGAAGTAGAGGTATCTTTTTGGTCGGAGTATCTTATGGGGTTTTTCCTTAACTCTAATCCTCCTACCAAACAGTCCGCAATCATTGCCGACAACGTTGGAATATTAAGGGTAGAGTACAAGTGCACTTTTATAATAGTTTATTCTTTTTCAAGTTTCCTACGAAGGAAGAAAGGCTCGTGTGCTTGAAGTGGATCCCTCCATTATTGCTGGTAAACCCTTCATTATTTCCCCATGGAGTCTGACGGTGAACAGGTTGATGCACGGATTCTCTCTATTCTAATTTGGGCTTATTTCTCTTCTATTCCTTTTGTGTTACGGCCTATGAGTAGGTTGAATTGGTTTGCGAGTGTTGTTGATAAACTCAAATGTTTCGATGCAAATATTATTGCTAAAAAAAGCATGTAATTAGGCAAGCTATCATTGAAGTATATCCAAATAAGCCTCTTCCTTCCAAGATATCTGTTCGTATTGCTCTCGGCCATGTTTTAGTTTTCGATATTCGCTATAGTGGAAACTGAAAATTTGTTTATCTTGTCACATATTTGGTCATCTTGCTAATGTCTATTTTTTGCAATCCGACGACCCGCTTATTCCTCTTTTTCTTAAATTCCCTCATCCTTATCCTGTCATGAAGTGGGTTTTGAAAGTTTGTTCCGCTACTGTGCTTTCGTCTCCTGATATTGCGACTGCGACCATTGATGTTCCCTCTATTGATGTTATTGATGTTCGCTCTATTGATGCTGTTGTGCTTTCGCCTCTTGAGATCGTGTCTCATTTCATTGATGTTCACTTTCTTGATGTTGAGGATAGCTTTACGAGTATTCTGGATTTGTCTCCCTCCTTGGATGATTTCTTTTAGGGCTCATCTAAGTAGGCTTGGATTCACGAGCCTTCTGAAATGAGATCTGACCCTAAGGGTGGTAAGTTCTATAAGTATGTTGGTGGAGATGACGAAGTAAGGCGGCTATATTACCATGTGGAGGGTGAAGGCCATGTGCTCTCGATTATAGGTCAGTTAGGTGATCTAACTCTTTCTGCTCTCTCGGATTCTCTTGGGATAGAAAATACCTTTATAGCTCTTATTCTGTGAATTTTGTTCCAACATTAGCTTCTCTTTTCTCTGGGTATTATTAGATTTTTGGGCCTGAATCTTCAGATGAGGGGAGTGGATCTTCCTCTTCGAATGGAGAATAATTTATGATTTTTTTGGTTAGTAGTTTGGCACTTTTGCCAAACTCATGTGCTTTATTTCTTCATTTAGCTATTCTAGTGCATGTACTTGAACATCTATTTCAAATTTATTTACACATGTGGACGGCCCACAATAAATGCCATCTAGCTTTACTAAATATATATAAACACACACACCTTTATTTATTTTCAGAAATAACAATTTTGTTTTCTGATAAAAAGCTAAAACTAATTAATATATATTTAATAAATTTAGTATTTACATTTATTTTTACTTTTATTATAAACATTGTTAAAATTGTTATAAATATAATAATGTTTTGTAAATATATATAGGTTCAGAATTCTTTTAAAACAAACCAAAACATATTAAGTGTGTGTGTATATATATATATAAAATTTTATAAATAATTTTATAAAAATAGTATATATTTATAATTTAAAAAATTGTTAATAACATTTAAAATTATTTAAAATCATTTTTAAAATTTAAAAAATGTAAATAAAATATGTAAATTATGGACGAAAATGGAATGTAATTAATTATTATTTTAAATTTCTTATCTGGACAACAATTTGATTTATATAAAAAGATCAATATAATATAATGACACGTAAAGGGAGACAACTATTACGCATACAAAGTGTAACGACCCGTAATTTTCGATAATTATAAATAGTTAATTTAATAAGGTTTTGTGATTTAATGTTGGAAGAAATGAAAATTTATGGTTTAATAATAAGAGTATAATTGGAATGAAATGTAATAGAATTTAAGGTAATTGACAACTGCTTTAAATGTAATTCCATTTAATTGAAATGATTAAATGTTATAATTGGTTATAGATTGTAAATAAATTGTAATGATGTGTGTATTAATTGATAAATTGGATAAAAGGTGTAATTGATAATTTAAATATGTATAAATTAATGAAATAGTATGTAATTAATTGCAATTGATAAAAGTAGCATTGTGGTAGTGGTTATGGCATTTCTCATTTTTGTACGTATCTGTCTATTCCATCTATCAGTTCCTTCTTCTTTCCAATGGCCGCAGATCCAAACCCAAATTCAATTTCAAAACCAAATCCAAAAATCAAACTCCTTCAAACCATACCAAATTATATACTGTTTGGAAGCTCTCGACGAGCGTAACCTAGATTTGTAATTCATTTTTGTCATTGAATCACCATTTGTTCAGAAATCGCTGAATTGATTTCGACCGTCCATATGAAGTTTGACGGTCCAACAGTGGATCGTCCTCTAATCGATGATCGGGAGGCGGCGTAGGGAAGGTGGTGTCGAGCCAGCCCTAGATCTGGTGTCCGTTCGTCTTAGATGTGAGCAAGGTTGGCTACAAAATTCAAAATATAGGGGCGGCGGCGGTGGAGCTAGGATGGGCCGGAGGCGGCGCCGTGGGTGGCCGTGGATGCGCCTAGGAGTGGAGGTCGTGGAGAGGTGGTCAGATCAGGGTAGATGCGGTCGTGTTGATCGGAAATTCTGAGCGTGGGTGGCGGCTTCAGGTCGCGTGCATGATGCCGTGTTTGGCCTGTAGGGTTTCTCTTGCGTGAATAGGAGGAGACGATGACGCATTGTCTCATGGTGGCGTGGCCAAGTTTGAGTGGGTATTCCTTTTTATTTTATTTAATTTATATTCTCAAACCGTATAACGATCATAACTTTTGCATACAAAATCGGAGTTGTGCGCGGTTTGTTCCTTTAGGATCGTATCGAAATTTCGGACATTTTGAAACTGTTTTGGATGAATTCTGAAATTGTTGAATTTTGGGCTTTATTTTAGATTTCAAATCGATTTGAAATCAAAGGTGAGTGTTTTAACCCATTCACAACCACAAAATTTTCTTATTTTAGTTAAATTAAATTTATGATGTGATTAGAAATTTATTGATTTATGTTTCGTATATTTAAATTGTCATTCTAGTTAAAATTGACTTTTATTGCATTTAACATAGTTTAATTTAATATTGAATTTAATTGTAAATTTAATACCTGTTATTGATAATCTGTTACCTATTGATGTTTGTTGATTGATTTGGATGATGATTGTGATGGATGTTTGATTGTTGATATTGGATGACTGGATGTTATATTTTATATTGTTATAACAATGCAAGTTTCCCTATGGGTTGAAATGATACATACCCGAACGATCATATAAAATAGGTAAAAATCGTTATGGGTTGAAATGATAAACCCAAGCGATTTTCATTAAGATAAATTTAGGATTTCGGGTTGAAATGATATATGCCGGTGAATTTAAATATTTGCGGATTGAAATGATAAATATCTGCATCACCTGACCATAGGGTAGAGAATTATATACGGACACCGGATTGGTTAAATTTAATGATTTTAAATCTTTAAACTTTGAATCCAGTTAAAAGATTTTTGAAATAGAATTTGACTGATATAAATTGAATTGTTTTTAAGTAATTATTTAAAGGATTTAAATTGAAATTTTAAAGTTGAATTTGAAGTATAAACGACATTCATCGAAATTCAGTTATTCAAATGTTGGAAACTGTAACTTTGAAAATCTATTAAAATTGGAATAGTTAAATTTGATATTTCAAGATTTGAAATTTGGTTTTGATTTGAAATCTAGATATGGCCCAGATTTGTTGAAATGGAGGAAATAGTTAAATCTGATGTTAATTTCAAATTTATTAGCTTGATATAAACTGTAATTATTCTTTTAAATTCTAATTTTTAAGATTTTCAACTATTAAAATAAGTTAACCTATTATAAACCAACTTAATCAATTTAAACTATTAATTTATTTTAATCTAATTTAACCTAATTTAAACTAATTAACCTATTCAATCTATCTTGGTATATTTTAAATTTATATTAAACTATTTTAATTGATTTTAAACTATATAATCTATTTTAATTCTATTAAATATATTTTAAATTCATTTAATCTATTTTAAATCTAATTAATCCATAATAAACCTATTTAATCTATTTTAAACCATTTAAAATATTTTAAATCTATTTAAAGTATTTTAATCCATTTTAATCTATTCTAAATTTATTTAATCTATTTTAAACCTGGTTAACCTAATTTATATCTATTTAAAACTATGTCAAACTAATTAAACTATTTATAACTATCTAAATTGTTTTCAAAATTTTAGATGATGTAAAGTGTAAATGTTTATAATTAAAGCCTTGATTTTAAAGTAAATATGGTTAAATGAATTATTATAACTTTCGTTGGAAATTGAGATGATATTTTCTAGTTACGATTTTGAAATGAGAATTTAACTTATTGGTGAATATGATTTCATAAGTGATATGGTTCGAATCGAATACGATATTTTGATATAAATTATGAATTGACATTTTTAAATGTAAAAGAACCATCCGGTGTGAAATAAGTGTTTTGTTGTTAAAGAGACCGGGATCGGATATTGTCATACTCTCTGCCAATACCGAAACCACTTTAACAACTATGTACGTGGTGGAGATTCCAGAAATGAAGAAGGATGGTTTGGCGAACGATTCTGTATGAGGTATTTACGTGACCCTGACTCCCGTGAGTCAGCTTAGATGTGACTAAAACAGGAGCCTTGCCGGGCCAAGTGAGGTCATTCCTCCTATCGAACATGCTTCTTCGATACCATATTATGACTTTGTGATGATTTGGTGGCCACCCCTTGATTTTGATTACGGGAGTGTGTTCCGAGGTGGGCGGTAGTAGCTGCTATGCGTTACCACCAATCTGGATCCGCAATTAGTATATCTACCTTGGCATTTCCTCGAGTTCCATGTTCACATGCTCTATCGCGCCTTCTATGAATTTGTTTTATGTCGTACCAATGGAGTGCTCCTTGATAGCCCACCTGCGGGTGGAGTTTACAGTACTGTATAATCTACGACATTATATAAAATGTGTTAAGGGGGATATGGGTCACGCCTTAATGCTATGTTAATACCTTACTTTACTGTAGACACTATAATAATAGTGTATTGTACTACATAGTAGATAGTTTAACGGATCCTTAGGAGATGGGAATCCGGAACATCTCTTAAGTTATTGCACTCACGTTCACACTGGATAGGAGATGTCAAACCCCGTAAACATCTCTATTGCCGTTACACTCACATCTATTTACTGTTGATTTAACTTACATAAGATCTTTTAGTTCTGATTCGAGTGTTTTGTCTTTTCAATTCGCTCGGGTCGGTCTGAGCTTTTCAGTTTATCGAAGACTGGTTTCTGGAGGATGAAGACGAAGATTTTGTACTATTATTATGCATTATATTTATTCCACTGCATTTATTTATTATTTATTCTTATTATATGTAACTCTGATCTATATTATAAAAGTTTAATCAATGTTATTTGTAAACAGCTTTATGAACTGTTTATTTGGTTATTATATTTTGTCATTTCGCTATGAGATTCTGTATTCGTTTTCTTTCTTTATCCGTTTATTCTTATTTACTCCATAACAATCTGCCCTTTTTAATGGTTTGAGTCTGACGTGTGTTTTTTATCGTCGATTTAAACTGTCCAAAAAGGCCGGTCGTTACACAAAGTTAGTTTATGATCTGTATTGCATGATGAATTGATAAAAAATGTAATCAAGATTTGATACCTTAGGCATGTAACCATTGGATCGTATTTAGATGAATTATAAATCATATTTAAATGCATATTGATATCGTATAGCGATGTGTATGCATATAACCTTTATATACACACTTAATTAATTACTAATGGCACCCAAAAATTACTAATAACACTCAATACATCAAATATTTGAATAATTAATATTTCAAAAATATTAATTAACTTAATTAATTTATAACATTTTAGAAATCAATTAAAGCATGTGGTACTTTGGAAAAAACACCAATACGGTTGTGCGACTTATAGGTGTAAATTCAGCCATCCTTTAATATGGAACAATTCAAATATCAACTTTCACACGTCACCTCTGCTAGTGGTGATATAGTTTGGCCAAATTTATCTCTTGTACATCTTTATTAGTAAATTCCAGTTTTATAATTCTAAGCGGTACATTTTAATAATGAATATTTACATTGATTCTCTTTGTCGTGCTATCGATTTAGGATTTAAGAAATTTGGTTTGGTCAAAATTCCGATATCATCCATGTTCAGCTCGATTAGTCCAAAACAAAATCCATTATTTGATAATAAGATTTATTATTAACTGTAATACTCCAACCAGAGATTTTGACTTTAAGTTGACTATGGTTGACAGTGATACTATCCTCATATATCTAAGGAGATGAACTCTCTATTGAATAGTGTTTCATTTTAGTTCTTCAACTCAGACCCAGCTATAGTCGATTGATGCTCTCCATGTCATGATCTAACTGTAATCAAAGTGGATTACTATATTGAAGCTCAATAGTATTCTCAAGTCGAGAGAATAAACTCAATATACCCTTTCTAATTTATAACTAGTGATGGTGAAAAGATTTTTAAATTTAGTTTACAAAAATATTTATTTCAAAAGAAATTAGAAAATGTGACCGGAAAGCTTTTTGAAAATTTTTAACTTTTCACCATTAAGAAAATTATAAACACCTTAGTTAATATATTTACACATTTTAAATTAGCTTAAGTATGGATTAGAAATAAAATAAGTGTTAATAACATAAGTACACTTATGTAAGAAGATGTGACCATTTTCAAGTTAAAAATCAAATTTAATAACAAGGAAAATATGAAACATCATTTCATTTCTTATCCAAAGTATATAGTTGGGTAATACATGTTGGTTAAAAGGGGCTTACCCTTGCCTTGGACGTGTAAATCGTGATGGAGGGATAAGGATGATGATGTGGCATTATTCTAATGGAGGGCAAGTGCACTTAAGGGTAGAAAAGTAATTTTATTTCATTCCTTTCTATAAAAAACAAATTATTTTCTCTCCCCTTCCATTCTCACTTTTCAAACTTTTCAAAATATTATTTTCTTCTTAAAAGCTTAGAAATTATTTTAGTGGCTTCCATTTCCATTCTTAGGTCTAAAAATCAAATCCTTTTAATTTAAGACTGTTTAAATCTTGTTTAAAACATTTATATTTTTCCTACCTCTCCTTCTTTTTCAATTTCAAACCCATATCCACCTTCCTCCATATAGGTCGAGCCCATTACCGCGATGGCCGAACCTAAAGAAACCTAGGCCGAGCTCTTTGGCTCTTTGATGTGCAAACTATTTATATTTTGAAAAGATCTTACCTTTATGTCTTGAAATGTTTTATGTATGAAATATGTTGCTAGTTTGGTTGTTTTTCCATGTTGTTCGGTTGTATATATGCAATATTAGTTGTAGTTTGAATTTGACTTGTTAAATGTAGTCTAAAGTTTGTTTTGGTGTTAAAGTTGTTATCTTGCTTGTATATGTGATGCTAGATGTAATTTGGATATATAAACTTGGTTGTTTGGGTAAGAGTTGGGCAAGTCAGTATCCTTATGTGTTAAATGAGATTGGAGACCACTTATAAAATATCAAAAGTTGTTTATTTGTTTTCAATTTATTAAAAGATCAAAACTTTAACTAGTTTTCAAATAAAAACTTTTATTTATGTTATCAAGAGAAGTAAAGTTAAGAGTAAAGTTAGAAATGAATTTGGAGTTAGATCTAAACTAAATCTAACTTTTATGAGTTGCATTTATAGCGATAGTCGCTATGAATGCAGTTCGGAAAAATTTAGAGAGTAAATTTTAAAAACGATTCTTTTTGAGATGGTTTTGAGAAATCTTTTTTCAAAATGTTAATTAAGTTCAAAAGTTAATTACTTTAGCAGTCAATTAAGAGTTAATAATTAATTAGTTAAGATAATTATTAATTAAGTGTAATTAAGTTAAGTAATTAAGGATTAAAGTTAATTAATCTTAATTAATTAATTAAGGAAGTTTAATTAATGATTAATTAAGTTAAAAGGTAATCAAGAAGTAATTTTAATAATTAAGTTAATTATTTAATAGATCAATTATTTAATTAAGGTTAATTAATAATTAATTACTAATTAGGCAGGATTAAATTAATTAATCTAATTGGATTTATATAAGACTGTAATTTGGAATTAATTAAGTTCATTAATATTTTAATTAGAGTTAATTAAGATTTAATTAGTAATTAAATAATGATTTAACCAGTAATTAAATAAGGATTTAATTATTATTTATTAAAGGTTTAGTTTTAAACTTTATAAATTATTTTTGGGTCAATTATTTTTATAAGTAAAATGATTTAAACCAAAGGATCTATTGTGTGTGCCATTAAGTAGACAATGACTATGAACAAGTTATACTAAACTTGGACATTTATTAGCAGAACAAAACACCATTCTGTTATAGCTTTAATTGAATTGATTATTTGGACATCTCTTAGCAGAATAAATCCCCGTTCTACTATGACTAAACTTAATAGATTGTTTGAACATCCATCTAGTAGGACAAACCACCCTCCTGCTATTAGGTTATTTTGAACAAGTATTTGCCAGATAGTTTATATTAACATATTATTCCTTGATTTTGGATTTTGGATTTTGGAATTTATTTATCTGTTTCTTATGTAAAGTTTGTGTTATGACTTGAAAATTAGATTGAAATAAAAACGAACTTTATTTAGGTACCATTGTGGTCACTAAGCCTCATTCTAAATTTGTAACATTATGGTTTTTGGTGACTTTAATTCTATATTAATTTATTGTGAAGTGTTTTGAATATTTTTGAAGATCCATAAAGAGTTTTATAAATGATTTCGAAGATTATAAAAGAGTTTATAAATGATTTAGAATTTAAGCAAAATAGATTTCATAAACGGGAATGATTTACTAAAAGGGTTTATTGAAGAAATTTATGAAAGGAATTTGAGATGGTGTTTCCGTTAACCGACCTTCTTAAATATGGTGGTGTGGAACTTTCGTTTGATGCTTAACACCGAAGAAGTAACATTTGGGGTTGTTCTTATCTCTAATTTAAATAATATTTTTTAGATCCTTTTTAATATGATTTTGAAATGAGAAATATTTCACAATGTTTTGTGAATATGCTTATGCCAGTGGGATAGGTATATGAATATTCAATAAATATTTTGAAAAGAGATTTGATAAATGAAAGATTTATTTAAATGAAGCTTAGTGGTGTTATGGGTAGTTAAATCTCTAATTTATTGTTGTTTGTATATTTGATTGTTAAATAACAAACTATCAAATCATAACCTGATTTAACTCGGGAAGTATATTGTGTATTTTTGAGTTCCCCAGTAAGGACTCAAGTACTTAATGCATACTTCCAAAAGATTCGGAATTGAGTTAGACAGAAATTACCACTTAGTTTCGAAGACATCAGTTTCAGATAAGGATGATTTATCTGAACCATTCTAAACAAATAGCATTCGTCATAGATCATTATGAAGTGTGCTATGAAGCCATACTATTCTTCCTAGGGTGATTTCAAAATGGAAGATAGTAATTGAAGATTGTTTGTTCGATCCTGGAACAACTTGTATGGATGAATGCTAACATTGCATTTCCGCCTAGAGTGCAGTGTTAGAATTCCAAGATGGTCTTCTATAAGGGAATTGGTAATCGTGGCCTCTCAAACCTCATACCCCGGGAATGTTAAAAACAAGGTAGCTGCAGCAGGGCTATGTGGATCGCTCCCATTAGGGTATGATCATCCTAAGATCCAGTGTCGATATCTTTATGTATGCTTCGGGGCCTATTTTTTTGATTTACGATCACAACCAAAGGGTGATAATATTCGGTACTATCCAGTAAGGGGTATGTCGGTCCTGTGGTGGCAGAGGTTGAAAGGTTTTCATCTTATTGTGCATTTTATCTAGAGGTCTATAGATTTTCGGAAGGGAGTCCCTTACCTTGCCATTTGATGGAAATCCATTCTCTAATAAGCACCTTCGGTTTTTAATTGGATACTTATTATTGCTGTCATTACACATATCATAGCTACTTGATATATTTACTTTAAACCCTTAGACATTATCATAATACCACTAGATTTTATAATAAAAATGTTTTGGTTATCATAAGGTAAAAACCCGTCAGTGTTTATGTGCGGTGAGGTCTTAGGAGATGCCTTTGATTTCAAAGAATTTTATAATTTATAATAAAATTTCTTATGATTTGAGTTTCTTACACTAATTTTACCAGACTGACCTGGGCATTGCTTTCTTATAATGCTCAGGTCAAACAAAGCATATTTTTGTCGTTAGCTTTGGTTGCATTGGAGCTCAGGTGACGAGCTGGAGGCCAAGACGTATCTATATATTTGTTTACGTCCCGCTGCATGGCTTTATTGTATTTATCAGAAATTGTAAGGATATGTGTTTTAACTGTCCAGGTAGATGGTAGGCTAGTACTCTGATGGATGTATGTATAAAAAAGTTTTCTTTTGTAAAGATCATTGTTATAATGTAGATTATTCGGTGCGATGTGAGATTCTGTGTGGTTTAGTTTCTTCTTATCTTCTTTCTTCTTCTTTCCCCTAACCATCTGTTTTTCTAGCACTTAGTTATTCAACATGTGAATACCGTGGATGTATTATTGTTGACTTTTACGGGTCGATAAGGCAGGTTGTTACAGTGTAACTTCATTACTGTGAGATTTTCTATTTAACCCAGTTTTTATTAACCTTGGGTGAATAATCCCATAGCTATCTAATAACAATCAACACATAACCTCTTAGTGCTCACAATATTCATGAGCAATACACTACCCAACATCTAAAGGGAGTTACGAACTCCGATCTCGACGGATTTATCGAAATCCTTTCAAGAAACATCCTTACTAGTTAAAATAATATGTTATTTTATATTGTGATAACTTTTTCATGGTTATAACTCTTTGTGATTATTACCACATAACATATCATTTGAGTTTTTTCTATTTATTATACTTAAATTAATTACTATATTAATACGTCATAATATAACAAGTATATAATAGAAAATAAATACTTTTATTGCGAACAAGATTGGTTTTAGTGTTAGATATACGTAAAAAATTACATAATTTTCCCTAGGGCATACTCCTAACTCTTGTAAGATTTTGAATAGTTAATGACCATTGAGGTGGTCATATGAGCTATCTTATATCCAATGAACTTGAGTGAACTGAGTTTGCTTGATGGTTTCCATGTTTGCATTATTTTGCTATGGATGTCACATGACACAAGTATCATGGAATTATATATCTAAACACCTGTTACTATGCTTTGAGTAGTAATACACCCACATGATGATGATAGTAGATAAGTATATATTGATGTTCACATTGGATGCAGGGATAGATCATGTATGGTTTTTCATATCTATTGTTCCTACTTACTACATCGACTTTTATAGTGTTTTAAGATTATAGATCGCTCATACCTGACTGTTGTAACACTCAAGATTTTATGCTTTGCTTCATGTTAACATGGGTACTCTTAAATTAGTAGACTAGATTGGATGTATGAAAGAGCACATGGAGTAGTACAAAGGACAAGTAGGAGGCTGTGCTTTTCATTTATCTACTTTTGGAGCTTCGCTATATTTTCACTATGCAACACTATGGAGCTTTATCAGTGCTATGCTATTATTTATCTAGAGACGGTTTCAATTTTAATTTATTATGTAATGTATAAATTAAATATGTGTTGTATAACTATGATGAACCAACCATGCTCTGGTTATATGCTTCATGTTATTGTCTCTTGCATGTGTTATATATATATATATCTTTGTGTGTACTTGTTAATTATTATATATTATCCTATGTGCTATGAGATATACGACAGATTATGCTTTGGATTACTACTATTTTACCCCTAACTATCGCTCTATATCGACCGAGTATCACTGTAGCATACTGTATAGGTATATTGGGTACTAAAGGTGTAGGATGGTCATTACTTTTTGTACTAAAGTTTAGGCTGAGATACAACCTAAGTTGATGCGGGATCCATTAGAGATAAGGAGGAGTTGTCACCATTTGTGAAAAGGAGTTACCACCTTTATCATTAGAGGCACCCTTCTTACATTTCTTAACACCTCACTTTCTTTTCTTCGAACCTTTTGAAGATGATGTTTTCCTTTTCAAAGTAAGCACTAAACCTTGATCATTAAATGAACCTTTAGCTAACCTTGACATATCAAGTAGCTCAACAAGCTTACTTTCATCTAGCTCATATATGAAATTAATATGAATGGCTTAAACTACGATGTCAAAGAGCCTCAAATCATGTCAACTTGCAGTTCTTTTTCAATCTTAGTAGTGAGCTCGGAAAGTCTAAAAATATAGCCTTTCATTGTTATAACAAATCCATATACACTACCACCCTTACTCATCATTATATTGAATAATTTTTTGCTATCTCGTACATTGCGTAATGAGATCTCTCTCTAAATAAATATTTAAGGATATTGAAGATTTTGTGGACAAATATGTTCTCGTGCTGTCTTTGTAAACACTTGACTAAATTAGATAACACTAAAGCTTAGGCAATGTGAAAATCAGCTACCCATGTGTTATAAGATTTAACCGTTTTGAGATGTAAACCTTCAGCGGGTTTGGTTCTTAAAGTTTGGTTATGACAAACCATAATCTTTCGTATGTTAATGCTCGTTTAATCACTCTTAACTAATTAGTGTAATTTGGTCCGGTGAGTTTATTGTTTTCAGAAAATAATCTAAGTTCGTCATTTTTCTACAAATTTACTTTCAAATAGATCAGTATAGTTTTATATTGCTTATATTCTTACAACATTAGAATGGATAAAGGCGTTTCTTTTTTCTAATAGGGCTCCTATTAGGCTTTTATTTTGCTCAAAACCTTTAGAGAAACATAAATTTTTTTAGATTTCTCTAATGAGTGCTGAGACTCATTTGCCTAGGGATACTGACCTTGAGTTTGCTCAACAATTCCCAGCCCTGCAAGTGATGGTTAGCTCTTTATTGATTATATCATATATAACTCCTAACCATTGTTTTCGCCCCAATCTCGATCTTGACCTTGAGTTTTCTCAACAAATCAGATGAGATTATTCACTCTTAATTATCATTTCTCGACAGCCTAAATATAGATATTTTACCTTGAGTTTGCTCAACAAATATAAGGACTTACCTTACCTCATCTAAAAATATATTAATAGTATTATAAATAAAAGCCCTAGCTTGAGTTTGCTCAACAACTGGTGCGTATGAAAGTAATCTATTAATATATAAATGATAGAGGAAAACTATATTAAAAATTTATAATCTTTAATACTTTTGAGTGATATCGACTTAAGGAATAATATAATTCTTATGAAATACCATTGTAATACAAGTGTTAGATACGTCTAATATCCCGACATACATATTATGCATATGTACTTATTCCAAGAATCTATTCTGGTTTGTTTTAGTTCCACTTATATTTTATTTATACATATAATTATATAAGTTTAATTTATTTATAACTATTATAATTTAATTCACTTATATAATATTTATATGTATCCTATTAATTAGAAAATATTTTAATTAAATTTTTATTTAATTAACTATTAATTAAATTTAAATTTAAATTTCAGAAATTCAATATTCAACTTAAATTATTTAAGATTAATAATTAACAATAACATCTATAGTTTTGTGTGTATGTGTGTATATATGTATTGTGTGTGTGTGTGTATGTATGTATCAATATATTTATGTGTATGTGTGTATTAACTATTTATTTATTTAAACATTTTGATTAAACATTCAACAAACTTCAAAAATTTTATTCAATTTGGCTTAAACAATTTAAGAAAGATATTTAATTATTACCTTGATAGTTTTATCATATACTATATATATACACACATATATAAATTAATTAAATTTTAATTAATTAATTATTTAATTAATCAAATTAGTTATATATTTATAAAATCTTGAAAAATATTTAAATTAATTTCTCAATACAATTTTGAAACTTATTGAATTTTATTTTAAAACATTTATAAAATCTTTTTATATTTTGAAGTTAACTTCTAAATTTAAAATATAATTTCAAATCTTAAATCAACATTAGCTTAAGGCCCAAATTATATCTAGGCCTTACATTTAGGCTAAGCTTTAAGACTTATTCCACCCATTGGGTAAGGTTAGGAGCTAGGGAGGGAAGAATACTTATTATCAAACCTCAAGCCTGGACACCCCTGTTCCAGACACACATTAGAATAATAAGTTTATTAGTTGGCAATAAATGTTGACTAATAAATTTGCGTAGACTAGTTAGGCTCGGATACCATTGATCGATCTAGCCCGTTTAGTAACGGGTGAAATTAGGTAAAATTTAAAAAAATATCCCTAATTAGATCTTAATGGGCTTAAATAAACTATTAATTAGCATTTAGATCCATTTTTGTAATGACCGACCTTTTGGACTGTCAAAAATTGACACAAATACACCAATGATATTCACGGCCGAGCATTCGAGTGTTGGAATGACAAATTATTGGGATGAAAGAAAAGAAAAGATAGAACAGAATCTCACATAACGACTAGTTATATATAATATACAACGGAACTTTACAAAAAGAAACTGTAATATACATACATCAATCAGAGTTAACTGACCTATCATCAGCCTGGACAGTTATAACAATCGTCCTTAGGAATGCTGATAAATACAAAACAAGAAACATAGCAGAAATAATAAAAAAATACATGAATACATCTTGGAGTCATCCAGCTCGTCTCTTGAAGCTCCAAAGCGTACATAACAAAATCTGGAAATATGCTCGGCCTGACCCAAGCATTATAAGAAATAACACCCGGATTAGTCTGGTAAACCAGCATAAGAAACTCCCATCATATGAATTCTTATATTTATAAAGCCGTTCGAAATTAAAGGTATCTCATAAAACCATGCCTTGCATAAACATGGATGAGTTTTTACCTTACGATAAAAAAACCATTTTATTAGAAAATCCAGTGATATTATAATAATGTCTAGGGTTTAAAATAAATATTTTATATAGCTGGAATGGTTACATTAATAACATTCAGTAGCATATTTAGTATACAACTAAGTCCGTAAGGCACTTATTGTAAAATGGATTCCATACAATGACAAGGCTACTTGGATAACGCCCGTTATTATACACCTCTAGAGAAAATGTGCCGAGAGCATTAGCTGACTCCATGCAAATCAGGACCGACCTACCCCTTACTGGATAGTACCAAATATGTCACTACCCTTGTTGTCGCCAATAATCGTACCATGTCTTAAGCATAAATAAATCTAAAAATATCGATCAAGATTAGGTGATGACCATACCCTAATGGAAGCAAATCACATATCCTCTGTTTTGGACATTACCGGGTGTGAGGCTTAAGGCTACATTTTAACTTTTTAGCAAATCCCACTTGGAATGCTTAGAGTGCCCTCTAGGCAACAATGCCATGCCAGCATTCATCCATACAAGTTTGTTCTGGGACTGAACAAAACCGAAGGCATCGCTTCTACTGCATCCATTTTGGAATCACCATCAGGATTAGTAGCAAGTAGCCCATTCACTTCAAAGAAATCCATCTTTGCTTTCCATCATCTTCATGATGTCTCCAATTCGAACGCTCATGCTGGTTCGAAGTGGTTTTCGGATAACCTATCTGATCCCGATCTCTCTGAAACAACAATTAACAGTTTTTGATTGACTCAATCATGGTTCTTTCAGAAATAAGAGGACTACATAAGAGTCCCAAGGGGATCTCCCATATACCCCTTAAAGCTAAAGATGTTTCACCAGAATGAGTTCTCTCAAGGGATCTCTAACCGTATGAACATGTGAAGCTCATATATATTTTCTAAGTCAAAACTGGCCAAGATTTGATAGTCGGTTATATAACTATCACATAAACAAACAATTAAACCAGATATTTAATTTCATATGGAAACCAAGCATGATTAAGCACATAAGTAACACTTATTCATACAAAGCATGATCAAGTCACATAATGACTTTTAATCCTTTTTATTTACTTAATCCTTTGTTAATTAAATTTTACTAGTAAAACTTCTTTTATCTAATAAAGCTTCTTTCATCAATCAAAACTTCTAATTGACTAAAACATCCTTATTAATCAAACTCCTTTTTATTAATTAATACTCCTTATTAATTAAAACTTCCTTTATAAACTTGTAAATATACACACATTTTTCTTTACAAAAATATATATTAGTATTCTACTATTTCACTATTCATTTATACTTTTTTTATGCTTCTAAAAGAATTCATACACTTATCTCAACGGTATATATATATATATATATTGACAAATTACTACACTTTCAATATTTAGAAAAGGGTTAAAAACAATGTCATTTAAAGCATTGTTTACACAAACCCAAAACATTTCACACTTAATCGTCATATTTAAAACTCTCCTTAAAGATCTTATTACTTTTCAAAAGTATCATTTAATTGGTTAAAAACAAATGTTTCTCAAACATCGTTACCATAAACCCGAAATCACTTTTATACTTGTCATTATCTTTAAAACACATTCATTTAAATATCTAAGCATATCTACTCTTATTAAACAAGATAATATACCTTTTCAATTAACTTTACAAATCCATTTATTATAACACAACTGTTATAATCCAAAAAACCTCTTTTATTTTTCTCCAACACACAACTTCTTTTCCAAACTTCAAAATATACTAAAATACTTTTAAATACACACACACACACACACATGCTAATTTATTTATAAAAGCTAAGATATGTAATAAAATGCTATAAACAATTTTAAAAGATATTATAATATAAAAGTCATTTATTACTTAAATAAAATCTTTAACTAATTTTCTAAAACTATATACACTTTAAAATACCCATTAAAGTACTTTTAATATGGTTAAACACTTATTCTGAATATTCCTTAAATTATCCATTTCATAATTTATTTAAAACCCATAAAAACCAGTTTTTATAATTTAAAACCATTACTTAACCACTCATAAATGATTATCAAAATAATATCATACTTTGATATCTACCCAAAACAATTTCCTTTTTTTCAAACACACCAAACTTCTGTAGACACAATCAAATATATATTTTTACAATATATTCACATTTCAACAAATTTAACCATTGTTAAATATCAGTGATTTCAAAGTGTGTTTATAGCAAAAATTTCGCTTCAACCACTCACAACACAATATCAAACATATAGACAATAAGTCCAGGCCACGATACATGTTTTAGAGGGTTTATAATAGGGATTATACTAAAAATAATGTTTTCGTTTGCTTTCTAATGCAAGGAAGGGTCCAGAAGTGATAACTTATATTGTTATCTAATTTAATTCTTATTTTGCCCAACAAACCTTACATCACTAAAATATATAAATCAACTGGTGAGTAAACTCACCCAAGCCTAAACCAAAACATGATGCAAAGGATCCACATATGAGTGCAACAGTGAAGACGGCGTCTCGATGGGACCTCGTATGCAAAAGTTACGAGTTTTATAGGGATTTGAATTAATCAAAATAACTAATTAAGCTAATTAAATTGCAAATCACCTTCATTATCTAGCCAAATCCATCTTTCCCAATTTCCAAATCAATTTCCAATGTGTGAGAATTGTGCACAAATGTATAGCCATGCACGTATCCTTCCAATCCACCCTCTCTGGTCCACCGTTTGACAAACAGACTTCGCCGTTGAGCTTCCCTTCTCAAACTCTCTTCGGCCATCACTACTTCAACAAGCTCGATCCATTATTGGCTGTCACGACCTTCTCCTCCCAAAACCTTAACCACGGGTTGATCACCATTCCCTACTACCTCGGCCACCTCTGGCCATCGTCGCTAGCATCGAGTCACTCTCTAAGATAAGCTGCATCAAACAATGGCATCACATCGCCTTCGGTCCATGCCATCGAATCGCGACCTAACATCCATCAAGACGACAAACCCACTGTCCCTATTCATAACCTTCAGGCCGCACCACCAATCAAGGCCCATAATTCACTATTCTTCACTCAACTAGCACAACGCCACTCACCCTATTGCCTAAATCCACCTTATCGCCACCGAACTCAAACCCTAGCTTTGGCCAAGATAACGTCAATCACTTCATACACCATCACACTTCGGTTACTAGAGAAAATTAATTGGTTGATGATGAAGAATGGCAGTGTGATCTCTGGTTTTAGGGACTAGGTCAAGAAAAGCAGGAAGAATGAAAGCAGGAAGAATGAACGTGTCTATATAGATTAGGGATTGGATTACTTAAGGATTAAGCTGCCTAATATGTTGAAATATAATGATTGATAGGATACAAATAAAACTTCAGATCCAATGAAACTTTAGTTTATTATTTTAATAACCTCATACCCCTAACCATTCTATAACCACTATATTATCTGACCGTTATTCCATCACGGAATAAAATTCCGCTTGGAGTGTTTAAATTCAAATTTTGTTACATTTAATTCTCTTAAATTTCTGCTATGCATTTTAATCTCATCCGATCACAGAGCACGTCCGACCGCCATAAAACTCGTCGGCATATAATAACTCGTTATTCCAGATCCAACGACACTAGTCTCGTCAAAATTCGAGACATTGCCCTATAATGATAATTTCATGCGTTGATTAGAAAGAATTATTAAAACCAAGTTTAATCACTTAAATTATTATTTAAAATTTTACCATCACTATTACTATTTAAAAGGAGTTAAATAGGCTTATTAAATCAATTTTATTTCATTACAACCAAGATTAAAATATTTAAATAATTTTGATATTTAAATACGATGTGTCTGAAATTCTAGGTCAATACAATTCTATATTTTAAAATATTATTTTATTTTAGAATTTTTTATATTTATATTTTAAATGTATATTTGGATATAATATGCACATATATACCTAAAATGATATAACAACATGATAACTATAAAGAATGTGTATAAATACCCACACACACATATATAGATACTGGGATTTATATCTATTATATATAGTACATACATACATACACACACACATTTATGTATATGATAATTTCATCTACATATCATGAGAAAATATATGCCTAACTATAAAGATATGTTAAATGTACTAAGATATATGTATATAGTTTGTTTGCATATATTCTTAGTGCAATATGTACATATAGGTAAGACATACATGCATATATATATATATAATATTGCAATATTGGCATAAAATTATATTTATACAAAAAAATGTAATTCGAAAATTATTTATTGATTTTTATTTAGAATCCATTTAGTTGATTAAGTAAAATATATTAATATAAAAATCAAAATTTCAAATATAATTTAAATATAATTTGATTTGATTAAAATATCTACTAAAATAAAATAAAATTTATTATTTCACATGTTAATATAAATATTTAAAATTCAAAATATTAAAATATAAATATTCAATATTATGACTAAATCAAAGTACATTAATTTTATAAAATTTATTTCGGACTAAATATTTATAAATGAAACATAATTATATTTTGTTTAAATATTTATTTTCCATTAATTTATTTATATGTATAATAGTATATTTATAATTAATTATCAACTGAGGATGAATTTTTTTTAAGTATATACATAAATTATAAGCACTAATTTATTAGATATATATATATATATAGACATACACACACTCATAAATTACTTTATATCGAAATTATGTAAATAATAATTTTAAATATATATATATATATATACATACACTCACACACAATTATAAAGTAATTGAACATTTCATAAAAATAATTTACACAAAATTAATTTATCATGGACTAAAATATATACGATGTTATTTTATTGGTTTGCGATTTCAATTTGAAATTTAGTTTTATAATATAAGATCATATAAATAATTTTCTAAACTTATTGAAATATATATGCATATGCATGCATGTATGTATGTATGTATATATGTATATGGCGATGGTGCACACATGTATATGCATAAATGTCAAGGGTTCAACATGTGTATGAATTTATAAAATAGAATTTTACAGTAAACCTCGTCGTTCGTAACACATCGATCTACAATGACTCCAAGGATATTCAAAAACCACTCGAACTTGCAATTGGATGATTTCTACCACCTTTGGAAGTTCTATTTGATGTATTGTAACTGGGTGGTTTAGCCTAGGGAGGAGTTGGGGTCCTCTATAATGAACGACAACTCGAGTAGATGTCAAAAGGTATAGGATTTGAGTGAGTATGTGTTGGTAACTATAAAGAGAGATTACGAGAAATATCTTCCACCTTTTACTCAGCCTTTAATACTAATTCAAACCTAATCAACCTTCATTTGTGCCATGTGACAAAAAAATCTTCTACCCATTAAATAAACTTTTATATATTTAAAGCCCATTGAAATATATATAGATATTGTATATCGATACATGAATATATAACATTTATATGCACACTCCAACAATTATTACAGGCTCCTAGGAAATTTCTAAGTGCTACCCACTCCTAAAGTCACCCCAAACATGAAATACAATAAGAATTAATATTTTCTACACATTAATTAATTTAAATAATTTAAAACACTTTATAAACTAATTAAATCATGTGGTATTTTGGAGATTTCACAGATGTAGCCATGCGCCTCACATGTGTGCATTCAGTTAGCGATTAGTATTAAATAATTCAAATATTAACATTTAAACTTCAACTTAGCTACTGGTGTGATTGTTTGGCTAAATTCCTTGCTTACATATTCTTTTAGTAAAATCAAATTTTAGATCATCTAAAGTGGTACCATTAAGTGACGAGATTTTGACATTGTGTTGACTATAGTTGACAATGATACAAACCTCGTACAACTAAGGAGATGAATTCTCTATTGCATAGTGCTTCCCGTCATACGCTTCAACTCCAACCAAACTATAGTCATTTAATGGTCATTATTCTATGATTTAACTATAATCAAAGGGGAGTATTCACGTCGAAGTTCCATATTATTCTCAACTCAAGAGAACTACGTAATATCATCACACAAAGGTTTCATGTCTAACCAAGTTGTTATCAACCAACACGAATCTCCCAATCGAGTCATTTTATTGTTACCCGATAACTATATGCACATAAACCATTGGTTCTCCTGGTGACCAAGAGTAATACACAGCCCAATATTTGGAGAGCGTTATGTACTATGGACTCAAGGGATGTATTGATATCATTTCTTGCAACATCTTCACCATGAATATTTAAAACAAAATGTTATTCTTATTTATGATTACTCATGGTTGCAATCATTTGCAACTATAATCATATAACATTCCATTTAAGTATCTTCATATTTATATACTATAAATTAATTAAAAACTACTATTTTACAATATAACACAATATATAAAAGGAAAAAACACTAAAACAATATTTATTATGACCAAGATTGATTATAAAATTATATTTATATAACAAATTACATCATTATCCCTAAAGAATACAGCTAACTCTTTCAAGTTATTCCGTTTGGACAAACCAATGCCTCAGCCTATATCACCAACCTTATGAGTCGAGTCTTTAGATAATTCTGAAAAAGTCTAAAGTGGTATTCATAGATATATACTTGTTTGTTTGAAAAGCGAAGAAGAGCACAAGTTGCATTTGGAAGAAGTTCTCGATACACTATATAGTCATATATCGAAAGAGAAATTTTCTAAATGTCACACTTGGCACAAAGAAGTTCGCTTTCTTGATTATGTTATTTTTGAGCCTGGATTGTCAGTTGATCCAAGTAAAGATGTTGCGGTCCATGATGGGCATGTTCCAAAATGCCAAAGAGGTAAAAAGTTCGCTTGATTTGACTTACTATTAAAGACTTTTCAAAGAGTTTTTGCCATTGACATGCCTTACTAAGAAAATTTTGGTTTTATTATGGAACTCGCAGTGCGAGCATGCTTTTATTAAGTTAAAGGAACTATTGATTAATACACCTATTTTGGTTCTTCCTGATGGTTTGAAGTCATTTACTACGTATACCATTACTTGCAGTATAACACTTGACACAATTTTGATGCAAGGGGCTAGAATCGTTGTTATGCTAGACGACTGTTGAAAGTACATGAGAAAATTTATTCAATTCATGATCTTGAGTAGGCAACTATTCTTTTTAGACTCAAATCTTGAAGAAACTTTCTTTTAGGGGGACAATTTGAGTTGTTTACATATCATAAATCCCAAAAGTATTTTTTCTCTAGAAAGATTTGAATTTGAGGCGGCAGAGATGGATGGAATCTTGGAATTGTATAATTTTGAAATTTCATACGCTATAATCAAAGGTAACGTTGTAGCAAACGCCTTAAGTAGGAGACATGTGATGTTTGGGTCTATGTTTTTAGAGTGGAGACACTTGGAGTTCATTTCTGCATTTGATTTCCACCCTCCATTGGATCTAGCACCAAGGTTATTAGAAGCTTTAGATGTTTGCCCTATTACTTATGAATAGTATCGTTTTGAGTTAGAAGAAAGACATAAAGTTATTGGGTATTTTTTAGCAGCTAAGCAGAGGAAGAAATTTGAGTCATTTGGACTGTAATTCCGTTGATTCTAAAGGGTGGCTGTAACATCCCCATTCCGAAACCCAAAGATGTAACCCCAATATGCTGCAGTTACCTTGGAATTATCTTTTGGTGATAGAATGAGTTCGGTATATATATAACGCTTCCTATGCACATTAAGGGGTAAATAAATCATTGTGTGCAGCATCAAAGGTTTGACATATGAAGAAGTCAAACCTTTGTAATCTCCTAGAATTAATAAATATTTACATTACACGGCGTAATATAAACTACTTTTAAAGAAAATAATAGTAAGACCTCCTGCTCGTCTTCATCTTCAAATAGTCTTGGTAATTACTTCCGCCTAAACTCTAAAATCCGAAAACCTATAAACTTAACCCACTCAAACGAGTATCCATGAGTTTATAGGGAAAAAATAATAGACACAAAAGTCAGACATAAGTCTAGTATGTATAATATCATTTCCCATCTAATTTCCTCCACTAGTGGGGCAATGTCGCTAAAACACAAAATAAGTTCCCCCTCACAAGCCTCAATTACATGATCTGTATATGACTATCATAAGTCCTGAGTCATAGAAAAATATTTGTTAACCAAAACATACAAAACATGTCACAACAAATACAAACGAAACTACCTTTTTTGTTTTGCGTATTACAGTTTATACACCGAAAACTACAACCCCTCTCGGTTTCGGTAACCTATTTGTTAATTTTGTACTACAAAGCACAACCCTAAGCAGTCTTAGTCAGTCTTTTACTCGGTTTATTTTGCAAGGTACAACCCTAAGCAGCTCGATTTATTTAGTTTATACTACATAGTACAACTGTAATCATTTTGGTTCTTTATATTTTATCATATAAAGTAAAACCCCAAGCAGACTCAGTTCTTTAAATTTATACTACAAAGTACAACCCAAAGCAGCCTTGATTCTTTTATGTTTATACTGCAAGTAGAACCCTAACAAGTTTCGGTTCTTTCAGAGTACAACCCTAAGCAATCTCTTTATCTTTAGTTTATACTGCAAAGTACAACCCTATGTAGTATCAGTAAATCTTATTTACTTGAGTTCAAGCCACTTAGAGAGTTACGTCCACTCTCGAAAAAGGATACAACCAGTCTGGACGTCACATGTCCCTTCGGAAGTCGAATGTCAAACCCTACTCCGTAGATGGTCATTCTAGTGAGTGTCCCCACTCTACATTGCTAAACCAACATTCTTTGTAGGTTCTTACCTATTTACTTCTTAGTTACTTTTAACTTTCCTAACTTGACATAATTGTTCATTTATTAGATTTTAACTTTAGCTGCCTTTTTAGTTTCATTAGTCCTAGTTTGGCCGTTTTAAGCCTTGGAACTTTTTTTGTAATGCATCTTTCTTTAGAAAACTTTAAGTACTATCTTTAGCCATCTTAAGCCTCAAGTCTCATCATTAGCTTTCCTCCGAAAGCTAATAGATCTCTCTATTAACTGTAACCCAAAAGTCAATAGGTCTCGTATATCAAATCACTACACTTAGGTTTCGTCCTATAGAATCTTGGTTTATTCACTCTTGTTTGGATCACCTTCGGTAATCGCCCTCTATGATGGCTTTCATCTGGAAACCACAATTGGAACCTTCAATTGTCAGCTCCAGCTGTACTCTTTCTTTGTTTACTTTATTTAGAACATCTCTTAGTATTTCTTAGAACATTTTAGGTTTTGGGTGTTATACCCACTGCATATCACCTTTAGCCTAGTCTCTGCATTTACCACACATTATCAAGCCCACATTACAAACTTCCCACATTTTCATGTCTGGGTATTAATTTCTGCATGTTGTCTCCTTATTCATCCCATTACTACTTAATCGTAACTTGCATGCACTAATTTGTTTCAATTGCCATATTATCTAGTTTTGACATTTCAATTTAGCTTTCGGAAATAGTTATTATTGCTAAGAAAAATACTTATTAATTTTCAGGAATTTACAAATAACTAGTTTGGAACATTTTTACTCATGTTTCTATATTTAAGCCTTTTCCATTAAGTATTTAATATACGGATCGTCTTCCAAAATTCATAACTAAATATTTTAATATTGAAAAGTTCACCAAATCAAAACCCATCTCTACCAACATGTTTTATCTACCATATTAAATTTTTCATGGTATTTCAAAATCATTATAGTACGAAATCATAGAAAAACATCCTAAGTAAAATTATTTCAACCCGAAACATTCATTAAATCAAGATCTCTCGTTTAAAGCACATATTATATGAATTTTGACACAAATAACCTAAGCTACAATCAACTTTGTAACGATCCGTATTTTTCAATAATTAAAATATTAAATTAAATAAGATTTTAGAATGTAATATTGTGAAAAATTGAAATTTATGATTTATTTATGAGAAAATAATAAGAATATGATCTTAATAATGTTGTTCGAAAGTAATTGATGACTATTTTAAAGAAATTTCAATCTATTGTAGAGCTAATTTGGTTATAATAAAATAAGGAACAAATTAGATGATGAATTCGATGTTGAAATTATATGGTTATAAATTGAAAGGTTAATATATAATATGAAATCAGTAGTATGGTAAGTAGTAATTATAATCTTGGTTGTGGGCAATCAATTTATGAATGCAGTTAAATTGCTTAAAAGTGACAATCGTTTTACTTACTATTCTATTATTTAATCCATTGAATTAAATTGGAAATCAATTGCAATTAATCTAATTAAATACTGCAATTAATATGAGTTATGATGAAATTGTAGAATATGACGTAATAAAATGTTACAAACGTTAATTATATTCATAAAGTAATAACTGATTAAATAATAAGATGTAAATCGAAATAAATGAATTTATTTGAATTTAATTTATAATTAATGAATTTATTGTAATTGAAATTTAAACGCTATAATTTGTGCAATATTTAATATCGGATTGACATGGAATTTTTTTTAATGGATTATAAATTTATATGCAATCAGGAATGATGGAAATTGTTAATTATTAAATTTAAAATTTAAAGGGGATTAATTAATTTAATAACAATTTATTTAATTAACGTGGAAAATAGCCATTTTGGCCACTGTCTCGGATTTCGATGAACCAGTTTCATCAGATCCATAATGGTGAATTATTGTAGGATTTCAAGTTTCGTAGCGATCAGATTTGTCGTTTGATCGTACGGGCTCGAAACGTGTAGAAATCAATTTAATGAATTTAATTAAAATAAGCTGATTTTAAAAGCTAACTTCGGCATACTTTTGAATTAGGGTCTGAAACCTATTCCATTGAGTTTAAAAATATCGAAAACATCTATTTTGATATATGGGATGACCCATTTTCATTTCGGAAGTGGAACGGGCTTTCAGGTCACTAATGTCATTTCGAACCAATTCGATATGTTATTCATTCTTATCTATTCGTATCCATATAAATAGACTTTGTTTCTCAAACCCTAGTAGTCTTTCAGTTTATTCTATACGTACATCAACTTCTATCTGTTCCTTTCTTCAATGGCAGAAACCAAATTCCAATTGCAAACCCTAATTTTCAAATCAAAACCGATTTCAAAATTCAAACTCTCCAAACTATAGCAAATTATATACTGTTTCGAAGCCCTGGACAATACGAACCTACAACAAGTGTTCGTTTTTCGAACTAGTGCACGAATCAATCAGAAATCTTGGTCAAAGTTTGAATCATCGAAACCCTAAGCATGAAATTGGGCGTTTTCGATTGGGGCAGCGATCGGAGAAATTGTTTGTGGGTTTTGTTGTGCTTGGCTTTAGGAGTTCAGCGGTGGTGGTCATGTGGTCTAACTTGGCTGGAGGCGTTCGAATTTAGTGGTTTAGGGTTTCAAACCCTAATTACTATGGTGGCAGCAGCGTGCATTAGAGGACGGCAGAGTTGGGTAGGGTGGTGTGGCGTGGTGAAGCAGGGGCGATGAGGTGGTGTCGTGGTCAACGGCGGCATGTAGGCTGAGCCAAGGATGGTCAAAGTCTCGGCTATGGGTTATTCGATGTTTCAGGCGCGTGAAACGTGGGAAGATGGTAACGATATTTAATTAATTGCCATTATTTTATGTTAGCTAAAATTTGAATTCCAAATGTTCTAATGTCAATAATTTTTGCATACGAGCTCGGATTCATGCGCGGTTTTCTCCATTGTGATCGTATCGGAATTTCGGACGATATGGAACTAGTTTGGTCGAATTCTGACACTGTTCAAATTTGGGCCTTTATTTGGATTTTCAATCGATTTAAAAGCAAAGGTGAGTGTTTTAACCCACTCACGAATACTAAACTATCTTATGTTTGTCAGATTAAATTTATGATGTGATTAGAAATTGATTGGTTGCTTTTTGGTATATTTAAATTGTCATTCCAGTTAAATCTGAGTTCTATTGAATTTAATCGCCATTTAATATTGAATTTTAATTAGGCAATTAAATACCTGTATTGATAACCTATTAATTTTTGTTATTTATCGGTTGGTTTGATTGATGATTGTGATGAATGTTTAATTGTTGATATTGGATGACTGGATGTTATGTTATTATATATATATTGATATCACACTGCAAGTTCCCTTAGTTATCGATAGGAAAATCACTATGGGTTGAAATGATACATATCTGAACGATCTATAGATTAGGAAAAAATTGTTATGGGTTGAAATGATAAACTTGAGCGATTTTATGGAATTTAAATTTTAATTCAGGATTGCGGGTTAAAATGATATATACCCATAAATTTAAATTATTGCGGGTTAAAATGATAGATATCCGTATCACTTGACCATATGGTAGAAAATTATATACAGACACTGGATTGGTTAAATTAAATGATTTTAAATTCTTAATTTTTAAACCCAGTTAAATGATATTATTTTAAATGAAATAAAAGTAGATTTGTATGATTTGAATTATTTTAGAAATCTAAGATTTAAATGTTGAAATTGAAATTGGGTTAAAGGAATTGTTTAAAGAATTCAAATTGAAATTTCAAAGTCGAATTTTGAAATATAAATGAAATTTATGGAAATTGAGTTATTGTAAACATTTGAATATATATATATATATATATATATATATTGTAACAACCCGCATATCTATCGATTTTATATTTAAATATTTTATTTAAATATTTTATCGTTAGTCGGATGTTAGTCCGAAAAGCTACTTTTTGCATACGGTCAAATTAGGACTCGAGACCACTTCCATTGAGTTCAAAATGACGTTTGCGATCTTTTTGAGTGTAAACTTCGATATGTTTGGAGATAGTGAAATTTTCGACACTTTTTCCCGCCTTTGACTTTGGTTTGGACTGCACCCATTTAGTTCAGCCCAACCCTCTTCCTCACTTTATCAAAACACTTCAAGCTTTGTCAAAAATGGTGGTGGGAAAGGGAAATTAAAACTCCAAGCTCAAATTCAATTGCAAATCCGAGATTCAACTCCAAATTCAAGTAGAAGATAGTGGATTCAAGCTTTGGATTGCTTCTCCTTGTCTTCAATCTCCATCTTCATCCATTTTAGTGAAAAGGTGAGATTTTTGATCTCACATCTTGCCTATAATCGTAATTGGACTGTTGGGAATGATTCCTCATCACTTTAGCATGTTTGTTTGCATTTGGTTTGGATTGGATTGGTGAAAAACTACAAATTTTGGGGTTTTGGTGATTTTCTGTCGTTAGGTCGTTCTGGCCTTCGCTAGGTCGTACGCCGAGTTAAGGCTTTAGGTCGCGCGCATTGAAAAGTCACCGCCTTTGTATTTCTGTTCGCCTGCGCTAAGTCGTTCGCGAGTTAAGTGTTAAGTCGTAGGTCATCCCCGACCTAACTTCACTAGGTTGGTCAGCTTTAAGTCGTAGGTCGTCCCCGACCTAACTTCACTAGGTCGGTCAGCTTTAAGTCGTAGGTCGTCCCCGACCTAACTTCACTAGGTCGGCCAACTTTAAGTCGTAGGTCGCTAGGACTTAGGTCGTTCGCCCCTAGGTCGTAGGTCGCTGAACACTTAGGTCGCCAACTCGCTTCGTGACTTTGTTAGGTCGCATGAAATTTCTAGGTCGCTAGGATATAGGTCGTAGGTCGTTCGGTTAGGTCGTTCGACTCATTACCCCTTTAGGTCGCTTGGCCTGCATTTGTTAGGTCATTGGACCTTTGACCCGTTAGGTCGCGAACCTTCTTAGGTCGCGAATCCTATAGGTCGCGTACCTCGTTAGGTCGCGAACCTTCTAAGGTCGTGAACCCTATAGGTCGCGCACCCTTTTCCTTCGTTAAGTCACTTCCTTCGTTAGGTTGTTAGGTCGCGTGGCCATTCCACTTTGGTCGCTCCGTCTTCCACCACTAAGTCGTAGGCCACCTCCGACCTTACCCTTAGGTCGTATGACCTGTCATCCGCTAGGTCGCGATTTCCTTAGGTCGTTAGACCTTATATATATCCCTTAGGTCGCTCGTCCTGTCTTCCACTTAGGTCGTAGCAGGGGCTTCACGAGGCCGCTTGTCTTCACTTAGGTCGAACCCCATACACCTCTGCGTAGGCGATCTTATCTGAAACCATTCAACAGAACTTCCACTTTGATGCATTTTGAGCTGATTTCCTTGGATTTTGTTCACGTCTTCGAATGTGAATTTTTGTGATCGATTGTTTCAACAATCGCTTTATGACTTGTCACTTTAAAGATATATGAAGGTTTCAATACTAGTAGTAAATATCAAAACTCTTTCATCAAAGCGATTTCAACACTATTTTAAATATCAAAAGTTCGTTTTCTCAAACCGATTTCCAATCTACTAGTATATACAAGCCTTTACTTCACTCGAATGAGAAATCGACTTAAACGACTTAGTAAAACGAGTGGTATGAAACGCTTGCGTTCACTTCGTCGGTTAGCTCTTGGACTTGTTCGATTGAACCCCTTTTGTGACAATTTCCTAGTGAAGATTTACAGCTTGTTCGTAAATATTTAAGTTAAGCAAGTGGTTATGGGACATGAAGCTAAACTCATATATTTACTAGCTTGGTGTGATTGACACTTCCTGATGATCATGATGATCATTTTTTGTGATTTAGACTAGCGATTGAGCGATGTCTCTTTGTCTGCGAGGGAGACTATACCCCGTTTGTGTGATGTTTCGCCATCACATATGTAGGGTAGCACCCTACGGTCTTCGGGCCATTCCTGTGTGAAAATTATATGGATAGCTTCCATGAGATAGCTTCTCGTCATGTGTTTTACGCGTAGGTGAGCTTTAATGCTCCCATTCATGTGTTAGGCCTCCCCCTTTTATGTGTTTTCTGGATTTCTTGTGATGATTTTTGGAATTTATGCTTCACCAATTTTCATGATTTTCATTGATATGATATCAGTTTTTATGCATTGGTGAATTTATGTGTTATTGACTTGTTATGAATACAAGTTTAGGGTATGATACCCTACTTTATCTTTGAGAAGATTCTTGTGATATTGATTGATCTTTTGTTGATTATCATTTACATACTTATAGTAGTATGTTGTTATGGTTGTTACATGTTCATGCCATATTATTTATCCTATACATTATCATATGATATTTATAGCTAGACTGATCCGTTTATTATTTTCTTATAAATAATACTCGGGTCAGACCGAGATGTTACAGGTGCTTCTCCTTGACTTCTCTTCAGGATTATTCTGACTTTTGGCTAACTACTTAGATTAGTAGTTTTTGATTGTACGCATTTGAGATATAGACTCTACGTTGTGTACTTATTCTTTTGTATAGCACGTGTTGCTATTCTTTTGTATTATCGTGGATCTTTCTGACCACTACTCTGATGTACACTTTCATGTGTTATATATATTTATTCATATCTTCTTCCGCCTTTGTGATATGGATGTCTGTGACTGATTTATGTTATGATTACTTCTATGTTTGTTTCCGAAGATTATATATAGCCACCGTGTGATAGCTTTGTGTTTGTATCGGTATGCCGGATTTCCTCCTTGAAAGATATGCATTCTATTCTATCTGACATATCGGTGCTCGCACAAAGAAGTTACATGGATGGTCGCTCCTCCACAGCCTTATTCTCTGTGCTAATTAACAGCACTACATCGTAGTGTTCTTGGTTAGCGTGGGTATAGAGGCGGGGCGTCACATATATAAACTTTGAAATCTATTGAATTTAAAGTAGTTCAAATTTATAGTAGCAAACATGGATTTGAAATCGATAAAGATTTAAATGGTTTTATGGAGAATTTGAATTGAAAGATTAAAATCGAGTTTTGTGGATTTGAAAGCAGAATATGGTCCAGATTTGTTGAAATGGAAGAAATAATTTAATTTGATATTAATTTCAAATTTATTATTTTAAGATAAACTGTTTAAAAATATATTATTTCAAATTCATACTTATTTAGATTTTTTAAACTATTTACTATATAAACCATTTCCAATAATCAAACCATTTTATATTAAACTATTTTAATCTATTTAAACTATATTAAACCATTTAAACTATTTTTAAACCATTTAAACTATTTTAAAGTATTTTAAACTATTTTAATCTATTTAAACTATTTTAAAGTATTTTAAACTATTTTAATCTATTTAAACTATTTTAAAGTATTTTAAACTATTTTAATCTATTTAAACTATTTTAATCTATTTAAACTATTTTAATCTATTTTGAACTATTTTAATCTATTATAAAACTATTTTAATCTATTTTAAAGTATTTTAAACTATATAAGAACTATTTTAAAACTATTTATACTATTTATGACTATTTAAACTATTTTCAAAAATCCTAACTGTGCAAGAATGAATTGTTTATATTTAAATCCTGGATTTAAAAGCGAATATGGTTAAATGATGTTATAACCTAAGTTGGGATTTGAAATGAAATTTTCTAGTGAAATGAAATATTTTGAGTAAATATGATGATTTTGAAACGAGGGTTTAACCTATTTTGAAAATATGATTTCGAAAGTGAATATGATTTCGAAAGTGATATGACTTTTGAGAATATGATATTTTGATGTCAATATGAAATGGTTTTGGAAATGCAAAAGAACCATCCGGTGTAGCGTTTGGTTGTTAAAGAGACCGGAATTGGATATTGTCATACTCTCTGCTAATACCGAAAACCACTTTAACAACTGTGCACGTGGTGGAGATTCCAGAATGAAGTAGGATGGTTTGGAAAATGATTCTGTATGAGGTATTAACGTAGCCCTGACTCCCTCGAGTCAGCTTGATGTGACTAAAACATGATCTATACCTGGGCCAAGTGAGGTCGCACCTCCGATCGGACATGCTTCTTTGATACCATATCTGTTGCTTTGTGACTGATTTAGTGACCACCCCTCGATTTGATTATGGGAGTGTGTTCTGAGGTGGGCGGTGGTAGCTGCTATGCGTTACCACCAGCCCAGTTCTGCAAACGGTGATCCTACCCTGGCATTGCCTCGCGTGCCTTGTCACATCCCTTATCGCACACATTACGAGTTTGGTTTGTGTCGTACCTATGGAGTGCTCCCTAATAGCCCACCAGTTTACGGTGGAGTTTACAGTATCTGTATAGACTACGACATTTACATAAAAATGTGTTAAGGGGGATATGGGTATTGCCTTTACGCTATTTTAATATTCTACTTTACTGATAAACATATTATAATAGCGTATATTACTACATAGTAAATAGTTTAACGGATCCTTAGGAGATGGTAATCCCGAACATCTCTTAAGTTATTGCACGCACGTTAGACACTGGATAGGAGATGTAAAACCCCGTAAACATATCTGAAGCCGTTGCACTTATATTTAATTATTGTTGATTTAACTTACATAAAATCTTTTAGTTCTAACTCGACTGTTTTATCTTTTCATTACGCTCAGGTCAGTCTGAGCTTTTCAGTATATTGAAGACTTTATTTCTGGAGGACGAAGATGGAGATTTATATGCTATTTATTATTATTTATTCCTCTACATCATGTTGTTCCACTGCATTATTTATTTATTCCTGCTGTATGTATAACTCTGATTGTATTGTAAAGTGTAATCAAATGTATTTGTAAAACAGATTCATGAACTGTTTATTTGATTATTATATTTTGTCATTCCGCTGTGAGATTATGTGTTTTGTTTTTCTTTCCTTTCTCTTCTTTTTCTTATTTACTCCATAACAATCCTCCCTTTTGAATGGTTTGGATTCGACATGTGTGGTTTATTGTCGTTTTAAACAGTCCAAAAAGGCAGGTCGTTATAAACTTAGATGAAAACATCCTAAAAAAATGATATGACTCATCTAAGTCTTTGGGTTTGCTAGATCTTTATTCTTCTTTGATTTCCATAGCTCTTTACCTTTTTCTTTTTCGTTTTCTCTAAATAATCACGATCGGCTACGTTTTTCTTTTGTTTTAATTTAAAGAGAATGAATGAAAAATGAGGAGAATATGTTAAATGGTGTTTATATAGTTAGGGTTTTGGGATTCTTTGCTTTATTTTATTAATATATTTCCCTATTTACAATATTCTCTCTTTTCAAATGTTAACTAGCTTTCCTCATGAAATGGTCACATTCACGTCTTTCCCATTTCCCTTTAGCCATCAATTAATAATTTCCTGCCATTATAAATATAATTCCTTATATACATTGGTAAATAAATGTACCCTATTGTTTACCTTGTTTAATCTATTCGTCCTCTTATTTAATTCCTTAAATAAATCAATTAACCTTTTTACATAATTAATTACTTATTAATTTATGGGTCATTATAATCTTTGCCCTTATAGGAATTTTGCCCATGTAATTCAAATAAGGTACAATAGTGATTCATTCCTTCCCATGCCCACTCTAGCATAAAAACACAACTTCCCAACCAAGGTGTCATAAATAAAATGTACTTGTGCATCTACTAATACACAATAAAATCAACCACAAATAACAACATATATATATGGTTTATAACATGCATAGAAAACATTTATGCTAAGTCTAAATAGACTACTCAAGATAAGTCCTTCTAACCTTATCTTCTAATTTTGAAGTGCAATCCTCTTGGTCCTCACTCCGTTGGACCCTTACAAGCTTACTTCCTTATTCCAAAGCTTCTTTATGTCTTGGTATATAATACAAATAGGTCTTCTAACATATGTCATGTTTGGTCCATAACTAAGTCGTCCATAGCTCTAGGGTTTACTGCCGCTTCAGGGTCTCGGATACACTTCCACAAATGTGAAACATGGAACACATTATCGACCTATGACTAAGTACTCGACAATTTAACCCTATAGGTTACCCTTTTGATTTTTTCTAGTATTTAAAATAGGCCAACATACCTAACGCTAACTTTCCTGCCTTTCTGAATCTAATGATGCCTCTCATAGGCAAAACCTTAACACCTGATCTCCCAGATCAAACACTAAGTCCTTCGCCTCCTATCAGCATACCTCTTTTGTCTCAATTGAGCTTCCTTCATCCCTGTTGAATCATCTTCAGCTTTGTTGAAGCTTCTCTAACAAGATCCGATCTCAACACGAGCCTATCCCTTGTCTCACACCAACATATGGGGGACTTACATAGTATTTCATACAACGCCTCAAAATGTACGTTCCCTATACTCGAATAGTAAATATTATTGTATGAAAATTCCACTAAGTGCAGATGATCTTCCCATGATCCATTGAAGTCTAACACACAGGCTCGTATCGCAGTTTTAACATCCATCCGTGGAAGGTATGATGTACTCATGCATAATGCTGAAACCAAAACACTATGTAAGCTACGCCTATACTCACTAGCACACAATGGGTCTCAGTCACTAACTATAGTACTTGGTACTCCAAGTAATATCACTATAGTCTAGGGCTACAAAAGTCCACTTGGCTTCTGATGCTCTACCGTAACATGTTGGCACGTGAAACATCTCTTCACACACTATGATGACTCGCCCTTTGTAATACCCAGAATCAACGTCGAGTGACAGTATCAAGGATATCATAAAAGATAGTTCATCAGGGTAAAATTTAAAACTAAACATTTTATCAAGGCACATTGATACAATCTCACAGTGGAATGACAACGTATAATATACCAAATACACATGAACTAAACAAGATAAACAATAAACAAGAGACTACACTAGCGGAAGCGATCGATAAATAAATATCGATAAAGTGAGCTAGAATACATCAACTCTATTCATATGGAGTTCTGAATATAATGTCTGATAACACAAGTCTCATATACAAAATAGCATGTCTTCCATATACAACATAATCAACAAGCATACATATTCAATATATTGACTTCATGCCTCTATAATTCTCCTACTATATCCCCAGAAGCACCAAAATCCCAGGTTACTCAATCGAGTAACCGAGGGTTGTCATGACATAAACAGACAAAGACAAAACACGAGTCAGACTTAAAGCCTGGTGTGAGGCGAATTATCTCTAAGTACTGACTACACATGAAACTTATATACATCAAATAAACATGAGTTAGGATCAATGAGTAATAGTAATCATACATTACCCTACATTATCCATGCACCAATAAGTTAAGATGATGCATAATAGTGGTTCTCTTATTAAAATAGTTCATACTATAATAAGCTATGCTTCTAGTTATGAAAAAGGAGTATAGGGGTAATACAATACTTCATAAGCAATGATGTTGTAGTTCTCTAAATCACCATCAAAACATCTGAACTGAAAAACAAATACAAAGATATAACAATGCTACTAACATTTCATCTCCAAAGCCAAAATCGAAATATGAGTAACTATAACCGATACTCGTGCAGAATTTCCATTAGCTACTAAAGAGACCTATCGAGAGCCACAACTAACATGTGGTTCCCCTGAAATTAGTATCTCAAAAGAAGTTGGCTTGTAGGTCCTATCGTAGCACTCTTTCATACAACGCAACAATATATGACCTAATCTTAATTGGCATCCTAATCTCTCTCCATCCCTAATCTGAAACCACGTCTCGGGTCGTATATCTTAATGTACAATGGATTCGTGTTACCAAATTGATATCATTCCATTGTCATGGGTACACAATCTGGATTCAACCTACCCCACGTACACCCTTCCCACATGTTACACAACATGGAAATATTGCTTTCCCATATGGATCCTGATTCGTTCTTGAAGTGCCTCGCACTACCCGATTGCCCCAAGTATGACATACCAAACTGATATCCACAATCGTCCAAACTATGCACTGATAATTATAAATATGTATATAAATCACTTGAATCACATATTTAAGCATCTACATAATATATTTTGTCCACTATTCGATAAACCCAAGTCGGGCATACCAAACTATACATACGCTTAAAATGCACATTGATAAATCATGTTGAATCACCATTAGCTAACGTATACCTATCGGGAGACAGAACTAACTTGTCGACTCCCTTGAAAACTAAAAACTCAAAACAAGTTGGTCTGCATGTCCTATCGCAGCATTTGTCTGTACAACGCAGCAATATATGACCTACTCTAGATTGGCAACCTAATCTCTCTCTACCTCTGCTCAACAACCACATTTGCAGATCGTCCGTCTCAATGGTACAATGGATTCCTTTCACCAATCGGTAGCCCCAGTCGAACATACCAAAACTATATTTACACATATAGACATATATAAATCTCATAAACTGTATGCACATATATTTAACCTTATATGGAACTAATAAACACATATCGTGCACATTTATAAACACAAAGGCCATACACAACCAAAGTAATAAATTTACCATATCAATATGAATAGCACCTTTCACATACAATCATAAACAATTCAATAAAAAAATACAGCTTACTTAAGTCACCAATCTAACAATCTTATCTTCTTTGTATTATTTTATTAAAGTCTCACATTTTTATACAAAATAATGCCTTGCTTATCAATCATACTATAGCTTAATTTTACTTACTTCTATTAAAATTAAGTTCAGTTATCAATAAGGCCTTAATTTATTATATAGTTCATGTGTATAATTTCTATATATAAATATATATAGATATACCTCAAACCATTTATTAAGGTCTAAAGTTAATAAATCATGTTATTACAATTTCAGGATTTCATAATCTGAATCAAATTCTATTAAATAATATAACACTTCTTTGTAATTTCTAACATACTAAATCACCTTTATAGAAATTCACTGGTAAGTTAATTATTGACTTACACCATACTAAACTAATACCAACGCTAGATAAACTTCAAAGATATTTTAATATTATTTTAACCTGTCTAAATAATTATTTTATCCTTACAGCTTATTTTTAGGTCATACTTTTAATTTTTGATTAGTTGTAAAATATATAACAATATTACTTTATTGATATAACAACAAATTTGAGTTTTATTAATTTATAAGCATGTTATAAATTAAAATCAACTACATTTAACTCTATTTAATACGAACAGAACACAATATTTCTATATATGAGATCTTAATGAATTATCCCGAATATCTATAATAAAATATGTATATAATAATATTTCTATCAGTAATATAACTACAAATTGGAGTTTAATTAATTCATAACCATGTTATAAATTAATATCAACTCCATCTAACTTTAGTCAACACGAATAGAACACTATATATATGTATATATATATGGCATCTTAATCATTTATCCCAAATATCTACTCAAATCAATCCAATCAAATGGTGAAATAATTACTTATATATATTATTCTACCTCTACTAAGTTGTAATTTTCAATATATAAAATTATTTATAATAAAATATAAATTCATAGCTATAATTATGCTCATTTGAACTATAATTTCTCAACTGTCCGGATCTAGTCTAACCCTTTACCATGCTATAGATAATCTTACTATGAGTGCAACTGCAAAAACCATCTCCCGATTAGACCCTAAATGGAAGAGAGATGAATTAAATACGGGGTGAGATAAATTAAAATAATTAAAATGTTAATTAAGGTCACCCCTAAATCATCTTCTTCCCCAATATGCCCATGCACACACTGTACAGGCACTTATATCACCGTACCTTCTCTCGTTGACTCTTCGCTCCATACTCCGCTAAACGATAAACCATCAGCGCCTATGCATGCTCTCTAAGTTGGCACCCTCCACATCAAGTCGGCCTTTGTTATCGCTTAGCAACTTGGCAACCCTAACAGCCACTTCAAAATGTCGTGACTTTAACCAAGCAAGGACACCTCTCCAAAATCCTCCACGAACTCATTTTCGCATGAGAAATACAATGCCACTCTCCATTTGCCCCAATACCTCCCCAAACTCCACCAAAAATCAACCCTAGTCATGGCTAAAAACGGTGTCCTCCTCCAAGCATCACCGCTCATGGCTACTCGACCAAGGATGCGATGCTCTTCCCTCCATAAGTTTATTGGATCCGATCTAATCAATTTTCGTGAAATGAAGCACATGATTTAATTAAAATGGAGGAGCGGCCTTTTTCTCTTCCTTTTTTCTGAAGGAGGGGAAGATACTCAAGAGGAAGCGAAAGTGTGCTGAGTTGAGGGGTTACACACACGCACGCACACGCAGACACACACATATATATTACTTTATTTCTTATATAAATCACCAAACAGTTTTAGCTCACACAATCACTATAACGACCCGATTTTTCAGTCGTCTAAATTTAGAATATTTAATTGATTTGAAATATTTAAAAGTAAGATTTATAAGCTAAACAGGTTAAATAATTGACTTCGGAGTGTAATGAATGAAAAATGATTTATAAAGTTGATATAAATCTATTTAAATTAGAACGGAGTTAGTACACTTTTAAATTTGAATTAAAAATGAATGAACATAAATTGGAAAATTAATATTTAATTAATAAGTGTAAAAATAGCCATTCGGGACACTGTCTTAGAATTGGATGAAACCAGTTTCATTAGATCCGTAATAGTATATTATTATAGGATTTCAAATTTCGTGGCAATCGGAATTACGATTTGGTTATGCGAAGTTGAAACACATAGAAATTTATTTAAGTAAATTTAATTAAAATAATCTGATTTGAAAACCTATCTTCCGTATATGATGGAATTGGTCTTCGATACATATTCCATTGTGTTCGAAATAGGGATAAAGTATTATGAACGCCAGGCGGCACGCCTCGATTTGAGTTTGAAATATTTTTGGATGAATAGTGCGCGAAAATTTTCTATATAAGGCCACAAGATTTTCTAATTTGCACAAACCCTAGGATTTCGTGCCCTAGCCACCACAAACAATTTGAAGGCCAAAATTGTTCGATTCTTCACCCCTCAAATCCTCTCGATCCTCTAACTTATAGGCTTCGACATCTAAAGGAAACTTGTAGTACTCGTCGAGAGCTACACATCCTATGGTGGATTTTCGTTATCATCGATGAGGAGAGGCATTGAAGGGCCGCGTTCGAGCTGCGTTCGAATTGGAATCGCGCTTGATAGGTAGGGCCGAGCTCGATGGGACTTGGGACGATGGTGCGACGGAGGATGGGTGTTCGTTTGGAGGTGGTGGATCGTCGAATAGATGAGTGTGGAGGTGGAGGAGAAGGGAAGTTTGCTTGCGTGAATGGGTTTCAAGCTTCGACCTATACGTGAACGAAGAAGGGGAAGAAAAGGAAATTCATAGCCAAATGTCTTTGTTTCGAAATGGACGGTCCAGATCTAATGGTTAAATAAATAAAGAAATTGAAATTTATTTAAATTATAAATCATTAACTTATAAATGTTATAACTCTTTCATACGAGGTCCGTTTCGCACGAAACAAATTGCATTGGATTAATATTGTCGAGCACTATATTTTAGAGGTCATTTGGACAGATTTGGAGCTAGCAGTAATTTTGGGTTAAATTAAACGCTCATTTAATTTTAATCCAAACGAATCGCTATTGCGACGACTACAACCAAAGTTAGTAAATCTCACTCTCTCTGGCCCACTTATATTTTTATATAAGTGGGAATAAATTTATTATATGTTGTTTGATGATTGTTTGGAAGTTATGTCATATTATTAGTAGTTGGATATATTCCTGCCTATTGGAGCAGATGAGAGCATATACGTTCCCGTGTATGAGCGGATGACCCTTTGTACGTGCATCTACCTCGAAGCGGACATTGTACATATTTTTCTCGTATATGAATTTGTTGCAGGTTACAGGTTGGAGGGATCCAACTGGATTCCTCACCATAGTTGATTTTTATTTACACATATTAGTATATATGTTGTACCATGTCATGGTTGATGTGATGGATGCCATGTTTGCTATTATTAATGTGAATCCCCTTATTTAGTACTTTTGTAGCATTGGGCCATATTTTTGGAAATCTATAATATTAAAATGATGATTTCAATATAAAAAGGATTTCAAAGTGATTTTGAAAATATATATGTTTTAATAAATTTTCGAATGATTAAAGAAATGAATTTATTTTAAATGAATAAATGTAACGACCCTAGATTTTTATTTAATTTAAGTTAATCATTAAATTAATTTTTGAATAAAAATAGTAAGATAAATCGATAAAATGGAGCGAGTTTCCCCGGATTCAAGTATATTCTGTATGAATCATTTCAATTTAAAATATTGTATATATATATATATATATTTTACTGTTGTTGTATCATATCTCTGATGTATATTGTATATAAAATATTGGGCCATATTGCTGTTGTTCTTGTATCATATCTCTGATGTATATTGATATTCATTGTATCACTCTGTTGTATCAGATATTGTATCAGTGTTGTATATCAGTATACTATTCATTTATTCCGCTGTGTTATTTACTTAATTGTGTTATAAGCTCCGGTGAACCAGATTCGGCGTTTGGATCTACGGCATTTTGAGTACAAGTGAAGTACGGGTGCCGATTTTCGAAGGCCGAGTTTTTGGGTCATCACAACGTGGTATCAGAGCTAAGGTTGAACTTTAGCTCAGGAGTATAACACGTTAAGTAGCTCATTAGAGATAGAGTGAAGTAAACTCTAGAATGAGTATCCTCAAATATCCGTTCGAATGCCTCTGTAAATTCTCTTACTATCCACTGATAGTGAGTATGAGTGCAAGAAGAGGATGAGATAGGGGACAGGGGAATACGACTAGAAATGGTCAATACTCTGTAACAACAAGGAAACAAATTTTCTCTATCAATCTCTTTTGTTCAGCATCTCTTCTCTATTCTTCAATGATTTCTGGTAGGTCCAGGAATAAATTTGATATATTAATATGGAACATAAACTCCGGATGGACCAAAATTGTTTGTTTGGTTGCCTTGTTTGCTTTGATTATTATGGTTGATAGGTATACTTTAGTTTTAAACTAAAATTCTGATATTGTATCCATATATCTGTCTATTCTTTTGGGTCCTAGTATATTCTACGAATGGTTAGTTATCACTTCGAACTAACCGATGCTACTGCATACTTCGTAGATCTGGATAACCCGAGTATTTTGTTGATTGTTAAACAGATTCGTTCTCGTATCTGATTTTGATATTCTGATTTGGTAAGCCAAATGCAGAATAAATGTTCAGTTTGATTAGATGAAACATTCTTCATCTGTCTTTGTTTTCGTGCCTGTGAATTTCGAGGACGAAATTCTTTTAAGGGGGAAAGTTTGTAACGACCCTAGATTTTTATTTAATTTAAGTTAATCATTAAATTAATTTTTGAATAAAAATAGTAAGATAAATCGATAAAATGGAGCGAGTTTCCCCGGATTCAAGTATATTCTGTATGAATCATTTCAATTTAAAATATTGTATATATATATATTGACTTGAATTTAAATTTCAAGTAAATGGATTTTAGAAATAAATTATCACTTCTACAACTTTCATCTCAGCTTAAACAAATAGAGTAGACTACAAAAGTGAAATAAAAATAGAAGTTCACCTGTATTATAAAATAAATATATATACGTAGTTTTATTCAAAATAAAATAAAACAAAAATGGTAGAATAAAAATACACATAGTAACAAAATATTTAATAACTTAAGTTGGAAAATATGTAGCTGAAACAAATAGCATATGTAGATTTAAAATAAAATAGAAAACGAGACAAAGCTGCAGCCTGTAAATAAGTAGGCAAGGCAAGAACAAAGTTTAAAAGAAATACGAACATCTTTGAATTTGCAAAGGAAAAACAGCAAATATATATATATGTATGCCAGGCAAAACAAAATACAAACAAGTGTATATATGAAAGCAAAATAAAAGTATATAAAGGTGCAGGCTGAAGCAAATTAAACAAATGCAAACTATAGTACTAATTTTCTATGCATGAGTTAGTAATAGGGAACATAAGTACTTGCTCATTAAATGCAAGCATAACAAAGTCAATTCGAAATGTTACCAGCCTCCAAAACTATGAACTATCTCTGATAAATTGTACAAAATGTACACTGTTTTGTAAAAGAATATGATACCCTGTTTTATATATCAGCCTATAAGCATTTTTTCCATTCCAGTTTTCATTTTCCTTTCGAACTAAGTAAAACCAAAATAAAACTCCATTTCAAGACTTAAGCAAACATTCTCAAGCAAGCAACTCAATGTAAAACATAGAAGCAAGATGATTTGGCAGGAAGATCAAAGTAAATACATTTTTCAGCCTTTAAAGTTCCAAACTGTTTTCATCAGGGTGCTCTGTTCTTTCAAATCTAGGTGAGTAACTTCACATTTTAAACCATAAATGTTAACTAGCAGTTGCAGGTAGATAACTAGAATGAATATGCTTTTAAATGTTTGGTTTGTGATGATACCTTTGTGTGTATATGCAAATACATAAGTATTGCTAAGAATCTGTTTTGCCTGTGTTTGTTTAAAACTAAGATTTTGATAAAAAGGTCTTTACCACTTGATTTAATCCCAGTTAGGATTTTAGTTGTAAACAAAAGTGGTTAGTTTGGTTATGATTTAAGTAGTAAAAATTTATTAAAGTGGAAACAAACTGTATTTGCCTCTGGAAATCAAGTAAACAACATCCAACTTCAAATAAGTTTAAAAATAAATTTATTGTTTTAAGAATTCAGGAGTATATGGTGAAACTATATAGAAAAACAAGATTTTTAAAACAAGAATTATAATTTTTAAAGAAGGGGGTGAAGAGCAGTTTTGGCTTGACTGTTTTAAGTGTTTTGGGTTGCCGTGGTCGATCGCGTCGTCTAGAGTTGTCGAGTTTTCGTCTGGGGGTAGAGGGATGACCAGTGGTTCATGGAAAAATGGTGTGGTGGTGGTTCGTCAATGGTGGAGGCGACGGCGTCGAATTTGTTTTCGTAAACCTAGTTTTAAGGCGTGGTGGTATTTCATCTCGTTCGATGTCGAAGGTTGATCGAGTGTAGCGAGTTTCGAGGTGATGGAAGCTGGGTCGATGATGAGTCGATGGCCAGAGTTGTAGGCTGGCCAGTGGTCGGGGGTCGGAGAATGAAGCGTTGACAGGATGGGGTCGCGATGGGTTCGAGTGTTCCAGGTGGGTTTGGCGAGCTCGATTTTGATCTCGAGTGAGTGACGATGTGCTGGTGGTTGGGAAAGGGTCAGGAGGTGGTTATCGACTTGCTCGAATCATGGGTGGCGACCGGAAGTGGCGAACGATGATGTGCACGTGCACGAGGTTGAGAGTGTCAGTGTGGGTATGTTGTCTGGGAAGAGCTGAATTTCCTCGCGTCGTACTCGAGTAGATCGAGCAGTTTACTCGAAGTAAATTCGTGGGATCTCGGGTCAAAATTTTAGTTACAGACTTCAAACTGGAAACTATTTTGTTTGAATTTTTTTAAAACCAAATTCAAATTTATCAAGCAAGCTTATTAAACTGAGTTTAAAACCAAAACTGTAAATAAAGATTCCAATTGAAATAGAATTCAGTTTTGAAGATAAATAAAGTTTTAAAATTCAATTTGTTTATTTAAAATAAAAGAAATTAAATGTATGGAGAATTTGAATTTAAAATAGAATGGAAATTGAAAATGAAATTTATACAAGTTGAATTTAAAAGTAAAACCTGGAACTAATCCTAAATCAGATGTTAAAATTTAATATAAGAAATTTCTTTGGAAAGGAAATTAAAGAAATTTAATAAAGATCATTAACTAAGATTTTATTTGAAAAATTAATTAATGTGATGAATTTTAACAATAAATTTAGATTGATTAATTCAATAATAATCAATTGTGGAACTATTAAATAAAATTACTTAATAACAATAATTGTGAAATTAAATATTCGGTGAAATTAAGAAGTACTTAGTTTGAAATTGAGTTTTATTGATTAATAACTTTGTTTTATTAATCAATTAATGAATAAGAAATAATTGATCTATAGAGATTAATTAAGGATTAATTAATGTAATTAATAAAATGGTAATTAATTAATTAAAGGTTAATTTATTTATTGAAGATAATTAATTAAATAGTGAATTAAATAATTAAAAGTTAATTCTTTAATAATTAAAGGTTAATTAATAAATGATTAAAGGTCAATTAATTAAAATGGTTTATAATTAATTTATGATTAATTAACCAAGATTTGTAGTTAACTCATATGAAATTAATCTGATTTAAATTTATCAGATATTAACTGACCTTACCTATGGATGTTTGGATTCTATAGATTGTCGAGTTGTTTGATATCCCTGATATATGATGCTTTGTTATACACCCTGATTTATGTTGTGATCTGTGATAAATTATTTGTGATGTAATTTACTTATCTGTGATTTATATATCCGTGATCTGTGAATGAAGATGAGCGTTATAGTTTATATCGCTTATCAACTATATCCTGTATTTTGATATGTGATGATTCATTATGTTGCACTGTTGTGTGAAACCCCTGGACTACACTATACACACACAAATATGGATTTCACGTGGAAATCGGTTAAGTCACAGATAATTTAAAATTGATGATTTTGAAATTGAAATTTTAATTTCAATTGATTTTGAAATTAGAAATTTGGGTTTAAAGTGAAAAACTTTTGAAATGGAATTTCAAAGATGAAAATTATTTTTGAGTAACTTGATTGAATTTGAAATTTAAATTATTTGATTTAAATTTGAATTCAAGTTTGGAATTGAATCCTATGATTGAAACTAGGGATTGAAAATGTTATAAATGTGTTTATCTGAATTTAAACCATTTAAAAATGTAATTTTGAGAATTTGGATTTAACCCAAAGACTTTAACTCGTATGAATGAATCAGATTTTCTGAAATGAAACTATTTTTTTCAAAAGATAAAAGCTTTCAGATAAGAAATGAAATTCCAGTTTAATTAAAGGAATTTCAAGATTGAATTGAAAAATGGTTTTCCAAGTTATGAATGAACTCTTTTTGAAAGCTATGAATTAAATCGGTTTATTTTTAAACAGATTTAAAGCGGTGATTTGTTTAAACCATTCGAAATGAAATTGTTTTGAAAGCTATAAGTTAAATCTTTAATTTAAAGATTTAACGAGTTAATCCAATTGAAAAGGAAATTGATTTGAAAATCTAGGAATGAATCTTTGTGAATGGGGTTAACTTTGTGAACTGAATCTTTTGTTTAAAAGATTGGAAATGGTAATTTGTTTAACCATTTAAAATAAAGGTTTTGGGAAATAAGTTGTGACTTAATTGAAATCCCATATCCATATGATTTTTTAATATTTCGCTCATGTAACAACCCTGTATTTTGTGATTATTTTAATTATATATATATTAATTTCTTTAATTTAATTTCCTGATTTAAAAACTTTATTTTATTTATTAAAATGAATAAATTTTGTTATTTTAAATATAAATTTTGATTTTGATGTGAATTAGAATTCCAAACATGACTAAAAGGAATATTTTCCAGAAAAGTGAATTTTGGTCAATATAGTCAAACTTTGACTTTTAATTTAGAAATTTGAAAGTTTGAAAATTTTAATTTTATCTTTTATTATGAAAGTAAATAAAATTTTAAGAATAATGCTTTTCGTTTCGTTGAAATCTGATTTATAATGTGAATGTTATGCCTTTTTCAATATTGTGTGTAATTTGCTGTATTTAACAAATTGTTTATTTTAAATTGTATAAATAATATTTTATTTGGTCATGTAATGTTCTAATTTATATTTATATGGGTAAAATAACATGTTATGCATATATTTTGGTTTTAAAACATTTTTTAAAAGTATAATTGACATTTTCCAGTGTTAGTTGTATTTTGCTTACAATTTCTAATTTCCAGTTTCAATTAATTAAAGTAATTATTTATTTATTTTTCTATTTTTTTTTCTTAAAATATTATTTTATTCTCATTCCCACTTTATTTTGTTCCTCATTTATTTTATTTATTTGACCTTTTATTTGTTTTAAAGTGAAATAGAAATTTTCTAAAACTAGTGATATTCTATTTGTAAATTTTAAGTCCTGTTTTGAATTTTTAAACAATTTCTTTAGTTCATTTTCTAATTTCTCTAAATTTAATTAATTATTTCATTTTTAAAATATAAATGAATTATTTTACTTCACATTTTTTTTTAAAATATTTTTAAAATGAAGTTTTTAATTTTCCAAAGTCAATAGTGATTTATTTGTAATTTCTGGACCCTGTTTTCAATTTTTAAGCAATTTCTTATATTCTTTTTCCATTTTCTTTAAAATTAATTAATTATTTTTATTTTATATTACTTTGTTTAGGTTTTAAAGTCAATTTACTGATTTTATTTTTTTTTTATTTGAATTTAAAGAAAAAGAAATATGAAGAGTTTTAAAAGCTTATTTACCTTAAGTCCTTTCATCTCCTTTGTCCTTTCATTTGCCATAACTCCTCAATTACTATCTTGGTTGTGCATTTTTGGTTTGTAGCCGTGATTTTTCAGCCTTCATTCACCCAAAAACATTTTACCTTCTCATTCATTCATGGCTTCAAGAAAAATCTATGGGTAATGGCTACTTTTTTTACACTTTTCTTCTCATTTTTCATGTATTTTGCCTTGTTTTCTTTGCTTCTTTGAATGGCCTCCACTCCATATCCACGGCCACCACCCCCTACATCTCTTCCCTGCCATCACCACGAGCTACTCCTCTAGTCTTGACCAAGGCCGAGCCACCATGATGCCAAAACTCCACAAAAATTGCAACACAAGCCATAAAAACATGTTGTTTGACCACTATTTGTTCACCACTTCATTTTACACCACCACCACCACCTTAGGCCGCCTCCACCACCTCTGGCCAGACCACCACACACCTTTCCTTCCACTGACCTGATCCATACCTCTCTGACCTGACCACACAAGCCCATGGCCGAGCCATTTTTTGTGAACAAAACCCACCAATTTTGCCTTAAACTCTTCATATTCCTTTGTATAAACTTTCTCCTCATATTCTACTACCTAGGCCATGCATACACATGACCAAACCTGAGCCAAACTTGTTCAAACCAGAGCCAAAAACATCCCTAGGCCATGACAAAAGAATAGAGAAAGCAAGGCAAAAGATTTGGCATTCGTATCTTTTTTTATTTAAAAGTTATGTCATTTCTAGTGTATTGAAATTTATGGTTTGCTTTGATTTTTGTTTGGGTTGTAACACAAGATCTATATCATTGGATTTGCTCTCCACACTCAAATTGTATTAGAGTTGTCGTGCCTTCATAATCTTTGTGTTGTGAGCTTTGTTGGCAAATCTCCAGCTTAACAGGTGAGTTATTCTCACCAGACAATATGTATATATATAACTAGTGAATTGACCCCTTTTGAATCTGTAAAATGCATTATCATGTTACACTTGCTATGTTATGATTATATGATGTTCACCCATGCTTAAACACCTATTATATTATATGTTACTGTTATATTATGCTGTTCTATTATTTTTATCAGTTTATCACACTGCAAGTTCCCTTTAGATTAGAATCACTATGGGTTGAAATGATACATACCTGAACGGACTTTAGAATAGGAGAAAATCATTATGGGCTGAAATGATAGGCCTGAATGATTTTCAATTATTTTTCATTTCCTTGGGATTGCGGGTTTGAAATGATCAAACCCGGGTTTTCTTTGTAAATTACGGGTTGAAATGATATATTACCCGTATCACTTTACCTAGACTAGAAATGAAATACAGACCCGTTGTTAAAATATGTTTTTATAAAAATATTAAAAATATTTTTGAAATGTAAATATTATAATATTTGATTTAAACTAAATAAAAAAATGATTTATGTAAGCATTATTGATTTTTTGAAAATTTATAAGTGAAATAAATTATTGGTAAAACTAGAAAATTTGAAATGTAAGTTATTTTGGGAAATTTTAATTGGGTGATAATTGGAATTTAAATTAAATATGAAATGTGATAACTTCATGATAATTTAGATTAAAGTGAATTTAAATGATTTTTATATTATATTAATGATTTTGAATAAAGTTAAAATGTGAAATGAATGAATATTTAAGTTGAAATTTTGAAATATAACTAAAATTGGAAATTTGTGAATTTGGCTTAAGAGTGAATTTTAAGTTAAGTAAATAAAAATGGAATTAAGTTATATTTGAAAATTTAAAATTAAGTGTTAAGTTAATTTAATTTAATGAATTTATAATTTAAAATTGGAATTTAATAAGTGAATTATTATTAAATTTTGATTTTTGAATGGAGGTTTAACTTTATAAAATCATGAATATAAGGGTATTTGAATGATTATATATGATTTTATAAGTTAAAAATGATTTATATAAAAATATAATTGTTTGTGAAATTATACTGAATATTTGAAGTTAATTAACTGCATCTCTGAAATGCTATTAATTCTAATGTAAATGATAATACAACATTTGTAAATGATGTAGTTGATAATAATGAACCAAATGGCTAAATTTAATTAAAGGCTATTATAGCATTTTTGTAATGTTATAATGGTTGAATTTAACTAAGTTTATTTGAAACTAATGTAACCCTATTACAGCATTTTAAATGCTGTCTTTTGTTAAATTGAACTGTTTTAAATGTGACTTTCCGTAGCATTTTCTAAATGATGCAAAAGTTGAATTTTCATTGTTTTAATTAATTTAAGTGAACGAATGAAAGATTAAAATTTTGGAAATTTAATAATTTAATTATTAATAATAACTTTATTTTTATGATTTAAAATAAAGTAATTTGTTTTGAAATATAAACTATTTTGAAATATGATATTTTGATATTTTGAAATGGATTTTTGAAGGATATTGAATTTTGAAATGATATTTGATTTCGAAGTATAAAATACCATTTTGAAATTTTAACCACGGGGTGTATTTAATTTATAGTTTAACTGATCCTTGAAGGATGGGCGATCCCAAGCATCCTTTGAGTTATTGTGCATTTCTACTACTGTTCACTTGAGTTGGTTTACATTATATAAGTATATATTGTCCTGACTCGAGTGTTTTGTGTTTTACTTTACGGTCGGGTCAGCCTGAGTATTTACAGCTTAGCTTTGGATCTCATTTTGGAGCTAGGAATCGCTGGAGATTCTGCTTGTCTAGTTATCTGTGCCTTTCAGTTCAGTTGTTCTATTCTAGTTCTGGTATTTATAAACTTCTATGTATTTGGGATTTCTATTGTATATGTTTTCAGAATGATATTATGTATTATGTTTTGAGAGTTTGTATATAGTAGCTTCATGAACTACTATGGTATTTTATTTCCGCTGTGAGTTATTCTGATATGTTCTGTGTCTGTGATTCTGTGTATTTGATTTCATTTGCTCCAAATTTATTTACAATCTGTTATTTTGAATTATTCAAGTCAGACATGTGTGGATTATTGTCGATTTGAATGGTCCAAAATAGTGGGTCGTTACAGTTGGTATCAGAGCTTTGGTTTTAGGCAAACCTTAGCCTACGGAGCAAAAACTCATTAGAGATAGGGTAGAAATACCCTAGTATAAGTGAAATCAATCTCAGAATCATTTCTTTGTGAGAGAACGTATTTTCGAAGTATAAAATGATTTTCAAATGATTTTTATAGAATTTTCAAAGATTATTTTGATATAAATTTCCTTGCTTTGAAAGTAAAATATTTCTTAAACTTCATTCCTTTCGTATCCATCTTGTTAGTAATTTCTTTGATTAGGATCCTCTAAAATTTTGAACTTCTCTCTTGATTGATCTAGATCCATTGTTGATAGGAATCTATTTTGAGTATGGCAAAATCAGTAGTTTGTTAAGTTGTTTTGAGTAAACTCTGTTGTATCTTTTGCTTAGCTAAAGTTGTCCAACTAAAGATATTTATGCTTCTGTTTTCGTATGTTATGAATTCGAGTCTTTCCAAATTTTTATGGGAATTTTTCTGTATCGATATAGGTTATATATCTCTAATCTTCATTTGGATTCTTATCGAATAAGATTCCTTTGAATTTTGGAACGCTCCCACTTGTTCTGAAATCCATTCCTGTCTCCCCTAATTGTATTCTTTTGATTTTGGAGCATTGCATCACTCCACTTTGTATGACCATTATAGGGTGGCGATTCCGCCAATCTTTGAATGATTATAATTGGCATTGATTCATCGGAGATTTCTGTATCCTCGGTTTACGATGTTTTCTATCTTCTGCTATATTTTGATTCTATCTCTGGCAATCGAAGGTCGATTTGCCTTAGATTTTCGCATCGATTATATTCCTGAAGTCACGGTTGACCAGTTAAGGTCGCCCGCGATTCATATAGGCTTATCCATCTTCTATTTGGTAATTTAATTATCTTATCTTCGTTTGAGCCTATCTTTGAATTAGAATTCTATTTGATTAGAGTCCTTCTAAATTTGAATCTCTGTTTTGCTTTGAAATCCATCCTTGAATCGTCCCTTGGAAAGTTTGTGGTTGATTGTCTTTTGAAAATTGTGTATTCATCGTAGTTTTTATTTTGATAAGGATGGCCATATTTTTATATAAAGATGAAATGTTTTTGATAAGGATTATGTACCTTTTAAAAAAATGAGAATTTGAAGTTTTGAAAGGATTTGAAATTTTGAAAATTTTATAAGAAATGTTTTCATATAAAATGATTTATTACTGAAGGTTTTGAATCTGAATTTAAGTGATTGAACTCTGACATTTTGGAACTGGTTTTAAGATTTTGAAATAATAAATAATATGATTTGAAATTATTTTTCCGAATAAGTAATGTTTCAATGATTTTAATGGGTTTTAATGATTTTGAAGGAATTTCAAAGAAGTTTTCAAAGTAAATGGAAGTCCAGAACCACTTGTGTCGCTGGAAAATAATTTCGGTGATGAGTGCACGCGTCATCGACATTGATTTTCGAGTTTCTGAGTGAGGGAGAGGCCACTTCGGTAACTTTGCTATGCGATTAATTTGTGAAACCAATTCTGATTTCAAATTCCGAAGCGTGATGTGATATTCGAAAGATATATGTATATATATTGAACAATTTGAAATGAGCCGGTGTTCAGTCCTTGAGTTTTGGATTTGATTTGATATAACCCTATTTTGGAATTGATTTACTGATTTAATTATGATTTCCAACTCTTGGATTGAAATATGATTTCTTCGACTATTTTGAAGGTTCGAGCACTTCCAAATCAAGGTTAACTTTTCAAAGCTAAATTTTTTGAAAAGTATGAATTATTTGATAAAGTATATAAATTTGTTTTGAATGTTTAAGTATGAAGTAATATGATTTAAATAAGTTGAAACTGTTTTGTTAAGTAAATGAATAAGGCAATTTTAAAATTTTCTAATATGAAATTTAGATTCGAAATGCTTTGAAAAGAATTTGGTCTTCAAAATATTTTGAATAAAATTTAGTTTAAATGTTTTAACTTAGTAACATCTTTATGAAACTGTATATTTAACAAGTTGGAATAAATATATAAGTTGTACGTATGGTGTTTTATTCGCATAATTAATTTGATCCAAGTTTGAGTACACAAGTTCGAGGTGGATTACACCATTTCGTGTTAGGATTTTCATTCGATTCTTGATGGCGAATATTTGATATGGATTTTGGGCTTGATTCTAGAATTCTCTATCGTAGTATATGGCTATGCAAGGAGACTGATGGCTTCTAGTCGAGAAACCATATCGAAATCCGCATTAGGGAAGTCGAATGGACAATACTAGTTCGAAAGCGAACTTGTGTGATCAAGCGAGCGATCAAATGTAGTTTTTCGAAATGATGACGTATGTACATCTTATATCCTAATATCATTTATATATTCTGACGCTGAAATTGAAAGCTGTCGAGTTAGAATATCTTTGCTTACTAAAAGAAAATTCCAATTTAAATTACAAAGATATATAACCCATAAAAGCAAAGATATTCAAATCCCATATGGCTCTTCATACAGCGAAATTTATTTTGAAAAATTTGATCCTTATATAAGATGGACCTTACATAAGTATAAGATGATTTTGAAAACATTTGATTTTGGAAATGAATTGGTTGACTTAAATTATTGATTTGGAAATTTGGATTTATTTTCTAAATCTATTATTCTGGAAACGTTGAAACTAAAGATAATTAATTTGAGAAGAAATAATTCGGTGAAATTGTATATGATTTTGAAATTCAACTGATATTGAAACAAATTGAAATTTGAGAACCTTATGTTACTAAACACTTGATTTGGAAGTTGTCGAACTTATATAAAATTGATTTGTATGAGTATGAAATTGATTCGAAAACTATAGATTTGAAAAGGTACTCAATTTGAAAGTGAAATATTATATATAATGGATATTATATAAGTACGATATTTGAAAGTGATTTGAAAAGGTACTATATGATACATATTTTCGAAATAAAGATATGGAAAGTGCCTTCTGCTTGATATCCGATTTGTGGCCACATCTTGGATTCATTCTATCGATATTATTCTCTCTGATTTTTGGTTTTCCGGATATGATACTGGAGTGTCCTTCGAATTCCATGGCGTTACCCATGGTCTTACGAACTCGACTGCATAGCGTAATTCGTAAGGCAGTGATTGCTTAAAAGGTACGGATGTTTCCTGGGGGATCCAGGCGTAACCATTGTGTATCTGTGATCTATGGTCGTGTTAGTGGCGTAATCCGCAAGGCAGAGATTGCTTAAGAGGTATGGATGTTTCCTGGGGGATCCAGGCGTAACCATTTTTATGTATCCTACGGTCCACCGGTTTGTTGCATGGCGAAATTCGCAAAGGCAGTGAATGCTTAAAAGGTACAGATGTTTCCTGGAGGATCCAGGCGTAACCATTGTGTATCTGCGATTCATGATTTGATTCGTTTTTTGTTTGGATTGTACTTTCCATATCTGTTTTAAAAGGTTTTCCCAGTATTTTCACTAGGTGTTGAAACAGGTCTACTAAGTACCTGGAGAATTCCAGTTTTGCGCCTGATCAACGCACTACCAGAGTCTACAGGAACAAGGATAAACTTGTTGAAACATCGAGTTATAAAAGTATTTTGATAAAATATTATATAAAGGATATTTTGATCAGTTATTTTCCTTCCTAAAGGATTTTAAAGTGTTTTAAATATTTTACCTCTTTAACCAACAATTTTAATTAATGGCTCATCCTTGTCTTTCAACCCATTTTCCCTCCTAGATATCCCTATTCCCCTACCTTCTTTTCGGGGATGTCTTCCAACCTATTGTTCTGCCTAGTTGTTTCTTCGAAATTTTTTCCTTTTCGAGGACGAAAAGATTTGAGTGGGGGAGAGTGTAACAACCCTGTATTTTGTGATTATTTTAATTATATATATATATATATTAATTTCTTTAATTTAATTTCCTGATTTAAAAACTTTATTTTATTTATTAAAATGAATAAATTTTGTTATTTTAAATATAAATTTTGATTTTGATGTGAATTAGAATTCCAAACATGACTAAAAAGAATATTTTCCAGAAAAGTGAATTTTGGTCAATATAGTCAAACTTTGACTTTTAATTTTGAAATTTGAAAGTTTGAAAATTTTAATTTTATCTTTTATTATGAAAGTAAATAAAATTTTAAGAATAATGCTTTTCGTTTCGTTGAAATCTGATTTATAATGTGAATGTTATGCCTTTTTCAATATTGTGTGTAATTTGCTGTATTTAACAAATTGTTTATTTTAAATTGTATAAATAATATTTTATTTGGTCATGTAATGTTCTAATTTATATTTATATGGGTAAAATAACATGTTATGCATATATTTTGGTTTTAAAACATTTTTTAAAAGTATAATTGACATTTTCCAGTGTTAGTTGTATTTTGCTTACAATTTCTAATTTCAAGTTTCAATTAATTAAAGTAATTATTTATTTATTTTTCTATTTTTTTTCTTAAAATCTTATTTTATTCTCATTCCCACTTTATTTTGTTCCTCGTTTATTTTATTTATTTGACCTTTTATTTGTTTTAAAGTGAAATAGAAATTTTCTAAAACTAGTGATATTCTATTTGTAAATTTTAAGTCCTGTTTTGAATTTTTAAACAATTTCTTTAGTTCATTTTCTAATTTCTCTAAATTTAATTAATTATTTCATTTTTAAAATATAAATGAATTATTTTACTTCACATTTTTTTTTAAATATTTTTAAAATGAAGTTTTTAATTTTCCAAAGTCAATAGTGATTTATTTGTAATTTCTGGACCCTGTTTTCAATTTTTAAGCAATTTCTTATATTCTTTTTCCATTTTCTTTAAAATTAATTATTTATTTTTATTTTATATTACTTTGTTTCGGTTTTAAAGTCAATTTACTGATTTTATTTTTGTTTTATTTGAATTTAAAGAAAAGAAATATGAAGAGTTTTAAAAGCTTATTTACCTTAAGTCCTTTCATCTCCTTTGTCCTTTCATTTGCCATAACTCCTCAATTACTATCTTGGCTGTGCATTTTTGGTTTGTAGCCATGATTTTTCAGCCTTCATTCACCCAAAAACATTTTACCTTCTCATTCATTCATGGCTTCAAGAAAAATCTATGGGTAATGGCTACTTTTTTTACACTTTTCTTCTCATTTTTCATGTATTTTGCCTTGTTTTCTTTGCTTCTTTGAATGGCCTCCACTCCATATCCACGGCCACCACCCCCTACATCTCTTCCCTGCCATCACCACGAGCTACTCCTCTAGTCTTGACCAAGGCCGAGCCACCATGATGCCAAAACTCCACAAAAATTGCAACACAAGCCATAAAAACATGTTGTTTGACCACTATTTGTTCACCACTTCATTTTACACCACCACCACCACCTTAGGCCGCCTCCACCACCTCTGGCCAGACCACCACACACCTTTCCTTCCACTGACCTGATCCATACCTCTCTGACCTGACCACACAAGCCCATGGCCGAGCCATTTTTTGTGAACAAAACCCACCAATTTTGCCTTAAACTCTTCATATTCCTTTGTATAAACTTTCTCCTCATATTCTACTACCTAGGCCATGCATACACATGACCAAACCTGAGCCAAACTTGTTCAAACCAGAGCCAAAAACATCCCTAGGCCATGACAAAAGAATAGAGAAAGCAAGGCAAAAGATTTGGCATTCGTATCTCTTTTTATTTAAAAGTTATGTCATTTCTAGTGTATTGAAATTTATGGTTTGCTTTGATTTTTGTTTGGGTTGTAACACAAGATCTATATCATTGGATTTGCTCTCCACACTCAAATTGTATTAGAGTTGTCGTGCCTTCATAATCTTTGTGTTGTGAGCTTTGTTGGCAAATCTCCAGCTTAACAGGTGAGTTATTCTCACCAGACAATATGTACATATATAACTCGTGAATTGACCCCTTTTGAATCTGTAAAATGCATTATCATGTTACACTTGCTATGTTATGATTTTATGATGTTCACCCATGCTTAAACACCTATTATATTATATGTTACTTTTATATTATGCTGTTCTATTATTTTTATCAGTTTATCACACTGCAAGTTCCCTTTAGATTAGAATCACTATGGGTTGAAATGATACATACCCGAACGGACTTTAGAATAGGAGAAAATCATTATGGGCTGAAATGATAGGCCTGAATGATTTTCAATTATTTTTCATTTCCTTGGGATTGCGGGTTTGAAATGATCAAACCCGGGTTTTCTTTGTAAATTACGGGTTGAAATGATATATTACCCGTATCACTTTACCTATACTAGAAATGAAATACAGACCCGTTGTTAAAATATGTTTTTATAAAAATCTTAAAAATATTTTTGAAATGTAAATATTATAATATTTGATTTAAACTAAATAAAAAAATGATTTATGTAAGCATTATTGATTTTTTGAAAATTTATAAGTGAAATAAATTATTGGTAAAACTAGAAAATTTGAAATGTAAGTTATTTTGGGAAATTTTAATTGGGTGATAATTGGAATTTAAATTAAATATGAAATGTGATAACTTCATGATAATTTGGATTAAAGTGAATTTAAATGATTTTTATATTATATTAATGATTTTGAATAAAGTTAAAATGTGAAATGAATGAATATTTAAGTTGAAATTTTGAAATATAACTAAAATTGGATATTTGTGAATTTGGCTTAAGAGTGAATTTTAAGTTAAGTAAATAAAAATGGAATTAAGTTATATTTGAAAATTTAAAATTAAGTGTTAAGTTAATTTAATTTAATGAATTTATAATTTAAAATTGGAATTTAATAAGTGAATTATTATTAAATTTTGATTTTTGAATGGAGGTTTAACTTTATAAAATCATGAATATAAGGGTATTTGAATGATTATATATGATTTTATAAGTTAAAAATGATTTATATAAAAATATAATTGTTTGTGAAATTATACTGAATATTTGAAGTTAATTAACTACATCTCTGAAATGCTATTAATTCTAATGTAAATGATAATACAACATTTGTAAATGATGTAGTTGATAATAATGAACCAAATGGCTAAATTTAATTATAGGCTATTATAGCATTTTTGTAATGTTATAATGGTTGAATTTAACTAAGTTTATTTGAAACTAATGTAACCCTATTACAACATTTTAAATGCTGTCTTTTGTTAAATTGAACTGTTTTAAATGTGACTTTCCGTAGCATTTTCTAAATGCTGCAAAAGTTGAATTTTCATTGTTTGAATTAATTTAAGTGAACGAATGAAAGATTAAAATTTTGGAAATTTAATAATTTAATTATTAATAATAACTTTATTTTTATGATTTAAAATAAAGTAATTTGTTTCGAAATATAAACTATTTTGAAATATGATATTTTGATATTTTGAAATGGATTTTTGAAGGATATTGAATTTTGAAATGATATTTGAAATTTTAACCACGGGGTGTATTTAATTTATAGTTTAACTGATCCTTGAAGGATGGGCGATCCCAAACATCCTTTGAGTTATTGTGCATTTCTACTACAGTTCACTTGAGTTGGTTTACATTATATAAGTATATATTGTCCTGACTCGAGTGTTTTGTGTTTTACTTTACGCTCGGGTCAGCCTGAGTATTTACAGCTTAGCTTTGGATCTCATATTGGAGCTAGGAATCGTTGGAGATTCTGCTTGTCTAGTTATCTGTTCCTTTCAGTTCAGTTGTTCTATTCTAGTTCTGGTATTTATAAACTTCTATGTATTTGGGATTTCTATTGTATATGTTTTCAGAATGATATTATGTATTATGTTTTGAGAGTTTGTATATAGTAGCTTCATGAACTACTATGGTATTTTATTTCCGCTGTGAGTTATTCTGATATGTTCTGTGTCTGTGATTCTGTGTATTTGATTTCATTTGCTCCAAATTTATTTACAATCTGTTATTTTGAATTATTCAAGTCAGACATGTGTGGATTATTGTCGATTTGAATGGTCCAAAATAGTGGGTCGTTACAGCTCACTATTCGGGTTAGCTGGGAAAGGACCTTTGGGTCGTATAACCCATTCCGAATAATGATACGACGTATATGGATGGCATTTGATGACCGGTGTTGAAGACCGGATATTTTTGAAAACGAAAGGATTACCGTCGAGTTACTCTGCATCGGCTGATCCCCGATATAGAGGTTTTATCACCCTTAGTGACGGGAAGTCCGGACGTGATTGGAAATTATCCGGATTTGCAAGGGCTTCGTGAGAAGTGCCTTCGGTTCTGTTCGAACCCGTAACAGACTTGTATGGTTACATGTCTGACATTGCACTTTGAAATATAAAGCCGATTTCTTTCAAATACATTTCTGTTGGTGGCGGAGAACTTATTCTCTTAGCTTAACACCCTTCTTTGAGACGTACGAGCTCAGAGGTTATGTAGTTGAAATTTATCAGCGATATATTCCCAATTTGGTAATGTGACATGCTGAGTGTTGCTGTGTGATGATCATTATTTTATCATTTGTGATATGATCATTTGTTTGATCTTATATCTTTGTGATCATCTCTTTGATCATTTGTTTGACCCGAAGCATGGCTTTGTGACAAAGCGTAGCTTTGTGGAGGAGACTTCGTCGAACCTCACACCCCGGAAATGGTCAAAACAGGAAAGATGCGGCAAGGTTCTAGGGAGTAGCGCCCCTTAGTGTATGTCATTCCTTCTGGATAAATGTGGTATCATGGTATGGAGCCCAGATACTTAACCTATGTGGTTACTACATTATTATTCTGATGTGGTTGTTGCAAATCGAGGATCCTCGGGAAGATCGGTGACAATCGAGGGATGGCATACGCGTGTCAGTAGTTACCTATTTTTGCAGAGGTAACCCGGCCTTGTGTTGGCAGAGATCCGGTTAGGTTCTCGGGACGTCATTCCAGAGGCGTTTCCATGTGGCAATGGGAAGTTCCTTGGCCTGACCATTTGTTGGAAATCCAAAGAAACAATACGAGCCTTTAAGATTTCAATTGTATAACCTGTCTCCTCAGGAGGCAGCTATAGCAGGCATAATATAATGGTACCTATGCTGGCTAAGATTTATATTCTACTTTCGAAATGTTTTTCCACACTATGCACTAATAATAATATCAAAAATGATTTGATTTTGCGTAGTAAGCATCTTTGACTAACATAAGAAGAAATCTCCTCCAAGTCTGCGTTTGCATTGTGTGTGTGGTGGGAGGTCTTATGGTAGTTTCATTTTCCAAAAGCATTGCATATTTACTTTAAATTCTCTGCTGCTTGTTTTTAAAGATAAATTGTTTTTGTTGCTCACACCAGTCCCATGACTGACTGGGAGTTTATTGTTCATTTCCTAAACTCTGGGTGCTCATAAATTTCTACACGAGCAGTCTAGAGTTGGGTTTTCAGATAGTCAGGATTAGTATATTTTCTGGAGCTAGTTCAGTCTTTGGATATGGACTGCACTTGCTTATCTTTGTGCATTGTTGTTGGGAGTTCAAGCTATTTCTGGATTAGTGCTTTGGAGATGGAGATTATCCGCTGCTGATGTTATCTTTTCTTTCCGCTGCTGTTCTTGTATCATATCTCTGATGTATATTGATATTCATTGTATCACTCTGTTGTATCAGATATTGTATCAGTGTTGTATATCAGTATACTATTCATTTATTCCGCTGTGTTATTTACTTAATTGTGTTATAAGCTCCGGTGAACCAGATTCGGCGTTTGGATCTACAGCATTTTGAGTACAAGTGAAGTACGGGTGCCAATTTTCGAAGGCCGAGTTTTTGGGTCATCACAACGTGGTATCAGAGCTAAGGTTGAACTTTAGCTCAGGAGTATAACACGTTAAGTAGCTCAATAGAGATAGAGTGAAGTAAACTCTAGAATGAGTATCCTTAAATATCCGTTCGAATGCCTCAGTAAATTCTCTTACTATCCACTGATAGTGAGTATGAGTGCAAGAAGAGGATGAGATAGGGGACAGGGGAATACGACTAGAAATGGTCAATACTCTGTAACAACAAGGAAACAAATTTTCTCTATCAATCACTTTTGTTCAGCATCTCTTCTCTATTCTTCAATGATTTCTGGTAGGTCCAGGAATAAATTTGATATATTAATATGGAACATAAACTCCGGATGGACCAAAATTGTTTGTTTGGTTGCCTTGTTTGCTTTGATTATTATGGTTGATAGGTATACTTTAGTTTTAAACTAAAATTCTGATATTGTATCCATATATCTGTCTATTCTTTTGGGTCCCAGTATATTCTAGAATGGTTAGTTATCACTTCGAACTAACCGATGCCACTGCATACTTCGTAGATCTGGATAACCCGAGTATTTTGTTGATTGTTAAACAGATTCATTCTCGTATCTGATTTTGATATTCTGATTTGGTAAGCCAAATGCAGAATAAATGTTCAATTTGATTAGATGAAACATTCTTCATCTGTCTTTGTTTTCGTGCCTGTGAATTTCGAGGACGAAATTCTTTTAAGGCGGGAAGTTTGTAACGACCCTAGATTTTTATTTAATTTAAGTTAATCATTAAATTAATTTTTGAATAAAAATAGTAAGATAAATCGATAAAATGGAGCGAGTTTCCCCGGATTCAAGTATATTCTGTATGAATCATTTCAATTTAAAATATTGTGTATATATATATATATATATATTTTGACTTGAATTTAAATTTCAAGTAAATGGATTTTAGAAATAAATTATCACTTCTACAACTTTCATCTCAGCTTAAACAAATAGAGTAGACTATAAAAGTGAAATAAAAATAGAAGTTCACCTGTATTATAAAAGAAATATATATATGTAGTTTTATTCAAAATAAAATAAAACAAAAATGGTAGAATAAAAATACACATAGTAACAAAATATTTAATAACTTAAGTTGGAAAATATGTAGGCTGAAACAAATAGCATATGTAGATTTAAAATAAAATAGAAAACGAGACAAAGCTGCAGCCTGTAAATAAGTAGGCAAGGCAAGAATAAAGTTTAAAAGAAATACAAACATCTTTGAATTTGCAAAGGAAAAACAGCAAATATATATATATATATATATATGTATGTCAGGCAAAACAAAATACAAACAAGTGTATATATGAAAGCAAAATAAAAGTATATAAAGGTGCAGGCTGAAGCAAATTAAACAAATGCAAACTATAGTACTAATTTTCTATGCATGAGTTAGTAATAGGGAACATAAGTACTTGCTCATTAAATGCAAGCATAACAAAGTCAATTCGAAATGTTACCAGCCTCCAAAACTATGAACTATCTCCGATAAATTGTACAAAATGTACACTGTTTTGTAAAAGAAAATGATACCCTGTTTTATATATCAGCCTGTAAGCATTTTTTCCATTCCAGTTTTCGTTTTCCTTTCGAACTAAGTAAAACCAAAATAAAACTCCATTTCAAGACTTAAGCAAACATTCTCAAGCAAGCAACTCAATGCAAAACAGAGAAGCAAGATGATTTGGCAGGAAGATCAAAGTAAATACATTTTTCAGCCTTTAAAGTTCCAAACTGTTTTCATCAGGGTGCTCTGTTCTTTCAAATCTAGGTGAGTAACTTCACATTTTAAACCATAAATGTTAACTAGCAGTTGCAGGTAGATAACTAGAATGAATATGCTTTTAAATGTTTGGTTTGTGATGATACCCTTGTGTGTATATGCAAATACATAAGTATTGCTAAGAATCTGTTTTGCCTGTGTTTGTTTAAAACTAAGATTTTGATAAAAAGGCCTTTACCACTTGATTTAATCCCAGTTAGGATTTGAGTTGTAAACAAAAGTGGTTAGTTTGGTTATGATTTAAGTAGTAAAAATTTATTAAAGTGGAAACAAACTGTATTTGCCTCTGGAAATCAAGTAAACAACATCCAACTTCAAATAAGTTTAAAAATAAATTTATTGTTTTAAGAATTCAGGAGTATATGGTGAAACTACATAGAAAAACAAGATTTTTAAAACAAGAATTATAATTTTTAAAGAAGGGGGTGAAGAGCAGTTTTGGCTTGACTGTTTTAAGTGTTTTGGGTTGCCGTGGTCGATCGCATCGTCTAGAGTTGTCGAGTTTTCGTCTGGGGGTAGAGGGGTGACCAGTGGTTCATGGAAAAATGGTGCGGTGGTGGTTCGTCAACGGTGGAGGCGACGGCGTCGAATTTGTTTTCGTAAACCTAGTTTTAAGGCGTGGTGGTATTTCATCTTGTTCGATGTCGAAGGTTGATCGAGTGTAGCAAGTTTCGAGGTGATGGAAGCTGGGTCGATGATGAGTCGATGGCCAGAGTTGTAGGCTGGCCAGTGCTCGGGGGTCGGAGAACGAAGCGTTGACAGGATGGGGTCGCGATGGGTTCGAGTGTTCCAGGTGGGTTTGGCGAGCTCGATTTTGATCTCGAGTGAGTGACGACGTGCTGGTGGTTGGGAAAGGGTCAGGAGGTGGTTCTCGACTTGCTCGAATCATGGGTGGCGACCGGAAGTGGCGAACGATGATGTGCACGTGCACGAGGTTGAGAGTGTCAGTGTGGGTATGTTGTCTGGGAAGAGCTGAATTTCCTCGCGTCGTACTCGAGTAGATCGAGCAGTTTACTCGAAGTAAATTCGTGGGATCTCGGGTCAAAATTTTAGTTACAGACTTCAAACTGGAAACTGTTTTGTTTGAATTTTTTTTAAACCAAATTCAAATTTATCAAGCAAGGTTATTAAACTGAGTTTAAAACCAAAACTGTAAATAAAGATTCCAATTGAAATAGAATTCAGTTTTGAAGATAAATAAAGTTTTAAAATTCAATTTGTTTATTTAAAATAAAAGAAATTAAATGTATGGAGAATTTGAATTTAAAATAGAATGGAAATTGAAAATGAAATTTATACAAGTTGAATTTAAAAGTAAAACCTGGAACTAATCCTAAATCAGATGTTAAAATTTAATATAAGAAATTTCTTTGGAAAGGAAATTAAAGAAATTTAATAAAGATCATTAACTAAGATTTTATTTGAAAAATTAATTGATGTGATAAATTTTAACAATAAATTTAGATTGATTAATTCAATAATAATCAATTGTGGAACTATTAAGTAAAATTACTTAATAACAATAATTGTGAAATTAAATATTTGGTGAAATTAAGAAGTACTTAGTTTGAAATTGAGTTTTATTGCTTAATAACTTGGTTTTATTAATCAATTAATGAATAAGAAATAATTGATCTATAGAGATTAATTAAGGATTAATTAATGTAATTTATAAAATGGTAATTAATTAATTAAAGGTTAATTTATTTATTGAAGATAATTAATTAAATAGTGAATTAAATAATTAAAAGTTAATTCTTTAATAATTAAAGGTTAATTAATAAATGATTAAAGGTCAATTAATTAAAATGGTTTATAATTAATTTATGATTAATTAACCAAGATTTGTAGTTAACTCATATGAAATTAATCTGATTTAAATTTATCAGATATTAACTGACCTTACCTATGGATGTTTGGATTCTATTGATTGTCGAGTTGTTTGATATCCCTGATATATGATGCTTTGTTATACACCCTGATTTATGTTGTGATCTGTGATAAATTATTTGTGATGTAATTTACTTATCTGTGATTTATATATCTGTGATCTGTGAATGAAGATGAGCGTTATAGTTTATATCGCTTATCAACTATATCCTGTATTTTGATATGTGATGATTCATTGTGTTGCACTTTTGTGTGAAACCCCTGGACTACACTATACACACACAAATATGGATTTCACGTGGAAATCGGTTAAGTCATAGATAATTTAAAATTGATGATTTTGAAATTGAAATTTTAATTTCAATTGATTTTGAAATTAGAAATTTGGGTTTAAAGTGAAAAACTTTTGAAATGGAATTTCAAAGATGAAAATTATTTTTGAGTAACTTGCTTGAATTTGAAATTTAAATTATTTGATTTAAATTTGAATTCAAGTTTGGAATTGAATCCTATGATTTGAAACTAGGGATTGAAAATGTTATAAATGTGTTTATCTGAATTTAAACCATTTAAAAATGTAATTTTGAGAATTTGGATTTAACCCAAAGACTTTAACTCGTATGAATGAATCAGATTTTCTGAAATGAAACTATTTGTTTTCAAAAGATAAAAGCTTTCAGATAAGAAATGAAATTCCAGTTTAATTAAAGGAATTTCAAGATTGAATTGAAAAATGGTTTTCCAAGTTATGAATGAACTCTTTTTGAAAGCTATGAATTAAATCGGTTTATTTTTAAACAGATTTAAAGCGGTGATTTGTTTAAACCATTCGAAATGAAATAGTTTTGAAAGCTATAAGTTAAATCTTTAATTTAAAGATTTAACGAGTTAATCCAATTGAAAAGGAAATTGATTTGAAAATCTAGGAATGAATCTTTGTGAATGGGGTTAACTTTGTGAACTGAATCTTTTGTTTAAAAGATTGGAAATGGTAATTTGTTTAACCATTTAAAATAAAGGTTTTGGGAAATAAGTTGTGACTTAATTGAAATCCCATATCCATATGATTTTTTAATATTTCGCTCACTATTCGGGTTAGCCGGGAAAGGACCTTTGGGTCGTATAACCCATTCCGAATAATGATACGACGTATATGGATGGCATTTGATGACCGGTGTTGAAGACCGGATATTTTTGAAAACGGAAGGATTACCGTCGAGTTACTCTGCATCGGCTGATCCCCGATATAGAGGTTTTATCACCCTTAGTGACGGGAAGTCCGGACGTGATTGGAAATTATCTGGATTTGCAAGGGCTTCGTGAGAAGTGCCTTCGGTTCTGTTCGAACCCGGAACAGACTTGTATGGTTACATGTCTGACATTGCACTTTGAAATATAAAGCCGATTTCTTTCAAATACATTTCTGTTGGTGGCGGAGAATTTATTCTCTTAGCTTAACACCCTTCTCTGAGACATACGAGCTCAGAGGTTATGTAGTTGAAATTTATCAGCGATATATTCCCAATTTGGTAATGTGACATGCTGAGTGTTGCTGTGTGATGATCATTGTTTGATCATTTGTGATATGATCATTTGTTTGATCTTATATCTTTGTGATCATCTCTTTGATCATTTGTTTGACCCGAAGCATGGCTTTGTGACAAAGCATAGCTTTGTGGATGAGATTTCGTCGAACCTCACACCCCGGAAATGGTCAAAACAGGAAAGATGCGGCAAGGTTCTAGGGAGTAGCGCCCCTTAGTGTATGTCATTCCTTCTGGATAAAGGTGGTATCATGGTATGGAGCCCAGATACTTAACCTATGTGGTTACTGCATTATTATTCTAATGTGGTTGTTGGAAATCGAGGATCCTCGGGAAGATCGGTGACGATCGGGGGATGGCATACGCGTGTCAGTAGTTACCTATTTTTGCAGAGGTAACCCGGCCTTGTGTTGGCAGAGATCCGGTTAGGTTCTCGGGACGTCATTCCAGAGGCGTTTCCATGTGGCAATGGGAAGTTCCTTGGCCTGACCATTTGTTGGAAATCCAAAGAAACAATACGAGCCTTTACGTTTTCAATTGTATAACCTGTCTCCTCAGGAGGCAGCTATAGCAGGCATAATATAATGGTACCTATGCTGGCTAAGATTTATATTCTACTTTCGAAATGTTTTTCCACACTATGCACTAATAATAATATCAAAAATGATTTGATTTTGCGTAGTAAGCATCTTTGACTAACATAAGAAGAAATCTCCTCCAAGTCTGCGTTTGCATTGTGTGTGTGGTGGGAGGTCTTATGGTAGTTTCATTTTCCAAAAGCATTGCGAATTTACTTTAAATTCTCTGCTGCTTGTTTTTAAAGATAAATTGTTTTTGTTGCTCACACCAGTCCCATGACTGACTCGGAGTTTATTGTTCATTTCCTAAACTCTGGGTGCTCATAAATTTCTACACGAGCAGTCTAGAGTTGGGTTTTCAAATAGTCAGGATTAGTTGATTTTCTGGAGCTAGTTCAGTCTTTGGATATGGACTGCACTTGCTTATCTTTATGCATTGTTGTTGGGAGTTCAAGCTATTTCTGGATTAGTGCTTTGGAGATGGAGATTATCCGCTGCTGGTGTTATCTTTTCTTTCCGCTGCTGTTCTTGTATCATATCTCTGATGTATATTGATATTCATTGTATCACTCTGTTGTATCAGATATTGTATCAGTGTTGTATATCAGTATACTATTCATTTATTCCGCTGTGTTATTTACTTAATTGTGTTATAAGCTCCGGTGAACCAGATTCGGCGTTTGGATCTACGACATTTTGAGTACAAGTGAAGTACGGGTGCCGATTTTCGAAGGCCGAGTTTTTGGGTCATCACAATAAAAAGTTATAATTTATATGTTATAAAATTTATGCTTTTGTGAAATGTACTTAAATATGATTTTTGAAATATGGAGTTAACTATTTTGTAAAATAAGTTAAATTGAGCATGTTGAACTTATTATATATGGTTTATATATGAGATTTATAAAATTGATATTTTATAATAAAAGTAATGGAATTGTAAACAAGTTTTATAAGTGTTAAAATAAAGTTATAAATGAAATATTATAAGTAAATAAGATTTATAAAGTAAGAAAGTTATAAAGGAATGTTATTCATAAAGATATTTAATGGAATAAATTTTATAAACGGTGTTTTATAAATATTAGAAATTTTATAATCAAATTTGTAAATGGATTTGCAATTGAAATTAGAAATGAATTTATAATGAACTTTTTAAATAAAGAGATTAAAAAAGAATGAATTTATAAATAAAGAAATTTATAAGTAAATAAGCTTATAGTGGGATTTTGATATATAAATGAGATAGACGGGAAATTGGTTAATAAAGGAATTTTATAAATGGAAGTTTTTATAAAATAGAAATGTGAATTATAAACACTAATTTATAAATGTGAAATCAAATTAATTTGATGAGCTAAATATGGATTTTTATAAAAGGAAATATATTCACGTTTTTAAAATGAAAAATCCTTAAAATGAATGTTTTGGAAAGTGATATTTAAAAATGGAGTTTAAATGGTTTGAAAATACAATAAGTTGTGAATTCACTTATTATTAAAATAAGTTTATGAAATGTTTTAAAAATATTGAAATATTGAAATGGTTTTGGAATTATATCTTTTTAAAGATAATTTGAAGTAATAAATTTGGAAAAGTGATTTAATTAATAAAAGATTAATAAATCAGGTCTAGTGACTGTTTAAGTGTTAAATTATATTTTTGCTATTTCAGTTTCCCGACTTGATGTGGAAACAATTTAGTCGTACACTTAGTACGTAGCCATCTGTGTAGGCTTGATTATCGTTTTGTGTAAAGGATGTTGATTCGAGTAGTGCAGAGTGATTACTCCTATCTACCGGGCTTCCTTCTTTGTAGAAGGAAAGCAAGTTGAAAGTTGGAAACATGATAAGTCTACGAGACTTGGTTTCTATATAAGGTTGTGTAATGCTTTTGCGTTGTTGGTGCGAAGAGACCGGGATCGGTTTATTCGAAAACCACTTTGGACCAACCTATATGCGACGATTGTGCAGGTTTGTTGATGATATTGATATTTATGGTATTCATAGTGAAGGACTGCTTGTTGATCGTTTGGGGTTAAAATCCCAATATACATATAGTAGCGGTAGTCTCTTCGTTATGAAATATCCAATGCAAGGACTATTCGCTACTAATCCTAAGGATTTCTCGATAGGATGTGGTAGGAAAGTACCTTCGGTTTGTTTTGTTCCTGGATAACTTGTATGAATGGATGTCTGACAGTGCATTTTTCGAGATTACGTACATTGGTTTTTACAAACATACATCTGTGGTGGCAGAGAAGGCAACTTCTCTTAGCTTAACACCTTCCTGGAGACGTACGAGCACAAGGGTCGTATTTTTGTGGAAGGCAATTAGTAATCAACGGAAATGGCAAATTTGCATTCAAAGATGATGTGATATGTGATATGTGAAAGGTATTCGATACCTTTTTTGGCCTCATACCCAGGAAATGACTAAAACAGGGTAGAAGCAGCAAGGCTAAGTGGGTCGCTCCCATTATGAGATGTCATCATCCTTCAAGATTTACTCTACACATGTCTAAGTATGTGGTGAATGTATGACTAGGGTGCTCTTTAAAGGTCTGTAAGGACAGGGGTGATGACATATTCAGTACTATCCAGGAGATGGTAGGCCGGTCTTGTGTTGGTTTAGGCGGGCAATATCTGCTCCCTAGGTGCATCCCTCTAGAGGTGTACTGTACGGAAGGTAGTCCCTTACCTAGTCATTTGTATGGAATCCAATATCCACTACGTGCTTGCCATTATTACGAAAGGTAACCATTTCAGCTATGATTAATTATTATTTGTATAACACTATTATAATATAACAGAATTTGATATGAAACGATTTGGTTATCGTAAGGGAAAAAAACCGTCTGTATTTATGTGTGGGCATGTCTTACGAGTTACCTTTGTTTTGATAAAAGAATGCTTTTATAAACATTAAAATAAATTTAGTTAAGATGTGTTTTTCTCACACTGGTTAACCAGACTGATTCGGGCGTTTTTCCCTTTCAATGCTCGGGTCAGACAGAGTATCTTTACAAGTTCATATTTGGGGCTTTTGGAGCTTCAACAGGCAAGTTGGAGATCTTCATGTCATATACATGTATCTGTTTATTTTTCCACTACATTGTTGTTGTAAATTATCAGCAATTAGGAGGACATGTTGTTATAATTATCTAGGTTGATAATTATTTATTTGTGTACTCTGATTGATGTATGTATATTATAGTTTCTCTTTTGTAAAGATTATTCATCTATATTATATGTTATTCCGCTGCGATATGAGATTCTTTATAGTTATGGTTTTGTTTCTCTCTTCTTCTGCTCTTCTCTTCTTCTCTCTTCTTTCTTTCTTCTCACGCTCTCTCTTCTCTCTCATGACTTTCCGTCATTCTATGCCTTTTGGGTCGGATGTGTATGGTTTATTATCGATTCAAAGGGTACGGATTTGTGGGTCTTCACAATCACAGAGCACATTACTTCTTTTTTTCGATCTTGATGGTATAAATTTTTTCACCGCCCAAGATGGTGCTTCGAGATGATAATTTCATGCATTTCGAGGTCGTTTTGGCCAGCAGATTGCCCGATTCCAAAAATTCTTCAACCATACATCTCAAAACCATCAGTCGAGATCCCACTGGACATGACTTTGCACATATTTCTATAAAATATTTATAATAATACGTAAATCGTAAAAATACCGTGACTCCAAATATAGTGATATTTATACTCATTTTGATTTGCAATTTCAATCTTGACTAAATGGAAGTGGTCTTGATTCTAAATCCATCGTATGTGGAAAAAAAAATCAGATTTTGGACTTTTAATTAATTAATGATCTAAAATTTAAATTAATTATTTAAATATCTAGCCATTGAATGTGGGTCGTTCCATTCTCTCACCCTCAAAAAAATTTCACCCCCGAAATTCCTACGAGTACGACAATTCAACCCGACAGACCAAAAATTTCCAAAACACAAAATATACCTCATAACCCTTCAGATTTAAAAACTCCTCTTATTTCATGGAAATTCAGTAGCACCCCCTTTGCGCGGCTAGCTTTGAAAAATCCCCAAACAATATACACGCACACACGCACACATGCGCGCACACATCTCATATTTAAGGCATCCCATATCCGAGGCATCTCATTTCAAGGACACACAACCATATACATACGTACATATATCCATAGTATCTACACTACGCATCTTACATACCTCTTTCACATCAAGAGCATTTAGATGCGAATACAAGAAAATAACCATCCTAATAGAACATAGCTACTTCTATGTACCTAATTTTGTATTCAACAAAGAGGATTAAACATAATTGCAACACAATATACTCGTATTTCGAGTCCTAATTCCACCGTATGTGAAAAAAAATTATTTTGGACCTTTAATTAATTAACGATCCAATATTTAAATATCCAGTCATTGAAATCCGAGTTATTACATTCACCCCTGCTTAAAAGAATTTCGCCTCGAAAATTACTATAAGTATGACAATGCAACTCGATAGACCAAAAATTTCCTAAGTGTAAAATATACCTTCTATCCCTTCGGATTTAAAAACTCCTCTTGTTTTGGGGAAATTCGACATCACCTCCTTTGCACGACTAGATCCGAAAAAATCCCAAAACAACATAGATATACACATACACACATCTTATATCTAAGGCTCCTCATTTTTGAGGACACACAAGCATACATACATATATATTATCTGCACTATAGATCTTAGGTACCTCTTTCATAATAAGACCATGCCATTTAAATGCGAATATAAGCAAATAAGCATTACAATAGTGCATAGCTACTTCCATGTACCTAATCATTTAATCAATAAAGAGGATTAAACATAATTGCAACATCATATACTCGCATTTTGAGTCCTAATTCCACTATATGCGAAAAAAATCAGATTTTGGACCTTCAATTAATTAACGATCCAATATTTAAATTAATTATTTAAATATCCAATCGTTAAAATATGGTTTGTTACATTCTCTCATCCTTAAAAGACCCCCGAAATATCTAGGAGTATGCAACATACCAAAAATTTCCAAAGCATAAAATGTACCTCTGAACCCATCAAATTTAGAAACTCTTCTTGCTTTGGGAAAATTCAGCAGCACCTCCTTTTCACGGCTAGCTCCGAAAAACAATCCTTAAATAACACACACGCATATATATACACAAACGCACATACATCTCATATCTGAGGCATCCCATATCTAAGGCATCTCATTTCTGAGGACATACAAGCATATATATATTTATCCACACTATCTGCACTATAGATCTTGCATACCTTTTTCACAACAAGAGCGTTCCATTTAGATGTGAATACAAGCAAATAAGCATCCCAATAGCGCATAGTTGATTATACGTACCAATCGTTTACTCAACAAAGAGGATTAAACACAATTGCAACACTATATCATGAGTTTAAGTATGCTAAATCATATATAACAATCATCTCAAAAAAACATGCTATATCAAACATGAAAATAAGCATCTTATATAAAGATGTTACAACAAACAGTGCAATAGGCATCTCTAATGCAACTAGCATCTCAAATAAATATGTTGCACAAACTGTGCAACTAGCACCTCTAATGCAACTAACATCTCTAATAAACATGTTATCATCGAAAACAACAAGCATACTTGTAAAATACAAGCAGTAACAAATCAAGCTCTACACTATGCTTTATATATATTAGAAAACAAAAAGGAAAACAAAAATTCCTTTAAGTAAATGGAGACATAATAATATAAAGTTCCATCAAACCCGGACAAGCTTAATCTTATTGGTCTGAAGCTAAACATCTCTATTCTCAAAAATATTAATAGACCTTCGAGTCTTAAAGCCACATTCGGTTCACATCCACTTTCTCTAGTCAATGGAAAAGAAAAATTTACACATAAATAGCAATAACAAGCAATGACGAGCAATCAATAAACAACAAAAATCAATCAATAATCAATCAAAAAAATTAAACATTCAATCAAAATAATCAATTAATAAAAAATAAAAAATTAACTGACCAAAAATAAATATTCAATCAATAATTAAGCAACATTAAGCTATCAATAAGAAACAAAAAACAATAACAAGCAATAACGATTACCATACAAACAACCAATCATTCAAAATGATCCTATAACAACATGGATGGTAACCGCTAACAGTCATAGTGTGCACGTCAAGCTGTAAACTCCCATGAGTCTGTTTTACTTCGAAAATGATTAAGCGATGTAACTCCTTTAATGAATACAATAAATGAAAGACTATCACACCTCTACTCTGAAAATGAAAAGTTATATGACATACTGAACCATAGGTCCTCAACACTCTCGAATAAACCTAGTAATCTAAGTTTTAATTTTTCTTTCCTTCTAAACAAAACTAATTCTCCCATAGAGAAAACTTTACTAATCAAATCATTATTAAATGACAATCTACAAATGCTTGGACTTCCTCAGGTTTAAACTATCCTCAATCGCACGATGATAATAAGGCTAATATACTAAGTGCACTGCAACGCTCGTTCAGGCAAGTATCATTCGTTACTAAGAAGATTATCCGACTCACCACAAAACTAGTCGAAAAGTCCTTCCTTGAACTATAACAAGCTATCTTAACTACACTATGCAATAAATAATTTTACAACGAGTAAAGATCTCCAAAAGAATATACGTTGCTTGATCCAATCCTTTGTTCGCTTATAGAATTTCTTTTTTAAACTTGGATCGACCACCTGATTCATCTTAAGAAAATTCCGATCTGGTTCATTGGTTTGACCTCCGAAATTACTCACATGACTATAGTCGCACTTCAAAAATATCTAACTCACCCCAAGAATTTGACTCAATTCTCGCCTTTAAGAATCGAGTGAAAATGTAACAGTCTGCACCTAACCTAACGCAGATATTGTCCCCAACTTAGTCACCTCCGCCTCATGGGCCAAGCCAAGGTGTGGGGTTTTGTTTCTCAAAAGGTCTCAACGTTATTATGAGGTGAAGGCTTTGGTATATAATCACCCACTTCATAGTGTATTTCCGCGATGTGGGACTATTATTCCCATTTTGAAGGGGTGTTAAAATCTCCCCCCTTTAGAGCCCCACGCCCTCGTTGGCTCATGAATACAAACACCACCCGGGCATCGTGGCTGTAACACGTACAGACCACAATTCCGGCTGGGTATGGCTTTGATACCATTGTAACAGTCCGCACCTCACCTAACACAGATATTGTCCCCAACTTAGTCACCTTCGCCTCATGGCCCAAGCCAAGGTGTGGGGTTTTGTTCCTCAAAAGGCCTCGACGTTATTATGAGGTGAAGGCTTTGGTATATAAGCACCCACTTCATAGTGTTTTTCCATGATGTGGGACTATTATTTTGAAGGGGTGTTACAGAAAAACCATTGCCTAACTAGTGCAAATCACCTAGAAACCCCACACACAAACTAGGGATTAAGAACTGGTACATGAATGACTGATCTCTAGAAAACACCTCTTCAACACATGGGAAAATCCTATCACTTAATGGGTGCTAACAGAAAGTTAAACACTTCTAACATTAAAGATTCATTGCAAAACATAGAAGTTATCCGCTCGGTCCTTGCTCATTTCCATGTAATCATTGAATCCTACTTGGATAAAGAATCCAAGTCATACTTCACCGAAAAGCCCCACTCTACTCGAAAACTCGTGCATTAAATTCGAATGACAGTACTCTTAGTCACTATGCCTTAGCTTAATAGCCAAGGTTCCCTATACCAGATTAAACATTATAGAAGAACCTACCTACAATATGAGGGGTCAAGAATAAGATACGACCATGAAATAAATCCAAAATTCGTGCATTGTGATGCTGGGCAAGCTTTCTTGTCCACTTCCAAGGAGTATTAGCCATGTCCATTCTAAATTTAGCCAAAAGGTTAAATTGGCTAACATACTCCTTCACTGACAAGTTACCCTGCTGCAAATGGATGAAATGCACTAGTTGCGCGTACCTTTCGATCTTAGAAATAAACCAAGACCCATAGCAACGTCTATAATCAATCCATGCCATGGCCTACCCTTTAACCTCCTCTAGGAACATGCCCCAATGGCTACACTACTTCCACCACCTATAGCAGTTATCAGAAATTTTTGGATGGCGAAACATCCCATGTGGTATCCAAATAATCTCTAAACCAATATGGCATCTGATTACCTATCCGCAGTCGCTCGTGCACCGCATCGGCTCATATAGATAACCTTAAACAAAGATACCTTAGCTACTATTAACTGAATAAATAAACGTTCAGGAGACAAGTCATGTACGTAGTATTATATAGTAGAAAAAAATACGAGTATGATCTCTTAGTGTATCTCCATCTACTAGGTTGCTTAACTCAAACCGATCTACTTGGTCTAGAGTGTAGAGCCTGAAATCTGATACCAACTGTGATGACTCGCCCTTCGTAACACCCAGAATCAACATCAAATTATAACATCTAACCCTCGGATATCACAAAAGACAGTCAGTTAGGGTAAAATTTAAAACTAAACATCGTACCAAGGCAGATCGATACAATCTCACAGTGGAATGGTAACATATAATATACTAAATATGCATGAATAGAATATGATAAACAATAAAAAAAGATTGCACTAATGGAAGGGACCGATAATAAATATCAGTAAAGAAAGTGAGACTACATCAATTCCATTCATATGGAGTTTAGAATAAAATGACTGATATCACAAGTCTCATATACAAGATAGCATGTCTGCCATGTACATCATCATCAACAAGTATAAATATCCAATATATTGACTTTACACATCCAGAATGCTCCTACTGTCTAGAAAGCATGTTCCCAAATGCACCTGACTCCCAAACAACTCAATTGAGTATCCGAGAATTGTCAAGACATAAATAGACAAAGACAAAACATGGGTCAAAGTTAAAGCCTGGTGTGAGGGGAACTATCTCTAAGTACTGAATACATATGCAACCTATATACATCAAATAAACATGAGCAAGGAACAATGGTCAATACTAATCATACATTGCCCTACTTTATCCATGCACCAATAAGTCAGTGTGATACATAATTGCAGTTTTCTTATTAAAATAGTTCATACTATAATAAGCTATGCTACCGAATATGAAAAAGGATTGTAGGGGTAATACTATACTTCATAAGAAATGGTGCAATATATCTTACAACCCCTATCAAAGCATCTGAAATAAAAAACAAATACAGCAATATAATAATTCTACTAACATAGCATCTTCATATCCAAAACAGAAATACGAATATTTATAATAGATACCCGTGCCAAATTTCCATTAGCTACCAAAGAGACCTATCGAAAGCCACAAATAACTTGTGAACTCCTCTGTAAACCAACTTCTCAAAAGAAATTGGTATGTAGGTCCTGTCGCAGCAACTGTTTGTTCAATGCAATAATATATGACCTACTCTAGACTGATGTCCCAATCTCTTTCCACCCCTACTCCGGAACAACGTCTGTAGGTCATGAGTCTAATTGGTACAATGGGTTCCTTTCACAAAACCGATATCATCTGATTTTCTATGGATATATAATCTGGATTCAAGCTACCATGTGTACACCCTTCCCACACATATATGTAACACCGAAATATTGTCGTCCTTATGTGGAACATGATTCGTTCTTGAAGTGTCTTGCACTACTCAATTGCCCCAAGTCAGGCACACCAAATGAATATATATATATATACACACATATATCTCCCACATTTTGAATCTATTATATATATATATGTATGTATAATATGAATCGCATATTTATGCATCTGTATAATATATTTTCTCCACTATTAGATAACCTCAAGTCGGGCATACCGAACTATACATATGCTTAAATTGCTTATTGATAAGTCATGTTGAATTACCATTAACTACCAACAAGACCAATTGAGAGCCACAACTAGCTTGTGGACTTCTCTATAAACCAACACCTCAAAAGAAGTAGACATGTAGGATCTGTCGTAGCACATATCTGTACAATTCAACAATATATGACTTACTCTAGATTGTTGTCCCAATCTCTCTCTGCCTCTGCTCCAAATCCATGTCTGCATGTCGTGCGTCTCAACGGTACACTGGATTTCTTGCACCAATCGGTAGCCCTAAGTTGAACATAGCAAAACTATATTTATACGTATAGACATATATAATATATAAATCACATAAACTATATGCATGTATATATAACCAATTCAACTATATGAAACTAATAAACATATATCGTGCACATTTACATTCACAAAGGCAATCCACAACCATAGTAACAAATTTATCATCTCAAACAATTCACATATATAACCGTATAAAAAATTCAGAAAAAAAGGATCTAACTTAAGTCACCTAAAAATGCCCTTGCCTATCGAAGGCTGTCAATGGATACCTAAAAATTTAAAATCCATTGGCATCCGTATTTGAAAATTGGATAAATATCTAATATCTGAAAAATTGGATATTGATGCTGGTATAAGGGAATCTGCGTCTAAAAGTAATCCATCTTGTTTCTATAAAGGTTATAGTATATTTTATGTGTATTTCGTGCAATGAAAGATATGCATTTTTTTATGAAATTAATAGATTATTTCATATGCATTTAATGCTTGTTAACTACTTAAAACTACTAATTATTATCATATTTGTTGATATATCATATTTTTCATTCAGTGGGATTGGAAATAGATGTTAAAACAAAAGTTTATATTTCTTTATTTACTGATCGTTAGTGAATAGGATAATTATCCGATACTCATATATATCCATGGATGCGGATCTCTGATATTCGAAAATAATTTTAGATGCGGATGTGGATATGCCACGATCCATATTCGAAAATATCCATTGATAGGCATATACTTATCAATTATACTATAGCTTATTTTTAATTAATTCTTCTATTTAAATTAAGTTAGCCGTTAATAAGGCCTCAAAATATTATATAGATCATGTATATAATTTCTATATATGTATGTATGTATGTATGTATGTATGTATACAGATATATCTCAAACCATTTCTTAGGGTCTAAAGTTAATGAATCACATTATTATAATATCTGGGATTTCATAACCTTAATCAAACCCTATTAAATAATATAATACTTATTGTAATTTCTAAGTTATCAAATCACCGTTATAGAAATTCACTAGTTAGTTAATTATTGAATTACACAATAATAAACTAATACCAAGGCCAGATAAACTTCAAAGCTATTCTAATATAAGTTTAACCTGTCTAAACAATTATTTTAGCCTTACACCTTATTTTAAAGGTCATACATTTAACTTCTAATTAGTAATAAATTATATAACAATATTTCTATCATTGATATAACATCAAATTTGAGCTTAATTAATTTATAAGCATGTTATAAATTAAAATTCAACTCCATCTTACTCTATTTAATACAAATAGAACAATATATTTATATATACGGGATTTTGATCAATCATCCTAAATATCTGTAATAAAATATGTAATAATATTTCTATCACTGATATAACTACAAATTGGAGTTTAATTAATTCATAACCATGTTATAAATAAATATCAACTCCATCTAACTCTAATCAATACGAATAGAACATAAAACACACACACACACGTACAATATCTTAATCAGTTATCCCAAATACCTACTCAAACCAAACCAATCAAATTGCAAAATAATTAATTATATATATTATTCTACCTCTTCTAAGTAGTATTTTTCAATATATATATATATAGGGATTTGTATTAAAATATAAATTCATAGCTATAATTCTGCTCATCTGAATTGTAAGTTCTAAAGTGTCTAGATCTAGTCTAACCCTTTACCATGCTGTAGATAATCATGTTATAAGTTCAAGGCGAAAACCATGTCTCGATTGGAGCTCATATGCAAGAGATATGAATTTAATACGGAATGAGTTTAGATAAAATAATTAAATATGTTAAATACCTTAATTAACTCCTAAATCATCTTTTACCCTGATACGTCCATGCACACACTATAAAGGCACCCATATCATGGGTTCTTCGCTCCATGCTCCACTAAATGATGAACTGCTAGCACCTGTGTGTGCTCTTCACATTAGCACCCTCTGCATCAAGTCTGGCCTCCTCCATCGCATCACAACTTGGCAACCCTATAGCTACTTTGAAATGTCATGACTTCTCCCAAGCGATCACACCACTTTGACAACTCCCCACCAACTCATCTTTTCATGAGAAGCATGACACCACTCTCCATTTCCCCCAATGCCTCCCCAAACTCTATCAAATTCCAGCCCTAGTCACAACTAAAAACATTGTACTCCTCTAAGCATCGCTAGACATGACCAGTTGACCAAGGATGAGTCGCTCCCCTTCTACAAGTTCATTTGATCTGATCTCATCAATAATCATGAACCGAAGCTCTTGATTTAATTAAAAATGGAAGAGCGGCCTTTTCTCTTCTTTTTTCTAAAGTAGGACAAGATACTCAAGAGGGAGCGAAAGCTTGCTGAGTTGGTAGCGGGTTTATATATATACACATAATTTTCAAATATATATTGAGCTCGTACGATCACATAACACTTCGGATCACCACGAAACTCGTCGGCACACATCTCGTTATTTTTATGATCCTGGTGGTATAAATTTTTTCGCAACCGAGACGGTGCTTTGGGATGATAATTTCAAGCATTTTGTGGTCGTTTTGACCATTGAATTACCTGATTCCAAAAATTCTTCTATGTACATCTTTGTAATTTAGAACTTATCAAATCACCTTTATAGAAATTCACTAGTTAGTTAATTATGGAATTACATTATAATAAACTAATACTAAGGCTAGATGAACTTCAAAGCCACTCTAATATAAGTTGATCCTACCATAACAATTATTTTATCATTATAGCTTATTTTAAAGGTCATACTTTTAACTTCTGATTAGTTGTAGAATATATAACAATATTTCTATCATTGATATAACAACAAATTTGAGCTTAATTAATTTATAAGCATGTTATAAATTAAAATCAACACCATCTAACTCTATTTAACATGAATAGAAAACAATATTTATATACAAGGGATCTTATTCAGTCATCCCAAACATTTGTAACAAAAAATATAATAATATTTCTATCATCAATATAATTACAAATTGGAGTTCAATTAATTCATAAGCATGTTATAAATTAATATCAACTCCATCGAACTTTATTCAATACAAATATAATATATATATATATGGGATCTTAATCAATCATCTCGAATATCACTAATAAAATATGTAATAATATTCTGTCATGAATATAACTACAAATTTGAGTTTAAATAATTTTTAACCATGTTATAAACTAAAATCAACTCCATCTAACTCTAGTCAATACGAACAGAACATAAATATATATACGAGATCTAAAACATCTCGAATATCTACTCAAACCAGTCCAATCAAATGGGGAAATAATTACTTATATATATTATTCTACCATTTTTAAGTAGTATTTTTCAATATATATAATTACGGGGATTTGTACTGAAATATAAATTTAGAGTTATAATTATGCTCACCTAAACTCTAATTTCTTAAGTGTTCGGATATAGTCTAACCATCTACCATGCTATAGATAATCTTACTATTACCGTAACAACAAAAATCATGTCTTAATTGGACCTCGTATGCAAGAGATGTGAATTAAACATGGAACAATAATTAAATATGTTAATTACTTTAACTATCCCCTAAATCATCTTCTTCCCTAGTATGCTCGTGCACAGACTTTACATGCACCCATATCAGCGCACCTTTTCTCATTGATTTCTCGCTCCACACTTCATTAAATAATGAATTGTCAATGCAAGGCGCCACACTAACTACTCTCTCTACAGTGGCACCCTTCGAATCAAGTTCGGCCTCCTCCATCGCATCGTGACCTAGTAATCCTAACGACCACTTCAAAATGTCACAACTTTTACCAAGCAACCGCACTCTTTTGCAAACCCTCCACCAACTCATCTTCGCACAAGAAGTACAACATCATTATGCGTTTCCCCCAATGCCTGCCCAAACATCGCCATAAGCCAACTCTAAGCATGGTTAAAAACAACATCAATCTCTAAGAAGCATCGCACATGACCACTCAACCAATGATGCATACTCTTCCTTTCATGAGTTTATCAAATACGATCTAGTTGATTTTCATGGATCAAAGCTGTTGATTTAATTAAAAATGGAGGAGTAACCTTTTCTCTTTTTTTCTGATGGAAGAGAAGGTACTCAAGAGGGAGCATGGGTGTGTTGAGTTGGGGTGGATATATGTTTGTGTATTAATTTATTAAATAAATCACCATATATTTTGAGCTCGTATGATCACACAGTACAACAGATTGCCAAGAAACTCACAAGCGCTTATTTCTTCATTTTTCCAGCGACGATGGTATAAATTTCATCGCCATAAAAAATGGCGCTCTAGGATGATAATTTTAGGCATTTCGAGTTCATTTTGGCCATCAGATCATCCAATTCAAAATATTCTTTAACCATACATCTTTTAGTGAATTCCTCATCCTAAAGACATAAACCATCAGTCGAGATCCCACTGGACTCGACTTCACAGGTATTTTTATAAAATACGTATAACAATATGTAAATCGTCAAAATGCCATTACTCTAAAAATAGCGATATTCACACTCATTTTAATTCGCAACGTTGATCCTGACTCAACGGAAGTGCTCTCACGTCCTAGTTCCACCATATGTAGAAAAAAAAATCAGATTTTGGACCTACAATTAATTAATGATCAAATATTTAAATTAATTATTTAAATATCCGGCCTTTAAAATGCAGGTTATTACACACGCTCTCCAACATCTCTTTTCATTCCTTTCTAAAAGAATCTTCTCTTCATGTCTCGATACATCTTAGTACCTTTAGGGTGAATTGCCTACTTTGAAAGATGGTATTCGTTCAAGACTTCTTTCCATAAGCCTCTTAGACCAGGAACATACAACCTTCCTATTAACTAAAAATTTGTCCAACCATGAAATTAGACTAATTCATTTGTACTAGCAAAGGTTACTTGCTATTCATTAGGCTTTAAAATGTAAAATGAGGATAGCCTATGGCGGTGGCAACAATGCACTAGCAACGAAGTGAGCACATAATAACTCGCCCTTCACTAGATAGCCTATAATGGTGGCAGTCCCCAAACAAAGAAATGAATGCATGATAATTCACTCCCATTAGACAGACAGCTAGCAAGGTGGGGAGCGATGAATGGCTTGCACGGTCGTGTGCGACAGAGGTCGATAATCCCCAAGCAAGGAAGTGAGCATATAATAAATTACCCTTGTTGGGTAGTCTTGGTTATGCTAATAGAATTGACTTAAACTCTTTATTATATTCTTCACAAAATTTGTTTGCAACGACCTTATAATTACAGCTCATATATGATAGGCCCGAAGGAGCTCTGTATTCCGAGTGGGATATATATATGTTCTACTCAGACATGAGAGGCAGAAAGTGTCATTTGATAAGATGGCACTAATGACATGTGGCCCCACCTAATTTAGGCCGAGGACTCCTTCAGTTGGGTTCTTGGTGTTTGCGAACACCCGATGTAGTACTAGATCGTTGACAATAAATTACCAAATCTTTACTCTAGAGTTGTAGTGCTTGGCTATCTTCCTTTTATGGGCTTTAGTGCGGTGTTCGACTTTAGTTCTTCCTTCTTCAATGGTATCGAGCCTGAGTTTGAGCAGCTCATCAATTTGTTTGGACTCATATATGAGACATCGTGCTAAGGGGGCATCTACTTTGATGGGTAGCATGGCTTTATATTCATAAGCAAGCAAGAAAGGAGTATAGCTGTTCAAAGTGCAATTGTAGGTGCAATAGGACTGGAGGATAAGTGGAAGTTCCTTAGCCCAGTTTCCCTTGTCTTTTGTGAGGCACTTCTTGAGTGTTGATTTGATGGTTTTGTTGACGGCCTCTACTTGCCCATTTTCTTAGGGGTGAGCAACAGAAGGGAAGCACTTTTTGATTCCATTTCTCGCATGGAAGTCCCGGAAGAGGCTGCTCTCGAATTGAGTGTCGTTATCGATGACAATCTTCTTTGGTAGGTCGAACTGGTAGATGATTTCCTTAAAGAAGAATATTAGTATCTTGGTGGGTAACCCTAGTGAGGGGCTTGGCCTTGACCCATTTGGTGAAGTAGTCGATAGTACTACGGCGTAATTATACCCTCCCTTGGCATTTGCAATTTTCTTATCAACTTGATTCCTCAAGTGTCAAACGACCAAGGGGAAGTCATTAGAGTGAGGAGGGAGGGTAGGAGTGGCTTTATGGATCATTGAAAACCGCTGACACCGATCAAACTTCTTGATGAAGTTCATTGAATCTTTGATCTCAGTGGGCCAAAAATAACATTACTGAGTAGCCTTTTTGTAGAACTTTGTTTCTTTGGTACGATCCCTGCAAAATCCTTCATGTAGCACTTCTAGTATTTGGCCAGCTTCATCTTTAAATACACGCCATTGAGGTGGTGTAAGTACCCACACTTGTAGAGCTTTATGTCCATGATTGTGTATCGGGGAGTCTAGTAGAGGACTTTCCAGCTTCTTTGTGATTGGTTGGAAGCTCTTTATTTATTTAGTACTTGATCAAAGGAGTCATCTAGTTGTTTATGGATGATGTATTAATCTCTATTGCTTTTTCCCTCAGCTCGTAACAAGGGGCATCTCAGACTTCTAATGGAACCGAAGGAGTGTTTAACATAAACTAGTTCGTCTATACACAATAGAGGAAACATAATAGAGTTAGCTAGATACAGACTAACCCAACGATGAGCGAGAGGGTTAGTTAAACAGGGGCAACTTAACGATACACATAAGAGTTAATTAAATGGAGATTCCAAGATATAGTTAAACATAAACTATTATCATAAACATAAACAAAAGTATATCCTCTGGTTGCAGTTTTATACTAGTTCAGTCGACAGAATAAAACGCTCGGTCGATTGAACTCCTGAAGCATAAAAAAATGACTAATTTGAATTGATTCAAATACTACTACATACCATTGCTAACCAAAAGCCATTACAAACCAATCAACATAGGTTTCTTAGGTGATGAACATACACAAAACCCATGCTATTCAACATATATAAAAAGAAATTCAACGATATAAACATAGTTGTAGGTTAATAAACTCACCGCTTCTGTGGCTCTCTTTACTTACTTATTATCTATTCATTAGCTCTAACTTGAAAGTCATCAGACTCCAAAACTTAATCAAAAGCAAACACTACATGCCATAAGGTGTAGGATGGTGTTGAGGTTGATATACTTGACTTTGAAATTTTTAGGAATTTATTCCTATTTTATTTTAATTTTAGAATGAAAATGGGGTTTTCATTATTTTATTTATGAAGCCAAAAGGAGATAAAAATGAAAATCATACCCAGATATAAATGTGAACTACTTTTCCAAAAAAGGAGGGAAATAATTCTATAGATAAAGAAATTGTCTAGATTTTTGCTTCATGAAGCAAATAGGGTTTGGGCTTTGGGCCTTACTTAATTAAATAAACCCTTTTTTATTTCGTTTCTTTTACCTTTAATTATTTTTCCTATTTGAACTTGTTTTATTTTAAATCTTTTCTTATTTGCATTTCAAACTTAATTATTAATTAATTTTGAAGAAAATTCATTTAAATAAAATAAATTTTCTTTTCCTTTAAAATAAATTTCTAACCACATTTTCTAATAATACTAGATTCATAATAACAAAATTAAATCCAAATTATTGTTAATAAATCTTTAAAAAATCATTTTAATCAATAAAATCACTATTATTGTCTTTAATTAATTACTGCTCCACACCAAGTTGTTACAGGCTCCCTCCTTAAGAAAATTGCGTCCTCGCAATTTCCTATAGAGAAATCTATAACAAGCTAAAATAATTAGCCTTGCAATACCTTCTTAGTTTAAATCTTTATACACAATTACCAAAATAATAATAACTCATTTAAATACCACATTCATTAATAAATTCCTTAGTGGCCTCAAAATACATTGGCTTATCATTTTACGCCCAATGTCGTGGTCATAGGCTATGAGTTGAACAACTCATTTGGAATAATATCTAAGAATTACAACCAAAATAACTCAAATATTGAAATTCCCATAAATTTTAGGAGAAAACTTCATGAAATGAAAACTTTTTGAAATGCATAACATATACAAACAAAATATATACACATCAAACCAAATGACACAAGGCCTCGTAACAAATTTTTAAGTATTTAACCCATATTATCATTACTTACTATTCCCAAAATAATAACATAAAATAATTCATAAGTCTGTCTTCTTCAAAACTTTTCCAAGATGTATGTATGTATGTACATAAAACCTAAATATTTATAAAAATTATAATTTCTAACTCTAAAAATCAATAGCTTTACAAATCAAATGTTCCACTTCAAATTCGTTTCACAAAGCAATTTACCAAATTCACTAAACACTTGAAACACAATATTATACTCTACACTCAAAAAATTTCTAAAACCATAAATGATCAAAACATAATACAATTTTGAAATTTATAATCAATAATTTAAAACTATATATTTGCAACAAATATGTTCAAACAATTTTCAACTTTCAAAATATTAAAAAATCTTGCTATATATTATTTTCAAGAATAAAGACAAAACATAATTTGTAAATCTCCTTTCCCAAGAATTTCTCCTAACTTTACTTTACAAAACTTTTCAAAAACATTATTATTACATTCACTAAATATTTAAACTTCAAATATTTGTAAACTTAACATTTTTATCAAAACAATTAAAACAAAATAAGTTATCTTAAAACCTTTCTAAATAGATTTTTAATCAAGCTATAATATCATTTTTAAGAATATAAACAAGAATTTGATCTAAATTATTCACAAACATTTTTCTAATCTCAAACCTCAATTACAAAAGATCTTCAGAAATAAATATACAAAACATTCTCTAAACAATCATTTGCTTCAAAATCAAACTCACAAAATATACCATTATTCAAACTTATTTATCTACAATACATATTTATACAAATCTTTTAAAATAGAATGTATTTTCATAAAACAAATAATAATAAAAATATTTCTAAATTCACTTTACCAAATCCATACTTCTTTATCATGAAAATGAAAATCATTATAGTTCTTGAAATCATTATACACTAGTGAGTGGCCCGTGCTACGCACATGGGCAGTGGTATACCCCATTGTTGTAAGTTATCCTAAGAACAGTGCAAATCCACGAATTATAGTTTGTGTTGAACTACAATGTTAATATGTAATTCCTATTACAGCCTGAATGGTTTATAGAACACATGCTTCGCATACAAGTAGTTGTTGGGAGTTATAGCATCAATGCCGACTTAATTGTAAGTGGTAAGTTAATGGATTTATTTAAATATAAAGGTGCAGAAAAATATTTCTATAGTTACAGTTAGATTCATGGTAGGAGTACATAGATAATTAAGTTGTATTGTGCAGGGTTACAATCAAACATGAAAGGTAAAGCCTTCAACAAAACATCTTTCACAGAGAGTCCAATATAAAGGATAAATTAATGAGAAACACATGTCAGTAGGCAAAGTTCAATTACAGATTTGCAAAAGGAAACATGAAATCAGAAAACATAAATGAAAATACAGATAAAAGTAATTATGCTGTAGAGATAGTTTCCTTCAATAGAAAAAGTTGATTTTTTACCATTTTGTTCATACATGATTTACCAAGTAGAAAGATTAGTTGGTGGTTTCTATGATGAATCCTTTAACAAAGCTGAAGGGACTATTCAACCCAATTGTAATTACTTGGTGTTAAAATTACTCAAAGGTCTCTTCAACGTATATAATAACATTTAATTACTTATTGTAATATACTAACTTGACTTATAAATGCAAGAAGAACAATAAAACTACCTAAGCTGATAAACTCTGGTGCAAATGTTCAAACTCTGGGAGTGGAATATTGCATTCATTAAAATCCAATGATCCAACGACGACAACTCTCTAATCCAGCAAAATCCTTGCCTAAATTTGTATAATCTGTCAAACTACCCATTAACAAATCATCTGTTTCAAACCCAAACTCCATATTAAGCATTGGTGGACTGGCAAATTAGAAAAAGGAATCGAGTATGGTCGTGCTTCTCTATGAAAAGATCTTCAGTTGGTGGCTCAACCTCCTTTTCCGTCATGTTACCAGTTGACATCTTCTTCATATTTACCGCCAGTTCCATATCAGCCAAATTTTTATTACCATCCTTCTCATCTATCTTAATGTGGCAACTTATTTCAGCAGAGGACAATGAAACATTAGTTTTAGCAAGTGAAGGTGCATTAGAACCCATGAACGTTAGACTTTGCAATGTAAAGATTAGAAGCTTCAGAAACTTTTTTTCTGTGCTATGGGCATGGTAGATATTATAATGGGAGATTTAGAAGCTTCCACGATTGTATCATTGCTTTGCATTTCTAAGATTTTGAAGTGTAGCCGTTAGAAGCTTGCAAATCCAGTTTTTCCTTTTAGTGTCTTCTAGCAGCATAAGATTTTGCTGCTTCTTCTACAGTATTGAACTGGCCAAGTCAGTGTCTGATTCTTCTTGTTGGGTCACAGATATCTATAGTGAACTTGCCCCATTTGTGTTAGCGAACCCCTCAGTATTCAGATGCAGGTGTGGGTGTGGGCAGTGCTTAGCAGTTTCCATTTGTCCACTGTGCATGTTTAGAAATATGGATAAGTTATAATGTTTTTGTTTAGTGATAGTCAGATACATGCATCCACTGTGCTTATTCTGACTTACGTCCTAGTTGACAATTGAACATTGCGGGATAAAATCTTATTTATATTCAAACCATGGTTGTCCTCGTCCTGTTGGATAAACGTATATGTACGGTGATATAGTTAATTTGACATAAATTGATATGGATTTTGCATCAAATGAGGAGGTCTGAGATGTTAAATATACAACATTATTTCCCACTACAATTAGCTAACTTGGAGGCATAAATTATGGTCGAATGGTATGCATTATAGGATGAAGTAAATAATTATTTTACAATTAAGTTGCAATAATTAATGTGTGAGAGAGCATTGGATGGTGCACCCAATGTTTTCATGACCCTGCAAAATAACATTGAACTATGATCACTACAGTCCGGAATTCAATTAGACCTTAGTGCATGAACTCGGGTCGAACCTTCGAACCAGCAGGCTAACCGTCAATTTTAGCAAGTTGAACCACGATTCTTTTACTTTTCTCTTTCTTTCTCACTATGTAATTCTTTTTCATCTTCACCTTTTGTATTGTTTTGAAGAAAATAAATAAGTCTATATTGCAAAATCAGCATCTGAAAATCTAAACCACAAACTTCACCACTGCATGCTTCTTCAATACCACTGTAAGATTCATTAAGTCTGTCGTCACTAAAATCGTTATGCACTTTTCTATTGTGTACGCATCATAGTTGTGTTGGTGCAGTTGTACCTTTTAATAAATAAGCACCATTCTAATTTTTGCCTGTGCAACATGATATATCTTATGATAGAAAACACCTTTGTAACTTCTTTTTTTTGCGCTTCAAATTAATTTCATAAATATATTTTGAAGATCAAAATTACATGTTCATATCGGTTCGCTACACAATATAATCAACTAAAGCCTAAAATGGAGATTTACTTATTGTATGTTTAACTTTTCAGAAATAGGCACCATTTTAACTTTTGCCCGTACAGCATGATGTAACCTATGATATACAACATCTTTGTACTATGAATTTATATACACAAAGAAAGAAAAAGAAAAAAATGCAACTCCATTACCTTGCAAAATAATGACAGAAATATACTTTAATCTTGAACCCTCCCGTTAATTAAATTGATCAATTATTAGCAACAATCATTAAAAAATTCACCAAATTCATGTCAGCTTTTTATGCAAAGTCACAAACCCATTTTGGTAGCAGAAAAAAAGCATATAAACATGGTGCCTACCAATATCTAACCAAAACATATTGGGTGAGATAAACATGTATCTTAAATTCCATTAACAATGAAAATACTTGCCTTTCTAAATTAATAGTAAGATAAAATACATATTATTACAATATTGCGGTACTTGTCTTTCTAATTGGATAGTAAATTAAAATAGATACTAAATATAGTCACATAATTTACTAATGCTCATATCTCTTTGTTTATTTCCCTAATACAATAACATTGAATAAGATTCTTTTAATTTTTTTATTATGTTGTATCATGAACATGTTGCAAAAGTAATACTACGCTTCTACATTAAAGATCTACGATTAACACAAATAATAAAACCTATGCTAAAGATTTCATGGTAGTTAAATTTGACTTAATAACATTTAGCCGATTAAATTGGTGAGGATAATACCACTTCTAATAAAAAATACTTCTGGCTTCAGTTATATTGCTATTGCTGTTCATGCGAGTCAAAGGTTTGGTCCGTATTGATTGTATACACATGTAAAGCAGATTTGTTTAAAATTATTTTTTGGAGTTAGTATTAACTTTTATAAAGGAAAGTGTATGTTCAAAATAACACTTTATTATTGGTAGTGAGGGGGAATGTGGGGTGTTTACATATTTACTGTATTTACAATGTAATGGGAAGTCCCAGAAAACTATTACAGGCTAATTTTGTTTAGCAAAGCAATATTACACGGTTTAATTCGTAAAAGAACATGTTTTTTTAATAAATAAATGGATACAATGAAATTAAGTTAACAAAAAAAAACACTAATCAAGAATTAACAATATTTTATACCTTTTTATAGTAAATGCCAGCTACCCACATATCAAACTTTAATTCATTAATCAGTCTATAAAGTCAATGAAATATTCGTAATTAACATTAGCTTTTGTAATTGTCATTGCAATTCATAGGGTTGAGACAGTAATTTGGTATAAAATTCAACGATAGCACCAAACAATTAGATATATAAAAATAGGTTATATTTAACTTCGCTGACTGAAAAGGTAAGTAATCAAGGGAAGCATTGCCAAACCAATAACTCATATATTTGTGGTATTAATACAGATGATGAATAAATTACTATCAGTTACAATGCATAATAGTTCGCTTAGAAATTTTCACCATCTTCAAACATTATTATAATAGGTGTGACATAAATTTGTGCTAATTATTTATCGAACAGAACATGACGATTGATAGGAGAGTTAACCTATTGAATCCGATATTTAATTGTAATTAATATTACGAATTTCAGATTTATTATTGATGAGAAAACAATAAAATGAATTTAGAGAAGAATAAATCAAAAAGATAGTACCTCAAATGAAATCTGGCGAAAGTGTTTAGACCGATCAAAATAGAATGTTTGATCTCAATCAAGCTACTAAGTTGTTGTCCATCTCGGGTAAACAGTCTTTAGACGACATATAGTGGATTTTTATTTTTGTCGATTGGTAGAAATATTTTATCCTATTATAATTACAGTTTGTGGCTGCAAGAGGAATTTAGTTATCTGGCATGTATAATGTTGGATAAACTTGGGTTTAATCACAACCGCAGAGTTCGCGATCCGCATGCCCTGCAGCGTAAAATCACAACAATAGGTTTATCCGATATTATTAATACCGGATAACTTAATGCGCAAAATTTATACTACCAGATGAATAGACACCAATAATACTATTTACCATTGCATACTAAATTGTTCGACACTAATAATTCTGGATAAATATGTATGAATCATCAATGCCTCCAAATTTGGGCTTACTTACCTATGTTGGTGGTCAGTCACTAAGTGACTGAACCCCTGCTCAGAATGCTTTGAGAAATAGTACTTTATCTATTTGGCATCTAGCTGGTTTTGTTGAATAAAGATGGTTTGATAAAATGTAATAATAGCGATTAGGTAGAAAACCCTTTTCAAGACTTTGAAAAGTACTAAACTTGAACTAATAAATAATAATTCTCCTTTTCAAGTTGTTTATGTTGGATCATAATGAGGCAGGCTCATTATCCATTTGCTTAAACTAAAGAGAAATATAGGATAGGAGTAGTTATCCAAAGTATTCATGCTTGTTAAAATTTTGTACCATTTAATTAATATTTATTTTCCAAAATGTTTTTTTTTAAATTAATATGGTTTATTTTACCCAAGTGGAAAATCAATTCAAACGGACAATATTACTATATACTATATACAACCAAAATATTTATAGCAATTTACTCATTTTTCACCTTATCCTTATTTTCCATTGATTACTCAATGTAGTGTAATATTTTGACTAAGAAAAGTAGTAACTTATAAAAATTTGTATAATCAAAGTAGTATCTTGTGAAAATAAAGAAGAGACAATAAATTGTAGAAAATCGTTATCTGTAAACAATGGTTGATGCATTGTCAACTCTTGTACTACAGCTCTCAAAATTTATAACCACTACAGACTTATAGTTATACTATATCTGGATGGAATATTTTTATAACCTTATCACCGGTTATATTGCCAAAATACACGGCAGACCAGTGTTCCTAGGTGATAAAATCATAATACTAAGTCTACTATGCGTCAAAACTGAAATTATATGGCTTTCTTCTTCATAAAATATGCATGTGAGAATAAAACTAACATGATGAAATGCAGCATATAAAAAATTCAAATAGACATTACTGACCAATGATTCTTCTCAGGAATCATGATTTAGGACTGTATTATTCTTGAAAGATGAAATAGACAACAAAATAAGGCAGGGTCGGTCCTTTGCAGCAAAATAGGTAATGAACAATAACATAGATCATAACAACATGTTATGAGTAAAGGTGATACCTGGGAAACTGATAAAGAAAATTATTTTTCTACTTTCATACTTTTACCAAATTCCAGAATTAATCCTTATTGATACGTTCATTCTCCATATGCCATATGGTACCAAATCAAAGTTCATTCCTGTATATTCAGGTTTCAGTTTTTTTAGTTATCTCCTCCTGTCATCTCACAGTAGTTAACCACTATTTGGGTTTGTCATAGTTTGTAATAACTTAAATTTAAAACAAAATGATGGAAACAAAGTTACCAAATTAGGAGTTAATGCGAAATTTAAAAAAAAATTGATACAAAATTAAGGTTCAAAATAATTACAGACCTTCATGCCCTCTTTTTTTTCTTCTTCTAAATACTTCATTACCCAAGTCTTTTACCAAATGTGAACCCCATCTTCACAATTGTAAAAATGAGATCGGGCAAAGCAAATCGGCAAGAGGAAGAGTCGCAATTCTAATGGCTTTAATGACGGTTGCATTGAAATTTTTTGTTGGTTGGAGTGATTACATGGTGATTTCCCTTTTTAGCCAAGTTGGGAAATTGAGTTTTGAGGAACAAAATATGTTAGTGATAGAAATAGTTGTAACCGCTGTTACTGGTAGCGGAGAGAGAAGCAGGATATTCCACATTGAGGGAGAGAATGGTTTAGAACGGGAGTACAATGAGCCACGTAAGCAAATCTACTTCCTGTTATAAGGTTTAGAGAAGGAGAGAGTAGTCGGTACAGGAACATGGGGTGGTTTGGTTTTGATAAAGGAAAAGAATGGACAGGAAGTGAGAGTTTTAAAACTGGGGATAAAACTGCAAGAATTTGGTGGTAAGAAATAACTGTTATAGCGTGGTAAAGAAGAGAAGAAACGGTAGGGAGGTAACGAAATGGAAGCAGTAAAAAGGAAATTCTAAAAAAACCAAATGGGGAAATAAGAATGCGGTATTTTGAAATGCTGGAAGAACAATTTGCCACCTCAGAAATGTGTGGTTCCTGCTTTTATATATATGTAATAGACAAGATCTTCTTTGGACACTTCTTAAAAACCAAATTTCGTTTTCTCAAAATATTTTTTCTTGCTTTAATTCAAAACTTCACTTTACTACTTATCTTTCAAATCAAAACTTTACTTTAAATATTTATGAAAAATTACTACAAATCTCAAATGTAAATTTCCAAGTTATAAATCAACGTCTAATAAAATTTACATTAACAAAATACATTACTAGAATGAAAATGTATTAAACTATATAATCATTATATATATATATATAATAACATTATAACCATTATAATTATTCTTCCCATTATAATTATTCTTCAAAGGACTCTTAATATAACATACAACATCAAATAAGACAAATAATCATGGCTTTTGAACAAAAAAGGAATGGATTTAAAAATATAAGTAAATAATAAAATTTATTTCAAGAAGTCAAAACTTCTCAGGTTCAATCGACTAAAACTAGATTCAATCGATGGAACTATTACTTCAGTCTTCTTATTCTTGGATTTTCCTTATGACAATGAGATTTATAAGGATTCATTCGACTAAAATATTCTCTCAGCCAAATGAATTTTTGAAAATCGGAAAAATGTCCATATACAATCAGTTCAAATTCCAATGTACTTCAATATTATTTAGAATCATTCAAAGCAAAACAACATTATATATTCATACAACTCATTTAAAATATAAACTACGATTCATTATAAAAGACATTCATCACATCATCGCAACAATTCCAAATTCTGATACAAAAATACATTGACGATGCCTCGTTATGAATTTCTAGTGGCTCGCTTTACCAACTGGCTGCAGTGTTGATCTTGTGATCAACATTGCCTCACCATCGACTTCAGCTATCCACTAATGCTCGATGGCTGCAATTATCATATAAATACATATATACAAACATATAAAAATAGATTTCTATTATCCTCAAAACAATAAAATTTGCTATAAACATATAAGCACTCAAATGTACATTTCCAAGTGAAAAATTTTCAAAAATTTCTAAAACTTCAAAATTTTGAACATATATTCACAATATGAGGTTTGCTAAAGTTCTATTTCAAAATAATATTTTCTTATCAAAATATTTAATATCACTTATTAAAGATTTTATTTCGATTCTTTTCAAAACATAACTCAATTATTTCTTTAAAATATTATCATTTAAATCCATTTATATATCAAATTTAATTTCTTTCTAAATATCACAATAAAATAAACTTCAATGCATTTTCATAACACTATATCACCTTTCAAAACTTTTCAAAAATTTTACAAAAATTTTCAAAACTTTTTTAAATATGTGTCCATTTGTTTAATCATAGTGTTTAGGAATCAATATAAATAATGTTGATTAGACACATCGACCAGAATTCTTAAAGCACTCAATGGACAAATTAACACAATTCAGTTTACAAAAATTCTTAAAAATACTTTATCTATATACATTTATATAAAATCATACTTCATATATTATCCATTAAAATGGAACTTAATCAAAGGCCATCCTTGTAAAAGAAGATTCTATTAAAACCTCTTAATCAAAACATCTTCTTATTTACATAAAACATACTTCTTACTCTATGTATTTATAAACCAAAGTCATAATCTTGCTTACATCTGAATATTTGCTAAAACCCTTTTCCAATACCGAATCCTTTCCAATAATTCAAATACAATCAAGAAATTAATTAAACTACTTTACAAAAATATATATTATAAAAACATGATAACATGATATGAAAATACTATTCAAAATTCCTAGCAGTAACTTCAATACTAATAATACCGCAAGGATTTAATATCAATAATTACATATTTAATATAAGTAATCCATACATTCCCGTTGCGCATTCTGATCACAACAGACCAGGACACAATAATTTATACTAAGCCACCGGAGGTTAACCATATTATATTTCATAATTAATTGGTAACAGAAAAGTATTAGATTTATACATAAAATACAAGTACATCCTCAGATCATTATCCTAGTAATCATTGTATAATATTTATATGTATTTCTATTTTACACTTACTATCCCAACACACCCAAGGACATGGACCTTAAGTCTCAACTAGGCTATTGACTTGTGTCTTATATATATATGATGTATTGTTCTGAACCTAATCTGATACCAACTATAGCACCCCTACCTCTATACATATACTACCCAAGAGTATAACATAATAACATTGGCGGATGATATGGAGAATAAGGTGGTAAGGGGTACACACATGAATATTCCCTTGGACTAACATCAGTACGTATTTAAACAACAAATAAAAATCAATATGTACACGATCTCAGTACAAAGCAACAAACATGTGTGCCTTTGGGAATAAATAATAAGGATAACATAGAGCTAAGATCACAGCGACAATGTATAATAGATAAGTATACATAAATCCAATATACATCAAATATATACTATCATAAGATCATCCAATAATCTTAATACATCTCAATGATATACAATGACTAGAAAATGACATCCCAGTCTTCTTCTAAGCCCAACAACCACAAAATGGTCATGCCAACCCTTGAACCTGAAATGTCTCTAATTAACCCGGCTACCATAAAGAATAAATGGGTTGGACTATGTCTATAACCATAGGTGTTATTAAAATATGCAGTAGTAATATGAAAAGTATAACGATGATAGCATAACAATCTCAAAAGATCTCCAAAACAACATTCACAAGAAAACTTTACAAAAAAGTGTTATCACCCATCTAAAACAAATCAACAGAAATCAAGAATACCAAATCCAATAGGTGAGTCGTCCATACAATAAAACAAAATCACAAAAAACGAAATCATCAAGTGAATCGAGCTAACATACAACAATGCCTAAAGATTAACGCACATATATATATATATATATATATATATATATATTGGAAATTCCTGAGTCTGCCATAATCACAGTAATAAATGAGCCATCATCCAAATAAATAGACAACTATACATGCCAAAGAAGAATACGTGGTTAACATACTCTGGACACAGTCTCAGGTTTAATCTCATCTTATATATGTCAATCTACCACAGGAAAACCAAAACCAAACGGGAGACTGATGGCCGTATGCCCGCTCCAAGAACGTAAGGTCTACTAGTTGTACGTTGTGTAGCCGAACCTGCTTATAGCCTTAGTTATCTCAATGGACATCGTGACATATATCCACTAATGCCACGTCGACACATAGCCTCGGTTACAACCCTGCTATTCCCTTATAGGTAACAGACTATTGGCCAAAGCGACATAAGGGGCTATAGGTACCTACCCATCTATGATGTGCATCCAATATAATATATAACATTAGTGTCATAGATCTAGGGCGCTACCCCATAATCGGGCCATCAGGGTGGATACTGGCCAATCGGGTCTACTCCTGAACCATCTAGGGGAGCTGGACAATGGTGGACAAACACATAGAATACATACAATGGCCATCACATGGCTATACATATAAGCCACCAAGAGACTATCAAATACTCAATGCATCGAGTATCACATGCAACATACCCCCATATAGAGTGTCATCCATGAGCAAATGAATAACCAAATTTATATCACAACGGCATCCCACACCACCGCATGTTACTAGTCCATTTATTCACTGCTCACACATCACACTTGCCCTTCTTTATTCTAATATAACAAGTCCATAGAATAACTGGAGAAGTATTACCGAAATTCTCATACCAAACGGGGTCACCATTCTGTTTATTTAGATTTCTTGTAACATCCCCCTACTTAGAGGCCCAAAACTAACTACTACGGATGCTGCAGTCACCCATTTTTATTAATCCTCGGCAACCAAATACGGCGATATTAGATACATGGATATATAGAAACACAAGAATACGGAAAAATTTGAGCAACAAATTCCACATTCCATTTCAAAATATTCCAAATTGATTACATAACCCCAGTATGCAAATCACGTTCAGATAACATATAATTAATACAGAATTCGCCAAGAGCGACATATGAAGATGCCCCCTTGGTTGATTAGAATATATAATAAGACGGTAAACAATTTGCCTTTCTAATCAAACACACAGCGGAAATAAAAGAGCTCTAATAACAACCTTGCCTCCTGCACATCTTCGGAAGCTTTATTGTTCTAAAAGAACACATGGAAACCTTAACTCTCAACCTGCTCAAAATAAATTGAGTACTCGAGAATTTAAGGGGAAAATAAAAATTTCGAGTCAGACATAAAGCCTGGTATGAATAATTATCTACCATCTAAAATCATTGAGATATCTAGTGAGACCAGGCCGCTTAGCGGAACGGGTTTTCCCTTACTAGTATCCAAAAACATTTATAAAGCCATATACTGTGCTCCTGAATCCACAATGGTTAAAAACATAGCATTTCAAAATATTATGATGATATGCAAAATAAGTAAATCAAATCTAGATTACCCATCCCAATTCATTCTTTCTATCTGTCTCAATTATAGTTTTAAGGGTTACTATTAACCTGTTAAATGTTTATGTATTATCTGTCTGCTTTCATAGTTTTCATGGGATCACTAAGAACCTATTAGCAACCCCAATATCTTTTCTCTTATCCTTGTTTTCATGGGTCAACTAGGAACCTATTGACTGGTTGTCAATATCTTAACCGAAGATAGTTTTCATGGGCTAACTACTAACCCACCGGCCCCTGCTAGTCTCAATTCATAGTTTTCATGGGTTGACTATGAACCTATTGGCCCTTGCTAATATCTTTTATTATACACAGTTTTCATGGGCTTACTGCAAACCTATTGGCTCCTGCCAATATCTTTAATTTAGATTTTAACGTTTCTTAAATTATATTCACTACTGGGTCAACCTAGCTGGTTGTTCCGCCCTTCTACCAAAATACAGTTATGGGTTATTAACAATGTGAATAAGTATATGAAGAAGTATATATATATCAACAATTAATACCAACACCTGTGGTTTATTACCTGCTATATTTATATAACCTAGTTAAACCCTTCGACCTTTATAATTAATGAAAACTTCTTCATTTCAAACTTCTTTGTTTATTTATGCCATGGTTATTCCTTTAAATTGAGATTGGGTTCAAGTTTTGAAATATGAATACATCTCTTTCGAAACCTTTGGATAACCTCCTTCGAAAGCAAAGAAAATCTCTTTTCAAAACACAACAAAAATGCCTTTCGGAGCTCTTAATTAATAATTTCCTTCCAAACCAAATATACCTTTCGAGGGTATCAAAACGTTCTTTTAAACATAGCTTCGAAACAAATGAAAGTGCCCTTTTTAAAAGCATTGGGTCCACCCATTAAAAACATCTTTTGGGTCAAAATGGTTATATTTGAAAGTGTCTCTTTCGAAACCCTTATAAAATTAGTTTTAGGGAAAATTAATACTGTCGAAACCATCTAGACGAAAGCAACAACTTATAAATTTTAACCTTCGAAGGATATAGTCGAAACCCCATGTCGACTCCATTGCCTTCAAAACCCTCATCCCCTTTCCAAAGCGTTCTGGAAGTGGCTTAACTAAATTAAAAACAAGGATAACCTTTCGAAAGCGTTAATGGCTTCAATACAGTCGAAGGTAGAATAGCTGTTGGGTTTCGACTCAGTCGAAACCACTCCTTTCGAAAGCATCGATTTAAAGAAAAAGGTACCCCTTCGAAAACTATTTATAAAGACCTTTTCGAAAGCACGTGTTTCGACTAGGTCGAAAGCTTTAAGAAAAACAAGGTAGGAATTTAACTTTTGGAAGCAAACTAAGATTTCCACTCTATAGGGTATCAACTTGGTCGAAAGCCCTTCAAAAACTAGGCAGGCGCTTATCTTTTAAAAGAAAACATTGGTTTTGACTCTAACGAAAGCATTACTTTCGACACCCTACCTTCCGCCACTTACCAATTCACTTCGTACCAATACCATTGATACCATGTGCAGTGGTTTCGACTCTAATGGTTTTGACTAGGTTGGTGCGTAGGTCAAGGAGTCGAAAGGTACCTCCGAAATAGGCAGAACCACCTTTTTCTGAAAAATGCTGGATTATAGCTAAATATGGCAATCACTTTGTAACTAACCTGCTTGTTGTAATCCCTTGGTTGGTTACTTTAAAACTTTTCAAACACTTTACCATTAAAAACTGTCGCATTTAATTAGATATCAATGAAAGAAATATAACATTTAAGCCCTTCCATATAACAAAACAATTTTTCCAGAAAAGTCCCTCTTTTAAAATAATTTATTTTCCTTAATAAATCATCTAGGAAAAATCCCAAAAAATCATAGAAAATCTCTTTCATCATGTAATCAAACATATTAAAATTTCAGACCCAATTTCTTCCTGAAATACTCGAAATAAATTTTTAAACCCAATTATATCATATTTTCCTTTAGAAATTCATAACAATTTTTCTATAGCTTGGAAAATTATAAAAATTAAAACCCATATCCAAATTCATGTTTTACTTAATATAAAAATTTTCCATGGCATTCTACAATCATGAACCCACGGTTTTACCCTAAAACCGTGCAATTTCATATATAAATGAATTAAAATAAATCAAATATAATATAGTTCAAGCATATCATCATCCATATCAACATAAATACGAATTTAATCATAAATCTGAAAACACATAATCATAGAATAAAATAGAGATTGTATAAAATTACTATTCACCTTATATATGATAAGGAATTTGAGATTTTTTGTTGATTAATCCTTCGTAGCTTTGATCCTTAGCTTTAGATTGAATTTTCCTCTTTTCCTCCTTGTTAATGGCCGGCATAAATTTAGGTTTATGGTTTTCGTTTGTGAAAGTGAGAAATGAAACATGAACGGACAATTACAAAGGAGTATAGCCATGTAAAATTAAATGGCTATTTGCTAATATGCCTATGTGTAAATTTAACCTTTAAACCAATTTAAAGCCCATTTATTTTATTATTAAGCACGACCCTTTATATGATTTATTCAAATCTCAATCCCCTTATCATCATTATTCTATTTAATTTATCTAATTAAATTTCCTGAATAATGTTGTCAAAAATTTAAGGATGTTATAGGCTCCCCCTTAAAGAATTTCATCCTCAAAATTCAGTAAGGACCAAATACTAACCATAGCAATCATCTGTAACAGCTCCTTACAACCATAAAAATCATACAAGCCTATCTGACTAGCAACTATCTATATAAATTTAATATAGACATACCCTCAAAGTAGATCAGGATGAGTATCTCTAATCATGTCCTCTGTCTCCCAAGTATAGTTCTTCTCGTTGTCGCTCCACTGAACTTTTACCAACTAGGCTTTCTTGTTCCTTAATCTTTTTTTACCTCTAACTACAACCTGAACTGGTTGTCTAACAATAGTCAAATTAGGCTCTACTACTAAGTCATCCAACCTTGTCGGAGGACTAGTAGTCTCTGGATCATGCACATACTTACGAAGATGAAATACATGAAATACATTATGGACACCTACCATATTGCTTGGCAAATCTACTCTGTATGCAAGCTTTCCAATCCTCTCTAAAATCTGGAATGGACCAACATATCTTGGCGCTAACTTCCCTAACTTTCCAAATCACACTACAACCTTCATAGGTGATATCTTAATGAAAACCTTATCTACAACTGAGAATTCTAGGTCTTTATGTCTCTTATCTGTGTAACTCTTCTGTCTGGACTAAGCCTCCTTCATCCTTCCTCGGATTAACTCAATCTTCTTTGACCCCTCTCTAACCAAATCTGGACCTAAGACTAATTTGTCTTTAGTCTCCAACCAACATGCTGGTGGTTTGCATGGTCTTCCATAAAAAGCTTCAAACGGCATCATTCCTATACGAGTCTGATAGCTATTATATAGGAAAATTCAACCAAATGTAGGTGATCCTCCCAAGATCCACTAATGTCTAATACACAAGCTCTCAATAGATCCTTGAGTACCTTATTGACTCTCTCTGTCTGCCATCTGTCTGAGGGTGATATGCAATACTCATATTAAGCTTGGTACCCATTACTTCCTATAGACTCTTCCAGAATTCACTAGTGAACAAAGCATCTCTGTCACTGACTATACTACTAGGAACTCCATGCAGTCTAAATATGTTCTTCATGAACAACTTAGCTAAAATAGGCGTCGTCCTGGTTGACTTAACTAGAACGAAATGGGCACTCTTGGCCAATCTGTCCACTATAACCCATATACTTTCATTACCCCTATTTGTCCTTGGCAACCCGTATATAAAATCCATGGATATCGAATCCCATTTCTAGGCTAGAATCTCTGAAGGCTGAAGCAACCCACTTGGTTTCTGATGTTCAACTTTCACTTGTTTACGGTTTGCACACTGCCTAACCCACAAACCAACATCCCTCTTCATGCCTTCCCAATAGAAGCTCCTCTTCATATCCTAATGCATCTTTGTTCCTCCAGGATGAATCGTAAACTTGAATCGGTAACATTCTCTAAGAACTTCTTTCCTCAAGTCCTCCATATTAAGAACACACAACCGTCCCTTCTTTTTCAACCATCCTCTCTGGTCAAGGCTAAAATCCTTTAGATCATCGATCTCAGTTCTAATCTAAAGTCTCCTGATCCTCTCAACCAACACTGGATCCTCCTTCAGCTTAGAAGAAATCATCTCAATTATTACTGGTTGAATTTCTAAACAAGACAAACTGGCGGAATTCTGACTAGAAACAACAGTCGATCTTAACTGCACATCACAACTGACTAAAGCTTCTAAATCTTTCTACTCTGCTAACATAGCTAACACCACATTCTGATGTTTTCTGATAAGAGCATCTGCTACCTTGTTACCTTTTCCCGGTGTATATTCTATACCAAAATCATAAGCAGCCAAAAACTCCAGCCACCTCTGCTGTCTCATATTCAACTCCTTCTAAGAGAATAAATACCGTAAAGACTTATAATCGGTATAAAGCTCAAACCATTCCCGTAAGAGATAATTGCTTCGTATCTTCAATGCAAAGATCACTGCCGCCAACTCCAAATCATGAGTGGAATATCAAACTTCATGCGGCCTAAGCTGCTTAGATGCATAGGCAATAAATCTACCATTCTACATCAACACTGCTCCTAATCCAATTCCACATGCATCAGTATAAACTACAAATCCTTGGTTTCCGTCCTGAACTACTAACACGGGTGCATTAGTCAACAAATTCTTTAACTTAAGGAATGCTTCCTCACATTTGTCGGACCAAACAAACTTCACCTCCTTTCTAGTTAGCTTAGTTAAAGGTGCTTCTATCCGCGAGAAATCCTTAATGAATCTCTGGTAGTAGCCAGTAAGTCCAAGAAAACTCCTGATCTCAGTCACCGTTTCTGGTCTCTTCAAATTGTTTACGGCTTCGATCTTATCTGGATCGACTGACAATCCTTTCTCTGAAACCACGTGACTAAGAAACTTAACCTCTTTCTACCAAAAATGACACTTGGTAAACTTCGCCTTTAGCTGGTTCTACCTCAGTCTCAAGCACTACTCTAAGATGAACTTCATGCTCTCTCTCATCCTTAAAGTACACTAGAATGTCATCTATAAACACCAGCACAAATCTATCCAAGTACTTTTGGAAAACTCGATTCATCAAATCTACGAAGAAAGCAGGTGCATTTGTCAATCCAAATGGCTTCACCAACCACTCATATGAACCATATCTAGTTCAAAATGTTGTCAAAGGAATACTGTCCTCCGCCACTCTTAGCTGATGGAACCTGTCACCAAATCTAACTGGGAAAACACTCTAGCTCCATACAACTGATCGAACAGATCATCTATTCTTGGCAAAGGATACTTATTCATGATCGTCGTTTCATTTAACTTACGATAGTCGATATACATCCTCAACAAGCCATCTGGTTTCCTCATGAACACCACGGCTCTCCCCAAGGTGAACTGCTTGGTCTAAAAAATCTTTCATTCAAGATCCACTAGTTGAACCTTCAATTCCTTCATCTCAGTCGGTGTCATTCTGCTAAGTGGTCTACTTACAGGTTCAGCTTCGGGCACAAGATCTATTTTAAATTCAACAACTCTTTTAGGTGGTAGTCCGATGACTGGCTCAAAGACATCTGTAAACTCTCTTGTTACCCGAACCTTACTTAACTCATCTCCCACGTCCATACCACTAAGCAAAGCACTAACCCTTCGATCAGTATTCTCTACTGAAAATATCACTCGGTTATGACTATCAGGGTGTCTCAGTGATATTTTCTTATCTTGCCAAAATATTCTAGCCTCATTCCTACCCATCCAATCCATTCCCAAAATGATCCCGAACTCTATGAAATCAATAACATACAAACTGCATGCAAACTTATGACCTACCAAATCAAGTTCCAACTGGTCACATCTTAACCCTAGGGTTTCATACCCTCATATTGGATTCACAACCCTTAAGGAAGTAACAATATAGGTCGGTTCTAAACATAATCTATCAACCAAACGCTGAGATATAAATGAATGTGATGCACCAGTATCAAAAAGTACTCTAACTAGAATACTCTGAATCAAAAGCGTACCTTCCATCATAGTCTTTCCGCTATCTGTTGCAGTAGGCCTAGCTGGTCCAATAGCAAAGACCTTTCCTTTGTCCACCATGGCTGGTTATGGGCACTGATTCTTGTAATGCCGAACTTGATCGCAATTGAAGCACTTCACATTCTTCTTATTTGTAGCTTTCTTCCCATTTCCTGACCGGCAATCATTCGGAAAGTGATCCTTCTTGTCACACTTATAGCAAACTATCTCAGCCTTTGGCTTCCTTGTAGTATCTCCCTTCTGGGCTCCCTTCTTTTTAAAGAACTTCCTCTTCTTTCCTTGAGAACCATGAGCTTCCGCTGACTTCTCCATGGCCTGATCAGCAAGTAACTCCTCATGGCGAATGGCCATCTCCGCCACCACATTACATGGATCACGAACATGTGTCATGGTCATTCTAGCAAGCTCGGGCCTCAACCCTTTAATAAAACTCTCAATCCTTCTGATGTTTGTATCTATAATAGCATATCCATATCGAGATAGCTCTTCAAACTTAGTAGCATACTCGACTACTGACATCTCTCCTTGAACTAAATCCATAAACTTCCTCATTAGCTCAGACTTAGCAAACTCAGATACAAACTTCTGCTCAAATCTCGCTTTAAAATTAGCCCAAGTTAACTGCTCTTCCGGCACTCCGGCGGTAACACTATTCCACCAATGTAGTGCCGACCCCTGCAACTACCTAGAGGCCAACCTTCTCTTTTGCTCATCATTTAGACCCAAATCAGTAAATATATGCTCACAATGCAATAGCCAATTCTAAACCTTTATGGCACTCTCCACTCCCAAGAATGTCTTCCCACCCAAACTGGTGTAATCTCTATTCAAGAATGCATAATTATACCCAACTGGAGCCATAAGATTATCTCTTCCTACATTCCCAACAACACCATCGGCAGCTCCTGCTTGCATCAAACCAACAAAGAACTGATACATCGACCCTATATCTAATGGTGGACTTCCAATACCCACATTGGCATCAACATTTTGATTACTAGCATTAGCCGGTCGACCCGGGTTTCTTCTGGTAGTGGGTCGAGCATTTCCATTAGTTGTGGTGCTTCCCCACTAGGATTTCCTCTTCCGTTTCCTGCATCCATATCTCCTTTCTCGTAAATCTACATACGATCCTTAGTAAGATACAGAAGAATGGTCTAAGAGAACGGAGAATACATACTTATATATATATATATATGACTATATATATATATCAAATACAAGTATGTTACTATAACGTTAACCCAAACCCCATTCTTATTATCTGATTCATTGGATTGTGTTTAAAAATCTTTTAGGATTAAGTGTCTTTTAAAGTTTCATAAACCTATGCTCTGACAACAACTTGTAACATCCTCCTATATAGAGGCACAAAACTAACGACTATGGATGTTGCAGTCACCCATAGTTATTAATCTTCGACGACCAAATACGGAGATATTAGATACATGGATACACAAAAACATAAGAATATGGAAGAAATTTAAACAACAACAAATTCCACATTCCATTTCAAAATATTCCAAATTGATTACATAATCTTAGTATGCAGATCACGTTCAGAAAACATATAATTAACACAAAATATGCCAAGAGCAACATATGAAGATGCCCCCTTGGTTGATTAGAATATATAATAAGGTAGTAAACAATTTGCTTTTTAATCAAACATACAGCGAAAATAAAAGAGCTCTATAACAAGCTTGCCTCCTGCACGTCTTCAGAAGCATTATTCGTCTAAAAGAACACCTGGAAACCTTAACTCTCAACCTGCTCAAAATCAATTGAGTACCCGAGAGTTTTAAGCGAAAACAAAAACTTCAAGTCAGACATAAAGCCTGGTATGAATAATAATCTACCATCTCAAACCATTGAGATATCTAGTGAGACCACGTCGCTTAGCGGAACAGGTTTTCCCCTCACTAGTATCCTAAAACATTTATAAAACCATATACTATGCTCCTGCATCCACAATGGTTAAAACATAGCATTTCAAAATATTATGATGATATGCAAAACAAGTAACTCAAATCTAAATTACCCATCCCCATTTATTCTGTCTATCTGTCCCAATTATAGCCTTAAGGGTTACTATTTACCTGTTAAATGCTTATGGACTATTTGTCCGCTTTCACAGTTTTTATGGGATCACTAAGAACCTATTGGTAACTCCAATATCTATTCTCGTATCCTAGTTTACATGGGCTAACTAGGAACCTATTAACCGGCTGTCAATATCTTAAACCGAATATAGTTTTCATGGGCTACTACTAACCTACCGACCCCTTCCAGTATCAAATCATAGTTTTCATGGGCTGACTATGAACCTTTTGGCTCCTGTCAATATCTTTTATTATACACAGTTTTCATGTGCTTACTATGAACCTATTAGCCCATACCAATATCTTTAATTTAGATTTTAACATTTCTTAAATTATATTCACTATGGGTCAACCTAGCTGATTATTCTACCCATTCCTCAAAATACCATTATGGGTTAATAACAATGTGAATAAGTATATGAAGAAGTATATATATATCAACAATTAATACCAACACCTGTGGTTTATTACCTTCTATATTTATATAACCTGTTTAAACCCTTAACCTTTATAATCAATGAATACTTCTTCATTTCAAACTCCTTTGTTTATTTATGCCATGGTTATTCCTTTAAATTGAGATTGGGTCTATGTTCTGAAATCTTAATACATCTCTTCCGAAACCTCTGGATAACCTCCTTCGAAAGCAAAGAAAACTTTTTTTCAAAACACAACAAAAATTCCTTTCGAAGCCCTTAATTAATAATTTCCTTTGAAACCAAATATATCTTTCGAGGTTATCAAAACATTCTTTTAAACCTAGCTTCAAAACAAATGAAAGTACCCCTTTTGAAAGCATTGGGTCTACCCTTTAAAAACATATTTTGGGTCAAAATGGTTATATTCGAAAGTGTCTTTTTCGAAACCTTTATAAAATTATTTTTAGGGAAAATTTTATAGTGTCGGAACCATCTAGACGAAAGTAACAACTTTTAAAATTTAACCCTTGAAGGATATAGTCGAAACCCCCCGTCGACTCTATTGCCTTCAAAACCCTCATCCCCTTTCGAAAGCACTTTGGAAGTGGCTTAACTTAAATAAAAACAAGGATAACCTTTCAAAAGTGTTGATGGCTTCAATACAGTCGAAAGGTAGAATAGCGACTGGGTTTCGACTAGGTTGGAACCACTCCTTTTAAAAGCACCGATCTAAAGAAAAAGGTACCCCTTCGAAAACTATTCACAATGACCTTTTCGAAAGCATGTGTTTCGACTAGGTCGAAAGCTTTAAGTAAAACAAGGCAGGAATTCAAGTTTTGAAAGCAAACTAAGATTTCGACTCTATAGGGTACGACTTGTTCGTAAGCCCTTCAAAAACTAGGCATGCGCTTATCTTTTAAATGAAAACATTGGTTTCGACTCTAATGAAAGCATTACTTTCGACACCCTACCTTCTGACACGTACCAATTCACTTTGTACCAATACCATTGGTTTCAAATGGGTTGGTGCGGAGGTAAAGGAGTCAAAAGGTACCTTCGAAATAGGCGGAACCACCCTTTTCTGAAAAACGCTGGATTATAGCAGAATATGGCAATCACTTTGTAAATAACCTGCCTGTTGTAATCCCTTGGTTGGTTGCTTTAAAACTTTTCAAACACTTAACCATTAAAAAATGCCGCATTTAATTAGATATAAATCAAAGCAATATAACGTTTAAGCCCTTCCATATAACAAAACAATATTTGCAGAAAAGCCCCTCTTTTGAAATAATTTATTTTCCTTAATAAATCGTTTGGGAAAAATCCCCAAAAATCATATAAAATCTCTTTCATCATGTAATCAAACATATTAAATTTCAGACCAAATTTCTTCCTTAAATACTTGAAATAAATTTTTAAATCCAATTATATCAAATTTTTCTTTAGAAATTCAAAACAATTTTTCTATAGCTTGGAAAAATATGAAAATTAAAACCCATATCCAAATTCATGTTTTACTTAACGTAAAATTTTTCCACGACATTCTACAATCATGAACTCTCTATTTAACCCTAAAACCGAGCAATTCATATGTAAATGAATTAAAATAAATCAAACATAATATAGTTCAAGCATATCATCATCCATATCAACATAAATACGAATTTAATCATAAATCTGCAAACATATAATCATAGAATAAAATAGAGATGGTATAAAATTATTATTCACCTTAAATATGATAAGGAATTTGAGATTTGTTGTTGATTAATCCTTCCTAGCTTTGATCCTTAGCTTTAGATTGAATTTTCCTCTTTTCCTCGTTAACGGCCAACTCTAATTTAGGTTTATGTTTTCGCTTGTTAAAGTGAGAAATGAAACGTGAACGGACAATTACAAAGGAGTATAATCGTGTAAAATGAAATGGCTATTTACTAATATGTCCATGTACAAATTAATTAACCTTTAAACTAATTTAAAGACCACTTATTATATTACTAAGCATGGCCCTTTATATGATTTATTCAAATCTCAATCCCCTTATCATTATTATCCTATTTAATTTATCTAAATAAATTTCCCAAATAATGTTATCAAAAATTTAGGGATGTTACATTTCTCATCACACAGAATAAACATCAATAAATCAAACAGAAAGATGTCATCACCGTATCATCTTAAAATATGTCACAAATCAATATTAACGGTGAATCATTTATAATAAATAAATCAATGTAGAAGGAACATGAATTACAAAGAGGTAATATAATAATATTAAACCATATATTTAGAATAAACAACAATTACTATTAACTATTAGATAAAACTGTTAACTAATCTATGTAATCATAATACAAGATTTAAATACAGAAATTCCTTTACAATACATGTATAACTATAAGTATATAATTTAACTTCCAAATCACTTTATAAGTCAAATATAATCATAGAAATTATTTTTGAATTTTCTATTACTTAAACACTTATTTTAAATAAATTAAATAACTTCCAGAGTAATTTCTTTTCATTTAAGTCGGTAATAAATTTCAAATCACTTTATATGAATATTCACTATTATTAAATATCATATTAAAAAACTATTAAATAACATCTGAAAGACATTTCTTAGTTTATAAATAAATTTGGTCTAATTATAAAAAGATATATATATAAAATAAATTCCTAAATAAAAGATTTATATTAGATAATATATTGAATAAATTTATAACTCTATAATTACTCTTTAGAATGTTCTTAAGATATATATAATCATAAATAAAAATCTACAATCATGTATTTATATCCAATAGAAACAAAAATTAAAAAACAAGAAAACAAATAAAAATAACACTTCAGTAAATCAAACATGTAGGTTCAATCGACTAGATAGTCACTTCAGTCGACTAGTTCCAGTCGACTGAAACCATTAACAAGTCGACAAAATTTGATTTATTCCCTTAGGTTAGAATTTTATATTAGTTCAGTCTACTGAACAAAATGCTTATTCGACTGAACTCCTAAAGCACAAAAAAATGACTAATTTGAATTGATTCAAAAATACTACCATATATCATTGCTAATCAAAAGCCATTCAAAACCATTCAAATAGGTTGCTTAGGTGATGAACATACACAAAATCCATGCTTTTCAACACATACAAAAAGAAATTCAATCATATAAACATAGTTATGGGTTAATGAACTCACCTCTTCCATGGCTCTCTTAACTTGCTTATATCTAATCATTAGCTCTAACTCGAAAGTCATCAAACTCCAAAACTTGATCAAAAGCAAACTCTACATGCCATAAGGTGTAGGATGGTGTTGAGGTTGATATACTTGGATTTTGAAATTTTTAGGAATTTATTCCTATTTTATTTTAATTTTGGAATGAAGAGGGGGTTTTCATTGTTTTCTTTATGAAGCTAAAAGGAGATAAAAATGAAATTCATAGCCAGATAAAACATGAATTACTTTTGTACAAAAGGAGGGAATGAATCCTATACACAAAGAAATGTCTAGATCTTTTGCTTCATGAAGCAAATAGGGTTTGGGCTTTGGGCCTTACTTAATTATTAAACCCTTTTTTATTTCATTTCTTTTACCATTAAAACAATTTCCTTTTCAACACAAAACATTATAAAAATCCGATTAAAAATCATACTAATACCAATAAAATGTTTACTAAACATTATCAAATTTTCATAGTATTTATTTTCATAAATTTATTTATTTTAATTAATGATATCCAAACTATCATCTTTAGCCCACTTTATAAAATTCTTTTATTAACCAAAAATTAATTACTCAAAAATTATTACTACCTAAATCTCCATTTCTTATTCATATGCAAATTTGTAAAAATATTATTTTTCATATTTTAACTTGTTTTATTTTAAATCGTTTCTTATTTACATTTCAAACTCAATTATTAATTAATTTCTAAAACCATTCATTCTAATAAAATAAAATTGCTTTCCCTTCAAAATATATTTCTAATCACATTTTCTAATAATACTAGATTTTATAAAATATATAATTACATGTACCATCTCAAAATCATTTTAAATTCATAAGTATAAAAATAAATCCAAAATATTGTTAATAAATCTTTAAAAAATCTTTTTAATCAGATAAATCGCTATTATTGTCTTAATTTATTACTTCTCAATACCAGGTTGTATGTGAATTCAACAAGATGTAAGCGATCATCTCACAAGCCTTCAAAGTCGAGTATACAAGCCAGCAAGATATCCTCTAAGATACGATTCACTCTTTTAGTTTAGCTGTCTATTTAAGGGTGATAAGATGTGTTGTGCAAATCTGTCCCTAACGTCTCCTACAAGCTCTTTCAAAACCCACTAGTAAACAATGTCTCGGTTACTCACGATGCTCTTCGTCACACCATGGAATCATACTATCCACTTCACATACAATTCTTCCTGTTTGGGTGCCATTCTACTTGACTTGATGAGTATAAATTTGGCGCTCTTGGTCCATCGATTGACTATGACCCTAATGCTGTCGTACCTTACTTGAGTCCTCTGCAATCCGTTGTTGAAATTCATCTAAACTTGTTCCTAATTCCACTTGGGAACTTCTGGCGGTTGCGTCAAACCACTTGGCTTTTTCTGCTCTTCCATAACTAATTCGCAGTTCATGCGTTTCGAGATGAATGTCCTAACGTCTTTCTTCATCCCTTCCCAATAATAAGTCTACTTCATATCATGGTACATCTTATTACCGCTAGGATGGATAGTCAATCTCAAATGATGGAACTCCCGTAGCTCCTCATTCCTCAACCCATTGACATCAAGAACAAACAATCTTGCATCCTTATGGAGCCAACCATCTCAGTCAAATCTGTATTGTCTCATCTCTTCAGACTCTACTCCAACTTCAATCTTAGCAACGATCTTAGCTAAATTCGCATCATACTTATGACTAGTACCGATCCACTCAATCAGAGCAGGTCTAATAGTCAAGCTTGCCAATATCTCTGGCTCTAGCTCGCATCTTGGTCAAAAATCATAACCAACAATATACTCTAACCGAGTACACCCTAGGAACATATCTCCCTAGTAGGCATTCTCCTACTTAATGCATTAGTAATTGCATTCCTTTTGCCCAATGTATATGCAATATCAAAGTCATAGGAGGCTAAGAATTCTAACCATCGCTAATAACGAAGATTAAGATCCTTCTGCAAAAAATGGTACTTCAATGGTTTATGATTGGTGAATAGCTCAAACCTCCCTTCCAAAAGATAGTGCCTCCAATTCTTTAGTGTATACATGATGGTACTAACTCCAAATCATGGGTCAGGTATTTTTTCTCATATGGCTTCAGTTGTTGACTAGCATATGCAATAACTTTACCTCTCTGCAATAATATTGTTCCCAATCCGATACCACAAGCATTAGTGTATACCTTCATTCTTCATTCTCGCTCAGAATGGTCAATAGTGATGCACTCTTCAATTTTTCTTTCAAACTAATGAATGCATGCTCACATCTCGCATCCCAAGTAAAAGTCTGATTCATTTTCGTCAGACGAGTCAACAATACCACTGCCTTAGAGAAGTCCTAGATGAATCTCTAGAATATCCAGCTAACCCCAAGAAACTTCTCACATCCATAGCATTTTGGGTCTAGTCCAATCTAGAACTGCTGAGACTTTTGCAGGATCATGCAATGCCCTGCTCAGAAACAACATGACCAAAGAATCTCACTTCCCTCCTCTTGAAGTGACACTTTGAAAACTTCGCTTTCAGTCGGTGCTCTCTCAACACCTCAAGCACGATCCTCAAATGCATCTTGTGTCCTTCCTCTATCCATGAGTAGACAAGAATATCATCAACAAACACAAGCACGAATTTATTAAGCTGACCCCTGAAAACACGGTTTATGAGATCAGCAAAGTATGCCAATGCATTAGTTTGCCTGAATGGCATAACCAACCACTCAAAGAAACTAAACAATGTATGAAATGCTTTAATCGACACACTCTCCTTCGCTACTCTTAGTTGGTGAAATCCTATCGCAAGATCCACCTGAAAGAATACTCCAACACCAAGAAGAAGATCGAACAAGTCATCAATATGTGGGAGTGGATACTTGTTCTTCCTCATCACTTTATTTAGCTCACAGTAATCAACACACAATTTAAGGGAACAATCCACCTTCGTGGTGAATACTACATGTGCTCCCTACTTAGAAATACTTCTGCGAATGAACCCTTATCATAATAAGTCATTCACTTGCACCTCGAGCTCCCGTTGCTCTCTAGATGCAATCCTCCTCAACTGCATCACTATTAGTCTGGCATCTTTAACTAAATCAATATGGAACTCAATCTCTCTATGTGTCAGAAGTCCAATCACCTCCTTAAATAAGTTCGGATACTCCCTAGCAATAGCTACTAATAACAACTCGTCCGGTGGGATATCGAGCGAATATAGAAAACTGACCATCACGTCATCATCTAGTAGGTAGCACAATAATACCTTCCGTCCATCATCTATCCCTATACTCACCAACGACCTCTCACTATCCATAATCATCCTGTATCTATGAAGCCGGTCCATCCTCAATATAATACCAAACCCAACAAAACCCAAAACAAAGCAGCACAATCAAAAGAACATCCATGACTCGATAAGACCAAACCACGACAAACCATAAACATCTTAGTGAAGCCTCCAACTGGGTTCGTCACAATCAAAGGTCGATCAATAATTTTTGGTATCAATCCCAATCCATCTACCAAGTCATTAGATATGAAGGAATGTGAAGCCCTGGTATCAAAAAAACTGGTATAGGAACACCGTATATAGAAAGTATACCTTGAATAACGATGCCTTTCCCCTTCTCTTTCGTCGATGGAGCTTTTGACGAAGTCAGAACGACATTGATAGCATATGCTTTCACCATTTGCTTTTTTTCCAGTGGCTCTGGAAAATCCTTCTGAATATACCCAAGATTGTTGCGATTGTAGCATTTCTTTCCCTCGGTCTTCCGGTCTCTACTGTAGTGGCCCTTATCATTGCATTTGTAACAAATCAGTGGTGTCTTACTCTTCTTCTGGCCATATTTGTTCTGAAACTGCTTCCCCTTATTTTTCAACATCTTCTTACTTCTCCTGCCCAATTGCCACTTTGTCTCGCCTTTGGGAACAATAGTCCTCGACTTCAGACAAAGACTCTCATGGCTCAAGGCCTTTTCGACAATCATCTCAAAAGTCTCGTCAATATGGCCCACGAGCTTTTCTCCCAAGTGATCATCCAAGCCAATGATGAATTTCTCATTCTTCTTTGATAGAGGGTCAACAAAACACATCCCATATTTTGACAAAGCGTCGAACTTAACAACATAATTGAAGATAGTCATATCTCCTTGCTTTAAATCCGCAAACTTACGAAATAAGACCGAGTTTTGAGTTGGTAGTATAAAATTCTCTTCGAATTTGGCTTCAAACTGGTCCTATGTAAAAAGTTCTTTGGAAGTAGCAACCTTCACGGCATTCCACCAGATTGTGGCCCACCCTTGAAGCTGTTGGGAAGCCAATCGCCTTTTTATTGCATCATCCACCTCTAAGTCATCGAAGATTCTTTCATGGGCATTAAGCCAATCATGCACCTCCATCGCTGACTCCATTCCTTGGAACGGTCTACCATCAAGGCTAGCAAAATCTTTGTTCAGCTTAGCGAAATCGACTTTAGGAGCCTGCACTTGAGCACCACCTCAATAGTAGCATTCAGAGCGACCACTTGAGCATTTTGCAACATGTTCCGCATCACGGTATTGAACATCGTCTACAAGTGGGATTAGCAGCTCTCGAGTCTTCTCCTTCTTCGACTCCAGAGACAAGTTCCTAGCAGCATTCCTTGTTTGATGGATCATCCTTCAATTTGTAATAAGGACGATCAGTCTCACTATAAAGAATTCTGCTTAAGTAGTACTCGTGCATGAAATGTGACATATATTATATACTGCTATATAGTTTTGAAAATCAAAATATATAACAAGTACGCGATCTCATACACACACACACACACACTCACGATCCAGTCCAAGGCGAGAAACTCCTACCCTATCTCTACTAGTTTATGATATCCATTAGGTTAAACTTTTTAACCTAAGCTCTGATACCAAATGTGATGACTGCCATACATCACCAGCACCTAACAATACATATATATTATGTTGTAGTGTTGCCTGACCGATGTAGGACAACCGTCAAGGTTGTAAGGTAAATAAAACATCATAGAACCCGTCGTATATCCTACAATGAATCGAATAAAATATAATAGTAAACATCTCAGATATAAAACACGCGAGATAGTAATAAGTGAATGAATCACAACAATCAGAGTATATAAATCCATACAGTATACGACATAAGTGATAGAGTTATACATTAAATAATAACTCATAAACAAACTGTCTCTAAATAATAAAGCCACTAGTAAGCTCTATAATGTTATGCAATGGAATAGCAAATTATAATAAGTAAATGTAGTAATACAAGAGTGTGATCTCCTGCCCGTCCTCTGTCTAGCACCACGTGCTCACCAGACCTGTTATCCCTAATCTACTTACTTAAGAATACCCGGAAATATGAACCGAAGCATAAAATCTCAAGTCAGATAAAAGTATGGTGTAAGAAGTAGAAAACCTCTAAATACTAATAAACTACTAGTATAGAAAATATGGTATGGAAATCATACCTGACATGTACACGCATCCACGGAGTTAGCATATACATGAGATATACACTACTCTACATCATAGTCGTTATAGGTGTACTATACATCAAAGTACCATGGGAGTCTAATTGTCTATATCAATAACATCAACATTAGGTGACATACCTAAGGTGATAAGCAATCAAAGCAAATATAGCATCCACATCCATCCTCACGTTCACTCACTCGGTGCGTTCGATATATGATCACTCGCTCGACCCATCATAGTTAAAGACCAAACTATCCATCATGATGGCCCGTGTGTTGGCTCCTCGGTACTCAAATCTATGCCGCTTAGTAGGCCAAGAACTAAACTAATCATCACGTTAGTCCAGGGTAAACAAACCTCCCATCTAGAATAAAAATGCATCACATTCCTAGAACCATCATGTCCCCATATGCACCCTACTTTACGAGTACACTACAAACCATCGAGTCTCAACTATCCCTTTGCAAATGTCATCTATAGCAGAGAACATCTTGGAACTGATCATACGACTCCCTTCATGAAGTCGCCGCGGTTGGAATAATTCTCTACAATCATCATCAATTGTAGAATATCGTCATACATCCCATAACCTTCCTCCAACGCTTCCCTCAATCCGACTCATAGTCCTCTACTCGACATCTCAAAACACAACTATCCATCATCGAAGCCGTCTCTTGTGATCATGGAATCATCGTCATTGAATCATGGATCGTCGTCGTCGAAATAATCACTGAACTCTATGGTTCGGTATCGACCCTACACTTAGCCCTATTTGGCTTAGTGTTTGGTTTGGCATGAGCTTAGAGTGAACACACCCAAGACTTGAAGAAAACACCATCACGTCTTGAAGCAAGTAGGTGTATGACTCGAAGTTGCTCCAACTCCCCCACCACCGAACCATAGCCACTAATCCTACACTTCAACTCAACTAAACCATACTCCTCCACATGAAGTCTACCTTCACCGATCCATCACTACCGATTAATACCCCATGGGTCGGTACAAATCCAAGGCCATTGATCCAACACTTAGAGAAATCCTTCCAAAGTGCAACCCCAAGTAAACCTATGCCTAACCTGAACCATGCACTGATCCATCCACTCCTTGACTCGAAGCAAACACTGATCCATCACTTAGGATTTTCTCACTACTATGCGATCCATCCATCATCATTCGCAACCCAAAGCAAATCCCTACCAGACTTGAAGCGATCCATCCCATGACTCAAGCATGCCTTGAAGCAACTTCCACTAATCCAAAGCCTTCCAACCACCACTGATCCATCCATAACTCAAGCAAACGAACTCCAAACGACTTGAAACTTGGAATGTTTCCTTATGACGCCTTCCTTATTAACCCATATTGATCACACCATATTTGGATCAAGTTGATTTTATGGATCATCACTGATCCATCAATACTGATCCATAACTTACTCCTAAATCAAAATCACTATTCGATCGGTGTTTTCAACCAAAAAATCATCACACATTCAAGCAATCATTACCTATAATATATCCTAACAAGCACAAAGTGTGCCCTAAATCTAAAGGTAGAACTATAAGAACAAATGAGATCCATAAGAAGACGAATTTTATAAATCATTTGAAATTTACATATGTGATTAAAGATGGTTTAAAACATATCTTAGATTTTGAAAATTATTTTGAAAACATCATTAAACATCATATAATAGCTAATTAGCGAGTGGAGGCTTAAAAACACTTACCTAAATCCAAAGCAATTTAAGAATGCACGAAATCCAAGAATCTATAATAGCTCCAAGTGATCTCCAACAACAAATCTTCAATCCAAAGTGCTAATCTCGCTAATCTTCTTCTAATGGCAATTTTGGCTAATTAAAGTAAGATTTAGGGTAACTTTTTGGTTTAAAAGTGGTTAATGGAGGTTCCTCTTTATATTTTCGGGAAGTATGAAATGATAGAGAGAAGCCCCATCAGCCTCAACATGATGCTAATCCCGAAATTGGCTTTGGGCCTAACCACATTAAACTGTCCAAAATCAACTGAAAAGAACAATATTAATATCGATCTCTAAACACTTGAAAAGAACAATTGGACATGGTATTGTTTTGAAATTGGATAAATGAAATAATTTTACCTTGACTATATTATATATATAAAGGAATAATTTTTCAGAAATTATTATTGTATTATGGTGTGCTTGGTTGTTAGAGAATGATAATATTTGATTATTATCATTTGTTCTGTTTTAATAAAAGTTGTTGATATTATAATGTAAACAGAGATTAACAATCAAGGAATGATTTTATATAACTAAAGTGGGATTATATAAATATATGGTTTATAATTGTGATTATTAAATGGGAAGTAAATGAAATTTCTCAAGTATACTGCAAATATGATTTGTAAATAAAAAGGATTATAAAGCAGAGAATTTGAGAATTTAAATCCCGTGATTTTGGAAATGGTTTTTCAAAGTTTTGCAAGTGATAATAATATTATTTGGAAAATATTTTTGAATGAAAATTTTTTTAATGGAATTTAAAGGAAATAAAAGCACTAAACTCACTTCGGTCGTTGGGAAATAATTTCGATGATGACTACAGCATCATCGACGTTCATTTTTGGGTTTCCAATAGAGGAATTGTTACCATTGGAGTTTGGTTTTGGTAAAAATAGTTTTGATTTTAAAGTTCAAAAGTATGATTTGGAATACCAAGGAATTATTTAAAGTATTGTTTCAAATAGTTTGAAATAAGAACGAGGTGTCTAAGCTTTGAAATTTTTTATCTAAGAGTTTTATGAAAATATGAGAAAATAAGTTTGATAACTTATAAATTTTGAGAATTAGTAAGTAAAACAATGTTGAAATTGTTGAATAAGAATTTTAAGAAAAGAAAATTTGAAATGAAATTTAACTTAAGTAAAATGAAGTAATGAAAGGATTTTTGAAGAGAAATTAGCCTGAGTCAGGTTAAATGAAATAATTTTTGGAAAATAAATTTGATGGTGATTTGAAATAAGTTGATGAAATGTGCTAATTAAATAAATTAGTGAATTGAAAATGGTTAGAAATGGATATGGACTTAAGTTGTGAAGTGATGATGAACATGAGTGGTGTTGTATAGATGTTTGTAATAAACTTAAGTAAAAAGTGGATGGAATGATGTTTACGATATTAGTATTGAAAGGAATATACTAAGTCAATAATGAATGTGAATAATTGATTGTAAATGGAATGAATGTGAATAAAAGAATTTGGGATAGCTAAGAAATCAATTGGAATAAATCTGTAAGTATACGTATATTATTTTATTCGCATAACGGTTTGTTCCAGATTCGAGTACATGATTTCGAAATGATATACATCGATACGAGTTGGAATTTTCACTCGATTCATAATGACAAGCATTGAATATGAATTTTGATTGATCTTGGAATTCTCTATCATGGTATATGGCTATGCAAGGAGAATGACGGTTTCTGATCAAGGAACGAGATCCTAGTCCATACTAGAGTGGTCATGTGAATGATACTAGTTTGAAAGTGAGATTGTGTGATCGAGCTAGCGATCAAATTTGATTTTGCGTACGGATGATATATGTACATCATACAAACTTTAGTAAAGTAAAGTAGACAATTGAAAATGCATAATAATATGATTATGAATTTTATGATTGTACATCATTAGTAAATAAGATGCAGGTATATAAAAGAAAAAGCTAGTTGATGCCTTTGATTTCATAAGTAGAATTGGGTTGCCCGACAAAAAGTACATTGTAACGACCTGGATTTTTCGGTCGTTTGAATTAGAATTTTTAATTGATTTTAAATATTGAAAAATGAATATTTTAAGTTAAATCGGTAAATTAATTGAATATCGAATCTAATATGAGTAAAAATGATTTCTAACGTTGTTTTAAATGCTATTTGAATTTGAATGGAGTTAGTGAAGTTTTAAAATCGAATTAAAAGTTAATTTGCAAAATTTGAAAATTTTAATATTTAACTAACATGTGAAAATAGTCATTTTTGACACTATCTCGGTTTTCAACGAAACCAGTTCCATTAGATCCATAATAGTATATTATTATAGGATTCCAAATTTCGTGGCAATCGGACTTACGGTTTGGTCGTGTGAAGCTGAAACGAGTAGAAATTTATTAAAGTAAATTTAATTAAAATAATTCGATTCGGAAACCTATCTTCCAAATACGATGGAATTGGCTCCCGATATATATTCCATTGTGTTCGGAATAGGAGTAAAACATTATAAACGCTAGGCGGCATGCCTCAATTAGAGTTCGAAAAAAAATAGTGCGTGAATAGTAATTTTTAATTGGCTATAAATAGAAGCTACCGTCGCCCACTAGAAACCCTAGCGTTAAACTATAGCCGCCGCCACCAGATATTTCAATGGCCGAAAAGCTTCAACCTTCTCCACCAATTATCTCTCCATCCATCAACAATTAGGCTTCGACTTCTAAAGAATATTGTAGAGCTCAACAAGCTCTACGATATCAATGGTGGTGATCGTGATCGGCGCAACGAGGGGGGAGGAATGGGCTCACGTTCGTGCTACCGATTGTGGCATTTTGCTCGTCGCTGAGGTAGCCAACTTGACAAGGCTCTGGTCGAAGGTGGAGTTCATGATGCTCTTCTATGTGGTGGTCTCCGATCGAATTATAGGCGCACGATGGAGGCTCAATGATCGATTGAAAGTTGCGTGCGATGGGTTCTTGTGCGCTCTAATAAACATGAGAAGGAAGATGGTTATTTACGTTAATGAAGGTGATTAATGTAGTTAATGATGTTATTAATTATAATTAAAATCGTTAAACTTATAAATATCATAACTTTGTCATACGAGGTCTGTTTCGCATGAAACAAGTTGCGTTGCGCTCGTGGCATAGAATACTACGCATTGGTATTGGTTTGGAATCGATTGGGGCTAGCCGGAATTTGGATTAGAATTAAACGCTTGTTTAATTTTAATTCAAACGGAAACGCGAAAGCAACAACAGAAATTTCGATGAGTAAATCTCACTCATTTGGATTGCTGGTTTTAATTTAAAATACTAAAAATTATTTATTGGTGGATTGGATAAATTTATAAATTATTATCAGTTGGATGTTATATTATATATATAGTAGTATATATTAGTAGTGGGGTATATTTCCTGCCGATTGGAGCGGATGAGACACTACGCGCTCCGCATAATAGCGAATGACCTTATACTACCACGATATCCTGCCTCGAAACGGGATTGATATTTTATGTTATATAACATCTGTGGATATAGGGAAACAGGTTGGAGGGATCCAACTGGATTCCTCAAAAATATATTTATTGTTTCATATATAGTGATATATTATGTGATTGAATAATCTGTTATGATTTGTTGTGTGAATTGATATATTGGATGCTATAGTAGCATTGGCCCTAATTTCGGTATTTTAAATAGCATAAATAATATTTTTGAATCTTAAAAAGAAATTCAAAGGTCATTTTGGAAATAAAAATATTTATATGGAAATTTGGATTATTTTAAAAGGATGAATTTGAATTTAATAAAAGGTTGGTTTTTGGAATACTGTAAGTTATATTTTGAGTTTAACAAAAATTAAAATGATTTTTGAAATAATTAGTGTTTTCGGTGAAATTTGGGATTATCAAAAAGAAATTGATTGTATAAAATAAATGACTTGATTTTGGGATTTTTACTTAACGATTTCCTAAGAGATTTTAAATAAAGATTTTTAAGTGATGGATAAAGTATTTGTATAATGAATTTTAAGTGATATTTCTGAAAATATGGAAAAGGAGTTGAAATCGAGATTTAAAATAGTTTGGAAAATATAATGGAATTTATAAAGGGATGGATTTATAAATGAAATTTTATAAATGGGAATATTTTATAAAACTAACGAAACTCGAATGAGTTTGTAATTTGTAAATGATATTTAAAAATAAAATGAAATGATTATCATTTGATAAATGGGAAATATAAATTCATAGGGTGAATTTATAATAAGAGGTTAGAATCGGTTATTGAAAGAAATAGTGGATTCTATTTTTGAAATGTGAGAATGATTATGAAATTGGAAATGTAATCAATTTGTAATAAATCAAGAGGGATTTATAAATTGAAATTGGTTATATTGGGATTTTAAAAATATATTTTTATTGAGAAGTTAAGTTTGTTTAAAAGGGAATTTAAACTTATTTAGCTATGTAATTTAAAAATGTTTATAGTATCGAAATATTGCATAAAGTTGGTTATTTAAATATTTAATATTAGTTGAAAAGAAATTTATGTTTTTTTATAATAAGCTTTGTAAACCGATTAGTTTTATTTAAAAATGAAACGGGAAATGAGTTGTCGATGTCTATTTAAAGTGTTTTGATATTTTAAATAATTTCTTAAACGTGTTTTAAAAAAAATATTTTTCTTTAAAAATACTTATCATATATATAGAGTTTTGAAATGATTGAAATTTATTTATAAATCTTCTCAAGATTTGTAAACGGGGTTTATTTAACGGGTATGATTTTGATAAGAGGAATCTTATAAGGGATTTGAAAAAAAATGGAATTTCCAAAATGTTGAAATATGGGAACTTCGAAAAATAAATCTGAATTCATAAAAGGAGTTATAAATTGTTGGTTGGATTTATAAAAGATTATAATCGGTTTTGGAAATTATAAAAAGGAATTTATTAATAATTCCAGAGATTTATGAGATAAGTTATGAAATATTTCCTAAGTTTGATATAAAAATGATTTTGGAGAATATGTTTATAAATATTTTCCTAAGTCTTGGGAAGAGGGTTTCAGAAATATTTTAAGTGTGAAATGAATGGTAAAGAAATATTTTTCTAAGTGTTATAAATTGAATTCAGAAATTTTTCTAAGTGTTGATATGGTTTGTGAATATCCTGTTATGGATTTAAGTATTTGAAATTGTTTTCAAATGTTGGAATACTGGAAGATATTCGAATATATATCTTGTAAAGATATTTGCAGTAAATGTTTTAAAGATTTGTAAAATTGGGCCTAGTGATTGCTTATGTGTGTAATTTGATAGTTAAATAACCGACAATCAAATCTGGCCAAAACCCATTGATCGTTTCGAAGAGACCGGGATTGGATTTAATTATCTAAAAACCACTTCGATCCTATTTGAGTGTTACAAATTGTGAAATCTTGAGGATAATGAAGACGGTGGTCTTTGAGGAGATTCGGTTTTTCCAGACCCAGGACAACTTGTATGGATGAATGTTATCATTGCATTGTTGCTTGGAAGGCACTATTAGCATTCCAAGTGGGATTGCTATCCAAAAGGTAAACATAGCCTCAAGCCTCATCAACCGGAAAATGACTAAACCAGGGCATGCAGCAGCGCTAAGTGGGTCACTCACATTAGGGTATGACATCATTTTTCTAGATTACCTTATACTTATGGATTTGGTTGTGCATGAGAGATCTCGATTAAGGTCAGAAGACTGGGATGATGACATATTCGGTACTACTAGTCAAGTGGTAGGCCGGTTCTGTGTGGCAGGATACAAGATGTTCTTGTCAGACCCGGGTGCATTGTTCTAGAGATGTACCTATCGATGGTAGTTCCTTACCTGGTCATAGTATGGAATCCATTCTCCAATAAGTGCTGTACGGTTTTGATTGTGCTCAACTATGTTGAAATGTCATTTTAGCTATTTTAATAAGTATTTGTACTTAGACACTATTATAATACCTGTAGATTTTCTATAAAAGAGTTTTGGATATCATAAGGTAAAAACCTGTCGTGTTTATGTGTGGCATGGGCTTACGAGATACCTTCGATTTTCAAAGTTTTTCTTATAACTTTAAATCCAATTGGGTGTGTTTTTCTCATGCTGGTTTTCTAGACTGACTCAGGTGCTATTTTATTATAATGCTCGGGTCAGATCGAGTATTTCAGATTCAGGTTAGGATGCTATGGAGCTCAAGAGACGAGCTGGAGGATTTCAGACATATTTCATGTACTTAGTTATTTCTGCTGTGTGTGTGTTATGCTATATATTCAGTACATGCGAGGACAAGTCACTATAACTGTCTAGATTGATTGCTGACTGTTGTACTTAATTTGATGATTGTATGTATATTACCGTTATAGTTCCTTTGTATAAAAACCAGTTATTATATATTATATTTTGTTCCGCTGCGATTGTGAGGTTCTGTATTATTGTTCTTGTTTCTTCTTTTATCCTCTTCTTTCTCTTAGTTATTTGTCTTTTCTTACAATTTATGTTGGACAAGAGTGATTTAATGTCAGCTCAAAGGGTACGGAACATCGGGTCGCTACATACATGTTTATATTGTTGTTTGTTTTGATGGTTTTATGATTGAGCCACTTGGCTTTTGTTTCCCCTTTATTGTTTTGGGCCCAAAGTGGCAAGTTGCTGTTGTTTTGATATAGCCATACATGGGAGACGCTGGCGAAATTATCCGTAAAATTAAGGCGTTGGAAAATTTTGAGAAATTTTGAAGAAATTTCTGATAACTAAAATTTGATTGTGAGTTATACCCTGAAATGATTGAATGGGATGACATTAGTTGGAATCTATGAATGAATTTGGAAACTTGATAAAAGTAATAACAAAGTTTAACCGAGTTGATTTTTGGGAAAAGTTAAAGGCTTAAAGGATTTGGTAATTTATTTCAACTAATTGGTTTTAAAATGGTTAATGGATTTGGGCATTTTTCTTACATTGGCAATTTAAGAAATGAAATTCTTTTAAGGAAGGAAGATTGTAACGACCTAGAATTTTAGTCATTTGAAATTGGAATATTTAATTAATTTTAAATATTGAAAAGTTAATTTTATGAATTAAATAGCTTAAATTCCAAATATAGCAATGTATTTGATAAATTAAATTGTTGAAATTAATAATTGAAATTGTTTAAATAATTGATTCTTGGGTTTTAAGTTAGATAAAAATAATTTTAAAGCTTATTTAAAATTCTAGTAATAAGAATGAATATAATAAAAATTTTAAATTGGATTCAAAAGTGATTTAACGGATTTTGAAAATAACACGTTTTAATTAACATATAAAAATAGCCTTCTGGGGCACTGTCTTGGATTTTGACGAAACCAATTTCATTAGATCCGCAATAATATATTATTGGATGATAACCAATTTCTTGAAAGTTGGACGTATTGTTTAGACGTGCGAGATCGAAACGCATAGAATTTAATATTGAAAAATTAATATAATAATTGGGTTCAAAAGGCTATCTTCTACATACGATCGAATTATGACTCGAGACAAGTTCCATTGCGCTCGGAATAGGGGTATAATATATAGAACATCAGGTGGCACGTCTCATTTGGAGTTTGAGACTTTTAAACATTTTATAGCTTGATAATTTAAATATAAAATAATATATATACACATTATTTCTTTGACATACCTATGAAATGGCTACCCATACTCCCCATACACCTAACCCATGCCACCCACTATTCAAAGCATACTCCTCCTATATATAATTCTCCAATTCAAAATCAAAGAACAAAGAAAAGAAAAATAAAATTAAAATAAAACATTCACTTCAAATTCGGTTAAACAGTAGTGGCCAATCCAACGGCCATAGGTAATCAGCGCCACTAGAGGCTTTATCGTGTCTCGTCGTCAACTAGAGATAGGTAGGCGACATCGAGATGAACAAAATGACAAGTTGGATTGGGCTAGGAAGGATGGCGACGGTGGCATTTCGAGTTCATCAGTGAAGTCAACTTTTAAGATTTCCGACGATAGGGGGCGCTGTTTGGCAAAGTGTTGTGAAGGAGAATTGTAGAGGGTGATGAGGGCGAGGCGTGGCAGAAGTTTTGTGGCGATCAATCAATCGTGGTGGTGGAATTTTGGAGTTGAACAGCAGGGTTTTGGGTTCACGTTTCTCGACGGCGATGGCGCGTAGGGAGGTCGGACCAGGGGGACACGGCGCAGCATGACTGTGGCAGTCGTTGGCTATCTCACAGCGGCGGTAGGCGACATAAAGCGACGACAGTTGGCATTTGTAAAATGGCACCTTGGTTTGGTTTGAACGAGGAAGAATGGTTAGTGGGGGTTAGTTAAATAATGAATGTAATTAAGTTTTAATTATATTATTTAATTAGAAAATGTTGTAAAATCAGTATCTAATCCATATTAGGTCCAAATCGAACGCGGTCATTCGCGTTAGAATTGTATTGACGTGGACGATGTTGCGGAATTGGATTGGTGACCAATTGGAAGTTGTAGAAATTTCACGTTAAATCAAATGTCGTTTGATTTAGATGGAATCCAAAATGTCCCCGCGACGATTGGAATAATGGTGAGTAAAACTCATCTTTTTGGTTAACTAGTATGACATATAGTTAACAAAAATTGTTAAATGATTGTTTGGATGAATTACTGTATTTATAAATTGGTTTGGATATATTCCCGCCTATTGGAGCGGATGAGACCCTATTACGTTCCCGTGTAAGAGTGAATGACCCTTTGTATAAGAATCCAACCTCAAAGCGGTTAAATTATATTTTATGATTATATACTATTGTGATGCAGGGGGACATGTTTGAGGGATCCAACAGGATTCCTCGCTATTATTGAATTATTTTGATAATATTCCTTTTATATGGATTATTGAATAGTGAACCTGATTGTGGACACTATGGTTATAACATTGTTCTATGTTTAAAAACAAAATAAATCTAGTGATTATAGAAAATCCATATCAATATTGGTTGAGCGTTTGGCGGCTATTGGCCTGAAATTAGTATTTTGAAATGCTATAAATTGCCAATTGAATTGATATTAGGTTTAAGGTAGAAAATGATTTTAAATCCAAAAATGGGTTTCAGAAATATATTGTTTTTTAAGAAGATGATTTATTTACATTTAATATTATTTTAAGGTTATTCAATTACAATAATATTATTTTCGGCTTATTTAATTATAGTAATAATATTTTAAGGTTGTTTAATTATGTTAATATTATTTTATAGTATCTAATTAAATTAATATTGTTTCAAAAGTACTTAATTATATTGATATTGTTTTAAAGTTATTTAATTAAATTAATATTGTTTTAAAAGTATTTAATTATATTAATATTGTTTTAAAGTTATTTAATTAGATTAATATTGTTTAAAAGTATTTAATTATATTAATATTGTTTTAAAGTTAATTAATTATAGTAATATTATTTTAAGTTTATTTAATTATATTAGTATTGTTTTAAAGTTATTTGTTTATAGTTAATATGGCTTTAAAGAATTTATCAAAATGTTAATATTTTAGAACGGTTGATCATTTCAAGAATAATTATGGTTTGAAATTAATAATAAGGATTATTAATAAGGTTTGAAAATAAATTATTGTTATTTATAAAAATGGTAAAGGTTAATTATGATTTCCATTTAATAATATTTTGAAATTATTAAATATTATTTTTAAGATGTTTTAAAGTTAATAATTTTCATTTATTTATAATGTTTATTGTAAATTATTATTATTATATAATGATATTTGGAGTAATAATTTTTTTAATTATTTGTAAAGTTTTCGAGAACCATGAATAGAGTTGAAAGATTTGGATTTTATAAAGGAATTTATAAAATGGTTTGAAGACTTAAGGGAAGATTATTACATGGTTAAAGAGTTTTAAATGGTTAGATATTTATAAATGAATTTTAGAAATGAGTTTATAGATTTATAAATGGAGTTTTATAAATGGTTATGGATTTATAATGGCTTTATAAATGATTTTAGAAATGTACAAAAAAAATTTATGAGCGATTGAAATGTATAAAAGAATTTTATAAATGGTCTAGAAGATTTATAAAATGGATTATGAATGTTTTAAGAGAATTATAAGGAGTTTTATAAAGTTGCAGAATTGAATAAAAAGTAAATCTTTCTCAATTTTGTGGATATACTTATACCATTGAGATAATTATATGGATATTTTCTAAGTATTGAAATATAGGGATTTACGGTTATACCTTTGTAAAAGTATTTTTATACAAGTAAATTACAAAGTGATTTTTTTATAAATGAAAGATTTATTAAAGGTGGCTAGTGATTACTTATGCGCTTAACCAATGTTGGTTTTCCCTATGAATTATATTCCTGGTTGAATGATTGTTATTCGCTAGTAAAATAACCGACTATCGAAATTAGACCCAAAATCATAATTTTGGAAATATCAAGGAGAAACAGGCGAGTTATGTGGCATGGTCATCTCCGATGATGTTGTACTGTGCGTATAAATCTCGTTTTGTTCTCCTAGGACAATGATAAAGAAATCCATCCACTAACGGTTAGGAGGTGATCTCCAATCTTATCTTTGACAGTTTATTTCCTAAAGAACCGGGGTTGAGTTTACTGGGAATTATCGAAAAGTTTTTTCGAAGAGACCGAGATCGGCTATGTTATCCAAAAACCACTTCGATCTAACGAAGTTTCGAAGTGAACACATCTTGGAGATGATGGAATTAGAGACGCAGCTCTCAAGTGTTTCTTTCAGTCCTAGAATGAACTTGTATGGATGAATGATGATATTGCATTGTTGATTGAAAGGCAGTGTTAGCATTCCAAGTGGGAAGTGCTATATAAAAGGTAAAACGTAGCCTCAAGCCTCATCAACCGAGAATGACTTAAACATGGGAGATGTAGAAGGGCTAAGTGGGTCGCTCCCAAGTAGGGAATGATCATCCCTATCTAGAGATGCTATTATCTCCGATTGTATGTTGCGGGGCTAATTAACGGAGGGGTGATCATATTCGGTACTATCCAGTAAAGGGCGGGTCGTTCTTGTGTTGGTAGGGGTTGATAGGTTCGACATTGGTGTTATTTTATCTAGAGATGTACCGTGACGGTGGTACCCCTATAACCCAGTCATTATATGGAATCTATTCTCCAATACGAACCTTTACGATTTTAGTTATATACCTATTATGCTAGAATTTAATTATTGTAACGATTTCGGCTAAGATTAATAAATATTTGTATCTTCGAGACTATTATAATATCAAAGAATTTCATATGAAATGTTTTGTTTATCGTAAGGTAAAAACCCATCTTGGTTTATGTGCGACGTGGTCTTACGAGATACTCTTGATTTTCGAACGTTTTTCTATAACTTTAAAATCTAGTTGGCTGTGTTTTCCCATACTGGTTTTCCAGATTGACTGGGGTGTTATTTTATTATAATACTCGAGTCAGACCGAGCATATTATAAATTAGTTTGGATGCTTTGGAGCTTCAAGAGACGAGTTGGAGGCCCAGAGACGTATGCACGTATATGGTTATTTTTCGCTGTATACATTATTGTATCTATCCGAAATTGAAGGACAGGCTGTTATAACTATCCAGGCTGAAATAGCTTAGTATACTCATATTGATGTATGTATATACATATATTACAGTTTTACTTTGTGTAAAGATTTGTATATTATAGATTATTCGTTCCGTTGGGAGATTCTGTGTTTGTCTTTCATTCTCTCTTCTTTCTCCTTCCTTCTTCTTTTCCCCTAACAATCGGGTTTTTCAGTATTCTATTTCTCGGCATACAATATATTGGACGTATTAGTGTCGGTTTTCGAGGGTAGAAAATCTCGGTCGTTACAAGTTTGATGGATGTGCTGTATATTTTCAACAAAATGATCTTTGGTCTTCTTTTTTAACCATCCAAGAGTGAGTATATGATCAAAGAAAGTACAAATAAGCTTACTCGTGTGCTTTTAAAGATCAATACGCTCCCTGCAAAGCTTGTTGAGATTTTGCCTTAGGACCTTATTATTATGCTTCAATGCTTTTACCTTTTTTGCATGAGATGCCCTAAGCTAGTCGTAAATAGTTCGGTAGTGTTTCACTATTTTTCTTCCACTCCCAGATCGAGTCTAATAAAGAGATCTGAAAGTAAAGGATGAATGATGCTTGTTGAGTAGCTTCTAACATAGGGGCTAATACACTGATTATTGTACATGAATGTGCAATATCCAAGGTTAATCTTTCATTAAGTTGTTTAAGCTCATTTTACAAAGGTAACAGCATAATTATCACTAGCCTCCCCAGGGCATTGCTCAAGCTCAACGATCGAGATATATTGTATGCCGAGAAATAGAATACTGAAAAACCCGATTGTTAGGGGAAAAGAAGAAGGAAGATGAGTGTTAAGTGATAGATGTAATGAAGCGAATTTTGCCCGCTCGAAAATCGACATCCATACTTTACATCGTACTCGAATGCCATAGATTCGACCATTCAAATCCGAGTCGCCGGAGCTTATAACACAGTTAAGTAAATAACACAGCAGAAGAAAAAGAATAATACATTGATATACAATATCTGATACAACAGAGTGATATAATGAATAACAATATACATCAGAGCAATGATACAAGAAATAGCAGCGGAAAGAAAAATAGATAACACCAGCAGCGGATAATCTCCATCTCCAAAACGCCAAACCAGAAATAGCTTGAACTCTCAATAACGATGCACAAAGATAAGCAAGTGCAGTCCATATCCAAAGACTGAACTAGCTCCAAATAATCTACTGAACCTGACTATCTGAAAAACCCAACTCTAGACTGCTCGTGTAGAAAAATTTTGAGCATCCAGAGTTTAGGAAAGAAACAATAAACTCCGGATCAGTCATGGGACTGGTGTGAGCAACAAAAACATTTTATCTTTTTAAAAACGAACATCAAGAGAATTTTTTTTAAGTCAATTCGCAATGCTTTTAGAAAATGAAACTACCATAAGGCCTCCCGCACACACACACAATGCAAACGCAGAATCGGAGGAGATTTCTCCTTATGATAGTCAAAGATGCTTATTACGTAAACAAAACATTTTGATATTATTATTAGTGCATAGTGTAGAAAATATTTCGAAAGTAGAATATAAATCTTAGCCAGCATAGACATTTCGCACTTATGCCTACTATAGCTACCATCTAAAGAGTGGTCACCACCATAAGTAAATGGCAGGTTCTACAACTAATACCGTACAAGGTTCATATTGGAAGATGGATTTCCAACAAATGGTCAGGCTAAGGAACTTCCTATGCCACGAAGGAACGCCTCTGGCTGGACGCTCCGAGAGACAAACCGCTCTCTGTGAAACAAGGCCGGCTACCCCCCTTCCCAGGGAATATACAAAACCTCAGATATGCCACCCCCGGTCCTTTGGGACCTTTAACCGAGGCCTCGGTATCCAACATCACACATAATAAATAAAATGTGTCCACATGAGTAAGTATCTAGGCTCCATACCATGATACTACCCTTTTCCAGAAGGAATGGTCATACCCTAGGGAAGCTACCCCTGAAACCTTGCCGCATCTTTCCTGTTTCGACCATTTCCGGGTTGTGAGGCTCTGACGAAGTCTCGTCCACAAAGCTACGCTTTTTCACAAAGCCACGCTTTGATCACTAATGATCAATAAATGATCATCACAGAGCAACACTCAGTATGCCACATTACCAAATTGGGAATATATCGCTGATAACCTTCAACTACATAACCTCTGAGCTCGTACGTCTCAGAGAAGGGTGTTAAGCTAAGAGAATAAATTCTCCGCCACCAAACAGAAATGTATTTGAAAGAAATCAGCTTTATATCTCAAAATGTAATGTCAGACATGTAACCATACAAGTCTATTCCAGGTTCGAACAGAACCGAAGGCACTTCCAAAGAAGCCCTTGCAAATCCGGATAATTTTCTAATCACGTCCGGACTTCCCATCACAAAAAGAGTGATATAAATCTCTATATCGGAGCAACTCGGTGCAGAGACATTCGACAGGTTGTCCTTTCATTTTCGAAAATATCCGGTCTTCACCACAAGTCTTCAAATGCCATCCATATACGACGTATCACTATTCGGAATGGGTTATATGACACAAAAAACTTTTCCCGACTAACCCGAATAGTGAGCATAATATTTAAAAACATATGGATATTGGGATTTCAATTAAGTCATAACTTGTTACCCAAATTTTCTTTCAAATGGTTTAAACAAATTACCATTTTAATCTTTTAAACAAAAAGATTCATTTTAACAACCTTCAATGGTTTAAACAATTTCCACACCTTAATCTTTTAAATAAAAGATTTAATCGCAGATTTTCCAAATTAATTCCCATTTCAATTTGATTAACTCGTTAAATCTTTAAAACAAAGATTTAACTTATAGCTTTCAAAAAAACAATTCCATTTCGAATGGTTTAAATAAACCACCATTTTAAATCTGTTAAAAATAAACAGATTCAATTCATAGCTTTCAAAAAGAATTCATTCATAACTTGAAAAACTATTTTTTCAATTCAATCTTGAAATTCCTTTAATTAAAATGGAATTTCATTTCTTATCTGAAAGCTTTTATTCCTTTAAAACAAACAGATTTCATTTTGGAAATCTGATTCATTTATACGAGTTAAGGTTCTTGGGTTAAATCCAAATTCTCAAAACCATACTTTTAAAATGGTTCAAATTCATATAACATATGTATAACATCTTTAACTAAAATTTCCAACCATGGAATTCAATTTCCTATTTTGAATTCAAATTTAAATTATTTAAATTGGAAATTTTACCAAGTTATTCAAAATAGATTTTATCTTTGAAAACACCTTTTCAAAAGCTTTTAATATTTAACCCAAATTCATTTCCAAAATCAATTGAAATTAAAATTTCAATTTCAAAAATATTAAATTAAAATTATCTGTGACTTAACCGATTTCCACGTGAAATCCACATTTGTGTGTGTAAAAGTGTAGTCCAGGGGTTTCACACAGTAGTGCAACATTATTCAATCATCACAGATCAGAATACAGAAATAAAATTGATAAGCGGTATAACTATAACGCTTATCGTTCATTCACAGATATATATATCGCAGATAATCAATTACATTCATGCCAGATAAATAAATTACAGATCACAACACAAATCAGGGTATATCACAAAGCATCACATATCAGGGATATCAACAATTTACCCATTCAATAACATCCAAACATCCGTAGGTAGGATTAAGTTAATTATCAGATTAATTCAAATCAGATTAATTTCTTATGAATAAATTATTAATCCTGGTTAATTTATGTTAATTTATTACAAATTCATTTGATTAATTACTCTCTAATCATTTATTAATTTACCTTTAATTTATAATTAATACTCTGGTTAGTTATCCTTAGTTAATTACAAAAATTGATTAATTAATAATCACTTCTTAATCACTTTTATTATTTAATAACCCTTTTGAATTAATTATCCTTTAATGATTAACCTTAAATGCTTAATTAACAAATCTTAATTAACAAATCAATTTATTAGATTAATTAACCCTTAATTAATCAAGTAATTTACTATTCCTAATAAATTAACCCAATTATCTTAAATTAATTACATTAATTTATTATCATTTAATCACTAGTTAATGATCCATAATTTATTACACTCATTAACTATTCACTAATTTCTTCATTAGACTTCATTTGAAAAACATTTAGGAACTAATTACATAATTGACCTAGTATATAATTAAACAACCCAACAATTTTAAAACAATATAACTTTCAAATAAATCTTTTGAAAATTGGTATAAGAACTTGTTTTAAATAAATTACTTTGGAACTTTGGTTTATATTTCCTTTATTTTCGTTTACATTAAAAACTTCATTTCTTATTGCCTTTGAAACCCATACACATATTTTCTTTAAGTTTTAAACCTGGTTCATATATCCCTTTAAATTTCAAAACATGATCTCTCCAATACTCAAGCCCACAACGTTGCTACCCCGAGACACGTGCGAACAAATCCTCACGAAAACTCGAGCATTCCCAATCTTCCACTGCTCCAAGACAAACACGTAACCTTCTCGAGTCGATCTTCGAGTCAAGGACCCTTACCCAAATAAACAAACTCCGACACACACATGTGCATCGTGCATGTGCACAGTCGATCGCCGGAGCACCGGCCACCACCGCCACTTCCCATATGTCGACGACCACTACCCAAAGCGTTTGGCCACCCAGAACTTCGTCACGAACCCTCAATCAAAATCGAGTACACTCAAACCCATCAAGCAGAAAACCCGATCACCAATTTCACCCAGCGCCACCCCATTTCCGATCACCAGATGACTCGAGCCTCCAGCCTCGACTTCGTCAACCACCCCTCTACCATCACCCAAAGCCATGAAGTATTCAATGCTCGAACGAGATAGCGGCGTACAATTTTCCCCTTCACTCAAAAACTAGGTTTACAAACTTAAACCTTACGCCACCTTCGCCACAGTCGTCGCTGCTACCTCCGGCTATTTTTCCCCGCACCACCGTAGGCTCCTCCATCACCACTAGCAACCCCGACAACTCCAGCTCATTATCTCACCGGCAATTGGCAAAACTCCACTTTCCGTTCAACTCGCAAATTCACATCAACCCCAAACTTAAAATTTGTGAAACCATTTTCTAAAATCACTATTTTCTAAAACAAACTTGATTATGAAATCTAATCACCAATTCATGATCATCGAATTTTTACTTATATTTGATTTCTACTGTAATTTACCAGTTTTGAAATGGTTACTTAATATAAAATCTCGAAATCATCTTCATAATTAATACTACATTATAACAATCATTTTTCATTCAAATATCATAGCTTAAATTTGTTTATATAAAGAGAAGTTGGATTTATCAATATATTTCTTGATTGCCAGTAAAAATAGCATTACAGTAGTATGCTTTCCAAAGATGTTTAAAACAGCTTTGAAAATCTTGTATCCAGGTTAAATCTCTATTTTGATCAAAAACTGAAAGCTTAACAATGATTCAGTTGGATAAAAATTCAAATTTGAATGATAATCAATCCCTGTAATTCATAACAGAGAAGGACCATATGCAGAGTGACAGATATATACACACAGATGCATAAAAAAATACAAAGCATATGCAACCTATCTTTTTAAAGCATCATGAACTGTTTAATTTAAACTTAAAACTTTTCAAATAATATGTTTACTCACCATTTTCCAGAAGAAGATCACAAAACACATCTTCTTGAAATAGAGAGCTGCTTCTTGTATTTAAGTTGAAGCTTGTTTGAGTCTTTAGGTGATGTTTACTTTAGTTTTTTTTTTCTTTCTTTAGTTGGAAGGAACGAAATGAAATAGAGAGAAGTTGGTTGGTATATGCAGAGGGGGGTTGACATGTAGGAAGTGAAGTGTACAAGTGATAATATATAAAATAAGTCTACAGGTATTGCCATCTTTCTTTTCTTTTTAGTACAGGTATAGGCAAAGATATTTCTTCCTTTTGGTGGCCGAAGATAATGGCATTAAATGCCTGGTACAAAATATATTTATCTATATGCCCATACTTCTCCTTGCAAGCCATTCCATGTTTTATGCCCATACTTATATTTTGCTTGGTGGCTGATACAATTGAACGTGATGGCTTCATTTATTACCTTGTACAAACTTACTTATCCCCTACCTTTTGTATGTACTTGTATGATTGTATATTATTTTTTTCTTTTGTTGTCATGTTGGGTTTCAAGTCTACATACTTGAATATGCTTTATTTTCCTTTAGTCTTATTACTCTTCCTTATGCTTTGCAATATACTTGAGATTCTATATTTACATTTTTCTTGTTTACTTGTTTCAAATTACAAGTGCACATACTTATATATTTACAAAGTTTATTTTTCAGTAGTCTTGTTACTTTGTATTATTAATGAAGTTCTATTTATTTTCATTTGTATTTGAATGTATTTCTATGTTCAAACAATAATTATAATCTATCTAATGTTGTTATTTTAATTCATCTTATGATTTTGTAAAATTCATCTTATATAATTTCATTTCTTAACCATTTCTTCATGATTTAAATTCATATACAAAAATTTAAATTTAAACGATTTATACCGAATTTATTCGAGTTCGGGGAAACTCGCATCACTTTACTGATTAATTTCACAAAATTTTATTCAAAAATTAATTAATTATCAATTTAAATTAAATTAAAATCCGGGGTCGTTACAGACTTTCCCCCTTAAAAGAATTTCGTCCTTGAAATTACCAAGGATACAAAAAGATAGATGAAGAACATTTCATCAAATCAAATTAATATCTATTCTGCATTTGGCTTACCAAATCAGAATATCAAGAACAGATACAAAAACAAATCTGTTTAAAACTTCACAAGATACTCGGGTCATCTAGATCTACGAAATATGCAGTGGCCTTGGTTAGTCCAAAGGGATAACTAACCATTCGTAGAACATATCTGGACCCAAAGAATAGATAGATATATGGATAAAATTTTCAAAACTTTCAGTTTAGAACTAAAGTATACCTATCGATCATAGCAATCAAAGCAACCAATACACCCAAACAAACAATTTTGGTCCATCCGGAGTTTATGTCTCATATTAATATATCGAATTCCTTCCTGGATCTACCAGAAACTATCGAAGAATTGAGAAAAGATGTTGAACAAAAGAGATTGATAGAGAAAAGATTGCCTCCTTGTTGTTACAGGGTATTGACCATTTATAATCGCATTCCCCTATCCCCTATCTCATCCTCTTCTTGCACTCATACTCACTATCAGTGGATAGTAAGAGAATTTACTGAGGCATTCGAACGGATATCTGAGAATACTCATTCTGGGGTATACTTCACCCTATGTGACGACCGCCCATGACCCCTGCACCGAATCTAGAGATAGTGCGCTGTAAAGTGTGCCAGGCGATCATGGACGATTGTCAAGGTAAGATTTAAAATGAAAGAATCTATCGTATTACTCACAGCGCATGGACAAAATACAATAGAACATATGTATAGTGAAGCTTTACAGAACAAAATGACATCATATAAAACTCCATAATAGTTGAATACAAGCATCCACATAGTCAATACATCCAGCCTCACTACATATCTCTCAGAGAATACAAAACAGCGGAATATCCAGTACATATAATAAGAAGATAATATGCAATCCTCCAGCTCGTCTTCGATATCAGCATCGTGAGAAGAGAACAGCACCTGTCACCTGCTACCTAGTCTGCCCGTCCCAAAATGGACGAACAGCCCAAGGCAATAAGAATTAAAAACATAAAGCCTTGAGTCAGACAACAGTCTTAGTGAGCAGTAAATTAACTAACAACATACCAAAAGAGCATAAAGGAAAAGGAATAGGAATACAACCCTCCCACTCCAACCTCATTCTACAGTGATAGCCCCCAGACACACACTAAGCAGAAGCAAACATAGCAGAGCATACAATTTAAAGTAAAGCAATTGTCACTCGAGTCAAGAGCGATGTTTTCCAAGTACAAACCCCAAGGTCTAAAACCAAGGTCAGATAAGCACCCAGGAAATACCGCTCTTGAGACCGAATGACGATACAACCAAACATCCATGACTCGGCTATCACTGTTATCTTTGTTGCGATATCACCGTTAATTGAATGACCGGCACATTCTTTCAGCCGTCCGTCAAGGGCTAATGGTAACCCCGGTTCTAGACATAACTCCCGCACGTCATCGTGACCCGTGCCTAGGATTATCGAATCTACCCAGAGTACTCGACCATCAACTTAGTCTTTTGGGCGTCCCCATGTACTCTTGCTTAGAGCATGCTAGAACCTTCAACAACGATGAGATCTCAACCTCCTAGTCATCCTCCTCGACGACTATTGCCATACTAGCTCAAGCGCCTCTCGAGCATCCATTATCCTCAACTCGAATCATATCACCGAGTTATCAACATGCTTGGAATGATCCCGCCTGGATTAGACCAAGTCTTCATCATATGATGCCTCGCTTCATTTCATCCTCGCAAAGCTTCATCTCAACTTCACATCATCAAATCTATGCATAGGAGCTTCATCATCCCGCTACATATGCCACGAGCAGCTTTTCCAATTCAAGAGCCTTTCCCTTAGCTTTTGAACCACCTTCGATCTAAATCTAGTCATCAATCATCTAGTTCATAACAAGCAATCAAATCAAACATCAATCCAAGCAATCAAGCATTCAAAAATGATCTAAGTAGACAATTATAACAATAATGGCATTTTCGTAATTAAAGAGTTGAAAGTCCAATAAGCATTAAAACATGGATTATATCTCTACAAACTTGATGAATGAACTTGCATAGGTTAACATATGATAAAATGGATGCAACATCATCATGAACAATGGATCTACATGGATCTATACATAGGATGAAGAAAATGCATGGAAATCACTATTTTAACACCAAATCGAGCCAACAATCCGATATACTCCTTTGGATCCGTGTGAGAGATAATCACCACTCACCAAATCACCTAAACAATCCAAAAGATATCAACTTCAGATCTGGACAGCGAAGAGCTAAGCTAGATCCGACAAGATCTCACTTCAAACGAAGAAATCTCTCTTGAAAAGATGAAGATCTTCAATCTAAGCTCTTGAATCTTCAATCTTGATCTTCGATTTGGATGGATGGAAGCACTAGATTAGAGTGGAGAAAAGAAGTGAAGAAGTGTAGAAGTCGAGCTCTCAAAATGGCAGCACTTCGTCGCTTCAAAATCCGGATCCCAAAAAGTGAGAACAACCCCTCCTATTTATAGCTGAAAACTGCTCTAAGTCGTAACTCGGCTATCTCCTTAAGTCGCTGCCGACTTAACACTATGCCGACCTACGACCTAAAAACCCCTACGACTTAACAGAGCCTCCGACCTAACCCTTAGCCAACAACTCCGACCTAACAGACAAGCCTACGACTTAACATGCGCGCGACCTAACTTATTCGAGCTACACGACCTAATATACGCGCGCTCCTTCCTAAGTCGCCTGGACGACTTAACAACTTAGCACCATTCGACTTAACACTTATACGACTTATAAACCTTGCGACCTAACAACTCAGCAACCCACGCGACCTAACAGGCCTCCCCATCTTACGACCTAACGATGTTACGACCTAACACTTAACTCCTAGGTCGCTTTCGACTTAAAACATAGGCTACGACCTAACACTTAAACTATCTAAGCGACTTAACAACCTACGACTCAGTTGGGTTGCGACCTAACAACTTAGGCTCCTACGCGACCTAACACATGTCGACCTAAAACAACATACGACCTAACAGTTAGATCCACGCGACCTAACACTTAGGAAACCCAGCGACCTAGCACATACCGACCTAAAACAACACGCGACCTAACCTAAGTCGCAAACAACTGGACTTCGACCTAACTACTAAGCCAAAGCCCAGCGACCTAACACTCGCGCGACCTACGACTTAGAATACACGCGACCTAATACTTAAACTATTTCCTACGACCTAACAACTTAAGTCGCCAACCCTTAAGTCGCTAACACGCTACCCTTCTTAGGTCGCTAACCTATAGGTCGCTCCAAGATACTAAGTCGCTAACCCGGTAACCATTAGGTCGCTAACTCACCCTGCCGACCTAACACTTAGCTCACCGAAACTCTTAGATCGCTCACAACCCTTAGGTCGTTGCCGACCCAACTCTTCCCCAGAATACTTAGGTCGCCTACTATTCTTCCTTAGGTCGTCTAAGCCTCTTAAGTCGGTCACGACTCATCACTTAGGTCGGTCACTCCCTTAAGTCGGCAACTCGACCCAGACCTATCCTTTAACTTACCTATCCCCTTAGGTCGCAGATCTTCTCTAAGTCGCCAACAACATTTAGGTCGCGTACGACCTAGGACTTAGACAAATCTGCCTAAAAATCTGAAATGACATGAAAATGCTAAAATTCCAGATTTTGACGAACATGTCGATCCGTAAAAATACGGGTCGTTACATTCTCTCCCCCTTAGGAATTTCGCCCCCGAAATTCCAAGCAATCAAAAACTATTCTGTACGCCTACCATCCATAGCAATCAACAAACCATGCATCCAATTCTAACTTAGCGTACAGAATTCTAAGACTTAGAACAAGTTACAATATCGCGAGATGACACGACACCTTAGGATCATACCTTGAAGAGTTCAGGATGAGCTGCCTTCATCCTCTCTTCCACTTCCCACGTACAGTCGTTATCATCATCACTCCATTGTATCTTGAGCAACTTAACTACCTTCCTCCTAAGCTGTTTCGTGTCGGTTTCAACAACACGAAGCGGCTTACGAGGTCTTCTATCAACTGGATCAACTTCTAAGTCTTCACAGCTATCAGCAGAAACAACTGTATTCGAGTCGTGCACATACTTCCGTAGATATGATACATGAAAAACATTGTGCACACCCGACATCTTTTCAGGTAACTCCAACCTATAGGCGAGCTTTCCAATTCGCTCGATAATCGGGAATGGTCCAACAAATCTCGGAGTCAATTTACCTTTCTCCCCGAATCGGATAAAATTCTTCAGTGGAGAAATCTTCACAAAAACCATATCTCCTACGTCGAATTCCAAATCCTTTCGACGTTTATCAGCACAACTCTTCTGACGGTCTTGGGCTGCCTTCATTCGTTGCCGAATGATCTCTATGCAATCTGAAGTCTGACGAATCATCTCTGGCCCAAGCATCAGCTTTTCTCCAGTTTCCAACCAACATGTTGGAGAGTTACACGGTCTTCCATACAATGCCTCATATGGTGCCATACCAATACTTAACTGGTAACTGTTGTTGTACGCAAACTCCACCAAATGAAGGCGATCTTCATATCCCGATACATCTTGTTTCCACCTGGATGAATTGTCAACTTCGAGTGATGACTTTCCTTCAGAACTTCACTCCTCAATTCATCTATATCGGGAACAACTAGTCGTCCTTGCTTCCGAAGCCAACCCTCTCGATCGACCTCGAATCCTTTATCCTTTTCTGGATCCAACCCAGATTCCAATTCACGGATAATCTTGACAAGCTTACCATCTCGCTTTTGGCTCTCACCAATCCTTTCCACAAGAGTGGGTCTTATTGATAAGTTTGCCAACATCTCAGGTTCCAATTCGCATCTAGGCCTGAAGTCAAACCCAGCTAAATACTCGAGACTCTTCCATTCTGAAAACATGGCTCCCAATCCTGCATGTCTTCGACTTAACGCATCTGCCACTGCGTTACCTTTTCCCGGAGTATAAGCTATACCAAAATCGTATGATGCCAAAAACTCTAGCCAATGTCGCTGCCGAAGATTCAAATCCTTTTGGGAGAAAAGATACTTCAACGACTTGTGATCCGTAAACAACTCGAATCGAACTCCCAACAAATAATGCCTCCACATCTTCAGAGCAAATACAATCGCCGCTAACTCCAAATCATGAGTCGGGTCATTCCTTTCATGCGGCTTTAGTTGTCGACTGGTATACGCAACAACTTTATCCTTCTGCATCAACACTGCTCCAAGTCCAGTACCACATGCGTCGGTGTAAACCACCATCTCATCATTCCCACTAGGAATAGTTAAAACAGGAGCACTCGTCAGTCGCTCTTTCAGGATTCCGAAAGCTTGCTCACACTTAGCATCCCAACTGAACACTTGGTTCTTTTTCGTTAATCCTGTTAACGGTGCAGCTACCTTGGAGAAGTCCTTGATAAACCGTCGATAATATCCTGCTAATCCAAGAAAACTTCTCACCTCTGATGCATTCTTAGGTCTAACCCAATCCTGGATTGCTGCCACCTTAGCGGGATCAACCGCTATTCCATTTCCGGAAATCACATGGCCTAAGAACCTCACTTCACTCTTCCAGAAGTGACACTTTGAAAACTTAGCCTTCAGCTGGCGTTTCCGCAAGATTTCCAAAACAATACGCAAGTGCGTCCTGTGCTCTTCTTCCGTTCTGGAATAAATCAGAATACCATCCACGAACACAAGTACGAACTTGTTCAACTGATCTCTGAACACTCTATTCATAAGATCCACAAAATATGCTGGCGCGTTAGTCAATCCAAACGGCATTACCAGCCACTCAAAGAAACCGGATGGTGTCCTAAAAGCAGTCTTCGGCACCCTATCCTTAGCCACTCTCAACTGGTGAAATCCCGTTGCCAAATCCATCTGAGAAAACACCTTAGCTTCGTGAAGCTGATCAAACAAGTCATCTATTCTCGGTAATGGATACTTGTTCTCCTTAGTCACCTTATTCAGCTCACGATAATCGACGCACAATCTCAACGACCCATCTGCCTTGGTTGCAAACACAACTGGTGCACCCCACTCGGACACACTACGCCGAATGAATCCTTTCTGCAAAAGATCATCAACTTGCACCCTCAACTCTTGCTGTTCCCTAGGCGCCATCCGCCTAAGAGGCATCACAACAGGTCTGGCTCCTTCAACTAGATCTATACGAAACTCGATCTCTCTATGCGGCGGCAACCCTTTGACTTCGTCAAAGACATCCTCGAATCCATTTGCGATTGGCACTAAAGACAGTCCATCCCGTGGAACAACTAGCGAATACATGAAGCTCATGAAGACGCCTTCCTCATGCTTACATCGTATCACAATCTTTCGCCCTTCCACATTCTCGACTGTCACCTCCAGCCTCTCACAGTCAACCTTAGCCGCATACTTCCTAAGCCAGTCCATACCCAAAATAATTCCGAACCCCGCAAAGTTCAGAACAAAACAATCACAAACAAAAGAGCAACCATGACTCGACACAACTAGACCACGGCATAACATACACAAACAAGACGAACCCCCAACTGGATTAGTCACAACCAATGGCCTATCAACAATATCCGGCTTCAAACCTAACCGGCCTACTAGTTCATTACACACAAACGAATGCGACGCTCCAGTATCAAACAGAACTCTAACTGGAACACCACATAGGAAAAGAATACCTTGAACAACCACACTCTTTCTCTTCTCTTCAGCAGTAGGAGCTTTCGAAGACGACGGAACAGCTCCTAAAGCATAAGCCTGCACAATCTGCTTGTCCCTACTCGGTTCTGGACAATTCTTCCTGAAATGCCCTGGCTTGTCACAGTTGTGGCACTTCGCCGGCGCCTTCGGATTCTTGCAATCCTTGGAGAGATGGCCTTTCTGCTGACAGTTGTAGCAAGTCACTTCGCCTTTCGGCTTCTTCTGACCATCCTTACCCTTCTGCTGCTGCTGCTTCCTCTTCTTGTTTCTACCCTGCTGGGGTTTAGACTCTTCCCTGGTCACAGCAACAACAGATCCTTCCTTAAGAAACAGATTCTCATGTCTGAGAGCTTCCTCCACAAGCTTCCTAAATGAATCGTCCAAGTGATCCATCAATCTGGGAGCCTGTACTTGATCCCCAACATCTACTGATGGCCCCGGGGCTGACATCCTTCTCCTAATCGAAGTCATCATGGTTTCGAACATAGCAACATAATCAGCAGCCCCTTCAGTAGCACGGCCTTCCCTAGCAGCTGGTTTCCCTTTTTGACTCATTCTCAATATCTATAAAAAGGAATGATTAGAACATCTAGAGAAACAACTGCATAAAGGACTCAAACCTACTAAGCTACTATATTATATATAGTAATCATCCATCAAAATACAATTACGTCTCTCATACGTAGTTACTTCAGCGAGCGTTGGGTAAAATCGATCAACCAATGCTCTGATACCAAATGTGACGACCGCCCATGACCCCTGCACCGAATCTAGAGATAGTGCGCTGTAAAGTGTGCCAGGCGATCATGGACGATTGTCAAGGTAAGATTTAAAATGAAAGAATCTATCGTATTACTCACAGCGCATGGACAAAATACAATAGAACATATGTATAGTGAAGCTTTACAGAACAAAATGACATCATATAAAACTCCATAATAGTTGAATACAAGCATCCACATAGTCAATACATCCAGCCTCACTACATATCTCTCAGAGAATACAAAACAGCGGAATATCCAGTACATATAATAAGAAGATAATATGCAATCCTCCAGCTCGTCTTCGATATCAGCATCGTGAGAAGAGAACAGCACCTGTCACCTGCTACCTAGTCTGCCCGTCCCAAAATGGACGAACAGCCCAAGGCAATAAGAATTAAAAACATAAAGCCTTGAGTCAGACAACAGTCTTAGTGAGCAGTAAATTAACTAACAACATACCAAAAGAGCATAAAGGAAAAGGAATAGGAATACAACCCTCCCACTCCAACCTCATTCTACAGTGATAGCCCCCAGACACACACTAAGCAGAAGCAAACATAGCAGAGCATACAATTTAAAGTAAAGCAATTGTCACTCGAGTCAAGAGCGATGTTTTCCAAGTACAAACCCCAAGGTCTAAAACCAAGGTCAGATAAGCACCCAGGAAATACCGCTCTTGAGACCGAATGACGATACAACCAAACATCCATGACTCGGCTATCACTGTTATCTTTGTTGCGATATCACCGTTAATTGAATGACCGGCACATTCTTTCAGCCGTCCGTCAAGGGCTAATGGTAACCCCGGTTCTAGACATAACTCCCGCACGTCATCGTGACCCGTGCCTAGGATTATCGAATCTACCCAGAGTACTCGACCATCAACTTAGTCTTTTGGGCGTCCCCATGTACTCTTGCTTAGAGCATGCTAGAACCTTCAACAACGATGAGATCTCAACCTCCTAGTCATCCTCCTCGACGACTATTGCCATACTAGCTCAAGCGCCTCTCGAGCATCCATTATCCTCAACTCGAATCATATCACCGAGTTATCAACATGCTTGGAATGATCCCGCCTGGATTAGACCAAGTCTTCATCATATGATGCCTCGCTTCATTTCATCCTCGCAAAGCTTCATCTCAACTTCACATCATCAAATCTATGCATAGGAGCTTCATCATCCCGCTACATATGCCACGAGCAGCTTTTCCAATTCAAGAGCCTTTCCCTTAGCTTTTGAACCACCTTCGATCTAAATCTAGTCATCAATCATCTAGTTCATAACAAGCAATCAAATCAAACATCAATCCAAGCAATCAAGCATTCAAAAATGATCTAAGTAGACAATTATAACAATAATGGCATTTTCGTAATTAAAGAGTTGAAAGTCCAATAAGCATTAAAACATGGATTATATCTCTACAAACTTGATGAATGAACTTGCATAGGTTAACATATGATAAAATGGATGCAACATCATCATGAACAATGGATCTACATGGATCTATACATAGGATGAAGAAAATGCATGGAAATCACTATTTTAACACCAAATCGAGCCAACAATCCGATATACTCCTTTGGATCCGTGTGAGAGATAATCACCACTCACCAAATCACCTAAACAATCCAAAAGATATCAACTTCAGATCTGGACAGCGAAGAGCTAAGCTAGATCCGACAAGATCTCACTTCAAACGAAGAAATCTCTCTTGAAAAGATGAAGATCTTCAATCTAAGCTCTTGAATCTTCAATCTTGATCTTCGATTTGGATGGATGGAAGCACTAGATTAGAGTGGAGAAAAGAAGTGAAGAAGTGTAGAAGTCGAGCTCTCAAAATGGCAGCACTTCGTCGCTTCAAAATCCGGATCCCAAAAAGTGAGAACAACCCCTCCTATTTATAGCTGAAAACTGCTCTAAGTCGTAACTCGGCTATCTCCTTAAGTCGCTGCCGACTTAACACTATGCCGACCTACGACCTAAAAACCCCTACGACTTAACAGAGCCTCCGACCTAACCCTTAGCCAACAACTCCGACCTAACAGACAAGCCTACGACTTAACATGCGCGCGACCTAACTTATTCGAGCTACACGACCTAATATACGCGCGCTCCTTCCTAAGTCGCCTGGACGACTTAACAACTTAGCACCATTCGACTTAACACTTATACGACTTATAAACCTTGCGACCTAACAACTCAGCAACCCACGCGACCTAACAGGCCTCCCCATCTTACGACCTAACGATGTTACGACCTAACACTTAACTCCTAGGTCGCTTTCGACTTAAAACATAGGCTACGACCTAACACTTAAACTATCTAAGCGACTTAACAACCTACGACTCAGTTGGGTTGCGACCTAACAACTTAGGCTCCTACGCGACCTAACACATGTCGACCTAAAACAACATACGACCTAACAGTTAGATCCACGCGACCTAACACTTAGGAAACCCAGCGACCTAGCACATACCGACCTAAAACAACACGCGACCTAACCTAAGTCGCAAACAACTGGACTTCGACCTAACTACTAAGCCAAAGCCCAGCGACCTAACACTCGCGCGACCTACGACTTAGAATACACGCGACCTAATACTTAAACTATTTCCTACGACCTAACAACTTAAGTCGCCAACCCTTAAGTCGCTAACACGCTACCCTTCTTAGGTCGCTAACCTATAGGTCGCTCCAAGATACTAAGTCGCTAACCCGGTAACCATTAGGTCGCTAACTCACCCTGCCGACCTAACACTTAGCTCACCGAAACTCTTAGATCGCTCACAACCCTTAGGTCGTTGCCGACCCAACTCTTCCCCAGAATACTTAGGTCGCCTACTATTCTTCCTTAGGTCGTCTAAGCCTCTTAAGTCGGTCACGACTCATCACTTAGGTCGGTCACTCCCTTAAGTCGGCAACTCGACCCAGACCTATCCTTTAACTTACCTATCCCCTTAGGTCGCAGATCTTCTCTAAGTCGCCAACAACATTTAGGTCGCGTACGACCTAGGACTTAGACAAATCTGCCTAAAAATCTGAAATGACATGAAAATGCTAAAATTCCAGATTTTGACGAACATGTCGATCCGTAAAAATACGGGTCGTTACACCCTATCTCTAATGAACTACTTAATGTGTTATACTCCTGAGCTAAAGTTTTACCTTAGCTCTGATACCAAATGTAACGAAGAGCGGTCACAACCGGTAGGCTTTTCAACCATCCCGGCCCCACCGTGGCTTACACTGATATCCCAAACTTGCTTTTACGGCCAGCCTCTCGACTGTCACGACCTTCGCCTAACCAACCCATCCCTCTCAGGGACATGTAGGGGTAAGAGTCTCCCGTTCGCCACCAAACTACGAAGCGAGAATCCCCTATCATGCTGTAATATAGCAAGACTGGTGTGAGCAACAAAAACATTTTATCTTTTTAAAAACGAACATCATGAGAATTTTTTTAAAGTCAATTCGCAATGCTTTTAGAAAATGAAACTACCATAAGGCCTCCCGCACACGCACACACAATGCAAACGCAGAATCGAAGGAGATTTCTCCTTATGATAGTCAAAGATGCTTATTACGTAAACAAAACATTTTGATATTATTCTTATTAGTGCATAGTGTAGAAAACATTTCGAAAGTAGAATATAAATCTTAGTCAGCATAGACATTTCGCACTTATGCCTACTATAGCTACCATCTAAACAGTGGTGACCACCATAAGTAAATGGCAGGTTCTACAACTAATACCGTACAAGGTTCGTATTGGAAGATGGATTTCCAACAAATGGTCAGGCTAAGGAACTTCCTATGCCACGAAGGAACGCCTCTGGCTGGACGCTCCGAGAGACAAACCGCTCTCTGCCAAACAAGGCCGGCTACCCCCCTTCCCGGGGAATATACAAAACCTCAGATATGCCACCCCCGGTCCTTTGGGACCTTTATCCGAGGCCTCGGTATCCAACATCACACATAATAAATAAAATGTGTCCACATGAGTAAGTATCTGGGCTCCATACCATGATACTACCCTTTTCCAGAAGGAATGGTCATACCCTAGGGAAGCAACCCCTGAAACCTTGCCGCATCTTTCCTGTTACGACCATTTCCAGGTTGTGAGGCTCTGACGAAGTCTCGTCCACAAAGCTACGCTTTTTCACAAAGCCACGCTTTGATCACTAATGATCAATAAATGATCATCACACAGCAACACTCAACATGCCACATTACCAAATTGGGAATATATCGTTGATAACCTTCAACTACATAACCACTGAGCTCGTACGTCTCAGAGAAGGGTGTGAAGCTAAGAGAATAAATTCTCCGCCACCAAACAGAAATGTATTTGAAAGAAATCAGCTTTATATCTCAAAATGTAATGTCAGACATGTAACCATACAAGTCTGTTATGGGTTCGAACAGAACCGAAGGCACTTCCAAAGAAGCCCTTGCAAATCCGGATAATTTTCTAATCACGTCCGGACTTCCCATCACAAAAAGAGTGATATAAATCTCTATACCGGAGCAACTCGGTGCAGAGACATTCGACAGGTTGTCCTTTCATTTTCGAAAATATCCGGTCTTCACCACAAGTCTTCAAATGCCATCCATATACGACGTATCACTATTCGGAATGGGTTATATGACACAAAGGTCTTTTCCCGGCTAACCCGAATAGTGAGCACAATATTTAAAAACATATGGATATTGGGATTTCAATTAAGTCACAACTTGTTACCCAAATTTTCTTTCAAATGGTTTAAACAAATTACCATTTTAATCTTTTAAACAAAAAGATTCATTTTAACAACCTTCAACGGTTTAAACAATTTCCACACCTTAATCTTTTAAATAAAAGATTTAATCATAGATTTTCCAAATTAATTCCCATTTCAATTTGATTAACTCGTTAAATCTTTAAAACAAAGATTTAACTTATAGATTTCAAAAGAAACAATTCCATTTCGAATGGTTTAAATAAACCACCATTTTAAATCTGTTAAAAATAAACAGATTCAATTCATAGCTTTCAAAAAGAATTCATTCATAACTTGAAAAACTATTTTTTCAATTCAATCTTGAAATTCCTTTAATTAAACTGGAATTTCATTTCTTATCTGAAAGCTTTTATTCCTTTAAAACTAACAGTTTTCATTTTGGAAATCTGATTCATTTATACGAGTTAAGGTTCTTGGGTTAAATCCAAATTCTTAAAACCATACTTTTAAAATGGTTCAAATTCATATAACATATTTATAACATCTTTAACTAAAATTTCCAACCATGGAATTCAATTTCTTATTTTGAATTCAAATTCAAATTTAAATTATTTAAATTGGAAATTTTACCAAGTTATTCAAAATAGCTTTTATCTTTGAAAACACCTTTTCAAAAGCTTTTAATATTTAACCCAAATTCATTTCCAAAATCAATTGAAATTAAAATTTCAATTTCAAAAATATTAAATTAAAATTATCTGCGACTTAACCGATTTCCACGTGAAATCCACATTTGTGTGTGTAAAAGTGTAGTCTAGGGGTTTCACACAGTAGTGCAACATTATTCAATCATCACAGATCAGAATACAGAAATAAAATTGATAAGCGGTATAACTATAACGCTTATCGTTCATTCACAGATCACAGATATATATATCCCAGATAATCGATTACATTCATGCCAGATAAATAAATTACAGATCACAACACAAATCAGGGTATATCACAAAGCATCACATATCAGGGATATCAACAATTTACCCATTCAATAACATCCAAACATCCGTAGGTAGGATCAAGTTAATTATCTGATTAATTCAAATCAGATTAATTTCTTATGAATAAATTATTAATCCTGGTTAATTTATGTTAATTTATTACAAATTCATTTGACTAATTACTCTCAAATCATTTATTAATTTACCTTTAATTTATAATTAATGCTCTGATTAGTTATCCTTAGTTAATTACAAAAATTGATTAATTAATCCTTAATTAATAATCACTTCTTAATCACTTTTATTATTTAATAACCCTTTTGAATTAATTATCCTTTAATGATTAACCTTAAATGCTTAATTAACAAATCTTAATTAACAAATCAATTTATTAGATTAATTAACCCTTAATTAATCAAGTAATTTACTATTCCTAATAAATTAATCCTATTATCTTAAATTAATTACATTAATTTATTATCTTTTAATCACTAGTTAATGATCCATAATTTATTACACTCATTAAATATACACTAATTACTTCATTAGACTTCATTCGAAAAACATTTAGGAACTAATTACATAATTGACCTAGTATATAATTTTACAACCCAACAATTTTAAAACAATTTAACTTTCAAATAAATCTTTTGAAAATTGGTATAAGAACTTGTTTTAAATAAATTACTTTGGAACTTTGGTTTATATTTCCTTTATTTTCATTTACATTAAAAACTTCATTTCTTATTGCCTTTGAAACCCATACACATATTTTCTTTAAGTTTTAAACCTGGTTCATATATCCCTTTAAATTTCAAAACCTGATCACTCCAATACTCAAGCCCACAACGCTGCTACCCCGAGACACGTGCGAACAAATACTCACGAAAACTCGAGCATTCCCGATCGTCCACTGCTCCGAGACAAACACGTAACCTTCTCGAGTCGATCTTCGAGTCAAGGACCCTTACCCAAATAAACAAACTCCAATACACACATGTGCATCGTGCACGTGCACAGTCGATCGCCGGAGCACTAGCCACCACCGCCACTTCCCACATGTCGGCGACCACTACCAAAAGCGTTTGGCCACCCAGAACTTCGTCACGAACCCTCAATCGAAATCGAGTACACTCAAACCCATCAAGCAGAAAACCCGATCACCAATTTCACCCGGCGCCACCCCATTTCCGATCACCAGATGACTCAAGCCTCCAGCCTCGACTTCGTCAACCACCCCTCTACCATCACCCAAAGCCACGAAGTACTCGATGCTCGAACGAGACAGCGGCGTACAATTTTCCCCTTCACTCAAAAACTAGGTTTACAAACTTAAACCTTACGCCACCTTCGCCACAGTCGTCGTTGCTACCTCCGGCTATTTTTCCCCGCACCACTGTAGGCTCCTCCATCACCACTAGCAACCCCGACACCTCCAGCTCATTATCTCGCCGGCAATTGGCAAAACTCCACTTTTCGTTCAACTCGCAAATTCACATCAACCCCAAACTTAAAATTTGTGAAACCATTTACTAAAATCACTATTTTCTAAAACGAACTTGATTATGAAATCTAATCACCAATTTATGATCATCGAATTTTTACTTATATTTGATTTCTACTGTAATTTACCAGTTTTGAAATGGTTACTTAATATAAAATCTCGAAATCATCTTCATAATTAATACTACATTATAACAATCATTTTTCATTCAAATATCATAGCTTAAATTTTTTTATATAAAGAGAAGTTGGATTTATCAATATATTTCTTGATTACCAGTAAAAATAGCATTACAGTAGTATGCTTTCCAAAGATGTTTAAAACAGCTTCTGAAAATCTTGTATCCAGGTTAAATCTCTATTTTGATCAAAAACTGAAAGCTTAACAATGATTCAGTTGGATAAAAATTCAAATTTGAATGATAATCAATCCCTGTAATTCATAACAGAGAAGGACCATATGCAGAGTGACAGATATATACACACAGATACATAACAAAATACAAAGCATATGCAACCTATCTTTTTAAAGCATCATGAAATGTTTAATTTAAACTTAAAACTTTTCAAATAATATGTTTACTCACCATTTTCCAGAAGAAGATCACAAAACACATCTTCTTGAAACAGAAAGCTGCTTCTTGTATTTAAGTTGAAGCTTGTTTGAGTCTTTAGGTGATGTTTACTTCAGTTTTTTTTTTTCTTTCTTCAGTTGGAAGGAACGAAATGAAATAGAGAGAAGTTGGTTGGTATATGCAGAGGGGGGTTGACATGAAGGAAGTGAAGTGTACAAGTGATAATATATAAAATAAGTCTACAGGTATTGCCATCTTTCTTTTCTTTTTAGTACAGGTATAGGCAAAGATATTTCTTCCTTTTGGTGGCCGAAGATAATGGCATTAAATGCCTGGTACAAAATATATTTATCTATATGCCCATACTTCTCTTTGCAAGCCATTCCATGTTTTATGCCCATACTTATATTTTGCTTGGTGGCTGATACAATTGAACGTGATGGCTTCATTTATTACCTTGTACAAACTTACTTATCCCCTACCTTTCGTATGTACTTGTATGATTGTATATTATTTTTTTCTTCTGTTGTCATGTTGGGTTTCATTTCTACATACTTGAATATGCTTTATTTTCCTTTAGTCTTATTACTCTGCCTTATGCTTTGCAATATACTTGAGATTCTATATTTACATTTTTCTTATTTACTTGTTTCATATTACAAGTGCACATACTTATATATTTACAAAGTTTATTTTTCAGTAGTCTTGTTACTTTGTATTATTAATGAAGTTCTATTTATTTTCATTTGTATTTGAATGTATTTCTATGTTCAAACAATAATTAAAATCTATCTAATGTTGTTATTTTAATTCATCTTATGATTTTGTAAAATTCATCTTATATAATTTCATTTCTAAACCATTTCTTCATAATTTAAATTCAAATACAAAAATTTAAATTTAAACGATTTATACCGAATTTATTCGAGTTCGGGGAAACTCGCATCACTTTACTGATTAATTTCACAAAATTTTATTCAAAAATTAATTAATTATCAATTTAAATTAAATTAAAATCCGGGGTCGTTACAGACTTTCCCCCTTAAAAGAATTTCGTCCTTGAAATTACCAAGGATACAAAAAGATAGATGAAGAACATTTCATCAAATCAAATTAATATATATTCTGCATTTGGCTTACCAAATCAGAATATCAAGAACAGATACAAAAACAAATCTGTTTAAAACTTCACAAGATACTCGGGTCATCTAGATCTACGAAATATGCAGTGGCCTTGGTTAGTCCAAAGGGATAACTAACCATTCGTAGAACATATCTGGACCCAAAGAATAGATAGATATATGGATAAAATTTTCAAAACTTTCAGTTTAGAACTAAAGTATACCTATCGATCATAGCAATCAAAGCAACCAATACACCCAAACAAACAATTTTGGTCCATCCGGAGTTTATGTCTCATATTAATATATCGAATTCCTTCCTGGATCTACCAGAAACTATCGAAGAATTGAGAAAAGATGTTGAACAAAAGAGATTGATAGAGAAAAGATTGCCTCCTTGTTGTTACAGGGTATTGACCATTTATAGTCGCATTCCCCTGTCCCCTATCTCATCCTCTTCTAGCACTCATACTCACTATCTATGGATAGTAAGAGAATTTACTGAGGCATTCGAACAGATATCTGAGAATACTCATTCTAGGGTATACTTCACCCTATCTCTAATGAGCTACTTAATGTTTTATACTCCTGAGCTAAAGTTTTACCTTAGCTCTGATACCAAATGTAACGAAGAGCGGTCACAACCGGTAGGCTTTTCAACCATCCCGGCCCCACCGTGGCTTACACTGATATCCCAAACTTGCTTTTACGGCCAGCCTCTCGACTGTCACGGCCTTCGCCTAACCAACCCATCCCTCTCAAGGACATGTAGGGGTAAGAGTCTCCCGTTCGCCACCAAACTGCGAAGCGAGAATCCCCTATCATGCTGTAATATAGCAAGACTGGTGTGAGCAACAAAAACATTTTATCTTTTTAAAAACGAACATCAAGAGAATTTGTTTTAAGTCAATTCGCAATGCTTTTAGAAAATGAAACTACCATAAGGCCTCCCGCACACACACACAATGCAAACGCAGAATCGGAGGAGATTTCTCCTTATGATAGTCAAAGATGCTTATTACGTAAACAAAACATTTTGATATTATTAGTAGTGCATAGTGTAGAAAATATTTCGAAAGTAGAATATAAATCTTAGCCAGCATAGACATTTCGCACTTATGCCTACTATAGCTACCATCTAAACAGTGGTGACCACCATAAGTAAATGGCAGGTTCTACAACTAATACCGTACAAGGTTCGTATTGGAAGATGGATTTCCAACAAATGGTCAGGCTAAGGAACTTCCTATGCCACGAAGGAACGCCTCTGGCTGGACGCTCCGAGAGACAAACCGCTCTCTGCCAAACAAGGCCGGCTACCCCCCTTCCCGGGGAATATACAAAACCTCAGATATGCCACCCCCGGTCCTTTGGGACATTTATCCGAGGCCTCGGTATCCAACATCACACATAATAAATAAAATGTGTCCACATGAGTAAGTATCTGGGCTCCATACCATGATACTACCCTTTTCCAGAAGGAATGGTCATACCATAGGGAAGCTACCCCTGAAACCTTGCCGCATCTTTCCTGTTACGACCATTTCCGGGTTGTGAGGCTCTGACGAAGTCTCGTCCACAAAGCTATGCTTTTTCACAAAGCCACGCTTTGATCACTAATGATCAATAAATGATCATCACACAGCAACACTCAGCATGCCACATTACCAAATTGGGAATATATCGTTGATAACCTTCAACTACATAACCTCTGAGCTCGTACGTCTCAGAGAAGGGTGTTAAGCTAAGAGAATAAATTCTCCGCCACCAAACAGAAATGTATTTGAAAGAAATCAGCTTTATATCTCATAATGTAATGTCAGACATGTAACCATACAAGTCTGTTACGGGTTCGAACAGAATCGAAGGCACTTCCAAAGAAGCCCTTGCAAATCCGGATAATTTTCTAATCACGTCCGGACTTCCCATCACAAAAAGAGTGATATAAATCTCTATACCGGAGCAACTCGGTGCAGAGACATTCGACAGGTTGTCCTTTCATTTTCGAAAATATCCGGTCTTCACCACAAGTCTTCAAATGCCATCCATATACGACGTATCACTATTCGGAATGGGTTATATGACACAAAGGTCTTTTCCCGGCTAACCCGAATAGTGAGCACAATATTTAAAAACATATGGATGTTGGGATTTCAATTAAGTCACAACTTGTTACCCAAATTTTCTTTCAAATGGTTTAAACAAATTACCATTTTAATCTGTTAAACAAAAAGATTCATTTTAACAACCTTCAACGGTTTAAACAATTTCCACACCTTAATCTTTTAAATAAAAGATTTAATCATAGATTTTCCAAATTAATTCCCATTTCAATTTGATTAACTCGTTAAATCTTTAAAACAAAGATTTAACTTATAGCTTTCAAAAGAAACAATTCCATTTCGAATGGTTTAAATAAACCACCATTTTAAATCTGTTAAAAATAAACAGATTCAATTCATAGCTTTCAAAAAGAATTCATTCATAACTTGAAAAACTATTTTTTCAATTCAATCTTGAAATTCCTTTAATTAAACTGGAATTTCATTTCTTATCTGAAAGCTTTTATTCCTTTAAAACTAACAGTTTTCATTTTGGAAATCTGATTCATTTATACGAGTTAAGGTTCTTGGGTTAAATCCAAATTCTCAAAACCATACTTTTAAAATGGTTCAAATTCATATAACATATTTATAACATCTTTAACTAAAATTTCCAACCATGGAATTCAATTTCTTATTTTGAATTCAAATTCAAATTTAAATTATTTAAATTGGAAATTTTACCAAGTTATTCAAAATAGCTTTTATCTTTGAAAACACCTTTTCAAAAGCTTTTAATATTTAACCCAAATTCATTTCCAAAATCAATTGAAATTAAAATTTCAATTTCAAAAATATTAAATTAAAATTATCTGCGACTTAACCGATTTCCACGTGAAATCCACATTTGTGTGTGTAAAAGTGTAGTCCAGGGGTTTCACACAGTAGTGCAACATTATTCAATCATCACAGATCAGAATACAGAAATAAAATTGATAAGCGGTATAACTATAACGCTTATCGTTCATTCACAGATCACAAATATATATATCCCAGATAATCGATTACATTCATGCCAGATAAATAAATTACAGATCACAACACAAATCAGGGTATATCACAAAGCATCACATATCAGGGATATCAACAATTTACCCATTCAATAACATCCAAACATCCGTAGGTAGGATCAAGTTAATTATCTGATTAATTCAAATCAGATTAATTTCTTATGAATAAATTATTAATCCTGGTTAATTTATGTTAATTTATTACAAATTCATTTGATTAATTACTCTCTAATCATTTATTAATTTACCTTTAATTTATAATTAATGCTCTGATTAGTTATCCTTAGTTAATTACAAAAATTGATTAATTAATCCTTAATTAATAATCACTTCTTAATCACTTTTATTATTTAATAACCTTTTTGAATTAATTATCCTTTAATGATTAACCTTAAATGCTTAATTAACAAATCTTAATTAACAAATCAATTTATTAGATTAATTAACCCTTAATTAATCAAGTAATTTACTATTCCTAATAAATTAATCCAATTATCTTAAATTAGTTACATTAATTTATTATCTTTTAATCACTAGTTATTGATCCATAATTTATTACACTCATTAACTATTCACTAATTACTTCATTAGACTTCATTCGAAAAACATTTAGGAACTAATTACATAATTGACCTAGTATATAATTATACAACCCAACAATTTTAAAACAATTTAACTTTCAAATAAATCTTTTGAAAATTGGTATAAGAACTTGTTTTAAATAAATTACTTTGGAACTTTGGTTTATATTTCCTTTATTTTCATTTACATTAAAAACTTCATTTCTTATTGCCTTTGAAACCCATACACATATTTTCTTTAAGTTTTAAACCGGGTTCATATATCCCTTTAAATTTCAAAACCTAATCACTCCAATACTCAAGCCCACAACGCTGCTACCCCGAGACACGTGCGAACAAATACTCACGAAAACTCGAGCATTCCCGATCGTCCACTGCTCCGAGACAAACACGTAACCTTCTCGAGTCGATCTTCGAGTCAAGGACCCTTACCCAAATAAACAAACTCCAATACACACATGTGCATCGTGCACGTGCACAGTCGATCGCCGGAGCACTAGCCACCACCGCCACTTCCCACATGTCGGCGACCACTACCCAAAGCGTTTGGCCACCCAGAACTTCGTCATGAACCCTCAATCGAAATCGAGTACACTCAAACCCATCAAGCAGAAAACCCGATCACCAATTTCACCCGGCGCCACCCCATTTCCGATCACCAGATAACTCGAGCCTCCAGCCTCGACTTCGTCAACCACCCCTCTACCATCACCCAAAGCCACGAAGTACTCGATGCTCGAACGAGACAGCGGCGTACAATTTTCCCCTTCACTCAAAAACTAGGTTTACAAACTTAAACCTTACGCCACCTTCGCCACAGTCATCGTTGCTACCTCCGGCTATTTTTCCCCGCACCACCGTAGGCTCCTCCATCACCACTAGCAACCCCGACACCTCCAGCTCATTATCTCGCCGGCAATTGGCAAAACTCCACTTTTCGTTCAACTCGCAAATTCACATCAACCCCAAACTTAAAATTTGTGAAACCATTTTCTAAAATCACTATTTTCTAAAACGAACTTGATTATGAAATCTAATCACCAATTTATGATCATCGAATTTTTACTTATATTTGATTTCTACTGTAATTTACCAGTTTTGAAATGGTTACTTAATATAAAATCTCGAAATCATCTTCATAATTAATACTACATTATAACAATCATTTTTCATTCAAATACCATAGCTTAAATTTGTTTATATAAAGAGAAGTTGGATTTATCAATATATTTCTTGATTACCAGTAAAAATAGCATTACAGTAGTATGCTTTCCTAAGATGTTTAAAACAGCTTCTGAAAATCTTGTATCCAGGTTAAATCTCTATTTTGATCAAAAACTGAAAGCTTAACAATGATTCAGTTGGATAAAAATTCAAATTTGAATGATAATCAATCCCTGTAATTCATAACAGAGAAGGACCATATGCAGAGTGACAGATATATACACACAGATACATAACAAAATACAAAGCATATGCAACCTATCTTTTTAAAGCATCATGAAATGTTTAATTTAAACTTAAAACTTTTCAAATAATATGTTTACTCACCATTTTCCAGAAGAAGATCACAAAACACATCTTCTTGAAACAGAGAGCTGCTTCTTGTATTTAAGTTGAAGCTTGTTTGAGTCTTTAGGTGATGTTTACTTTAGTTTTTTTTTCTTTCTTCAGTTGGAAGGAACGAAATGAAATAGAGAGAAGTTGGTTGGTATATGCAGAGGGGGGTTGACATGAAGGAAGTGAAGTGTACAAGTGATAATATATAAAATAAGTCTACAGGTATTCCCATCTTTCTTTTCTTTTTAGTACAGGTATAGGCAAAGATATTTCTTCCTTTTGGTGGCCGAAGATAATGGCATTAAATGCCTGGTACAAAATATATTTATCTATATGCCCATACTTCTCTTTGCAAGCCATTCCATGTTTTATGCCCGTACTTATATTTTGCTTGGTGGCTGATACAATTGAACGTGATGGCTTCATTTATTACCTTGTACAAACTTACTTATCCCCTACCTTTCGTATGTACTTGTATGATTGTATATTATTTTTTTCTTCTGTTGTCATGTTGGGTTTCAAGTCTACATACTTGAATATGCTTTATTTTCCTTTAGTCTTATTACTCTGCCTTATGCTTTGCAATATACTTGAGATTCTATATTTACATTTTTCTTATTTACTTGTTTCATATTACAAGTGCACATACTTATATATTTACAAAGTTTATTTTTCAGTAGTCTTGTTACTTTGTATTATTAATGAAGTTCTATTTATTTTCATTTGTATTTGAATGTATTTCTATGTTCAAACAATAATTAAAATCTATCTAATGTTGTTATTTTAATTCATCTAATGATTTTGTAAAATTCATCTTATATAATTTCATTTCTAAACCATTTCTTCATGATTTAAATTCATATACAAAAATTTAAATTTAAACGATTTATACCGAATTTATTCGAGTTCGGGGAAACTCGCATCACTTTACTGATTAATTTAACAAAATTTTATTCAAAAATTAATTAATTATCAATTTAAATTAAATTAAAATCCGGGGTCGTTACAGACTTTCCCCCTTAAAAGAATTTCGTCCTTGAAATTACCAAGGATACAAAAAGATAGATGAAGAACATTTCATCAAATCAAATTAATATCTATTCTGCATTTGGCTTACCAAATCAGAATATCAAGAACAGATACAAAAACAAATCTGTTTAAAACTTCACAAGATACTCGGGTCATCTAGATCTACGAAATATGCAGTGGCCTTGGTTAGTCCAAAGGGATAACTAACCATTCGTAGAACATATCTGGACCCAAAGAATAGATAGATATATGGATAAAATTTTCAAAACTTTCAGTTTAGAACTAAAGTATACATATCGATCATAGCAATCAAAGCAACCAATACACCCAAACAAACAATTTTGGTCCATCCGGAGTTTATGTCTCATATTAATATATCGAATTCCTTCCTGGATCTACCAGAAACTATCGAAGAATTGAGAAAAATGTTGAACAAAAGAGATTGATAGAGAAAAGATTGCCTCCTTGTTGTTACAGGGTATTGACCATTTATAGTCACATTCCCCTGTCCCCTATCTCATCCTCTTCTTGCACTCATACTCACTATCTGTGGATAGTAAGAGAATTTACTGAGGCATTCGAACAGATATCTGAGAATACTCATTCTAGGGTATACTTCACCCTATCTCTAATGAGCTACTTAATGTTTTATACTCCTGAGCTAAAGTTTTACCTTAGCTCTGATACCAAATGTAACGAAGAGCGGTCACAACCGGTAGGCTTTTCAACCATCCCAGCCCCACCGTGGCTTACACTGATATCCCAAACTTGCTTTTACGGCCAGCATCTCGACTGTCACGGCCTTCGCCTAACCAACCCATCCCTCTCAGGGACATGTAGGGGTAAGAGTCTCCCGTTCGCCACCAAACTGCGAAGTGAGAATCCCCTATCATGCTGTAATATAGCAAGACTGGTGTGAGCAACAAAAACATTTTATCTTTTTAAAAACGAACATCAAGAGAATTTTTTTTAAGTCAATTCGCAATGCTTTTAGAAAATGAAACTACCATAAGGCCTCCCGCACACACACACAATGCAAACGCAGAATCGGAGGAGATTTCTCCTTATGATAGTCAAAGATGCTTATTACGTAAACAAAACATTTTGATATTATTATTAGTGCATAGTGTAGAAAACATTTCGAAAGTAGAATATAAATCTTAGCCAGCATAGACATTTCGCACTTATGCCTACTATAGCTACCATCTAAACAGTGGTGACCACCATAAGAAAATGGCAGGTTCTACAACTAATACCGTACAAGGTTCGTATTGGAACATGGATTTCCAACAAATGGTCAGGCTAAGGAACTTCCTATGCCATGAAGGAACGCCTCTGGCTGGACGCTCCGAGAAACAAACCGCTCTCTGCCAAATAAGGCCGGCTACCCCCCTTCCCGGGGAATATACAAAACCTCAGATATGCCACCCCCGGTCCTTTGGGACCTTTATCTGAGGCCTCGGTATCCAACATCACACATAATAAATAAAATGTGCCCACATGAGTAAGTATCTGGGCTCCATACCATGATACTACCCTTTTCCAGAAGGAATGGTCATACCCTAGGAAAGCTACCCCTGAAACCTTGCCGCATCTTTCCTGTTTTGACCATTTCCGGGTTGTGAGGCTCTGACGAAGTCTCGTCCACAAAGATACGATTTTTCACAAAGTCACGCTTTGATCACTAATGATCAATAAATGATCATCACACAGCAACACTCAGCATGCCACATTACCAAATTAGGGAATATATCGTTGATAACCTTCAACTACATAACCTCTGAGCTCGTACGTCTCAAAGAAGGGTGTTAAGCTAAGAGAATAAATTCTCCGCCACCAAACAGAAATGTATTTGAAAGAAATCAGCTTTATATCTCAAAATGTAATGTCAGACATGTAACCATACAAGTCTGTTCCGGGTTCGAACAGAACCGAAGGCACTTCCAAAGAAGCCCTTGCAAATTCGGATAATTTTCTAATCACGTCCGTACTTCCCATCACAAAAAGAGTGATATAAATCTCTATACCGGAGCAACTCGGTGCAGAGACATTCGACAGGTTGTCCTTTCATTTTCGAAAATATCCGGTCTTCACCACAAGTCTTCAAATGCCATCCATATACGACGTATCACTATTCGGAATGGGTTATATGACACAAAGGTCTTTTCCCGGCTAACCCGAATAGTGAGCACAATATTTAAAAACATATGGATATTGGGATTTCAATTAAGTCACAACTTGTTACCCAAATTTTCTTTCAAATGGTTTAAACAAATTACCATTTTAATCTTTTAAACAAAAAGATTCATTTTAACAACCTTCAACGGTTTAAACAATTTCCACACCTTAATCTTTTAAATAAAAGATTTAATCATAGATTTTCCAAATTAATTCCCATTTCAATTTGATTAACTCGTTAAATCTTTAAAACAAAGATTTAACTTATAGCTTTCAAAAAAACAATTCCATTTCGAATGGTTTAAATAAACCACCATTTTAAATCTATTAAAAATAAACAGATTCAATTCATAGCTTTCAAAAAGAATTCATTCATAACTTGAAAAAATATTTTTTCAATTCAATCTTGAAATTCCTTTAATTAAACTGGAATTTCATTTCTTATTTGAAAGCTTTTATTCCTTTAAAACTAACAGTTTTCATTTTGGAAATCTGATTCATTTATACGAGTTAAGGTTCTTGGGTTAAATCCAAATTCTCAAAACCATACTTTTAAAATGGTTCAAATTCATATAACATATTTATAACATCTTTAACTAAAATTTCCAACCATGGAATTCAATTTCTTATTTTGAATTCAAATTCAAATTCAAATTATTTAAATTAGAAATTTTACCAAGTTATTCAAAATAGCTTTTATCTTTGAAAACACCTTTTCAAAAGCTTTTAATATTTAACCCAAATTCATTTCCAAAATCAATTGAAATTAAAATTTCAATTTCAAAAATATTAAATTAAAATTATCTGCGACTTAACCGATTTCCACGTGAAATCCACATTTGTGTATGTAAAAGTGTAGTCCAGGGGTTTCACACAGTAGTGCAACATTATTCAATCATCATAGATCAGAATACAGAAATAAAATTGATAAGCGGTATAACTATAACGCTTATCGTTCATTCACAGATCACAGATATATATATCCCAGATAATCGATTACATTCATGACAGATAAATAAATTACAGATCACAACACAAATCAGGGTATATCACAAAGCATCACATATCAGGGATATCAACAATTTACCCATTCAATAACATCCAAACATCCGTAGGTAGGATCAAGTTAATTATCTGATTAATTCAAATCAGATTAATTTCTTATGAATAAATTATTAATCCTGGTTAATTTATGTTAATTTATTACAAATTCATTTGGTTAATTATTCTCTAATCATTTATTAATTTACCTTTAATTTATAATTAATGCTATGATTAGTTATCCTTAGTTAATTACAAAAATTGATTAATTAATCCTTAATTAATAATCACTTCTTAATCACTTTTATTAATTAATAACCCATTTGAATTAATTATCCTTTAATGATTAACCTTAAATGCTTAATTAACAAATCTTAATTAACAAATCAATTTATTAGATTAATTAACCCTTAATTAATCAAGTAATTTACTATTCCTAATTAATTAACCCAATTATCTTAAATTAATTACATTAATTTATTATCTTTTAATCACTAGTTAATGATCCATAATTTATTACACTCATTCACTATTCACTAATTACTTCATTAGACTTCATTTGAAAAACATTTAGGAACTAAGTACATAATTGACCTAGTATATAATTATACAACCCAACAATTTTAAACCAATTTAACTTTCAAATAAATCTTTTGAAAATTGGTATAAGAACTTGTTTTAAATAAATTACTTTGGAACTTTGGTTTATATTTCCTTTATTTTCGTTTACATTAAAAACCTCATTTCTTATTGCCTTTGAAACCCATACACATATTTTCTTTAAGTTTTAAACCTGGTTCATATATCCCTTTAAATTTCAAAACCTGATCTCTCCAATACTCAAGCTCACAACGCTACTACCCCGAGGCACGTGCGAACAAATCCTTACGAAAACTCGAGCATTCTCGATCGTCCACTGCTCCAAGACAAACATGTAACCTTCTCGAGTCGATCTTCGAGTCAAGGACCCTTACCCAAATAAACAAACTCCGACACACACATGTGCATCGTGCACGTGCACAATCGATCGCCGGAGCACTGGCCACCACCGCCACTTCCCACATGTCGGCGACCACTACCCAAAGCGTTTGGCCACCCAAAACTTCGTCACGAACCCTCAATCGAAATCGAGTACACTCAAACCCATCAAGCAGAAAACCCGATCACAAATTTCACCCGGCGCCACCCCATTTCCGATCACCAGATGACTCGAGCCTCCAGCCTCGACTTCATCAACCACCCCTCTACCATCACCCAAAGCCATGAAGTACTCGATGCTCGAACGAGACAGCGGCGTACAATTTTCCCCTTCACTCAAAAACTAGGTTTACAAACTTAAACCTTACGCCACCTTCGCCACAGTCGTCGCTGCTACCTCCAGCTATTTTTCCCCGCACCACCGTAGACTCCTCCATCACCACTAGCAACCCCGACACCTCCAGCTCATTATCTCGCCGGCAATTGGCAAAACTCCACTTTCCGTTCAACTCGCAAATTCACATCAACCCCAAACTTAAAATTTGTGAAACCATTTTCTAAAATCACTATTTTCTAAAACGAACTTGATTATGAAATCTAATCACCAATTTATGATCATCGAATTTTTACTTATATTTGATTTCTACTGTAATTTACCAGTTTTGAAATGGTTACTTAATATAAAATCTCGAAATCAACTTCATAATTAATAATACATTATAACAATCATTTTTCATTCAAATATCATAGCTTAAATTTGTTTATATAAAGAGAAGTTGGATTTATCAATATATTTCTTGATTGCCAGTAAAAATAGCATTCCAGTAGTATGCTTTCTAAAGATGTTTAAAACAGCTTTTGAAAATCTTGTATCCAGGTTAAATCTCTATTTTGATCAAAAACTGAAAGCTTAACAATGATTCAGTTGGATAAAAATTCAAATTTGAATGATAATCAATCCCTGTAATTCATAACAGAGAAGGACCATATGTAGAGTGACAGATATATATACACAGATACATAACAAAATACAAAGCATATGCAACCTATCTTTTTAAAGCATCATGAACTGTTTAATTTAAACTTAAAACTTTTCAAATAATATGTTCACTCACCATTTTCCAGAAGAAGATCACAAAACACATCTTCTTGAAACAGAGAGCTGCTTCTTGTATTTAAGTTGAAGCTTGTTTGAGCCTTAAGGTGATGTTTACTTTAGTTTTTTTTTTCTTTCTTCAGTTGGAAGGAACGAAATGAAATAGAGAGAAGTTTGTTGGTATATGCAGAGGGGAGTTGACATGTAGGAAGTGAAGTGTACAAACTTAAATATGCTATGTACAAACTTACTTATCCCCTACCTTTTGTATGTACTTGTATGATTGTATATTATTTTTTTCTTCTGTTGTCATGTTGGGTTTCAAGTCTACATACTTGAATATGCTTTATTTTCCTTTAGTCTTATTACTCTGCCTTATGCTTTGCAATATACTTGAGATTCTATATTTACATTTTTCTTGTTTACTTGTTTCATATTACAAGTGCACATACTTATATATTTACAAAGTTTATTTTTCAGTAGTCTTGTTACTTTGTATTATTAATGAAGTTCTATTTATTTTCATTTGTATTTGAATGTATTTCTATGTTCAAACAATGATTAAAATCTATCTAATGTTGTTATTTTAATTCATCTTATGATTTTGTAAAATTCATCTTATATAATTTCATTTCTAAACCATTTCTTCATGATTTAAATTCATATACTAAAATTTAAATTTAAACGATTTATACCGAATTTATTCGAGTTCGGGGAAACTCGCATCACTTTATTGATTAATTTCACAAAATTTTATTCAAAAATTAATTAATTATCAATTTAAATTAAATTAAAATCTGGGGTCGTTACAATAGACCTTAATTTATGTATTTTTATGGCACATATTTTTATTTTATAAACAATACTATGCTGCACATTTTCTGTGTTTTGCATGTTTTTAAGACATGAGAAAAGAAATATGAAAAGGATTAAAGTGTAATTAAGGATAAAAGCACAACAAAGAAGGAATAAATGGCATAATTATTTTATGTGTACATATATGAAGCAATTCAAAAAAGTGAGACTCATAATGAAAATCAGGAAGATTTACTAGTCTACAAATAAATAAATGATTCATTTTTTATTCCATATTCTTGGATTGAATATTCCCAATTTTATGATTGGATGCATAAAAATGTAAATTTCTAGTTTCACGATCTGATTCAATATTTCACACTTAATAGTTTTGAGACCAAATGGTTGATTGCACATGACGCAACAATGCCCATAAATATCCCCTTGTTTGGAGAGAATAGACATCGTGACATTGCTTTATTTCTGAAAGTGCTACTTAGGATCGTAATATAAAATATTAACTAAGTTATCTACTAGTGCAGAGTATAAATATAAAAATAAAGTAAATGACACCAGAAATTTTTATATTGGTTTGAGCTTTCCGTTTTACGTCCAGTCCCAGACTCCTTCTGGAATTTCACAATCAACCCTCACTTAACCCAGAGGAACAGGTATTACACTGCCTGAGCAATCGAACAGAGGACTTCAACCGTCTAAGCAACAGAATAGGACTTCAACCGTCTAAGCAACCGAACAGGACTTCAATCGCCTAAGCAACCGAATAGGACTTCCAATACAAATAGTAAACTTGTTTCTGATTGAGTATGCTCTTGAATAGCACCGATAAGTCAATAACGTACACCCTTCCTATAATCTTCACCTTTGTAGTATATCATGTAGTTTGTAAAGATAAGAAGTTTATTAAATCACTAATGAAGTTTGCTTGAATGTACAAGTGATTAGAGTGAAATATTGAATGCAAATGGCAAGATAGTTTAGACAATAAGAATGGGAATTATAATCGGAATTGATGATTAAAACAATTGATTTCATGGCTATATATAGTGTTTAAGAGTTGCAATTCTTCGTGAAAGGTCGCCATGAAAGAATATGGAAGCAACTCTTGAATCAAGAGTTGTTTCTCTTTGCTAAAATGAAGTGTCTTTTCAAAATATAGCCCTTATGAAGATTTAACCGACTGAGTAGCATGGGTCAGCCAGCTGAATGGATTAAAAATCGATGCAGCAAGAAAACAGTGCAAAAATGACCCAATTTAGCCGACTGAATATGCCAGGGCAGCCGACTGAATATTCAAAATAAATTGTGCGCATGCACAGAATTCAATCGGCCGAATGACCTTGTTCAGTTGGCTGAATTCTATTGTTGAACAAAAATTACCTTAGGTCAGTTGGTTAGAGTACTTGCTTTCCAAATTAGTGACCTGGGTTCGAGTCTTGCTCCATGCATTTTTGAAAGCTTGATTTTTATTAAAATATGATTTCACCAATGACCCAAGTTCGAGTCTCGCTACATATATTACTACTACTACTACTACTTATTATTGTTTTAAAAATAAACTTTCATTGCTTTTATAAAAAAATTCGAATGTGTGTGTATATGTATGTATACCACTTTTAGAAGATTTTAACATCTATAAACTCTAGACATGACACTCTTTGACTAATAATTCTTTGTTTGTTACCTTCGTCTTGTCTCTACCGTGTATATCTCTTCTTGTATCTTCGTATATATATATATATACACACACATATTTATCCACTTTTTTATTGTGTATCTTCATGTTGAACTTATTTATTTCTCTATTTTTGATATTCATGTACCTGTAAGTTTGCTTAGAGGTTCTTTGGCATAATTGTATGGTTGTGTGATCCCCACCTCTATACTCACACTAGCCAAGGACACTACTGGGTAATGTCGTCGGCTAGCATGAAGAATAAGGTTGTTGAGGAGCGACCATCTGTGTAATTGCTTTGTGCGAGTACCGATATGTTAGATAGTATGACATGCATTTCGTTTCAAGAGGAAATCCGACATATCAAATACAAACTCAAAGCTATTACACAGTGGCTAAGTGGCCTTCGGAAACAAATATAGAAATAAGCATAACACAAATCAGTCATAGATATTCATATCACATAGGCGGAAACAGACATGAATATAACACATAAAAGTGTACATCAAGATAGTGGTCATACAAGATCCACTACATCACAAAAGAATAGGTACAAGTGCTAAACTAAAGAATAAGTATACATCAAGGAGTCTCTATCTCGAATGTATAAAAGCAAAAACTACTAATCTAAAGTAGTTAGCCAAAAATCAGATGATGGTCCCTGATAAGAAGTCAAGTAGAAGCACCTGAAATACCTCGGTCTGACCCGAGTATTATTTAAGAAGAAAAATAATAAACGGATCAGTCTAGCTATAAATATTATATAAAATGAGATAGGATAAGAGATATGACAAAAACGTATGATAACAATAATGCCATACTGTGACAAGTATACATCAGATAACAACAAAAATCATACAATATCTCAAATATTCTCCAACACTAAAAAGAATGTCATATTCTTTAAATTATTCATCAAAACACAAATATTGACAAAACATATCAATGCCAATCGCAAAAATCGGTGAAACACAAATTCTAGAAATCATCAACTAGAAATCCAGAAATCACAAAAAAGGGAAGGTCTATCACAAACGGGAGCATGAAAACTCACCAACACATGTATCACAAATGGGTCGCTATCCCATGGTCGCTAACCATAGAGCCGGTGCCACGACGTAGTACAGTGAAATGCCCGAGGAACCTGAAACTCAAATAATCCAGAACATCGACATAGTACAACGTTATGCCCGATGAACCTGAAACTCCAATAATCCGGAACAACGATGTAGTACAGCGTTACGCATGATGAACCTGAAACTCAAATAATCCAGAACAACGACGTAGTACAACGTTACGCCCGATGAACCTGAAACTTAAATAATCCGGAACAACGACGTGGTACAGCGTTACGCCCGATAAACCTGACTCCATAAAACCCATAGGTCGCTAGCCTATAAAAAATGAGACGGAGCTCAAAAGAACGGGGTATAGTCCCCCACACAAACGAAGAGACATCGCACATCCCTAGTCTAAATCATAAAATGATCATCATTGATCAATAAGAAGTGTCAATTACACTAAGCTAGTAAATAAATAAGTTTAGCTTCATGTCCCATAACCACTGGGTTAACTTAAATATTTACGAACAGATTGTAGATTTCCACTCGAAAATTGTCACGAGATTTCAATCGAACAAGTCCAAGAATTAACCGACGAAGTATACGCAAGCGTTTCATATCACTTATTTTGCTAAGCCGTTTAATTAGATTTCCCATACGAATGAGTTAAAGGTTTGTATATATTAATAGATTGGAAGACGGTTTTAAAAGCGAGCTTTATATTTAAAATAGTGTCGAAATCGTTTTAATGAAAGTGTTTTAGTATTTACTACTAGTATAGAAACCTTTGTATTTTAAAGTGACAAATCACAAAAAAATGATTGTAAAAACAATCAATCACCAAAAATTCACATACGACAATGTGAATTAAATCCATAAAAATTGATATCAAATCCATCAACTGGATACTCCCAAAAATCCAAAGAAAGAAGTCATCAAAGTCGATAATAAGTGATAACAACTAACCGTATCGACAAAAATCGATTAAAATTGGAAATTCAATCAAAAACAGCTAAAATAGGCAGAATTGGCAGTTCTAGACATTTGGGGGTTCATCCAGACGTCTAGATTTGGGTTCTGGAAATATTCCAGAAACCCACCAGACGTTTGAACTCTAACCAAACATCTGAAAACTAACTAGACGTCTGGTAGGTTTGGACCAGACGTCTGGTCCAAGTCTCTGCCGCTTTTCTTATCTTTTCTGCCATATTTTTTTTCATCTACTGCCCAAACCAGATGTCTGGACCTTACAACCAGACGTCTGGTTGCCCTTTCTGGGCAACAATTTGCCTAAGCCAATGATGGCCAAAATGATTCAGAAGCGATCGGACGAGCGACGGAGGCTAGGGATTTATGCCAAGCGACAACCCAGTCCTATAGGCTCTTCAATACATCCCAAATAACACGTCCAAATATCCAAGATAGGATCTTTAAAGATTTTGACTTCAAAACACCAAAATTTGGTAAATTCACCAAATCAATTCAAATCAAAAGAAAATGAACATGAATAAATGTTAGGAATTCATACCTAACAACAATGAAGTTATAGACATAGATGTGAGTTAAAGAACTCACCTTTAAACCAAAAAACAACTAATGAGAAGATTTTAAAACAAAGGAAAGATCAACCACTCTTCAACTTCAACTCCAACTCTAGAAGCTCCAATCTATGATCATAGGCAAATATTTCCTAAATTAGGTTATAGGAATTTCTGGAAATTGGAGAGAGATTGAGGTGGAGAAGAAGAAGAAGAGGATGCTTACCTAAGCTTCCCTTTGATTTTGGACTTGAATTTGTGTTTCCTAATCAAACTAGGGTTTAGGAATTTTAATTTCCTATCTTTCTCCCCATTTTTACTTTAGCTTGAGAGTGTTAGGAAATGAGGAGTTGAATGAATGAAGAGTAGAGGAGTTAGGGTATTAAGTTGGGTTAGTGGGCTGAAACCCAAAACCAAAGCCCAAAATAGAAAAATAGCAAAATTCTACTCAACTCCAATCATATCGATGTTTATACTCAAAAAAGTTGTAAACGCCATTTTGGACTCAATGGAAGTGGTCACGAGTCCAAATTCGACTGTTCACAAAAAGTAACATTTCGGACTTTAATCCGACTAACGATACTATATTTAAATAAATCATTTAAATATATTATCGTAAAAATATGCGGGTTGTTACAAGTTGTGTCATTAAAATCCAATAACAGAGGTTCTAACACTCTCCCCCTTTTTGATGATGACAACTATACAATTTTAAAAATATTCATTCTATATAAAATAATATTAATATGTTTAATGCTCCCCTTAACTATAACATCTCCCCTAAGTATAATATCTCCCTCTATTAATATGCATATGAATCTCTCCCCCTTTGTCGTTATCAAAAAGAAAGAGGGAATATAGTAAATTTATAAAATATCTTGTAAATAGCAAGATAAACTCAATATTAATTATGGAGAAAATAAATTAGATTTTACCATATTTGTTGAAGTCCATATTTCATTGTAAGCACGTAATTCTATTAAATGTATGGAACATCCTTTAAAATTCCTAAATCAATCCTTTTCCTTTTGTTTCTCCAAGTACCTGCAATAAATAATAATCATTTTTGGTACCCACTTACTACGTGAAGGTCCAAGGGGTTAGGTCGAAGGTAGCCATATCCAAGAGGGTTTGGTGGAACCTTTGAAGATAAAATTTTCATTATTAACTACAGTATCAAAATAATTATTAATGTATTTTTTCCTGTTTTTCCAATTAACAGGAACCCAAATACTTGGATAATTTTTATCCTTATTTCCCACCAATGATTTTTTACTTCTAGAGATATTATAAACATTATTGGTCATAGCAGTACTTGAATTTCTATAAAAATTGGATTTAGACTTTACTCGAAATCTAGTACTAGCACTAACGTTTTTACTATACATGAAAGCGTATCCAGTCCTATTTCTACGATCAGTTTTATTATATCCTAAACCACTTTTATCATGTAAAAGTCTACACTAGATAAAATCAAGTTTAAATCTTTTTGACCTTTATTAAATTTCACAAATCCATTTTTATGTTTTTCAAATTTAGTTTTAAAGTCACAATTGTTATTTTCAAAAGAAATATTGTTATTTTTCAAAATATCAATCTTCTCATTTAATTCAAAATTCTCATTTTTTTAACGTACAATTCTCATTTTTAAGAAGAAAATTTTGAGATTCTAAATTATCTAAAGAGTATTGTAATAAATCATTTTGTCTTTTCAAATCAAAATTTTCTCTTAAAAATTTCTCTCTCTCTTCATCTAGAAAATCTTTAAGAGTTATAAAATTATTTTTTAACACACCAAGTTGATTTTCTAAATTTAATATCTCATTTTTCAATTTTTCATTTTCAAGTTCGACAGATTTCATCTTTTCTAAAATAATAAAATTAAGCTTTGAAATCTTATCGCTTATACTAACTAATTCATTATTATCTTTTACTGACATTTGTAAATCAGAAAGTACCTTTTTATACTCGACATTGGTGGCTTTGACTGGGATTTTGATAGTTGTATTTCGATTGGATCTTTTTCTAGCCATTATTCCATGAGGTTGTGACGATCGAAAGAATTTCAGGCTTCGATACTAAGTGAAAATTACTAAGGATCATAATATGGAATATTAACTAAGTTATCTACTAGTATGGAATATAAATATAAAAGTAAAGTAAATGACACCAAGAATTTTTATATAGGTTCGAACTTCCCGTTCTACGTCCAGTCCCAGACTCCTTCTAGAATTTAACTATCAACCCTCACTTAACCCGGAGGAACATGTATTATACCTCCTGAGCAATCGAACAGAACTTCAACCGCCTAAGCAACCGAACATGACTTCAACCGCCTGAGCAACCGAACAAGACTTCCAATACAAATAGTAAACTTGTTTCTGACTGAGTATGCTCTTGAATAGCACTGATAAGTCAATAACGTACACCCTTCCTATAACTTCTCCTTTGTGGTATATCGTGTAGTTTGTGAAGATAGCAAGTTTATTAAATCACTAATGAAGTTTGCTTGGATGTACAAGTGATTAGAGCGAAATATTAGAATGCAAATGGCAAGATAGTTTAGACAATAAAAATGAGAATTAGAATCAGAATTGGTGATTAACACTATTGATTTCATGGCTATATATAGTGTTTAAGAGTTGCAATTGTTCATGAAAGGTCGCCATTAAAGAATATGGAAGCAACTCTTGAATCAAGAGTTGTTTCTATTTGTTGAAATGAAGTGTCTCTTCAAAATATAGCCGTTATGAAGATTCAACTGACTGAATAGCATGGGTCAGCCAGATGAATGGATTAAAAATCGATGCAGCAAGAAAACAGTGCAAAAATGACCCAATTCAACTAGCTGAATATGCCAGGGCAGCCGATTGAATATTAAAAATAAATTATGCACATGCATAGAATTCAGTCGGCTGAATGACCTTGTTCAATCGGCTGAATTCTATTGATGAACAAAAATTTCCTTAGTTCAGTTGGTTAGAGCATTTGCTTTCTAAACTGGTGACCTGGGTTCGAGTCTTGCTCCATGCATTTTTGAAAACATGATTTTTATTAAAATATGATTTCACCAATGACCCAAGTTCGAGCCTTGCTTCATATATTATTATTATTATTATTATTACTGCTACTACTATTATTATTATTATTATTTTAAGAATAAACTTTCATTGCTTTTATAAAAAAATTTGAATGTGTGTGTATATGTGTGTATACCACTTTGAGAAGATTTTAACATCTGTAAACTCTAGACATGACAATCTATGACTAATAATACTTTGTTTGTCACCTTTGTTTTGTCTCTATCGTGTATATCCCTTCTAGTATCTTCGTATATATATTTTTATCCTCTCTTGTACTGTGTATCTTCATGTTGAACTTATTTGTTTATCTCTTTTTTATACCCATGTACCTGCAAGTTAGCTTAGAGGTTCTTTGGCATAATTGTATAGTTGTTGTCATTAAAATCCAATAACAGAGGTTCTAACAATTTCACCTTTACATTGTTTTATTTTAACTTAGCATTAACTAGGTTTTAGGTTATGATTTAGGTGAAAGTAATTTATTTTCCTTTTGTTTTGTCTTTTTTTATTCGATAATAAAAGTCACTTTTATTCTGTTCAGTTATCAATCTTGTTTCAGATTCATAGTATAGTAATTTCAATTTCAACATTTATACTTTTCTATTGCATTTCTATTTCAATATTGTTTCTTTTTAATATTTAGCACTTACAACTGATATATATTAGTTTGACAAGGGGCCAGTAGATCTCTATAATTTTTTCTTATAACACTTGTTTCATTGAATAGATTAATAATTTCTTTTATTTGTTTATTTCGTAATTTAATTTAGTTAGACTCCAGATTGTCAAAAGTCATCCAACATGACTAGAATTTAGATAAACATTAATAGCTAATAAAATCATTGTGGATTCATCTCGTACTCATGCAAAAATTATAATTAACACCATGTGCTTGCGTTAAAATTAATTATGGTTTTTGTCACCAAAAAAATTGTGGACCAAATTCTTGCCGCCGTACTCACTTTAGTTTTATTGTTATGAATCTGAAAAAGGTTCAGAACTGAAACAAAATAAAAATGATTTTTATTGCTAAATTGAAGTAAAAAAACGTTTTTTATATAAACGTAACCTAAATTGGAAAGAAGAAAAAAGAAATATATAAAAAAATAAAAATGTAACTGATGCTAAGATAAAATAAAAATATGACAATATGCAATAAAGCTATGCCAAGATGTTTATTATCAGCAAGCAAAGGGATGTTTATAGGCATCGTTACTTCAGTGCAAGTAACCACTTTCTTTCAAAACCATTCAAGTATAAAATACCAAATCTAGTCATAAAACTAGGAATATATATCCTTATGCATCTAGTCATAAAACTGAGCACATTCAATCTAAGAATATGAATGCAAAAATGGACTTGTAGATAAAAAATATCCTCTTGCTCTTAAGCATCACTTCTATGAATTGATCCATATATGTACACATAAAATAATTGTGCCATTGTTTCTTCTTTGTTGTGCTTTTATCATTGATTATTTTAGTTTCAATCATTTTCATATTTTTTTCCCATTTCTTAAAATCCAACAAAACACAGAAAATAATTAATATAGCACTGTTCATAAAATAAAAATATACACAATAAAAATATGTAAATTAAGGTCAAAGATTCCTCGGCACTTAAACTTTTATTCATCCTCGAATAAAGACTATCCTTAACTTATCCACATAATATAACTAATGTTCCACTTTCATAGGACTACAAGGTTGCATTTAGCATATGCAACAAGCTTTCGGACCCCTTGTTGTCCCTAGTATGAAGAGTTGTGCCCCATGAGTGTTTTCAAAGGATACTACTCATAAAATCCAAATGCAATATGTCATGCTCTTAATGAGGCTATGTGAATTTAAATTTTATTGCAAATGGGAAATTGATTTATCTTGAAATAGGTACAACGTTGTAATGTGTAAAAGTTTCAATCAAAACCTAGAATTCTAGTTCGTCGACTAGTCACAAACTTCTAAAACAAATAAAGTTCTTATCTCATTCAACTCCAGCTTAACTAGGTGTTTTAGCTGAAAGTATAATGCGAGCATGAAATAAGTTCTTTATTATATTGCCAAAGTTTGCATATTGGTATTTCTATTTTTCACTTGTATAAAAAATTAAATCGATAAAACCAATAAGAATGCTTAGAATTTGTATAATCAATTACTTAATCTCTCGATGATTTATTTTTATTTTTACTATACGCCTACACCTAACCAATAGGACCAAGGTACATAACCCATGCACTGCTTTTCAGGCTTATGTGAGAATGGAATAGAGTCTATCGGGTTTGTAGACATTTACTTTGTTGGTAAAGGTCGATGATCTTTAGGTTCCTAATTTACTAAATGAGATCAAGGTATGTCATCCATGCATTGTCTTTTGGGCTTACTTGAGAGTGAGACAGAGTTATCGAGTGTGCACATCAATGCTAGATCTACTAGTAATGTTTGCTAACATTGGGTTTACTTATTATTATTATTGCTAATACTAGTAGTTTTCTTGAAGTGAAAGAGAGTAATGTGAAATCATCTTAGCATCTCTTAGTTTTAAAGATTTTAAAATATTAGTGCATGTATTTTAAATTTACAACCTTTTAAACAACAATAACAAATCACAACAAACTTCATAGTCATCATAGTCATCACCTGTAAGTTAACCTATATTTTAGTTTCACTTTAATCATTTGTGATTTAATCTCTTCACTTTATTTTCTATTTTAAGTAGTGGCTCTTAAAATTCCCTTTAAATGACTAAAATAGTATACATATCATATCATGTAAAATAAATCGATTTCAAATCTTTTTGATAAAATCTCGGAATTTATGTAGAAAACAAAATAATTAAATTCTTTGTCTGTAATGCATTGATGCACAAATAAAATTGAAATTATTCTACATGCAAATTGAATCCAATTTCGAAAAAAAGTGAACTTGGGAAGAAAACAAAAAAAAATGAATGCAACATTAAGACTTTGAACAAGTTGGTAATGACGAGAAATAGAGTCTTGGGATTCCATAACTATTCCATTATATCTTCTTTAATCCTAAGATAGTAGTGTTCCATGGATTTGGCAGCATAACAATTTTCCTCCACCACCAGTTCTTAGTCAAGTCTTCCAGATTCTCGATTTTCTCTTCAAAAGAGATAAATTTGGGTCATGGTTTTTTTTGGTTGGAGGTCAGCTAACGTAAGCTCTTCCTCTGTAATGGAGCAGAGGGCCCACCAATTTCAATAGAGTTATAACACTTGTGTGCAAAATCCAAGTGTAATAAAGGGAATTCATTGACATCATCACTTTTTTGGAATTCATAGGTGGAAATGAAAGGAGAATAAGTATGAAATACAAGAGAAGTCTGCTTTTAAAGGGCTAAATGCAAGATTTATTATAATAAATACTCAAAGTATTCATATCATAGACAACCATACACCATAATACTTGGACACAACACAAACAATAAGTTTTCAATCAAAAAATAAGTCTCCCAAGGGGAACTTGTAGCATTAGCTGAAGAGGTGTTTGGTACAGGGAGGGTCTCGTAAGCTACGCTAGATGTATGAGATCAGTAGTGGATTTTTCAAAAATATCAAGTTACCACAAGGTCTTAACCCATACGTGCTCACTAAGACATTGTTCAAGGCGTCTCTTTCATGAGTAACTTGAAAAATTCCATTGGTTAGCTCATGAACATCTAAGTTCAAACGACTAATTGCCCCTTCGTTTTCTTTCTGCTTATTCCATATCTGATATTTATATGCTTTGTGTTTCTCCCCTAACTTGTTTTTCATGATAATAGACATGTTTTTTGTCATCTCAGAGTGTGTATTTCTACTTTGTTAACCTCTTCTCAATATAAAAATAATTTTATTTACTTCCAGTTAGCCATATTTCTAAAAAATGTTTTGATTATAGATGTAGGTAGTTCTCTGTAGGCCCGTCAAAGGTACGGGTTTCGGCCCGAGCCCGGGCCGAACCCGCCCTATTTATGCGGGTACAGATTTTTCCTTTTACTACCCAAGCCGGACTCAGGCCCGCTCCGGGTCGGGTACGGTTTTATCAAAATCCGGCCCGGTTAGGGCCCGACCCGACTATTAGTTTTTCGTTGTATCAAAACATGAATGCGTATGTTATTTATTTACCATTTTGTTTGTTTACATGTAGATGTTTTTGCATACTTTTGTTCTGAGCTTGACTACATCACCGTCCAATTTATATGTTAACATTGTTTGTATACAAATTTTATCAAAGTTGTAGTTTTAAAATATGGTTTTAACATAAATATTATGAGTTAGGTATATAGTTATTACCCAACGGGCTTAAAAAGCCGGACGGGCCGGGCTCGGATATTGGGTTGAAATACCCTGCGGGTTCGGGCCGGGCTCAGGTTTTAATTATCGTAATTGGACTCGGGTACGGGTTTTATAATACCCGGACCGAACCCTGCCCATTGACAGGCCTAGTTCTCTGTACTTTGGGTAAATCAATTTTGTCACATTGTCTTCCTTTCTAAAGAAAACGAAAAAATATGGACATACTAAAAGTAATCAAGCAAAATCACAAGAAAGAAAAACACGAAAGTTGATCAATAGGGAGATACTAATAGATACAAGTAATTATTGTTAAGAGAGTAGAAAGAAAATACTAAAAGAAAGAGAAAGACCATGAACAAGATGAACATAAAAGTTATAAAAATGTGCAATTACAATATGAACATATACTTTGTTATGGAAAAAATCAAGGTGTTCATACATCATTTGAAGGATTCCTTTCAAAACATATGTATTTGTTGAAAATACTAAGGGTAAGAATGGGAATTTCCTACGCTCATGCCATCTTATACCAAGTTCTTTTAGTATAAGATATTGATGGGTTTCGGGATCATACTTGGATCGAGGGAGGGTCTTGGCTCGAGGTTGTTTTAACTACTAGATGCAAGAAAGGCCATGATCAAAATATTCCTTATAGTTTACTCTGTTGGAAGCTCCACAATTCATGACTTAACTTCCTCATCCTCATCATCTTCATCTCCAAAGTGGTCAAGATATGGAAGGAAACTTCTTGTTTTTGCAACTCCATATGACGTCTCCTTCCCTCGCATTCCATAATCTTGGCTTAGCATTCTTGACAGTATTACAGGGCATCCTCTTCGGCATCTCCAACGAATGAGAATTGAAGCTTAGACTGGGAGTAGTCATGAGAGAAGCCAAATTGGCTCCTAAATTAAGCACAATTTTTTTACGATGCTATTTGTATTCTCATCAGGCATTTCTTGGAGAACCTTATGGGAGATTATGATCTTGACTTCTTCTCAATAGCACTGAGAGATAAACCTTAAGTATTAATTGTTCTTCCATATTAGAGACCTTGATGGTCAAGTCAGACCTAGTTTCCTCGTAGGCCTGTTAGATACTTTTGGATGTAAATAGTGTCATACCCGCATCCAATTATGAAATCGTTATCGGATATCAGATATTCGCATCCACGGACACAACGGATTTTAAATAATGTATCATATCTTCCAATGATCGATAAATCAAGAAACATAAATAAAATATTATGGTTAAAACATATTCATTTTTCAATTTTATTAATTATAAAATTATGTAAAATCAACAATATGATGATTATAAATAGCTTTGACAAGTTATTAGGAAGTAAATGCATATAAAATAAACTATTAATATAATAAAACAGTAAATACTATATAATGGTGTACTAAGGTACATGTAATATAAATTATAATCTTGATAAAAGCTGGATGGATAATTTTTGGATGCAAATGCCATAGTATCCACATACGTTTTCGTATTCCAAATATTGAATATTTATCCGTCTTTCGGATACGGGTGTAGACATATTTTAGATTTTTGATATATCCGTTAGTAGACATATTTCATGGGAAGCCATTGGATCTACCAAAGTTTTGTCACTTTACCTCTAAGAGTGGGATGAGAAAGGTTTAGCTCTTCAAGGTACTTCTTGTAACAACCCAGAATTTTGGTCATTGAACTTTAAATATTTAATTAATTTTGGATATTTAATATAATTGGATTTTGGAATTTAATAACCTGAATTCAAATACAGTGATCATTTAAATATTTGAATTATGAATTAAATGTTAATTAAATGTATTTAATAATATTATTTAACTCCTTTTAATTAATAAATAAAATTGGTGAATTCAAATAGATCGGATAAATATCGATAATTGGATCGAAATTATAAAACGATATTAAAATGTGTGAAGTTATCATTATGGGGCACCATCTCGGATTTTGACGAAACTAGTGCCCAGAATGATAAGGCGGTATACGCCAATGAGTTTCATAGCGATTAGACATACTATTTAATCGTGCGAGCTCGAAACGCATAGCGATTAATTTTAGATTGGATTGTAAAAAGCTAACTTCTATATATGATAGAATTAGCTCTCAAAAATAGTTCCGTTGAGTTTGGAGTTTATAGCTAGGAACGCCAGTGAGCAGGGAGTTCATCAATTTTCGAGCATGAACAGTACCAGCTAGAGAATCCTGTATAAGGATCCATACTCTTCATTCTTTTGCCCAAACCTTAGAATTATAATCCAAGCCGCCATTATGTGTTCCCTTATCCAACAGTCTTCGATCATCGGTGCCTCCAGAGACTGTTTCGGAGGGAGGTCCTAACATGGAAGTTGCTCGGCTAGGGGAGACAAGGTGGATGGATGGGGGGATTATGCGATAGAGGCCGGATCCACCGTGGATCTCGTTTTGAACACTGGCAGCATTTCGATCGGCGGAGAAGCTATGGTGGGTTTCAGGGGACATGGTCGGTGTCAATGGGAAGCTCTTAGATGAGGCGCTCGATGGCAAGGATGCAGCGGTGTTTGATCATAGGAGGCGGTGGTGGTTCGGTGAAGAAGAAGACGATGGGTTTTCGTATTTGGCGGCCGAAGTTTTAAATGAGGAAGATGATTAAGGGCCATGATTTGTTAATTATGGTAACTTAAGGATTAATGATGTAATTAGTAATAAATTATATTATTTAATCCCATATCTTATTAAACTCGTAACTATTTTATACGGGGTCGGATTTGAACACGGCGAGTTACATTGTACTCGTATCGTCATTAGCTACGCTTTGGAATTGGATTGTTAGGAATTTGAGCTTGTAGAATTTTGTGCTAAAATAGAATGCCAGTTCAGTTCTAGTCCAAACTGGAATGCTTCGGTGATAACTAGAATTTTGGTGAGTTAAACTCACCTTTTTGTTAAATCAGTACATTATATAGTAGATAAATATTAGTTATTGCCTGCTTGGATGTTAGTTTATATTGTTGTTTGATTGATTGTTTGGATTGGATTCCTTTTTTGGAAGTTCATATAAATATATGTATTATTGTTTGTTCCCACCTAGTAGTGGATGGATAAATAACCAATTTGTTGCAGGGGACAAAAAGAAGAAGTCGGATGGTATCGTAGTGAACAGGTCGCTGCGGGATACTTCGAAAAATACACATATATATGTATGATTTACAGGGGACAGTTATAGGGAGACCCAAATGAGTTTCTCATCATTGTTTATTTATTTACTGTTGTTATCTGCATCTTATTTACATTCTCCTTTCGCTTATATTAATGTTTAGTTAAAATAAATATGACAGACTATTTGAATTTTTTAAGTGTTGTTATAGCAATTTTTCGCTATATCATCACTTATTGAATATCATCTTCCTAAACCCTTGTGTGTTGAACTTAAGCTTGTATTTACACAAAATAGGTGTTTATGTAATGGCCCATTTTCCATACCATTTGAATCGATAATAAACCACACATGTTCAACTCAAATTACACGAACAAGCAGATCATTAAGGGTAGAAAGAAAATAAAGACAGAACAGAACCTCACACGAATGGAATAACATATATTATTTCAATAATAATCTTTACATCGGAAAATTTTAAAATACAATATTAGAGTCTAACCTAGATTCAACCTGGACAGTTATAAACCTCTGTCCTTACAAATGCTGAAAACAAAAAAACAAATGCAATAGATGCAACGGATAATTGAATACGTCCATACGATGATGAAGATCTCCAGCTCTCCTCTGGAAACTCCAACCGTCTTCAACTAAACATGAAACTACTCGGATCTGACCCGAGTATTAAAAATACCCGGATCAGGCTTGATAAACCAGCATGAGATACTCAAAATTTAAAATGTATAGTCATGACGATATTATCAAAACCTTTGAAAAGAAGAGTATCTCATAAGATCACGCTCACACATAAATACAGACGGGTTTTTACGTTATGATAACCAAAACACTTTTGTTACCAAAATAATTTGATATTATCTTTAATGACATTCTTTTGGAAAACATCTTTCAAATAAGCTCATTCAAATAAGGTATCAATACCCGAACTAAGTCTAAGAGAATATATCCAGACTGGGTCAACGGAATATACCAAACGAAATATATGATACCAAAAGGGGTAGTTGAAATGTTTACAAGTCATTACAGCTATTTTGAGACTACAATCAAAACCGTAAAGCTTGTATTGGAGTTGGATTTCCAACATGATAGGGAACCTCGATAAACATGCATAGCAACCGGAACCCGCTGGTTTTTCGTGCAAGGACTCATACACCACTATTCCTCATATTGCCACACTTCTTGATATCCCGTGGCTTCTCTTGCAAGGACTCACACGCCAGTATACCATACAATAAGGGCCCTATTTGGACACCTTGGTGACCTAAATCATACGCTGCTAGTCACCTTGAGGGATCATACGCCACCCTCGTCATACTAAGCCTGAAATATGTACATAGTTCTCGTATCATTTACGAGATGTGAGGCTTGGGAGTGAGGTTACGCTCAACTTAGAAAAAGCCACGATTTTCATATAAAGCCATGCTTTTTTCATAACAAGTTCCACTTTGAATGCCACATTGCCATTCCTTTGATCACTATTTGACTTTTACAAACATACAACATCTGAGTTCATATGCCTTTGAGAAGGGTGTTAAGCTAAGAGAAGTTGCCTTCTCCGCCACCATAGAAGTATGTTGGTAAAAGTCAACGTTTGTGATCTTCGCAATGCAATGTCAGACATTCGTTCATACAAGTTCGTTCTAGGACTGGACGAAACTGAAGGCACTTTCCTCGGCCATTATTAGGCAAGAAGCCCTTGCAATCTGAAGATTTCAAACATGACAGGACCACTGCTATAATAAATGTCTCTATATTAGGAGCTACCTAGAGAATGTCAACAAGCAATCTTTCGCTAATGAAGGTCTCCGGTCTTTAATAATTATCATCTTCAAACACATTTTCATTTTCGAACGCCTTTATTGGTTCGAAATGGTTTTCCAATAGGAGTTACCTAAATCTGACCCCGGTTCCTTCGCACCAATCATCGATTAAAAAATGTTAAGTTCATATGTGATTATCAATCATCAATCAATTACTTCATCTTTTATTTAAATCAAATATCCTTCTTAGATATATCCTTTTCAACTTATTCCATTTTCTTTACAAGAGTATATGGAATAATTAAGCTTCATTTATCAAATCAATTGGTAAATTTTAGAACCTTTTTAATCTTGGAATAATTCCAAATCAATTCACCTTTTACTTAGGAAAATATTTTCAAATCATTTAATTAACACTTTAACAAAGATTTTCCATTTCAAATCATAACTTTTAAATGGATCAAAAATGATGTTATGTAAAACATCGTTACAACAAACCCAAAACTATTTTATTCAAATCCTTGTTTAACTCTTGGAAAACTCTTCACTTTTTACTTTGGGAAAACCTTTTTAGAGCATCCGGGAGTTCCTTTCGATTTGTTCTACCCATCATCTAAAAGAGAAAACAAAGGCTAGGTAAGTTCAAGGCGCTGGTTGCTACATTCCTAACCTTAGTTACACACCTTGTTTTACCATTTAGATCTCACAAGCGGGATAAATATACTAGTCGTTTTTGCATACTCAGTTATTAATTTTAGAAATGATTCATTAAACTTCCAAATCATTATTAAAAATACTTAATTATTCTTTCAAAAATATCTATAAAAGATTTGAAAAAGGATTGTTGAGTTTAAATCCATAATTCACAAGTTATTAAAAAAGGTTTGCAAAAAGTGTTGCAAAAAGATATATTCTTCAAAACGACTTTTATATCATTTAGAAATCCATCCTTTCAACTTAAATTACTTTTAAAACATTTTAAAAAATGTTTAGAATTTATTTCATATTTTTAAACATTTTAAAAATATCATTTTTAAAGAAATACCTTTTTGGATTTCGAACTACAAAACCGCGATGCTTTTAGAAAATTGTATTGGACATATTTCAAAATCTACTTAATTAACTCTTGATTTTCTTTCTTTGTTGGAAAACTATGGATATAATAGTCTGGAATATTTTTATCTCAAAGGATTCCTAGCTATATTCCACTTTGTATACTTATTTAACTTTGTCGACGTGAAATCGCGAACTACCGTTACGCGATGCACTTAGTTTTGACTTGTTTTTTGATTTCTTTCCAAACTTCATTGAAACACTTTTAAATGTTTATAAAATATTTCTAAATCATTTTAAAATCATTTTAAACAATATTTCCATATTTCAAACTCATTTTCCATTTCATTTCATATTAAAATATTATATTATTATAATATCATTTTTGACCTTTTTAAAATCATTTAAAGGCTAAATCACTCCATAAACATATTATTATGGATTTAATTTCCATTAAATTTAATTTGGTTAATTATTAACCATTTCTCTTATTATTTATCAAACCAAGTTATAACCAATTTCACAACCATATTATCAACCATAATATCAACCAAGTTATCATCCAATATCAACCAATATTCAACATATTAATTTCTAATTTAACATGTGTATTATCAAGTTAAGTTTTATTAAAATAAAACTAAGATTTGAGTGCTCACTTTTAACCAAATTTATTAACTTCCTACCAACATTCATATCAACCAACGCTTCACTAAACCACCACCTAAACACTCTTCCACCTTTTCCAAGTGCTCGGCCACCACCCCACATCCCTTCTTGCTCTTGGCCATAGCCTCCCCTTTCCATATTGCTCACGGCCTCCCACCTATCAACACTCAAACTCACGGCCTAAGGCCATTTTTAAGAAGAGAAGAGGAAGAAGTGGATTAAGAAGTTGTTTAAGAAGAGGTTAGAGAGTAGCAAGTGGATTAGTGCTTAAACACTCCACTATTTTTAATCCTCCTACCTCTCTAAAGGAGAGAAGTCATTAAAATAGCTTAAAAGAAGAAAAAGAAGAGAATGATTTGTGTGAGAATGGAAGTGGTATGCCTTGCTATTTATAGAAAAGTAAAGAGGTGGTCAATTACCAAATTAACTTCTTACCAAATTACCAAAATATCCTTACTTTTTCAACACTTACCATTACCTTATCACATCACCACTTTATGTCTTAATCACTTAATGTTTAAGTAAAGAAAAGTAACGATTTGGTTGGATTTGATGTGACATGTTTTGTCTATTTGTGCTTACTTTTTACTAATTGTTTTCTTGAATTTTCTAATCTTGTTTAATAAAAGTATACATGTTTAGTGAATTAATTAATAATTATACTATTTTAGTATATGTTCATATATAAGAAAATAAAGGTGCAATAACGTTGCGACAACTTTAAATCGACAATACGTTGATTTTCAACAAAATGTTTTACGGTCACATTTTGACGTTTTAGTTAAACTATTTATTTATGCAATTCAAATTTATAAATAAATTTGTATAACGCTATTTAAAAATATAAACACTTATACATCAATTAAAATAATATATTTAACTACTGAAACTTACTTTTCTAAAATCAGCATTTTGTCACTTTTGTCGATATAAGCAAATGTTCCTATTTTTATGTATATTTCTATTTCCAAATCCTATCTAACATGTTCGAATCATAAAATCTTATATATTTTATATTTAAAATCACTTTAAATGTTATATTTGGAGGCGGTCAAATTCTAGGTTGTTGCAGTTTATAATTCATTAATCATTTTGATTAATGATATTTGAGTTTAAACAATCATTTTAATTAATGATGTTTCAAATTAATAAATCATTTTAATTAATGATATTTAAAATTAATTGATCATTTTAATTAGTGGGATTTGAATTTAATTAAACATTTTAATCAATAGTATTTGAGTTTAATTAATCATTTTAATTAATCATTTTAATTAATGATATTTTAAATTTATTTAATCATTTTAATTAATGGTGTTTGAATCTAATTAATCATATAAATTAATGACATTTGAATTTAATTAATCATTTTAATTAATAAAAATTGGATTTATTAAAAAAATTAATTAGTGGTGTTTTAAAAGTAAATTAACCGATTTAAATAAAAGAGTTTAAAGTAAATAAACTGATTTAATAAAAATGTTTTAGAGTTAATTAAGCAATTTAATAAAGATGTTTAAAGTTAATTAATTAATTTAACCAAGGTATTTGAAGGAAATTAATTGGTTCACTAAGAGAAGATTATTGATTTTCTAAATTATCCTCGGAATAAATTAACATTGTTTTAAATTATGAAGGTATTTAAATTGATTTCTTACCTTTTAGGATAATAAGTGTTGTTCTAAATTTATAAATGTTGGTTTATAAATGAGAGAATATTTTAATATCAATTGTTTAAAAATAAAGCTAAGTGTAAATTGATTTGGGTTTATAGTAAAAATGTTTTAATGACATTTTTTACTCTTGTTTTAATACACTTAGTATTATGATTTTCCCTCTTAAGAGAATATTTCAAAGAGTAATTTTAAAATGTTTTACAATATTTGAAATGTGAAAATCAAGTCCAAGTGTGAATCAAATGTTTTAAAATTTTGGTTCATTTATTAGTGGTAAGTGTATGCGATTTAATTCCAATACGCAAATCACTTTGTTATTCCTGATAGTTGACTAATCGACTATCGATTTCGATTTGCTACCTTCTTTGTATTTCGTCACTCTAAGACGATGTGTTGCTCTTTGAGCTTTAATATCTTTTGTCGAAAATGACTAAAACCAAAGCGTGGGTAAGAGGAGCGCACCCTCCTAGTCATTGTTATGCTTAATCATTCTAAGACGATTTGTCGCTCATTTTGAGCATTGGTATCTAACACCGGAAAAATTAAAACCAAATCACGAGTGGAAGCCAAGCCATGTGGGTCACTCATTATGATGTATTCACATTCAACTAGAGAAGTCAATAGCATGCATGCAGTGATGTGAGTATATTCGGATGTTTATGGATTTTACAGGGTCTAGCTTGGAAGTTTCTAAAAGTGACACGTGTGCTCTTAAGTATATTTTATCCAGAGGTATACTATTATTGAAGGTGGAGCACCCTCCTAGTTATGTTAGATAAATTCATTTTCCTTGTTTCTGTCTCGAACCTTGGAATTGATCTGTTCATCTTTAGTGTTTCTTCAATTCAAGACGATTTGTTGCTTATTTGAGTTTTGCTATCATTTGCCGGAAATGACTAAAACCAAAGCGTGGGTGGAGGCCAAGCTATGTGGGATTTTTTCCGCTAGAATATCTTCACATATACTCTAGATTGGATTTGGTGGTATGCGTTAGGAGATGTGAAATATTTGGATTCTCAATAACCGTTAGCAGGTTCAGTTTAGTATTTTCCAAGTGCCATCGTAGCTCTCAAGTATATTTTTGGAGGTATACTTTTGGTAATCGGGCGCACCCTCCTAGTCATTTATTGAAAAAATTTCTCTTTCCTTATTTAGATCAAACCTTTGAATTGTGTTTAGTAATTTTCACCAAGAAATGTCTGAAACCCTTCTCGATGTCTAATTATATTTTTCCATTCTTGAAGTTTGGATTATTTTTGTTATTTATGTACATCCTTTCTTGTTTCAATTATTATCCTAATTGTTTCTCATTTCCTAATATATCGACGTTGTTCTTGTAACGACCCGTAAATTTTAACTGTTTTAATAACGTGATTAGTAAAATTTTAATCGATAAAATTTTGAAATAAAAATTTAATATTTGGAATACGTCTAGTTAAACATAGCGACTAGTAAATTTTCGTCCGAAAATATGAAAGTTTATTTCGCGCGTAAATTCACTTCGATCTAATCAGTTAAAAAGCGATGAAAATAAAATGTTTTCGAAACCTAAATATTTTACATAGAAAAAATTCTAAACCATCTTCTGAGCAAAATTCCAGTTTGTCGTTTTTCCAAATTCGGGCATCTTTAGCTCCGTCGATCTTATTTTTCAGCATTTTTCTTGCATTTTCCGCTATTAGAAAATTCGAATTTTTATAATTCAACCATACCACTGACATCTGTATATCGTTTTGATCGTCTCGTCGCGCTGATCACCGCACTATATTTATTTCTATATGTTGAAGTCCGGTACGCAGCGGGAAACTGCGTAACGGTCCAATGCATTGGTATCCGTTTAATTCTTTGATTACTGTGTCCATTCAAATTTTGAGGCCACTAGCCTTTAATAAATTCCTAAATTTACGCGTGACCTTTCCTTTCACATTCTTTCCATCAGATCACTTTACAGCTGTTGCTCATTTTTTTCTGTCCTTTTTCTTCCTTCTCACGAAACGTTTTATATATATTATTCTGCATACGTTACTCCTTCTTTCAGATCTGTTCAACCTTCCTTCTTTCTACCTTTGCCTGCCACCATTTTAAGCCCCCTTCAACATTGTTCTAGCATGCTTCTTCCATTTCCTCCTTGCAACCTGCCTTCTCCCCAAGACCGAACAACTTCACACCTACCTATAGCCGCCATCAACTGACAACCAGGCCATGCCATCAACCACCATTGGCCGTTCCACCGCCTTCCTCGTTCCAGCCGCCTCAGCACCTCCGCCTGCACGCCACCAGCCAACCCACGCCCCAGCCCGCCACTGTCGTACCCCCAGTCGCCCGCCGCCAGCCCTCCGCCCAGCCTCCCATTCGCACGCCACCAGCCCACTCCCCACCTCTGACTTCGCCCGCCACCAACCACCTCTCCACTGCCTCCCGATCCAACAGCCTAGTCACTTCCTCCACACCCTGGAGCCGTGAAAGCCCACACCAACCTGACCGCAGCTTCATTCGCCTGCAACCCATCCTCGCCTGCCTCAGCTAGCACAGCAGCCACCTTGGCCGCAACTTCTCACCGGTGCTCCTCCACTTAGCTTCGGTCACCCACCTCCTTCATTTTTCTAATCCATGCAAGGTAAGCTAATAAATTTATACAAGCAGTTGTCTTCTTTAAATACAATGGTCACAGCACTTAAAAGCTGATGTACGTGTAGTAAAATTTTGATTTGCTTAAGTGTTATTTAGTTTATATATTGAGTTATAGAATTTTCGTTTGTTTGTATTTTTTTGTTTTTTTGTTTTTTTGTTTTTTTGTTTGTTTACTAGTTATTTTAGTTTATATATATGTTGACAGTTTTAGACATGTTGAACGAAACATACATGTTGCAGTATATGTTTGGTTTACTGTAGATGTGATATTTTAAACAAATATTTTTTTAGTTACAGTATATATATATAAGTTTTGTTATAAGTTGTTTATTTTACTATCAAATATTGGTATACTTTATACATACATTTCATATTATATATGTGTTAGTGGAGTGTGCTGTACATTTGAATATTTATAATGTATATGTTATTATAATACAAGTTGGTGTTTACTTTAGTACGCATGTGCATATGTTTGTCCTGTTCTATACAATATTCATATATTAGTATGCATTGTTTTGAGCTTGCAATTCTCTTTCTGTGTACTTAAGTTTATTTTAAAATATATAGTTGCCTATGTTGGTTTTGTCGAGGATCTGGAAGTTAGACCCAGACAGTTGTTCTTTTGTACTTGGAATTATTTTACACTGCTGCAAACACGACCTGAGTTCATGTTTGAAGCATCGTATCTCTTATGTCTTACGTCTGAATGGGTTGATTTTATTTTTAAAAAGAAGTCAAAGTTACCTAGTTTATGCCTGTCAAATTTCAGCCAAATCCGACATCGTTTGATTAGTGGTCGAGGATCTGGAAGTTAGACCCAGACAGTTGTTCTTTTGTACTTGGAATTATTTTACACTGCTGCAAACACGACCTGAGTTCATGTTTGACGCATCGTATCTCTTATGTCTTATGTCTGAATGGGTTGATTTTATTTTTAAAAAGAAGTCAAAGTTACCTAGTTTATGCCTGTCAAATTTCAGCCAAATCCGACATCGTTTGATTAGTGGTCGAGGATCTGGAAGTTAGACCCAGACAGCTGTTCTTTTGTACTTAGAAATTATTTTGCACTACTGCAAACATGGTCTGAGTCTATGTTCGTGACATCATAACTTTTCTCGTCTCTTGTCCAAAACAAGTGAATCTTTTGCAGTTTAAAATACAAGTTTTGATCTTTATTCATACCAAATTTCAGACCATTTCGATCTCGGTAGCACATAGAATTATAGTGTTAAACTTTGACGCAGGACATGTTTTATTTGTTGCTATGTTGAATGTTTTGATTTGATTTCATCGATTTCTGTTATCAGCTTTGATCGTTGAATTCGTGCCGATTTGTTTTGCTTGGATTCGTAACTCAATCTCTATGTCCGTATCAGTGTGCGTATCCGGGTCATCTTCTCGTGCATCTCTAGCCTCGAAAGGTGAGCAATCACTCACGATTAACGTTTTTTTATTTATTAAATTTGATTTCAATTGAAACGACAATTGAAATATGCTGATGTTAGTTATTTATATTGCTATACTTATGCCATCATCTGTATCTGTTCACCTGTGACACCTGACATCATTATCTGTTATTTATATTGATATATATATGCCATCATCTGTATCTGTTCACCTGTGACATCTGACACCCTTATCTGTTATTTATACTGATGATATATGCCTGTTACCGCTGTTATATTATTATCTTACCTGTTATCACTCTGCAAGTTCCCTGTTAGTATAGAATCACTATGGGTTGAAATGATACATACCCGAACGGACTTTAGAATAGGAGAAAATCGTTATGGGTTGAAATGATAAACCCAAGCGATTTTCAAATTAAATTGAATTTGGGATTTCGGGTTGAAAAGATATATACCCGAATATATTTTAAATTGCGGATTGAAATGATAAATATCCGTATCACTTGACCATAAGATAGAAAATTATATACAGACACCGTTGGTCTATATATAAATGTTTTTGAAAAACACTTCTACGGTTTTGAAAGAAATATATGGTTTTAATAAATAATGATTTTAAAGATTTATTAAAGTTGATTTAATAAAGTTGATTTGAATCAATATGAAATATGTTTAAGTATTTATTTATCTATATTTTCAAATATAGAGTTTATAATGATTTGAAATTGATTTGAAATTATATTTATTTAAGAATTATACTTAAATAAAGTTTGATTTGAAATTTATAAAATTTGAAATTCTAAAGATATGTTTTAACTTGAATTTGATTAAAAGCGACTTTAATGAATATTTCAAATGATATAAATTTAAATGGGATATTTTGTTTATTTGAATTTGTGAATTGAAGTTGTATTAGATGTTATTGAAATGTTAAATATTTAAAGCTTTGAAATATATTGAAATTGAAATGGCTTATTTTATGGTTTAAATATGTATTTGAAATCGATAGATTTATTTAGAAACTGAATCGAATTGAAATTGATGATTTGAGATTTGATTAAATTAAAATTTTGGAATTCGAGTTAATTTGAATCGATTTGTGAATTTTGAGGAAGCTATTTTATTTTATAAAGAAATTTTAAATTATATTTAAACTATTGATATTTTACTTTATAAATTATTTTAATATGAACTATTTTAATATAAATCATTTTAATATAAATTACTTTATTTATAAACTATTTTATTATATATACTAATTTTAATATCTAAACTGTTTAAAAGAAAAGTGTTATGATTTCCAAAATGCTATAATTTCAAAGTGTTGTGATTTCCGAAAATGCTATGATTTCAAAGCTGTGATTTCCAAAGTGTTTTGATTTTTAAAAAGACTATGATTTCAAAAGCGTTATAACCTTGGAAAAGTACTATGATTTTGGAAATGAATTTATTTGAAGTAAAAGTGATATCGCATTGATATGGTTTTTGAAATGGCAATGATATGTCGGTTTTGAAATATAACTATTTTGAAATTTTATTAAATGACCATCAGTGTAATAATACGTAGTTATTAAAGAGACCGGGATCGGATATGGACATACTCTCTGTCGATACCGAAACCACTTTAATAACTAATATACGCGGAGTGTTGATCCAGAATGAAGTGGATGGTTTTGATGAACGCGTTGACTGAAGAAAGAGAACGATTTTGGATGACCCCTGACATGACTAAAACAGGAGCCGCGCCGGGCCATTGAGGTTCGCCACCTCTAGCGGACACACTTCTTCGTTACCATATCTATTACTTTTGTGATTCGATTTGGGTGCACCCCTCGATTATGGGAGTGTTGTTTCGCGGTGTTGGGGTAGTAGCTGCTATGCCCAACATCAGTCTGGATCACGCAACTACTAGTATCCTAGTTGGTATTGCCTCATGTACCTTGTCATACTGATTATCCTATTCGCGACCACTACGTTTTGTTTTGTACCTTTAGTATATGGATTGCCCTCTGGTGACTTCCGGTTTTGGGGAAACTACGGTCTTGTATATGCTCTTGGGAATAAAAATGTGTTAAGGGTGGAATGGGCCATGACTTAACGCTATTTTGATATCGTACTTTACTGATTAGACATTATCTACTTAGCGTATTCTACCGTATATATAGATAGTTTAATGGATCCTTAGAGGATGGTTATCCCAAACATCCTTTGAGTCACTTGTATTTCAGTCGTTATTTCACTTGAGTTGGATTTATTGATATAAGAATGTTAATCCTGACTCGAGTGTTTTGTGTTTCTTTACGCTCGGGTCAGACTGAGTGTACCAGTATTCGAGACTCACCTTTGGAGTTGGAGCTTCGCTTGGAGATCCAGCTATCTATCCAGCTTTCAGATATTCAGTTGATTCCAGTGATGTATTCTGATATTGTATTTGACTATTATATTCGAGACTTCTGTTGTATCTGGTTTAACTCTGTTATATATATAGTAGCTTCATGAACTACTATTCTTTTGTTTCCGCTGCATTATTGTTATATTACTCGGTGTCTGTGTCTGTGATCTGTGATTATTTTATTTACTGTATATGTTGAGTTTTGCCAATTTAAATTAACAATTCGGTATTTTGAATTATTCAAGTCCGACATGTGCGGATGCGAATAGTCCAAAATAGCGGGTCGTTACAGTTCTTGTGTGGTAAAAATCCGTTCTACGTTTAGTAGCGTGGTCTCACAGAATTATTAAATGTAGCCTTATTACTTGAGTTTTCTCACGCTAATTTTCTAGACTGATCCAGATATTATTTTATTATGATGCTCGGGTCAGACGAAGTATTTTTCCAAGTTATTGTTGGTGGGACATGGAGCTCATGGAGCAGAACTGGATGTTCACCTGTCATGGTGATTTATTTTTTCGCTGTATTATATATACCAATCAATAATTATAAAGTCGGGATTTTATAATTGTCCGACTGATAAGGTTTGTTTTTAACTCTGATGTACTCTGTATTTTAGAGTGATAGTTTTTATTACATTATATGTTGTCATTCTAACACTTTGGTGTAGACAGTGTGATAGGGGGTTCTAACTTGTGAACTATGTGATGAAGCTTTGTCTCTCATCCCTACATGTCCCTATACATGTTGATTGGCAGATGGTCTACAGTTAAGAGGTTGGCCGTAAAATCAAGAACAAGGTTACCATTTTTAGTCACCACCCTTGAGGTGGGTTAAAGCTACATTTGGTATCAAAGCTGAAGGTTAAGCGAGAACCTTGGCTTTGGTAGGGTATGGCTCATTAGAGATATGGTAACTAACACCCTAGAATGAGTTTGAAAGTATTATATATATACGAGAGTGTATTTGTTATTGTCATAAAAAGGTATTATGTCTATTGAGTTGTTTATAAATTCTGGTCGAGACGTGGGACTACACGGTGTCGATATGGATTTCTAAACACTCGAACAAGACAAATGACATGATATTGATTTTTGAAAATTAGAGAAATGAAATATTTTTCCTAGGATTATATTTTACATATAAAAGGAATAATTTTCAAAATTTATATAGTTATTATGGTGTATTTGTTTGAAAAGGATAATATTATTATCATTATTGATTGATTTGTCATGCCCGAAAAATTTAAGAGCATTAACTATTGTTTGATAATTGTAAGTACATTAGAACGAGCCCCTTTGTGAATTAATTTTCACAATTTGACTATTAGGTGTACGGAGAAATTTTTAAGTTAAAAGTCATCTTTTAATAATGTTAAGTTAAAAGTAAAACTATTAATCAAAAGTTGTTTAATATAATCAAAATGGTAAGATAAAACATTTAAAGGATAAATATTTGAAAAAAGTGATTATAATAAAGGAGAAATATTATAATATGGGATGATTTTATATGTAACGACTCGTAATTTTTGATAATTAAAATTTGTTAATTTAATAAGTTTTGTTATTTAATATTTGAAGAAATTAAAATTTGTGACTTATTAATGAAAATAATAACTAGAATGAATTGTAACAATATTAATGTAAGTTAACTATTAACAATTTCTATGAAATTCCAATAAATTGAAATAATGAAAATGTAGATTAAATTGGTAAGTGAAGAATGTTAATTCAATAAGATGTAACCAATGTAAATTCTACTCATAATATGATAATTGATGTAATAAAAAGAATGAGACCAAGATAAAAAAATTAATTGAGATTTTAAATTTTTATTAATGTATGAAATTGAAAAAATTCAATAAAATTGAAATATAGTAGTTAATACAAATAGAAGATGGAAATTGGAGTATATTAATGTAATGAATGTAAAACAAACATTAACTATGCTATTTGAGTAATAATTGATTTGATATGAAGTCTAAAATTAAATTAAATTAATTTATTGGAATTAAATTATAATTAATATGATTAATGGCAGTTGAAATTAAACACTGTAATTATTGAAATAATTAACACTGAATTTATATGTAAACTTATTTTAATTTATTATAAATGTCTTTGTAATCAAAATTGATAAGAATCTCCTAGTTTATAAATATTGAATTAAAAGGTGATTAATTAATTTAATATTAATTATTTAATTAACTAAAATATAGCCATTTTGGCAACTGTCTCAGATTTCGACGAAACAAGTTTCATTGGATCCGTAACAGTGAATTATTGTAGGATTTCAAGTTTCGTATCGATTGGACTTGTCGTTTGATCGTACGGACTCGAAATGCCTAGAGATTTATTAAATTGAAATCAATTGAAATCAGTTTGAAATAAGCTGATTTTAACATAACTTCTTCATACAATGAAATTAGGACTTGAAACATGTTACATTGATTTTTAAATTTTCAAAAACATCTATTTTGATATATGGAATGACCCATTTTCGTTTCGGAGATAGAATGGGCTTTTCGGGTCATTTATCGTTCAATCCAAATAAATCTTATCCATTCATTCTAGTTCTCAGCTTTGCCTATAAATAGCTCGTTATAAACCCTAGGTCATTTCTTATTTTACTTGTTTGTACGTACATTTCTTTCTCAACTCCTCATTCCAATGGCAGACAAACCCTAATTCCCAATTGCAATTTCAAATCAAATTCAATTCCAAAAATTTAACTCCTCTAAACCCTACCAAATTATATACCGTTTTGAAGCTCTCGACGAGCACATCTCGATTCTGTGATTTTTTTTCAATTCAATGCACCGTTTGTCCAGAAATCGAGAATGAAATGGCCGCTCATATTGGATTTTTGACGATCCAACGGTGGATCGTCGACCGTTTGTCGATCGGATGGTGCCGTTGCGAAGCTAGTGACGAGCAGGTCTTAGATCATCTATTCGTTCACGCCAGAGGGTCATGATTCTGCTTGAAATCAGCCTTGAATGGCATCGGCGGCGGAAGCCAATTGGGGTGCCGCGAGTGCACCGGAGGGGGCGGCCAAGGCCAGGGTCGTCGGCGTCGTGGTCGAAGGGCGTGGATCTGCGTGGTAGTAGCGCGATGACGACGTAAAGTATGGCGGTTGTGCATGTTCGATCATGTTGAGAGGAAGCGCTAGGGTTCGCGCTGTGTATAGGGTAATGATGTGGAAAATTCATTTTATTATTTTATTTAAATATAATTCAATTTTTTATATGTTCTAACGCGTATAACTTTCACATACGAGGTCCGATTCACGCGCGGTTTCTTGTGTTGGGATCATTTTGAAATTCCAGACATTTTGACGCTGGTTTGGATGAATTCTGAGACTGTTCAAATTTTGGGTTTAAATTAGATTTAAATTTAATTTAAATTCAAAGGTGAGTGTTTTAACCCACTCACAACTTCAAAGATTTCTTATGTTTGTTAAATTTAATTTATGATGTGATTAGAAATTTATTTATGATTGCTTGGTATATTTTAATCGCCATCTCAATTAATTTGAATTTATTTGAATTAAATCGTTATTTAATTTATTATTGAATATAAGTTGCCAGTTAAATACCTGTTATTGATTATCAGTTCTATATTGATATTTATTGATTGATTTGGATGATGATTGTGATGGATGTTGATTGTTGATATTGGATGAATGGATGTTTTATTTTATGTCGTTATAAACTGCAAGTTCACTATAGGTAGAAATTATACATACCTGAACGATCTATAGATTGGGGAAACATCGTTATGGGTTGAAAAGATAGACTCGAGCGATTTTATGGATTACATTATTAATTCGGGATTGCGGTTTGAAATGACATATAACTGTAACATTTTAAATTGCGGATTGAAATGATAAATATCCGTATCACTTGACCCTAGGGTAGAGAATTATATACGGACACCGGATTGGTTAAATTAAATGATTTTAAAATCCTTAATTTTTGAATTTAATTATATGATATTTTGAAATAAAATTTGATTTATGTAAATTGAAGTATTATTGGAAAATCAAGTTTATGATGAAATGTGAAATGGTTTAAAAGGAATTGCTTTAAGAAATTAAATTAGAAGTTTAAAGTAAAATTTTAAGTATAAATGAAATTCTATCGAAATTAAGTTATTGAAGTTGTTTGAAAATACTTCGAAATATTTTGAAATTGGAGCAATTCGAATTGATATTTGAACATGGATTGAAACGATATGAAATTCAATAGTTTATAGAAATGTTAAATTGAAAAGTTTGGAATTTTGTTTGTTGACTTGGAAATTGAAATGGTCCAAATGTGTTGAAATGAAATGAATAGTTTAATTTGATATTAATTCCAAATTCATGTTTTAATATAAACTGTTTTAAAAATATATTATTTCAAAATTTCTAATCATTAAGATTTCAAAGTATTAAACTATTTTAACTTGTATTAATTATACAAAATCATTTAAACCTATTTTAAACCATTTAATTTATTTAAACTAATTAACCTGTTTTAACTTATTTTAAATATATTTAATCTATTTTAATTATATTTAATCTATTTTAAATCTATATTGATTATTTATAACTATTTAAAACTATTTTCTTCTAAATTCCAAACTAAGTAAAATGGATGGGTTTATATTCAAATCCTTGATTTTAAAAGTGAATGTGGTTAAGCGACATTATAACCTAAGTTGGGATTTAAATAGCATATTTGGTTTAATATGATAATTTTGAAATGAGAGTTTGACCTATTTTGGAAATACGACTTTTGAAAGGAATATAATTTCGAACTATGATTTCAATGTGATATAATTTCGGAAGTAAGTACTGATTTCGGAAGGGATATGATTTGAATTGAATATGATATTTTGATATCAATTATGAAATGATTTTGGAAATGTAAAAGAACCATCCGGTGTGTAATAAGCGATTGGTTGTTAAAGAGACCGGGATTAGATATTGTCATACTCTCTGCCAATACCGAAAACCACTTTGACAACTGTGTACGCGGTGGAGATTCCAGAATGAAGTAGGATGGTTGGTGACGATCCTACATGAGGTATATACGTGGACCTGACTCCCATGAGTTAGCTTAAGGTGGCTAAAACAGGAGCAATTGATGGGCCAAGTGAGGTCATTCCTCCGATCGGGCACACTCCTTCGATACTATATTCTGACATTACGACTGATTTGGTGGCCACCCTCGATTTTTGATTTGGGAGTGTGTTCCGAGGTGGGCGGTAGTAGCTGCTATGCGTTACCACTAGTCCGGAAGTTTAATTGGTATATCTACCCTGGCATTGCCTAGTTGTGCCGTGTCACCTACCCTATCGAGACCACTACGAGTTTATTTTGTACCATACCTATGGAGTGCCCTCTGACGACGTCCAGTACGGACGGGATTACGGTACTATATAGACTATGGGAATATATAAAAATATGTTAAGGGGGAAATGGGTAATGCCTTAACGCTATTTTAATAGTTTATCTTACTGTAGACATATTATTATAGCCTATTGTACTACAAAGTAGATAGTTTAACGGATCCTTAGGTGATGTGAATCTCGAACATCTTTTAAGTTACTGCACTCACGTTAGACATTGGATAGGAGATGTCAAACCTCATACTAATATCTCTGACGCCGTTCCAATCATAGTTATTTACCGTTGATTTAACTCACATAAGATCTTTTAGTTCTAACTCGAGTGTTTTGTCTTTTCAATTCGCTCGGGTCAGCCTGAGCATTTCAGGATTTGAAGACCTTATTTCTGGAGGACGAAGACGAAGATTTGTACTACTATTATTTACCATATTTATTCCATTACATTTATACTATTCCACTGCATTATTTGTTTATCTCTGATAAGTGTAACTTTGATTTTTGTATTGTATAAGTATAATCAAATGTTTTTTATACAGCTTCATGAATTGTTATTTGATTATTATATTTTTGTCATTCTGCTACAAGATTCTATTTTGTTTTTTCTTATTCACCCCAATAACAATCTGCCATTCTGTATGGTTTGAGTCGGCATGTGTGTCTTCTTAAAACGTACAAAAAGGTAGGATGTTACATTATATAAATGTAATTTTGCATAAATTAGATTTATAAAATGCATTTTAAAAATGATTTTTGATTTTAAGTCCCTGAGTCGTTTGAAATAATTACGAAAGGTTTTAGGTGGAATACATTTTCTTTAGTGTAATTTGGAGGAAATTGTCTCGATTAGTTTTGCTTAGGCGAACGTTGTGTGGCACCTAGTAAATTATTCTCTTTAACATTGTGCGATCGAAATGAGTTTAAATTCACTAAAGTGAGATTTAATAAATAAATGGTTGAAGTTATTTCATATAGAATATTTGTGAAATGTTTTTTAGAAGGAAATTTGAAATAAAAAACTGGGTATTTAGTTATTAAGTTCTCTTAAAGGTAATTGATTTCAAAATAAAAGATGTTTTGATAAATAATTTGATAGATGAAAATTTTAAACCTTTGGATAGAAAAGGGATAATTTAACTCAAGTTTTGAATGGGTTAAATTAGATTAAAAGGTTATGGTATTTATTTTATTAAAACCATAGTTTTGTTAATCATAAGTTGTGAAAACTGTTTGGTGCTATTGGGCCTTCAAATTTAAATTCTGAGAAAAATAAAAGGTAAAAAGTAAATAACAAATAAATAACATAAAATTGACATTTTGTATATACCCTTAGGATGTAGAGAAGTATTATACAAGTAAATAAGAGTAAAATAAGTTTTTAATCTAATATTTTATAAAGTTGTGTCTTTATAAAATGCTTATAAACTTAAGTGATTGTGAATTGATTCATAAATAATTTTAGTATCGGGTGAAAAACTTTATGGAAAAAAATATGTATATATAAGTGAAAATGAAGGGAATTTAGAAAGAGATTGGTATAATTAATAAACTAACCGAATTAAGTACGTAAGTCATACGTAGATCACTCTATTTGCGTGATTCTTAGTCTAGGCTTTGAATACATAGCTTCGGGGGGATTCATAACAGTCTAAAAATGGATTTCTCACTTGATACTTGTCAGTAAACACTTGATTCAGATTCTCGATATGATACTAAAGTTTTTTCTATCATAGTTTATAGCTATATAAGGAGAACGGAGGTTCCAATCGAGGAACCTGAATCAAAGTTTGCTCTAAGGGAGGTCGAGTGAATGATACTAGTTCGGAAGTAGAAGTCTATGTATCCAAGCAATTAATCAGATCAAATATAGCATACGGATGATTTATGTATAACATATGAGCTTAAGTATATTTGTATACTTAGTGTGTGACTTACGAAAGTGTGAGTCTAACCGAAAATTCTAAATCTTGTATGTTAATCATTTGACATTTTAAATAATGTTAAGTGTTAGTTTATTCCTTTATGGAATTCGATAGATTTGATTTGATTGATAATGCTATTTTATAAACTATGGTTTATAAAATTATTGTTTGTTAGGACTTAAATCCCGATGCTTTTGGAAAAGTGATTTCAAAAGAATCTGTGAAAGAAATGATAATAATATTATTTTGAAACTTTGAGAAAGTATTATTATTTTAGTATATTTGAAAATAAAATTTGGTTGAAGAGATTTTTCAAATATTTTTGGGTTATGAATAAAGTTGGGAATAAAAGGAGTTTTTCGATTTGGAAGACTCGCGGGGTATTTTTATTTTCTTTATTTATTGATTAGGAGGAACCTGAATACCACTGGATGCTCCATGTTGTTTAATCTAGAGTTATACCAAGCGTCGGTAGGAGAAGCCCCTCCTTGTCATAATTGATTTTGATTTAAATTCTCTTCGAAGAAAATTTGAAAATATATTCTGAATATAGAACCTAGGAATTTAGTTCTGAAATTTACCACTTGAAAAGATTGGATGTAAAGTTTTGATTTCAGGGTACTTTTTGAGTTTTGTTGTATATGGTTGATATGTTGTTTTTGTTTGTATGTGGCTTTATTCGTTATAGTTGTACGTAGATTTATATCATACTAGTTTTTGCATGTGGAGTTACCTCATTATTTTTAGTTGCATCATATTGCTCTTTTGTCAGCCTAACTCTCTTTTGGATTGTGTAAGTATAGGTAAGCAAGAGATTGCTATTTGATTCTTGTGCACCTACATTAGCATCAAGATAATAAGTTGCTTGCAAAAAAATTTAAAAGAAATTAACTCAAAAAGGTACTAGTAGATTTAGAAATTGGAAATTGTTGATAATTTTATGCCTCGGATATGAGTTACGACTTGGATTTTGTTTTCTTTGGTTGGTTTGGGGCCCGTAGAGGCAATTTGTAGTTGTTCCGATCGAGCTGCGTAAAGGAGACGCTGCAAAAAAAATCCGTGATATTTGAGAATTAATTAAGTAATAAGTTTAATAACTCATTTTAATTAATAATTTTTAAACTAAAGGGTTTGGTGCCTTTTTCTTCATTTGGAATTTCAGGGACGAAATTCTTTCAATGGGGGAGAATGTAACAACCTTGATTTTGGTCATTGAACTTTAAACATTTAGTTAATTAAAATAATTGGATTTTAGAATCTAATAACTTCAATTCAAATATAGTGATCATTTAAATATTTGAATTGCGAACTAAATATTAATTAAATGGATTTAATAATCTAATTTAAATCCTTTTAATTAATAAATAATATTGGTGAATTCAATTGGAAAAATTATTTGCAATAATAAATAGATCGGATAAATATCAATAATTGGATCGAATTTATAAAACGATATTCAAAATGTGTGAAATTATCATTCTAAGACACCGTCTCAGATTTTGACAAAACTAATGCCATCGGGACTGGAATGATAAGGCGATATATGCCAACGAATTTGTAGTGATTAGACGTACTGTGTGATCGTATGGGCTCGAAACGCATAGCTATAATTTTTAGAATTAAAATAATATAATTGAATTTTAAAAAGCTAGCTTCTTTATCTGATAGAATTAGCCGCCAAAAATAGTTCCATTGAGTCCGAAATAGGGGTGTTTAGCTAAGAATGCCAACGAGTAGGGGGTTCGTCAAATTTCGGGCGTGAATAGTACCGATTAGAGAATCCTATATAAGGACCTATACCCTTCATTCTTTTGCCCAAACCCTAGAGTTATAACCCTAGCCACCATTATATGTTCCCTCATCCAATTATCTTTGATCATTGGTGCCTCCAATGGTTGTTTCTGGGGGAGTTCCTAACATGGAAGTTGCTCGGCTAGGGGAGACAAGATGGATGGACAGTGGGATTAGGCGATGGAGGCAGGAACCTCCGTGGAGTTCGTTTTGAAGCTGGCAGCATTTTCGATCGATGGAGGAGTTATAGTGGGTTTCGGGTGATAGGGCAGGTGTCAATGGGAAGCTCTTGGACATGGCGTTCGACAGCAGGGGTGTGGCGGCGTTATATCATGGGAGGCGACAGTGATTCAATGAAGAAGAAGACGATGGGTTTTCGTATTAGGCAGCCGAAGTTTCAAACGAGGAAGATGATTTGCGGCCGTGATTTGTTAATTAGAGTAATTTAGGGATTAATGATGTAATTAGTAATAAATTATATTATTTAATCCAAAATCTTATTATACTCGTAACTATTTCATACGAGGTCGGATTTAAACGTGGCATGTTGCATTGTACTCGTATCGTCATTAGCTACGCTCTGGAATTGGATTGGTAGGAATTGAAGCTTGTAGGATTTTATGCAAGAATTGAATGCCCATTCGGTTTTAGTCCAAAGCAGAAAGCTTCAGCGATAACTGGAATTTCGATGAGTTAAACTCACCTTTTTGGCAAATCGGTACATTATATAGTAGATAAAAATAATCTGTTGTCCTGCTTGGATGTTAGTTTATACTATTGTTTGATTGATTGTTTGGATTGGATTCCCGTTTTGGAAATTCATATAACTATATATATTATTGTTTGCCTCTGCCCAGTAGTGGATGGCATAAATAACCATTTTGTTGCAGGGGACAAAAAGAAGAAGTTGGAGTGTTATTTTAGCAAACAGATCGCTACGGAACACTTTGAAAAATACACATACATATGTATGATTTACAAGAGACATTTATAGAAAGACCCAAAGGGGTTTCTCATTATTATTTATTTATTTACTGTTATATGCATTTTATTTACATTCTCCTACAGCTTATATTGATGTTCAGTTAAAATTTTATGACAGTTTATTTGAATTGGTTAAGTGTTGTTATAGCAATTTTTCGCTATATCGTCACTTATTGAATATCATCTCCCTAAACACTTGTGCATTGAACTTGAGCTTATATTTTCACAAATTAGATGTTTATAATTCATTAATCATTTTGATTAATGATATTTGAATTTAATCAATCATTTTAATTAAAAATGTTTGAATTTAATAAATCATTTTAATTAATGATATTTTAAATAATTGATCATTTTAATTAATGGGATTTGAATTTATTAAATGATATTTGAGTTTAATTAATCATTTTAATTAATGATATTTTAATTATAGTTAATCATTTTAACCAATGATATTTGAATCTAATTAATTATTTTATTAATGATATTTGAATTTAGTTAATATTTTAATTAATGATATTTGGATTTAATTAATGATTTTAATTAGTGGTGTTTTAAAAGTAAATTAACCGATTTAAATAAAAGAGTTTAAAGTAAATTAATTGATTTATTAAAAATGTTTTAAAGTTAACCAACCAATTTAATAAAGATTTTTAAAGTTAATTAATTAATTTAATAATGGTATTTGAAGGAAATTAATTGGCTCATTAAAAAAGATTATAGATTTTACAAATTATCCTTTGGGATGAATTAATGTTGTTTTAAATTTATAAAGGTATTTAAATTGATTTATTATCTTTTGGATAGTAAGTTCTATTTTAAATTTATAAATACTGATTTATAAATGAGAGAATCTTTTAATAGAATTGTTTAAAAATAAAGCTAAGTGTAAACATAATTGGGTTTATAGTAAACAACGTTTTAATGACATTTGTTTTTGACTCATGTTTTAATACACTTAGTAAAGGGGCGCACCCTCCTAGTCATTGTTGTGGTTCGTCATTCTAAGACATTTTGTCGCTCATTTTGAGCATTGGTATCCCATAGTGGAAAAACTAAAACCAAAGCGTGATTGAAACAAAGCCATGTGGGTCGCCCATTAGGATATATTCACACTCGTCTAGAGAAGTCGATAGCATGCATACATTGATGTGAGTATATTCGGATGCCTATGGATTTAACGGGGTTTGGCTTGAAAGTTTCTAAAAGTAACGTTTGTGCTCTTAAGTATATTTTATCTAGAGGTATACTTTTGTTGAAGGGCGAGCACCTTCCTAGTCATGTTGGATAAATTCATTTTCCTTATTTCTATCTCGAACCTTGGAATTGATTTGTTCATCTTTTGTGTTTCGTCAATTCATGCTTGTTTGAGTGTTGTTATCATTTGTCGAAAATGACTAAAACCAAAGCACGAGTGGAAGCCAAGCTATGTGAGATTTTTCCCATTAGAGTATCTTCACATTTACTCCAGATTAGATTCGGTGGTATGCGTTAGGAGATGTGAAATACTCGAATTCTCGATAACCATTAGTGAGGTCCGGTTTGGTATTTTTTGAGAGTCATCATAGCTCTCGGCACTTAAACCTATTATATGAGCCTTATGCTTAGCAAAGCCCCTCTCAACAGTCTTAGAAATTAATGTCGGGAATCCTGCGTAGATCAAGGAGAAGTGAATGATGATAATGACAAAATACTAAAATTGAATATGCATGAAAAATGAGAATAGCCTCGCATACCGAATGGTCGAAAGCAAGGTGAAACACAATCATTGACGATAAAGAAGTATTGGTCGAACCATCTTTCTGTCATACATGGAGAAGAAATGAAAAAAGAGGTTTTGTCTTTGGATAATAGAAAGTGTTGCCTCCTTGACTGGGGGCATTCTTGATGGAAAATAAGAACTAAAGCTCTCTAAAAGAAAAGTCTTGGTTCCCAGCCTAAATAAAATGTGCACCAATGGGGTAAGAATAAGAAAGAGGCAGAAGTTGAACGGCGACAGCATCTAAGAGGAGATCCGTTCTTGCAACAAGAGACACATAGGCAACTAACAGACCACGCCTAATGTGCTCATTGGTGATAAGCATCAAAGTAGATGGTGGACTATTCACGCGATCAATGGGCTAAAGAATCAAAGTAGCATGCTTAGTGATTCCAAATCTAGACAACGTGGATCCAATTTTTTAGTGTGAATTGCTAAAGGAGCATTCACGTGGCTAAGCTTGGTAGGATCGCCTGAGACATTAGAGTTAGGTTTTTGGGAGGACATACCCCTACATGAGAAAAAATAAGTTCGAAATGCTACATATTAAAGAATCCCCAAAACCCATAAACTTATCACTACTTTTTTTCTTCGTTTATTTATTTTATCAAACTAATCCCTACGAAATGTCAAAATTTGATCGTTTAATTTTTAAAAATTTATCCCTAATAACTACCATGAACAATTTGTGCGAGGTCAAATATGCAAGCTAGGAAGAATTCTTAGATATAAGCAGAGCATTTGCCAGGATAAGAAAGAGAAACGATAAGAAGAAATATAATAGTTTCAAGAGGTAATTTTACTAATTTTGCAGCAAAGTAATGTGTTATCTGGATATTGATAGTTTTCTTCAAGCACAAATGAGTGGAAATCAAATTAAAGTAAGAAATAAGAAAGTCGAGACATAGAAGAAAGAGATTTTAAGAAGGAGAATGTAACAACCAAGCTATCAGTGAATTGTTTACGAGCTTTAAGAAAGGTTGTGCATGGTTAGAAAAGACAGAAAAGATGAATACCGGCGAAGTTCATCAAAGCACGGCGTCCAGACCACCATAATTGATGGAGATTGATGTTAATCAGCTATCAAAAGTTTAAGCAGTTGAATATATGGTTTGAGGAGAGCAGAGTTGTTTAAGTGTGCATGTGTGTGCATGTTTGCACGTGCACAGTTGATCTCATCATATTTGAAGTCTTATTTGACTGGAGTGTTTTTGAAATACTTTGTATAATGGTGTATGTTTGTTTTGTGAGTTGAATGGGTCAGTTTGGGTCAAGACTGGGTTGTTTGTATTAGCTAGCGTCCATTTACATTGTGTGTGAACGTATATATAAGGATGCATATGCATTTTTGTAGAGTGTTGTGAAAAATCTGAAGCTTAATATCATTTTAATTCCATTTTCTATTGTAAATCTATTATATGTTCATTTCTTTAATTCCTACTCATAGATTAGCCTGTTAGTTTCTTTAAATTTTAGTCTAGTTCTTTTAAGTCTGTTCTAATTGCACTTGTGATTTTCTACTGGTTATTCTTGCATTTACCATTTTCAGTTCTTGATTTTGCTTCCAGTTCTTGATTTATGTCCTTAATTGTTCCTCACATTCTCCATTATTATTCATTACAGCAGCTTACAACTCAATATCTGATTTATTTTGAAAGACTTGATAACATTGTTCTTTTTTCTTATTTTTATTTGGAAATATACTCAGTTAGTTCATGTCAGTTGTTCCCAAATCATGTTCCAGCTCAGTTTCCATTAACTCCTGTTTTGAATTGTTTTGCTGCTTCACAATGGAACCATTCTGTTCTTGCTATTAATTTGTTAGTTCTAGTTATATTTCTGGTACTTTGTTGAATCATTTTGGAAGACAATTACTTATACTCAATTTTCTTGCTTGTATCGTAAGAAACCATTCAAACATTGTTCCTATCATCTTGGCCATTTTCACAAACACCTTCTTCTTCACCAGAAAAAGAACCATCATTCATCATTGCAATGACCTCTGATCAACCTGCTCCTTACAATTTCGTATCAGAGCCACCTTTTGAGGTGCCAGCAAATCCTTAGGTCGATCTGCAAAACCTTAGCAATTCGTCTCACCTACCATTCCGGAACCATGATCCAACATGGATGAAGCAAGAAGAGTTTAATCGACAGATCGAACAAACTTAACAAGAACTGAGCACTATATTTGAAGGGATTCATAATGTTCTCACTGCCCTCTCTCATGACATTCAACGGCTCAAGAACCAACCACCAGCGCCTCCACCGTCGGTACCACCTCCAAATCCATTCCAAGAATCTTGTTATCCTCATAATCACTGAAATTCTTGGCCTTCAAAAATGCCTGTATGCCCACCACCCCCATATCCTCTATATCCTCCATATCCACCAAATCACAAACAGCTCCTCCACCGCCACAAACGCCACCACGGATGCCAGTGCCTCCAAGAAATCATCAGAATCCTCAATATTATCCTCAAGAACCTCCATGTCCTCCCCATGGCTACAGACATCCATACCAAAATTATTACTATCCAGATAACCTATTAAGAACTACCCCATTAACTACCCTTAAACTTGATTTTACACGGTTTAACAATGAGGAGAGGGTGACTGATTGGCTTCGTTAAGTTGAGCAGTACTTTAGATTTCATCAGACTAATGAAAGGTTATGGGTTGACATTTGTTCATTCTATCTAAAAAAGGAACCATTACAATGGTATAATTGGTATGTGCATAATGTTCCTGATCATGGGTCTTAGCAAGTTTTCAAAGAGGAAATCATGGTGAGATTTAATCCTGAAAAAATGGAGAGACCATTTGAAGCATTGGCTGGGTTGAAACAGACCACCGCCGTCTTGAATTATTTGAACAAGTTTGAACAATTGCAAATGGCCACTGATGCTTTACCTCCGAGGTTTGTGTTAGATAGGTTTGTTGGCGGGTTGAAGGAAGAATTGAAGTATGACGTTCTCACTTCTAGACCAACTGATTTGAAAGCGACAGTTGCACTAGAAAAGATGTTTAAAAGCAAGCATTCTTACACTAAGAAGAGCACCAAAACACTTAACCCTACACTGAATATACAAAGAAATACTACTGCCCAACTTATTTCCTCCCAAAATCCTCAAGCTTTCCATAACATCAACCCTATTACCAACCAGAAGGACACATAACTAGAGGCTTTAATGAAAAGTAAAGGACTTACCCTCAGCCAGTTGATTGAAATGAGGATACAAAACTTGTGTTATGGGTGTAAGGAGAAATGGCATAGAGATCACAAATGTAAAAACCCTCAAGTTTATATACTGGAAGGAGTTATGCCATTGATTGGGGTAGAGCAATTAGAAGGAACTGAACTTAAAGCATTGACAAAACCAGTATCCAATGATGATGGACCTCTAACTATAACATTGCTAGCTATGTGTGGAATACCCACTTTATCAACCATCAAAGTGAAGGGAAGTATTCAAGGTAAATCGTTCAAATACTTATTGACTTTGGGTTAACTCATAGTTTTATTAATGCAAACTTGGTTAAGAAGTTAAGGCTTAAAGTTGAGGAGTCAAGAGTATTTGTAGTGGTGGTAGCTAATGGTGAAAAAGTGACTGGTAATGGGGTGTGTCAAGATGTTATACTCAAGTGTTAGGGCTGTGTCATGCCGGTGGACTTGCTCTTGTTTCCTTTAGAAGGATGCCAAGTGATTCTTGGTGCACAATGGATGAGAAAACTAGGAGAAGTAACTCTAAACCATGAGAAGTTGCAAGTTAAATCCAAGTATAATGATAAGGAGTATGTGTGGCAAGGAATGCAACAGGAAGAGTAGAAAGTTATTAGTAAAAAGGCCATTAGCAAGGTGTTTAACCAAAGTCAAATTACCATGATGCTATGTACCTTAAACCCACTTGAAATTACCACCCATGATATTCCTCCATAAATTGAAGAGCTTCTCCAAAAGTTTCCCAAAATTACACAAGTTCACCACCTCTTCCTCCATACAGACTATAAGACCACAAAATACCTTTAATACCAAACACCAAACCTATTTGCATTAAACCATACAGGAACTCATACCACATTAAGAATGAACTTGAGAAACTTATCAAGGATATGTTGGATTCTGGAATCATTAGAAACAGTTGTAGTTCATACTCTTTACCTATGGTAATGGTGAGAAAGAAAGATGGTACATGGAGATTATGCATTGACTATAGAGCCCTCAATTCTCAGACTATAAAGGATAAATTCCTCATTACTTTGATAGATGAATTATTTGATGAACTTCATGGAGCCAAATTCTTCTCTAAACTGGATTTAAAGTCTGGGTATCATCAAATAAAGATGGACGAAGCAGAAATTCATAAAACTACATTTAGGACCCATGATGGGCATTATGAATTCATAGTAATGCCACTTGGGTTGGCTAATGCACCTTCTACTTTTCAATCCTTGATGAATGGGATATTTAGAAAATACTTGATAAAATTTGTATTGGTGTTTTTTGGTGATATACTCATATATAGCAAGTCATGGCCTGAGCATTTAGAACAATTGCAGGTTACTTTTCAAGTGCTGAAACAAAACCACATGGTGATTAAGATGGCCAAGTGTAGATTTGCAAAAGAATCTCTGGAATTTTGGGACACATCATTTTAGTTGAGGGGTTGGTAGTTGATTCCAATAAGATACAAGTAGTGGTGAACTGGCCATTTCCAAGCAGCTTGAAAGCATTAATGGGTTTTTTGGGTCTCACTGGTTACTGCAAAAAATTTGTAAAAGACTATGGTACGATTGCTAGACCTTTAACAAATATGTTAAAAAAGATGGATTTGAAGGGAATAAAGAAGCCAGAGAAGCTTTCAAAAGACTTAAACAATGTTTGGTAACACCATCTGTGTTAGCAATGCTTGATTTCTCACAACCATTTATTTTAGAGTGTGATGCTAGTGGACATGGCATAGGGGCTGTATTAATGCAAAATCACAGACCCTTGGCTTACTTGAGAATGGCTCTACATGGAAGAAATTTGAACTTGTCAACATATGAGAAGGAGTTGCTTGCTATCATTATAGCTACAAGAAAGTGGACATAATACTTAATGGGGAGACGGTTTGTTATTAAAACTGGTCACCAAAGTTTGAAACACCTATTAACATAGAAGTTACATACTGGGGTGCAGAATAAGTGGCTTGCCAAACTCCATGGATTTGATTACAAAGAAGAGTACAAAAGTGGTAGAGATAACAAGGTGTCTGATGCATTATCTAGAATATAAGAAGAGGAAGAGAAGGACCCTCAACTACAAGTAGTTTCAATAGTGCAATCACCATGGATGCAAGAGTTGAAAAACACTTTACAAAACTCCTCTTGGTATCAACAGTAATTGATGAGAATTTAAAGGAATGAATTACCTGAAAGCAAATATAAGGTAGTAGACAAGTTGATCTTTCATAAAGTCAAAATGCTAATAGATCATCACTTGGATACAATTATTCAACACTTGGTGAGAGCATCATTCAACTCCATTGGGAGGGCACTCTAGTATCAAGGGTACTCTAAAGAAATTAAAGCAAGTATTTTATTGGAAAAAAAGAGAAGAACCATGGAGGAGTATGGTAAAAATTATGATGAATGTCAAAAAACTAAGGGGGAAAACATACTCATTCCTTGACTCTTGCAACCTCTTCCCATTCCTGAAAGAATTTGGTTGGATATTTCTATGGATTTCATTACATGCTTGCCTAGAAGTCAGAACTATACAGTGATATATGTAGTTGTAGACAGACTTAGCAAGAACGCACATATTTTTCCATTGAGTCACCCCTATACTGCCATGGAAGTGGCTATAGTTTTCTTTAATAGTGTGTTCGAATTGCATGGGATACCCCGAACTATTGTAAGTGATAAGGATACGTCGTTTACAAGTAATTTTTGGAAGGAAATCTTTAAGCTACAAGGCAGCAGTTTGAAATATAGTTCAGCATACCACCCACAAAGTGATGGGCAGACTGAGGTGGTTAATAAAATCTTAGAAGGCTACTTAAGATGTTTTGTTTACCTTAAACCCCAAGAATGGTCGAGATTGTTAACTTTAGCTAAATATTTGTACCACACCACTTGGAAAACCTCCATTAACACTACAGCATTCAAGTCAGTGTATGGTACTGATCCTCCTAATTTGTTATCTTATGTACCAAATTCTGCAAAGGTTGAGCAAGTTGAAGAAGAATTGTATTCCAGAGATATTATGTTGGAGTTTCTAAAGGACAGCTTAAGGCTAGCACAAGAGAGGATGAAGAAATATGAAGATTTGAGAAGAACAAACAGGGAATTTGAAGTGGAAGATTGGGTGTATTTAAAGCTACAACCCTATAGACAAATCACTGCTAGACTTCAAAAAACCCACAAGTTATCGCCTAAATACTGTGGACCCTATCAAGTTGAAGAAAGAATAGGAAAGGTGGCTTATAAATTGCAATTGCCTACAAGTGCTAGGATACATCCTATTTTTCATGTTTCACAGTTAAAAAAATGGTGATGGATTGATAATACAAGAAGATGCTCCTAATTATGAAGAAAAAATAGTGAATCAACCTGAAGAGATTCTGGATAGAAGGTTAGTGCCTAAAAACAATGAACCAGTGGTGCAAGAGTTAGTTAAATGGAAAGAAAAGCCTAGAGAGGAAGCAACATGGGAAGATTACTGGCCACTAATTAGAAGGTTTCCAACTTTAGACCTTTTGACAAGGTCTGTTCTTAAAGAAGAAGGGAATTGTAACAACCAAGCTATCACTGAATTGTTTACAAGCTTTAAGAATGGCTATGCATGGTCAGAAAAGAAAGAAAAGATGAATTCTGGCGAAGTTCATCAGAGCATGGTGTCTAGACCACAAGAGTTGATGGAGATTGATGTCAAGCAGCTGTCAGAAGCTTAAGCAGTTGAATATATGGTTTGGGGAGAGAGTTGTTTGAGTGTGCATGCGTGTGCATGTTTGCACGTGCACACTTGATCTCATTAGATTTGAAGTCTTATTTGACTGTAGTGTTTTTGAATTACTTTGTATAATGGTGTATGTTTGTTTTATGAGTTGAATGGGTCAGTTTGGGTCAAGACTGGGTTGTTTGTATCAGCCAGGGTTTATTTACATGGTGTGTGAATGTATATATAAGGATGCACATGCATTTTTGTAGAGTGTTGTGAAAAATCTGAAGCTTAATATCATTTTAATTCCATTTTCTGTTGTAAATCTATTATCTGTTCTTTTATTTAATTACTGCTCATAGATTAGCCTGTTAGTTTCTTTAAATTTTAGTCTAGTTCTTTTAAGTCTGTTCTAATTGCACTTGTGATTTTCTACTGGTTATTCTTGCATTTACCATTTTCAGTTCTTGATTTTGCTTCCAGTTCTTGATTTCTATCCTTATTTGTTCCTCAAATTCTCCATTATTGTTCATTGCAGTAACTTACAACTCTGTATCTAGTTTGTTTTGAAAGACTTGATAACATTATTCTTTTTTCTTATTTTTATTTGGAAATATACTCAGTTAGTTCATGTCAGTTGTTCCCAAATCCTATTCCAGTTCAATTTCCGTTAACTCCTGTTTTAAATTGTTTTGTTGCTTCACAATGGAACCATTTTCACCATAAAGCTTAGAGGGTACTTCAGTGAATACGCATATTAGTTTCTTTGATGATCTTTTAATGAAGATAAGGACTGTAGATTTGAAGGTGGATGAAGAAAAGAAGACGATGGTTCTTTGGTGTCCCCTTTTGGAGCATTACCTAAGTTTCTCCAATAGTCTGGTATATGGAAGAGACACTTTGTAGAAGATATGTAGTCGGGGTGTCTATTTGAAGTCTTGAATGATCAAATGGTAGAGATGAGTGAAGGTAGAGGAGAAAGTAGCAGTCATTTGGTCTATTTGTTGAGAGAGGAAGAGTGGAGAAGAAGAATTATAATCCTAGAGGGCGTTCCAAGTCTAGAAAGCTCGGAAATGGTTGGAGAATAAAGTTGAGAAACAGAAAGTACCACCATTATAAGAAAACATGTCATTAGAAGAGAGATTGTCCATATTTATAGAGGAAGACCGAGGATAGATCTTCATCGATTACAATGAAGAGCGTTGTATCTGACGATGTGTAGATTCTAACTTCAGATGTATTAGACCATTGGGTGCTTGATTCAGGGGTGTCGTTCCACATAATATCAAATAGGGATTACTTAAGCTCTTTTATTGGATGGAGAGAAGTGAATTTCTTATTGAAATGATGCATGTTGTAGAGCCATGGTTGAGGGTACAGTATGGATTTGTATGTTTGACAGAGTGATTCACACTTTGATAGGTGTGTGCTATGTTTCAGGTCTTCAGAAGTCATTGATCTCTTTGGGACAGTTGGCATCCATGGGATACAAGGTAACTGTGGAGAAGGATGGTTTGAAGGTTTCTAGGGGTTCACCAGTTCTGATTAAAAGAAATGTGTTCCGGAATCTGTATCTACTGAAGGGAGCCACAATGCATGGGGAGTATTGTTTTGAAGTAGAAAGTTCTCGTGCTTTAGATGCCACCAGACTTTAGCATCTTCAATTGAGTTATATTTCGGAGAAGTGCTTGGTGTTGCTTCATAGACGGAAGATGTTAAAAGGAGAAAGCTTCGACAAGCTAGATTTTTCTAGGAGTGTGTTTGGAAAGCAGACGAAGGCATATTTTGGATTTGGATTTCATAAATCGAAGAGCGTACTTGATTATGTACATATGGATGTGTGAGGACCAGTAGCTACTACTTCTAATAGGAAGAAAATTATTTTATTTTCTTCATCGATAACTTTTCTCAAAAGATTTGGGTGTATGTCCAAATCAGAAAGCTTTGAGAAGTTTAAAGCTTAGATGGTGCTAGTTGAGAACTAGTCTAGCTGTAGTTTGAAGGTGCTTAGTTCTGATAATATCAGCACATTTTTTCTCTAGGGAGTTCCTTAATTTTCATAAGCAACATGGTATTTAGAGACATTTCACTATACCAAGTGATCCACAATCCAATAGAGTTGTTAAGAGGATGAATAAGACCCTACTTGAGAGCGTTCGTTGCTTGAGATTAACTACGGGCTTAACCATAGGCATTTGAGTTGAAGCTTTGTCGATCGCATCATGTATTATAAATCGAATTTCTTACTTAGCCATAGATGGGAAGATTCAGAAGATAAGTGGAGAGATAAAGCAATGTATCTTGGTTATTTTAGTATTTTTGGTTGTCCTATGTTTGTGCTCTATATAGGTAATGATAAGTTGAAGGCTAGAGCGTACAAGGGAAATTTTATGGGATATATAGATGAAGTCAAATGGTATTGCATTTGGAACCTAGTTGATAGGAGGATTGTGGATTCTGGATGTGTTACATTTGATGAGTCAGCGATGTTTACTCTAAGGAAGAGTTACCTACCACATTAGTTGATTCTAATAGGCCCAAGAAGATGAAAGTAGTTCCCACATTTTAGTCTAGTAGTAGAGTTGTAGTTGTTATTGATAGAAGTGAAGATGTAGTTGATGGGAGATCACAGAGTTGACCACATGTGCCTATAGTAGTGTTGGTGATATGCATGAAGCCAAAGGAAGTTTAGTTCAAGGTGGAACAGGAATAAGTTTAAGTGACATTATACCTACTCGATCCAATCGTAGATTCGTAGGACTATTAGGCTACTTAAGAGGTATGTAGACTGGCAGTATGCAAACCTCAGCCTTGATGATCAGTTTGACTATGCCCTATATGTGGTTTATGATGAGTCATTTTACCATGAACTAACCATGAGGTCAAGTGATAGCTCGAAATGGATTTGAGCTATGGAGGAGTTGAAATGTTTAAAGAAGAACAAGACTTGGGCTTTGGTACCAACTCCTTAGTGAACCCGAGCCATAGGTTGCAAATGAGTTTTCAAGGTGAAGGATGATGGAAGATACAAGGATAAATTAGTTGCATAAAGGTTTTCACAGAGAAAGAGAATGAAATATAATGAGATATTTGTTGCTCGTAACTTGAAGTTGGAGCAACTTGATGTGACGACCACTTTCTTGCATGGTGACTTAAATGAGACTATTTACATGAAGCAACCAGAAGAATTTGTTGTAAGTGGGAACGAAGATTGAGTTTGCAAATTGAAAAACTCTCTTCGTTGACTCAAGCATTCACCTACAGTGGTATGAGAGGATTGGTTCTTTTATGTTTTCACTCGGTTTTTGATCGTAGTATTAAAGATGCATGTGTTTATTTCATGCATTTAAAGAATGATAGTTGGGTGTATTTGCTTCTATTTGTGGATGATATGTTAATTGCTTTTAAGGATAAAGCTGAAATCGATATATTAAAGTTGAATCTAGAGGCGGAATTTGAGATTAAAGACCTTATGGAAGCAAAGAAAATTTTGGGTATGGAAATCCAAAGAGGTAGAAAACTTGGACTTTTGAGACTCACTCGAAAGGAATATATTCGAAAGTTGCTTGCTCGGTCTAGTATGCAGATAGCAAAGGCAATTAGTTTACTTATACCTTTGCACATACATCTTTCTAGTAAAGGCTCTTTCGATCTTAGAGAAGGACATGGCCTAAATGAAGAAGGTGCCCATGCAAGTGCAGTTGGTAGCTTGATGTATGCTATGGTTTATATTATGCATGACATCGCACATATTATTTGATTTGTAGATATATGGCAAATCCGGAAAAGATGAATTGGGGGCGATGAAGTATATTTTTAGATATCTTAGAGGAACTCAAGATCATGAGCTTGTTTTTTGTAGTAAGGATGGTGGTTGGATATTGTGATTCTTAGACGAACTTCAATAGATATGTTTAACATGTCATTGCCTTCTACAAAGTTTGAACAATTTTGAGCTTGATCCACTTATTGAGGTGTTAGGTGCCAAATAGTGGCCCATGAGGGGTGAATTAGTATATGGAGACATTTGTTTTCATTGTGGAGATTGATAGATCCTCCATAGAGAGGGCATTTTCAACACTTTGTTAGTTAGAGGTGGCATTGTCGGAGTTCGTTGACAAAGTGCAATGGATGATGGTTATGTCGAAGCTCAATGGAAAAGTATCATGTTGTATTTTCCTATAGTTTCATAGATTATGAGGATGTAGGTGGAGTTGGTAGGCTTGCATAGAAATATAATGTCAAGGCGGAGATTAATAGATTTCGGTGATATAATATTTCCATATTAAATAAGAATTTGAGTATATTTGAATCAATGTGGAATTGTTACTCAATTTGATTTCCTTTTAAAATGCATTAAAGAAGAAGAAATTATCTAAACGAGAAGAAGTTATTTTGAGATGTTGAAGTAATCAAGCAATTCCCTAATCAACTTACTAAGGGAGGCATTTTATCAAACTCTTGCAAATTGGAGGAAAATGAAAAAACCAAATAGATAAATGTTTTCCATATGAATAGGAGAATTGATGGTGCATTGATTTATTACAATAAATCAATTACTTCAACCCTAAGTAATAATTTTTATATAAAGATAGTCGTGTTAGGATTTCAATATACTTTAGGATTGATTGATCATGAAACCCTAGATCTGAATAGGTGACCCATATTGATTTGATTGAGAAGAAATCAGAGGAAAGTAAATGAATTAGCGGAAGCCAAACCTAAATTCGTAGATGCTGATTGGAAAAGTAAATTTGATTTGGTTTTCCATATTGACACGAGCCCTAGATATTATATTAGATCTGAATCCGTAATTGCTACTTTCATAAACCGACTAAAAGAAAGAGATAGATCTAAAAGATAGAGTTGGATCTGATCTTCCAAGTGGACATAAACCCTAGATCTGAATTATTTCCATAGAAGAGGTTAGGAGAATAACTAGAGCTTGTGTAATTTGGAGACCATAACCTCTTATTCATAATGTTGGCATTTTCTAATTTGGCCCTTCAACAAATTAGAATTGCCCCTGTATCTATACATTAATATCATGACAATTATATCTTTAAGCCTTTTAAACTTTAATACATAATTTGATCACTTTAAAATAGCACGACACATTTTATTTTACATATGTGGCCCATATGTTGAAATTTTCCAACAATCTCCCCCTGGGTCATATATGCAAGAACATTATAAATATGTTTAACTTTATAAGCTCAAAAATTTGCTATTTATAAAATAAGGTGTTTCTAAAACAATCTCGCCCATTAACTTTGCTGAAAAAAGATCAAAGCGGCTTTCATTACTTTTAGCATAACTAAACCCATCCGTGGTCACATATACCAACACCATCAAACGACCTAGATCAATCATGGATGCGTAGTATGGAAATTACATGAGATGTGATCTATACATGTCTATTTCCAACTGGTCCTACTTTAGTGAGATCACAATATTTAAACAACCTGAACTTTATTACTTTATTTCTGATAAAAAAAGAATTTGATATATGTTTGTAACTGAAGTATAGAGCAATGTGTCATATGAAAGTACCAAATACAAACTCCTTCTAAACCAAAGTATCCTTACATAAAAGTTACACCAATTGAGCAATATGCTCAAACAAGACCTTGGATGATAATTCTTTTATACGTGGATCTGCCATAATGGAGTTTGTCACAATATGCTCTATAATTTACAATTTATTTTACACTCTCCCCTGATTGGAAAATAATATGTTATTTATTGTCACAATATTACTTTAGTGGTCTTTCAAATCCTTTTTAATATTCCATAACTTTACGATAAAATTTTGCAATTATTTTCCAACATTGGATGTTCCATAACAGAAAATTAATGTTAGTTCCAAAATAGAGGAGGCTATAAGTGTCTGTATGACAACTTTCCTTTTATAGCTCCACCAAAAAAAACTATTACCTGAACTGGATCTTTATACTCTTGGCATCCAAAAATATTTGGATCTTAATGCTTTATGATCTCCAATCAATCTAATATTTTATTTATGTGCACATAACCTTTTGTTCCTTAAAGATATCTCGTAACCATTTTGGTTACTAACTATTGATCCACTTTCAATGTCAGTAAGATATATGCCAAATAATACACACAGTATCTATATGTGTATATGCCTTAGCATGCTTCAGACTCCACAACACGAACGCATGAGGAATCTTTTGCATTTCTTTAGTTTTAAGGATGTTCTTATATTACTATATAAGACAGTATTTATCTCTTTTGGCAAAAGAGAATCAACTGACTCACAGTTTGCATACCAAACATTTTTAAGCACTTATCTTGCTAGCCCTTTTGTGATAATCCAAAATCACCCTATGAATAAGAATGGTGTGTTTGAATATCTAATACAAAAGAGATATCTAATACAAAAGAGTAATCCATAAGTGGGTTCCTTAAGTTATTTCATCAATGTCTCCATTAAGAAACACGACTTTAATATCTATCGGATATTGCTCAAAATTACAATATGCAACATGCCAGAAAGTGATTCCATAGAGTCTTTCACTAAAACCAAAGAGAAAGTTTCTTTAGAAAAAATTATTTTCCTTTTAAGAATAGTCTTTTCTATAAAAGAGTCTTATACCTTTCCATATTACCCACTTGTTCTCTTTTGATTTTAAATAGTTATTCATAACCAATAATCTTATTACTCAAGTTAGGAGGAAAAATCTCAAACTTTATTATCCTTATAAGTTTACACTATAAATTCATACTTTAAATCCACATTTCAAATTAATACCTTATATGGATTGATGTAAATCCACAGAATCATTTTCACCAATCCATTATTTATCTTTACGGAGAAATACTACATAATCATCTGGAATAGCGTTTCTTCATTTTCAAGTGGATTTCCTTAATAACCTTTCACCTTGAGGTTGTTGAGTTTGTTTTCTTGAAACATTAACCATAACTTAGATAAAATTTTGTTTAACATTGTCTTATTATAATTCCTGATTTACTTCTTTTCAATGAAAGGAAACAAATCATATATATTATCCGAAGAAGTAACTGTAGTTGAATCAAAGATAATGGTTCTTTTTAAAGGTAATGATCCATATTTTTTTCTCCCACCAACATTGTATTATTATAATTCCTAATTTACTTCTTGTCAATGAAAGGAAACAAATCATATATATTATCTGAATAAGTAACTGTACTTGAATCAAAGAAAATGATTCTCTTTAAAGACAATGATTCATACTTTATTTCTCCCCCCAAACTCAACGTCCTCAAAAATTGTTGCATTTCCTATCTTAAATTTTTTCCTTAGTATAGGTTTATAAAACTCATAGCTTTTAAGTTGTTTAGAACATGAATAAATTATTTGCTATCATTAGTGCCTCAATCTAGAATTATATAGTAAGATGGAATAAATACTTACATTAATCACCATATCTAATTTCAAGGCTTTACAAGTGGTATTTATCATGAATTTATTCAATTCCAATGATGTATGAACTTATTGATAGATTAATCTTATTATTTCTGAAAGAATGATAATAACCGAATTTATTGATCGATTAATCTTATTATTTTTGAAGGAACAATAATAACCAAATTTGTTCGTATCAAAATTAGAAACCGAAATCTGTCTAGGTGATAGTGTAATAAAAATATCAAACAAATCCAAAACAATATACATATCCATTTAGACATGTCATGTGTGATATCTAGTAAAATTCTTTTTATATGTCCATAGATTTCATAAAAGAAACAATAATAAACATATCCTTATGTTATTGCTTTTGTTTAGGTTTTGGCGATTTCTTTATCCTTCTTTATACATTTATTTACCATGTACGATAATTGGGTACTTACAATCTTATCATTTTTCAATCTTTCTTCTTCTTAGCACAATGTGAAATGAGCTCAATAAGAGGTCATTTTACTCTTTAGAAAATTAATAATAATCTTAAAATGGTTATACTGTGAATAAAGAGAGTACCAACAAAAATAATAGTAACTTGAGTATCTTTAACTTTTGAAGCAATATTTTACATATAGTACTCATTTGCGTTTCCTTTACTTTGATTTTATGGAATCAAGCAATATAAAGCGTGATTGTTTCTCCTTGCCATTTTGACAAAACACTTTTCACTCTCAGTAAAGAACTCCTTAAAATTGGTTATCCCTACGGATACCACATCCTTGAAAACTTCTGAAATATTTTACTTTATGAACTTTTGACTCTTGCTTTTTGAATTATCTCACCTCTGAATGTTCTTCATAATATTGTAAGAGCATTCAACCATAATATGGATGGGTGTGACCCTCCTAATTGCAAGAGCTAGATCCCTGAAGTTAAGAACAAACAACATGTTCTCTTAATAATCCTAAGAGATAGCCCTAAACAAGATGAGAACATTAAAATTGGCATACACTTTAGTCAAATTAGTTGAAAGTTGAACAAAAATTAAGGATTGACCATATATGCTCATATCCAAATATCAGCCATAATAAATTCAAATAATTGATACAACTTTTCTCAAGATACCTAACACGACAATAATATCAAGTCTTTGGACTGTAATATTAATTATAAGTGGTAGTCTTGTTGTAATGATCAAACACTGAAAATAAATTCAAGTCAAATAACAATCTTCTTTTAATTCAAATAACAATAAATTCACTTGTAAAACCTTATAATTATCACATATTTATCATTGCACATGTATAAGTTAATCGGTCAGATATTAGTACTCGTTTGGGCCGAATAACATCCGCATGAACAAATACACACAAATATCAAACATTTTCTTGAACAACTAAAATAAAAAAGGTCACTTTAGTGACATGTTATTTCAATTAGCTCACTTGGAATGTATGATATTTACAATTAGTTTTCAAAGAGATGCCACAAATATGTTTGAATTTATCTTTTAGTATATGTACAATATTTCGAGTGCTATAAAATACTTCCAAAAGTATTTTAAGTCAACATGACACTTGAGAATCTCAAAATTATAATTGTGGCACAACATGTTTTAATCGTAGCTGTTATAATCTTTTACTTTAAGTATGTGGTTACATTCATGACATTTTATAAATAAATATGATGTAAGACATCATAAATAAATCACATAACAAAAGTCACTGATGAACGCCAAAATTAAATGCTACATAAAATAATACATAAATGATATAGTAAATGTCATACTAAATAACATGAATGAATGTAGTAGCTATGATGTATTTTGTAACAACCCGCATATTTTACGAATTTAATATTTAAATATTTTATTTAAATATAAAATCGTTAATCGGATTAAGGACCGAAAAGCTACTTTTTGCAAATAGTCGAATTGGGACTCGAGACCACTTCCATTGAGTCCAGAATGGCGTTTGCAACTTTTTTTAAGTATAAACATCGATATATTTGGAGTTAGTGAAATTTTGATACTTTTTCACTTAGGGCTTTGGTTTAGTTTCAGCCCATTAGACCCAAGCTTCACCCTCTCTTCATTCATTTCATTTTCCTAATACAACTCAAGCTTTAGATAAAAATGGGGGAAGATAAAAAGAATTAGAATTCCTAAGCCCTAGTTTCCAATTTGCAAATCAAGTTCTAGCTCCAAATTCAAGAAGAAGCTTTGGTAAGCCTTCTCTTCTTCTTCCCCAACTCGTTCTCCTTTCAATTTCAGAAATTCCTAAACCTAACTTAGGAAATGTTTCTCTTTTAAGCTTAAATTCAAGCTTCTTGAGTTGGGATTGAAGAGTGGTTGATCCTCCTTTGTTTTCAAGCTTCTCCTTCCTTGTTTTTGTTTAAAAAGGTGAGATTTTTATCTCACATCTATGTTTATAATTATCTTTGGTTGTTAGGTATGAATTCCTAACACTTCTTCATGTGCATTTGCTCTTGATTTGGATTGGTTTTGTGAATATTTCAATTTTTGGTTTTTGAAGTCAAATTTGTGTGTAAATCCTTTTATGGATGTTTGATCATGGTTTGGTAATGCATCGAAGAGCTTATAAGGCCGGGTCGTCGATTGGCATAAACTCCTAGCGCCCATTGCTCGTCCGGTTGCATTTACGAAGAGATTGCCTCTTCATTTTTAGGCTGAAAATACTGGAAATTTCTGAGTCAGTCGACTGAAATCTCTGAGTCAGTCGACTGAACGTGGAAACAGAAAGTTTCCAAGACTTGAGTCGGTCGACTGAATTTGTTGTTTCTGCCCAATTTGCCTTTTTGGGATTAAATTTCCAATTTAAATCGATTCGTGATGATCCTATTTGTTGTTATCATTTATTATGATTTTGATGACTTCTTTTTGGGATTTTTGTGGATATCCATTTTGATGGATTCGGCATCGATTTACCTGGATTTGATTCACGTCTTCGTATGTGAATTTTTGATGGTTGATTGTTTCTACAATCATTTCCGTGACTTGTCACTTTAAATTACAAAGGTTTTTATACTAGTAGTAAATATTCAAACTCTTTTAATAAAATGATTTCAACTCTATTTTTAATACAAGCTCGTTTTCAAAACCGTTTTCCAATCTATTAGTATATACAAACCTTTACCTCATTCGTATGAGAAAATCTAATTAAACGGCTTAGCAAAACAAGTGGTATGAAATGCTTGTGTTTACTTCGTTGGTTAATTTATGGACTTGTTCGATTGAAAATCTTGTGACAATTTTCGAGTGGAAATCTACAATTTGTTCTTAAATATTTAAGTTAAGCTAGTGGTTATGGGACATGAAGCTAAACTCTTATATTTACTGGCTTAGTGCAATTCACACTTTTTATTGATCGATGATGATCATTTTGTGATTTAGACTAGCGATGTGCGATGTCTATTTGTCTACGAGGGAGACTAAACCTCGTTTCTGTGGAACTTCGGTTCAATTTGGCGGGGTAGCGACCCGTGGTCTTCGGACCGTTTGTGGAGCTTCGGCTCAATATTTATGGTTAGCGACCATGGAATAGCGTTCCGTTTGTGATACACGTGTTGGTGAGTTTTCATGCTCCCGTTTGTGATAGGCCTCCCCCCTTTGTGATTTCTGGATTTCTAATTGATGATTTCTAGAATTTGTGTTTCACCTCTTTATGTGATTGGCAATGATATGTTTGTCAATATTTGTAGTCTGGTGAATAAAATATAGAATATGATATTCTTTTTGGATGCTTTGAGATTTTTGGAGATAGTGTATGATTTGTTGATATTTTATATCATATTTGTTCTGGTATGACATTATTGTTATCATACGTTCTTATTGTATCTCTGCTTATATCTCATTCTTTTATCTGATATTCATAGCTAGACTGATCCGTTTATTATTTTCTTATTAAATAATACTCGGGTCAGACCGAGATGTTTCAGGTGCTTCTGCTTGACTCCTTATCTGGGATCACCTTCCGACTTTTGTCTAACTACATTACATTTTTAGTTTTTTGTTGTTATACATTCGAGATATAGACTCCATGATGTATACTTATTCTTTTGTCTAGCTCTTGTATCTATTCTTTTGTGATATTGTGGATCTATATGACCTCTACTCTTATGTACACCTTTTTGGTGTTATATATTCATATTTGTTTCCGCCTTTGTGATATGAATGTCTGTGACTGATTTGTGTTATGTTTATTTCTATATTTTTTTCCGAGGTCCACTTAGCCACTGTGAAGTCGCTTTGAGTTTGTATCGGTATGTCAGATTTCCTCTTGAAATGAAATGCATGTTATACTATCTGACATATCGGTACTCGCACAAAGCAATTACACGGATGGTCGCTCCTCAATAGCCTTATTCTTCGCGCTAGTCGACAGCATTACCCAGTAGTGTTCTTGGCTAGCGTGAGCATAGAGGTGGGGCGCCACAGCTTGGTATCAGAGCCAAACTTCGGAACAATGTAGAATAATCTAGCAAGGATAATTGTCCTAAGTCTTTCTTAGGAATCGTGCCATAGGATTTAATTCGGGTCTTCGTACCGTTCTATCCTATTTCTTTTTATGATTCCTTATTTTATCAATCAAGTTTGTTTGATATTCATTCTGAGATTAACCTTTTTCTCTTTTCTTTCTTTCTTAAAGAAAATAAATGGTTAGACCTGGCCATCCCAGCGTCGGTCAATCTAGTGCTACTCCCCAGGATGGAGTATTTATGTCTGCTCAGCAACTTCTTGATCTTGTGAGAAATGCTCAAGCGGTCGGACCTATTCCTGAGCCCACACATCCTAAATCTAGGTTTGCATGCTTGTGCAGTAATTACACCAATTTGGGTGGAAAACCATTCAAGGGTTCCGAGAGTGTTATAGAAGTCCAGGCTTGGCTTCGAACATGCGACCGTATCTTTTCTCGCATGAATCTTATCGATCTTCACCGAGTCCAAGTGGCTTCTAGTATGCTCCAAGAAAGAGCATTAGACTGGTACGAGCTTTATCTTCGAAATTATTGAAGCGGACCTTACTTGGGAGCAATTCCGGGAAAGGTTCGAGTTGAAATTCGTACCGAAAGCTGAAAAAGTATCTTTAGCCCGACGCTTCATAGACCTTGTTCAAGGTGAATCTTCCGTGACCGACTACGTCGCATCTTTCGAATCTCTCTCAAAATATGGGGTCGAATATATTAATACCCCATTGAAGAAAAATCAGAGATTTGTGTATGGCTTGAACAAGAGCCTCAAAAAGCCGTTACTTCTGAAATTAGAAGTTTCTTTTGATCAACTTGTTGATATTGCTCTTCGACTCGAAGAGGCAGATAGAGATAGTGAGGCCGAGGCCAAACCAAACATCAACAAGAAGAGACCTTTTAAATTCAAGCCTAATCCCAACAAGAAGGGAAAGCAAGCAACACCTGTAGCAAATACTCCTACCTCCCGCTGTGGAGAGTGTTACAATTGTGGTTCTAAGGACCATTATGCAAACAAGTGCCCGAAGCCTCTTTTCTGCCGCTATTGCAAGAGTTCGGGTCATACTTTATCTTTGTGTCCCAAACTTCAAGGCAAGAAGGAAGGCAAGCTAAATGTTGTACAAGTCCCTGCTAACACTTCTCGTGGTCAAGGTATTTCTCATTCTATCCTTGATGGCATTATTATATTTCGTGAATTTCCTATTCGAGTTCTTTTTGATACGGGTGCATCTCACTCTTTTATATCAAAAGAACTTGTTGATGCTTTGTCTTTGGACGTTATTGGCTTGATGACTTCTTTGAGGATTGCGAATCTGGTTGGTGGATCCGCAACACTCAGTTTATTATGTAAATATGTTGAAATTATTTTGTGTGATTACTCTTTCCATGCCGATTTGCATGTTATGCGTTACTTAGGCTTCAGAATGATTTTGGGAATGGATTGGCTTAATCGTTATGAAGCCCATATTCTATGTCCTAAACGGACTATATATCTTTGGCATCCTCAATCTGTTAAGAAGATTTCTCTCGTTCTGAAAGATTCAGATTCCAATTCGAAAGCATCCTTGTATTCTCTAAATCCTCTTGATGACGATAATGATGATGAGGAAGATGTCATTTCTCTCATTCACATTATTCGTGAATTTCCCAACATATTCGAGCCCGTTCTGGGATTACCACCTAAGCGAGCAATTGAGTTCAGAATTAATCTAATCCCTAGAGCTCTACCAATTACCCGTCCTCCTTATCGTATGTCCAATAGAGAAAATGAGGAGATGCGCAAACAATTATCCGAATTGGAAGCGAAGCAATTTATTCAATCTAGTTCCTCTCCATAGGGAGCTTTAGCTATTTTTGTGAAGAAATCGTATGGTACACTTAGGCTTTGCGTTGACTACCGCAAACTTAATGATCTCACCATCAAGAATAAATATCCCTTACCGCGGATTGATGATTTATTCGATCAGCTTAGTGGTGCTAAAGTCTTTTCACAGTTAGACTTAGCAACCGGTTTTCATCAGCTCCGTATTGCAGAGGATAGCATTCCTTTGACATCGTTCCGTACACGTTATGGATCTTATGAATGGCTTGTTATGCCATTTGGTTTGACGAATGCTCCAGCTTATTTCGTCGACCTTATGAATCGAGTTTTCAAAGACTTCCTCGATCGATTTGTTCTCATCTTTATCGATGATATTCTTATTTATTCTAAAACCGAAGAGGAGCATGAAAAACATCTTCGGATTGTGTTGGAAACTCTTAGGAGCAACCAATTGAAAGCAAAATTTTCTAAATGCCACTTTTGGCAATCTCGTGTGAAATTTTTGGGGCATATTATTTCTGAATCTGGAATTTCCATGGATCCTTCAAAGATTGAAGCGATTCAAAATTGGAAGAGACCGGAGAGTGTGATAGAAATTCGTAGCTTCCTTGGATTGGCAGGCTATTACCATCGGTTCATAAAAGACTTTTCTAAAATTTCCGTGCCTCTCACTAGTTTGACAAAGAAGGGAGTTAAATACATTTAGTCTAACAAATGTGAAGCTGCTTTTCAAAAATTAAAAGAACTCCTTTCCGATGCTCCTATTCTTGTGATTCCCAATGGAAACCAAGACTTTATTGTTTATACCGATGCTAGTCGTGTTGGTTTGGGAGTCGTTCTCATGCAGCGGGAACGTGTTATCGCTTATGCTTCTGGGCAATTAAAGCCTACCGAGACTAGATATGCCACACATGATTTAGAGCTTGCGGCTATTGTTTTCGCCCTTAGAATTTGGTGCCATTATCTTTGGGAGAGAAATTTGTTCTCTATACCGATCATAAATCATTGAAGTATTTATTTTTTCAAAAGGAACTTAATTTGTGTCAACAACGTTGGCTCGAGTTCCTTGCATCTTATGATCTTGATATTCTTTATACTCCCGGAAAAGGAAATCTTGTTGCCGATGCTCTTAGTCGTAAGCGACAAGCAGTTGTTTCCATGATGATATCCGAGTGCAATGATCTCGCTACTTTATCCACTTGTCAGGTTCGAGATCGTGAATCCGATTTATGCTCATCTCTTGTTTTATGTAGCCTTAAAGCTCATCCTTCTCTTTTAGACCGCATTCTCGAAGCTCAAAAGCATGATCCCGAATTGTTCTTCTTGGCCAAAGTTGTAGGGATAAAATTGATATTGAAGGTTTGAAAGACTTTGATATTGATGCTCGTGGCGGTATTCGAAAATTTGGTAGACTTATCATGCCAAATATTATTGATCTTCGTAAAGATATTTTAGAAGATTCTCATCATTCTAAATTTACCATTCATCTCGGTAGTAGTAAAATGTACGCGGATATGAAGCGACTTTATTACTGGGAAGGAATGAAATCCGATATTGCTAACTTTGTTAAGCGTTGCATGACTTGCCAACTCGTTAAGGCCAAGCATCAAAGGCCCGGTGGGTTATTGCAACCATTGGAAATTCCAATATGGAAGTGGGATCAAATTTCCATGGATTTTATTGACGGTCTTCCCCGTTCTCGTTCGGGCCATGATAGCCTATGGGTGATAGTAGATAGACTTACGAAATCCGCCCATTTTATTCCCGTTTGGTCCAATCGGACCGTACCTATTTTGGCTAAACTTTTTGTCAAAGAAATTGTTAAATTGCATGGAGTTCCAACTTCTATTGTTAGCGATCGTGATCCATTGTTTACTAGTGGATTTTGGAAAGGTCTTCAAAAAGCTTTGGAAACAAAGCTAAATTTTAGCACCGCTTATCATCCTCAGTCCGATGGACAAACCGAGCGTGTGAATCATACTCTTGAAGATCTTCTTCGTGCATGTGTTCTTGATTTTGGTGGAAGTTGGGAAGATCATATTTCTCTTGTTGAATTTTCCTATAATAATAGCTTCCAATCTAGTATTGGTATGGCACCTTTCGAGGCACTTTACGGAAGGCCATGCCGATCTCCTTCATGTTGGCTTGAAGCCGGTGAGAAGCTGGTTTTAGGTCCAGATTTTATTCGGTATGCCACAGAAAAGATTGATCTTATTCGACATAGGATGAAAGAAGCTCAAAGTCGGAAAAAATCCTATGCCGATAATCGAAGAAGGAAATTGGAATTTTCTGTGGGAGATTTTGTGTTTATCCGTGTTTCACCTATGAAGGGTGTTGTGCATTTCAGTCGATCGGAAAAATTAGCACCTCGTTATATTGGCCCGTTTCCCATCACCGAACGCATTGGTTCCGTGGCTTATCGCCTTTTATTACCAGCTCAATTTTCTACTATTTACGACGTATTCCACGTCTCTCAACTTCGGAAATGCCTTTGAGATTCCGATTCTGTTCTTGAGCCCGGTGTTATTAAAGAAATTGAAGTCTCGCCTAATTTGACTTATGAGCAACATCTTATTCGAATCATTGCTTCAGAGGTTAAACGCCTTCGAAATAAAGATGTTCCTCTTGTGAAAGTTCAATGGTCCTCAAATCCTAAGGATTGCTCTTGGGAATCTAGAGAATTTATCGAGCGAACACATCCGGACTTGCTCTCTCGTGCTCCTTAAGGTGAATTTCTTGTTTCAAATTTCTTCTTTTTGTGTTTATATGCTTTTATGGTTGTTACTTCTTTATTTATTTCTTAAAGATTGCGAGGACGCAATTTCTTTAAGGAGGGGAGTCTGTAACAACCCGCATATTTTACGAATTTAATATTTAAATATTTTATTTAAATATAAAATCGTTAATCGGATTAAGGACCAAAAAGCTACTTTTTGCAAACAGTCGAATTGGGACTCGAGACCACTTCCATTGAGTCCAAAATGGCGTTTGCAACTTTTTTTAAGTATAAACATCGATATATTTGGAGTTAGTGAAATTTTGATACTTTTTCACTTAGGGCTTTGGTTTAGTTTCAGCCCATTAGACCCAAGCTTCACCCTCTCTTCATTCATTTCATTTTCCTAATACAACTCAAGCTTTAGATAAAAATGGGGGAAGATAAAAAGAATTAGAATTCCTAAGCCCTAGTTTCCAATTTGCAAATCAAGTTCTAGCTCCAAATTCAAGAAGAAGCTTTGGTAAGCCTTCTCTTCTTCTTCCCCAACTCGTTCTCCTTTCAATTTCAGAAATTCCTAAACCTAACTTAGGAAATGTTTCTCTTTTAAGCTTAAATTCAAGCTTCTTGAGTTGGGATTGAAGAGTGGTTGATCCTCCTTTGTTTTCAAGCTTCTCCTTCCTTGTTTTTGTTTAAAAAGGTGAGATTTTTATCTCACATCTATGTTTATAATTATCTTTGGTTGTTAGGTATGAATTCCTAACACTTCTTCATGTGCATTTGCTCTTGATTTGGATTGGTTTTGTGAATATTTCAATTTTTGGTTTTTGAAGTCAAATTTGTGTGTAAATCCTTTTATGGATGTTTGATCATGGTTTGGTAATGCATCGAAGAGCTTATAGGGCCGGGTCGTCGATTGGCATAAACCCCTAGCGCCCATTGCTCGTCCGGTTGCATTTGCGAAGAGATTGCTGGCTGAAAATACTGGAAATCCCAGTTCAGTCGACTGACTCAGAGCGTTCAATCGACTGAGCTGAAGCCAGGAAATTTCCTAGGCCAGTATTAGTCGACTGAATTCTCTGTTCAGTCGACTGAACCTGGAACCCGAAAGTTCCTAGGCATGATTCAGTTGACTGAAATCTCTGAGTCAGTCGACTGAACGTGGAAACAGAAAGTTTCCAAGACTTGAGTCGGTCGACTGAAATCTCTGAGTCAGTCGACCGAATTTGTTGTTTCTGCCCAATTTGCCTTTTTGGGATTGAATTTCCAATTTAAATCGATTTGTGATGATCCTATTTGTTGTTATCATTTATTATGATTTTGTTGACTTCTTTTTCGGGATTTTTGTGGATATCCATTTTGATGGATTCGGCATCGATTTACCTGGATTTGATTCACGTCTTCGTATGTGAATTTTTGATGGTTGATTGTTTCTACAATCATTTCCGTGACTTGTCACTTTAAATTACAAAGGTTTTTATACTAATAGTAAATATTCAAACTCTTTTAATAAAATGATTTCAACTCTATTTTTAATACAAGCTCATTTTCAAAACCGTTTTCCAATCTATTAGTGTATACAAACCTTTACCTCATTCGTATGAGAAAATCTAATTAAACGGCTTAGCAAAACAAGTGGTATGAAATGCTTGCGTTTACTTCGTCGGTTAATTTATGGACTTGTTCGATTGAAAATCTTGTGACAATTTTCGAGTGGAAATCTACAATTTGTTCGTAAATATTTAAGTTAAGCTAGTGGTTATGGGACATGAAGCTAAACTCTTATATTTACTGGCTTAGTGCAATTCACACTTTTTATTGATCGATGATGATCATTTTGTGATTTAGACTAGCGATGTGCGATGTCTATTTGTCTGCGAGGGAGACTAAACCCCGTTTCTGTGGAACTTCGGTTCAATTTGGCGGGGTAGCGACCCGTGGTCTTCGGACCGTTTGTGGAGCTTCGACTCAATATTTATGGTTAGCGACCATGGAATAGCGTTCCGTTTGTGATACACGTGTTGGTGAGTTTTCATGCTCCCGTTTGTGATAGGCCTCCCCCCCCCCCTCCCTTTGTGATTTCTGGATTTCTAATTGATGATTTCTAGAATTTTTGTTTCACCTCTTTATGTAATTGGCAATGATATGTTTGTTAATATTTGTAGTTTGGTGAATAAAATATAGAATATGATATTCTTTTTGGATGCTTTGAGATTTTTGGAGATAGGGTATGATTTGTTGATATTTTATATCATATTTGTTCTGGTATGACATTATTGTTATCATACGTTCTTATTGTATCTCTGCTTATATCTCATTCCTTTATCTGATATTTATAGCTAGACTGATCCGTTTATTATTTTCTTATTAAATAATACTCGGATCAGACCGAGATGTTACAGGTGCTTCTGCTTGACTCCTTATCTGGGATCACCTTCTGACTTTTGTCTAACTACATTACATTTGTAGTTTTTTGTTGTTATACATTCGAGATATAGACTCCATGATGTATACTTATTCTTTTGTCTAGCTCTTGTATCTATTCTTTTGTGATATTGTGGATCTATATGACCTCTACTCTGATGTACACCTTTTTGGTGTTATATATTCATATCTATTTCCGCCTTTGTGATATGAATGTCTGTGACTGATTTGTGTTATGTTTATTTCTATATTTGTTTCCGAGGTCCACTTATCCACTGTGTAGTCGCTTTGAGTTTGTATCGGTATGTCGGATTTCCTCTTGAAATGAAATGCATGTTATACTATCTGACATATCGGTACTCGCACAAAGCAATTACATGGATGGTCGCTCCTCAACAGCCTTATTCTTCGCGCTAGTCGACAGCATTACCCAGTAGTGTTCTTGGCTAGCGTGAACATAGAGGTGGGGCGCCACATATTTCTAAACCATAACATAGCTACACATATTGCAACTATGTCACTTTATCTTTAGTTTATTATTTGTATATTACTTAATTCATTCATTTCTATATTTTCCATAAATATTAATGTCAAATGTACACGAAGGAAAAACATATACTAAAATATGATTTTCATAACTGAAAAATTGACATTAATTAAAATATATAAATACAGAATACTTGCAATAAATATTGACTTCAGAAAATGCATATCTTATTAACTGCTATTCGATTCAAGACATGAAAGTGAAACATGTTTTCAACCATCATGGGTTATATTACAAAATATCTGCAATTATCAAACATAAATGCATCAAATAATAAATAATATGTTTTTTCTAATTTCAAATACAAACATGTTGCAGCATTAAATTTATTGCAACTGACGCATTTAGTGCATTTATGATAATAAGTTAATTAATTTATTAACATAACAACTACATTTAATGCATTTATGATAAAAATAAATACGATTGACCGTTATATGCTTCAAAATGTAAATTAGTATCATGTTAAAATTTATTTCAATAATAAAATAAACACAAACACTTCAAAGAAGCATACTTTGTTTCTAATTTTCTGAAATAACCAGAATACCTTTATATATATATATATATATATATATATATATATCCAGATTACTTAATCAAAAGTTGATTAAGGTAAACCGGATTTATACTACTTGCATAAATGATTCTAAATTATATATATATATATATATATATATATCAATACCATTTATAAATTTCAAAGAAAAGATTGTAAATATCAGATTCAAAATATTCCTTACTTAAAATTCATAACTTATTTACAAAATATACAAGAATAAACATGTGGATTTTCGAAATTTAGAGGAATTTAAACTATTTCCCAAAAATTTATTGGTTACAAAATTCTATCTTATTTCATAAATAAAGTACAGATCATTTAGATCTATATTTCCACACCAAAACATTTTCACAAATAAGCCTTTCAATTTACAATATATGTAAAAAAAATTAATACTAAATCAAATCCAAAATCATCACAAAAAAATTTCTTGATACATAGATTAAGCAGATCTGAAACTTGAGTAAGAAATTACATAAATTCAGTGACTTCTAAATGAATTTCAATTCAAAACCTGCTCAAAAAATGCATAAAAATTAATTTTCCAATGAAATCAATGATGGATGGCTTTGATACCACTTGTTAGGATTTCAATATACTTAGGGATTGATTGATCATAAAACCCTAGATCTGAGTAAGTCATCAATATTGATTTGATTGAGAAGAAATCGGAGGAAAGTAAACGAATTAGTGGAAGCCATACCTGAATTCATGGTTGCTGATTGGAAAAGTAATTTTGATTTGGTTTTCCATATTGACACAATCTCTAGATCTTATATTAGTAGTTGCTACTTTCGTAATCTGATTAAGAGAAAGAGAGAAAGAGATAGATCAATAAAATAAGAGTTGGGTCTGATCTTCCAAGCTAACATAAACCATATATCTGAACTATTTCCATGGAAGATATCAGAAAAATAAATAGAGCTTGGACCATAACCCTTTATTTATAACATTGGCAATTTCTAATTTGCCCCTTCAACAAATTAGAATTGCACTGGTATCTACACATTAATACCATAACAATTATATTTTAAAAGCATTTTAACTTTAATTCATAACTTGATCACTTTAATTAAGTTTTACATCAAAATAGCATGACACGTTTTATTTTACATATGTGGCTCACATGTTGAAATTTTCCAACAAGCCGTTCTTGGATAATTCTCTTAAATTGTATTTCTTCATATTCTTCTTCTTAACCAAAATTATCAACCTTGTAATCTTCTTTTCTCAAATCTTCTCTCACCAAAGTGGATATACACTATCTCGCAATTGTGAAACCACTATAAACTCTGTGTGTGATTTTCCTTTCTGTGTTTGCATCTATGATATGTGATTGCCTATTTTGAAATATTAGTTTCATGTTTGTTCTATCTTAAGCATCAACATCAACATGATCATATATATTATTTTCCCTACGCCTGGGATTTTAACACAAAATTTCCCACACACATTTACCTTGTAGTTCCTTAAATTATATATTGACCATTGGTGCGTTATGTTGATCCCAATTAAGGCTATATAAAAAGTGTTCTAATTTGCACTGCTTTCATCTTTTGTACATAAATGTTCTTATTTCCGTATTAGTTTGTGTATGATTCGGTTTATGCAATGCATTGAGAAGCCAAAACCTCCATGTAGGCCATCTTCAAATACAATTTGTTTGCCTTGGTTTAATTTTATTCTGTTACGTGCTTATGCACAAATGTTTGTAATTAATTTTGTTTGAGCACAACCTAAATACGATATCCATTTTGGCAAAAAGAAATTAGGTTCATCATTATGTTTGATATTATCTACCTAGACCCTCTATGTTTTCAATATATTAATGGTTAAAGCACTCTCAACCGGGTGTGTTGCCACACGTCCATTCAAACCAATTCAATCAAAACTCACCCAAAATCAAAGAAAAAGAACCACTCCTTAACCGGTTTTAATTTAGCCTGCTAAGGAAATAAAGCCTTAGCTGGCTAAAAAAAAGCCGGTTAAATTCATATTTTTCCTTAGCAGGCTTTTTGAACGGCTAAGAGAAAACATTAATTAAACCGGCTAAGACAACAACCTTCAGGCGCAAAAGAGCACAACCGACCTTCTATTGGAGTCGGTTGCTTCCCAACCAATATTCGATTGGGAATGCCTTTAGTTTTGATGTTATGATGATACCCAAATCATGTGCTTTGGGTTTCCATGTTGGATCTTAATCTGTGCTTAATTGTGAATAATATCACTACGTGCGTAATTATACTATAAAACTGTGTGGGTACAAAGCTTATTTTTAGAGCAGTGCTAAGCTTACATGCAGTTGTGCAGGCCTATAAACGATTAGATACGAATTTGAACAGTGTCATATCCGTATCCATATTTAAAATTATTTACTGATATCGGATATCCACAACTATGAATATGGACGAATATCAAATATTTATCGTATATTCTTCGAATGGTTCAGAACTTATAAATCTAAACAAAAAAAAATAGAAAATTTTGATTCATCGTAAATCCATTTTCAAACTAAAAAAATACGATAAGAAAAATAAGTTTAAGTAGCAACTATTAATTTTTTCACATATTAAAATCTTTTACCTAGATAAAATAGTAAATGATAAATATTTTATGAACAAAAATACATAAACAAATTAACTACGGTTTTGATAAACACCGGATGAATAATTATCTGATGTGGATGTGGTCATGTCCGCATTCGTATTTATTTTTCGAATAACGGATAATTTTTCATTACCAATACCGATGGATTTATAATTTTTCGAATACTCATCGATAACCTGCTGAAATTATTCTGCCATTTGTTACCGTGAATGATCATAATTATATACGCATTATTTAACCCAAAAATGTTCAGGATTGAGGACATGTACAGTTCTTCATGTTGCATAAGAAAGTTGGTAAAGGCTGAATTATTTGAGTTCATTTATTAATCTTCTATAATAGTGAGTGCTTCACTGATTTGCCGACTTACCAATTTGTCTATGTAATCCAAATTTTTATTTGAAACGAATTTGTAGCATACACACATTAAAACTTATATTTTGACTGTGATGGTTGATAGTTCTATTCTGGCTTACAAATTCCTTTGTTATTTAGGGTTCATTGTGGAATCAAAGAGTTGAAGCGAGCAAGCTGAGAGGTAGAGTTTCTAGATAAATCAAGCAAGAGCTAATTTTCACTTATGATTCACTCCTTTTGTATTTTGAGACTAGAATCAACTTAGGTTGACACATTCTTTAGGTTGTAACTAGATTTTACTTGTGCATATCCTATTCTATTTTTGGCTAGATTTTCTGCAGTGTACATATCTTGTTGGTTGTAAGGATATATAGTTACACTAGCAAGTTTGTTATATGATATATATATATATGCGCGTGTGTGTCGACCTGTATAAGGTCAGCGCCGCATGTCGTATCCACTGCACTACCTTGGAGGTTTATATACTATATATATGTTTCATGCGAAATGCGTAAAATACATGTATAAGATGGTTTTAGCCGATGAATGATTGTATTGTTGGTTATAGAAAATTTGTATGAAAGTATATACAAGTGGATTAATGAGATAATCAACTCAGGAAAAAAATGAAAAATATCCTTGCTATCTCTTGCTTATACAAAGGGATTGGATGCAGAATTTATATTCAAAAAGAGATGAAAATATAAGTGATTTTGCTAATTCCTCACTAGCATAGAGTGGTTGAGTTGCTTCATATGAGTCACTTGATCAGAGGATAGTGCATTTGTATGTTGGAATTAGGGTGAAGAACAACAATTTTTATTTTATTAGACTGAAGGATAATGCTAGTTATAACTAGCATTATATTCAGTTTTTACACTATACAAAATGCTGGTTATAACCAGCATTATATTCAGTTTTACACTGCACAAAATGATAACTATATAAATACTAGTTATAAATTTTTATCAAAGTTTGTTCTTGTGTCTATTTTCTATATAAAATATATTCCTGAATCTCTTTGTCACTCATTGGAATACTGTTTTTTCAACAACAACAAAAATCGTCATCAATGATTAGAAGATATCCACCCAAACGTATATTTCTTGTGTATTCTTGCAAACCTTCACAATTTTATATGGTAAGACTCAATCAAATGGCGGTTTTCTCTATACTTAGCGAACGCACAAAGAATTTAAGTGTATCATTGCAAGCTTCTCATTCAGTCTCAAATAAGTCTTGGGATCAGTTTTAGGATCGCATCCTTCACACATCCATGCATGCTACGCCTTATTTAGAACCCTTTTATTTTCTGGTATACACAGTTCGAAATTGAACAAAAACTTATAATTAAATATGTTCGTAGTATCTTAAAGTCGTCGCTATAAATTTTGGTTTGATTTAAATAATCCTAACAGGTTCAAAATTATGTTAAAAAACAGCAGTTATAATAAATATTTTAAAAGTTGATGTTTGACTTAACATTTTGAACATTTAAGGAGTTTTGAAATGATCGGATCTTTTATTGTCGTGATGTTTATAGCATGAATTGAACATCTCCAAAGTTTCATTTGGTTCGAAATAATGCAGCGTTGAAAATCATAGAAGTGTAAAATAAGGTGCAGTGAAAGAGTGTCATCTTGCGGACCCTTGATATGTACAAAATGATTTTCAAAGTATAGATTGAATATCCTCAAAATCTCATTTTTTAGGAATTGAGAAGACGCTTGCTTTTAATTTTTTTCTCGTCGGTATTTGAAAGCTGATGTTGTGTAATTTTGATTAATTTTTTAACGGTAAAAATGGGGTGCTTTGAGCGATTTGTTTTTGCTCTTGTCAATTTACTACTAATTATGTTGGAATTTTTATTCACATTCAAAACAAAATAAAAGAATAAAAATAAAGAAGTACTTGTATGATTCCTTTTGTGAGAAACTCTTAAAATATATTTTACTTTGAAGGATGCATCGATAGTTATAACAATATTCCGTATAAATCAATCACTTCACAATTGGCACTGCAATACTTTATGTTTGTTTACAAGTAGTTGGTTAATGGAACAAAATTAAACAACACAAATTTCAAAGAGGTTTAAAATAGGGGGAATTAATTTAAAGGACAAAAATTTATATATTTTTAGCCTCAATGACACGACCTCAATATTTTAACCATAAGGACAAACATTCTCCTAAAAATTATTCATAAGGATAAAATTCTTTCAAAATTATTCATAAGGACAAACATTTTTTTCAAAACTGCTACCGAACTAAAAACTGATACCTAAAAACTACTACCGATAACTACAAACTGATACCTAAAAACTTAAAAATTGATACCTAAATAAAGTTGTCCTTCAGGCTAAAATACTGAAGGTCTGTCCTTGAGACTAAAATGCTGAGAAATTCTGTCCTTAACAATAATTTTCTGTTTAAAATACGTGTCTAGAGCAATTTAAAAAGGTGATATATTAGCTCTTTTAAGACTTCCTTGTAATTTGTGAAGAAGTTCAATTTAGGCCTGTTAATAAATCCTTCCCGTATTAAATAGTGTTATATCTGCATCGTCATTTATGAATATCGGATATCCGCATCCGCATCCGCGCATAGAGACGAATATAGAATAATTATATATCTGATAATGACCGATAAATAAAGAAACATGAATAGAAAATTTTAATTTAATAATTGTTTTGACTAGTCACATTGATTATTAAAGTATGCAAAATCAGCAAATATGATGATAATAAAAAAAATTAAACAGTTAATATGTAAAAAAACATACAATATAAACTATTAACTTAGTAAAACAATAAATACATATCTTTCACTGTGTTAAATAAACATAATATAATCAATCATGTAGACCAAAATCGAACGTATGATTTTCGAATGCAGATGCATATCCGCTTTTGTGGATATCAATGAATTTTAGGCTATGTTTGGTTTACCGTTTTTAGTTTTGAGTTTTTGTCCATATAAAAATACGAACAAAGCATGTATATTATGAAAAATGACCATTTTAGAAAACGAATTTAACACGCAAAATAGAAAACGACATTTTTTCATTTTTCGTGTTTTGAGAAAAACGGAAGCACGAACAACAATTCATCCTCCCATCGTTTCTCCATCCACTTCGTGGTCCTCTCCAATTTTCCGTTCATCCCTTCCGACCTCCCTTCATCTTTCTCATATTTTGTAATTAATGTTGAAAACTCAAAACATAAAATACAAAATAAACCTAACGATCCCTTAGATTTTCGGTTATTTACGAACAATCTTAATTCTATTACCTTAGAGTGGTTTCGTTTATCACGTCCTGATTTTATACTAGGTCTAATCCATTTAGTATTGTGAAAATTATTATTATATAAACTTAAAAGGACAATACTGTCATAATTATTGTTTAATATAACAAAGGGATGTCAAGAATTTATTTTTTGAAAATAAAAAAATGTTACTTTAATAATGTACAATAAAATTCAACTCGGCAATCAAGGATCAGCAAAGCAGTCTAAATATAAGCCAAGAAAAAAAAGTAAATAAAATCCACTAAGAAAAAGCAAGAATCAAACTAGAAAACATACAAAAGAAAATCAAAATAATTCATGGTTCGGTCAATGCATTCTGAATATCATGAATTTTAGTTGTACGGCACAGTATATAGCAATCAATATCAACTTTGTTTCGTACTCCAACGAATGCAAGTAGTACAAATTAAGTCATTTTTAATGCTTAATTATTTTTTAATGCGCTAATTCTATTTAAATCTCAAAATTTGCTAACCAGCCCTCTCTACAAAGCTGAAAAAAATCAATATATCTATATTTTTGCTGAGCATTCCTCATTTTTTCGTTAATTCCCTTTATACCATTCTCTAGGAAAAATCAGTTCATACAAAAACTTCATCATATAAAATTACTAAAAAGGTGGAACCCAGTGCACGACACTCCCACACATAGCATGCTCTGGTGAGATCGATAATGTACGCAGCATTTTCTTCGCATTGTGATGATGCTGTTTCCGGATTCGAATTTGAACGTACAGATCACCATGTGGATAACATAACCGTGTTGTCAAAACTCCGCCTCATCATATAAATAATCACTATAGCAAAAAGTCACCCCATAAAAATCACTCCAACAAAATCATGCAACAACAAAAAAATTCAAGTTTCATCTCTTCTGCAAGCTAAACGTTTTCAAATTTTTTAAAAAAAAATTCAAACATAAAATTCAAGTTTTACGTATTTTGAGTCCATTAGGTCAACATCATCACCACCACCATCATCCATCAAATCATACAAAACATTTGAGAATTTACCTAAATTTTGATTTTTAAGTTTTACTTAATAAGAGGAAATAAAATAAGGAAAATATAATACGAGCTAAACAGATCTGTGAATGACAAAAGGACAATTTTGCTATAGAGTTTTTTAAAATCCAATCACGTTTTTAAATAGAATTAGCCTTTTTAGCGAATAACACTAGCACAGACAAATTTAAAAGGGATATTTTGTTAATCACGATAAAAAAATTTCAAAATCCATTTTCACCTCTCTCACGAACATTTTTTATTAAAAAAACATGCAGTTCAAGCTGTATATATACAGCTAAAATTGCAAATAACTACAGTCAAAACTGCTGCATATGGTTGTTTAATGCATATTGTTGCAGTAAACTTTGACAATTTAAATAAGATTCCTCAGGTAAACTGTCATGTTATAGAACAGGTAAATTTAAACTGTCAAATACGGATCTTTGTATTTGAATAACCAATTCAAATTTGATTTATATCTAATTCAAATTACGAAACACACTGTAAAAAAAAAATAGAATATTAATCGAATATCTGACGATCATGTTAGAGGACAGGTAAAGATAAAACTGACGAGAGCGAGACTGCATAAATGAGCAGTGAAAGCGATATATGCAAACAATATAGCAAGTACATTCATACTGACTTCCTTCTGATACGATTGACTTGGATTGGACTCGACTCTAGTGTTGTCATAAATACAATCTCCCCTTCAGAGAAAATCCTCAGATTGTTCGGGCCCAATACAAGCCCATTTACAATGCAGTCAAGGCTCCAGTTAGAAGTGTTTATTTTATTGGTTTTGACTGGCATTTTATTTCTCCCTTTTTTTTTTTCAAACTGTTTTCATTTTACCCTGCAAATATTTGCGGTTCTAGACGTGTGTGTATATATACATATATCTTTATCTTTTCAATAGTTAGGTTAGAAGCGCAAATTTTGGGTCCGACTGCAAACTTTCAAAATTGCACTTTGTATTTTAATCTTCATTAATAGCCGTAATATATTTGCTGTTACGTTTTTTTGGTATCAGCATGAAATACCAGAAATGTCTCTCAACAGAAATTATTAAAACGAGTGGTAAGGCATGCGCTTCGCGCGTGATTTTTTTTTCTGCAAATTGTATATGTTTAACTCGTTTGAAAAAATATGATTTGCACAAATATTTAATCGTATTTTTGCGTTAAATGATATGAAGTTAGTTTTAATTTCACTTACTAAATTGCAACATCAAATTTTTGTTAGTTTGAATTTTTATTTCTACTATTAACTAATAAAGAATGAATTTAATTTTTATTAGTTTGAATTTTTATTTCTGTTATTAATTAATAAAAAACAACTTTGAAAAAAAAAAATGGTAGATCCTATTTTTAAGTGATGTTAAGATTTCGATAATATTCATGTAGGGGCGTTTTGACATCTGTTAGATTCTATTTTTAAGTGATATTAATATTTAGTAATATTTGTAGAGGGGCGTTTTTGGTAGTTCACGTTGATACAAAAAAGTGTGACACCAAAGGTATTACAACTATTATTAAAGAAAAGATTTAGCATCGCGTAAAATTAGGATCTGACAATTAATCTTCTTTTACAAACTCAAAATTTCCTCCAGAAATATTTACCAAGTGTTAATGTCACTTAAAAATAGGATCTAACAAATAAACTATTTTACAAATTTGTTTTTTATTAATTAATAATATAAATAAAAATTTAAACGCACTAAAAATTAGATATTGCAACTTAGAAATAAAATTTCAAATTAACTACGTATGATTTAACATAAAATATGACTAAATATATGTGAAAATCATTTCTTTTGAACATATTAAATAAATAGAATTTGTAGAAAAACTATTCAGCCTTCTTCATCACGCGCAAAGCGCGTGCCGTAAGGCTCGTTAATAATTGGAAAAGAACTTCAATATTTTGGTTCGACCCAAAGTTTCAAAAATGCTCTTATGTACAAATAAAAATAAAAGGTTAGAAGTTTGACACCTGCTTAAAACAAACATAATATCTATTCTTAAGTTAAAATTTTGATACATAAATTATATCACAGCTTCAAATTCTAACCTCAACGTAACAATGCTTTTTCTTTATAATCATGAACTTTTACCTATCAAAACCATATAAAAGATTAAAATTCAACGAGAGTTCTAATCCCGCTCAATATAACATATATTTCCAAACAAAATTTTGTTACATAAATTATATCATAAGTTCAGTTATAATCGTAACGTAATTTTCATAATATTTTTCTTTATAATTTTAAACTTTTACTTATCAAAGCAAAAAAAATTAAAATTTATTGAATTTATATTATTATGTAAGGGTTTTCTATATGCACATGCCAAAAGATCTCTTTTTAATAATAGTTGTAATATTGTCAGTGTCATACTTTTTTGGTGTTAGCGTGAACTACCATAAACAACTTCTACAGATCAAACATTAATATCACTAAAAAATAATATCTAACAATTAAACTTCTTTTACAAATTCAAACGCCACTTTATAAACATTACCAAATCTTAATATTACTTAAAGATAGGATCTAATAAATAATTATTTATTTTACAAATTCGTTCTTCATTAACAAATAATATAAATAAAAATTCAAACTAACAAAAAATTAAACGTTGCAATGTATAAATAAAAATTCAAACTAAACTACACATGGTTTTAACGTAAAAATACGATTAAAATTTTTGTGTAAATCATTTTATCTTGAATGTATTAAAAATAAACGATTGTAGCAAAAAAATAATTCACGCACAAAACACGTGCTATAATGCTCGTATATATATAATTCTTTTGATGTCACCCGTTTTTTGTGTTGGCACCAACTATCAAAAACACCGCTCCACAGATATTATACAATCTTAATATCATTTAAAAATAGAATCTAACAAATAAGTTTTCTTTACAAATTCAAACACTTATCCACAAATATTATCAAAATTTAGTATCACTTAAAAATGGAATCTAATAAATAAAAATATAAACTAACATAAAAATTAGTTGTTATAACCTAAAAATAAAAATTAAAGCTAACTACACATGATATCAACGTAAAAATATAGCTAACTATTTTTGCAAAACATTTTCTCTTGAATGTGTTAAACATACGTAATTACAGAAAAATAATTCGTGCGCAATGCACGTACCGTAACGCTCGTAGTACTAGTTGTAATATCTTTGGTTTTACTTTTTTTGTTGTATACGTAAACTTCTCAAAATAACCTTTTAAATTCAAATTACATCTCGATATATTTAAATATATTCCTACCTCAATTAAAATTCAAAATTTTATATTCTATTACTTGGTCAATTACTATTATCACTTAACTAAAACTGCTACCTTAATTAAAGTGCAAGTTTTTTCGTCTATTAAAACTAAGCCAATCAATTATACTTTAAATTTTTTTAAATAAAACTGCCTTGCCTTAATTAAAATGCAAATTTATGTGTACTCAAATTGATTCAATCGGTTTTATACCTAATACTGCTTATGTCTTATTTAAAATGCAAAATGTTCTATAATTTAAGAAAAATGTGTGATCCTTTAAAATAAACGAGAGCAAAAAAAATGTTCTATAATTAAAATGTTAATTTTTCATATATATACTATATCGGATCAGTAAATTATATCTTAATATCTTACATCTATAAAAAACATTCAATGATGTGTGTTTGTATATCTGTGTGTGTATTTATATTTATATATATTAAAATGTTTATTTTTGTTGAAATCTTTCGCGTGAGTGATTCATAAAACTTGTGTATGAAAGGTGTTCTTTAGACATTAAGTTTGAAAATAATGGTAGAATCCAATTGAAATGTGTGTACCAATCGATATGGTTTTATTTTACAGGAAATCATTGTCAAGGACAAAAATTTTCAGCATTTTTGCCTCAAGGACAGACCTTCAATATTTTATCCTGAAGGACAACTTTCTTTAGGTATCAGTTTTTAGTCATTGATAGTATCAGTTTGTAGTTATCGGTAGCAGTTTTTAGGTATCAGTTTTTAGCTTGGTAGCAGTTTTGTTGTCCTTATGAATAATTTTAGAAAATATTTGTCCTTATGAATAATTTTTAAAAGAATGTTTGTCCTTATGGTAAAAATATTGAGGTTGTGTCCTTAAGGCAAAAAATATACAAATTTTTGTCCTTTAAATTAATTTCCCCTTTATTTTAATGCCACTTTTATAAAAAAATCCTTAAAATCCACATATATTAATCTTTCAACAACACAATGATCAAAACTGTTACTTTCGCGACAAACCTTACAAACGAGCCAAAATCATTAACATTCAAATAAAGAAAAAGAAACTAAACTTAAAATAAAAGGATCTTAACATATAAAGTCGAGCTACATTAATAAAGACATCCCTGCTTCAGATCACAGAGAAGAACCAGAAGAGTCAAAATTAGGCAACAGCCTCGTAAACAACAGCACTAAAAGCAACACAGCTAAGAGTTAATTAAATCAAATCATTTTAATTAAAACCCCCATCATCACAAATAATGAAACTGCGGCGAAACGACGTTCAAAGTCCAGGTAATGTAGTTGTGCTGCTCACGGTCCGGCCCGGTCTTCGTCCACGGGCGCTGTCCATGAACCACGGCGTCGTTTCCGGTGATCACCGCCGCTCGCCTCTCCTCCTTCTTAAACCGTATTCCGCATGCATTGCACAACGACTGCATGGATGAAAAGTTCGATTTAGCTTCAAGCACTAAAATGAAAAGGAAGATGAAGTCGAAAAGAGAGTGTGTATATATATATACCTTGGGGCCTTTGGGGCCGTTACGCCAGAGAGGAGTGGACGTGGTGTCGCAGTTGGCGCAGCGACGGGCGAGGAGGAGAGGGTCGCCGGCGAGGAACTTGTCGTTGCTGCAGGCGGAGGGGTTTCTTTTCGGGTCGGGCCAGCTGCAGAAGCTGGGATGGAGGTTGAGGTTGGAAGAAGGAGGGGAGGAGGAGGAGGAGCTCTTGGAGGAAGGAGTGGCCAGGGAGAGGGTGCAGTCGACGGAGGAGGAGTAGTAGTTGGAGGTGGGTTCTTGATGGCCGTCCATGGCGGAGAGCATTGGGTAGAAGAGGGAGGAGAAGGAGGCGTTGTTGTTGGTGCTGCTTTGAAGCATGCTCTCGATTTTGTTGCGTGTGTGTGTGTGTGTGTTTGACTGAGATGAGGAATGTGAAGTGTGGCTTTTATAGGGGGGAGTTTGTGTCCTTTAGTATAACGATGCGATGGAGTTTTTGACATGCAACTTTATTATGCGTTGGGATGAATGATTTTGAAGTTGGATCTTCTGGTTTGACTCATGAGCTTCTGAATACTACTTGGATGGTCTAGATATAAAAAATGTCTATTTCTGCAACGGTTAATAAACATTGTAAAATATCCTAAAATGTTGGTGTTGATGATATTTTCCTAAACTAAAACTTGGCTATGAATTTTAATTTATGACTTTATGGAGCTAACTTATCAAGATTTTCAAATGTGATAATAATAATCATTCGTATTCGTTAGAATTCAGAATACCTAAATATTTATTCAAATTTGAAATTTGTTGTATTATTGATAATTTTAATAAATCCCTAATTATGTTATAGACCACATCATATGCTAAATCTTAGAAAGTCGTGTATACTTGTATTGCATAATGAAATCTTGAGTAATAACTATTTTATAATCATGTTAATATCATTTTTAGCAACCATCTAATTTGGTCAGCTACTGTTTTATTTTAAATCAAAAATGAATGATATTTTTCACTTTTATTTTAAATTGCCTCTTCAAACCTAATAGAGTAGTTAGACGAAGAGATAATCTCATGTTGATTATATCCATCGTTGTAATAGAAAGTTTATAGCATAGGTATTCACGAGCTGACGCAAAAAGGATATTGGAAGCTTTTTGACTCCTAACATGGGGTCTATTGATTTTATCTTCATCATCTCTGGATGACATTATGATTTTCTTAAACGACATAAAAATATGGCTCAAGACTTATTAACTTCTTAAGACAATATAGGAAGAAAATACTGTTGCATTCAAAATGTGTTTTATTACCTCAAGCAAAACTCGGCTAGCGAGAATGAATAGATTAACAATATCATAAGATAAACTAGAGACATTGTCTATTTCTTACTAAGGATACATATAGGTGAAGGTAGGGAAAGAGATTCCATATTTAATTTGATTATTATTGGTGTCCTTGGCAGGATATGCAATCGTAATTCATCCTACATGTTACAACAATAACTCTTGCCGAAGGAAATCAGAGTGCCCTGACTTCACAAACCATTTATATTGGCAAAGTGATTATTACTACTACAGATCTTATCGAAGAAGTTCGATGTGTCGCGGCGTCTCACAAATAAGCAGTACCAAAATAACAACGTCAGCATTAGTAATTGTTCCTTGATCACTTCGCATGACATAACTATTGTCAAAGATATGGAACCATCAAAGTACTTACAACACAGTGTCAAAGAGGCAGAATGTCACACTCCAGCCATAATAGAGTATACGCAGTGCCGCATGCAATCAAATAAGCGAAGAGGCCTCATACATTTCGCTTCATAAGCCGTATGAGAGTGTCGAATGGTCATATTATATTTCATTGATACAAGACCCTATCTGCATCGTATCTTACAAGCACTTCAAGGAATGTACAAGCGACGTCATTTATGGGAAGCTCTCAAAGGTATTGCATATCGAAGACAATGAATAAGCGGTGTTGATGGTAAACACCATCAATATCCATGGGAAACCTTAGGCTTGTTTGATGAATACTATCGTCGAAGTTAAAATCATCTCTTGAAGAACTTCGATGGTCATAATGAAAGCTGCCACCATAATTCCCACCCATTCCTGCTAAGAGAATGAAACAAAGATGCAAAGCTTAGCGACAAGCTCGACATCGACCGTTGCGAAGATCTTCATGCCACGGAAAAGCAACATTATATATATCATAGCCCTTCGAAGACATCAAGAGTGAGACAATGCAGCCTTTTACATATTATATTCAGCCATGAAGACAAAAGCAAGGATTAGTACAGTCAAATCAAGCCCCGTCAATGTCAACCTCGCTAAAAGCATACTTGCGAAGTGGAAGCCAAATCCTACCGAAGACCAAAGATGCGAAGTAAGGGTCGTCGATCTCTATAAATATGGCCCTAGGGGTACCATTTGGGGGACGGATTTTTCTTTTCTCTCATTTCTTATATTGTAAAACCTAAATCAATTTGAGGGATTTTAGAGCATATTGTAATTTTGGAACATTGTATGCATAGGATGTTGAATATTAAACAAGGGCATAACATAGCATATGTATAACCAGTTTGAACCTGTGATTTGAACATGCTTGTGACCTTGCATAATGCATATTTGAACCGGTGTGACTTCGTGGCTGACATAACATAATTGACTTTGATCGAGGGATTTCGAACTTGTACTTGCCTAACATATGTGACTTCGAATTTGTAATGACCCGCACTTTCATACAATTTAGGGTTATAATAAACCACACATGTCCAATCCAAATTGAACAAACAGGCGAATGGTTAAGGATAAAAAGAAAAAGAAGACAAAATAGAATCTCACACGAATGGAATAACATATATTATTTCAATAATCTTTACAGCGAAAAAACTTTTAAATACATATATCAGAGTCTATCCTAAGCTCAACTTGGACGGTTATAAATACCCATCCTTACAAATGTTAAAAAACCAAAACAAGGAAACAAATGCAGCGGGAATATAATCTACGACCATAGGTTGATGAAGATCTCCAACTCTCATATAGGAACTCCAAGCGTCTTCAGCTAATCCTGAAACTACTCGAATCTGACCCGAGTATTAAAAATACACGGATCAGGCTTGGCAAACTAGCGTGAACCACGAATTATAAATATATATGACAGTGTCATAGATCGACTTTGATGTCAAAAAAAACCTTTGGAAAGAAGAGTATCTCATAAGACCACGCCGCACATAAACACAGACGGGTTTTTACCTTATGATAACTACAACATGTTTTTCAAATCATTTAATATTATTTCTAATGACGTTGCTTTGAAAATCCTTTCAAACAACATATTAAAATAGCCAAAATTGTTACATTTGTTAAATTCAATGGCATATTTAGGTATACAATCAAGTCCGCTAAAGGCACATATTGGAGAATGGATTCCAACAATGACAAGGTAAGGGACTAGCTTCCGTACAGTGCATCTTTACCGAGGCACAGCCCCGCTGCCCTCTACCAATATAGAACTGGCCTACATCTACCATAGATAGTATCGAATATGTCATCACTCTTGTCTTTCCAAATCCATCCGCGACCATAGCATACACAACAAACCCGATATATAGAGGAAAATCTAAAAAGGTGATGATCATCTCCTAATAGGAGCGGCTTATATAGCCCTGCCGCATCTACCCTGTTTTTGCCATTACTGATGTGTGAGGCTTGAGGTAATGTTTTACTTTTTTCAAAACAACAAATCTCACTTTGAATGCCACATTGTCATTTCCAACGACACACTAATTGGTTTCCACAAATGTACAACCCTCGAGTTTATATGCCTTAGGGAAGGGTGTTAAGTATAAGAGAGGTTACCTCCTACACCACCAAACAGATGTACGTTTGCAAAAACCAATGTACATGGTCTTTGAAATGCAATGTCATATATTCGTCCATACAAGTTGTCCAGGAACAAGACAAACCGAAGGTACTCCTACTACATCCTGTTTGGGAATCACCTCTAGGATTAGTAGCAAGCAGTCCTTGCATTAAAGATTTCAAAATGAAGGTATTACTGTCGCCATATGTATATAATATAGGAAACACGAGGTTAGTGGAAAGCAGCCCTACATTATGAAGTCCTCCTTTTTCAAAATCATTGTCTTCAACATGTCTTCACTTTTGAACGCTTATATTGGTTCGAGGTGGCTTTCAGATAATAATCACCCAAATTCGATCCCGGTCTCTCCAAACCAATTATCGATAGGAAAGATGTTAAGTATGTGGGTGACTGGTGATCATTATTCAATCAATTAATATCTTTATCTCCAATAAAATATTTTTAGAGATATATTTTAAACCATTTCTTCTTGGTATATACAGATTTATTAAACCTCCTTGTTACTTTGGAAATACCCAATCATTTCCTTTAAATTACTTAGGAAAAATATTTTTCATCTTCTATTATTGGTATAATTTCAATCTAAACGGAGATTACTGATTTCCAAAACATATCTATTAATGGGTTAAAAATAATGATATTTTAGACATCGTTTGTTGTATACCTAAACCAACTAGTACTGAGTGTTTGCACAAAAAATGGACAAACACCTCAAAGTCGTATGATTTAGTAGATCTTATGTTGTTCTTAGTGATTTTGGAGATTTATGCAAATATATGAAAAGCAGGGGCTAAACTGTAAAAAAGACACACAGATTTATAGTGGTTCAGCCAGAATGTGCCTACGTCCACTTTATATGTTATTTCTCTTCTCTCGTTTTGATTACAAGTACAAAGCTTTGATACAAGTAAAAGAAAGTTATTTGAAAGTTCTCTCCGTGTTTGAGCTCTCAAACTTGTCCCCCATTGTTGTACCCCTGCCCCTCTATTTATAGAGTGAGGCTGGGGGCAGGGGTCTTGGATGTATATGGCTGCTGGCGGGCCTGGGCTGAGGCAATCTGGCCTGGCTCATCTTGGTTCGGCATACCTTGGTTCGGTGGTGAGATGTGGTAGGTTGGTCCGGCCCTGATCTGGACCGGTGGCTGTTGGAGAGGAGGTGGTGCGGTAGTGAGGTTGGACCGGTAGGTGAGGTTGGTTCGGTGATGAGGTTGGTTCGGTAGTGAGGTTGGACCGGTAGGTTGGTTCGGCAAGCATGGGAGGTAGAGTTGATTCGGTAGTTCTGTGGTTGTGAGTCTGGTTCGGCAGTGGTAGGGATGCCGAATGAAGCTTAGGCAAGCCTGGGCGAACCTGGTGCTTCTTGGTCTTGAGATCGCCTGGGTGAGAATACGCCCAACATTTGCCCCCCAAAGTAGGGCATATGCCGGTATATGCCGTGCTTTGTTTTGAAATTAATGACATTAGCTTGGATGCTCCTATTCGGCCCAAATGCCGAACCAACCGGTCCGATCGTCTGTGTTTGCCTATAAGTATGGGCTTCAAGCTCCTGTTATTCACACCTATTAGAAAGAGCCGGACCAAGCCTACGCCTGCCGAATGAGGTGATCCCTCCTTCTGCCGAATGGGTTTTTAGGGAGTGGGATAGCCGAATGAACCTTGGGGCCCGGATTACCGAACGGTATATGGGGAGCTCGAATGCCGAATGAGCTTTTGCCTTGAACTACCGGATGACTTTTTATGACTCGTGATACCGAACGAGACCCGGAGTTTGAATGCCTAATCGAACCTTGAACCTTTTATGTTTTGAACTATAAAATGAAATTCTAGATTGTACGCACTTGCTTGTTTATATCTCTACATCCTTTTTAAAGATGTATTCTTTTGTGTTGCAGATAATGTCTCATAGAGTTGAAACCCGATCAGAAAAGAAGAAATCCCAGGACAAAGAAGATCCTTCCGCAGCGCCCCAGCTTAGTTAGAACCGGGACATCATGGGCCCACCCCGAGGTCACTAGTAGATGGGTACGGCCCTCAGGATGGATGCGGTTACTGCCCAGTTTACCAAGGAGGAGAAGGTGGCAGTGAAGGAGGGCATGCGATTGCTTGCAGCTGAGGAGGCAGGTGTGCAAGTAGAGGATGATGATCAAGATGATCGAGGAGCAGATGCTGGTAAGTCTTCCTTTCTAGTCTTTCCGTTAACTTGGTTTCTTATCACTAATGAATTCTTTCTCTAGCCGGAGAGGTGGGCAACAGGACAAGGATAAGACTCCGACGCAGCCGACTCCTTGATTGGACCTGGATATCTTTTTGTGGACTTGACATTGTTGTATATGTTAGTCTCAAAACAATAACGTAACTCTTAGGTTGTAATTATGCTACTTGTAATAAACAACACTATTCTTGACGTGTAATTCTTTAACTTAAGCTGATTCTGTCGTCTTTTGAATGTTTTTGCTATTTTGACATGTTGTATGAGAAATATAGCTATGCATATTCTGGTAATTAAATTGTGTTTGATGTCAAGTTCTTGTTTAAAATACAGTTTTGTGACTTGCAATGTTAGCGTGATGTGTGAATAAATTATAGTCACGTGTTTACACATGAAAGAAGGAAATACTGCCCTTTATATTTTGCTTGTAGATGGCAGCTTTGAATGTCTAGTGTGACCGAGTATGGAATGCAGTCCAGTGTCTCGTTGCGAGTACCTGCTTCCATTAGCGAATGTTTCTTGTCCTGTGTCCTGCACTTCAAGGATTGTTACAGAGGATAGGAGAAAAGTTTCTTAAATAAAATTGAAATATGTGAAATAGTAAAACTTCCAATCACGGAAGGCCTTCGATGTGCTTAAGTTCATGGCAAACGGGCTTTGTAGTCACTTTCCCTAGCTGTGGGTCTTGGAGACATTTGTCACCCATCTTACGCCTCCGCGGGAAGTTAATTCTTTTTTACCACAGCCGCACTTAAGACACATCGGAGCCGAGATCGCGCACAGTAACTACCCGAGCCATTATGGCCCGTAATCGTGGGTATTATTCGATTTACTGTGGCCAGCTAGCGTGGGTGCCGATCGTCAACCGTGAACTACCCCTGGCTGGCCACACCTTATGTTGGGGTTTATAATCGGTTCACAGTTGCCGGCGAGCCGAATGCCGTAATGAGCTGCCTCGGCTATAGTCGGCCTTCTTGGTGGCTTATAATCGGCTCATTACAGTTGGCTTTGAGGGCCGTCGCGAGCAATGAGTTAACCCGCAGCAGAGGGATGCCGGAGCAAAAGTGTCTCATTGGCGAGGGCATAGATTCGTATAGTACCTGTTAGGTCTTGTCCAGGAGAAGTCGCGCTGTGGAGCGCCTTGAATGAAAATGCTATTTGCACAGGATTTTGTTCAACAGAAAAGGATAAAGTTAACAAGCAGCCAAGATATGAAGGAACAAGTTAAAAAGAGACAAGTTTTTTTAAAGTGGTTCGGCACGAAAATGCCTACGTCCACTGATTCTCTTTGTTAATTCACTTCATATGGGCAGTACAAGTTAAGAAAAGTATCGACGAAGGTGTTGGATGTTCCATGCCCTCTGGAACACCTCCCCGTCCATTGTTGACAAAATATAAGCTCCGTTGTGGAGATCTTTATGAATTACACCATCCCAGGTTGGATCTAGTGCTTTGGGGCGAGGGAAGATTTGCTTGAGGACAAGATCCCCTTCTCGTAAGGTACGATGCTTGACTTTGGAATTGTATTGTGCTGCCACTTTTGCTTGTGGGCTGCTGCTTTGAGGGCTGCATCATTTCTTCTCTCCTCAATTAGATCCAAAGACATGTAAAGGAGTTCTTCGTTCTCTTCTGGGTTATAGTGGATCCTACGGTGGGAAGGCATGATGGTTTCAATTGGGAGCAAAGCCTCCGATCCGTATGCCAAAGAGAAAAGAGTATGCCCTGTTGATGTTCTGAAAGATGTGCGATAGGCCCACAGTGCCGTAGGAAGTTCATCCACCCAAGCGCCTTTTGACTTTTCGAGTTTCTTTTTTATTAGAGTTTTGAGAACTTTGTTGACGGCTTCGACTTGTCCGTTTTCCTGGGGATAAGCTACGGATGAGAAGCTTTTGTGAATTCCGTGCCCTTGGCACCAGTTGGCGAACTCCTCGCTGTCAAATTGAAGTCCATTGTCTGATATGATTTTGAATGAGACTCCATACCTGCACAGAACATTTTTGATCAAGAAATTAATAACTTTTGCAGAAGATACTTTATTCAGGGGTTCTGCTTCCACCCATTTGGTGAAATAGTCGACTGCCACTATAGCATATTTGGCCCCGCCTCGGCCCATTGGTAGTTCGCCGATTAAGTCAATTCCCCATACTTCAAAGGGCCATGGGCTGGTCATTTGAGTAATCTCAGTTGTTGGTAGCCGTGGAATCTTAGCAAACTTCTGGCATGTGTCATATTTTCTGACGAAATCTAAGGCGTTCTTGCTTAAGGTGGGCCAAAAATATCCATATCGGAGTATCTTTTTTGCTAAAGTTTGCCCTCCGGTGTGATCTCCACAGCTTCCTTGATGAATGTTGTATAAGATTTCCTTGGCTTCCCTTCCAGCGACACACCTTAATAGGGGGTTAGAGAATCCGCGCCGATAGAGGGTGTCCTCTTGTATTGTGTAGCGGGAAGCTTTCCTCAAGATTTTCTTGACTTCGTTACGCCCGTTGGGTAGCGTGCCGCTTTGTAGGTAGTCATGGATGGGAGTCATCCAAGTTGCTTCTTCGGTTGCAGCTATCCGATTCATTTGCTCAAAACTTGGGGCCAGTTGCTTTGAGATGGTTACTGCCCCGAAGATGGCGATGTCTCTCACACTTGCTTGCTTCGCCAATTCGTCGGCCTCTTGGTTCTCTTCCCGAGGGATGTGTTTGACTAAGTAGTGGTACAATCGGCTGAGAAGTAACTTGGTCTTCTTTAAATATGCTATGAGTCGTTCTTCTCGAGCTTGGAATTCTCCTAGTATTTGATTAACAATAAGTTGAGAATCGCTATGAAGACACAAAGAATTGGCTCCGATTTCCAAGGCAAGTTCTAATTCAGCTATCACTGCTTCATACTCTGCATCGTTGTTGGTGGCAGCGAACTCCAACCTTATAGCATAGTGCAGCTTATTTCCCCTAGGAGTGATTATTACCACACCTGCCCCGAGCCTTGTTCGTTTGACGCACCATCCACGAAGAGATTCCACTTGATGTCTTCTGCTATTTCCGATTGCTCCTTACTTTCGTTGGTAGTGAATTCTGCAATGAAATCGGCCATGGCGTGTCCCTTGATAGCGGTGCGAGGGTGATAGGTGATATCATACCGACTTAGTTCAATGCACCATTTAAGTAGTCGCCCAGAAGTGTCGGGACGATGGAGTACCTACCTCAGTGGTTGGTCGGTCAGAACTTTGATGGAATGGGACTGGAAGTAGTGATGCAGTTTCCGTGATGTGATTAGTAAACAGTATGCTAGCTTCTCAAGATTAGTATGTGGCATGCTATGTCAGGGGAGATTCCGATCATGTCAGCATGTGACCATGCAAATACATCCAAGTTGTGGCGGTGAAAGTCAATGAGTTATTCCTTCAACTCTGTTTTTAGTTGGGACCCGATTTTCAATAGTTTACTCGAGTCATGTTTGCCTATAGATACAAATTCCATATCCTCTGCAGGCTCGGCGGTGGCCTCCTCCTCCCTGTCCCTGGGGCCTAATTCATTGAAGGGATCGCTGGTATATCGAAGAGGAGGGGCTTTCTTTAGTTGCTATGCTTCCAAACTTTTTATGCAGAGGGCAACCTCTACACTCTTCCCTTTATCCTTCCTGTGGTTGTTGCGAAGTTCAGTTACATAGCAGTCTCGATCAACGTCCTGGTCTTCCTCTACTTCCCCTACTCCATTGTCCGTTGGAAATTTCATCTTTAGGCACTATGGGGCCAGGACAATTTGGAAGTCAGACAGGGCTAGCCTTCCCAAGAAAGCGTTGTAGTTTCTTCCTTCTGATGTGTTCTTCAATCAAGTCCCGGAGATGATGGCATTCATTGGTATCATGCCCATGAGATTCGTGGAAGCGGCAGAACTTTCCAGACTTCTATGCGTTATCTGATTCCTTCCTGTACGGTGGGCGTTCGTATCTAACTTCGCCTTGGGTGGCAAGGAAGATGTTTTTCGACGGTTTCATTCAAAGGAGTGTAGGTGTCGAATCTTGGTCCTGGCCGATATAGGCGCTTTTCTCCCTTCTTGCCCCCAGCATTGTCTCTAGAATCATTTCTTCGAATGTCCTTTGCTACAGCGGGCGCGTTGCTGTGAGTTGCCTTATTTTGTTGCCCTGACTGCCCCTCAGTGGCAGCGTCTTCAAGCCTCATATATTTCCCGGCTTCATGGAAGAAATCGGGTAAAGTAGCTGGTTTTTCTTTTGTTAGTCTTCTAGCGAATTTAGTATCCGGATGCACACCACTACAGAGGGCCATTAAGACAAGCTTCTCATTGGCATCTTGGACTACGGCCGCTGTGGCATTGAATCGGGTTAAATATTGCTGTAGCTTCTCTCCAAGTTTCTATTTGATATTGGATAAGGAATAAGCGTCCTTGGGTTGTTCCACATGAATGCGGAACTGGCTGATAAACTTTTCTTTCAACATCTCCCACGAGCTGATGGATCCTTGGGGTAGATGGCAGAACCAGGAGGTAGCTAGATCTGCTAAGAATAGTGGAAAGCATTTGCATAGTACTCCCTCTGTTGCTCCACTCATGAGCATATGCTGTGTGTATCTCTGTAAGTGTACAACGGGGTCGGAGGTTCCTTTGTAAGGTCCCATTGTTGGCATCTTCCATTCTCAGGGGGTGATAGCAATTTCGATATTGCGGGCGAAAGGGCTGGTTACCCTAGCGCCTATCCGTCGATCTCTTTGATCCCGTTGGACGCACTCTCTGAACAAACGTGCCATCCTTTCATCAGAATTTGGAGCAGATAGAAACGAGTTTGGTTCTGTTCTGTGGGATTGATTCCGTCCAGATGACCTGTAGGGATGGTACCGTCTATCATTCCTCATATTTTCCAGTGGCTGCCTTTGATCTTCTGGGAGCATGCTAGGGTCAGCTACAGTTGGCCCTTGCCTTGATCTTCCCCCGCTGCGTTCTGATCTAAGCGCTTTCTCGGGTCCAACTTCGGGCTGGACTCTAGCTTGGCCCCGTTCACTGGCGTTTCCGTGGTTAGGCAGTATGACAGGCTCAGCTATAGTTGACCTTCGCCCGGTACCTTCCCCGTTGGGTTCGGTACCAAACGTTTCCTCAAGCCTAACTTCAGGCTGTGCTCGATCTCGGCTCCTACCATGGCTACTTCTGCCGTTAGCTCCTTCGAAGAAGGAAGATCTTTGTTGTCTCTGAGATCCTCCAGACTGGGACTCGCCCCAAGAATCAGTGTTGCGATTGGACTCTTCAGCATCCTTTAAGCGTGACATGAGATGGTCCACCAAGGCTTCCTGCTGGGATGTGAAGCGGTTAGTTACTTCAACCACAACCCTGTCTAAATCTGCCCTAGTAATTGCTGCGGGCTGTTCTGTGGCAGGAGTGGTCGGATCAGCCTGTCCTTCATTTGCTACTGCTGCTGGAGGAGGACGATTTACTTGATTCGTGACAGCTGGATCTGGAAGACTGCTGGATGCGATGTTTTTTCCTTTGTTAACATCTTTTCTCTGTTTTGGAGGCATGTTTTCCAATTGGCGAACGATGCTGTTAGGAAAAATGTTAAGTGGATGAAGCTGAAGCTTCGAGCTTCTATTTCTCAGTGAAAGCACCAAAAATGTTTGCACAAAAAATGGACAAACACCTCAAAGTCGTATGATTTAGTAGATCTTATGTTGTTCTTAGTGATTTTGGAGATTTATGCAAATATATGAAAAGCAGGGGCTAAACTGTAAAAAAGACACACAGATTTATAGTGGTTCAGCCAGAATGTGCCTACGTCCACTTTATATATTATTTCTCTTCTCTCGTTTTGATTACAAGTACAAAGCTTTGATACAAGTAAAAGAAAGTTATTTGAAAGTTCTCTCCGTGTTTGAGCTCTCAAACTTGTCCCCCATTGTTGTACCCCTGCCCCTCTATTTATAGAGTGAGGCTGGGGGCAGGGGTCTTGGATGTATATGGCTGCTGGCGGGCCTGGACTGAGGCAATCTGGCCTGGCTCATCTTGGTTCGGCATACCTTGGTTCGGTGGTGAGATGTGGTAGGTTGGTCCGGCCCTGATCTGGACCGGTGGCTGTTGGAGAGGAGGTGGTGCGGTAGTGAGGTTGGACCGGTAGGTGAGGTTGGATCGGTAGGTGAGGTTGGTTCGGTGAGCATGGGAGGTAGAGTTGATTCGGTAGTTCTGTGGTTGTGAGTCTGGTTCGGCAGTGGTAGGGATGCCGAATGAAGCTTAGGCAAGCCTGGGCGAACCTGGTGCTTCTTGGTCTTGAGATCGCCTGGGTGAGAATACACCCAACACTGAGTAAACAGGATTGATAGATATTAGGTTAATTATACTCAATACTAGTTTCTGTATTCAACCTATACTATTCGTTGAATAATGGTGAAACAACCTTTTAAATTCACATGGATAGTATGGGTAACCTCCTCGGAATTTAATATAGAGTTTAACTAGAACGTTCTCTTTACCATCAAAATTCTATTTTAAATCATGTTTAACTTTTGAAAAAAAATCCAATCTCTTTTCTTTTATCTTAGGAAAATTGCAGTCCGAGTAAATCAAATTAACCATCCCCTCCGTTGAGCCAGTCCAAATAGCTAAGAGGAGCATGCTACTAGTTTCCCAACTCCAATCTAGAGACTACCTCTCTATCACCCATAAGGCGGTCAAGTTATTAGATTGACTCAAAACCTTTAAAATACTTGTATTGTTATTTGAAAAACATTTACAAAAGATTCGGGAAGAGATATCCAAGTTTAAATCATTTATTCAAAAATTGCCAAATTCAGTTATTAAATTGCTAGTGAATAGTGATTTTAAAGTTTTATAGATCAAAACACTTATTCCATTATATATTTATGTCCATTTTTATAACTCAAATCCCTTTTAAAACATTTTAACATATTTATGGAATTTATTTCATATTTTAAAGATTTAAAAATATCCATTTTTAAAGTGTTGAAACCAATATTTTTCGAACTGCCAAAACGGAGCGATTTTGAAAACTTGATTTGGACATATTTCAAACTTTACTAAATGAAATCTTGATTTTCCTTCTCCATTTGAAAACTATAGTTATAAGGGTCCAGAAAATTCTTATTCCATAGAATTCTGACTCGTATTCCATTCTATACATGAATTTGACATTTTATGACGTGAAATCGCAAACTATCGAAACGCGACGACTTATTTTTCACCTTCTAGTCAAATTTTTCAAAACTTGTCTGAAACACTATGAAATCATTTTAATACTGTATTAAACCATATTAAACCAATTTTTCTCTATTTTACTTTATTAAAATCTCATTTTCACTTTATTCCATATTTCTAATATTATATTATTTTGATGTTCAATTTCCATCTTTTTTTCCAATTCTCTTATAATAATATGATATTTCTATATTATTCCCCACCTTTAAAACTATTATATTTCATAAAAAAATTCCAAACTCCACCTTTTCAGTTTCTTTCTTTTTAAAACTAGTTCCAAATCAATTTTAAACTTTGTCGAAAGAAGTTTTAATGTTTATAAAACATTTGTAAACCATTTTTATCCATTTTTAAAGAGGTTAACAATGCTATATATACCATTATAATTTATAAAGGGAAATGATTTCTTTGTGTAAATTCGACATGTAATTTACCGTGAATTATTTCGATATCAAGCAAGTATATTATCAACCAATCTTCCAATAATCAATCATATTAGCATCCAACATACGCTAATCATTCAAGTATACTTACATAGCACAAATCGTAGATAAATTTAAATAAGATGGAACTAGTGTTCTCACTTGCATGCTATGAGACTCTAAGTATTCACCGTCTTTGGTAAAGTTATATCTTGTCTCTAAGGTTATAACTAGAATTTTTATCAAATATCAACTAGAATTTATTCACAAAGTAAGCTGTACCTTTGGTTATAGGCCCCATATTTCATAAGGTACTTAGTCACTGGAGTATCATACTTCATGTTCAGATGAAGTTGACCCTAATATAGGGCTATCTATAATGATTAAATTTCACTGTCTCTAGTCGAGTCAAGTCTTATCTCTTCGGCTGGTCGGAATTACACTCCACAAAGGAGTTGATCCTAGTCTCTAAAATTGAATAGCTGGATGATTCACTGTCTTTGGTAAAGTTATATCTTGTCACTGAGGTTGACAGCATTATGTTCCATTTTCTTAGATGGAGTTAAACCCAATCTCTATGGCTATGAAGTTTATACTCAGCTATCTCTAGTAGAATTAAGTTAGTTTATGTTACATTTTCTCTAGTAGAGTTGAATGAGTTTATCTCTACTATATATGGTATAGTTAATTACATTTATGCTCCATTCGCTTTGGCAGAGTTGACTAGGTTTATACTCCACTGTCTCTGGAAGAGATGAATGAATTTATACTCCATTGTCTCTGGCAGAGTTAAAGAAAAATCAATAGATAATTTCGAATATTTGTCTGTAAAAGAGGTCTATTGCTTCTAGGTCATAAAATATCCAACAAGTCTATCCATACACTTTTTAGCAAAAAGGATTAGGGCCTTTAAGACCAAGAGGCATTCGATGAACCCGCCTAACCACTCATTAAGTAAAAAGGGCTTATGTCTATTACATTCCCTAAAACTCACATGAATATCTAACTCTGGATGTATATTTGGAGATGGACATACTCCAAAATTCTAGAGGATCAAGCACCATGCCCCCAATGCATAGTTTATACTCTTCATTCGCAAGGATTTGGTTCCATCAATGGCCCACGGTCAAGAGTTTGTAGCACTTTCGTTGGAGTTACCTACAAACAGCGATGTTAAGCCCAATAATTCATAAATAAATTCTGTAATGTTATACTACTAAGAAGAACATGGTACTATTGTTTCATACTATGTAGAACATGGTTCAATCGGTTTATAACTTAATCATAAAATATAGTTTTATTGTTCTAGAAAATCAAGTTCATAACTAAGCAGTTTAAACATTGTTCATAAAGAAAGTGAAAATTTTAAATCTTAAGGTTTTAATCAATATGCTTCATGGGGTTTAGCCCAGAGCATGCCAACAAGATCCGTGTTTATATCTCGTACACGCGTAGGTATATCAAGGTAAAATCCTAAACTATATTTCATTAGGAAATAAACAAAGAAAATTTTAAGAACCGCCAGTTAATGCCTTTAAGGGATAACTATGCGCCCTGCCATGCCACTAAAGCTACCATCGGTAATTACTGCTTGGTTCATTGGCAGTTGAGATTATCACCCAATTGAAGCTTAACTACTATCCGATAAGATTTTAATGCAACCATTTCTCTTGGATGTGCTTTACGATGGTATTTCTGAGATGTCGGCATTCATTGGTCTCATGACCATGATCTAATGGAAAAGTATTTGTCAGTTCACATTTTTATTGCGATTGACTCTCTAGTCACTGGTTCACCATAATCAATGGTTTCCCATGTTGTTAGATAGATTCTTTCCATAGTTTCCATAAGCTCTAAATGGGAGAACTTGCTTTGTCCTACTCTAAATAATTTCTCTCCTTTAGCTTTCTTATCATCCTTTCACTTACACTTATCCTAAGGCTTTTCATTTCCAACTTGATTGACAGTGACCAGTTATGTCTCGATATCAGAATCCTCAAGGTGTGTGTCTTTGTCAGATTGATAGTAGAAGTCCTCCAAGTTTGCGATTAGGTTTTTCTTAAATTCTCTAAGAAACTCCGTCTTCCAGTTGATATTTGAAATAGTAGCCACATGGAAAATTCATTCATTTGGTTGACGTATAATGGCTGATGTAGCATTAAACCATGCAAGATAGCTCCTTAGAGTTTCACTATCCTTTTGTTTGAAATATTCCAAATACAATTCATTTTTAGGTTGAATGACATAGACTCTAAATGGGTTCATGAACTTTTACTTCAACATGACCTTAGTGCTGATGATCCATGCTCCAAATGACTAAATTCTTTGTTACTAAATCCAACGAGACTAGAGGAAAGCAACAACCCATTTCTTCCTTTATAGCTCCAACTTCCTTCATATACTGAATGTAGCACCTCAAGTGCATTATTGGATTGGTTTTTCCAACATATGGTTCCACAACGAACATCTTAAACTCTAGGGGGTTGATTGGATATCGAAAGCTCAAACTGAACGGTCTCTATTTCATCTCGTCAACATCTGGTCTCTTATTATACTCACCTAACCTTGATGTATTATCTAAGCAACTTGCTTCCATTATTGGAATGCTTCCATGGGGTGCTTGGTATGCCACGACGTGCCCTTGCATAATGTATCGACCATCTGTGGGTTGGTCAGTCCAATATTAGGCAATCCTATTTCTGTAGCCAAGCGTGTAGTTCCAACTACAACGTTGACTTCAGGCAGGAAAGTTTTTGTTGGATTAGTAGAGGCCACACCGTTCGGTTCGATGTCGATCAGTTTGGTACCAAACATAATTGGTTTGGGCCTTGATCCATTCGGCTGTGTGGAAGTCTATATCTCTATGACTCTTCTTGCCTTAATTGTTCTTTGACATCAATTTTTTATAGGTTGCTAACAAAATTTCCAATTCAATCTCTCTTGAACTACATTGGTTCTACTTACTCCATGCGCCTAAGGAACACACCCATCATCTCTTGATACTCAGTTAAGAAAGAAGCTTCCTTGTTTTCCACCATTGTCTGCGCCTCTTCTTTGCACAAATAGTTGATCAGTTGATTCAGACTACATTTTGCTGCTTGACTACTTTCATGAGCAAACTACTCTCCTTTAAATAGTGTCTTATCTGATCCTTGTTTTCTAGTTAGTGGCTTCATGATCTGAATTGAGCTCTTAGTGAAAGAACCAAAATGTTTGCGTCAAAAATGACCAAACAGCATAGAACAAAGATCTGGCAAAGCCTAAGATCTTGAGTGTGATCCTATTGCTTATTTCTATGAGGTGAGATTTCTATCGTCAACATGTTAAGTTCTTATTCTAATTCAGATCACAAATCACAGCAGGTAAGCTAGAAAGCCAAAAGTAAAGTGCAAAAAGGTAAATGATATACAATTTTTTATAGTGGTTCGGTAATCTCTTGCCTACATCCACTTTATATCATTTATTATGGTTCTCTTATTTATAATTGCAATATTGATAGATCCCTCCAAATTGATTACAATAATTGCAAATAGTCAATTCCCTAGTCTGGCAAGATCCTAGCTTCCCTAGATCTTGAAAGAGGTCAATCCTAACTCCAATGGTCATTTTTGGATGTTGGATTTGATTGGATCAGATTTGTAGTAGACTTTTTCGATGGTTTCTTACTATCCAAAAGTGCTCCAGAAACATCTCACTTTGATTTAATGAAGTCTAGGTGCTCTTGGATCCCTCCTCCTAAACGGTGATGCAAGAGGGTATTTATTGGTGTATTCCAAAGGCTAGGAGGCTCTGAGGTTGTTGCATGGAGATAGGAAGTCATCTAGGGTCATCCTCGAATTCCAGGACAAAGGTCATGTCCACTTGGGCCAGATTATTAGAAGGTACAGTTTTGATCGTTACCACTATGATCGATACCAACTAGAAAGATACCGAACCATTTTCATTGTCTGATAGACTACCCACTAGACTGTTTTCATAGTTTGATAGAGTATCCATTAGATCATTGTTATGGTCCGGCTGCCTACTATGTCCTTGGTACCAATTACATTTACACTAACCAAATTTATCTAGTTGGCTCTAGTGCCTATGGCTTTGCCTTTGAGTCTTTGTTGTTTGCTTCATCTTCTCTTTTGTACGCAATTTTCCTATGCTTTACTTTGTTGGATTTTGAGATCCATACTTAGCCATTTTCTAAATAGGAGAAGAAGTTTGAAACATTATTGTCGGAGCATAACTTCTTCATTTTAAGTCGGAATATGGCAAAACTTGGATCAATAACTTTGTATCATGATATAGAACAATCCATTGCATTTGGATGCTCCATATAGGTGATGAACCTAGTAGCTCACTAAGGTGAGGCCCAAATCAATTAGGTTGGGGATCGATTTTCATACTCTCGTATCTTCCAACTCGTAGCTTAGATCGGGTATGTTTTCTTTAGTTTAAGTTCATCTTGAGACCATGGCAAATTATCCCTTGGTAGGAAGATAAGGACATCAATCAAAAACATTATTATATCGCATGTGAAAACATTTGTGCCTCTGAGGAAGAGAGACTCTAATGACTTTTGCATGCCTTAAACATGAGAACTCTAGATTAGGTCTAAGGAGAACAAAATTTCATGGGAAAACTTACTAAAACAAAATTAAAGATGTTAAGTTCCAATGATTGTAATGTTATCCATTCTAATGTGAGTAGGACATGTTAGGAGATTAGGAAGTTCTATATATCATTGATGTGAATGGTGGGGGAAATGGTGGAAGGAAAGAAAATTCACATTGCCAACGGCTTTGAAGTCTACTAGGTGTAGGAACATCCATAGCCTATGTTTATAAGGGTTTTAAATAAATCTTCAAAAATATTCATATTGAAGTGCAAAATTATATATGAAATCCATCCTTTAGATCATAATCAAAGCAAATATGTATTCTATAATATCAAGGTGTGTGTTGTGTAGTAAGTAACGAAGAGGAGTTGTCTTTTGTTCAATGATAGTGGCATTACCTCTTGTATGCGATGTCATTTAGATACACGTTTAGGGTCAAGGTTGATTGTTCATCTTTAAAGACTAGCCTACAAAATTAGTTGACAAAGATTAGAGGTAAATCACTTACGAATATTATTTGGATTAATCTCTACTAATTATGTTGGAGGATTTGGTGCACCCAAAATAGGGAAACCATGAAGGGAGAACCTATAAAACACGATAACATTACTAAATTAATACATAAGGACACCAACCTAATATATAAGGTAAGGTTAATGAGTAGATTTAAGACTCGAAGCCCAAATTGAACCAACCCGACAAGATCCAAACCCAACCAGAGGTTAAGGAATCTTTGGTCGGTAATGACTAAAAAAACCAAAAAAGCTTGATTAAACCCAATTGGACATGATATTAAAGATATGATTGAGAAACATATAAAATATAAACATTGATTAGAGTTATTATGAACAAAATTCGAATCAATCTGAATAGAACGATAGATGTCACTAGATCTATGTTATAGAATGTATATTTTGTACCTAGCAAAACCTAAAGCCAACTATATTTAGGAACCATTTGGGTGGATCCAAGTCAAACCCAACATGTCTAGTTGCCACCCTTACTTCGGTACTAAATTATATGTAGATCACCACATTAGCTGAATGGGTAACTTTTTAAGAAGTTATAACATTAGCAACATGACTAGTGCATGTGAATTATGGATAGGGATAGGATAAGCATATGATTCATAAACCTACAATAGACTTTGTGCATCCAAATACATATACTATGGTTATTTAAGTGTCGATTATGACATACATGATATGTTTAGGCATCTATTAGCATGTACATACTTAGAGATGCTTCACATGCACTTCATTACATCTCATTCAATTTTCCGCATAGTATACCACATAATGGTACATTATTTCTATTCATTTCAAACTCCATATTAGCATTAATTATTGAAAGTGCATCATGCATATGTGATGCCTTGTTGGCAATGTCACTCAAAACAATGTCAAACTATGCCACATTGGATCTCGAATGCCATAACGACGGGTGCCAAGGTGGTAAAACTGAAACTATCCTCATATGCTTGTATGCCACAACTCATACTAGAAATGATAAAGCATAATATGGTAACATAAGAACTGGTATAAAAGAACATGCAAATTGAAATATCATAACCGTTAATAATCAAAGTACATAAGTGGTCACTCATACTATCATACATAACCGAATTGCTGAATGAAATAATTGAAGTGGTACACTCATATGTTGGTTCATATGCATTTTATGTAGTGGAAAGTAAGGGAAAATTTGAAAAAAATTGTTTACACATGACTTTTACTTATATTACTATAAAGGATATTTTACATATTAAATTATATTTGATATATTTTCTTTAAGTTATATGTTTCTCAATTATATAAACATTCATCTTCTCATTCAGTTCGACATGCATCAATTAACACAGACTAATTGCATTATCAATATCAAGGGATATATATGTATATTATTATTAAACATGTCCATATTAGTTAATATTTAATTGAGAATATGATATAAAACTAACACATGTTAGAAATCATGCGTTTCATGTGCATATTATATAATGACTAATTGATGTAAGGATATGCAACATTGGCACTTATAAAATACATCATGTGAATTTTAATTTTTCAACTGAAATTAACAGTAATGGAGATGATGATGCCTCACAAAAAACCCTTAATTTTCCAAAGAGTTTTTAATTCCAAGAATCAAAATTTTAGCATTAACAATAATGGAATTTCTTTTTAATAGAATTTTCTTCTCGTGTACAATTATTCAGTTGAAGGCATATTTATATTATTTCTGGATATACCTTGTACATGAACAAAGAAATATCTTTCTACTGCAATAATATCTTTCCATTTGAAAGAAAATATATTTCAATTTGTGAGAAAAGAATTTTGCACTTGACTTGACTGTTAACTAAGAAATTTTCTCAAATTATCTCTCTAGTTTTAATTTTAACAACTAAATTAAAATTCTAATTAAAATATTTATTTTTAAGGGCAAATCAAGTAAAGTCTTGGAATAGACCCAAATCAATTGGATAACATGTCAGATGCCAAGACATGCACCTAGGTCAAAACCGCAACTCGATCCAAGCTATAGGTTGGTAGATAAGAAAACATTAAAATCTATCCTCCGCATAACAAATTTGGGCCTAACCTTGGAGAACTACTAGCTATCTTACGTAATGGAAAGTTTGAAGGCATTGAAGTGTTCTACTCAACTATACAAAGCTGTTGGTTTAAGTTTCTCCCAATTTTGACTTTAAATCCAGAGTATATGACTCTGACAATAACGAAATAACATTCTTTTTAAAAATGGCGAAGTATGGAATGTGATAGTTGTTATATCAAAGAAGAAGAAGCAAGACAGAGCACAAGATAACAAAATCTCGAAAGTGAACCCGAAGGCATCGGAAATGACTAAATAAATCTAGTTAGTGTGGACGTGCTCGGTACCAAATTGAGTAATCGATTCGATAGCCGAGCACATAGCAACCTTTCAGTCTGTGAAAACTGTTTAGTAGATTTTGGTCAGCTCTGACTAGAATTACCACAATTAGAATTCAATTTGCTTATAACCAGGCCCAAATAAAACGGGCCTTCTACCTACACTTCATAGTTCGAACCCAGATGACTTCCATCTCCATACAACAAAATTAGACCCTTATAGCCTCAAGAATACACCTACAAATACCCCCTTGCATCACCATTTCAGAGAGGAATTCAAGAGCACCTAGACTCGACAGAATCAAAGGGGAAAGATTATAGTGCACTTTTGAAAAGTAAGGAAACTTCTGAAAACACTATTATAGATCTAAACCGATCAGATCTACCGTTTGATAACAAAAATAAAAGATTAGATTGATCTTTTTCAAGATCTAGGTAAGCTTGAGCCTTGTCAACCTAGCGAATTGATTATTTGCATTATTGTAAACGATCCATAGAGATCTAGCAGGCATTGGCAATTTCCAGTTAGAGAATCTTAATAAAAATGTGTATAGTGGATGTAAGCCGGAGATTGCTAAATCATTATAAATTTTTGGGTGTGTGATGACCACCATATACCTCCAGCACCTAATATACCCATATAGTGCGTTGCTTCGTATCGACAGACGTAGAACGACAATCAAGGCTAAAGTAAAAAATATAAGTCTGAACCTACGTATATCTCACTGCACGTAGGATAAAATATAATAACCAACATAGATATAAAACAGGCAGGACAAATATGCAAAACCAAAATAAACCATAGAAAACATAAGAGTAATAGGTTCACAATAGTTTAAACAAAATCAATAGAATTTATACATCAACAAAATGAACTCCAACACTATCTCTAATAATAGTCAAGCACTGATAAAAGCTCCACAGTGCTACATCATGGAATAATAATAAGCTTAAAGAAAAAGTATAGATAGGCGTCGGTCTCCTATTCGTTACCTGAACAGCTCTATGCGCTAATCTCAGACCTGCTATCTAGTCTACTCATTTTAGCGTACCACAGATAATTAAAGCAAAGCATAAAATCTTCGGTCAGATATCCATCTTGTGTGAGCAATATGTATATAAAAGTACTATAAGAGTCGATATTATAAAAGGAACAGCTGAGTATGAAAAATTGTGCATGCCCTATCCCTACATTCAACAAGTTAGCATATAACATCGATATATGTTATACTATCATCATGGGGTGTATTACAAGTCAAATTACAATATAGGGGTATCTTGGTCACTAACATCAATAGTGCCTACACCGTACAACATCAAAGCAAACATAGAAAACACAACAACCATCAAGCAATCTTACATCATTCGGTCATGCCGATGGATATATGATAACTCGTATGATCACATCATAAGATCAAAGACTACTTAAGATCTCAGTTTCCCTCATGCTCGAATCTATGCCACTTCGTAAAGCTAGGATGCTAGACACACATCGTAAAAGTCCAGGGAAGATCACTAGTTTAAGATCTATATGTTAGTTCCTGAGATGATGGTTTTGATGACAACAACCTTAGGACTTGTTATAAAATATAAATACTAATATTCTTGTCTAGATATATATGTATATGTAGGATATATATGTAGGTACTGAAGAATGAAGACTATACAGTATAGAGATTCAAGACTGACGAATTCAAGATTGAAGAAATCAAGACTGAAGACTCATGAGTATCAACAGTTCAAGATTTCAAGAGTTCAAGATATCAAGATAAGTAATAGTGTCTAGATTTATGTTAAAACTTCATAATAGCACTAAAATCTTTATTCGGATTTTAATTGTGAAATGGAATCCACCTTCTCGCTTTAGTAGTGGGATGGAACCCATGACCTCTTTAGTGGGATGAAACCCACGACCTTCTCTAGTGGAATGGAATCCTTGAAATTTTCAAAATGATTTATTTTAAACATTTTTCCAAAACTTTTAAAGTCATCTCTCTCAGTTTAAATATTTAGGCCTTAAACTGTTTTTATTATCTTTTATATTTTGATTTCAAAATCATCTCTTGTTTTTAAACTATCTCCTGTTTTTAATATTATAAGCTTTAAATCTCAAAAATATATTCTATACTTAGTTTTTAATATTACTTTTATATTATAGATTATATATTTTTTAGATTGCTTTTTAAATCTCTTTTATAAGTTTAAACTATATTCAAAATGGTTTATAAACTTCAGAAATTGTTTTGACAAGTTTTAGAAAGAAATTCTCTTTTAAAAACAAAGTTCAATTTTCAAAATTTACTAGGGCATGTCGACATACCGCATCCCCTCCATGTCGACATGGTAGCCGTAGAATTTAAAATTCAAATTTTCAAATGAAGTGTCTATTTGTCATAACCTTTCACGAATGGACATGACTATTGTTCTTCTATAAATTCCAGTTGTTTCAACGAATTTTAAGTTAGCTTTTCTTCATTTCTTCAATCCTTCTTCTCCACTCAAATATTCTCTTATATTTTAACAAAACTCTGCCAAAATCCTAAGTGAATCATACTTGATCATCTCTAGTTTGATTCTCTGCCATTCTCTCTCAAAGATCTTAGTGCTATTCAGAGTTATATGATCATTTGGGATCAAAGAAGTGTATCAAGTCTCTCTATCTATCAAAGTGATAATGAAAACGTTGTGGTTATGGCCCATAAATCAATTGGGTGTGATTGTAACCCGTAAATCAATTAGGTGATCTTGTAGCCTGGTTAAATCAAGAGAGTTTGCCCTGGACTCGAAGACAAAAAGGTGTATCTCATGGACTTGAAATCGAGGTTGTAATATCGACATTATATATGCACAAGAAATTGTGTGGCACTGGATGTAGGGTAACTCTGAACCAGTATAAAATTCCGGTGTGTTCTTTCCTTTACTGCTTTTATTTACTATTTGCATCTATGTCTGATTCTGTGATTGTTTCTATGTTTGTGAATTGCATCTGTTTGGGTTTAATTTGAAAATATTTCGAAAAGATTCATAAAATTAATTAAACACTATTCACCCCTCTCTAGTGTTAATTCTGCCTTAAGATCCGTAATCCGCATTTCCTACACTAGAGTCACGTCATACGAATCAAGTGAGCATCGTCATGTACCCCCTCTTCTCGAGCATACTTCGAAACTTTTGATTTTTCAACAATCCTTTAGGACACGTCCAGTTTACACATCGCACATCCTACTCCACAAGCTTACATCGTCGAAATTTTCTCCTTGGACTATCTTCACAATCCACATCGTCGAATCGTCATCTTTCATAAATTCTCTTGACTACCATCAAAAGTCATAGAATTCCTTTGCCTTAGTCCTGAAGTAGTTTCTCTACTTCCCAACGTCGATTCTAAAGTAGATCTAGTGTTCCTCCATCCGAAACTCACTTTGCTTTCTTCCTCGCAAAATCGATCATCGTCGTCAATATGCATCGGATTAGGCATCTAGAACAACCGTCGATTGATCACTACATGCGCCTCAAGGTTGCCCAAAATTACTCCCAAAAAGTGATCGGGCCTAACCCATTTTGGCTCAACACTTGCCTAATTTGGCCGAGTCCCTAAAATCATTCATCACCATCTCAAGCCCTAAAGCCATTCACCGATATAAGCTTTCCAAGCCCGAAGTTAGCATTACCACACCCCAAATTCCAATCCTTCACCCAAAACCAATCAGTGATCATTTCTGTCGCATTTTTCCAAGTCCAGCCTGAAGTCCACCATCATCTTTCCTGAAATAGTCGGTACCGCACCCCGATGTTGTATCTCAATTCCATACCAAGCCACAAAGGTCTTATGGGTGCACTTAAAATGGTTCGACAACGAACCCTTTTAAGGGTTCTATGCTGACCTATTTTACTTAGCCAATTGTTAGCTAATTTTGCTTCCCCATTCTGCTGCATTAGTCATCCACCTTCTCCAAGCTTTGTTATGCATGCAAACTTCAAATGAACCACTTGCTGATGTAATATATGGGCCTTTGAATCCTTAATACCTCACGTCCCAATGTAGAACTCAGTGCACGAATAAACATTGCCAAGTAACAAACAAGCCCTCTCCTTGCAAAGGCTTTGATAAGACCGGTGGTCTATCCACATGACCGGGTAAGGCCTGGAAAGCATTCTGACATTCCCCCATCAAGATAAACTTCCAACGTTCTTTCTTTAGAGCATCAAAGAATGTCACACACTTATCTATCACCTCTAAGATGAATTGAATCAATACATCAACCTTTTCATTCAAGCTCTATATATCTCTCCTTGTCTTCGGGGCTTCTACATATCTTAATGCTTTTATCTCCTTCAGATTTGCCTCCATGCCCCTCAAGTCTACTTTGAAACCTAAAAATTTGCCTAATGCAACTTTGGAAGATCATTTCAACTTATTGAGCTTTATCCCATGCCACCAAAGCATATCAAACATTTTCAAGAGGTCGTGGATGTGGTTCATCGATCATTACGATATCACTAGCAAATTTCCACGTAGACCTCCATTGTTCTTCTGATCTGATCCTCGAACATTGAATTTACCACTCGCTCGTAGGTAGCCCCGACGTTCCTTAAGACCAAACGTCATCACTCGATGGCAATCAAGGTTGTAAAAATTGCTAGGCGGTAAGCGTGGACTAAGGATTAACCGCCTATGTCTGGTTTAATCGAGGATTAATCAGAGCTAGGCATTTTTAATAAACTCGTGCATTATGGATAAAATTTTATTATTTTCTTTAGTATTAACTAATCCACAATGGGGCTATCATGGATTTGGTAGGATTTGGAAGCAACCATGGAGTTAAAATCGCTAGAAACAAACATTTTGATCCTTATAAGAGGCATCAAGCCCATATTGTTGCATTGTTGGTGTCTATAAACCTATTTACATGCTTCAGTAATGCAGTAAGTCTCATCTAAGCAGACTCAGCAAAAACCTAGGCGGTAAGGCTAGCCTAGCGCCTAGGCGGGGCTTGGGCAGGGGCATGGAAGGATTTTTACAATAGAGACAACAATACAGTCCTAAGTCTTTAATGAAACTAGTGTGCTCTTGATCTGGGACATGCATTGCTAGTTAGATGTAGCTGGAATATGCATCCATTAAGGATAATAGTTCATGTTCGAAAGTTCAGCCCATGAGTTGGTGAATCTTTGGTTATAGGAAGCTGTCCTTTTGGCATGCTTTATTTAGATCTGAATAATTGATGCATGTCCACCATTTTCCATTAGGCTTCTTGACAAACACTGGATTCGATATCCATTCGAGGTATATAGCATCGTGGATAAAGTCATTCACCTTTAGCTTATCCACTTCTTTCTTCAATGTAGCAAATCACTCTGGACCCAACCTGTACCTTTTCTGCTTCACTGGAGGGCATCATGGGTAGTCATTCAATGTATGGCATTCTATCTCCAGCGATATCACACACATATCAGAATGTGTCCAGGAAAACACATCTAGGTTTTCTTGGAGAAACCCTACCAACTCCTTCTTTATCTTCATGCCAAGCTGAGATTTGATCTTTAGTAACCGAGTTGGATCATCCTCATCGACCGGGATGTTAATTATGTGCTCGCCTGGGGCCACTATCGCATCCTCTGGCTCATACCTTGGATCCATGGATTTATAAAATTTACAATGTCAACCGGGCCAGGGCTTGGTTGGTGGTTGCTATGCATCAGTCGTTTTGATGCAAAGGGTCTTCTTCGCACCTTCTCCCTTCTCACTTTGTTTTGATTCTCGGAGCTCCGCGACGTAGCACTCACGTCTAGTATTCCAAATTCTCTAGATGCCTCCTACCCCATTCTATAAGGAAAATTTCATCATTAAGCCCAGGGCCATCCTAAAACTAGCAAGGATCGGTCAGCCCAAGAATGCATTGTAAACAGAATACATATCAGTCATAATAAAGGTCTGCACCCACACTCTCATGCGGCCACTTTCACCAAGATCCACCGATAAATCAATACAATAAACAGGCTATATCGTATCTTCGGTAAACCCCTAGATATGGGATTTACATGGCTTCAGATCATGCCGATCAATCCTCATCTGATTGAAAGTCTTCTTAAACAAAATATTAATTGAGTTGTCATAATCAATGAGAACTTGTTTTAAAGACCTGGCCCAATCATGGCCGTAATCACTAATGGATCAAGTGTTGGCTCTTGCACTCCATCTTCCATCTCAATTCCAATAACACTATCATTAGTCATCCTTTTTTGTTGTTTTTCCATAGCTCCATCTTCTACGGAAACACAACTTTCCTGAACAACATGCCTCAACAAACATATGTATCTCTCCATATCATTCCAGCTTTTCTCGAATGGAAGGTCCACCAGTAATGGTATAGATCACTATTCTTCTTTCAAGCAACCTAGGTTTCTCTCCATTAGGAACATAGGGGCGAATGCACACATCGATAGCATACAACAATAAGTATATGGTATCATGGATTCGGTGCACGAGCTCACAATCATGCTGCCAGGGTGGATATTGGCCTAATCTGGTTCACTCCGGAATCATAAAAGCAGTTAGACAGTGATAAAAAATAGATACTACCTATATATTTTGGCCGAGACACATCCATATAATATGTCGACATACGACTACAGGCATAAAGCCTAGCTCACCACAACAAGCTCAACGTCATAGTCTCATCGTTCTTATCCCCATATGAGCGTCATCCATGAGAAAAGAATAATCGAATAATTATCACAAGGGTATCCCATACCACCGTGTGTTACTAGTCTGTGTATTCAGTGCCAACAAGTCACACTCGATCCACCATACTATTATATATTATAAGTCATATGAGTAACTAGAAAAATATTACTAAATGTCCCATAACAAATTGTATAATTGATCCGCTTATTCGAATTCCTCACAATCTAGAATCATCACAATATTATTTTGTATAACGAGTCCAAGGAATGAAGAAATATTACCAAAAATCTTACGCCAAACGGTATTAATAATTCTATTTATTCAGATTACTCGTTACATAGAATTAAAATAAACCACCTCATACAAAATTTAATTAAGAAAAGAGATAAGAATAATATAATAAAACTTCTTAAACAACTAAATTATATATATATATATTAAAGGTACCATTCCATCGTATGTATTCAAATCCAAAGTAGAGATTTAATAATCTTATTACAATACACAACCTTTACATATATTTGAATAAAACTTACATAATCACTTTACGAATAAAATACAATTTATAAAATCTTTCTTCCATTTTTCCATAATTATATATTATTTGAAAATGAATTTATAAACTATACTGTAATTTATTATATTTCAAAACCATAAAGAATAACACAAAAAATATTTACTTTATATACAAAATCATCAATAACACATAATAAACACTTAACAACACTTTAAAATCATCCCATGAACTTACAGAATTAAATATGCTATTTAAATATATAAAATATGATCAAAGAGTGGTCCCCTTATTAGGAGAGCACTTATCTATTTAAATAAAATTTCAAATACTAAATACATATTTTCTTCAAACAAATATATATATATATAATACTTCTATAATTCTTAAATAAACTTATTTATTATAAATTACACTTTAAAATAATTAGAATATTAATTATAAAATACTTCTTAATTTCATAAATTATATAAAACTTTTAAATGATTATTTAGAACCCATAATGGATTTTTGTTTTAATAAATTAATAATTTTACATATTTACTTTATACAAATTATCAATTTTATTTTCAATAAAAATATTTAATTTAAATACATATATAGGCCAGTGCACTAAGGTCGATCTTTTGATCGATTTTAGGGTTCTCTCCTCCATCCGTTGTTATTTATTCTACTAAATTGATATACACACAAGTGCACATCCAGACTATGATACAAACATGTCCAAAGTTCAATCAAACACTCAATATCATGTCACCTAGGCCAGCAGTCTATTACCTTAGGGGCATATATCGAGCCATGACCGAGTTGAGTCCATGCATTGATGAGCACATCGATGGATATTATCACAATTCTGAGGGGAGGTCACCGAAGACTGTAGGAGTCGAGTCAGATGAACAAACATATGGCTCATGAAGAAAGCACACGTGCTATCAATCTCCCTTCTTGTTCTAATGTGTGGTAGATAGACATGTATTACTTATACACTTCATGTGAGATAATGAGCTGTGATTATTCCTGAGACTGTGTCCAGTGTATGGTCAATCACCATATCTTACATCTATATGATGACAGGCTGGCGGCTTATTCTTTTCAGGCAAGCAGCCTATTCTTTATTAATTAAATATATAGATGTTATATATTTTATCTTTATGAGTTCGGTGGACCTAGGAATGTCTACTTTATATCTATTTGGGGCATTGTTATGTGCAAGCCTAATCTTTCTTGTTGATTTCTATGATTTGACGATGATATTTTATTATTTGAGTTCAAGAGATATACTTAGGCATTGTTGTGTGCTAGCCTGACTATACTTAATGGTATCTCAAGTATTGATGATTTATGGATCATGTTGATGGTTATGGATATGAATGGTTCACCCATTTGATATCATTACTATTTGAAATGAGTTAATATGGGTGATGACATCTTTATGCATGGTTTTGTGATGGTTGCTATTTTTTGATATTTTGAGGTTGTTTTTACTGCTCTTATCATACTATGCTTATGCTATGATATATTTATATATCGAAATCTACATTTAGACAAAGTCCGACCTGTGTATTATTTATGTAAAACTCAGGTCAGTCCGAGACATTCAGCTTCAGGGACAAAGTGACCAGCTTGTGTTTATAGGCATAGTGGAGATTAGAGATTCATTATCTTTGTATAATATTTCATTTATATAGTCTCATTATTTGTATGATACTGTGATGTGAATTGATTATATATGAGATAGTGGACATTTGAGACGTTTTGAATTCACACTGCCTTTTATATACTTCAAATTATACTTTATCACAGCAATACTAACTCTGTGTTCTCTATCATTTATTATATTTCATGTATTTTTCTATCCTGGAGACGCGTGTGTTTATTTCTTTGTGCCGATACTAAGTACATATAGTTGAGTTTTATATACAATGTTTAAATACATAGCAGTGTTAGCCCAAGAGAATATTCACATGTGTAAGCCCAATATCGCCACATTCTCTGTATTACCATACGCCCTAGTAATACTCTTTTGTAGTATGGATATGGAGGTGGGGTGTTTCATACACCAGATAGTAGTGATGCAACTTATTCACTAGATTTTGTCCGATCCACTCCATTTCTTCCATTTTATACCTACCACGGGAGGACATGCTTGTAGGTGATTTGGACTAAATACGGTGCATTGAGGAGGAGACTGTGTGCTTGGAGTTATATCTATTTGTTTTTAGTCTCCATGTACTCCATTTCCTATTATGTTATTCCTATTTATCAGACTCCATGTACTACTATTTGAAGATATTGTTGTAGGGACCACATTTTTGAGACTATTATCTGATCTGGATTATTTTTAGTATTTATATTCTATTTTCTTCCTCTATGAGATCTTCAAATGTAGAATGCTTTAAACTCTATATTAGTCTATGTATCATGTAATGTTCTAAAACCCTGATGGCTCATATTTGTTGGCACAACGTGAGTTCGAAAATCATTTTTGGCTTTGAATAGGTGTGTCCCGAGTAGTGGGTTGTCACAAGAGGATACATCAGGACATGGATTTTTGTAGATGGCTAAAGATGAAGCAGCCACCCACCCTGGAGGAATTATATCGAAAGGCGAGCAAGACTTTGTTATTGGAAGAGGTAGACGTGGCTATTGAAAAGGCTAGTGGGAGTTTTTGACTGAAGTTGTGCATATCAACATTGCTATGAAACAAACCGATGATAGTGCCAAAAACGTTGTAATCAATGTTGGAAATAAGAATAGTAATCAGAAGAGAGGAAACTAGGGTGCTAGTGGAAGGAAGTCGGACTTCGAAAAAGGCCCAGGATATTTGAAGCCCGAGGATGATATCCTTTTGAATGCAACCGTTGAGAACATCTACCTTACGACACAACGGGGAATAATAAAAAGCCATCTCAAAGAGAGCCAATTGAATGATAGAAGCTCTCAAGGAAGTATTGTCACTTCCATGAGATTCATGGGAAAAACACTAATGAGTGCTAACATTTGAGGGATATACTCGAAGATCTAAGACGAAAAAAACCACAACATTTTGTGAATGACCCGCAAGATGGCGGACATACAAACAACCGATCCTAGGGCAGATAGCTCAATGGAGGAAGGTTTCGTCAGACCAAATGTTGTGACATACAAACAACCACAACTTTTTCAGTCACTTGGGACGACACTGACTCATCATCCTCATCAGAGAGTGAAAGTGATAATGAACAAGCAAATGTATGCTTCATGGCTTCGTCAGACGATGTAAGTGATCTTACTTTTGAAGATTTAATTGAAATTAATTCTGAATTTGTAGATTTAGCAAAGCAACTTAAAAGGAAAAATAAGGAGTTACAAAGAAAGTTAGATAGGACAGTCTTAGAAGTAGATATGCTGAAAGATGAGAAGAAAATATTAGAAGAAGAACTTGAAATTTCTCAACAATCGAATTCTAACTTATCTTCTCAAATTTCATCAATATCTGAAGAACTAGAAATTCAGAAAAATAAAAATGATGTTTTACTTTTCGAAAATAATAGTTTAAACACGAAGATTAAGGATTTAGAGTTAGAAAAATCTAGTCTCAAAATAAAATTTGATGATATTTCTAAAAATGTATCTAATTTCAATAAAGGAAGAGAGAATCTTCTAGAATACTTGAAAATTCTCAATTCTCTAACAATAAATCTGGACCAGGATTTAAAAAAACAAAATAATTTTGCTAAAAGTAGGATTAATAATAATATTAAGAAGGATATTAAGAAAACAGTTTACCCAAACACTAAAACCATCAATATATGGATTCCAAAAACAAATAATATTTTGATAAGGAATAAACATATCAAAATGTTTATGGAAACTGTTCATAATAACAAGAATTATGTTTATAAAGGGAATTATGAACCCGTATGGGTTTGGCTTCCTAAGATCTAACTCTTAGGACCCTAAAAAGATTGGGTACCAACTTTTTATAAATTTTTTGCAGTTACCACATAAGAAGAGAGGAAAATGGATTTTAGATAGTGGTTGCTCAAAACACATGACTGGAAATAAAGAAATGTTGTCAAACATTATATACTCAAATGGAGGAGCAGTCACCTTTGGAGATAACTCAAAATGATATATCATCGGCAAAGGCGATGTCAGTAGCAACGGTACCTCTAATTTACCTCTCATTACTGATGTTTTATTAGTTAAAAATTTAAAACACAATTTATTAAGTATTAGTCAGCTATGCGATAAAGGTTTTAATATAACTTTTTTAGAAAATAAATGTAATATTTTTGATAAAAATCATAACACTATTTTCGAAGGAAAAAGAGATAAAAATATTTATATCTTAAATATGAATGTTAATAATGATTCAAATTTGTGTTTAGTAGCTAAAGAAAACGATTCTTGTCTTTGGCACAAAAGATTTTGTCACATCAATTTTAATACTATCAACAAACTAGCTAAAAACAAATTAGTTAAAGGATTACCCAATATAAAATTCAAAACTAATATATTTTGTGATGCATGTAAATTAGGAAAATTAACAAAATCTTCTTTTAAATCAAAAAAAGTAATATCTACAGAACAACCACTTGAACTTTTACACATGGATCTTTTTGGTCCAACCCAAGTGCAGTCTATTAATCATAATAGATATGTATTTGTTATTGTAGATGATTTTTCTAGATATACTTGGATTTTATTTTTGAAAAATAAAAGTGATACTTTTGATAATTTTAAAGTTTTTGTTAAAAGAATCCAAAATATTAAAAGTTTGAAAATTAAAAATATAAGAAGTGATCATGGAGGAGAATTTGAAAATGAAGCTTTTGAACAATTTTGTAACAAGAAAGGTATTAACCATAATTTCTCATTTCCTAGAACACCACAGCAAAATGGAGTTGTAGAAAGGAAAAATAGAACGTTACAAGAATGTGCAAGAACTTTATTAAATGGAACCACTTTATTGAAACACTTTTGGGCAGAAGCTGTAGCTACTGCTTGTTATGTATTGAATCGTGTTTCTATTCGACCATTAACTAAGAATACTCCATATGAACTTCTAAATGGAAGAAAACCAAATATTTCATATCTTAAATTTTTTGGTTCTAAATGCTTTATTTTGAATACTAAAGATCAGCTAGGCAAATTCGATCCAAAATCTAATGAAGGAATATTCGTTGGATATTCAAAATGAAGCAAGGCTTATCGAATTTATAATAAAAGAACTCAACTTATTGAAGAAAGATTACATGTTTCATTTGACGTATATTTTAAAAATATAAATCCAAATGTTACTATTGATTCTGATGATGAAACTACTCAGAATGAAAATAGTAATACTAATGAAAATTTCGATAATGATCATGATATTACTAAAAATGAGAATATTACTCCTAATATAATAAAATCTCCACCTAGAATTTTACGAGATCATCCTGTGCAAAATATAATTGGGGAAGTTAGTACGAATGTTAAAACCAGACATCAATTAAATCAAGTTGGACATGTAGCTTTTCACTCTAATATATAACCTAAGAATATAAAAGAAGCATCAACTGATGACTATTGGATTCTTGCCATGCAAGAAGAACTAAATCAATTCGAACGAAACGAAGTTTGGGAACTCGTTCCTAGACCTAGTGATCAATCAGTCATTGGTACTAAATGGGTTTTCAAAAATAAAGCAGATGAACTAGGAAATATAACTAGGAATATAGCTAGATTAGTTGCACAAGGATATAATTAAGAAGAGGGAATTGATTACGAAGAAACGTTTGCTCCAGTTGCTCGACTTGAAGCAATACGAATCTTATTGGCTTTCGCGTGTTTTCATCATTTTAAACTTTATCAAATGGATGTTAAAAGTGCATTTTTAAATGGATACATAAAAGAAAATGTTTTTGTTGAACAACCACCTCTTTTTAATCATGAAAAATTTTCGGATCATGTTTATAAACTCAAAAAGGCATTATACGGTTTAAAACAAGCACCACGTGCTTGGTATGATCGTCTTAAAAGCTATTTATTAGAATCTGGTTTTGAAATTGGTAAAGTACATCAAACGCTTTTTATTAAGAAAACTAAGAAAGATATTTTAATAATTCAAATATATGTTGATGATATTATTTTTGGCTCGACAAATGAAAAACTATGTCAGGAATTTTTGACTATAATGACAAATGAATTTGAAATGTCCCATATGGGAGAATTGTCATATTTTCTTGGATGACAAATTAAACAAATTGAAAATGGAATTTTTATTAATCAAGAAAAATATTTTTATAATTTAATTAAACGATTTGGTCTAGAAAACACTTCTGCCAAGCCAACTCCAATGAGCACAACTACTCATCTTGATAGAGACGAGGAGGGCAAAAGTGTTGATCAGAAATTATATCGTAGTATGATTGGATCTTAAATTATATCGTAGTATGATTGGATCTTTACTTTATTTAACAGCGAGTCGACCCGATATAATGATGAGTGTTTGTTTATGTGCTCGATTTCAAGCAAATCCCAAAGAGTCACATATGCGAGCAGTTAAACGCATTATTCGTTATCTAACTAAAACCAAAGATTTCGGACTATTTTATCCGAAAGAATGTCCTTTCGAATTAGTCTCCTATAGCGATGCTGATTTTGGAGGATGTCGGACGGATCGAGAAAGTATGAGCGGAACGTGTCATTTCATTGGACGTTCCTTAGTCTCTTGGTTCAGTAAGAAACAAAATTGTGTTTCTTTAACGACATGTGAAGCAGAATATATATCTGCTGCTTTGGCATGTGCACAAGTCGTATACATGCAACAAACATTACAGGATTTTAATTGTCATCTTGAAAAATCTATAATTTATTGTGATAATACTAGTGCAATAAATCTTTCTAAAAATCCGGTCAATCACTCACGAAAAAAACACATCGATATTCGTCATCACTTTCTTCGTGATTGTTTGGAAAAAGGATTAATAAATTTAGAATTTATTAATACTGAAAATCAAATTGCTGACATTTTTACTAAACTGCTAAATGAAAATAATTTTATAAAACTTAGACGTGACTTAGGAATAATGTCTTTAAAAGATTTATAAATAAAAATATGCAAAAATATTGAAAAACAAAAATTGTTTTATTTCTGAACAAAGCGGAACTTGAACTCATGACCTCTGACTTGCTTGTTAGATGTTGTGTTATAGCTACTTGAGCTATGGGTGTTTCTTGTCTCAGTTCTCTTTAAAGTTTTTGTTATTTATTTTGGTTTCAGAAAAACTATTTTTAGTTCTAAAACTTATAAATCATACATTTACGAACAGCTTTATTGTTAAACTTCTATGATTATAATTAAAACTAGTTCTTATCCACTAATTTTTCAGCAAACAGATACTTATATATACTATGCTTATTTTAAAAAAAACATATACTAAGAAAGTTTTAAAATCAAAACTTGAAAATGTCTTCAAACAATGACTTCTATAATTCCGAAAACTCTCATCTATCATACACATCTCCGGACGATGATGGTTCCGACCGCATTCCTGAAAACAGCCCCTATCCTACCTTTCCCATGCCTAAACGTATCCTTGACTTCTCTTCTCCGGATAAAAACCCCCGACATGGATGGAAACCATGGGAAGACTCCCATACAGGCTATACACCGAAAAAGAAAAAAGGGAAGAATGCAATGGTAATATCTCCATCAACTAAACAAAAAATTGATGAAATACATCACTACCAACAACAACAAATGGATATGCAGTGGGAACTCTACTATGAACAAAAAGTCACGGCAAGACGTTTAAGTTTTTTTGAAAAGATTGCCATGAAAGTTTGTTCATCAAAGAAGGATGATGTTGCTGAACCTGCTTATAGACCTTCATCCTCTTCATATCCTACTCAATCCCCAATAGCTCCAAAATAGTCACCTATAGTAGATGTTCCATCTCCAAAGTCATGGGAACGTAGATTTTAATAAACGGTGGCTAAATATATATATATATATATATATATATATATATATATGTGTGTGTGTGTGTGTGTTGTTTTCAAATAAGATGTATAAATATAGTGCAATAAAATTTATATTTCTATAATTTTTTTGAAAAACAGCAAAAATGTGCATTTCTAACAGGGTCGGTCGACCGAAGACCTGAGTCGGTCAGCCGAACCCATCCCGAAAGTTTCAAATGTACATTTCTAACAGGGTCGGTCGATCGAACGTGTATTCTGCTGTTTTTTACTTTAGATTAGTACCCCATCCATTCACCTTTTCAACCTACCTCTTCACTTTTACTTTCACAATTTCGGTTTTTACCCTAGCCCCCATTAAAATTTTCTCAAATTTTTTATCTTTTACTCAAAAACAATGGCTCCTAAGAAGAGAACAAAGACTACTGGTGGCTCATCTTCATCAACTCCAGTAGATACTCAAATCGCCTCATGGCTTGTCAATGACGTAGCACTTCAAAGATGGATACAACTTCAAGATGCCAAAATCTTTGAAGAATCATTTGTAAGTTACCCTGATTTCGCTCCCTACGGTATTGAAAATGCCGCTATTGAGAGTGGACTTGATTCATTTCTTGACTATAGGAAAAATAATTTGAAAATCAATCATATTATGGTCAAGTTATTTCTAGCAAACCTTAACCTTGTCAATCCACCGAGAAACACTGACAATTGTATTTGGACATCAGTTTGTGGCACTTCAATTTTCCTTTCCACTGATCGAATTAACCACATTTTGGATGCTAGACCGGGCGGAATCTCATTACACGATGTAGATTGTAATATATCAAGTCGTGACCGGATAAGCCATTTATTTTTCGAAGATGATGCTACGGATTTTAGACAAACATCATCACTTAGACCTAAAGCTCGACTTTTTCATCGTTTCATGATGAAATCTATTATTCCTAGAGGCGGTTCATATCATCTAGTATATCCCGAAAATTTTAAGGCATTGTATGCTATATGTAGGAAAATACGAGTTAATTGGGCACAACTCCTTATGGATGAATTTCTCTCTTTTAACAAAGGAAAGATGCTCCATATTTATTATGGAGAATACATAATGAGATTGATCAATAACTTCGTCATCCATGCTCCGGAATCCGAAACCTCCAAAGTCTGTTCTTTTGATTCAAGAACCATAAAACTAATGAAATTACCTGATGCTCCACCTAGATTTATAAGATTTGAGAAATGGAGTGCTACTCCGAGAGAACAACTACACCATAGCTATTCGACACCTCAACCATCTACTCATGCTACGGAACGTCTAACCCGCCAATCCTCAATTCAACGACCAACTCCCGGAATTAGTACGGAGGCGGCCATTGATATTTTGGCTCAAAATCAACAAGCCTTGGATGCCCGGCTACGAAAGATTGATGGTCGTTTCAAGAAAATCAAGGGCTTCTTCGTTAATTTATGGGATGCCTTATCATGTACTTCCAAAGCCGGTGCCTCTTATGTTGCTCCCTGAAAAAGACCGACACCAAATTTCTCTTGGTCTACTTCAGATAACACAAGTTCCGGTACATCGGGAACTCATGCTTCTCACATTCAAAGACGTGGTAAGGAACCTGCTCCTCCGGAAGAAAATATTCGTCCAGAATTTTGGGATTCCGATGATGGTGAGGAGTAATCATATGACTATTTCATAATTTCAAGAATTTTTTTTAACAATATGTCTATTGTTAGATGTTGTGTAGTAAGTAAACATCATTAATATTCCTATTTTGTTTTGAGTATGTAATATTTAAAACTCGGTGTTTTCTTACTTATGTTACATGTTCCATATTTCTTTTACATATTCAATCTAGTAAGTTTTCCTTTTTGTCGATGACAAAGGGGGAGAAATATATGAAAGCTAACAAATTTTTTGCAGAAAAGTCGCCATATATTCAGGGGAAGAATTATAATATATATATATATACTACTTCATCACATAAGTATTGTCATCAATCAAAAAGGGGAAGAATGTTGATTCATGAGTTTTGATTCATGACACAAGCTTCAGAGATCATACGACGAATTACAAAGAGAATACTATACGAAAGCGACAAAAAGAGAATAAACGTATATTGTGAACTACAAAGGAGATAAGACTACAATCCAGAGATTAGTATGAATATTTTAATGTATTGAGTCTTAGAATATTGTTAAAATCATTCCTCAAGTAGCCACACTCACACAAAAATTGATTTAAATTGATTTATACATAAATAAGTGTGCACTGTGCAATTGACAACAGGTCGACTGACCGACCAGAAACCTCGGTCGACCGACTCTATATCAAGTGCACAGATATACATTGTTCTGTGTACGGTTTTGAAACTTGGCTGACCGGCCAATTTTCTCGGTCAACCGACTTGAACATAACAGCTAGTTTTCTGAAGAGTTGTGATTGTTCATGAAGAGGAATGTCCTTCAATCCAAGAGATACGGACACACTTTGATTGAAACTCTTTATGAAAGATTGTAACTATTCTACAACTATATAAACATGATCAATTCACTTCTACAATAAAAAATTCTTGTTTTAATTCTGAAATCTATTCTCTATTATTCTCTATAAATAAAAAGCATTCATTCTCATTCAATATCACTAGAATCCTTGAATTAATTCATATACTTCGATTCTACATGATTATCTTCCTTCTAAATCTTCACACTCATATATACTCTTAAGGATTTGATTATAGGAAAGTTGTACTACCAAAAGACAATCAGTGTTATTCAGAACACATTCGTCAACAAGTTTTTTTTGTATTAAGTTGAAGTCCTCTTCGGCTGTTGAGGCAGAAAAATTCCTGTTCGGCTGCTCAAGTGTCGTATACCTATTCCTCCGGGTTAAGTGAGGGGTTTAGTTTAAATCCAGAGGGTATTCTGGGACTAGACGTAGAACAGGAAGTTCGAACTAGTATAAAAATTCCTGGTGTGCTTACTTTAATTTTTACTTTACTGCTATTATCAGTTTCCGCATTTATATACCATATTACACGATCCTTAGTACTACACGTACACTTTCAAGCTATGGTATAGAGATTTCCTTTGTGATGGGAAGTTCGATCGGGATTGTGAATACCCGGATTGCAAGGGCTTCTTTGGAAGTGCCTTCGGTTCTGTTCGAACCTGGAACAGACTTGTATGGTTACATATCTGACATTACATTTTGAGATATAAAGCTGATTTCTTTCAAATACATTTCTGTTGGTGGCGGAGAATTTATTCTCTTAGCTTAACACCCTTCTCTGAGACGTACGAGCTCAGAGGTTATGTAGGTGAAGGTTATTAGTGATATACTCCCAATTTGGTAGTGTGGCATGCTAAGTGTTGTTGTGTGTTGATGATCATTTGTTGATCATTTGTTGATCAAAGCGTGGCTTTGTGAAAAAGCATAGCTTTGTGGACGAGACCTCTTCGGACCTCACAACCCGGAAATGGTCGAAACAGGAATGATGCGACAAGGTTATGAGGGTCGCTCCCTTTAGGGTATGTCATTTCCTTCTAGAAAAGGGTGGTATTAGGTATGGAGCCCTGGTATTTAACCTATGTGGTTACTCCAATATCATTTACTGTGTGATTGTTGTTTTGTTGAGACGCCTCGGATAAAGGTCCAAAAGGACCGGGGGGTGGCATATTCGTGTAGTAGTTACCTAGTGTAAGAGGTAACCCGGCCTTGTGTTGGCAGAGAGCAGGTTGACTCTCGGGACGTCCATCCAGAGGCGTACCCATGTGGCTGTAGGAAGTTCCTTAGCCTGACAATTTGTTGGAAATCCAATCAAACAATACGAACCCAGTACGGTTTTAGTTGTAGAACCTGCCATTTAACATGGCAGTTATAGCATGCATAATATAATGGTACCTATGCTGGCTAAGATTAATATTATACTTTCAAAATGTTTTTCTGCACTATGCACTAATAATAATATCAAATCAAATGATTTGCGTAGTAAGCATGTTTGACTATCATAAGGAGAAATCTCCTCCAATTCTGCGTTTGCATTGTGTGTGTGGCGGGAGGCCTTATGGTAGTTTCATTTTCCAAAAGCATTGCGGATATTTTTTCACTTCCTTTGTTGTTGTTTTAAAGATAATAACTGTTTTAAGTTCTCACACCAGTCCCATGACTGACCTGGAGTTTATTGTTCCCTTCCTAAACTCTGGGTGCCCATCATTTTCCACACGGGCAGCCTAGAGTCAGGTTATCAGGTCATTCTGGATTCAGGAGATGCTGTGGAGCTCAAGTGGCAAGCTGGATGGCGAGACGTATCACTTGTATATGATATTATTATTCTGCTGTGTATTCTGTATGAGGACAAGTTTGTATAACTGTCCATTGATGTATTGTGTGTATATTGACTCTGATGATGTAATGTATAAACTGATATAGTTCTTTGATTTAAAGATTATTCATTTATCTATTATATGTTGTTCCGCCGCGATATGTGAGATTCTGATATTGTTTCTGTTGTTTCTTCTTTCTTTCTTTCTTCTTCTTCTACCTCTTCTTGTTAAACCCTTAGGGTTCGGTTTTCCGGCATTCGGTTGTTCGGCAGTTGATACAGTGGACGTATTAATGTCGATTTTCGAAAGCCGTAGAATCGGTTCTTGACAAGAATCGTGATCATGAAATTGTGCAAGGTGGATAACTCATTTACAACAAAACCTCAATCACTACCTTTTTTGAATTTGAGTCGACATTGAGTGTTTGATTGAATTTTGGACATGTTTGTATCATAGTTTGGATATACACCTATGTATATATCAATTTAGTATAAGAAATAACGCGGATGGAGGATATGTATAAAGTAAATATGTAAAATTATTAATTTATAGAAACAAAAATCCTTTATTGGTTCTAAATAACTATTTTAAAGTTGTATATAATTTCTAAAATTAAGAAGTGATATCTAATTAATATTCTAAGTATTTAAAAGTATAATTTATAATTAATAAGTTTAATTAAGAATTATCTGAACATGATTCATTAGTGCCAACAAGTGTCCATCTAGGGAATCGAACTTATGATCTTTTATCTCATAGTCTAAACTACCAACCACTGGGCCAAACTTGTTGCCTTTAGTTAGGAATTATAAAAGTATGGCCTATATATTTAATTGAAGAAAATACGTACTTAATGTTTGAAAATTTATTTAGATATCCTATTTAATTCTAGAAGTTCACGGGATGATTCTAAAGTGTAATGAAGTGATTTTATTATGTGTTGTTAATGATTTTGTATATAAAGTAAAGATTTTGTGTGTTATACCTTTCGGTTTGGAAATAAAAGAAATTATATTGAAGTTGATAAATTTATTTTTAAATAATATATAATTATGGAAAAATTGAAGAAGGATTTTATCAATTATATTTTATTTATAATGTGATTGTGTAAGTGTTATTTAAATATATATATAATGATTGTGTATTATAAGAAGATTATTAAATCTCTACTTTGGATTTGAATATATATATGATTGAATGGTACATTTAACACACACGCACACACAGATATATATATATATAATTGTTTAAGAAGTTTTATTATATTATTCTTATCTCTTTTGTAAATTAAAATTTTTGTGTTGTGTTTTATTTTATATTTACGTAACAAGGTATCTGAATAAACATAATTAAAACACCGTCGAGTATGAGACTTTGGGTAATATTTCTCCTGTATTCTTTGGACTCGTTATATAGAATAGTATTGTAGAGAATCTAGATTGTGATGGATTTGAGCAAATCGATTAATAATACCATTTGGTATGTGACATTTTATAATATTTTCCTGTTGCACCTATGACTCATGATATAGAATCGTATGATGGAGCGAGTGCGACTTGTGAGCACTGAATAAACAGATTAGTAACACGCAATGGTATGAGACACTGTTGTGATATTTATTCGGTTATTATTTTCTCGTGGATGACACTCATACAAGGATAAGCATGATGAGACTATGATGTGGAGCTCACTGAAGTGAGCTAGGCTTCGTGCCTATTGCCATGTGACGACATATTATATCGTTTTGTGTTAGCCAAAAAATATATATATAGTATATGTTTGTCCATCACAGTCCAACTCCTTTATGATTTAAGAGTGAACTAGATTAGGTCGGTATCCACCTTGGTGGCCTAATTGCAGAGGTGTGCCCTAAATCCGTGACACCCTATACTTATGGCTATGTATTATCATTGTGTGTGTTCACCCCTGTGTCACCTAGGTCAGTAGTTTGTTACCATAAGGGCATGTGCCAGATCATGATCGAGTTGAGTCCTCGCATTGACGAGCACACCAGTGGATATTGTTACGATTCCGAGGGAAGGTAACCGAAGACTGTAGGAGTCATTTTAGACAAACAACGTGTAGCTCCTAGAGAAAGCAAACATGCTATCAGTCTCCCATCTGGTTTTGATGTGTGGTAGATAGACACGTAGTACTTATACTCTTCACATGAGATGATGAGCTGTAATTATACCTAAGACTGTGTGTAGTGTATGGTTAATCCCCGTATCTTACATATATATGATGATAGGCAAACACCTATTCTTTTTAGGCAAATGGCCTATTCTTTATTAATTGAAAAAATGGATGTTTTTTATTTTACCTTTATGTGTTCGACGAACATTGAATTTCTACTTTTTTATTTAGGGCATTGCTGTGTGTTGGCCTAGTCTTTCTTGTTGATTTCTATAATTTGATATTGATATTTTATTATTTGAGATCAAGAGAAACACTTGGGCATTGATGTGTTCTAGCTTTACTATACTAAATGATACCTCAAGCATTGATGATTTTAAGATCTTGATAATGGTTATGGATATGGACGATTCACTGTTGATATTGTTACTATTTGAAATGATTTAATATGGGTGATGACATCTTTATGCATGGTTTTGTATGGTTGTTATTTTGTGATAATACCGTTATCTTACCAAGCATATATTATGATATATTTATATATAGACATCTACAAATAGACATAGTCTTACCCGTGTGTTATTTACGTAATACTCGGGTCAGTCCGAGACATTTCAGGTTCAGAGATGAAGTAACCAGCTTGTGTTTATGGGCATAGTGCAGATTAGAGATTCATTATCTTTGTATAATATTTCATTTATATAGTCTTATTATATGTATGATACTATGATGTGCATTGATTATATGTGAGATAATGGACATTTGAGATGTTTTGTATTCAAGTTGCTTCTTATATACTTCATATTTTAATTTCTGCTGCGATATTGACTCTATATTCTCTATCATTTATTATATTTTATGTATTATTCTATCCTGAAGATGCACGTGTTTATTGCTTTGTGCCGATTACTGAGTACGTATAGGTGAGTTTTATATACAATGTCTAAATATGTAGCAATGTTAGCCCAAGAGAATATTTATGTGTGCAAGCCTAATATCGCCCCATTCTCCATATTACCAAACGGTATTACCTAGTAATACTCTTTGGTAGTATGTGTATAGACATGAGTATTTCATTTGGTATCAGAGCAAGTTCAAAACAATACATTATATATATATGAGACACAAGTCTTAACCTTAGATGAGACTTAGAGTCTCTGTCCGCTAGGGTATGTTGGTTAATTACCCTATAATAAGGAATAGTAGGAGTATATGATATTAGACCTTAGACCGACCGGTAGCATTGAAATTGATATTAAATATTAGACCTATGGTGGCTAGAATTTAATTATTAAATTTAGCTCTGTTATTAATCAGAGCGCGTAGCGAAAGCTGATTAATTTTTATTTATTATGTGTGCTAAATGTTTGATGATTGTTTGCATTGAATTTTTAATTATTGATAAAAATAGTATTGAGTATGGATCATTATATGAAGATTAGAAGTCTACTCAAATATTGATAAATAAAATCTTATGGTGTCTTCCGTGGTGAAGTTACCGCTAGGAATACTTACAATTATGTTATTGTATAAGATAATATATTATTTAAATATAATAATAAAAATTGTGAAATTAATTTAATTTTGATGTTTGTTTATTTTTATGGATGAATGATAAGGTGTCTGCTTGATATTGTATAGTGTATGCTTATTGATGTGTGTTGTTTGAACTATTAAAAGTGATTTATAATTTTTATGTATGCTTTGAAAGCATTTGTAAATATTTCGGTATAAACAGGTATATGTTTTAAATTAAGTATTGAAAAATAATTTGCATTATATATAAATATATATAAGGGGCATTTCACCAGATGGACAAACTTTGCAGTCCAATTAGTTTCTAGGACACACATTCAAAGAAATTACTTTCAAGGCCAAAGTCAGCAGAATAATTACTTTCAAGGACAAAGTCAGCAGTTCAATTACTTTCAAGGACATAATTTCATAGATTTTTAGGCCCTAGAAACTAATTATTTTACGTTTTATCCTTGAAAGTAATTATTTCAGTTGTGTGTCCTAGAAACTAATTCCACTTGCTAAAGAGGCCCTTGTGGCTAATTTCCACTATAATGTATTAAATAATATTTTATAAAACTAAACAAATGTTTTAAATTACAAATCTTTTTGGTAAAATATATGTATGTAAATGTGTTATTTGATTATTTCTTGAGACAAAAGCAAATAATTAATTTATAAAGGTAAAATAATTAAAAGGTATGTATATAAAGTGTTTAAAGGAATTATTGAAATAAAATTTGTGTTAATTTGTCCGTCGAATGGTTTAACAATTTTGATTAATGTGTCTGGCCAATATTATCGATAGGGATTTCTAAATGCTAGGACAAGACATATTGACACAACATTTTATAAAGATTTCAACAATTTGAAAAGATTAAAATGGTTCGAAAGGATTGAATATTTAGAGCAATACAATAGCAATGTTTTGAATAATAATATAATTGTTTGGGAAGTGTTATAAACAATATTTTGAAAGGAGAAACTATAGTTAGTTTTGACAAATCATACAAAATAGATTGTTATGAAAATGTAAATCATATGGAAAAGTAAAAATATGATTTGGTAATGATGTTTTGGCAAATATTTTGACATGAAACCATATTTATTATTTTGATATAGAAATAGATCGTAAAAGATATTTTATATGTATAAATATATACGCTATATGTTAGAATAAATCATGTGAAATTTATGGAAGATTGTGTGTGATTTGAATTGGTTGTTGTGGATGTTAGAATATGATCATAATAGTGTGTGGTAAGAAATAATATATATATATATAGGAGTTTCTAACTGAAAGAAGTTTAGAATAAATGAAAATATAATTCATTTATATTTGGAATAAAAAAATTATATAGCTTTGGATACTTTAATTTTACGATAATAAGATATTTTAAAAAAGTACGGTTTTAAGAATTTGATATTTAGGATTAAGAAAAGTTTTATAAGAAAGTGTGTATTATTATAAGTTTTAGTAAAGACTATATTAAAAGATATGTTATATACTAATATGGATTCGCAAAGTCAACATGAAATGTATTTAATTTAAATTTTTTTATAATAAAATATTTTAAGGAAAAGAAAATTGCTTTTGCTTAAGTACATTACTAATTATTATACGATAGAATTTGTTTGATTTTGATTTCAAAGTGAAATTAAATTTGGAAGGAAATTAAAATTTGAATAATGATTAGATTTTAATAATTTTTCATATGAATTGAAAATGAATTTTTATGAAATAGTTTTTTGCGAAAAAATATTTTTAAAGATTGTAATGTTTAAAATATTTGAAGAGAATAATTATTAGATGGCTTATTTTGGAAATAAGTACAGTTTTATCTAATTTCGAGGTGTTAAACTTATAAGTATATTTAACAGTCCTCTGTGAGGTGTGTGCGCCTATATGAATAATTTTGACAAGAAGTTAAATATTGATATATTCTGAAATTTTGGTATTTTAATTGTAAATGTATTTTTTTCTAAATATATATAGAGAGTATTAATGTGAGCTGGTTTTCAATATTGTAAAAAGTAGATATTTAAAGACAGAGTAAAAAATTTAATTGATATTAGTAAGTTTAAAAGAAATATTTTGAAAAGTATTTACATAAATCTTAAAGTGAAAATTTTAAAGAAAAATCTATTTGCAAAGTTTTGTTTTTGTTGATGCATTTTCATATTTGGTTGAAGGAATTCCAAGTTTTTGGAGAGTGTTTAAATTATTCATAAAATGTGAATTTTGAGAAAGTACTTCGGAAGCAATTTATTAAAGATGAAGTATTTTGTAGTAATAGAAAAGCAATTTTCTATTTTGGAAGACATATCTTTAAATAGAAAGAGATTTATAGAGTATAATTTATTAACATCTTTAAAAGGTAATCGATAAGTTAAGTATTTTTGAGATTTTAAAGATAACGGATATATCTTTATTTATAAATATAATAGAATTTATTAAGAATTGATGTAATATTTTTATATTATATTATTTTGAGTATAGTTTATTTTTAGGTTGGACTTCGTGTTATAGACTTATAGTGATTGCTCCAAAGCATCCCAAAGATTTCAGCTTATAAGTAATGTATTTTGATTGTTTATGAAAGTATTGAAATCTTCCAAATGATCTCATTTGAAACTCAAAGTCCATTGTTGATAAATATAGGGCAAGGAAAATAAATTCGATTCTAGGAATAAGCCATCGACAGAAGGTCTAATCATTATTTTATATCGCTCTATATGATACTTGATGGGTTGATGTCGATCACTATACGTGCTAACCCGAGATAGTAAAGGTAGAGCATTGTGTGATCTATGTTTATAATTGACTGTTTTGTATTTGAAAGTAAATTATGGATGGTGTAGTTAAGATAAGAGTTGTCAGCTTAATTATAGATTATTCCTAAGGAGAAATTGTGAGGATGTAATTTTCTTAGGGGGGAGTCTTAACAACCCGGTGTTGGGAAGTAATTAATTAAAGGTAATACTATCGATTTAACTAAATAAAATGGATTTTAAAGATTAAATAAGTATAATTTTGTAATTATTTGGAAATATTAGAATTTGATAATTAAATAATTATTAATTAAATTTAATTATATGGAAAGAATTGTTTAATAAAAGGATTATAGAATGAAATATTTTGGGAATTAAATATTTTAAAGTTGTGGTCTAAAATAATTGTTGAATTTAAATATTGTGGAATAATTAAATTGAAATGAGTTAAAATATGGAAACAATATCTTATAAAACTAAATATTGAATGAATAATATTTATTAAGTAAGAAATAATTTTAAAATGAAAATTGGAGTAAATTTGGGTTAATAACTGAATTTTTATTATAATAGGCTAAACATAGCAAGCTCGGAATAAATAATTAAATATAAAAAAGAGAATTTATGGGAAATAAATTCTATAAAGTTCCATAATGTTATATTCTCGCTTAAGAAATGTAAACATGATTTTATTTTGAGATTCAATGGTTATTTGTGTAGAATAGAAAATAGTTTTGGGAAAAGGAAAGAAGAATAAAATAATAAATGTTTTAGTAATCTACATGAAGCCCAAACTAAGTATTCAAGCAAAAACCCACTTAATCAATTTCTAAACTTTATTTTACTCTAGAAAACTCTTACCTATCAGGAAATACAATCACGTAAGCTTCTTCTTGTCTTATTTTCTAACTTTCTACTTTCTAAAAACAAAAAACGATGGAAAACTCTACTCCTTTAAAAATCAAATAAGTTCCTATAAATTCCCAAATTCATATACGTTTATCTCAAAACCTTACTACACCACAAGCTATGAAGAAGTTAGTGTTTTGATCAAGAATTGGAGCATAGGAAAATTTACAATAAAGTAGAAAGAAGAGAAAAATGATTTTAGAGCTTGGCTACTCAAGGTGAGTGATCTCACTGATGTATCTATGTTTAATTCAATTCTATAACTTGTAGAATCGTGATTATAAAATTGTGCGAAGTGGATAACTCATTTACAGTAAAACCTCAATCACCATCTGTCTTGAATTTGAGTTTTCGTTTGGTTTTGTCCTTCTTGAAATTATTCTTTTTACGCTATGGACAATCCTTCTTCATGTGTCCTTTCTTATGACATTCATAACATTCCATTGCTGAAGATGATGGTTTGCTGTTATTGGAATTGTTGTTGAAATTATTTTTGTTTCCCTTGAATTTGTTTCTGTTGAATTTCAAAAACTTTTTGAAATTTTTAGCGATCATTGCCATATCTTCATTATCTGAGTCGGAATCATCTTTTTCTACTTGGAATGCCACATTTTTCTTTTCTTGTGCTTTATTTCTTTTTGCCTGCAAATTTACTTCGTAGGACATTAAATTACCTATTAATTCTTCTGGTTTTAATGTTGACAAATCACTTGCTTCTTCAATGGCTAGGACTTTTCTTTCCCATTCGTCCGTTAAAGAATTTAAGATTTTTGTAACAACATCAAAATTCGTAAACTTTTGTTCTAGTGATAGTAAAGCATGATAAATATCCTGGAATCTAGAGTACATGTCATTTATAGATTCATTTGGCCTCATTTTGAAATTTTGAAATTGATTTTTCAACATAGAGATTTTGCTTAATTTAACTTTGTTCGTTCCTTCATGTGTTATCTTAAGTGTTCTCCAAATTTCATAACCAGAAGTGCACATGCTAACTCTATTGAATTCATTTCTATCTAATGCACAAAATAAAATATTCATAGCCTTTGCATTTGATGTAGCATCTAGTTTTTGTGTATTACTCCAAGTTGAGTATTCTCCAGTAGGAGTTGTGTACTCACTTTGTATAACATTGCAGATATCAAATCCACTAGATTGCATATAGATTCTCATTCTAGTCGACCAATAATTATAATTTATACCATTAAAAAGTGGAGATCGTGAAGTTGATTGACCCTCTGTGAAACTAGTATTAGTGTTAGTGTCAAAATCGTTAGTATGTGTTGTTGCCATATTACTAGAAATAGATATCAAATAACTTTGTGATGGTTATAGGATTACCTTGCTCTAATACCAAATGAAAGTGTACGTGCAGTACTAAGGATCGTGTAATATGGTATATAAATGCGGAAACTGATAATAGCAGTAAAGTAAATATTAAAGTAAGCACACCAGGAATTTTTATACTGGTTTGAACTTCCCATTCTATGTCCAGCCCCTGAATACCCTCTAGATTTAAACTAAACCCCTCACTTAACCTATAGGAATAGGTATACGACACCTGAGCAGCCGAACAGGAATTTTTCTGCCTCACCAGCCGAAGAGGACTTCAACTTAATACAAAAAAAACTTGTTGACGAATGTGTTCTGAATAACACTGATTGTCTTTTGGTAGTACAACTTTCCTATAATCAAATCCTCAAGAGTATATATGAGTGTGAAGATTTAGAAGGAAGATAATCACATAGAATCAAAGTATATGAATTAATTCAAGGATTCTAGTGATATTGAATGAGAATGAATTCTTTTTATTTGCAGAGAATAATAGAGAATAGATTTCAGAATTAAAACAAGAATTTTTTATTGTAGAAGTGAATTGATCATGTTTATATAGTTGTAGAATAGTTACAATCTTTCATGAAGAGTTTCAATCAAAAGTAGTATCCGTATCTCTTGGATTGAAGGACATTCCTCTTCATGAATGATCGCAACTCTTCAGAAAACTAGCCGTTATGTTCAGGTCGATTGACCGAGAAAACTGGCCGGTCAGCTGAGTTTCAAAACCGTACACAGAACAATGTATATCTGTGCACTTGACACAGAGTCGGTCGACCGAGGTTTCTGGTCGGTCAGCCGACCTGTTGTCAATTGCACAGTGCACACTTATTTATGTATAAATCAATTTAAATCAATTTTTGTGTGTGTGTGACTACTTGAGGAATGATTTTAACAATATTCTAAGACTCAATACATTAAAATATTCATACTAATCTTTGGATTGTAGTCTTGTCTCCTTTGTAGTTCACAATATACGTTTATTCTCTTTTTGTCGCTTTCGTATAGTATTCTCTTTGTAATTCGTCGTATGATCTCTGAAGCTTGTGTCATGAATTAAAACTCATGAATCAACATAGCTAACGGTGTAGAGATAATCGATAGTTCATCCTATCGTTTTCATAAATACCTGGTCTTCACCACCGGTCTTCAAATGTTATCCATATCGTCATATCACTTATTCGGAATGGGTTATATGACACAAAGGTCCTCTCTCGGCTAATCCGAATAGTGAGCACAATATTTTAAAACATATGGATATTGGGATTTCAATTAAGTCACATCTTATTACGCAAATCCTTTCCTTTAAATGGTTTAAACAAATTACCATTTTAAATCTTTAAATAAAAAGATTTACTTCACAAAGTTTACCCAGTTTCACAAAGATTCATTCACAGATTCCCCAAATCATTTTCCATTTCAATTGGATTAACCCATTAAATCTTTAAATTAAGATTTTTAACTTATAGCTTTCAAAACTATTCACAATTCAAGTCTTTTATAATATAAAAGATACACCTTTTAAAATCTTCTTTGATTTCAAAATAAAGCTTAATCATCTTCACAAAGGTCAATTCATAGTTTTTCCAAACTTTTTACAATTTCATTTCAACTTGAAATGTTTCGATACAAATTGGAAATCCTTTCTTTTTATGAAAGTTATTATTATCTGAAAATGGATAGTTTTCGTTTTGGGAAAAACTGGTTACAATTACACAGGTTAAAGTCGTCCAAGTATAAAACTTGAATTTAAATCTAAATTTCCAAAACCATATTTTAAATGGTTAAAAACCCATATAAACACCTTTTATAACTTGTACAATCTTTTTGACCATAGTTCCCAAATCATTGAATTCAATTTCAAGTATTGAATTCAAAATTTAAATCAAATGATTTAAATTCCAATTTTTATTAAGTTATTTAAAATAACTCTCATTTTTTAAACTCTTTTTCAAAAACTTTCAATTCCAATTCCAAGACTAATTTGGATTCAAGAATTCAATTTTCAAAATTGATAAAAATCTATGACTTAACCGATTTCCACGTGAAATCCACATTTGTGTGTGTATGGTGTAGCCCGGGGGTTTAACACAATAGTGCAACAACATTCAACCATCACAGATTCAAATATAACAATATACTTGATAAGCGGTATAAACTATAACGCTTATCTTTTATTCACATATCACAGATACATATATCATAGATAAACAAATTACAGATCACAACACAAATCCGGATATATCACAGAGCACCACATATCAGGGATATCAAACAATTCAACATCCAATATAATCCAAACATCCATAAGTAGGATTAATTTAATTATCTGATTAATTTAAATCAGATAAATTTCTATAAATCAATTTTACTAGTTATGGTAAATTAATAATCAATTAATTTCAAATTTATTTCAAAACACCAAATCAAATTTTCAACGAATTTCCAAATTATTTCCTTTTTAAAATAATTTTTTTTTATCTCTTCAAATCTATTTAAAAATCCAAATTTTAAATAAATTCTTTAACTTATAAACAATGTTATTAAAAATCCCTTAACTAAGCCCTTTTTCCCAAAATTTGAAATTTAATTCAATATAGTTCAAAAATAAAACTTTATCTTTTTTTTAAAACTCCTTTTAAATTTATCCAATTCTCAAAAATAAATTTTTCGATAAATTTTCAACTTGAATTTCGAAAATCCAATTTTATTTATTTCTGGTATCCAACGATACCAAAAATATATTCGGCTAAATTATAGCCGTCAACAATTCCAATTCACAAATATAATAACACGGAGATTATAAATAATCAACACACAACATTGAAATAAATTCAAATGTTTGAGGAATCCAGTTGGATCCCTCCAACCTGTTTCCCTGCATCCACAGATGTTAGCACAATACCAATTCCACTTCGAGGTGGAATATCGCGGTATATGAGATTTATAAAATATTATCCGCTATTATGCGGCGCAATAGGGTCTCATCCGCTATATAATGCAGGAAATCAACTCCAAATACATATATAATACCAATTCCACTTCACGGTGGAATATCGCGGTATATGTTTTTAATATAATAACCTCCGCTTAATATGCGGCGTATAGGGTCTATTTCAATGCAACAAATGACAACCATCAATCCAAACACACAATCAACCAATTTTAAATTTAACTATTTAAAATTTAAATCGAAACACAATTCGATTGAGTGAGAAGTTCTCACCTTGAGTTTCCGATATCAGTTGTAGTGTTTCGTTTCGAATAAAATTAAACACGCGTTTAATTTTACTCAAAATTATCACTAGTTCCAATCGACTCCAAACAAGTTCCATTGCGTAGTGCTCGTCAATACGGACCCAATGCAATTCGTTTCGTCTGAAACGGACCTCGTATCAAAAAGTTATAGCATTTTGAAGTCTATACGAATTTAAATAAATCAATTTCAATATTTATTTTATTTTTCAAACCCTGGAATCAAACTCAGCCGCTCGTTCTGCATTGGAAGATCTGGGCCGTGATCTTTTCCTTCTTCCTCCCCAGGTATGAACGAACGCGTTCAAACACATATGGCCGTCATCCCTTCGAAAAATGTATACCGCGTGCACCTCCGACCACTAGGAGATGATCAGAGAACATCGACGAATAACCCTACACGAATCTCGCCCACGCCTGGATTTGCTTGAAGCTCGGTCACATGATAGCGCTGGAAAACATGCGCGAACATCAGCTGAACGCGGCCCTCCTGACGATGTCGTGGTGCTCCATTCGCGATCATACCCGTTGAATACGTCGAGCTCGTGAAGCTCTTCGATTCCCTAGTTGAAGTCGTTGCCTAAAAGTACGTGGATGAGGAGATCAGAGGGAAAGAAAATTGGTTGCTTTCAGCTGTTGGTTTTGTTAATGGCGGCTAGGGTTTATTTCTGACCTAGGTTTGTTGTGAAATGAAGAAAGCAAGTCCTTATATAGAAAATTGCAGCACACTATTCATCTCCAAGTTTTTCGGACTCCAAACGAAGTGTGTCGGCTGATGTTTCTAAGGTTTAACCCGCGTTTCGGACACAATGGATCGTGTTTCGGGAGCTAATTTGATCATATGCGCGAGTTACGAAAATAAATGATCAAATTTAAATTAAATCGATTAAAACGATTTCTATGCGTTTTGGCTTGCCACAAACCGTAAATCCGAATTAACAAAATTTGAAACCATACAATAATATATCATTACAGATCCGATGAAACTAGTTTCGTCGAAATCTGAGACTGTTTGAAAAATGACTATTTTTACTCGTCAATTAAATATTAAAATATTCAATTTTCACAAATTAACTTTTAATTCAATTTTAAAAGTTTACAAACATCATTCTAACTCCAATATGATTTAATATAACTTTATAAATCATTTTTATACACATTTAATTCAGATTTCAATTATTTACGCAATTTCAAATATTAAATTGTCGATTTAATTATCCAATTAAATCCTATATTCAAAATTTTAATTCATTTAGCTTACAAATTTCACTTGTTAATATTTAAAATCAATTAAATATACGAATTTCAAATGACAGAAATTCTGGGTCGTTACAATTCTACAAGTTATAGAATTGAATTAGACATAGATATGCTAGTGAGATCACTAACCTTGAGTAGCCAAGCTCTAAAATCATTTTTTTGCTCCTCTTTCTACTTTATTGTAAATTTTTCTATGCTCCAATTCTTGACCAAAACATTATCTTCTTCATAGCTTGTGGTGTAATAAGGTGTTGATATAAACATATATGAATTTGATAATTTATAAGAATTTATTTTGAATTTTAAAGGAGGAGGGTTTTCCATCTTTTTTTGGAAAGTAGAAAGTTAGAAAATAAGGGAAGAAGAAGCTTACACGATTGAATGACCTGATAGATGAAGAGTTTTCTAGAGTAAAATAAGCTCTAGAAATTGAATAAGTGGGTTTGGGCTTGAATGCTTAGTTTTGGTTTCATGTAGATTACTAAAACATTTATTATTTTCTTCTTCTTTCCATTTACCAAAAATATTTTCTATTCTACCCAAATAACCATGATCTCAACACAAAATAATATTTACAGTACTTAAGTGATAACATAACATTATGGAACTTTATAGAATTTATTTCTCATAAATTCTCTTTTTTATTTCATTATTTATTCCAAGCTTGCTATGTTTAGCCCATTATAATAAAAATTCATTTATTAACCCAAATTAACTCCAATTTCATTTTAAAATTATTTCTTACTCAAATCAATATTATTCCTTCAATATTTAATTTAATAATATATTATTTTCATAATTTAAATTATTTTAATTTAATTATTCTAAAATAATTAAATTCAACAATTATTTTAAACCATAACTTTAAAATATTTAATTCCTAACAAATTTCATTCTATAATCCTTTTATCAAACAATTCATCCTAAACAATTATGTTTAGTTAATATTTGTTTAATCATCAAATTCCAATATTTCATCACATCCCCATATTTTCAGATAATTCCCAAATTATACTTATTTAATCTTTAAAATCCATTTTATTGAATTAAATCACCATTATTGACTTTAATTAATTACTTTTCAACACCGGGTTTTTGTAGTGTTCATAAGCAATTAACTTCAGTTATAACCTACATGACCTACGATGTCCATTTATGTCTAATTACGATATATAAAGGATGGTTATTTTACAAATCAATGGTCTATTTCTAATTACATCGACAACAATTTTCAAAGGTTTCTTAACCAAGGGTTAAACAACCAACATCTAACTATTCTAGGTCAATTACTAGTATGTGAATCCTGATGATTAACTTCCTAACCAATATTAGGTTAACATTCTCAAAAGACAAACTATTTATATTGCACTTACACGCTGAGTTTACATTGCAATGCTTAAGCTCGCACTAAGTATACTAACTCGACGATTTATGACCTACCTAAGCATTCATGTCAACATCTCAATGGTAAACATGTATTATGCTCTTTATCATTTAACTGAAGTATTAAGAAAAATCACTATAGTAATTTCCCCATAGGTCCTACCACTGTTCGGTCGTGTAGCCCTACTATGTGGATGCCTCTGTCTCACCTTCCACGGTACATGTTTAACATGTGATCAGGGTACCTCAGTAATGATAAGAGCTTCTAATTCCACTGCAATCGCCCACCTTATCGAGCTCCATGCCATGCCCATAATGAAGTGGTACTACTCTTTGCACATGCTCCATGAAGCCACGCAAACTCCTAAGAGTCAATACAGTGGGATACAAGTCCCTTACTTCGTCCTATTTTTCGTACACCAGATCTGGATTCAAATTTTGCTTTCTAAAATAATTCATACGTCCAGTTATCTATTTCAAACGTTTGACCTTCACTTTATAAAAAACTATTTTCTAGATATTCAAATAATTGAATCACATTTTTAGAGGTCCGACTTTGATTCCATACGTCCGAAAATGTATTCAGACATCTGAATTGTGTCAAATTAATAATAGTTGTTCTCAGGTTGAGTTCTATTAAAATCGTGACATTAAACAGCATTTTCAGGCATTTGGTATGAATTTTCAGAATTTTGAATGTTTTTGTTCATTTTTGTTATCTTCATTCATCTTCTTCGTGATTTCAAATATGGAAGGTTCATTTTCAACTAGATTGCTGTGTATAATTCATACCATTGTTTAGGGGAATTTAATTATTTAATTCCATGCTTATATACACATCTTTTCACTGCTTTGTTTAATGCTACGTATGTGCTTCTAATGAAAATTTTACATATATTTCAAATTACAAAATCAATTCAAGGTGAAATAAAAGAGTATTTGGCAACTTCATCTATCCCAACCAACCCAAATATTATCAACAAGGATTTATCATTGTAGAAATTGATATGGATTTCACTAATCTATTCTCTTTTCGCTTCTCAATAATTACTCCATTAAATTAGCAAATAGGGTTTTTCATCATCATCATTCATTTAAATTTGCAACTGAAATTGTAATTTTTTTATTTGAAGGATGCATGATTCGAAATATAACTGCCAGCATGCCTTGCCAGATAGCAAATATAATGTTTAAGCACAAAATGAAAAGCCAGGACAAATACAACTAGAGAAAAACTATGACATTCAAATCAAATATAACTATAACCACCTGGGTGGACCGGGAATAAAATCCAACTAGATCCCACGCATCTACGGAACTAGCTAATAAGCTCGGGAAAATGCCATGGAGTGCGGGCGAGAAAATTTATTTTCTATCCCGATCCAAGCAGCTAATATCTCCTTATTATTAGCACCATACTCACCAGCATTACAGAGGACTAGCTCATCATTTGTAATTCTGTAATAAAGTTCCCGCTCATCTTTCTCATCATCAGAAATTCACTTTGAGAAAATTGTCCATTTCGAGTGATAGCGCAAAACCACTTTCCTTATGAGACCATGTTCTAGCTTTGCTACACCAGACTAGCTTCGTACCTTCGGCTGGCTTTTCAGATAGCTCTAGAGCCAAGTGCTCGGTGCTAGGCGAGTCAAAATGTAGAGCAATGACTAATTTATTTTTAAGACTAGAAACAGAAGAATCAACATGTGCGGCGGGGTGTAGCGGGAATGAACCAGGTCAGGTTGGCATAGGGGCAATAGGATAGCGGCACTGACTCATAAGTGGAAGTATCAGATGGAGGGTCGAAGATGGGCGAAGAGAGAGTTATAGTAGGAGGGATGGAATGAGGGGTGTAGGGGGCCTTGACTTGCCAATGGCTAAGTGGAGGCTTTGGAAGGGGGTTCTTAGTGGGAAGGTTTTCTGGAGAGGTGTTGGCGTTTAGGCAAGCCAATCTAAAATGGTCAAAGGAATCACAGATATCACAACGAGGTGGCTTCCACTGGTATAATAGATCAACATATATTATCCTACCCTCAACAAGGGAGACAAGGATATGAATTAGCAACTGCCTAGCAAGGGTAATCTCAATAAGTGATTTGGTAGAACGGAGGAGCTATCTTTATTTAGTGGATATGTCAAAGCAAATCAACATGCCAATATGGTTGGCAATCCAGTTTACTCCTTCAGGAGATTGGAAATTTGAAGGGATATTAGAAAACCGCATCCAAACTGGAATAGATAAGACTTGCTCATGGGCAAGGTCAACAGAAGGGATCCATTAGGTAATGATAAAAAAATTTCCATCAATAATGATAGGGTCAGATTCTAAGATATCAGATCTCTCCTAAGGCCAATTTTTTTTTTTAAAATACATCGATTACTTATGGAATTCTAGTTGGAATTATTATTCAAATTCAAAAACTTTATTTTCAAATCATATGGAATTATAAAGGAATTCAATTACTTATAATCAACATAAACGCAGTAATCAATTCACTCACCTTTTTGAAGCTTCCTCTTCCTAACCTTGATTTGAATCCAGATTTCCTTGATTGATTTTCCTTCCTCCTCGTTTCCTCTTCTAATTTGGATTCTCTCTCGCTGTCTTGATTTCACTGTGTTTTATTTTTATTTTTATTTAGTAGAATTCAGAAAAGATATAGAAGTTTGTTTAGATTGAGGAGTTTCTGAGAGAGGGAAAGAACAAGTGTACGTACAAGTGATGACTAAGGCTAGGAATAAGAAATACCAAAGGCTAAGGTTTAATTTATTGGTGAAGTTTAGGTCTAGAAAAAATTATATGCTTATTTATATATTACTTATCTTTACCTATATGCAATATCCCTTTACCTTTTCTTTTTATTTAAAGAAGGAAACGTTTAATCTTCCAACTAATGTCATTAACTATGATTCGAATAAACACCATTTATAATATTCAAATCAATTAATATCATTTATTGATGTCATACACATTTATTATAATTGACCACTGTAGGGAATCATGTATATATATTCAAACATATATGCGCGTGTGTGTGCGCACATGTGTTTATTTACATTAATTAGAAACCTTACTCCTTAACAATTAGTTTTGTAGTGAATTTGTAATTGATTGGTATTAATGTTTCCAAGTGCAAATAGGATTTACCCTTTATCCTTTGCTAATAAAGGGATAACACACCTTACAGTTTCTTTAAAATAAAACTCTACTTCCATGGGTATATAATTATCTTCACTTTTCAATATACATAACATTAAATTCATTCTAATCTTCATAAATATATTGCTACATCCACTTTAATATACTTTCAATAGTTATAGCAATAAATTCTATTAACATGGTAATTGATGCTTTCCCTCTATGCATGTGAATATCTTCCTTCTTTTCTTTTAATGCACATTAACATAATTTTACTACTTTTTAAAAGTAGTTAAAATATATTCAATTAATTAATTAATAAATAAGTTTTTGATTTGTTCTTTTAATTAATTCTTAAACTTAATCTCAAAATAGGTGCAAAACCCGATGTGTGCATTATAGTAAACATTCCATATTTTATTCACATGGTATCTGTTATGCTAGAAAAATCTGCTAGATGCAATGGAAAAGATGGATTCTCAAAATTCCATTATTAGTAAAAATCCATTTATTTTATGTAAGATTACATTTTTGCCCCTTTTAATATTTTAATTTGTTATTAAAATTTCCAAGGTGTTACACTTGAATGATGTAATCAACATGATATCTTTCTTTGCATTACTCATTCCAATCACATCAGTAATGAATCTACTCAAGAGACTCTTCTAAGTCTCATCGGAACCCTAAAGGATACTCCATAAGGACATCACATCCTTCGATCGAGTACGGTGGAGCCTGAACTGCTAGATAAACCTTCTAGCCAATTAATCTAATAAGGATATGGATTTCAATGCAAGCCGAATGAACCACATCGTAACTACTCCTTCAAGGAATATTGGGAAACATTTACATCACACAGTGTTAGTCGCCTTTACGCCATCCATGTGCCACTCATAATTTAGAAGATTCTATCTTAGATTTGTTGTTCTGTTGTACGATGACATCGTAGGCATCACAAACGTTCTAAGATACTCTTGTAGAATATTCTCGGTGAAGAGGACCTACTAGACGATGAACCCTAATCATCATCCTCTTGTGCTGGTTCTCATTCATCAGCCTTGTTACCATATCAACTATATATCCCGGATCAACCATATTGAATGGATGGTGATCATCAAGGCCTGCTGCGTGTTTTTAGCTCTACAGACGCTCTCGGTTAGTTAAGTGATGTTTGGATTCCCCTGTCTTTGGGAGAATCATTCGTCTAGTTATTCCTTATCTATGTTCTCTTTGTAATGGATGAGTGCATGTGTCTAAACTCCACCACTATGGTCACTAACTAATTACTAAGCGTCAACATAAGCCTCATCTTTTAATTCACCATCCAAATCATCGATCACCACCCGAGGTCTCAACTCAATACCGAGTCATGGGCTTGACCCGGTGTCGGGTTGTTAGATGTTAACTTGAACTTTTCCAGACCAAATATTTAAAGTCCCAATTTCCCCACACTTCATCTTCTGTTTTACATCTCTCTGGTATCTGCCCATTGAAGAACTCACTTATTCCAAATTGTAAGATGATAACTCTTTACGACTCCTCATTCGTCTCTGGGATAGTTGAGTCATCAAGTCAATATTTTCCTTCATCTACTAGGACATAGTATTCTATCTCTCCATTATCTTTCTATTCATCTCCATCATTATTTTTCGAAATCAACACTTGGAATTTTAGTAGCAACAGGTTGATTTGTCTCTTCCACATTTTGAGACTCTTCATTTTAAGCGTCATTGGTAGGTATTGAAGTCGTTGATTTCTATAACACTCCATAAAAATAAACAGAAATTAAATTAATTAATAATTAGCAACGTCGAAAATAGAATTTTTACTAACTTTAGAATTTGGCAATGAAACTTGCACCGTTGCATTCATGATAATTTTCTGATCAGTTTTTGTATATATAGTTTTCTGATCTAAGTTCAAATGAAAAGTTATTAACGTTTGACTATTTTGAGTTGAAAATAATTATATATGTAATTAAGAAAACAAAAATAATTAAATAACATTAATTACCATCAGTCAGAGTTAATTGATAGTTAACGTTGTTTAACCTATAATAATAATTAATGTTAGGGTAAATTCTTTAAGACTACAGAGAAAAACGGATAAAAGGAAATTAGTCAACATAATCAAACGACAGAAGGTTTACAACCAAAATACACCAACCGACCAACCACTTAATTGAGACCGGTCGACCGCTAGTGGTCGACTGATCACACCATAGTGATCAAATGGTGGGTAATGGCGGCTGTGAATTGGATCTAGGCCGAACAACATGGATTTAAAATAAAATAATCTAATGGTTGGCATTGATTCGAATCCCTATAAATACGGGCCCGACCCCTCACTTTTCTTCTCATATTTTCTGAAGCAACAGTGAAGCTCTGTCATTTTCTCTTCTTCACAAAATCTTAAACCTAAATAAATCTATAGTTTATATATGTATGTACAAGTGGAGAATAGCAGAGGATAATAGAGAAGAAGAATAAGGTCGAATCAAATTGCCAAAGCCAAGATAAATTGTAAATCCAGGTCCGAATCTAAACTAAATCCAAATTTCTTATCAGATCTGGATTTCTAATAGATATATGTATGCTAACAGTATATGTATTCTGCTAGGGAGAAAAAGGGAGTTAAACTAGAATAACAGAAATTAGATCTGAGGATTTGGAAAGCTAAAAAGGTGAGTCAGAAATTATATATTTTTTAAAATATTGGAATTATTTTATTGTATATATGTTCCTTGTATACCAAAATATAATTATTTTGGAGTGTAGGCCTAATTATATGCATGTAATGAAATTTAAACTCATGCCTACATATTCTATGAACTATTTACCTAAACCTGGTAATGGTGTAAATTGTAATTCCTAAAGTAACAAGGTCTAATACATATTCTAGATTTGTGGATTTAAATGGTATATGTTAGCTAATATGAAATAGAAGTTATTATAAATTGAACTAGCATTTAAGTAGTATTTTAATTCATTAGAATGGAGTGTGATGCAATATAAATTTCTATAAATTATCCGGTTTTATAACTAAGATAAAAATGTATCGTTTGAAATGACAAGGAATACGCCTAAAAGAAAGAGATGTATAAAATAAGGATGTTTACTGTATTTCGTATTGTCTATTTCTATAATAAAAATAAAAAGATAATTTCTTGTAATTCCAAACGTAACACAAATCCCCTTTTGGGTAAGTTAAACAAATTTATAGTGTTAACAATTCCGTTTGGGAAAGATGTAATTCCAACGCATTGAAATGCAGAAATCCCTAGGTACAAATTAAAAAATTGTAAGTATGGACAATAATGAAAGACTAAATGTAAAACAAATATATGCAATAAAAGAAAAGTTAGAAATCAAATAATAAGTGAAGAAATGTAAGTAAAGAAATGAAATAAGTAGGTAAGAAAGTAGTAACCAAAGAAAAATAGTAAAATTTAGAAAAGAAACAGTAATATAGTTCAAATAAAATAAAGGGGAAGTAAACAGTAAAAGATAGTTAAATCTTTTAAGTTAAAAGTAAGCGGTAAATGACATTAAATTGACACTAAAGAAATAAATAGTCAATTATGTAAGAATGACTAGATATTAACAGTTGAACATTGGAGGCGTAGTAAATAAATAAGTATGAATATATTTCATAGCCTCAAGTATGTATTTATGTTGGGTGTGAATCATTGAATCTAGACAATAACATAGAATAATTAGAAATGACTTGGTCATTAAAATGAGTTGTATGCGAGGTCATTAGTGTTACACAATAGAAGTGTGCCCACCGTTAGGGTGTACTAGAAGCTGTGTATACATTATACTGATGTGGAACATATCCAATTATAGGACTGGTGGAATTATATGTTAGTGTATAGGTGAAGGGAATACCAAGTAGGATGGTTTACCTCGGTCGAAGTGTCAAAGGACAAGTAGAGTCTACTTCAAAATTTTAGAGGATATTAAATAACACGTGGGCATTTTTTAGACTGCATTAGGCAATCTAAATGGAACAGTAACCAAGGCTTGGCACTATGACAGTTAGATAGGTACCATATATGAGAGTAGGAGCTGTTTCATAGTTTGAGAACGTCGTTGGTCCTGAGCAGTCTACGGAAAGATGAGGGTTACGCCTAAATGGGCTACACCTCCTACTAGTGTAGATCACATTAGGTCATGCACCACTAAAGTTGATTATTAGGAGGCAAGGCTAGATAACCCTTCATGGAGGTTTTCCAAAAACGAATAGAATATGGCTAAACGATTATGATGCCTTTAATAGGTACTACGGGAGTTCTTTTGTATGCACAACGATGGGAACGTGATACTACGTTGGTGATGGATCTTGATGATGTGCTGGATTATAGATAGTAGCGGGGATAGTGTCTTGCTCCATAGGGGATCGTGGTACTTACCTGTGTAGTTAAAGCCCCATTAAAGCCCTGCAAAATTCCCGATATAGTGCATAGCGCTCTTCGGCTACGATACTTTTTTCAATTTAGCGCTACTAAATAGTAGATCCGCTTTAAACCCTGCTATGTTCCTCTACACCAGCTATATCAAGGCTTTTTAGCATCATCTTTAGCAACAATAATATACAAAGGATGATTTGACTAGTTCTCTTTTAAACCAAATCAACAAAGGTAGGGAAAAGACCTAGTTTTATGGCATAAGGGCTCAATATAAGTTAGAAATATTTTGTAGTCACGAAATCTAGTCTACTTAAAACATGATAATCTTCAGTTTTATTATATAAGATTAAAAATATTTATTTTTTCTACACAAATGATGTGAGAATGAAAATATATTAAATTTAAGTATTTGGTTTTAAATTTATGACGCTTTTTGCACCTCTGCTATTTTTCGCTATATCCCCACCATAACTTTTTGGACCTCCACCACTATAGAACAACTAAGTGATTTAACTGCATAGGTACTTATACACACATAAACACACAAACACACACATGCAGTTATTTTCTACCTAGGGTAGGTAGGGCGTATCATACGCATATGTGGATTCGAGACGATTCAGTAAAATAAAAGATACAATATGTAATGGAAGGCAATCGGTATAAACTAGTGTTATTCAAAAGTGTGTAATTTACTAGTCACTAGAACGTTGTTCTAACCCCTTCCTCATCACAATCCACATGATAGCTTTAAAGAGACATGTATTAGTGCAAGGCGGGAATAGTGGAAGGATAAATTTCTTATGCATGCTCAACACTAATAAGGACACTTGATATCGGAAGTGTGAACCTTGGTCAGTAGTAATATGTTTTATTATACTTTACTATTTCCCTGCGAGTTTATATCGATAGTGCTTTGATATGCATTGGTTTATTTGCTGAATATTAAAACCAATGACCTATACTTTAGTGTACTTGGGATTTCGATTTAGCAAATATTCGAGCCCATTATGGTGCGGTTTGTTACAATTTTTCCTTAGCGTTTCTGGTTGTCGCAGTTCTTTTGAATCCTTCGATGGACTCTTTCCAAATATAAGTAGTCATGGATCTTCTAACAACAATTTCTTGATCTAACACGTGGATTGTGGTAATCCAAAGCTTCAAGGTAGATCCACAATGAGGATTTCGAGAGCTCTCAATAAAAGCACCAAAAGTGGGACATACCCAATCATGTTGTAAGCAGAGATTTTAAAGCGAAGTAAGTGTGGAATGAGGTAAATAATAAAAGTTAATTTATAGTGATTCGACAAATACTCTGGCCTACATACACTTCGACATTGTTAATGACTTCTGACTTTCTTTACAACTGTGATTTTACAACAGGGTTGCTTACAAGTCGGGTAAGGATCCAAGGAGTATCAGGGTAAAATCAATTAACTTAGAAAAAAAAGAAAAAGGATCCCATTTTTTGTGCACCTCTCCCTCTATTTATAGATAGAGATCAGCGAAATATGATTTGAAACTTTCTCCCTATGTTCTCTACGTCTTGTATGTGGTTAAAGAAGAAGATCGTGGCCGATAAGCACTTCAGTTCTCAACTCGATACCGAGTTGAGGCTTACAAGTCAATACTAACTTGTAATTTCACTTAGCTTCGTATTTCTCTTTGATTTGGACTTCAGCTTATTAAAGGGGTAGAGCTAAGTTAGCACCATGACTGGGTACTAAGTTGAGGGATTCAACTCAGTACCAACTTGACAATTATATTGGTGTTTCCAACTTTGGTCTTTAATTCACTTGGGTCTTCTGGAAAATGGCTAATTTTCTTCATTTGGTAAGCAAGGTTTTGCATCGATTCTTTGGAATTTACTTAGATTCAAGTTTCAAAGGTTACAATCCAGGACTTTTGTTTCATTTCAGTACCATCCAATGGTTCTGACTCATCTATGTATAGCTTGGTTCAAAAGCAAGATAAAAGATAATAACCCATTTGACAAGATCATGGACAATGCTCAGATGTAGAGGAAATGGAGAAAGTAAACGATTGTTGTTGCTACTAAAATTCCTACCAGGTGTAAAAGCATGTTATTAAATGCCAAAAAAGGAGAAGGAGCTTCAGTGGTAAGGGAAAGAAGTTTCCAATGAATGTTGTAATTGAAATGATTCAGGAATCAACTGTTTTGCTTCAATGTTGAGAAGAAGTCACCTTATTCCATAGGGCGCCGAGACCTAAGTAAAGTAAAGTGTCACCACTACAAAAATTGGGTCCCTATGGAAGAACTACCTAAACTTAGATAGGTGAGGGAAAAAAAGATTTACTCTATAGATATGAGGGCACTAGGAAAATCATGAGCTGTGAAAGGGAAAGTTTTCATGAAAGGTACATTTTTCATTCAAAGTGGTCTAGTTAGAATGTTATTTGATATAAGGGTTTCACACTCGTTTATACCTAAACATCAAGCTAATAAGTGAAAACTGAACATTACATACGTTATTACCTCCTTAAGTGTTACAACCCCTAGTGTTGGTTGTGCTACTCATATCGTATATTATGATGGTGTGGAACTGATGTTTCCCAATCACATATTTGTAGTTTGCATGTATTTGATTATGCCAACTTTAGAGTTATTTTTGATAGGGATTGGTTGGCTAAATACAAGGCTAGGTTGTTTCGTGAGGATTGTGTGGTTTCCTTGAAGCAGTCTACTCATGCCAAGAGAATTTGTTTAAGGCTTAATGAACCGATGGTAGATATTTATGTGTTAATATATGCATTAGATGATGTGAAGATAAACTAGGTGTTTATAGTAAGTGGATTTTCTAATGTGTTTGAACTCAATTGTAGCGTTACCTCGAATAAAGCAATATGGCTTTAGATGACATGGCATTGGGACAAAAATAGTAAGTAGTACCTCTTAGCCATATGTCTTTCATAGAAATAAAAGAGCTAATGGTCTAGAAGGCAAGATTTTCATTAGACCAAGTAGTTCAGCATTGTGTGCTTCAGTGGCAAGATCTAAGCCGAGAATTGATTCTGATTGAGGAAATTAATTCATTGTTTGTAAATTAAGAGAGTAGTTTGAATAAGGTGGGTAATGGGATTGGTTTCTTTGAATTACCGAAGGATATATTTCAAAACGAATCACATTTAAGCCCCAATGATGTCCTATTTTTCCTACATCTTCATTCACCATTTCTCTCTTTTAAAGAGAAAATAAATGCTTCAAAACTCTTTAGTGGCTTCTAACTAATCTCGGGTGAAATACTTCACTAAAAGGATGAAAGCAAGCATGTTTAGAAAGAAAGAAGCTACGGAAACTTAATGATTATCATTATCTTTGTGTTTAGGTGGGTAATATTACCTCAGTAAAAATTTAATGCTTTTATAATTTTGTATTTCTTATGAATGACAATTTGCAAGTAGTTTTCTATGATGGGTTTCTGCTTTAAATGTGATTAGATGGGTAATCCAAATATACAACCAAGCTAGATGACTAAGAAAAAGGAGACTAAGCTCTAAAATCCTTGTTTCGTGCTTAGAAATATTTGAACTAAATTTTAATGGTGAACTATGATTTTCCGAAATGAGATTTTAATGGGAAAAGCAATTATGTGAATTTTGAGAATTTACATAGATTTTGAAAGGTGAGAAATTATTTTTAAAAAGAAGAAGGAAAAAGAATGCTACCTTTATTCTAAAACCAATTTGTTTTAGGAAGAAAGCGTTTTAAAAAATTAGTGGGAATTCTTTGGAATTTTCTAAAATGACATCGAATCAAATTTATAATTTTAAATAGTATTTTTTTGAACCTCTCAGAGTATTAATTAAACGGATGATTTTATTAACAGTTATGTCCCTTTGAAATGGTTAAATAAGGTCATCGTCTCTGTTCTATGTTTTTTTGAATTTAAGTACAAACATAACTGTAATAGCCAATGATAACTCAACATGTAAGCATATGTTTTACATAATAAGACAGAATATACCTAGAGAAAAATAATCATGTAAAATCATTAAGACTCGGTCTTAATCAAAATACAGAACCTATGGGTTAGGAGGGTTGCGAGATGTGTACCCAATGAGGGTAAGCAATTAAAGACATGCACTTCAACTCTGATTGCTACTATTTGAAGAATAATGATGCCAAGAGTGCTTAGTGCTGGAAAAGCTAAGATATGTCTAAGGATTTTGTAGACAACAAGATTTCCTTCATTCAGAACTACAGCTTCATTGTTTGGTTGTGCTTGAGATGGATTATAGTAACTTTTGCGAGGTCAAAATAACTAAATCAAGATAAAATGCTAAGACCGTATAAAACATCGAGATCTTTCATGAGCGCAAATTAACTAAGAGAATATGGAAGAATAGTGTGTGGATAGTAGTAAACTCCATGAGGATAATATACCTAAGAAAATTTGAGTAAAAGAAAAAGGAGAACAATAGTAACTTCTCTAAGATCAAATTAACTAGGAGAATTAGGGTAAAATGCTAAGGTGACTAATAGTAACCTCCATGAGGTTAAATTATCTAGCGGATGAGAGTAAAATGCCAAGATGAGTAATAGTAACCCTCGTGAGGTTAAAATACAAGGCAAATTGTAGCGAAAATGGTAAACACCAAGGTGAACGATAGTCACCTACACGAGTGTTATGAGCTTTATCACCGATGTTTATGCCAAGGTAAATGGTAGTAATCTTTGTTATTCTTTTTATCCTGAGGTCAAAGACAAATGACCCCGTGATAAGTTAACCGTGTAAATATATAGATAGGAAGCTGAATGCATATTCATTATATAAAGGTTGGTATAACCTGGGTAAATAGCTACAAGTAAGTATATATATAAAACCTAAGATAGTGACCATAATAGATTAGGAACTAACTTGTATGAAATATAATACATTAGTGAAGACCAATTCCGCTATGTTGCATGGTCTCAATATATTGTTTATTGCTAATCTTGTGGCTAATATTATTCATACTAGGCTTATGTATGACTTGAAGTTCATTTTTCCTTTAAACACAAGCGTACTCATTTGAGTCGTCTAAGAGTTGCAGGGTTCAAGGTTTAGCAGATTTCTATCGAATGGCTATATAAAACGATTATAGGAGGTGTATCTGTAAAGATATTCATTTTGTGGTATTTTTTAAATTCCATCTAGAATTGGCTTGTTGTAATATAACTTCAACCATTCATGGTGGTATCGTCATATACCAATCATATAATATTTTTGTTGTATACAGTATTTTCTTATTTTGGTGGAAACGTTAGGTAGTTATTGTTTAAATTAACTGATAAAGAATTTTTTTTAAGGATTTAGGATCTTTATCGTACTCATGTACGTAAGAAAAAATTTCATGTTGTCACTTGAAAATAAGATTAGAGTGGATGTAACACTATGGTATTCATTTTTAGGTCATAAAATGATGGATGGTATATTTTGGTATCCGAGCATATAGTTAGCAACACTTTGGGGAATTTATTAATTTTACCTTAAGAATTAGAGAATTAGAACTCTAAGTACATGATATGAGGTTATAGCATAACGCTATATTAACATATCTCTTATTTTTACCGATACATATATCTAACTCCGATTTCCTACTTCCCATTGTGTATAGATAGCAAAAGTGAAAGAAAAGATGAATACAATAAGGGTCGGTTAAATATAAGAGGGGAGAGTACTACTACTAGTGATGCAACAATAATACTTGCTAATGGTGGGGTAAATGTCGAGGCACCTGTAGGAGCTAGATATGTTTTTTTGTGTTCCAATAGATTGTAAACTAGATAATGGCTCAGTAGTGAGAACAAGTTCATATTGCTCTTGTTGTAATCCTAGCACTAAACTTAAGAGAAGAGTATCCTCAACAGAGCCAGCACTTCCATAATCTTGGAGGTATTTTTTGATGGCATAACTTCACTCATCGAAGCGTAAGATTGACCATAATTATGCTATAGAATTTTTAGCGATCTAGCTTTGACTAATGAGTAAAAGCGGATTCTGGCCTCCTAGTAATTGAAGGGGGTAAGTAATGACTAGTAGAATACAACTATTGCTATAACCTCCAAGGGAATAGATTACATGGGATAGGTTCAAGAAGCTTTATAAGAGACATTTTATCCCCTATTATGATGTAACAAAAAGTTGCCAAAGTAGAGCAAGAAAGTATTTAATTGCGCAGAATTTGAATTGCTTCATTTCCCTCACCAAGTATGTGATAGATTTCAAAAATATTTTAAGGAAGAAAGTTATGTAGTTTGTATGATCTTTGAGGTCTGGCTTAAGTGAGAAAGTCATGGAAAATGTTAATGGCATATTTGATGAGATCGTGGACATGGTTCGTGTGTATGAGGAAATGGAGAGAGAGAAAGGTAAAGAATATTGCTGCTACTGAAGCACCTATCGAAGGATATAAGCCCGTTGTTAATAATAAAATCAAGGAGAAGTATATATGTCGGTAAGGAGAGAAGTTGTCAACGAATACTACAATGACATAAAGAGTAAAGTTCCAAGTAGTCTGCTTCAAAATTGAGGGGAGGGGGAATTATGCCAACGAATATCGGAATCAAAGTCAAATGAAGTGTCATCATTCCAATACGATTTGGAATCTAAGGAATGACAATTTGAATTTGGTTAGGGGAGGGCAAGCAAAGATTTATGTTATTTAAAAACCCAACTTATGACATATTTGTACTAATTAAATTTCTTTGAAATGAATTATTCGAGTTCTATTATGGATAAATTTTTCCTTGAAAATATGTTTTATTGAGTTAGGTTTGTTTGATAATGTTATCCGACCTTTTAACCAAGCAGTATTTGTATGGATTTAACGAATCGAACTTGAAAGCTACCAAGGCAGGAATCTTGGAGAGAAAGCCATTGAATCTAGAAACCAAGTACAGTCAAAAACTCAAGATGGAAGCAAGACTATCTCACAAAATTCGAAAGCCAAATACACCCAATTGATGGATCGGTACCGATCTGTCCCTATAGATCGATGTTGATTCATAAACTTTCACCCATATGATTCCATCTTCCATTTATTCACAAGTCTTGATTCCAGAAACCTACTTCATGCTCCATTGCATTGTTCGCATACAATTCTCCATCGATCTCCTTGAGCACTTGAAATCAGCAATTACATTTCTTCATCAATCCATCTTATTGGCCTAGAAACAAGCTCATAATAGTGCAAACAAGATGGACATCACGAAGCAAACAAGTCACCACATCACAAGGTATCAGAACTAGTCCATTAGAAGATCTTATGGATCGGTACCGATCCATACCTATGTATCGGTACCGATCCATGTACGTTGCTGATGTGGCCATGTTTGTTTGAAGCTAACTACTACAAGAATGTGGAGTCCATGTTGGAAGACATAGTAGAGCATTTCTCGGTGACCCACAGCTCTAAATAGGGGGCTAGGAGCTCATTTTCGAGGATATCTTGGCTTCCTTGCAACTTTTACATAATTCCTTGTAATCACCTATGGATCTCTACCAATCCATAAGAACCATACTTGCAAAACAATAAAAAAAACAATAGAAAGCTCAAGTGGATGTAGGCAATACTTGGTGGTACCACTATAAACGTTTGGTGTCTTGATTTTACTCATTTTCCATTTATATTTCTACATTTTCATTCTCTACTTCATTTCTTAGGTGTCAGTGCCATATTTTGGTGCTAACATTTTGTTACTTTCATTGAGAGCATGATTCTTAGACCGCTTGGATCCGTCATCTACTATTGGATTGCTTAAATCCAAGAGATAGATCCAATTTCTTTGTTTTTTTCTCTTTTGAACTACTCAGATTTCTAGAAACTCTACAAAAGCTATTCAGAATGGCTGCTCGAAGAGATCGATCAACCACTTCAAGAGGTGCTGAAGATGTTGAGAATGTCGGTTCCCAACATGTTGAGTTGTTTGCGCAGCTAACTGCTACCGAGGGTCAGAACCCAGTGGATGTGATTACAGGATTGGATGGACCGTATGATGAAGAAAATGGAGGATAAGCTCCAGGAAAGCTGTAATGAGTTGAACCAGCAAATGAAACAGAGCTTGGATTTGTTGAATCAGTTGACTAACAACCGCAAGAGAAGCAGGATGGACTTGACACCTTCTATTTCAGAATCTGACAGTTCCTCATCAATGGAGCAAAGGCAGAGGAACATAAAGCAGAATATACTTAGAAAAGAGATGGGAAAGTCGAAGCAAAGGCCCGAACAAAACCACGACAAAAGTTTATGGATAGATACCGATCCATCAAGAGGGATCGGCACCGAACCATACAATATTGGTTTGGGTTGTCGACTTCCTAATAATGGTGCTAATTTGGCTTCGGATCGTGCTATGGATGGCCAGAATGTTGGAGATTAGGCGGTTGTTGTGGATACACCACGAAGATACTAGTACATGGAACTGCTGAACGAACGGTTCTCTCGGAGTCAGGGAAACCCAAGTATCGTGAAACTAACCAAGAGCATTTGCCGGGTCAAACACTTGGAGTTTATCATGATTGCCATCATTAAGTAGATCCACCTAAGCCAGATTTGATTGAAATGGTAAGGAGACTAATAAGTGAGAACCTGCATCAGACCAATGATGATCGAGATTCCTCCCCAAGCCGAAATCCATTCACAGAAGAAATCCTACATGAGGAATACCATAGGAGATTTGTGATGCAAATGATGTCGTTATATGATAAAGTGATGGATCTAAATCAACATTTAATGAAGTACGATTGGCACATGGATTCTGCTAAAGCTACTGATGCTGTATGATGTCATTGCTTCCCGATTTCCTTATAGGGAGTGCCGAAGATGTGGTTCATCCAGCTGCTGCCGAGATTCATATCGTCTTTCGAGTAATTAGCATAGAAGTTCATTGAGCAATTCTGTATGCACACTACATGTCCGAAGGACGTCATGTCACTGTCCAACCTCTTCTAAGGAGTGGGAGAGTCCAAAGTAATCGAGGTGAGCAATCCTCGAGAAGATATTGTATTGATGGCACTAATTAGGAGGAAGCATCTCAATACTGATTTCGGGAGGTGGTTGAAGATGAAACTCCTACCGACAATGGCAATGTTCAATAGAAAGGCGACTTAGGTCTTGCGCTTGGAAGAGGCAAGTACTACCATTAGAAACCAATGTCATGCATTCGATAGGGGTGATACAAAGTAAAATTGCTATAAAACAATCCAGATGGTATTCCAGCAATGTCGATGTTAGTGTGGAAAATAGAAGTGGTGGACAGTGCAAGAACACAATGGAGCTAAAGATAAGAAATCGAATTCGAGGAGACGTCCGAGAATCCCAAAGTATGATAACTATACTCCATTTGAATAACTTGATTGAAACATATACTTTGCAACTCAAGGCCAAAAACAGTACTAGAAGCCGGCTCCGAGGGAGTCAACTGAAAAGGAGAAGTCTAGTAAGTTTTGCAGATTTCATGACACGCAATGTCGCAACACCAATGAATGTAGACATTTGCATGATGTGATCGAAGATTTGATTCATAAGAAGAAGTTACAACAGCTTGTGAAAGCACCGCAAGATGGCAAGTAAGGAACTTCAAAATCCAAGCAGAGGCAACCCAGACTTGGTGTTGATGAGCCCAGGCGGCTTGAGAAACGTCCAGTGACTAATACCATTATTGGTGGACCATATCCAGTTGAGTAGAGCTGGAATGAGATGGAACAATATGTATGTGCTTTGAAGCATGTAGTAAATAAGAGCTATTTTTCCCTCAAGATGGTGCTACGGCGAAACAACTCCGGACTTTGACCGATGACGTTGTTTTTAGAAATCGAGATGCAGACGAGGTAGAGGCCCCAACTATTGATCCACTAATGATATCAGCCATGATTGGCCCTGCAATTGTAAGGAAGATGATGGTTGACTGTGGGAGTTCAGTCAACATCTTGATCAAGAAAGCCTATGACCAGATGCTTTTGGAGGATAAGGACATAAAGCCGTGTAAATCTTGGATCTAGGGATTTAATGAGACTACTATCGAACTAGTGAGATGTGTGGATCCACCGATGGTGCTTGAATAAAGCGACCGCAAGAGTGTGCGACTTGTGTTTTTTGTTGTGTTGGATATTTATTCTTCTTATAATGCCTTCTTGGGCCAACCGGCCTTTGTTGAATTTCGAGCAGCCATAGCTCCTTGGTGCTTAATGATGAAGCTCCCGACAGAGAATGGTGTGGGAATAGTGCAAGGCGATCAGGGGCTTGGCCGAGAATGTTATGTTTTCGAGCTGAAAGAGGTGAAGTGAAGGGAGAAAGGAAAAGATGTGGAGAGGACTCTCTGCATCAAGGCTTTGGATGCATAGAAAACACCGCACGAGCCCTGGCTTGGGCAGTACAGTCGGTCGCATACGGATATGGATTCGAGAAAAAGTAGGAGGATGTGAGGACGGCTCTAACTGAGTTGACATTCAACATCCCGATGAGCCAGGATGATCCTACATGGGTCCTGAAGGTCGGATCAAAGCCCGACGTAAGGATGATGAAGGAGTTGGCTGGTTTTCTATGGGCGAACATGGATGTGTTCGCCCGTAATCACTCAGACATGTGTGGAATATCTTCTGAGATAGCTAGCCATGCATTGAATGTAAAACCTAAATGCGTTCCTACGAAATAGAAATGCCACAGCTTGGGTCAGAAAAGATCCGTTGCACTAAAAGGAGAAGTTGAAAGACAATGGCTTCATTTGCGATGCCTTATACATAGAGTGGGTATCTTATCCAGTCCTGGTGAAAAAAGCTAACAGGAAGTAGAGAACGTGCGTCGACTATTCAGACTTGAACAAGGCGTGCTCAAAGGGTAGCTTCCTAGTCCCAAAGATTGAATAGCCAGTAGACTCGATGGTCGAGCATGAATAGCTTCCACTCAAGGATGCGTACTCTAGATACAATCAGATTCAAATGCATGTCCAGACCAGAAACACACCAGTTTTATTACCGTCCTAGGGCTGTACTGCTACCTTGTCATGCCCTTTGGATTGAAAAATGCTAGAGCCACTTACTGGAGGTTGGTGAACAGGATGTTTAAAGATCAAATAAGATGCTCGATGGAGGTCTATGTGGACAATATGCTCATGAAGTCACGGCGATCGAGAAACCACGTCGATGACTTGGCAGAGATGTTAAGTGTTCTTTGGAAGTACGAGACAAACCTTAAACCTTTGAAATATTTTTTCGACGTTGGGCCAGAGAAATTCTTAGGCTTCATCATGAACTCGCAGGGAATCGTATCCAATCCAGAGTAGATCGAAGTACTTAGGAACATCAAAGCCTCGAAATGATCAAAGTGGTTCAGAGTCTGAATGAGAAGGTCGCCACCCTAAGTCGATTCATCTCTAGAGCTAGTAACAAATGCATCCCTTTCTTCAAATTGATCAAAAAATGGAAGAGGAATTTCACTTGGAAGAAAGAATGTATGGACGCATTCCAGGCTCTGGTGGATCACTTAGAGAGGTCCCTCATTCTATCGAAGCCGCTGGAGGATGAGGACTTATTTATTTATCTATCAATGTCAGTGCATGCTTTGAATGCCCCACTCATGCGTAAGGAGTCCCAAATCCAAAGTTTGATGTACTACATCAGCAAGTGGTTAACAGGAGCAGAGAGGAACTATCCAAAGCTAGAAAAGCTTGCATATTACCTATTAATCGCTTCAAGGAAGCTCTGCCCCTACTTTTAGACTCATCCAATCAAAGTTCAAACCAACCAGCCTTTGAGACAAGTCCTACAATGACCTGAAACTTCTGGAAGGCTGTTGAAAAGGAACATTGAATTAAGCCAGTATGACATAACCGATCACCCTTTGAGAGCGATCCAAGGCCAAGCTTTAGCGGATTTTATTATTGAATACACTGTACGAGATGAAATTCCGGAGAGCGGTAGAGAGTAGAATGCTAGATGGAAAACGAACATGGATAGTGCATCTAAAGAACATTGTTTCGGTGCTAGAGTTGTGCTAGTGACTCCCAAGGAACGTTCGATTTGTTATGTTCTGGAACTCAGTTCTCCCGCGATGGACAATGAAGCAGATTATAAGCATTGATCGTAGGACTCAAAATTGCTAAAGTGCTGGGAGTTAAAACTTTGCACATCTTTTGTAATTTCCAGCTAGTGTGGTATGCCATGTAAGGAAAGAGTTTTAGGCGAAAGGAATGAGGCAAGCTCCTTATTTAAACCAAGCCCTTAAGCTGCTTAGTGATATTGAATATTACACCATAATGCATATTCCTAGAGATGAAAATGCAAAGGCCGACTCACTGGCTAAGTTTGCTAGTTCTGGAGATGAGCAGCTCTTGAGCCTAGTTCCAGTGGAAGTGCTATCGGCTCCGAGCATCGACCAGATGGATGCTGGTTGGATCTTGGAGGCCAAATGTGAATAGGAATCATGGATGACTCTGATAAAGAATTATTTGCAAAAAGGAATCCTTTCTGATAGGTAAAACGAACGATATTAATTTCTTCGTAAAGCTTCAAGGTTTGTCATGTAAGAAGGAGTGCTTTACAGGAAGGGATTCTTAGTTCCTATGCTTCGGTGTGTCACCAACGATGAGGCCAAGCAAGTCCAAAGAGAAGTATATGAGGGGGCCTATGGCAACCACAGGGGGCAAACCCTAGTGATGGTGATCATTCATTACAGGTATGTCTGGCCTACTATCAACCGAGACGCATCTAGTTACACCAGAAAGTGTGACAAAAGCCAGAGATTCGCTAAGATTCCTACAGCCTCACCAATGGAGATTACTCAAATGGTCAGTCCCTAGCTTTTTGTAATTTGGGGAATCGATATCATTGGTGTGCTACTAATATACAAAGGTTGCTCGAAGTACGCCATCATTGCTATTGATTATTTTACGAAGTGGGTTGAAGTAGAGCCGCTTGCCTTGATCACTACTGAAAAGGTAATCAAAATCATAGTCCGGAATATCATCTACCTCTTTGGGCTCCTAAAAATGATTATCTCTGACAACGAAACCCAATTCGATATAGCCGAGTTCAAGGATTTCTACCACCGGCATCATATTGAGAAGAGATTTACAGCAGTGGCACAACTCCAGGAAAATGGATAGGTTAAGCAATGAACAAAATTATCAAGTCCATTCTATAGAAGCAATAGGAGAAAGCCAAGGGCAAGTAGATCGACGAAGTATCGTTATCATTTTTGTCTTATAGAATGACTCACAAGTCCACAACCAGCCACTCTCCTTTCGCCCTAGCCTATGGATCAAAGGCTATAATTCCCATTGAACTTGAAGTACCTTCTCGTCGAGTAACTCACTACAATCTATGTATGAATGAGGAATTTCTGATGGAGTCTCTCGATATGATCGATCAGAAGCATGATGAAGTTGACTCGAGGATAGCTGCACATCGAAACTGAGTCGCCTGATACTACAACAACAAGGTTAGGGATGAGACCTTTGAATTTGGCGACCTTGTTCTCAACGAATCTTCCTAGGCCCTAGGAACATGGTCCCAAATTGGGAAGGTCCGTAAGCAATTGCGCGAAAGCTTCGACATGGCATGTTCAAGCTGGGAACGGTAGACGGGATCTCACTCCCGCGGGCATGGAATAACGAATACTTGTGAGGCTATTTCATTTGAATGTAAATTTGTACATATTCTATCAAAGCTGTGTAACCAGACAGAATCTGTCATTTTTAGCATTTATAAAAGAAATGACGTTCAGAGCTTTTGAATCTATCTAAGCTTGACTTTACACTGAAAACAATGTTATATTTAAAAGAAATGGCAATCCCAACTTATCTCGATTCAAAGCACATCATTTTTGAAACAAGATATACTTTAGGGGGCAAGTGTTATCCGGCCTTTTGACAAAGAAGTATTTGGATGGACTTGAAGAATCTAACTTGAAAGCTATCGAGGCAGGAAACTCAGAGAGATAGCTTTAGTCCAGAAACATAGTACAACCAAGACCTCAAGATGGAAGCAAGACCATCTCATAAAATCCCAAAGCCAAATACACCCAACTGATGGATTGGTACCGATCCATAAAATTTCACCTATATGATCCCATCATCCCCCTATTCACAATTCTTGATTCTAGAAACCTACTTCAAGCTCCATTGTATCGTTCCCAAACTATTCCACATCAATCTCCTCTAGCACATGAAATCAACAATTCCATTCCTTCATCGATCCATCTAATTACCCAGAAACAAGCTCAGAACGATGCAAACAAGTTGGACACCACAAAGCAAACAACAAGTCGCTATAACACAAAGTATTAAAACTAGACTATAAGAAAATTTTATGAAATAGTACTGATCCATACCTATGGATCGATACCGATCCATCCACATTGCTGACACGACCACGTTTGTTCGAAGCTAAGTGCTACAGGAATGTGGAGATCATGGTGGAAGACATAGTGGAGCATTTCCCGGTGAACTACAACTATAACTAGGGGGCTAGGGATAATTTTCGCATCTTTTAGCTTCCTTGCAAATTTACACAATTTCTTGTAATCACCTATGGATCCCTATTGATCCATAAGAACTGTACTTGGAAAATAGCAATATAAAGCTCAAGTGGACATAGGCAATACTTGGCCAAATCACTAAAAGAGTTTGGAGTCTTATTTTTACTCATTTTCCATATATGGTACTTCATTTTCATTCTCTACCTAATATCTTAGGTGTTAGTGCCACTTTTTGGTGCTAACAGATAAAAGAATTTTGGTTCAATAAATTGAATGAATGAATTAATTAGTTTCTAAAAATAAAATGAGCTCGAATAAAATTCAACAATTGTAAATTATTTATATGTCGTAAATATTTTGTATATGTTTGAAATAAATGATAAAATTGATAAATAAAACGATATTGAGTTAATACTCATATATAAATTATTAATCTTATTTAAGGAATAGAATATGGAAAATTTATATAAAGAAATGAATTTGAAACTCCATCTTCATCTTCGAGAAACAACGTCTTCGAAACACTAAAACAACTCAGGCTGACATGAGCATAAAGAAAACAATACACTCGAGTCGGGACTATACATTCTTATGTAAGTAACTTCAAATCAAGAAATAAGGGTACAGTATCTTAAGAGATGTTACAGGATTTTCCATCTCCTAAGGATCAATTAAACTATCTATATGTAGTCAGATACGCTATATATGTAATGCCTATCAGTAATGTAAATATTAAAATAGCGTTAAGGCTTTACATTAATTTCCGTTAACACATTTTTATGAATGTAGTCTATGTAAGTTTTGTAACACAACCGGCAACGTCTTTAGCCAGTGAATCCCCTATAGGTACAATACAAAAAATGGTCGTCATCTCATATATGGAATAATCATATAACAAGGCACGTGAGGCAATGCTCAAGGTAGGATTCTACCAATTTACCCTTTTTGGTTGGTCGTAAACCCTAACACCCGACCGCGTCAATCAATCCAAAATCAAGGTGCACCAATCAAGTTCAAAACCAAGATGGTAATACGAGAGAAAGATGTCTGCTAAAGGTAGCTAACCTATTGGCCAGACATAGGCTCTTATTTTAGTCATTTCAAATTGACATAAGTGTTGGGGTCATCCATTATCGTTCCCTTACTTCATTCAAGCAAACATACGCCAATTCAACCTCTATATTTTGGAAACATCCTCCATGTACACAGTTGTTAAAGTAGTTCTGATAAATGACAGAGAGTGTGCCATTATTCAGCCCCGGTCTCTTTATAGCCAATCGTTCATTTTTAAAAGTATGCAGTTTTGTCTATTTTAATTCTTATAGAAAAATCCATAAAGAATTTCAGAAAGTGTTCAACATAAAAGGTTTTTCATTTTACCTTAGGAAACTACAGTAAAATCTGGATCTATACAAACTTCTCCATCTCTTCCAAAACCTTCTAAAAAATATTAATAAACAACGAAGCAAATCAAATTAAATAAAATCAAAAGGAAATTTAGGAGCAAAGCAAGCAATCAAGAAGGAAACTAAGGAAACCTAGAGGAGACCTATTGATTTGAAGTTTATTATCTTATATCTAGAGCTTAGGCTAAAAGATGAGTGTTTAAACCTTGTAAGATCTTGTTAATGGAAATAAATATAGTGTATATTTTCTTATATAGCTTATTCAAAAAATTTAATATTGAGTTTGTAAAATGTGTCAAATTAAATAATTTTTAAGGGTAAATGAGACATTTGTAACAGATGAGCTAATTCTCCATCGTTAGCCAACTTGAGACTACGATATTATTCCATTATCAAAGGTTAACGACCTTCTATCCAGACTGGTAATGTTTTCTAGCATCACTTTTAATCCACATGAGTACCTACTTGGAAAGCATGGTGGGTGCAAATGTCATTTTTATGATTGGGTATGTTTCTACATCTCTTAATGAAGATTTGTGCCATATTCTTATAGAGTGGTAGCGTATGGGTCGTGTAGCGACATCCACAATTTAAGAGTTATGAATAACTTATAATATTAATATTCGATACAGGTGGAATATTAGTACTATAAGATATGAAGTTGCTTTCTTTTGTTATCATGGTATTTGGCCTTCTATATTCGTTTCTTTACCCTAATCCTGGTAAATATTTAAATATTATATTAATTTGTATATGAACAAAATTGTTAAAATAATATATATATATATATATATATATATATGATATCCACTTGTGTAGATGGATTCATATACATATCGTGTAACAATTCATTCAACTGCATCACATTTGTATTTATGACAAGTGCAAATTAATATTTATTTTAACCTATGTGAATTATACATATGTTTGATTTATTTTTTCATCATCTACGGTATATGTGTGTGTGTGTATCTTAAACATTCACTCTTATAATTATACTATTATGGTTTCTCTCACACTAGACATTCTAGTTTAACCTGCATTTTATATTTATTCACAATACTCGGGTTAATCAAAGGATTTTTATAGGTGGGATATTTATTTCTATAGCTAGTTAGATGTTGATTAAAAGATTCATTATAATATAATCATTTTATTACATATCTACTTTACACCTTGTTGTACATTAGATATGCACATGTAAATGTCTGTACAGACCGATGTATAGTGTTATGTATGTGATTTATGTCTGACTTCTATATAATTGATAGATATTTATTGTATATCATACGATGCATCACATTTCTACTGTTACGTGGGTTAAATTTTTATTATATAGTGCTTATTGTTAGCCTAAGGAAATGTGTACATTGAGTCATTCACCAATCATCCCATGCTCCATGCTTTTGGATAGTCTATACTCCTCATTAGTATGGGTACAAGGGTGGGTGTTATAGGAAAGCTATTATGGAAAGTACGTCAATCATTCAAAATATTCCAATTAGAATATTGTTGGTGTCGGGATTCACACCCGCTTATATTTAAATATCTAGTTAATAAGTTATAACCGAACCCTACATGCCTTATTACCACCTTTAGAATCACATACTTTATTAGTAGTTGTCTACCCCAAGCCTATATTGTGATGGTGTGGAAAAGATGCTTACGTGATCATAATTTCATGTGTACTTGCATATAATTTGATTGTGTTGGGTTTGTAGTTATTTTGTGTATGGGTTTGTTGGCTAAGTATGGGGCTAGGTTGTTTTTTAATGACATGGTGGTATCCTTAAGCACCGTTTTGATTCCTAAATCATTTGTCTAGGGCTATAAGGGCCAAAGTATTTGTGGTTGTTATTTATGTTAGACAATGTGAAGGTGGAGATAAACAAGGTGTTTGTAGTTAGAGAATTTTATGATATTCAAACATCTAGTTGGGTAACACCCAAAGAGAGTTGCAGATTTTTAGATACACGTAGTGTGAGGAGCCAAAGTAGAAAGTAAACCACCTAGCCTTATGTCTACCACATAAATGAAGGATCTGAATGTCTAGAAGATTTGAGTTCATTAGATTGAGTAGTTGACCAATGGAGGCTTTGGCGGTATTTGTGAAGAAATTTGATGGATCGTTTAGATTTGTATTGACTATAGGAAGTTGAATGAGAAGATCATAAAGGACCGGTGTCCTCTGCCAAGAATAGATTATTCTTCTAATTAATTAAGTGGATCTAAGATATTTTTCATAGCTATATTTGGTGACCTGCTTCAATCAATTAAGAGTGGCCAAGGAGCGTATACCATTGATGTAATTTTAGACTAGATATGGTTCATATTAGTGTTAGTAATTCCTTCTGGCCTAACCAACACACCACTTTTATCTATGGATTTGAGAAATAGTATCTTCCAGATCATTTGTATAAATTCTTGTTAATATTCAACGATGTCAGTTTGATAAAATCCGGGAATGAACGAGAGCATAAAGTTCATCTAAGAATGGTGCTAGAGATGCTGAGGAAACATCAACCTAAAGTGAATTTTTTGAAATGTCATTTCTGTGAATGAGAAGTGAATCATTTTGGAAGATGGATTTTTGATCGATCCTTCTAAGATCAAAGCTATAAATAATTTGAAGAGGCCAGAAATAGTGTTGAGATAAGAAGTTCCTTGGGGTTGGCTGGTTATTGTCGGGGATTCATTAAAGACTTCGCTTATTTAAAAGGGTCGGTGATGAAGCTAAAAAGGAAATATGCATGGTTTGAATGGAGTGCCAAATGAAATAGAGTTTTCTGGGAGTTGAGTAATTAACTAACCGCTGCATCTATGTTCATTGTACCCAAAGGAAACCAAGGTTTGTTACTTACACCAATGCATGTGGTACGTGGTTAGGAGTTGTACAGATGTAGCCGGATATAGTGGTTGTTTCTTTGATAAATAATACCTAATGAAGTTTGCTACCCTACACATGATTTGGAATTAGTAATAGTGATATTTCCCTTAAAGGTATGGAGAAATTATCTTTTGGGAGAATGATTTGAGTGATTCATGGATCACAAATCCTCGAAGCACTTAATTTCTTAGAAAGAGTTAAACATGAGGCGATGGAGATGGTTAGAGTTCATAACACCATATGATTTTGAGATTGAATATGCACTAGGGAAAGGATACTAATTACTCAATGAAGGGCACACATCTCTAAGGAATTTTATTGAACTACAGATATTGGATGTATTCTACAGTTGTTAATTATATGTGAAATAATATTTATAAAAAACATTGGAAATATATATTACAGAATTAATAATGCAGAAAATAAAGAACACACAAATTCTATATGATTCAGCTATGCCAACATCCATCGTGAATTAACATTCATCTCCATACAGACCTTGAGTATGCAAAAATAAAAATACAATGAACTACAAATAAAAAAATAGTAAAAAAATATAGCTCCAAATATTTTGTTCGGTAGTTTCTGTTCAGTGGTGGTTGAGCTACTAAATTTGTCTGTCGTTACAGTTCATCTATGGGGTATTTATAGATACGATGTTATAAGGAATTTGGTTCAGTATTCCCTATAAGATTAGCACTTTCCATATTTGACTTGTTCTATCTGGTAGGAATCATCTTGGTAGGAGATTGGTTCGGCATGGGATTTGCCGAACCATTTTTCTTATATGGTAACTGTTAACTAACAAACCAATTTTGCTATTTGGTAGCTGTCAACTACCAAACCTATTTTTATTGTTCAGTGGTTGTCACCTAGAACACCTTTAGTACTAGACCAATTCATTCGCTCAGCAAAATCTTGTTCTTTCTTCTGATTCTCTTTGAGTTTCCTTTTAGTCCTCTAATTTCTTTGGTTTACCCATTCGATCATGTGATAGAAATCTTATAACACACCTTTCTGATATTTCTATATCTTTTGACATCTTTTCATATCCACTGAGTTATGGGCGAAAATGCCCGTAATAATCGCCCATAAATCATACTTTTGTGAATATATAGTATGCTTTATTGGATCCAAAGTTGCCCCTTTCTTTATGTAGTAGTCATCTCAAACCTCGAGTAACTATCCCTTAATTCTATCCTTTCTAGCAAGTCTCTAGTGTTAATTTATTGCAAAGTGTTGTATGTTTTGAGGGAGAAACTTTTTCAGTACCCATACATATTTGAAAGTTTTGTATCCGAGTGTAGAAGTATCATTCACGTACAAAGCACAAAATTGAATGATGGTCTGAAATCATTCGGTAAGGATTGTTCGAGTGATAGCTATGATTTTTAGTATTCTATTGGTACAATTACGTCTCGGACCTGACAGAATACTTGTCTCTTATATATATATTATTTCTGCTAGTTGGGCACTCACTTAATATTCTTTCCATCTTCAAAGACCATACATCTCCCATTCCATACCGAACTACATTATAGCAATTTCTCCTCAAATCCATCCAGGTCCTTCATGCACTCACTAGTAAATGATTTAATACTTTAGTTTGTACCTTAATCTATCATTTTTTCTATCGAATTTATACTTTATCTCTCCCAATGTTGTATCCATTACCTAGGGTTCAACAATGGGTAAAGCTTTGGGGGTTTTGTGATTTTTACTTGGATGCTTAATTTTAGTGCATGTCTAGAGTGTAATGTTGTTACCATAGTTTTTAGGTTTGTAAACCTTGTCTAGTGTGGTTGAAAATTAGTGGAAGTGAGTGGATTATTACCACTGTTGAACTGTGTTAAGGCTTGTCTTTAGCCTTAGAGTTAGCATGCCTTAGTTTGACAATTACAATGACGTGTGTGTATCTCGTAGCACATTTAAATAACAAAACCATCAAGTTCTTGTTAACATAGGTCAGCTCGATTGTGGTAGCGTAACCTTGAACCAAATACTTGGTGTTTTTCTTAAGATATTAGGATAGATGATGCTACTAATATGAGTGATAGCTAAACCCTGTATCATACGGACTATCGGACATATTTATATAATTTGATTAGTAAGATTACCTTATTACTACATTAACTTTTGACACGCTACTTCTGGTTTGACTAATAAGTTATTATTCCATTTGTAGTGAATGAATATAGCATTATTTATGATTATTTCATATAATTAGTTGGTAATGATGCATTTTCCGTTTGTACAACTATATGCCCCTAGTCAAAGAGTTGTGTTTTATTTACTCAGTTCATTTCAGGTCAATGAGCACATTGGCAAGCATATCATTTTGATTTTTTTACGCATAGTAATAGGAGAGTTATCATGCATGAATGTTTAAAAACCTCATATCATCAAATTACATGTTTCTCTTGCTTAACATTTGAAAGTGAGAACACATTCTTAGGTTGTTCCACATGTACTTGAAATTGACAATTGAACTTCTAATGCAACATTGACCATGAACTAACCGATCTAGGTGGTAAGCAACAAAACCACATAATTGGCAAGTTTGACAAGAATAGTGGGAAGCACATGAGAGAAATTTCTTCGTGGCTCCACTCATTAGCATGTGGTGAATGTAGGGTGGCACACATCTTTAGGGTAGGTCAACCACTTGTAAGGTTCCATTCATCGCATTCAGAAATACTTAGGGTTCCCAGAAGTCTCTATCTCAAATGTAAACGAACTACTTACGCGAGCTTTGATATAATGTTCAACATGTTCCCATCAGATGTGTTCACTTATCATTTGAGCCATCCTTTCTTCCAGTTCGGGAGACCTACTTTCCATGGGATGATTGGATTGTCGGTGGGTGTAATCTTCGATTATTTCTCTCTAGGGAAATCATCCTTTTCATTCATCCGTATGTTGGTTAGAGCCGATCTCGATCATGGTCATGACTCCTAGACCACACTCGATGATCCCTACTTCCTTTGCTAGTAACAAGTTCAACATGAATAGGTGAATTTCTATAGGAACAAAGAGCATTAGCTACAGTTGGACCTTGTTTGGCATCAGATCGATTTGGTCTAGTATCGAACTGTTCCTTTGGTCTGGCTTTGGCTGAACTCTCACATGTTCCGTCCCTCCTCTAGCTTTTGCTATTAAAACGTGGGAATCTTCTCCTTCCTCATTCCTTATATCAGTATCTTTCTCGTTCCACAATGTTATGACGGGTAGTTTGCTAATGTTCCAAGTGTGTTAAAAGCCGATCCACCATTACTTGTTGTTGGGTAGAAAACCAATCATTTAGCTCGACCATGACACTATCCTATCCAAGTCGCCTCTAGCAATCATGTTAGACAGTTACAATGTGCGCTAGTATTTCAAATATCCCTGCCAGTAGCACCAACTCTAGTCTTTGACTTAGGTGGAATCCTAAGAAGTTCTATGTGAAAGTACCAAAAATGTTTGCTCAAAAAATAGGAAAACAATTCCAAAGAATTTCATAAACTATTGATACTGGATGTGTTCTACAGTAATTAATTTTATGTGAAATGGTATTTTATAGAGAGCTATTCAGACACAGATATTATAGAATTAATAATGTAGAAACTAAAGAACATATAGATTTTATAGTGGTTTGACTGAAGTGTGCCTACATCCACTATGAATTATCATTCATTTCCTTATAGATCTCGAGTAAAATGCAGAAATATAAAACATAATAATCAATTGGTAGAAGAAATGAAAAGTACAACATCAAATATTTTGTTGTGTGGTTTCTATTTAAAAGTGGTAGAGCTTTTAACCTTGTTTACCATTACTGTTCATCTAAGGGGTATTTTTACATATGAAGTCGTGAGGAAATCGGTTAGCCATTCCCCATAAAGTAGGCACTTTCTATGTTCAACTTGTTATGTTCGATATGATTTGGTTTGATGGGAGGTTGGTTTGGTAAGGGATTTGCTGAACCATTTTTCTTGTTCAATATTTGTCAACTGCAAGATTGATTTTGATGCATCATAATTATCAATTGCCAAATTATTTTTCTTGTTCAGAAGTTATCAGCTACGAGAATGTTTAGTGTCCGACTGATTCGTTAACTTAGCCAAATCATGTTCTTTCTTCTAATTTTCTACGAGTTAACTTTCGATCCTCTTATTTCTTTGTTTTTCCCATTCGATTATGTGATAGTAATCTTATTACTGACCTTTGTGCTATTTCTATATCTTTTGATGTCTTTCCATATTCTTGTGTTTTGGGCGAAAATGCCCATAATAGAAACTAGGTTGCAAATGCTCTTTGCTGAAGACATCTAAGGTTTGTGCTAGCAATGCTTGTTGAGTGGAAAGACATAGAAGCATTGATACCTTGCGAAGTTCATATAAGATTGATGGCTAGTTCTTGTGCAAGCAAAACATTGATAACTTGCTTAGAAGTTCTATCCCAACTGATTGATATAATACCCAAAAAGCAAAGATAAGACCTAGTGGTAGCTAAGTGGAACAAGTGCCTAGAGTTGTGCATCAAAGATGAAGACTTGAAAGACTTCGATACTGACTGAAGAAGTATGCTATACTATAAGGAATAGGTATATGTTCCAAAATTGATAACCTCTCATAAGAAGTACTTAGAGAAAGTCACATTTGTAGTTTACGATTCATCACAGGGGTACAAAGATATATCAAGATACAAAGAACTACTTTCGAGAAGGGAAGAAGGGAGATAAGGCCTTATATGTGAAATATACCTTAATTGTAAGTTAGTAAAAGCAAATCACCAGAAGCCAAGTTAAATTGGAGCACCACGTTCCATCTCGAGACAGACGAGAAAATTAAGAGGATTAGTAGAGCGCTAGGAGACTTACTGAGATTTTGTGCACTAGACTATGATGGATCTTGGGATAATTCACTGGCGCTTTTGAATTTTTAATTCAACAATAATTATCGGTATAGTATAAATGTGGGATTATTTAAGACTTTATATGGAAGACCATGCAAGTCCCTATCATGTTGGCCTAAGACATAGGACATACTGATTCTTGGTGTAGACTTTATAAAAGAAGTAACCATCAAGATTTTATTAATCCGAGGGCAGTTGTAGTGTGCCAACCACTCTATACCACCGGCACCAAAAGTATATAACTGGTGCACTGCTGTCGTACCTAAGTGATATAGGACGATCATCAAGGTTTAGATTGAACCAATATAACATATAATATGTCTCAACAAATAGTAATAAGCAAGCACTGTCACGGGCTCCGCATTGTTGCTCTATGGAATAAGCGTAGACTCCATATTGTATATAATACAATTTAGCTCCATCCATCTCGTCCTTCGAACAGCTACTACGTCGGCTAGACCTTTTACCTAGTCTGCTCATTTAAGAGTAGCCAGGATAATAAGAGACAAAACATAAAACTTTGAGTCAGAAAATAGATAGGTGTAAGCAGTAAATGAATCTCAAAATACTAAATAGGTAAATATTGTAAGGAACAAGGGTACACGAACCATACCCGACCTGTCCCAGTAGCCAAAGTATTATCATTCAACACTATAATATGATACTCTACAATATCTTAAAGATATACCACAAACCATATAAAGGATATCAGTCTTCCAAGTATTCCTATCTCCAATACCTACTTCTCCTAATACGTACAAGCGATAGCCTACTAAAGAGAGCAACTAAAGAAACCATGGCATCCATCAAACAATCCTAACTATCACTCATGTGCTCTGAATATATGAAAACTCGTACGACCCCCAAGCCAGGGACCAATGGAAATCTCGGTTCTCTATTGTACTCTCGTATCTCACAGCCCAGAGCTAGATACCTGTCTCACAGACCAGAGCTAGATAGTAGACCCAAAGCTAAAGTTCCAGGGTATACAGGTCCCTTCATTGACCCATAAATGTCTCCACATACAATACCCCTGCTTCGAGTACAACTGAAAACTCTTTGAATCATCAACGATTCCTTGGCACATACACCCGAGTCCATCTTTGCTCCATTTGGATACCATGCCCTTCTTGCTCAATCCAGTTTCCATTATTCACGAGGAACCCATCCACATTTCCTGATCATATAGCCCAACCCCTTTGCGAGCCGCCATCTTCAAAACCTACTCCCAATGCGGGCCAACATCTGAAGACCATAGCTTTTCATCATGCTGTTATATCGTCGTCCAACCTAATACGAATGAGCCAACACCTCCAGCATGAATTACAAGACCTCCACTTCACCTTCTAGAAGCTTTATTCCATTTGAACTTAACCTAAGAATTCGGCACTAAGTTCTGATCTCGGCCCCGACCGCTCCACTTAGCCAATCTGTGGCTAAGTTTTCTTCCACTCCTTCCTTGCTTCTAGTATTATGTGCCCAGATGCTTTGACCCCGACTTCTCTACAAAAATTAAGTCGTCATAGAACAAGTACCCTCTTCAAAGCACCCTGCTTCATATTCCAGAAATAAGTCATCATAGCCTCCAACACTTAGCCAATCACCTATCCATCACCTTAATCAACCTCTACTAGCAATATCCTTGCTCTCCCCTAAACCGCCGACTTGTTGGACCATCCCATAGAACTTGGTATCGACCTCTCATGTCGGTGCTGACTTTTGTGGTTAGAGAATCTGGATCTGCAACTTGAACCCTAAGCCCTCTTGTGCTCCAAAGCTTTCCTTCCAAGTTTCGTCCAAATCGACCATCTTTGCCTCTGATTTGCTTAATTCTCTGACCTAACTTTCTATGCAATCATGGCACTAGCAAACAACATCAAATCATATCTTCGATATAGAATAACATGTAGTTTCATCCAATCAAACAAATAATCCATTAAAATAAGACAAACAAGACAATTTCTAACATAGATCTACATGTAGCATGAATATAGAGCATGAGCAAGGGTGATTTCTAGTCAATCTAGATAATATACATAGCTTAACAAGCAATTAAAGTTAGAAAAGGTTTTATGGCCAAAAATCAATTTAAAACATGTTAAATCCTATAATTCTACCTAAACATGCATAGTTAGTGAGAATATATAAACCACCCACCAATTACTAAATTCAACCAATACGAATGAAGATCCAATCCAAACGGCAATGGAATGCCTTTCAAATCAAGCAAATCGATGATCTCTACCTTCTAGTTGATAATCTAATCACTAGTCCACAATCCAGTTTGATTTAGAGAGCAATATTATGATTTGGATTAAATTAGGATGGATTTAAGACTAATTGGGTTTAGACTTGATTTATAATAAGAGAGAAAAGTTTCAACTTGACTCTTCAGCCCTCTATTTATAGTATCATCTAATTAGACAAATGAGCTTACTAATGGCTTAATTAATTTCACACAAATCCTGGCCAACAGCTTCAAAACTTAAAACAGGCATAACTTTCTAACTATAAGTATGTGTTTCTATTATGACCACTCTACGAAATGAGAAACCATCGTCCTGAAGCAATGTAGTGGGTTTAAGACTTAATTCGGTTTCTATCAAAAGTTATGGCCCAAATAAGATTTTCAGGATCAAAATAGTCACATGGAGATTCAGAATAAAATCATTATTATAAAATTTTCTTAAAAGTCATACCCCAAAATTATAGAATCATACGACCTCATACGAATAAAATAAAAATATTTTATAATCCTTTGATACGTAAAATATGGGACGTACATGTAGGCTACTCGATCTCGATAGAAAATTCATGTTGATCGAAGAAGAAGAGACTTGGAGTTCTTAGTAAGTGGTCAGTTGTTTGTGTAAGTATCTTCTATGATAGGAGTTATCAAGTTTGGAAAGATCATGAAGTTATCCCACGAGATATGTTTGACTATTCCCAATCACCAAATGATTGGTATGCTTGCAAACTGAGTAGCACTGCCCGACGAATTAATTTGGGTGCATAATGTATTCCATGTTTCTCTCTTAAGGAAATATGTCCATAATCCCCAGGCAATTATAAATTTTTCGGATTTGGATAACTTAGAAGTTCGGACCAATATGACTATAGCTAGGCATCCGGTTCAAATCATTGACCGAGACACTAAGAATCTAAGAAATAAAGTTATTCCGATGGTCAACATATAATGTAGTATCAAAGTTAATGATTGTACATGGGAAACCGAGGATAGAGTTAAAGAGAGTTACCCTAAAATGTTTAAGGCATGAAAACTTTATGACCGGGATGGTCTTTCGATGTATAGAAAATTTCTATTATTGTCTACTAATTTACATGTACTTGTATAAAGTTGCATTATTTCTATTGTTTCGGTATTTGTGTGAGATTAGGGGTGAAACTCTTTAAAGATTAGGAGCTTGTAATGACCTATATTTTATGTGTTTTTAATCCTCTCGAAGATGTTAATTCAATATAACCAATAAAATTATGCAGCTTTTATTTAATATATATGTGGTGAATGTGAATGTTAAGCTAAGAGTTGAATATAAATGAGGTAACTGATTCATTGTTTATAAATAGAGATCGTCGACCAAATAAGATGAGAATGGGATTAATTTCTTTAAATGATCCAAGGATTTATTTCCAACCAAAGCCCATTTAGCTTCTATATAATCCCACTTTACCTCCATCCACATTCATTAGTAGCCTCTTGCAAATAGAAATTAATTCTTCTAATTCTTTGTAATGCCTTCCTTCCGATCTTGGCCAAAATAGTTCATTAAAGCAAGAAAGCAAGAAAATTTAGAATGGAGGAATAAAAGGAAGCTTAAAGATCATATAATCTTTCTATTTAGGTAAGTAATATCACTAAAATATAAATAAATATTTTTATGTATTAGCTTCTCTTATATATGGTAACTGCAAGTGATTATCTCTAATGGGTTTAGGTTATGCAAATATATATCTAGATTAAGTTACTATGAAAGAGGGGATGGATCGCCAAAACCCTTTTTGAGCATAGAAACACTTGAGCTGAATTTTATTGGCAAGTTATGATTTTCGAAAGGGAGATCACATTGGGGAAAAAACAATTATATGAATTTTGAGAATTTATACAATTTTTAGAAGGTGAGAATTTTTGCTTGGTAGTAAGAAGAATATAATTAAAAATGCCACTTTTCTAGAATTAGTAATTTTTGTAAGAAAATAATTTTATGAATATATGAGAATTTTCTAAAGTGGTTTTGAAATGATTCTACGATCTAAAAACTTTTTAGCAAACTCCTCTGAGTAAGCCCGAGAGTATTAATTAAATAGGGGATTTAATTAAAATTTAAGAACCCTAAAAACAGAGAAAGAAATTCTCCACTACATTTTTTTCCTGAATTTAAGTACAAACATTGGTTGTGCTAACCTTTGAAAATCAACATGTAGACATGAATAATACATAATATGGCATATAGTGGACCCATAGTATAAACGATCGACTAAAATAAAAAATCGCATGACTTTACCAAAATCCCAAACCCCAAGGGTTAAGGGGGATGAGGAACATGTGAATAACAAGGTTAAATGATGAGGTCTTCAACTATAACCAAGACTTTGACAACCTAGTTGAATAATAATATGCTAAGAATGATTAATGATGGAAAGATGGGATATGATGGAGGACTTTGGAGATGGCTAAATTTTCAACATTTGGCATAGGAGCTTTAAAGTTTGGTAACATTGGGATGGACAGCCAAAATAGGGTATTTCGGTATTCTCGATGTAAGCTCGGGAAATGATGCGGATGCTTGCCTATGGTGTTAGCGGGGGAAGCGATTCTGAAGTGAATACAGTAACCTCCATGAAGTCAAAAAAGGACAAAACACCAAGGTGAATAATAGTAAAATCTATGAGGTTTAATGAGGATAAAATACTAGAAAAATACCAAAGTGGATGAAGGTAATACACTGAGGTGGAAAGTAGGTACCTACGTAAGCTCAAATTACTTGGGCGAATGTGTATAAAATACTGAGGTGAAAAATCTTAACCTTTATGAGGTTAAATTACCTAGGTTAATGCGTATAAAACACCATGTTGAATAATATTAGCCTCTATAAGTTCAAATTACCTAGGAAAATGCAAATAAAAAACTAAGGTGAACAATAGTAACCTCCATGAGGTCAAATTACCTGGGCGATTGAGGGGAAAACACCAAGGTGAATAATATTAACCTCTGTGAGGTCAAATTACCTTGGTAAACATTAGAAGAGAAGGTAAACTCTAAAGCAAATGATAGTAACCTCCTTGAAAGTTATGAGTAGTTATGAACAATGTTTATGCCAAGGCAAATGATAATACCCTTCATAAATCATTTTATACTGAGGTGAAAGACAAGTAACCTCAGGACAAGTAAACCATGTAAAATATATAGGTAGATGCCTGAAACACATTTTCTTTATATTTAGGTTGACATAACAAGGGTGGATAATAATGGGTAAATATATATATGTAAAACCCAAAGCGGAGACCCTAATCTATAAAGAATTAACTTGTATAGAATGTAAGTAGGCAAGTGAGGAAATAACTCACTTCGCTCTGTGATGCGGTCTCATAATGCATCATTAATTACTATGAATTATTATGGGTAATATTATTCATACCAAGCTTATGTGAGGCATGAAATTTATGTTCTCCCTTCAAACTCTGGGTTCTTTCTTAAGTAGAATAAGAGTTGAAGGATTTAGGTATTAGCAAGTTTTTTTTTCAAATAGCTGAAGTTGAGATATATTTATATTCCAACTTGAGTTGCCTTGTTGTAATATAACTCTGACCATTTATCGTGGTATCGTCATATACCTATCATGTATGATTTATGTTGTATATTATATTTTCTTTCTATGGTAGAAACATTGGGAGTTATTGTTTTAATGAAATTTTTTTCTTATAAGTTATGTCCTTTATCAATTTCATATATGTATGAAAAAAATGGATCTCATATTATCCCTTGAAAATAAGATTGAAGTGACTTTTTGGTTCTAGTATTCATTTCGAGGTCTCAAAATCAAAGATGATATAATGGGTGTAAAGGCTTAGGTGTAGGTATGAGATATATTGTTGTGCTTATTTATGTCTCTCAATGTGTGCAAGCATGTATATGTACAAGAAAGGATTAGGATCGTGTATTACTTATTTTCACTAAAATTGTGTGATTGGATTTCTTGATCTACATTCCTCAAATTGGCATTTGCCTAAAAATATGATGTTCTCATCATATAGGTTTGCAACTTCTACATTACACTGAAATTTTAGACCTCTTAAGTTTATATTATAACAATCAATATAATTGATTTTGACGATTCATGGTAATTATTGTTTTGATTGGCTTAAAGGTCTACAAAATAATATAAAAACCTATGACGATGTTCAATCTCGTAATAAGAAACTTAATATCCACAGAAATAGCCAAATCCAATGCATAATTGTTACATCATAGGTTTCCTGGTTGGTGTGTGGTATGCGGTGAGTTACCAAAATAGAGCTCCAAAAGGGATGGCGGGCATATAAAATCATGTGATTTACCAGGACTAAATATCATATGGTGCACACCTTCTCTGAGACTGCAAGTAAAGATTTAGTCATGTATATAATATTGTAATTTTATTCGATGCATAGTTTCTCATAATTTACAAGCGACGCTTAGTTCAATGGTTATTCAATATACATATACATACATGTGTACACACATACACATACATACATATACACACACATACACAATGACAAGTGATGTTTGGATAACCTCAAAATGGGGATATTTTTCTTAATCTCCTTTTCTATTCATTATTACCACTCAGGTACTTTTAATAATTAGATCCGGAAGTCAAACTCATATTCGAGAGACCATGATTAGAGCGCAAAGCTAGAAAACCTAGGCATGGTGATGACATGAGAAGGATTATACATAACTAATTATTTTATTTTTTTGTATGGGGCCATTATGCTACTTTTAAAGCACGTATGAGATTTGATGTATGGACCATTTATATACAAAGCTAAGATAGTATGTCCTAATTTATTTATTTTATTCATTTTATCTTGGTAACCATCAACACACACACACACACACATTGTTTGACCAAATTTTAGGCATAACTTATATCTTTAGTTAAAAAAGGCTAGTAGTACTTGGGCAAGAGATTGGGATCTTGCGTAAGTAATCAAGTCATCATGCCATCAAATGGTCAAATATGCAAATGATCAAATATGCAAACCGACAATTATGCATGTACCAAGTCACAAAGTCCTAATTTGGATTTGACCTAAGTGGCTATTAATGTCACAAAGCTAAGTTCTTTGTTATGCTTGAGTAAAAAATATAAATAAGGAAGAAGTACTCTTCGGAATTCGCCCCTTCTTTGTTGGGGATACATACCTATTTATAGAGAAATTGTATCCTTAGATTTTCGACACGTGGAGCCAGTCAAACTTGGTCGGTTGAGATTTTGCTGACAAGGCACATTGTCGAGGTGACATGTGTCACAACTAATTTTTCTTCCTTCATGATGACACAACATAACCAAAAGCTGCCACATGGCCAATTGGTTGTTTTACGCTTGATTTCTTGTCATGCGATAGCAGTAGTTTTAAATACTCATTAGCACTATCGTAGGCATGTGATAGCTTGCTAATTCTTATCACTCAATAGCTTCATATCTTAGCATGTGATAGATTCTATTCTTTCAACACTCCATAGCATCATTGCTGGCACGTGATAGTTTGCTATTTTTTGGTACTCGATAACATTAAAGTGATCATATTATGGTTCCCTTTATCTTGAACCATGATAGCATTAATTTCTTTAGCACGTGATAGCCTTTAATGAATTAGTGCTCGATAATTTTTCTCTTTAGCTTGCAATAGCCTTTCATGAATTAGTATTCAGTAGTTTTGCTCATGCATTAGCGTTTTAAGAATTTGTACTTGATAGCTTCCTAGTATAGTACTCAATAACTTTACCTTTTAACACGCGATAGCTCATTGCATATTGAACCTCAATAGGTCTAGTACTATAGTATATTATAGTTCCTTTGCACTTTTAACACTCGATAGCATGTTCCATCTTGATACTCGAAGTGCTTTCCACTTTTACATGATAGTTTATTGATTGTTTGATTCTCAATAGCTTATTGATTTTGAACTCTCGATAGCTTCATTCCTATTTAAACTTTTCATTCCTAATTCTTGAAATTTATTGGGGTGTAACACTTGCCCCTCCACACAAAAGAAGTTTTATTATGCTTTTGCTTAAGTGAAATTCTGTTTCAAGCCTTGTTTTTTTCTTTGATCAAGTGCAGTGGCAGAGCCAAAGTCTTTGCTAACCAATCAACCCTTCGATGGATGATTTGACCAAGCATAGAAGTGGAATCAAATACTTAGTTTGACCATCACTCCTTGGATAGGTGCTTTAGTGAGGCATAGAAGCGAGATCAAAGGCTTAGTTTGACCGTCACTCGTTGGATTGGTGCTTTGGCCAAGCGTGGAAGCTGTACCAAAGGCTTGATTTGACCATCACTCCTTGAATAGATGCTATATACTGGTGCAGAAGGTGGATAAAAGGCTTAATTTGATCATCACTCCATGGATGGGTGCTTAGGCCAAGTGTAGAAGTGGGACCAAAGGCTTAATTAGACCATCACTCCTTGGATGGGTGCTTTGGCCATATGTAGAGTGGGATCAAATACTTAATTTGACCCTCACTAATTGGATGGTTTCTTTGGCAAGCATAGAAGTAGGACCAAATGCTTAATGTTATTCTCTATCGAATGTAAGGTGTGCTTTTGCTCAACGAGTCTCCTTTACCTCGTTAGGTGAGGAAATAATTCAAGCATAGTACATCTTAATCTAGGGGCAGTATGGATTTATAGATTCATAATAATTCTTTATCTCTTTATTCATCCAAAGTTGTAAAGTACGGTATTAAATGCTTAGAATTCCAAGTGTTTGTTACTATGTTTCCGTCAGGCTAACTTAGTCGATAGGTTCCTGGTGGGATTACTTCGCGAATAACTAAGGGTCCTTTCCAACTTGGCCCTAACGGTCCATCTGCCAGATTTCTTATGTTTGTCATTACTCTTCTATGTACCAAAATCACCTTTTTGGGAAGCTCTTTTCTTTACCTTTGAGTTGTAATACTTGGTAATCCTTCTATGATATTCCACTTTTGTAACGACCTGGAATTTTGAACACTTTGTATTTAAATATCAGAATTATTTAAATATTTGAATCTTGGATTAAATGTTATTAAATTGATTTAATAACCTTGTTAACTCCCTTTTAAACAATAACTAATGATGATAAACTTTTTTTTGAAGATTATTTTACAATAATAAATACTTTGAAGAAATATCGATAATATGACCGAAAATTGGTTTATCGATAAATAGCTTTTTCATCGATATAAGTTGTTCAGCTAATGTACATATGAACATATTAGGGACTAATTAACACACTTCTCTTTATGGAGTAATTAGAACATTCTAGAAGCTTCTAATGGATAAGAGATATTTGTGTGTAAGGGGTAGTTTTGTCATTTGCTAAAGGTAAGAGGTGTAAAAGAGAACTGATGAGTATGTGAAGGGGTGAGCCTTCCATGGCAAGGTGTGGGGGGGGTGAAAGCAAGGTTAAGAACATGATGCAAAGCCTATAAAAGGAGGAGCATACCCGTTGAATCTATTTCACAATTACACAAAAAGTCTAAGCTCTTTTACTCTTTCTCTTCATAATTTTCTAAAGAAAACTAAATTCAAAACATCTTCAAATCTCTTAAAACTATGCCACAAACCTTGGGACAACATCACAACACCTTCTAGAATCTTGGATCTTAAAGAAAAGAGCAAAAAAACTCAACTATTCATATGCCTGAGCATTATTTGGGCATTTATTGCCTAGGAACTTGAATCAAAGCAAGGTATTGGTAAGAAGTGAGTTGTTGGCAAGGTTGAGGTACGAAGTGGAGACTGGACTTGCTTGTTCATTTAAGTGTGAGCTTAGTCACCACCTTGAATGAAAATATTGCATATGTGTGATGGTGTTTGATTGTGTATGTGTTGTTTGAATTGATATTGACTTATGTTGTAATATTGGTTTTGATTCTTACTTTGAAAGAAAATGGCATATGTAATCCATATGCATAGACTTGAATGGACTTAGATGACTTGTAGCATAGCCTTGAAACAAAGCACATAGGTTGTAGTTGTACTTTGATTTAGATTGGACATGGATTTGAAAGTGCTCTTATAGCGATAGTTGCTATATATGCACTTAGGAATTACCTTATGTTCGGTAATTTCTATGGAACTTTGTAGAGAGATCCTTAGGATTTTCTCACCATATTTGTGACATTTATCGTGTATGCTTGATGCCATAAAACGTTTGGGTGATAACAAGTTAAGTAACGTATCGAAAAGTTGTCAAACTTCCACTCGTGCAAATCTACCCCGTTTTAGCCTTCATTTTGAACTTTAAATGTTTGGAAAGGACTTTTAAGTTAAGTATTTGGTTTCATTATTTTTATAAGTGTTCTCTAACTCTTATTAGAGTATTTTAATAGTGATTTGTATGAATTTTTTATAATTAGTTATGAATTTTTAAAAAAGAGGGTTTACTTTTAAATATAAAGGAAACATGGGTTTTCCATGTTTTTAAAGTGAATTATAAACTTGTTATTTTCAAGTAATATTTTGGGTAAACCTATTATAAGTATTTTAAAATTATTTTTAAGTATATATAGTTTTAAGAAAATGTGTTGGCTATTTTATCAAAGCATAAATATCTTATGTAATAAAATATCTTTTAGATTTTTTTATTACATATCTACTTTTGTAAATAAATCACTATATTTATATATATCATTTGTAAAAAGATTTTAAATTATAAATAAAGGATTTAGAAAGGGGTTACGAATTTCTTAGTGGCTCTATTTTGGAAAGTAATTAACTATGCTTAACACTAAAAGCCGACGAAGTAGGTATGGGAAAGGAATTCATGCTCGGCCTTCCACCACCGGACCACCACGTGCCGAGTCAATGCCTTCTCTCCCTAAAGTCAACCATTAAGCTATCCAACGCTGGATCAAGCCCCATCGAGCTATCCTATACCAGACCAAGCCCTACAGAATTAAAACTTGTAGGTCTTTCAGCACTTCAACATCGCGTCGCTTCCATCGCTACACATAACGCTTTGACCCTCATGCATCGCCTATGTAATGATATGACTCCTAACGCTCTAGAGCCAATCCGTCGAAGTCAGTCTCCACGATTCCTACCTCTAGTTCGTTTTGATGAGCGTTTCAACCATACAAGCATACACTAAACATGCACCAAACAACATTCAAACATGTAAAACACACAATCAATCATAGTAATCATCATACAAGGTGTATACAGTATAGCCTAACATCTATCTTGGCAATCACATATCCAAACGATATGTCTAAAACACCAAAAATCCATTTACCCACGTTTTTACTACAGATTGGGTTTTAAAACAATATTAAAACTTAAATTTGACTTTAAAATGGGATTCAAAACATGTTAAAACTTATATATACATATATAATATGATGATAGACGATAAATCACTCACTAAAATCCAAGTTTTGCACGTAAATCGCGGTAAATCCGAAAATCAATAGCAAGTGAAATTTTCCCTCCCCAAAAATGTAGATTTAAAGATCTCCAATAAACCCCCTTGCTCATCTAATCTTAATCTATGATTTAGACTTGATTTGGAGGAGAAAAGGGAAGGTTTTGGATGGAGGATGGGTTAATGGAGGCTCAAATCTATTTGGGAAGGTGTAAAAGTGATTTGAGGATGATGATTCAACCTAATAAGATCTCCAAACCCGAAATGGGTTAGTGCGCTTGTCATCAAACTCACTAATTACCTAATAAGCTACCTTAAAAACTACTAATCTTCAAACAACCATATCTCCTAGCCAGAAAGTCCCAATCGCTACTATGACCACTTTACGAAAAGAGAAACCATCATATATTTCCAATGGATGTGGTCACGAATGCTAATTTGGCTTTTACCTAAAGTTATAACTGTTACAATTCTTCAAGGGTAAAATCGTCTGAAAAAATTATAAATGTAAGAAATGTCATTAATAGGCATTTCACAAAGTTATAGAGTCGTACGACCTCATATGAATTTAAAACTAATATTTTACGATTCTTCGATATGTTAAATACAGGTCGTTACATAACTCTTCTACCGACTTTGTGTTATTTTTCGTTATATCTAGAGTCTATTTCTATAATAATTTCATCCATGGGTTCTACAATATTTTCCTCTTGGTTTACTTAATCTATTTCATCATGCTTTGTTTTCTTTTCCGAGAGCTTAACCTTTTCAGCTATCGCTTTTCGCCTATCGATTAAGTCCCTTAACTTCAATGCCTTAGGTATCAGTTCTTGACGACCGATATTTAAGGGCTTGTAATTTTTAGTTTTATTTAACTTTGGCATGGTGTCGTAAATGAAATCATTCTCTTTATTACATTATTCTAGGGTAACAAAGTACAATTCCCTAGAACTAAATTGTTCTCCTTACACGATTCAACATCCAACATTAGAGAGAAATTTCACAACTAAATGCTTTCATGAAGAAAAGCATCTAATTCATCTAAGGTTGGTTTAAAAAACAAAGCATTGTAATAGGAAGGATTATCCATCACCAAAAACAGAGTTTCAAAAGTCCTTGAGCACGGTGGTACACCCATTTGAATGTACAACTTTATTTGAACGACTCGAGTAGAGCCCCTTATTATTGAATTCGTAAATGGCCTCTAAGTTGGGTTCATGTTTTTTTTATAGGAATATCCATCTAATTGAATGCATGTTTAAAAATAACATAAACTACACTTCCAGTACCACCAAGATCTTGAATACCAAAGATAATCTGATTTGGACAGTAGTCATTAATGGTTCATTATGGTGGTGCCTCACATCTCTTTACTCTTTTGGAGTAATCACTAGATCTGAAATTTGTATAATGTTATTGTAGGTGTTTGTTGGTTGTTCCTCCTCCATAAAAATTAAAATAGATTCCTTCTTTGACTTTGCGTATTTGTTTATTCCTATAACCTTTACTCATCCTAGCAATATGAGGCCCACGTTGAATAACCTCGATATGATTGATTGGTGTGGTAACTTCTATGGAAGTTCGTCGTCTAGAAAATTTGCATTATGTATTGGTGATCTACTATTATTATTAGGGAGTGGGAATTTTCGATTTTATTTAACAAACTCCTTTAGAGCTCCTCTTCTTATCAAATTTTGAGTAGTCCTTGCAAAAACCTGACAATCATCTGTTTTGTATCCATTTAGCTTATGAAAAGTACGGTGGTCCCTCATTTGTTAGGTTTTGGGTTATTTTTGGCCTTTCCAATTATGGAATATTCCATCTTATCTTTTTATGTTAGCAAAAATATACGAGATGGGTTAATTCATGTCAACATAATTGGCTCTTGATATCTCTTCCCATCTTCCTTTCTTGTTTTGAGTTGAGAATTTGTTCTCTCTCCTTCTCGTCCCCTTTGTTGAGACTTTCTTTTCTCGTGAATTATCTCATCCATGCAGATGAACTTAACGCCTTTGAAATGGAAATCTTGCAAATCTCTACAAAAATGGAGGTAAAGTTAAAGTGGTATTCTTTATTAGTCCATATTTTAATGTGTTAATTTTTTTGACACTTACCTTTTCAGTCCTTGTAGCTTTAGCTTTAGTATTGAATCATTTAAGGTAATCTCTCAATATCTCTCTAGGTTTTTATTTTATGTTAGCAAATACACTTGTACCTATAGTTGGCTCTTTAGTGGTGCGGAACTAAGCGAAGAATTCGTATACAAATTGATCCCTTGTATAGATTGCCTTTTCACGATAACGTCGATACTATTTGGCGATTGAGCCAAAGAAGGTTGTAGGGAAAAGTCTACATCTCACTGCTCTGGGAGCATCATAAATGTCCATCTAACTTTCAAAAGCTAGGAAATGATCATCTAAATCTGTTGCTCCATCGCATTTTATCGAAGGAATTTTTAAATATGAAGGCAATAGAACGGTCATTATTTCTTCGGTGAATGGAGCTTTCCTAAAATGGTTGTCAACTCTAGGGTCTATAGTTCGCTTTTCTTTTAAATCTAAAATGTCTTTAACTATTTTACATGCTAAATCCTTCAAATATGATTCATCATCCTTATAGTCTTTCTGTTCTGGTTTATACTACTTATGAGAAGCCAAACCAGTAGACTGTACTAATGGAGAGTTTGGTTCCTTAGTTGTATTATGGGTTGGGAAATCATTGGCCTCAACTCCATTTCCTTCATTTAGATAGGCTTAGTGAGAATTCTTGCCGACTTAGCGGCTCCAGTTTCGTCTTTCTTTCCGGGTTCTATAGCGTTTTTCCTAATATTTTTACGTCTCAAAATTGAAGTGTCACCATTTCTTTGGGGTGACTCAGCCTCTTTGTCATCATCTTTTATTCTTGGGAATGCTCACGATGATTTCTGAGTTATGAGCCTCTAAATTAGTTCGTGCATAGAATGGAGTTGGCTCAACATGCCCTTGATGTTTGCCTCTTCATTCGTTGTTACTACTGAACTGATGCTTGCACCGTTTTAATTTTCTCGACGTTGAATTGAGGAGTTATGTTTCCTCAAGACTGGTATGATGTAAGACCTCTTGCACTTGGACATTAACTTTCTTTGTTGCTCTTACATTTTCACAACAGTATGAGGGCAAATAGGAAATTTTCACTTAATTTAATTCTTAGCGAAAGAACCAAAAATGTTAGACCAAATTTTGGACCTAACTTATATCTTTAATCAAAAAAGGAAAGTCATATTTGGGCAAGAGATTGGACTCTTGGGGAAGTAGGCAAGCTGTCATGTCATCAAAAGGTCAAATATGCAGATAAGTAATTATGCATGTACTTAGTCACAAAGTCCAAATTTGGATTTGACCCGAGCGGCCATTAAAATCCTAAGTTAAGTTTTTGTTATGCATGAATAAAAATGAAAACAAGGAAGAAGTACATTTTGGAATTCATCTGGTTTTAGTTAGGGATACATACCTATTTATAGATAAATGCATCTTTGGATTTTCGACATGTGACGCCAATCAAACTTGAACGGTTGAGGTTTTGCAGACGTGCCACATGGTCGAGGTATCATGTGGCATAGCTTATTTTGCTTCCTTCATGATAACGTGGCATAACCAAAAGTTGCCACGTGAATGCTTGGCTTTTAGTCTTGTGATGGCAGAATTTTTAGACACTCAATAGAACTATTATAGATATCCGATAGCTTGCGATTTTTATCACTTGATGGCTTCGTATCTTAACATGCGATAGCATCTATTCTTTTAATACTCAATAGCATCATTGTTGGTGTGCGATAGTTCGCTATTTTTTGGTACTTGATAACATTAAAGTTGTCATGTAATAGCTCTCAGTATCTTAAACCTCGATAGCATTAATATTTTTAGCATGCAATAGCCTTTCATGAATTATTTCCCGATATCTTTGCTCTCTTTAGCATGCGATAGCCTTTCATGAATTAGTACTTGATATCTTTGCTTAGGTGATGACCATTTAAGAATTAGTGCTCGATAGCTTTTCTTTTTAACATGCGATAGCTCATTGCATCTTGAACCACGATAGCTCCAATATGTTTAGTTTGCGATAATTCCTTTGCACTTTCAACGCTCGACACGCTACCAAGAACAAAGATTATAGAGGCAATCATAAATTTCTCAATTAATTCAAATAGAGGCAAACAAATAAGTTAAAATGCCTATAATAATAAGAGAGGAAAATTAGCGTTCGCCCTTAAAAGTCAAGTCCCTAATAATAAATAGGGGCAAATTAAACACTAATTTTGCCTCAATTTGTACACATGCCACATAGAAGGAGCTTCAAAAATAGAGACACATACAAGTGCCCTTATTGTCAATTAGGTAACAGCTAGTATCAAAACAAAATCAACTACATGTTGCTCTATTTTAACAAATACATTCATTATTTATTTTTAAATATTATATTTAGTCTAACTATGAATAAATTATAAAAAAAGTAAACTGAATTTAGTGAATAAGAAATATAAGATTGAATTCTTACAATGGCAAAATTTACTGCCTTCGCACAAAATATTTAAACTTCCAGCCAAACATTGATTACTTCAACTATAACATATGATACAATTGTTTATTATCAACTAAAATCAAGTAAATAGTTCATGTGTTTTATAAGAACCAAATTTACAACAAATTAAGCCCATATTACACCATTAATTTTATCTCAGCCACCGGAGCAAACTTTCACCTGAACAAATGTGCTTTTTTTTCAAAATAGTTTTTCTCAATAAATTCACAAATCCGTAAAGAATGTTAGGAATGCGGAATATGGATCTTAAGGCTAGAATGAACACTAGAGGGGGGGTGAATAATGTTTATAGGAAATTACTAAATCTTTTTGAGTTATAGTTGATTTGTACACAAATGTATGCAATATTCAGACACAGATATAATCACAGAATCAAACACAGATGCAGAAATAAAGTAAATGCAGTAAAGAAAAGAACACACTGGATTTTATACTGGTTCAGAGTTACCCTACATCCAGTCCCGCACAACTAAGTACAAATTTCCTTTCAAAAGCAATTCAACAATTACAACCCTCGATTTCAAGGCCACGAGGTACACCCTCCAGAATCACAATCCTCTGGGTAGAGATACTTGATTTCCGGGCAACAAGTTCACCCAATTGATTTCTCAAGGCTATAATCACACCTTTTCTCACTTGATTGATTTCCAAGGCTACAATCACACCTTTTACTCTATTGATTACAAAGAAAGCCTATAACTCTGAATAACGCTGAGGATCTTGATGAGATAGTGATAGAGAATCAAACCAGAGATTATCTAGTTAGATTCAATGTTGATTTCGGCAGAGTAATGGTAAGAATATGTATAAAGAAATGTGGAAGAAGAAGAGAAGTGAAAAACCAGAAAATCCATGTTCAAATTCGTTGAAACTAACCCCTATTTGTAGAAGAACAACATCCATGTCTATTCATGAAAGGTTATGGCGAATAGACACTTCTTTTGAAATTCAAATTTTTGAATCTAACTGTCACTATGTCGACATTGGGTACTAGGGCATGTCGACATCCCAAAGCATTTTTTGAAGATTTGATTTTCTTTGAAAATAACCTTTATCTTATATTAAAAACTATTTAAACTTTATAAATATACTTGACTATAGATAAAATACATAGATAAATATAGAGAATAATATATATATAATTTTACTATAATTTTATATTTAAATCTAAGTATAAATATATTATAATTAAAAGATAGTTTAAAACAAACGAAGTTTAAAATAAGAGTTTATTAAAAACAAAAACAAAGAATATTTTAAGGCTAAAACATCTTTTTGAAAATCATTTGAAAAGATAATTTTTAAGGCTAAAACATTTAGAAAAGCAGTTTTGAAAATCATTCTGAAGTAATTTTGAAAATCATTTTGAAGTAGTTTTGCAAGCTTCTTCCTGTAGAATATCTCATCATATCAGGACTCAAGAACTTGTACAAAACCAGGATGTTCGTGGGTTTGTAAGCCACTTGTCGTAGGTTTGTAAGCTACTTATCGTGGGTTTGTAAGCCACTAAAAAGGTAGAAATGGGTTCCATCCCAAAAGAAAAATGGAGTAAAGATTTCACTGCTATTATGAAGTTTTAACATAATTCTAGACTCAATACTTATCTTGAAATCTTGATAATCTTGATACTCATGAGTCTTCAATCTTGGTATCTTGAATCTCTATACTGTATAGTCTTCATTCTTTGTACCTGCATGGTTAAATCCTACATATACATATATATCTAAACTATAATGTTAGTATTTATATTTTATAATCTTATTCTAAGGTTGTTGTCATCAAAACCATCATCTCAAGGACTAACAATCTCCCCCTTTTTGATGATGACAACCTTTGTTTATAAAATATTACTTAACTCCCCTTAAATCTAATAACTACCCCTTAATCTATGCCTAACTACCCTATTTTATATTTCTCCCCCTTTGTCATCAACAAAAACAAACAAACTCTAAACTATATAACTCTTAGTCTAATATCCTATATGATTATAATGATAGTGTTATCATACATAATCAATACTTACTTGTAAACCTAAAACTTAGTCCTAAACTACTAACATTCCTAACCAAGTACCTATATAATACATACATACATATATATATATATATAGGAATCATATATAAGAACACACAATATTTATTTTTATATATATATATATGTTTATATTTACATTTTCGTACAACGTGACAAATATACACATAACGATGAAAAACGAAAAAGAAGAAACTACTGAGTATCTTTGACAATTGGAGATCTATGGATCGAACAATTTGGATAATGGAAACAGAAATTTCCACGTTGTTCAACCAAGTTTCCGTCCTTGTCAAAACATACTTCGCCAACGCAAATGACTTTGTCGTTGTCTTCCGCATGCTCTTCTTCCATTGGTTCTTTTTCTTCTTCTTCTTCACTTTCCTCTTGTTCATGATCTTCTGAAGAGTCCTCGTCAATCAAGATTGGATTAGCATAATTGTCCATTAGAAATTTTTGCAAATTTCTAAGGATTTTCCCTTGCCTTTCCTGTTCTTTTGCCATTCGAAGTTGCACTTGAATTTCAGTCATTAACTGAATTGCATCCTTCAGAGAATCCTCCATTTTTGTCACTCGGGCAAGCGTAGTACATTGGAACGGACAAGAGATAGGAGAAGGGAACGAAAAGGTTGATTTTATGTTTGATTTGGAAGAGGAGGCCATTGATAATTTGATTTCAGAAGATGGAACAGAAAGAGAACAGAGAGAATGAAGAAAATTTCGAAAATAAGAAGAATATATAACCAATTATTTGAATTTTGGTGGGAAAAAATTAAAAAAAAAACGTTATATGTCAACATGGGTATCGGGGGGATGTCGACATGGTTCTCAATATTTTTACTATTTGATTTATTTTGATTTAATTTTTAATTATACTTTGTTATTTATATTTTATATTTCAGTTAATGAACAAATACCCAATTCTCTTCTTAATTTAGTAAATGTAGATTCATTTAAGGGTTTTGTTAAGATATCAGCAATTTGATTTTCAGAATTGATATAGTCGAGAGTAATTACTTATCTACTTATATTATCTCTGAGAAAATGGTGTCTGATATCAATATGTTTAGTTCGAGCATGTTGAGTAGTATTTTTGGATAAATTTATTGCACTAGTATTATCACAATAAATTGGTGATTTTGAGATATTTAAACCAAAATCTTTTAAAGTTTGTTGCATATATATTACTTGAGAATAAGCCAAAGCAGCAGAAATATACTCTGCTTTAGTTGTTGATAGAGAAACTGTGTTTTGCTTTTTACTAAACCAGGAAATCAGAGAATGCCCTAAAAAGTGACAAGTTCTACTTGTACTTTTTCGGTCTGATTTACAACCAGCATAATCAGCATCACAATAAGATATTAAGTCAAACGAACCATTTTTAGGATAAAATAAGCCATAATCAAAGGTGTGTTTAACATATCTTATAATATGTTTTACAGCTTTTAAGTGAGTTTCTTTAGGTTGGGATTAATACCTTGCACAGAGACATACACTATGCATGATATCAGGTCTACTCGCAGTGATATAGAGTAGTGATCCAATCATTCCTCTATATAATTTTTGATCTACATCTTTTGAGAGATCTTCTTTACTAAGGTACTCATTGGTTGCCATGAGAGTGGGTTTTCCACTCACAGTAGTCAAACCAAATTTACAAACTAGGTCTTTAGCATATTTTTCTTGACTAATAAAGATAACATTATCTAATTGTTTTATTTGTAATCCTAAAAAGAAATTTAATTCACCCATATGACTCATCTCAAACTCTTTTGTCATTATTTCAGAAAATTCTTTATTTATTTCAAAATTAGTTGATCCAAAAATGATATCATCTACGTAGATTTGTACTAGTTGAATATCATTTTTATTTCTTTTAATAAAAAGAGTATTATCTACTTTACCTATTTCAAAATTTGATTGTAACAAGTAAGATCTTAGTCTATCATACCAGGCTCTAGGAGCTTGCTTTAGACCATATAGAGCTTTCTTAAGTTTGTAAACATGATTTGGAAATTTATCATTTTCAAAAAGTGGTGGTTGTTCAACAAATACTTCTTCTTTTACAAAACCATTTAAAAATGCACTTTTAACATCCATTTGAAATAATTTGAAATTATTATGATTTGCGAAAGCAAGTAGAATCCTAATGGCTTCTAATCTTGCTACGGGGGCAAAGGTTTCATCAAAATCTTCTTCTTGACAATAACCTTGAGCGACTTATCGGGCTTTATTTCTAACAACCTCTCCTTGTTCATTCATTTTATTTTTATAAACGCATTTAGTTCCAATTATTGTTTTATTTTCAGGTCTAGGAACAAGTTCCCAAACATCATTTCTAGTGTATTGATTTAATTCTTCTTGCATAGCCAAAATCCATGAATCATCAGTTGATGCTTCTTTTGGATTTTTGGGTTCAATAGTTGATATAAAAGCTACATTACTCATTTGACTTAGTTGGTTTCTAGTTTTAACAACAGATTGCATATCTCCAAGTATATTTTCTATAGGGTGATCTTTTAAAAGTTTAATCCTTTTATTAGGATGATTTAATTCATTATTAGTTTCAGTTGACTCTTGATTTTGAGTGATTAAATCCTCTTCATCATTTATTTCTACAAATTTTTTGAAATTTTCATCAAATGAAACATGCATTGTTTCTTCGATGGTATTAGTTCTTAAATTAAATACTCTATACGCTTTACTTCTATTAGAGTATCCGATAAAGATACCTTTGTCGGATTTAGGATCAAATTTATCTAAGTTATCTTTTGTATTTAAAATAAAACATTTACTTCCAAAAATTCTAAAATAAGATACCTTAGGTTTCTTTGAGTAAATAAGTTCATAAGATGTCTTATCAGTTAAAGGTCTAATTAAAATTATATTTAAAATATAATAGGTGGTAGCAACTGCTTCTGCCCAAAAGTACTTTGGTAAACTACTATCAGAAAGCATAGTTCTCGCACACTCTTGAATTGTCCTATTTTTACGTTCTACTACTCCGTTTTGTTGTGGAGTTCTTAGAAATGAAAAATTGTGAATTATTCCCTTTTTATTGCAGAATTCTTCAAACTTTTCATTTTCAAATTCACCACCGTGATCACTACGGATGGTTATAATTTTTTGAGAAAGTTGATTTCGAACCCTTTTTGAAAAATTCTTAAAATATTCAAAAGTATCACATTTATGTTTTAAAAATATTGTCCATGTAAATCTAGAATAATCATCTACAATTACAAAAACATATTTACTATTATTTATTGATAGAATTTGAGATGGACCAAATAGATCAATATGAAGTAATTCAAGAGGTTTTGAAGTAGAAATTATATTTTTTAATTTAAAAGAGTTTTTTCTAAGTTTTCCTAGTTGACATGCATCACATAGACTATCTACTTTAAAATTCATTTTAGGGAGGCCTCTTACTAGATCATGTTTTGACAGTCTAGATAAGACTTTGAAATTCAAATGCATAAATCCCTTATGCCAAATCCAAGGGTCACTTGCATTTGCCAAAAGACACAAGTTATCATTTGAAATTTTCATACTAAGAATATAAATATTCTTTTTCATAATTCCCTCAAATATTATGGTTGAATTATTATCTTCAATGTGACACTTATCTTTTTTAAATTTAATTTTATATCCTTTATCACATAGTTGACTTATACTTAGTAGATTGTGTTTCAAATTCTTAACCAGCAAAACATTAGTAATAATAGGAGTTTCAGAGTTACCGACTTTTCCGATGCCGATCACATAACCTTTTGAATTGTCTCCAAAGTTAACCAGTCCTCTGTCTTTGTATATTTTATCATTTAGCATATCTAGATTTCCAGTCATGTGTCTAGAACATCCACTATCAAGTATCCATTTGTTCTTTTTGATCTGCATAATTTGTTTGTTCTGGATTAATTCCTCAACTCCCATAAAGCATGATTCTTGCACATCAAACAATCTTAGTAGAAAACTTGTATTTGAATATTGATTATATGCAGACTCAAGAGACAATGATGATCTGAATATTTCTAAACATGCATTAACAAATTTCTTAAATATAGCCATATTTTTTTTAAATTAAAAACTTTTTCAAAAATCAGATTATGAAACTTTTGAAAACCTTGCTTTGATACCAAATGTGAGGAATGCGGAATATGGATCTTAAGGCTAGAATGAACACTAGAGGGGGGGTGAATAGTGTTTATAGGAAATTACTAAATCTTTTTGAGTTATTGTTGATTTGTACACAAATATATGTAATATTCAGACATAGATATAATCACAGAATCAAACACAGATGCAGAAATAAAGTAAATGCAGTAAAGGAAAGAACACATCGGATTTTATACTGGTTCGGAGTTACCCTACATCCAGTCCCGCACAACTAAGTACGGATTTCCTTTCAAAAGCAATTCAACAGTTACAACCCTCGATTTCAAGGCCACGAGGTACATCCTCTAAAAACACAATCCTCTAGGTAGAGATATTTGATTTCCGGGCAATAAGTTCACCCTATTGATTTCTCAAGGCTACAATCACACCTTTTCTCACTTGATTGATTTTCAAGGCTACAATCACACCTTTTACTCTATTAATTACAAAGAAAGCCTATAACTCTGAATAACATTGAGGATCTTGATGAGATAGTGACAGAGAATCAAACCATAGATTATCTAGTTAGATTCAATGTTGATTTCGGCAGAGTAATGGTAAGAATATGTATAAAGAAATGTGGAAGAAGAAGAGAAGTGAAAAACCAGAAAATCTATGTTCAAATTCATTGAAACTAACCCCTATTTATAGAAGAACAACGGCCATGTCTATTCATGAAAGGTTATGGCGAATAGACACTTCTTTTGAAATTCAAATTTTTGAATCTAACTGTCACTATGTCGATATGGGGTACTAGGGCATGTCGACATCCCAAAGCATTTTTTGAAGATTTGATTTTCTTTGAAAATAACTTTTATCTTATATTAAAAACTATTTAAACTTTATAAATATACTTGACTATAGATAAAATACATAGATAAATATAGAGAATAATATATATAAAATTTTACTATAATTTTATATTTAAATCTAAGTATAAATATATTATAATTAAAAGATGGTTTAAAACAAACGAAGTTTAAAATAAGAGTTTATTAAAAACAAAAACAAAGAATATTTTAAGGCTAAAACATCTTTTTGAAAATCATTTGAAAAGATAATTTTTAAGGCTAAAACATTTTGAAAAGTAGTTTTGAAAATCATTCTGAAGTAGTTTTAAAATCATTTTGAAGTAGTTTTGCAAGCTTCTTCCTGCAGAATATCTCATCATATCAGGACTCGAGAACTTGTACAAAACTAGGATGTTCGTGGGTTTGTAAGCCACTTGTCGTAGGTTTGTAAGCTACTTGTCGTGGGTTTGTAAGCCACTAATGTAACGACCCGCCATTTTGGACCATTCGCGTCCATTATAAGTGTATAGGTAGACACTCATGCCGGAGTTGAATTGCTCAAAATACCGCGTTGTTAATTTAAATTTGGCAAAACTGAACATATACAGTAAATAGATATAATCACAGAACACAGACACAGAGTAATAAGTGCAGCGGAAATAAAAGGGATAGTTGTTCATGAAGCTACTATATGAATATATAAAATACATCAGAGTGTACAACAGAAGGGTAATACGATACATCAGAGTTAAACCAGATACAACGGAAGAGTAACACGATACATCAGATACAATCAGAATGCATCACTGGAATCATCGGATACTGAAAGCAGAATAGATGGCTGGATCTTCAAGCAAAGCTCCAACTCCAAAGGTGAGTCTCGAAAGCTGAACTACTCAGTCTGACCCGAGCGTAAAGCAAAATACAAAACACTCGAGTCAGGATTAACATTCTTATATTAATAAATCCAACTCAAGTGAAATAGCAATTGAAATACAAGTAACTCAAAGGATGTTGGAATAACCATCCTTTAAGGATCCGTTAAACTATCTACTAGGTAATAATGTACGATAAGTAGATAATGTCTATCAGTAATATAAAGATATCAAAATAGCGTTAAGTCATGGCCCATTCCACCCTTAACACATTTTTATTCCCACAAGCATATACAAGACCGTAGTTTCCCCAAAACCGGAAGTCACCAGAGGGCAATCCATATACTCAAGGTACAAAACAAATTCGTAGTGGTCGCGCATAAATGGAATACAAGTATGACAAGGCACATGAGGCAATACCCAAGGTAGTGATACTACCGTTCGCCTGATCCGGACTGGTGAGAACGCAACGCCGCAGCGCCCGCAACACCGTGAGACAACACTCCCAAAATCAAGGGTGCACCAATCGACAACAAGTATAAGTAGTTCGAAGAAGTGTGTCCACTTGAGGTATCAATCCTCCATTGGCCCGGCACAGCTCCTGTTTTAGTCATTTCCAATTTGACACAAGTGTCAAGGTTATCCATTATCGTTCTCTTTCTTCAGTCAACACGTACATCATTCCAACCACTTCATTCTGGATCATCACTCCGCGTATAGTTATTAAAGTGGTTTTCGGTTTAGATAGAGAGTATATCCATAACCGAATTCCGGTCTCTTTAATAACTTTCGTAATTATTACACCGATTGGTCGTTTGTTTATTTCAAAACCAAAACAATTTCAATTTCAATTTCAATTTCAATTCGTAAACCAACATTTCATTTGTCTTTCGAAATCAATTTCCAAAATTTACGTTTCAAAACTTCCAAATTATCGTTTCAAAATCTTATAATTCAATTTCAATCTTTATTTAAAACCATTCAAATATTGATTCAAGTTCGCAAATAAGTTTCCTTCCAAATCATTTAAATAAATTTATTTAACATTCAAAACACTTAAACTCATTTATCGATTTCATTCAATATTCGTTAAGTTACTTTATTATTCAAACCAATTTCCATTAAATTTCCAATTCATTAAATCCATTATTTAAATTCAACTTCCTTATTTCAAACTTACAATTTTGAATTAAATTAAATTCGTCAAATCAATTCTTTCAATTACAAGTCTTACATTAATTCCAAAAATATCACATTTTCATTTCTTGTTAAAGAAATTCAATTTCACTTATTTACTTTCTTAAATAATTTTCCAAAACTTACTTAATAAAGAAAACTCAATTTCAATTATTTACGAAGTAAAATTCACTCATTCAAAAGTTTAATTTTTCTTATTAAAGAATTCAATTCGATTTAATCATTAAATAATTCAATCTTATTTAATTATTAAATAATTCACAACTTAATTATTAAATAATTTCAAAGTTTAATAATTTCAACTTAATTATAATTTCAAACTTAATTATTAAATCATTTAAGGTTTAATCATTTCAAACTTAATTCAATTTCAAACTTAATTATTAAATCATTTCAAGGTTTAATCATTTCAAACTTAATTCAATTTCAAACTTAATTATTAAATCATTTCAAAATTTAATTCAATCATTTCTCAAATTAAACAACATTCTTTCATCGATTACATTGTAAATATTTTGTTTCAGATTATTAAATATTACAATTTTCCTTTCATAAAAATTCAAATTTCAACTTCATTTCAAAACCATATTATTTATTCAAATAAAATCTTCGTTTTATTTTTAAATCAAATTATTTGACCAATCGGGTTTTATTAAATTTCCTATCCTAGGTCAAAGTTCAATTTGGGTATTTATCATTTCAACCCGATTCCAATTCAATTCAAAAGTCAAAGAATAACAAAGGGAACTTGCAGTGTGATAACTGGGATGGTGTCAAAGTATATAAACAAGCAATAACAACAACCAATATCAATCCAATAATCAATTTCAAATAATCCCGAAATAACCGTATTAATTCGCATTGTTATTTGTACGAATTAATATAATTATTTCTAGAATCTACACTATCATTTCATGTAGATTAAAGATTATTACATTACGGTTTTCACTTGTCATCTATTTACAATTTCATACATCATCAGTTTTAGCAACATACAATTGATGGTTCAAGGTGTAGTTAACAATCCTACGTGTCAATAAATTTAACAGTTAAAGGGGTCATATTATACAAATGTTCGTTAATCAAATTTAACATTTAATTATCCTATATCAAGTTCAATTTCATACTATTTATCAATTTAATCATTAACAATTTAACGTCCAATATAAACATCAACAATCAATCAATTATCAGCCAAACTGTATTATCATCGCATAAATAATTAACAGATAATGGTGTCAGATGTCACAGGTGAACAGATACAGGTAATAGCATATATAACAGTGTGATTAACTAACAGCAGCATATTTCAATTGTCGTTTCAATTGAAATCAAATCTAATAAATAAAAGAACGTTAATCGTGAGTGAGTGCTCACCTTTCGAGGCTAGAAGGATAGACAACGAAGTTGAGTTATGAAACGCAAGCACGACTTCCGAAGCAAGGTGAGATGGCACAAATTCGACGACGGGATAAGCTGATAAATAGAAAAGGCGAATTCAAATCAGAACTGGATCGATAAAGATAATTGATGTAAGTTAACTCATATATATATATTTCAAAATCGTTGTTTTAAATTAAAACACATATTTTAAAATCAAACATAAAATTAAAATAGTATATATATTTATTTCAAATCAGTATTATTAGAAACTCATATATACAGATATTTTGAAATCAACAATAGATATCACAAATATAAGCTGAGTATATTTGTGTCAATATACATACACAGCAATGCAGACTGTACACATGAAATCCGTGTTCATAAAAAAAATCAATATGACCTATATACATGCTTAATATGTAAGGTGACAGCTCATAGATGAGTAAAGTAGACAGTCAATTCATAATATATCCATACAATACTGTTTATAAAAGATACTGCAACATCTATAGAAACACCTAACATACTTCTTCACCGATCAAATATGTTGCAACTTATATATAAGTTTTCTAACTTTATTAACATTTAACTAATAGATAATAAACTTATGGATAAAATATTAAATTTTATGGAAAATATGCATATATATAACGTGTAAAACATAAACTATATGCAGCTAGTCAACATATATATGCGCGCCTATAAAACTACATGCGACTTATATATACGTATCCATCTATTACCCATAACACATAAATTTCAACCCATTATATAATATATACTTATATAACGCAGCACATACAAAACTCATACCCAAGTTACGAATGAAATGCAAATGAAATTCATGCCCAAGCATCAATATCTTATGCACAGCAATGTATACAACGAAGCATTATTTAAACAATGATGTGACTCCTCTAAACTAATATATGTATATTTATAATACTCTAGCAGCTAAATATAAAACTGTCATTATATGTTAACACTAACATAACTCAACAAAGCTTCATTAAAAATTTATGTGACCTCAATTTGCAAACTGTACATGATCCACTTAAAACATATAGTAAATATATAATACAAACATTATGAATCTGTATACTGACAAATGCAAACAACTTTTACATGCAAAAAAAAAAAGTATGCAGACTATACATACCGTATATAACTGCTGTTCAAATTTTTATATTATAAACATGTGTGAAATATCATATCTATACCACTGTCCTAAAGTTATATAAACAAGTACACCAAAACTTTGAAAATATAATACACGTACTGTAATGACAATATATAACTTATAAAAACCCAACATGAATATCAACTATTTCCTATCAGCAACTACAAACACCACTACCTAAATATATACACTATACTTTGAGACTTATTATACTTATATAGACTAAATAGGAACATCAGACCCAAAGCTTAGGATAATATATATATATCTAAACTTCTTATACCATACATATATAACATACCAAAGGTAGTTGCAATTTGCCAGAGCAAGGCAAAACGTGACCAAGGTTGGAGGAGGAGAGAAAAGCGGCTACCGCGGCCGATGGCGAGAAAGTGAGTGCGTGATGGATTTCGGCCATGAGGAGGTTGCGGATGCTGGCCGATGGTTGTAAGCTTGAAGGAGAAAGGTGATGGTCGGCTCGTGCTTGGAAGTTGGAGGCGAAGAGAGGCAGGCGACACATGGTGTTTGGCGGGGTGGCGGACTGCTTGCGGGGTCGGGTTCGTCTTGACGCGGAGCTCGGTAGTGTGGCCATGGCGGCACGGTGGCAAGTAATGGGAGGATGCGGCAGAGAGGTGTTTGGATCAAGTCGGGAGGTGGGTTGGGCGAAACTAGTTGGTGGCGAAGTTGTGGAAGCAGTGGAGGCAAGGGCGGTTCTCGGCCTGGGTTAAAGGGTGGTTTTCGTGGTAGGTAGGCCGTGTGGCTGGGTTGTCGGTGTTCGGAGGGCGGAGGGGAGTGATGGAAGAATGGAATGGGGAGGCTTCGTGGAGAGAGCGAACAAGATTGATTTTTTTTTTTGTTAGCTGATGGCGGAAATTCAGAAAGGCAGGGAAGAAAGAGGAATGACATAGAACGAAAGGAACCTAGGGAAAATGAATATATTTTGAATGCCACAGTTTCAATTGGGAAAACAAAAGGTCACGCGTGATTCAAGAAATTATTAAAAGCAAGCGGTAGTTCAAGATTTGAATGGGCACGATAATCAAAGGGTTAAATGGATACCGATGCATTTGACCGTTACGCAAAGTGCAACGTGCAACGTGCAACGGAACTCCGAATTTGACAATCAAATATACCGTAGAGATCGGCACGACGAGACGATCAAAACGGTATATAGAAATCAGTGGTACGATCATCCGATAAAAATCGATATCGATACCAGAATACTGTTATTTTGCAGAAAATAAGAACGACGGAGCCAAAGATGTCCGAATTTGGAAAAACGACAAACTGAAATCTTGCTCAGAAGATGGTTTAGAATTTTTCTATGTAAAAATATTTATGTTTCGAAAACATTTTATTTTCATTACTTTTTAACTGATTGAATTGAAGTAAATTTACGCGCGAAATAAACTTTCATATTTTCGGACGAAAATTTATCAGTTGCTATGTTTAACTAGACGTATTCCAAATATTAAATTTTTATTTCAAAATTTTATCGTTTAAAATTTCACAAAATTTCAACTAATTACGTTATTAAAACCGTTGAAATTTACGGGTCGTTACACTCTCCCCCACTCAAAACTTTTCGTCCCCGAAAAGGAACGAGGTAGGAAAATAGAACCAACCAGAAAGAAAACAGATTTGAAATACAAAATAACGATTAATTTAAACCATATAAATTCAAATTTTAATTAATTGATATTCAATAATTGATTTAATCCATTTGATTTCACTAAAATTAATCTCAACTATTTCTAAATTCATTATCTTATTATTCAATTATCTTCAATTTACAATTTCTAAAACCATAAATTTGAATAGTCTTTTATTATAATCATATTTTTTTCAGCAATCTAAATTCTTCTTTATTCCAAATTATTGTTAAATTTATTCTACTCAATATATCTACTCACATATATCTAACCCATATAAATTAAACCATAAAAGTTCCGATTTAAGTTACTTTATACTTACTAATTGCTTTTAAATTCAAGGTATTTTCATGAGTTGATCAAATTTCAATTTGTTAATTCTTTCAGAACAAGATTTATCATATTCATCTCATTCAATTAACTTATTATTCTATCAATTTATTAGCATTTTTTTTTATAATTAAAATCTAAGTGCATAACATTTATTATAAACACTCAAATTTTATTTATAAAATTATTTTATATTGTATATTACCCAATTACATTTTAACTTCTGAATAATTTAGGTAAGTTATTTTGAAATGCAATTTAGTACTATACAAATAAAATTTTCAAATTCAATTATTTCCGGTTAAAATACTTATTCAAAATTTAGTTTATTTATAATTGAAAACATCATTTAACATGATTTTTAAGAATTAATATTCCATTTAATTTCAAACCCATTAGAAATAATTATGTATATACTATATATTGAATCAAATCAAATTTAAAATAATATACCGTAGCATAGCTACAGAATGGTTTCTCCACCTCGAAACTCGAAAATGAATGTCGATGATGCGGCCGCCATCACCGAAACTATTTTCCAGCGACAAAGAGAAGAGCACTGATTTCAACATTTTAAAATTCTTTGAAAACGATTTCTATTCGAAAATACTTTCAATAATATATATTAGAATTCTTTGGAAACAAATTATAGTCAAAATACCTTTATATAATGTGCATTTTAAACCTTTAAAACCATAGTTCGGAAATCATTGGAAATTAAATTCTCAAATTTCTGAATTAAATTCATTTCAAATTCCAAATCAATTTATAAACCGTATTTATAAATTTATTTAGAACAATAAATGAAATCAAATATTATCATTTCAAACAAACAATTTAATTTACCTATTAAATTCCAGAAAATTTTACTTATATATTTATGGTATAATCATACAATTTTATTTCATTTACCAAATTTGAAAACAATATTGTGTCAGTTTGCTCTGCTCAAGTGTTTTGGAAATCCTATCGATAGCGTTGATCAGACGAATCGATCGAAAACCCAAATCACATCAACAACTCAAACAACACAATATATAAAACATTTAATATAAATTTACAAATACATTTCTTTGCTCGACGATACATGAATGAATTTTCAAAATAAGGATAGAGATTCAAATTTGATGGACTCAAATCAAAGAGAATTTTGATTCGAAGATAAGTTTGAAACAGAAGATAAGATAATTCAATTACCATAATCAGGAGATGAATGAGTTTATTTAATTCACGGGCAACCTTAACCGGGTCGTCCGTAGCTTCAAGAATAAGATCGATGCTGAATTCCGAGGTAAATCGACATTCGATCTCAAGAATTAGAATTCAGATATAGCAGGAGATAGATAGCATCGTAAACCGAGGATACAGAAATCTCCGGTAAATCGATGCCTATTATAAGGGAGTTTCACCCTTTTCAAATCATTCTAAGATTTGCGAGACCGCCAATTCATTATGAGGGTCATTCAAGGTGGAGTTATGGGATACTCCGGAATTAGAAAGAAGACGAATAGTGAGGGATACGAAGGAAATTTGGAACCGCAGGGAACGTTCCAAAATTCAAAGGGATTGAGTCAAAAGAAGAGATTGAAACTCGAATGAGAGTGATTCTGTAAATACATTTACTTTATATGTTAAGTTTTGCCTAGAGCTACCAAAGCTCTGATACCAACTGTAACGACCCGCCATTTTGGACCATTCGCGTCCATTATAAGTGTATAGGTAGACACTCATGCCGGAGTTGAATTGCTCAAAATACCGCGTTGTTAATTTAAATTTGGCAAAACTGAACATATACAGTAAATAGATATAATCACAGAACACAGACACAGAGTAATAAGTGCAGCGGAAATAAAAGGGATAGTTGTTCATGAAGCTACTATATGAATATATAAAATACATCAGAGTGTACAACAGAAGGGTAATACGATACATCAGAGTTAAACCAGATACAACGGAAGAGTAACACGATACATCAGATACAATCAGAATGCATCACTGGAATCATCGGATACTGAAAGCAGAATAGATGGCTGGATCTTCAAGCAAAGCTCCAACTCCAAAGGTGAGTCTCGAAAGCTGAACTACTCAGTCTGACCCGAGCGTAAAGCAAAATACAAAACACTCGAGTCAGGATTAACATTCTTATATTAATAAATCCAACTCAAGTGAAATAGCAATTGAAATACAAGTAACTCAAAGGATGTTGGAATAACCATCCTTTAAGGATCCGTTAAACTATCTACTAGGTAATAATGTACGATAAGTAGATAATGTCTATCAGTAATATAAAGATATCAAAATAGCGTTAAGTCATGGCCCATTCCACCCTTAACACATTTTTATTCCCACAAGCATATACAAGACCGTAGTTTCCCCAAAACCGGAAGTCACCAGAGGGCAATCCATATACTCAAGGTACAAAACAAATTCGTAGTGGTCGCGCATAAATGGAATACAAGTATGACAAGGCACATGAGGCAATACCCAAGGTAGTGATACTACCGTTCGCCTGATCCGGACTGGTGAGAACGCAACGCCGCAGCGCCCGCAACACCGTGAGACAACACTCCCAAAATCAAGGGTGCACCAATCGACAACAAGTATAAGTAGTTCGAAGAAGTGTGTCCACTTGAGGTATCAATCCTCCATTGGCCCGGCACAGCTCCTGTTTTAGTCATTTCCAATTTGACACAAGTGTCAAGGTTATCCATTATCGTTCTCTTTCTTCAGTCAACACGTACATCATTCCAACCACTTCATTCTGGATCATCACTCCGCGTATAGTTATTAAAGTGGTTTTCGGTTTAGATAGAGAGTATATCCATAACCGAATTCCGGTCTCTTTAATAACTTTCGTAATTATTACACCGATTGGTCGTTTGTTTATTTCAAAACCAAAACAATTTCAATTTCAATTTCAATTTCAATTCGTAAACCAACATTTCATTTGTCTTTCGAAATCAATTTCCAAAATTTACGTTTCAAAACTTCCAAATTATCGTTTCAAAATCTTATAATTCAATTTCAATCTTTATTTAAAACCATTCAAATATTGATTCAAGTTCGCAAATAAGTTTCCTTCCAAATCATTTAAATAAATTTATTTAACATTCAAAACACTTAAACTCATTTATCGATTTCATTCAATATTCGTTAAGTTACTTTATTATTCAAACCAATTTCCATTAAATTTCCAATTCATTAAATCCGTTATTTAAATTCAACTTCCTTATTTCAAACTTACAATTTTGAATTAAATTAAATTCGTCAAATCAATTCTTTCAATTACAAGTCTTACATTAATTCCAAAAATATCACATTTTCATTTCTTGTTAAAGAAATTCAATTTCACTTATTTACTTTCTTAAATAATTTTCCAAAACTTACTTAATAAAGAAAACTCAATTTCAATTATTTACGAAGTAAAATTCACTCATTCAAAAGTTTAATTTTTCTTATTAAAGAATTCAATTCGATTTAATCATTAAATAATTCAATCTTATTTAATTATTAAATAATTCACAACTTAATTATTAAATAATTTCAAAGTTTAATAATTTCAACTTAATTATAATTTCAAACTTAATTATTAAATCATTTAAGGTTTAATCATTTCAAACTTAATTCAATTTCAAACTTAATTATTAAATCATTTCAAGGTTTAATCATTTCAAACTTAATTCAATTTCAAACTTAATTATTAAATCATTTCAAAATTTAATTCAATCATTTCTCAAATTAAACAACATTCTTTCATCGATTACATTGTAAATATTTTGTTTCAGATTATTAAATATTACAATTTTCCTTTCATAAAAATTCAAATTTCAACTTCATTTCAAAACCATATTATTTATTCAAATAAAATCTTCGTTTTATTTTTAAATCAAATTATTTGACCAATCGGGTTTTATTAAATTTCCTATCCTAGGTCAAAGTTCAATTTGGGTATTTATCATTTCAACCCGATTCCAATTCAATTCAAAAGTCAAAGAATAACAAAGGGAACTTGCAGTGTGATAACTGGGATGGTGTCAAAGTATATAAACAAGCAATAACAACAACCAATATCAATCCAATAATCAATTTCAAATAATCCCGAAATAACCGTATTAATTCGCATTGTTATTTGTACGAATTAATATAATTATTTCTAGAATCTACACTATCATTTCATGTAGATTAAAGATTATTACATTACGGTTTTCACTTGTCATCTATTTACAATTTCATACATCATCAGTTTTAGCAACATACAATTGATGGTTCAAGGTGTAGTTAACAATCCTACGTGTCAATAAATTTAACAGTTAAAGGGGTCATATTATACAAATGTTCGTTAATCAAATTTAACATTTAATTATCCTATATCAAGTTCAATTTCATACTATTTATCAATTTAATCATTAACAATTTAACGTCCAATATAAACATCAACAATCAATCAATTATCAGCCAAACTGTATTATCATCGCATAAATAATTAACAGATAATGGTGTCAGATGTCACAGGTGAACAGATACAGGTAATAGCATATATAACAGTGTGATTAACTAACAGCAGCATATTTCAATTGTCGTTTCAATTGAAATCAAATCTAATAAATAAAAGAACGTTAATCGTGAGTGAGTGCTCACCTTTCGAGGCTAGAAGGATAGACAACGAAGTTGAGTTATGAAACGCAAGCACGACTTCCGAAGCAAGGTGAGATGGCACAAATTCGACGACGGGATAAGCTGATAAATAGAAAAGGCGAATTCAAATCAGAACTGAATCGATAAAGATAATTGATGTAAGTTAACTCATATATATATATTTCAAAATCGTTGTTTTAAATTAAAACACATATTTTAAAATCAAACATAAAATTAAAATAGTATATATATTTATTTCAAATCAGTATTATTAGAAACTCATATATACAGATATTTTGAAATCAACAATAGATATCACAAATATAAGCTGAGTATATTTGTGTCAATATACATACACAGCAATGCAGACTGTACACATGAAATCCGTGTTCATAAAAAAAATCAATATGACCTATATACATGCTTAATATGTAAGGTGACAGCTCATAGATGAGTAAAGTAGACAGTCAATTCATAATATATCCATACAATACTGTTTATAAAAGATACTGCAACATCTATAGAAACACCTAACATACTTCTTCACCGATCAAATATGTTGCAACTTATATATAAGTTTTCTAACTTTATTAACATTTAACTAATAGATAATAAACTTATGGATAAAATATTAAATTTTATGGAAAATATGCATATATATAACGTGTAAAACATAAACTATATGCAGCTAGTCAACATATATATGCGCGCCTATAAAACTACATGCGACTTATATATACGTATCCATCTATTACCCATAACACATAAATTTCAACCCATTATATAATATATACTTATATAACGCAGTACATACAAAACTCATACCCAAGTTACAAATGAAATGCAAATGAAATTCATGCCCAAGCATCAATATCTTATGCACAGCAATGTATACAACGAAGCATTATTTAAACAATGATGTGACTCCTCTAAACTAATATATGTATATTTATAATACTCTAGCAGCTAAATATAAAACTGTCATTATATGTTAACACTAACATAACTCAACAAAGCTTCATTAAAAATTTATGTGACCTCAATTTGCAAACTGTACATGATCCACTTAAAACATATAGTAAATATATAATACAAACATTATGAATCTGTATACTGACAAATGCAAACAACTTTTACATGCAAAAAAAAAAAAGTATGCAGACTATACATACCGTATATAACTGCTGTTCAAATTTTTATATTATAAACATGTGTGAAATATCATATCTATACCACTGTCCTAAAGTTATATAAACAAGTACACCAAAACTTTGAAAATATAATACACGTACTGTAATGACAACATATAACTTATAAAAACCCAACATGAATATCAACTATTTCCTATCAGCAACTACAAACACCACTACCTAAATATATACACTATACTTTGAGACTTATTATACTTATATAGACTAAATAGGAACATCAGACCCAAAGCTTAGGATAATATATATATATCTAAACTTCTTATACCATACATATATAACATACCAAAGGTAGTTGCAATTTGCCAGAGCAAGGCAAAACGTGACCAAGGTTGGAGGAGGAGAGAAAAGCGGCTACCGCGGCCGATGGCGAGAAAGTGAGTGCGTGATGGATTTCGGCCATGAGGAGGTTGCGGATGCTGGCCGATGGTTGTAAGCTTGAAGGAGAAAGGTGATGGTCGGCTCGTGCTTGGAAGTTGGAGGCGAAGAGAGGCAGGCGACACATGGTGTTTGGCGGGGTGGCGGACTGCTTGCGGGGTCGGGTTCGTCTTGACGCGGAGCTCGGTAGTGTGGCCATGGCGGCACGGTGGCAAGTAATGGGAGGATGCGGCAGAGAGGTGTTTGGATCAAGTCGGGAGGTGGGTTGGGCGAAACTAGTTGGTGGCGAAGTTGTGGAAGCAGTGGAGGCAAGGGCGGTTCTCGGCCTGGGTTAAAGGGTGGTTTTCGTGGTAGGTAGGCCGTGTGGCTGGGTTGTCGGTGTTCGGAGGGCGGAGGGGAGTGATGGAAGAATGGAATGGGGAGGCTTCGTGGAGAGAGCGAACAAGATTGATTTTTTTTTTTGTTAGCTGATGGCGGAAATTCAGAAAGGCAGGGAAGAAAGAGGAATGACATAGAACGAAAGGAACCTAGGGAAAATGAATATATTTTGAATGCCACAGTTTCAATTGGGAAAACAAAAGGTCACGCGTGATTCAAGAAATTATTAAAAGCAAGCGGTAGTTCAAGATTTGAATGGGCACGATAATCAAAGGGTTAAATGGATACCGATGCATTTGACCGTTACGCAAAGTGCAACGTGCAACGTGCAACGGAACTCCGAATTTGACAATCAAATATACCGTAGAGATCGGCACGACGAGACGATCAAAACGGTATATAGAAATCAGTGGTACGATCATCCGATAAAAATCGATATCGATACCAGAATACTGTTATTTTGCAGAAAATAAGAACGACGGAGCCAAAGATGTCCGAATTTGGAAAAACGACAAACTGAAATCTTGCTCAGAAGATGGTTTAGAATTTTTCTATGTAAAAATATTTATGTTTCGAAAACATTTTATTTTCATTACTTTTTAACTGATTGAATTGAAGTAAATTTACGCGCGAAATAAACTTTCATATTTTCGGACGAAAATTTATCAGTTGCTATGTTTAACTAGACGTATTCCAAATATTAAATTTTTATTTCAAAATTTTATCGTTTAAAATTTCACAAAATTTCAACTAATTACGTTATTAAAACCGTTGAAATTTACGGGTCGTTACAACTAAAAAGATAGAAATGGGTTCCATCCCAAAAGAAAAATGGAGTGAAGATTTTAGTGCGATTATGAAGTTTTAACATAATTCTAGACTCAATACTTATCTTGAAATCTTGAACTCTTGATAATCTTGATAATCTTGATACTCATGAGTCTTCAATCTTGATATCTTGAATTTCTATACTGTACAGTCTTCATTCTTTGTACCTGCATGGTTAAATCCTGCATATACATATATATCTAAACTATAATGTTAGTATTTATATTTTATAATCTTATTCTAAGGTTGTTGTCATCAAAACCATCATCTCAAGGACTAACAAAGAATGTGTCATAAATCCATATAATTTGAACAAAACTTTAATGTACTTATGAACAAAAAAAGACCGAACAAGTTCTAGAGTTGTAAGATGGTAAAACTATTAAGCTTAGGATCAAGTGATATCCCTATTAATTTATGTATTTTCATCTATATTTCTTTGATTTCATATTAGTTCAGAAATTATAAACTTTGTTTTCTTGTTATATATACATGTAAGTCATACATATCAAAGCACTATGTTTACATTAATGAAACTAAAGTTATTCAAGAATGCATGCGGAGGTAATTTTTAAAAGTTTGGTATGTATTAAATTTATATTTAATTAAACAAGAGATAATAAGAAAAATAGTACTTTGTATATTAAATATGTGCACTAATTAGTAACTTATTACCAAAATGGATTATATTATAGATGAAAACAACTTGGAACATAATAAACTTTTGCTAAAATATTACAGGTAGATTGAGCTGAAAACTAAAAGAGAAAGGAACAATAAATAAATGTAATAAAGATTATAACCTCAATCAAAAATCATATATTCCACATACATCATGTTCATTCTCATAAACAATCTATCTTGAAACGGGCACTTCTTGATTATGACCTAAAATGCAACAGAGAGTATGATAGACACCTATAAATATTGGCTTGTCTTTAAAGGAAAAATGATGTCGATTCAAGATGTTAGACTTTTAATCTTGATAAGTTGTTTAAACTCTATGTTATTGGTATGTTTTGTGGCTTCTAACATATTGGAAGCTTAGAATAGTCTATCATCCTTGTGTTAATTTAATCAATCTACTTAAAAACATAATTTCATGTTATATTTCTCTTTATCAAAACAATGAAACTGAATACTATATTATTTTTCTCGTCTATAAAGTTGTAAGGAAAAAGCCTACTTTCCATATAAGAGACATTCCTATAATACACAATTTCAAAACTCATGCATAACTCTATTATGACGATCTTTCTATTTTATTTGAAGTTTCACAAAAGAAATACACAATTTCATCATCGTTATGCATAAAGTTCATTATGCATAAAGTTCATGGTTCTTCATTGTACAAAAATAATAATAACCAAAACTTTGGAAAAACGGTGTTGAGATAATAAGCTATTTTTTTTGTAAGGAATGGTGATAAAAGCGTGTTGTGCCTTTTAGAGTGGAGCTATATGGATCATAAAGCTCTCTGGATTACAAGTTATTTGTATCGCAATATTCTTTGTTTGAACCTTTGTGTCTTTCTTCAATAAAGATATAAAAGTGTGTTGTAATTTCCAACGTGAGTGGGCTATCTGGACAAGACAGTAGAGATTATGTTAATACCGATTTGATGTAATTTTATACATAAAATAGGTTTACTAATCATAGTTCTTTTGTTATGAAAAACCAAAACATGAAGGAAGAGAAGTGAAGAAAGAATTTGTTCTTAAAGAAAGCCTAGAAACTATTTAACAAACAAAAAAATATAATAGAAAAAAAATTCTTTTTAAAATAAAGTAATAAAAATAAAATATAAAATATCATAAAGTAATAATATTAAAATTTGCACACCTCGCTTAAGCAAAAGAGTGGTTGTGGATTTTGTTTGTAGAAGTATACAAATATAAAAGAATGTACCAAAATGCATGCTGATGAATGATACATAGTAAACATCATATATAGGGAAATAATCATATAAATGGAATGATTAAGTTTAAACTTATGAGAGTAATTTCAACACATGAGATCAATATTTGTTATGATTATAGCTAATAGCTCAGTCAGTAGCTTTGAAAATCATTTCTCGTTTTACGAATAAACATAAAGTATTAAGTCCTTTTATAATGCTCAATTGTCTGCGTTTTGATATTTTCAATAATGGTTTGGTGCTAAATTAACAAGCAATTTATGAATTTTTTTGAATTTATCATCCCTAAGTTACTAAAACTTTCATCTATAGAGTACAAATGTTGAGTGTACATCACTCTTTTCCTTTAAAAAAGGCCTAAAGAAGTTACTACGAATGAGGCAAATCTAACACTAAAAATACTAAAAAAAGCAAACAAAAATAAAATTTCGATAAATATGCCATATGTAAACTTATGCATTTGCATGATGAATTCATCTAATTGTTATCGAAGAAAAATGTTTTACATAGTAAACATTTGTTTTTTCAACATTATCTAACAGTGGGCGACTTGCGAATCTAGATTAAGAAATTTTGTAGCTTCAACCATGCATGGTTTCAGTATTATGAAATGATTTTTGGTACTTGCTGCTTAGTTCATCCTTATTTTCTTTTTAGAAAATAACCTAAAAATGATATTTCACTTGTAAATCAATAATGAAAAGTATCAAAATAAAGAACTACGTTATATCTCATAACTATGTCAAAAACATGTTGGATTTAGCTTGTCAATCTTTCAATACCACAAATAAAAACTGTGATGCCCCACCTCTATACTCAACTAGCCAAGGACACTACTGGATAATGTCGTCAACTAGCATGAAGAATAAGGCTGTTGAGGAGCGACCATCTGTATAATTGCTTTGTGCGAGTACCGATATGTCATATAGTATGACAATTTATTTTCAAGGGGAAATCCGACATATCAAATACAAACTCAAAGCTACTACACAGTGGCTATGTGGGCTTCAGAAACAAATATAGAAATAAGCATAACACAAATCGGTCATAGATATTCGTATCACAAAGGCGGAAACAAATATGAATAAAACACATAAAAGTGTACATCAAAATAGTGGTCATACAAGATCCACTACATAACAAAAGAATAGATGCAAGTGCTAGCAAAAGAATATTTATACATCAAGGAGTCTCTAACTCAAATGTATAAAAGCAAAAACTACTAATCTAAAGTAGTTAGCCAAAAATCAGATGATGGTCCCAGATAAGAAGTCAAGCAGAAACACCTGAAATACCTCGGTCTGACTCGAGTATTATTTAAGAAGAAAATAATAAACGGATCATTCTAGCTATAAATATCATATAAAATGAGATAGGATAAGAGATATGACAAAAACATATGATAACAATAATGCCATACTGTGACAAGTATACATCAAATAACAACAAAAATCATACAATATCTCAAATATTCTCAAACACTAAAAAGAAAGTCATATTCTTTAAATTATTCACCAAAACATAAATATTGATAGAGCTTATCAATGCATATCATCAAAATTGGTGAAACACAAATTCTAGAAATCAACAACCAGAAATCCAGAAAACACAAAGGGGGAGGTCTATCACAAACGGGAGCATGAAAAATCACCAACACATGTATCACAAACGGGTCGCTATCCCAAGGTCGCTAACCATAGAGCCGGTGCAATGGCGTAGTACAATAACGGTACGCCCGAAGAACCTGAAACTCAAATGAGCCGAAAAACGACGTAGTGCAATAACGGTACGCCCGATAAACCTAAACTCAAATAATTTCGAAACAACGACGTAGTGCAATAACGGTACGCCTGATGAACCGAACTCTATAAAACCCGAAGGTCGCTAGCCTATAAAAGTGAGACGAAGCTCCACAAAACGAGGTACTGTCCCCCACGTGGACAAAGAGACATTGCATATCGCTAGTCTAAACCATAAAATGATCACCATTGATCAATGAAAAGTGTATATTACACTAAGCTAGTAAATAAATGAGTTTAGCTTCATGTCCCATAACCACTGGCTTAACTTAAATATTTACGAACAAACTGTAGATTTTCACTTGAAAATTGTCACAAGAGTTCAATCGAACAAGTCCAAGAATTAACCGACGAAGTAAACGCAAGCGTTTCATTCCACTTGTTTTGCTAAGCCGTTTAATTAGATTTCTCATACGAATGAGGTAAAGGTTTGTATATACTAATAGATTGGAAAACAGTTTTAAAAGCGAGCTTTATATTTAAAATAGAATGAAATTGTTTTAACGAAAGAATTTTAGTATTTACTACTAGTATCGAAACCTTTGTATTTTAAAGTGACAAATCACAAAAATGATTGTAAAAACAATCAATCACCAAAAATTCACATACAACAATGTGAATTAAATCCATAAAAATCGATATCAAATCCATCAAATGGATACTCCCAAAAATCCAAAGAAAGAAGTCATCAAAGTCGATAATAAGTGATAACGACTAACCAGATCGACAAAAATCGATTAAAACTGGAAATCCAATCAAAAATAGCCCAAAATAGGCAGAATTGGCAGTTCCACACGTTTGGGGGTTCATCCAGACGTCTGGATTTAGGTTCTGGAAATGTTCCAGAAACCTACCAAACATCTGAACCCAAACCAGACGTCTGAAAACTAACCAGACGTCTGGTAGGTTTGGACCAGACGTCTGGTCCAAGTCTCTGCCATTTTTTTTCATCTGCTGCCCAAACCAGACATCTGGACTTTACAACCAGACATCTGGTTGCCTTTTCTCGGCAATAATTTGCCTAGACCAATGATGGTCAAAATGATTCGGAAGCGATCGGACGAGCGACGGAGGCTAGGGATTTATGCCAAGCGACAACCCAGTCCTATAGGCTCTTCGATACACCCCACATAACACGTCCAAATATCCAAGATAGGATTTTTAAAGATTTTGACTTCAAAAACACCAAAATTTGGAAAATTCATCAAATCAATTCAAATCAAAAGCAAATGAACATGCATAAATGTTAGGAATTCATACCTAACAACAATGAAAGTTATAGACGTAGATGTGAGTTCAAAAACTCACCTGTAAACCCAAAACAACAAGTGAGAAGCTTTAAAACAAAGGAAAGATCAATCACACTTCAACTTCAACTCTAAAAGCTCCAATCTAAGATCATTAGCAAATATTTCCTAAGTTAGGATATAGGAAATTTCTGAAATTGGAGAGAGATTGAGGTGGAGAAGAAGAAGAGGATGCTTACCAAAGCTTCTCCTAGATTTTAGAGCAAAAACTTGAATTTCCTAAGTGAATTGGGGCTTAGAAATTTTAATTTCCCTTTCTTTCCCTCATTTTTCTTTAGCTTGAAAGTGTTAGAAAATGGAATGAATGAATGAAGAGGAGTGGGGTGGAGTTAGGGTATTATGTTGGGTTAGTGGGCTGAAACCCAAACCCAAAGCCAAAATAGAAAAATAGCAAAATTCTACTCAACTCCAAATATATCGATGTTTATACTCAAAAAAGTTGTAAACGCCATTTTGGACTCAATGGAAGTGGTCTCAAGTCCCAATTCGACTGTTTACAAAAATTAACATTTCGGACTTTAATCCGATTAACGATACCATATTCTAATAAAACATTTAAATATACAATCGTAAAATATGCGGGTTGTTACAAAAACACTGAACCGTATAATGAAAGCACAAACTAATCAGATGTGTGTGAAAAATAATAATTCCTAATATGTAATAATAGAATATCTTTGTCTTTTGAGCTAGTGGTGTTCAAGTCACTTCACATTCCATGCAAAATTCCTAAAAAAATCTTTATATTGAAATTTTCACATCATACACCAGCATTAATTTAGGAAGTAATAATAGAATAATCAAACCAAAAGCACTCAAAAATAAAATCAATCGTGCTCATGGTGTTTAAAAAATACTTGGAATTCTAAACAAAATCCTTGAATATAAATTACAAACAAAATTTCTAAATTGAAACTGCAAACAAAATCCCTAAGAGTAAAAGGGAGAAGATAATCTAAGTAAATAAAAAATAAAAATGAGAAGATTAAAATACCTGTAGAAATTCGAATGGAAGATTGTCTCGTAGTGTTTGTTAGGTTTTCTATTAATAAATGTTAAAAATACTTGATAACACTGAAAGGAATGCAAGATAGGTAAAAATATAGTAATTCTGCTTTTAGCATTAAAATTTAAAAAAAAAACTAGAGGTATTTGTTTCCATCTTATTTAATATTTCCATGGACTATTTATTATTTAACCTTTAATTAATAATTAAAAAGTGCATAATATTTATTTTGCATATATATATATATATATATATGTATATATGTATGTATGCATGTATGTATGTATGCATTTATTTTTTGCTTTATCAAATGACTTTCTCTAAATGTCACCCCCACATGCACGCGCGCGCATGTATATGTATGCATACATACATACATACATACATATATATATATGTGTGTGTGTGTGTGTGTACGAGTGTTATGACACGTGCTTCACGCGTGAATTATTTTCTTTATAAATCGTATGTATTTAAATCAATCAAAAAAATGATTTTTTATTTTCAAGTGACATTAAGATTTTTATGTTTGTAAAGAAGTATTTTGAATTTGTAAAGAAAGTTTAATTTTAGACCCTATTTTTAGAAGCGTTTTGAATTTGTAAAGCATGTTTAATTATTAGATCCTACTTTTAGGGGCGTTTGAAGTTGTAAAATAAGTTTAATATTAGTTCCTATTTTTGAGTGATTAAGATCTGATACTATATAGAGGGCCGTTTTTGCCAGTTCACGTTGATACCAAAATGTGTGACACCAAAGTTATTACAACTATTATTACGAGCGTTAGGCCATGCGCTTTGTGTGTGAATTGTTTTTCTGCAAGTTATATATGGTTAATACATTCAGGAGAAAATGATTTGTAGAAATATTTAACCATATTTTTGTGTTGAAATCATTTGTTGTTTGTTTAAATTTTATTTCTAAGTTGCAACATTTTTTTTAAGTTTGAATTTTTATTTATATTACTAATTAATAATTTATTTGTTTGATCCTATTTTTAAGTGATATAAGATGCTATGACACTTGTAGATAGACATTTTGAATTTGTAAAAAAAAAACTTTATTTGTAGATTCTATTTTTAAGTGTATTAAAATTTGATAATTGTAGTAAGACGTTTTGAATTTGTAAAAGATATTTAAGTATTAGATCCTATTTTCAAGTGATATTAAAATTTGCTATTAGGGGCATTTTTGGTAGTTTATACGGATACCAAAAAAGTGAGACACCAAAGGTATTATAACTATTAATAAAGATATATATATATATATCTCTGTGTGTGTACGAGTGTTACGGCGCATGCTTCGCGCGTGAATTGTTTTTCTTATAAATCGTATGTATTTAAATCAATCAAAAAAAATGGTTTTTTATTTTCAAGTGATATTAAGATTTTTATGTTTGTAAAGAAGTATTTTGAATTTGTAAAGGAAGTTTAATTTTAGACCATATGTTTAGAAGCGTTTTGAATTTGTAAAGCATGTTTAATTATTAGATCCTATTTTTAAGGGCGTTTGAATTTGTAAAATAAGTTTAATATTAGATTCTATTTTTAAATGATTAAGATTTGATAATATATAGAGAGACTTTTTTGGTAGTTCACGTTGATACCAAAAATGTGTGACGCCAAAGCTATTACAACTATTATTATGATTAACGAGCAGGGCACGTGCTTCGCACGTGATATTGGCGTGTGCCTCGCGCATGAATTATTTTATACAGATTTTATATGATTAACACGTTCAAGAAAAAATGGTTTGCACAAATATTTAGCCATGTTTTTACGTTGAAATAACGTGTACTTGATTTAAGCTTTTATTTCTAAGTTGCAACATCTAATTTGTTTGTTAGTTTGAATTTTATTTGTATTATTAATTAATAAACAATGAATTTGTAGTTGATTAAAGAAAAAACGTTATTTGTTAGATCATATTTTGAAGTGTAGATGGACATTTTGAATTTGTAAAAATGTTTAGCTTTTAGATCGTATTTTTTGGGGATATTAAGATCTGTTAATATCAGACAAGTTTAACTGTTAGATCCTAATTTTAAGGAATATTAAGATTTGTTAATACCGTATAGCGGCATTTTTGGTAGTTGACGCCGACACCAAAAAAGTGTGACACCAAAGATATTACAACTACTAATAAAGATATAGGGGGAATTAATTTATAGGAAAAAAATTTGTATATTTTTAGCCTCAAAGACACGACCTCAATGTTTTAACCACAAGGACAAAATTCTCCTAAAAATTATTCATAAGGACAAACATTCTTTCAAAATTATTCATAAGGACAAACATTCTTCCAAAACTGCTATCGAACTAAAAACTACTACCGATAACTACAAACTGAAACCTAAAAACTGCTATCAATAACTAAAAACTGATACCTAAAGAAAGTTGTCCTTCAGCCTAAAACATTAAAGGTCTGTACTTGAGGCTAAAACGCTGAGAAATTTTGTCCTTGACAATAATTTCCTGTTTCATTTTTAGGCTGAATGACAAACTTTGAAAAAAAAATTGACTGAAGGACAATGCTAAATATAGCTAGCATTTTATACGGTATAAAACTGAATATAATGCTAGTTATAACTAGCATTTTGTATAGTGTATAAGCTGAATATAATGCTAATTGTAACTAGCATCATCTTTCAGTCTAATCTAATTCTTTTTCAAAGTTTGTCCTTCAATGCCAAAATGAAACTTGATGTCCTTCGGTCTAATTTTTTTTCAAATTTTGTCCTTCTGCCTTCATCCCCCTGAATTTATTTATTTTTTGCTTTATCAAATGACCTTCTCCAAACGTCACCACATGCGTTCAACCGTTTAATCCACTTTCGTTGCTACAGGAGTGAACAGTGAAAAAACATGGGCGCCATGATTGAATTGAAACAGAGCTAGTGACATCCATATTACGTCCGTACGTTTCGCAAATTACATTATGATGTGAAAGAGCACGAAAGAAGGCAAAACACGGAGGACTATAGATAGCAATAACCAGCATTATATTAATGTTGACGAGTCAAGTACGTATAGATTCTGTCAGTGCGTGTAGTTTAATGAATACGTGGGGATATGTATAAAATGAGACTGTCACACCTTGGTATTTGGCGTAGCAAACAAATGGGGCAGGCAAGTAGCTTACTTTGAGTCACTAGTTAATTGGGATTATATTTAATTAATTGAAATGATCAAGAAAGTATTTAGGGAAATGGGAGATCGATCGAGGGTTTGTCTGTTTTATCCTGCAGTTCCAGTTTGTTTATTTTTTTTAGGTTACTAGGAATGAGCCTGACTAGATGTAACAAATATTATTATTTTACCCGATTTGTGTTGCAAATTGGACGTTTCAAATTTCAATGCCTATATCTTGGACATTTTGAATTCGCTAACAACGGGTATGTCTAGCTGAGGTAAAGCGTTCAGAATGCTTTCCTCATAAAGCTTGCAACTTCACTTTGTTTTTTTTTCCTTATAGATTTCCTTAAATTTTATCTTATAAAACAATATTCATTCTACTTTCTCTGCAAAAATTACAAAATAAAATATGAAAAGATAAAAAGGAAAGTGACGAACGTTGTGACAGAATCGTGGTAGCGTATTTTTTTTCTTTCATAAATATGAATGCTAATAGTATTGATTCTTCCATTCCTTCGTCTTGTTAATAGTACTGGCGATTAAGCTCTTCAGAAATGATCGAATACATTATCCAGCCGCTCACTTGATCTTACAAGGCTAGCTAAGATATGAAGAACTTCAACACTCAAAGAGGAAAGCTTGGCTTTCCGAGCAAGAACTTCCAAGCAGCTCAAATAGATGTACGAGTTGGGAGTTAATTCAATTGGAGCAATTAGGTGCTTCAAGAAGCATATTTTACGTTTTCCATAAAATATGGATGATCATCGGTTTTGTACAAGAATCTGGAATTGGAATACTTTAATGCCAGATTCAATTGGTACTCATTTTGGAATTTCTAGAGCAAATATTCCAATGGGTAGCAATTGACGAAAACATGGTCACTTTTAAGTGGGTCGGTAGAATTATAAATGTACCAAATGATTATACTCTGCTAATTAATTGGGGTTATCGATGAGTACTCAAAAAATCGGAAATCCGTCAACTTGTGTATCTGAAAAAGAAAAAACATCAAACTCTAAAAAACGAAGACGGATATGATTGTATCTGCATCGAAACAATATCCATCCGACTTTTATCAACATATTAGTTAAAGTTATGCATATATTCGTACATAAACTATTCATATTTACTGCTTATTAAGGTAACACTTCATATTATGTATGCACAAATGTACATCCGTTGTCCAAAACTGATTTTTGTCATCATATTTTTTCCTTATATTTATATAACCGAAAAAGATTTAAGCAACTAGAAGTATCCATTAACATGTCTAAAATTATCGAATCATGTCCAGCTGTTGATAATGAAGATTGAATTGGGATGAGGAAAATTTTGCCTAAAGAATTAAATTTGAGTGACATGTCTTTGTATTCGACAAATGATAATGAGTTGTTGATAAGGATAACATTGATGTTGGTAGTCGTTGACCCGATTTTTCATCATGAGTACGAAAAACCCAGCCGAACCTCGGAATGCGATCGCCCTGGCGAGGATACTGTCGCGCCGACGCTAGACTTACTTTTTGGATGGGTCGACCCCGGAGAGAAGACTCGCTGTTGATGTAGGGCGCGAACCCTTTTAAGCCACAAGGTTGGTTGCGGGCCGACCACCGCAAAGCGGAGGGCGGTCGGATGGGCCATTGGCTGCTGGGCCGTTGCTTGGGGGGAATGTGGATTGAGATGTGCAGAAGCGGACGGATGCGCTTGCCCAAGGTAGGGAGCATGGCGGGCTGGAGCGGGGAGACTTGCCCATGGCGGGAGACGGTAGAGAATGATCCTAAGGAGAACTAAGTACAGAAAGTAAACACACAACGATATATAATGGTTCGATCCAGTGCGGCCTAAGTCCACCGTGATATTCCCTTACTATATCGACCTACTACAATTTAGAGACTATTACAAGAGAATAATAAAGTAGGCTAGACTACATATTACAAGAGTATAATATCCAAGTCTAAGGGTCTTGCGGGGAAGAGACCTGAGGGATGACCCACCGGGAGGGCCGTCCCTTGAGGAGGAGTCTCGCTGTCGGAAGAGCTCTTGAAGGAGGGGTTGTTGGTGGTGGTCGGAAGGTCGGTGCTAGAAGGAGGTGCCACTAGCTGGAGTGATAAGCTTGCTACTGGAGGCGATGATGGTGGTAGAGCTTGGTGGGTAGAGCACGATGGGTTGAATGATAGAGCTTGATGGAGGCTCTCTAACGGAAGTCGGGCGAAGCCGCCATTAGAGAGGCTTTGGAGGAGGAGAGAGTTGGTGAGGGAGATGGGTTGGAGAAATCGTTCACTCCGTCCGTCAATCTGTCCGTTATCTCCGTTTTTATGTCCCTTTGCCATATGGTATGAAATCGGGTATATATAGGGGATGTGGGGGTGTGAATGGTGGTCGAGATTGTAGAACAATAGTGCAGGAGAGGCTTTGGGCTGCGGATTGGAAGGGACGTAGGATGGGAGCCGGCTGGAAAGCAGATTCAAGCCTATGGCTAGGATTTCTTACCAACTGGAAAGAAGGGGTCTATGGAAAACTTTGAATGGCGCTAGGCTTTAGTAGGTACGGGTGCAGGTGTTCTCATTGGCTATTGGAAAGGTGGGAGTGAGGAAAGGGCTGCGCGTGGAGTACTATTGGCAAAGGAATAGTACTTTTTGCCGATGGCAAGTACTTCGAAGCAGTTAGATTGGGACGGGTTACGGTAGTTCGCGGTAAGCTGTTTCGGGTTAAGCGGGCGGTCCTAACTCGTAGGTTTAGGATTGCTAAGGACATAAGGCGGTTGGTCCACTATGGTCGGGTAGATCCTTGTGTAGGAGTAGTTGAACCTCACGAGATAGCCGGTCTGGTATAGGCTCTGAACGACTCGGGCGTCCGACGGAGGGCGGAATGCAGGGCCCAGTTGCAGCCGTGTGGAGAGCGAAGTCGACGGACAATCATGTGAGGGTGGAGCTATTTCTGATACTAGTATTGTGTCGAAGGCAAACCTAGGCCATAAAGGAGGAGGAAGGCTGCTAAGGAATGGCATTGCACGGAAGGTGTGGTACTTGGTGCATGGATTGGGATGAAGGACTAGATCGGGCATGTACCGAAGAGACCGAGGGCGGCTTTGGCTTCTAAAGAAAAGTATGCCAAGGAAAGCCCGGAGGCACAATCTTGGGCTTATGCCTTGAGGAATAGTCGAGGCTAGCCAGACCGAAGGGACGTCAAGGAGTACCAGGAGAATGCGTCATTGGACTTATGCTTCTAGGAGAGATTCGCTGAGGGCTAAGCTTCCATCCGTGGTGTCTCCGGATGCAGAGTAGGCGCGGCTGACCGCTGAAGACGACAGACTGGTTACCCACTGACCAGCTGGCTGAGCGTGGATCGGACGGACGGTCCAACTACGGGAGCTTCTCCAGGAAGGTTTTGTTTATCCAAAATTTTGGGTAACATTTTGCTCCCGAAGTCTATCCATGCTTGCAAGGGTGGACTTGAATGCTTCGGGCTAATCTGGATCTGATGGAAGATCCGCCGAGAGGGTCGTCCCTAGAAGAGTCTTTAACGAGAGCTTTTGTGAAAGGCGTTACTGTCCTGCCGCAATTAGGAGATGGTTGCTGGAGGCGACGCTGGATGCTTCTGGCTAGATCCTGGGATGATGAGGAAGAATGGCCATGGCTCGTTGATGAACTGAGCAACTGAGAACTGGAGGGCGGACTTGGGGGGCTTTCTTTGCAGTTTTATGGATTTCGAAGATGGGATGCCCCAAGCCGTGGGCATCCTGATTGAGAGGCCAACTAGTGTGTCCGCCTTCTTGCTAACTATAGATTGGGGGCGGACACCAGGAGGGCATCCCTTGCCCAGCCCGTAGCAATTAGGGCACTGCTCGATTCAGTGGGAGTGTATAATGAAGTCCGTTAAAGTCTCTGGCTGCTTCAGGTAAGTTCGGGCGTTCGGGCGCTGTGGAATTTGGACAGCTGATGGAGGACGGCCGTAGATGGAGACAGTTGCAAGATTGCTATAGGAGGACCTGTTTGGGGGGATCCACATCATGTCGGCTCCAAGCAAACATCGGGTAGCAGTCGGAATGCACATTGCGGGCGCCTCACTGGTTCGAAGCAACCTGGTGTGAGTTGAAGTGCATGGCTGCCTACGGGTTCTACAATGGGGATGCACCACCGATTGAATGGAGATATGATCATGAGCCCGAGTCGAACCTGTGCTAAAATGGAGTGCTATGGCCCGCTTACTGTTTCAGATGAATATAATGGGCGTGATTGGATGCATTCCATATTCTTGGGAGGTCCTCGTGAGACCCCGTATGTGCCGTGGCTTGCTTTCACTGGACTCTCCTAGGTAGTGGCGGATGGCCTCGGGTTCGGAGGAGGACATTGACCGGGGGGCAAGAATGTCGGTGCTGCCCGAGTTGCTTAGGTGAAATTTCGGAAGAGGTGACTCTGCTTTATGTATCATACCATCACGAACGATCCTAAAGCCGGGATCGAAGCCAAGATCGTAGGGTGGGTTATATAATGACCTATATTTTATGTATCATAGGATCGCAGAATATTAGTCTTATTTTTATTTGAGGTCGTATGATTCTATAACTTTGGAAAATGACCTCTAGAGACATTTTCCATTCAAAGAATTTTATCGGACGACTTTGACCTTAAAAATATTGTATGGCTTATAACCTTTGATAGGAGCCGAATTAGGATCTGAAACATATTCCATTATATCGAGATGATGGTTTATCTTTTCGTAGATTAATCATAATAGGAGAACGGACTTACCGTTTGGGATTTATGACTTTTTAAATTTTCACTTGATTTTGAACAGCTTTATGGGTAATTAGTGAGTTAATGTCAAGTTTTATACCCATTTTGGGATTAGCATCATGATGGGGCTGATGGGACCTCTCTCCATCAGTACACACTTCCTAAATTAGGGAGAGAAATCCCCATTAACCGCTTCTAGGATTTTTCGATAGCCCATTTTCCTTAGAGATAGAGACCGTCCAGATTCTAGGATCTTCCGAATACCTACCATGGGTCCTACCAAGGTCTGACTGATCCGATAGTACACCTGCAACGGTATATGCAACACATGTTGATGGGTGGAGCGACGAAGGAAGTTCTGTGTAAGTGCTTTCCTCCTTTTCTGTCAAACTTGGTGACTATGAGGTTTTTCCATCTTCCCCCGGCTCAATCCATTCATCGAAAATGTTAAAGAAAAGGTTAATCAACTAATTTAGGGTTTAAATAGAGCAACCTAAGGACCCATACTCGTAGTTGATTGTATGACAATGAAAGGATGAAACGTTGCGACAATGCTTGACTCGCTTTAACGCTGTTGTCGCCAACGTTTAGAATGTCGACGAGCAATTAAATTTTATGGCATTGTACGGTGGCGTTCATGCAGATAGGAAGATGGCTTAGAGATTAAGTAAGGAGAAACCAGCTACCTTGCAGGACTTCTTTTATATAGCAACAAAGTATATGCATTGGAAGAGGCTACAGCTGGATGATAGACTGGAACGACTATCAAACCGTCAGAAGCATCTAATAGTGTGAATTCTATGGTTAAAGATAATGAAGGTAATTATGCTGAGAAGAAGAAAAACAATAACCAAAGTGGTTCTAGTGGAAGAAAACATAATGAAAATGGTTCAAGCCTGGAATGAGGTTTGATACTTACACGGATTTGAACGACACTATAGAAAACATCTACCTCGCCAAACAGGCGGAGTTCAAATACAATAGACCTCCACCAAAGAAAGAAACTAAAGTGGAGATGAATGCGGGAAAATATTGTAGATTTCATGAATCTCATGGGCATAACACCAATGAATGTCGTCATCTGCGAGATATTATCAAAGAACACATCAAGGAAAGGAAGTTGGAGCAGTACGTCAGGAATCTCATTGCTCCTTCTGTTGCCATGAAGCAAGCCCCAATGCCACTTCCACCTGGAAATGGAAGGTAAGGAACAAGTGCTAATCGTTAGAAGGATGGGAGATTGATAATTAATATTGTAGCCAAAGGAAAGCATGTAGCCGATAAAAGTTGGGCCGAAATGGAAAGATATGAAAAATCTTTAAAATGGAGAGGCTTTTGTTTACACTATAAAAGAGGAGTGGAAAACCAAGACCCCTCATCGAGAACAAGAGGAAATAACCTTTAGAGATAGCGAATTACGAGGAAAATAGTTTCGCATTCTGACTCCATGGTAATTTCGGAAATACTCGGCCCAGCGGAAGTACATCAAATTCTGGTAGACAGTAGGAGTTCGGTCAACATTTTGTTCAAAGTCACATTTTATAAAATGTGGTTGTCCATGGAGGATGCCACGCTGTACAACCAATAATTAGATGGTTTCACAAGAGAAGGTACGATGTCCTTAGGAAGGTGGTTCTGTTTGTCGAGCTAGAAACCCATTCCTGATCAGCCATACGAAAATAAATTTTCATTTTGGTGGATGGATTCTCGGCATATAACGCTTTCCTTGGATGACTAGCCCTATCAGATTTGTGCAGTAGTGGCTCAATGGTGCCTGACCATGAAACTTCCTGCAGCTAATGGAGTGGGAGTAGTAGAAGGAAATCAGGATGTAGCCAGGGAATGTTAAGTGGTGGAGCTTCGGGAAAAAAGCGACAAGAGAAGGGGTAGGGAGCAGAGGTCGTACTGTGTGCCAAAAACACAGACATAGAGAAATTAAAGAAGGCCCCCACTCAATTATACAAGTGATTATTTTAACGAAATTGACCCAAGAGATGGTGGAGAAGAGCCGTAGTTGAGCCCAAAAAGGCGACTGAAGTTATGGAAATATATAGTAATGACTCGACAAAGTTAATGAGCTAAGCTGGAGTGAAATATGAAAGTACAGTTGATAGGATTTGTACGAGAAAATCAGGATGTCTTTACTTGGTCCCATGCAGATATATATGGGATCTCCCCCTTGATTACATGTCATGCCTTCAATATTGACCAAAGAAAGCCCTGGTGTAATAGAAGAAGAGAAGTTTGGGTCCTAAATTAGGGAGTCTCGGTATCCCGGATGGATTGAAAACCCGGTTTTGATCAGGAAGCCGAATGAAAAATGACGAACGTGTTGACTTCTCTAACTTGAATGACTTTTGCCCTAAGGAGTGTTTCCCACTCCCAAGAATCGACCAACTAGTAGAAGGAATTGCAGGGCATGAACTTCTATCTTTTATGGATGCATACTCTAGATACAATCAGATTGCTATATATGTCCTGAATAAGGAACACACTTTCTTTATTACCGACTTAGGACTATATCGTTACGTCGTGCAATTTGACCTCAACAATGCAGGGGAGATATATCAAAGTTTATTCAACAAGATGTTTGTTGGCCAAATTGAAAAAACTATGGATGTATATATTAATGACATGCTGGTGAAGTTGAAAACATCGAAGATCACATTTCACATCTGGATGAGATGTTTTAAATTCTACGGGAGTTTGGGATAAAGTTGAACCCTCTGAAGTGTTTTTTAGGGTCTCCTCTGGAAAGTACTTAGGATTTATCATGCATGCTAGAGGAATTGAAGCCAACCTAGAACAAATCCAGGCTTTGAAAGATATCAAGATCCCTAAAACTAAGTTGGAGATGCAAAGCCTAAACGGTAAGGCGGCGACATTGAGCAGGTTCATATCCAAAGCTACCGATAAGTATGTTCCATTCTTTGAAGCTCTTAAGAAGGAGAAAGGTAATTTTGCATGGATGGACGACTGCCTGGCTGCATTCCTTAACTTACTAGAGCTTTTGCAGAAGCCTTCGATTCTTTCTATACCTGTTGAAGGAGAAGACCTGTATCTGTACTTAGCGGTATCATCGTTCTCTCTGAGTGCATCATTGGTCCGAGAAGAAGATCGGGTACGACATCAGCTATATTATGTGAGTAAGCTCCTCACCGGACCATAGTTAAGATATCCTAAGGGAGAGAAGTTGGCGTATTGCCTACTAATCTTCTCGAAAGTTGAGACATTATTTCCGGCCGCATCATATCCTGGTACTAACAAACCAGCCTTTGAGGTAGGTCCTACATTGGCATGATACCTTAAGAAGATTTACCAAGTGGAATATTGAGTTAAGATAGTAGAAATCACCTATAATCCTCCGATGACGATCAAAGGACAAGCATTAGTAGATTTTGTTATTTACTATCAGGGACGACGAAGTGGAACCTAGGGAGGAGGAAGCTCTGAAATGGTGTATGTACATGATGGAGCTTCAAACGAGCATGACTCTGGTGCAAGAGTAGTATGGTTAATGCCTGGAGGAAGAAAGTTGATCTATGCGGTACAGTTGGGGTTCAAGGCAACAAACAATGAGGCCGAGTGTGAGGCATTAATAGCGGGGCAGGAGATAGCAAGAAAATTAGGAATCAGGTTGATGTGCATATACAGTGACTCGCAATTAGTTGTAAACCAGGTACTTGGTAAATTCCTGGCTAAGGGAGAATGCTTGATATCCTATTTGAGGAAGGTAAAGGTTTTTCTTACTGAAATAGAGCATTGCGTGATCAAACACATTACATGGGAGGAGAATTACGATGCAGATGAGCTGGCAAAGTTGGGGAGTTCAAGAGATGGATTAGGATCGGTACCTATTGTGACTCTACTTAACCCCAACTTTAAGGAGGTGAATGTGATTACAACCATCAATGATGAGAAGACTTGGATTATGAAAATTATAAGATATTTGGGTGAGGGGATATTACCGGGCAACAAGAACGAAGACAAGAAGATATTATGGAAGGCGAATCGCTTTTTCATTTATGATGGTATGTTATATCGGAAGGGATTTTCTATCCCATTGTTGAGCTGTATAACTAGGAGAGAAGTTGAGGAGGGGTTGGAAAACATGCATCAATGGAGCTGTGGAGATCGTACTAAAGGGCAAACTTTGGCAAAGAAGATGTTGTGGTATGGGTACTTCCAATCGACGTTGAATCATGATGCAATGGAGTACAAGAGGAGGTGTGACAAACGCCAATGATTTGCGAAGGTACAAAGGTTGCCTTTGACCGAACTAAGTCACATGGTTAGCCCCTAGCCCTTCGCGGTTTGCGAAATAGACTTGATCGGCGACCTCCCCATGGATAGGGGTGGAGCTAAATATGCTATAGTGGAATTTGATTACTTTACTAAGTGGGTTGAGGCCGAACCACTTACTAAGTTTTCATCAGCCAAGATTATAAATTTTTAGTCAGGAATGTATTATAAAGGTATAGAGCCCCCCTTTAAATGATCTCGGATAATGGATTGAAGTTCTATAGCATGGAATTTACCGACTTCTGTTGACAACATGGAATAAAGAAGAGGTTTTCCATAGTGGCATACCCATAGGCTAACCGACAGATGGAAGTGGTTAACAAAGTTCTGATGACCCTCATAAAGAAGCGGCTAGAAAAAGCGAAAGGAGCATTGATGAACAAGCTTCCCTTGGCACTATGGGCCTATCGCACTTCCTTTAAAATGGCAACGAGACTTACTCCTTTCTCTTTGGCTTATGGATTGGAGACGATGTTGCACGTGGAAAGAGTAGTACCATCATACCGGAGGATTCATTATGACCCAAATGAAAATAAAGAGTTATTGAACATGTCATTGGATTTTTTTGATCAAAAACGAGAAGAAGCTGCTCTTAAGGTGGTGCACACAAGTGAAGGATAACTAAGCAATACAATTCGAAAGTCAAACACCGCTCGCTCAAGGAAGGGGACCTAGTGCTAAAGCGGATATTTCCTAGATCGGGGGCACTTGACCCAATCTGGGAAGGACCGTATTATATTAATAAGGACTTGGGCAATGGATCCTTCATCCTTAGCACGATGGATGGGGCTATCTACAGGAAGGCATGGAACACCCACAATATTCATCGCTATTTCAGTTAATTTTTACTGTTTTTCTAATTGTATTACAAACAATGTAATTGGAGAAATTATGAAATGAATGTGAATAAAACGTGCTTTCCTTGAAATTTTGGTGCAATAGGTAGTGAGTATGAAGTAAACAACCTAATTATGGTATTAAGGATGCACTGTAGAAGCTTGATGAGCTAAAATCTCTACTCAGGGACAAATGGCATCTTTGTGATGAAGAGTTTACCAGCTTCAAAAATTTTGCCAGCGATAGCAGACCAGAGTGACCCTAGCCGGGCGTCCACTATTGATGATCAGTGCCAATCTTTTTTTTGGTAGTGGTGGATTAGAGTGACCCTAACTAGGTGTTCACCATCGACAAATCGACCCCAAACTTCTTGTCGATAATAATGGACCAGAGTGGTCCCAACCGGGTGTCCACCATTATCGATCTAACCCAAACTTCTTGCCCACAACGGTGGAGCAGAGTGACTCTAACCGGGGGTCAACCGTTTACAATTAGCTCCAAACTTCTTGTCGGGAATGGTGGACCAGAGTGACCCTAATCGGACGTCCACCATTGACGATCGACCCTAAACTTCTTACCGGCAATGGTAAACCAGAGTGATCCTCACTGGGTGTCCACCATTGACGATCGGCCCCAAACTTCTTGCTAGTAATGGTGGACCATAGTGACCCTAACTGGGTGTCCACCATTGATGATTAGTCCCAAAATTCTTGCCGGCAATGGTGGACCAGAGTGACCCTAACCAGGTTTCCACATTGTCGATTGTACCCAAACTTCTTACCGGAAATGGTGGAGCAGAGTGACTGTAAGCGAGTGTCAACCATTTACAATCGGCTCCAAACTTCTAGCCAGCAATGGTGGACCAGAGTGACCCTAACTAGTTGTCCACCATTGACAATCGACCCCAAACTTCTTGCCAGCAATGGTAGACCAAAGTGATCCTAACCAGTTGTCCACCATTGATGATCGGCCCCAAACTTCTTGCTAGCCATGTTGGACCAGAGTGACCCTAACATGATATCCACCATTAATGATTGACCTCAAACTTCTTGCCAGAAATGGTGAACCAGAGTGACCTTAATCGGATGTCCACCATTGAAAGTCGACTCCAAACTTCTTGTCAGCAATGGTGAACTAGATTGGCCTTAACTGAGCATCCACTGTTGACGATTGGCTCCAAACTTCTTACCAGTAGTGGTGGGCCAGAGTGACCCTAACCGAGTGTCCACCATTGATGATCGGCCCCAAACTTCTTGCTCATAATGGCAAGAGTGACCTTAACCGGGTTTCCACCATCGACGATCGGCCTCGGACTTCTTGCCAGCCACGACCGACTAGAGTGACCCTAACTAGGTGTCCACTATTGACGATTGAACCCAAACTTCTTACCAGCAATGGGTGACAAGAGTGATCCTAACCGGGTGTCCACCATTAACGATCGCCTTTAATTTCTTACTAGTGATGGTGGCCTAGAGTGTCCCTAACTGGGTGTCCGCCATTGACGATCAACCCCAAACCTCTTTTCAGCAATGGTGAAATAGAGTAACCCTAAAAGGGTGTTCACCATTGACGATTGGCTCCAGACTTATGCCTGGTCGTGGAGAATCTGACTTACCGATGGATAGGACATAACCGCTGCCTAGTTGATTCACCCCGATGGTCGACTCTGGACCTCTATCGATAGCGGATAGCTAGTTTGCCTATAATAAAATAGGATTATCGATCGGATGGTTTAGTGCATGCAGTCAACACTAGAATTAGAGTGGAGGATTACCAAAAGCTAACACTAGGCCAAACTTGTTTGAAATGTGCATGGAATATGCATGTAATAATAAACAAACTAGAAGGACAAAACTATAGTAAGGAATACAAGGCACATAAGAATAATAGACATCCAGATCATACCATAGACATCTAAACATTTACATTACAAAACTACAAGTATTAGAAAATGATACATACTCACCCTCACAAAAATATCAAAATTGAGTGAGCATGGATAAAAATGTTTATTACAAGCTAAAGGCATGGAGTATACTATTTTAAACACAAAACGAGGTATACAAGTAGTAGCATCACTTAGATTTAGTTCTGTAGATGCAGCTCTTTCTACGAGGCTTGGACTTCCTTCGCTCTTCTCCTTTTGTCTCCTCCTTCAACTTGGCGGCAACCACCTCATCAAGTTTTGCCTATTTTTTTTCACCGGCTTTAAATCCTCCATCGCTTCCAACTTGACTCTCGCGACCTCTTTAGCAAATTTTTCCATGATACGTTGCTTGAGAACTTCCTCCCTATTAAAATCCTCAATGGACACAGTGATGCACAAAATCTCGACATCGGCATCATCCCTTATGGTAGCAATCATCTCATCTTGACACCCATCGACTAAGGAGTTTGAAGGGCTTGGAGGCACAGTCCCCCATAATGGAGCTCTCGGGGAAGATATAGTTTTAGGAAGATTTGTCATAAGCATGTCACCTATATGGAAATGAGGAGGGATGTCAAGTACAGTCTTGCTCAAGCGGGTTCACATATACTGAGCAGTGGCCCATGGGCTATATAGAAGAATCCTACCTTCATTAGGAGAAGCTGGAGCATCACCCTATGGCTGAATGTCATCTAGAGGTGGGGGCATGTCCTAAGGCCGGCTCTGAGGTGATGCATCTGAAGAAATAGGGAAAACAGTTAGAGGGACATCATGCATGAGGGCATAAATGACTTGTTTTGAAGTTTAACCTTGTGTCGTCATCCCTGAACTCAAACTGTCATTCTTCTTTCTTTCCTCCTCTCTTTAGGCCATCTTGGCCTCGATGGTTTAATATAATCGAGGTGAACGATCTCCCTCTCTTCTTCCATGAAGCAAGCATTAATAGCCTTGAGACTGAAGGGTGGTCCTCTTTGCTCGCTGGTAGCCTTGGCCTTGGAAATCATAACTTCCTGATAGTCATCCTTCCAATCCAACCTCTTTTTAGTGAACATCTTGATGTTCATATCTTTTAGGAGCTCCTTTGCCTAATCAAGCTGGCTATTTACCTCGTCACATTCAGTCCACAATTTCTCAACTTTACTGGATTCAGCAGCGTCCTCAGCTATCATAGCCTCGGGCCGTTCCTAGAGAGAAACCCTCTTGACCTTCCACTCTACCACCTTCTTCAACTCAGCAAGGTCGGGCTCTATTTTTCTTCCATCGCTTGGATCTCGTCTAATCTCTTTATGAATTTAGATTTCACATTTTTGTAATCTTCAAAAAAACACCCAACCTGGAAGTTATATTCCCCTTTGGCATTCCAGATGTTTTGGGAGTGCACTTTCTTTAGTTCTACCAACTCCTCAGCATGAGCGGCCTTCGTTTTCTCAATTTCCTTCGCTTGCGACCTTTCCAATGCATTTATCACCGCCTAGTGATCCTTATCCTTCTAGTGCATCTCTTTCCTCAGCTCATAAATCTTCAAGTTTTATTCTACATTATTCTTGCCAACCTCTTCTCCTGCCTTACCCACCATGGCACGAAGCTCTAAAAGGTCCTTATTACGCTAAGGCCATCCCCAAGAAGATCAATCACACTAAAAAATGGGAAAGGAGGAGTTTCAGAGAACAAATGGACAAAGGGTCTCTTGGTTGGTAAGGCTGCTGGAACCCATCATTATTCTGGTCGGTAGGGTCGGTAATAAGGACCGCTCCCTCCTTATTCTTCCCTTTATCCTTGTCCTTGGGGGAAGGAATGGCCTCTCTTCTCTTGTCTATCCTCTTCTGTTGCTTGAAGTTTCCGAATGTGATAGAAGAAAAGATGAAGCCCTGCAAAATTTGGTGGAATGGATCGATATCCTGGATCTTGACTTGTTATCGGGGGAGTCGGATCTCTTTCGGGAGCCGACTTTAGGGTCTTGGTCACCTTTGTCAACCGAGCGATAGGATGCCACTTTCCCCATCTTAAGCTTCATAGTCGACTGCCCCATATTCTGGTTTGGGCCAAACGATAATGCAGCTTTCTTGATATCTTTAGGGGGTGCATATGGCTTCAACCGCTTCATTTTGGATAGAAATTTCCCCTTTCCGAACTCCTGCTCCTTGCAATAGTGTAAAAACAAAGAATTAGAACCAATTGAAGGTCCAAAAAAAGACCAGGGAATGCATCGTTATAGCATAAAAAGAGAGATGTGTGCATGTGTAAAAATAGCGCATGACATCTTAATGAACTCTTAGGATCATCATGCATTGCCAACTATCGTTGAATTTTTTCTATCGAGGTGGAGTCCTTATATTCAATCCCTAGCATGGGATCTAGTAGATAGTCGGGCACTGAGATGTCACCAGAAACAAACCTTTCTTGCTCCTCAGCTAAGAAAGTGCAATGTAGGGCTTTCTCAATGTCCATGTTAGACAAACTCTCGAGATCAATTTTCCCAGAAGAGTAAGTTTCATTATGATTCGTAGCGTTGCCCTCACTATCATGAGAATGAGGACTTGTCCATTCTACTGTCTTTATCTAGATGCTTTCATTATCCCATTTCCTTATGGTTGTAAGTCTCGCAAGGCTCGATCCTGAAGGAGCCTAGTTCTAAATCTTTTATGTTTACATGAACTGTTAGACCAGTTACGGGTGGAACTAAAATCAAATCAGCCTAGAAATAGTGGGTCGGGAAGATGGTGTTTCACTTGTTTCATCAGTTGCTAAGGTTTTATGTTTCCTTTTCATTGTAGGCTTATGGGTAGAAGGAGTTCTTCCTTTTCTGATCGAACGCCCTATAGGTATTAGCCCAAGCTATCTCTATTATCGTCCTTAATTAGACGGGGAACCTCCCTAATCTCCACGGGAACTTGTTGAAATTTTCTTAGCATGTCCTCCAAGTCATCTCCCAACTCAGCTCTCACCAAACCTGAAGGAGAAGCCGAAAAATGGAAAAATTAGTGATTAGCACAAAATTAATTTGGAAAAAGGAACGGATGGAAAAGGATAAACAAGATGACTAACTTCCCGAATGTAATTGATGGAAGCACGGAGAATCATCTCGGATGAATAAATACTTTGTAACAACCTTGATTTTTCAGTTGCTCTAATAAAATAAATAATGATTTAAATTGGAGATTTAAATGATAAATTTGATTTCTCAACTATTGAAATATGGGGAAATTTGAATTGGTATGCTTTTACAAAAGATAATAAAAAAATTTAATTAGTTAACCTTTTACTTTAAAATGAAAGAAAATATGGAAAAATTTAGACTTTTTAAAATATGTGTTCATTGTTGAGATTTACTTAAGAAGTTCTTTTTTGTATGTATTTTTGGGTTATTATTTGGGCATTGGAGAAGATTATTTTATAGAGCCCATTTAGTAAGTTAAATTAAAATATGTTTATTTTGTTGGATTATAAGTAAAACCCCAATGCCCAAAGATAATTCACCATAGAACAAAATTTACGCTTAAGAAAAATGAATTGTACGTTCATTTCCTACTTATAGAAAACAAAAAAAACTCAAAAACTCTTTTCTTTTCCCCTATTTATAAACCTAGAAACAGTAGTTACAAATTCCTCAAATTCAATCAAATTAAATGTCTTGGAAAGCTAATAGAATTAGGTAATGTTCTAAACCCTTGAATACACCTTTAGGAAGTTTTGTTTCGGATATTTATAGTGTTTGATTCTTATTGTTCTTTCTTTTTAGATGAGTTATTCTAGGGCGGTATTGAAATTGCGAAAGCAAGACCATTTCTTCGAATTGGCAAGCTTCTACATGGATATAAGGTAAGTAATCCTCACCACTCTTTCTAAATAGGGTTGCATGTTTGTTAAATTGCTTCATCTAATAATCATTGATGTTAATAATAGAATCTATTTGTTATGCATAAAACATTGTTTGCTAAAAGTATCATTGTCGTTGAATTCAAAACTTGATGTTCTATTTGATGTTGTGATGCTTTGTTGGATTGATATTGCTGCATGCACACCTGGGAACATTTGCACACAAATCGGGATCGAAACGCCATCGTTGGAGATTGATCGAAGGCAGTTTTGGAGCTGGAATAAATCTAGAGTTCTCCACCACCGGTTGACTAGTGGTGCTACACCGACGGACTAGTGGCAGCAACTTGGAGATATTCTAGCTCCAGGTAATGCCTCCCGGTTCGTCCGCTTTTTGCTCGTTTGATGATTGTTGAGTTCTATGGCCTTAGATGACATATTACAACATTATTTGGTGGCTATTTCAACTTGTGATTTATTAAATAAAATATTTTTATAAATATATATTTGGAATTGGATTTCATAAGCTTATAAACTTTCATAGATTTCGAAGAGCTATACGTATATTTACATTTTCAAATACTTAGTTATCAATTCAGATTTCAACGACTTACTTATGTTAGCAATAAGTATGAGTATAAAGTTTTATATGCATATATAGATGAGCTATAAAGGGTAAATGAATTATAAAAGAAGTTCTTTAGTATACACAAATACATTTATAGAGTTTGAAAGGCTTATACTTGAGTTGAAAGAGCAAACCATTGCTTGTATGCAATTATTCAACCTTTGGAAATTCCTTGCACTTACACTTGACATGACGGACTTATGAATTCTATATGACATTAGAAATAATATTTGATGTAAATCACTACTTCTATGGGATATGAACTATGGTCAAACGATTTGGTAAACCTATGTGGTATAGGAAACTCGGGATCACCTCATCGATTAATTATACGACTTATTTCATAGAATATTTGAGTAAGTGGAGTCTACTAACTTGTAGTAAATATTCAAGTAAACCTATGTGGTATGGGACTCATGGGCGTACACCAGTGATTATTATTAGGAGGTATTTGACACTTTTGGTGATGACGTACGATGTGCTTGTCTATTGTGTTGGCTTGCGAAGTACTTGACTTCAGATTTGACATGTGAAGCGCTGTTTATTGTGTTGGCTTGCGAAGCGCTTGCTTTTTGTATTCGACATGCGATGCGTATTGTGTTGGCTTGCGATGAGCTTGCCTTTAGTGATTGACTTGCGATGCACTCATCTATTACTCACTTTTATGCTAAAAAATTGATATGATTTATATGTGGTTGTTATTATGCTTTTAGTGATTGTCAGTAATAGAGCTATCTAACTTTAAGACATGATAACCTCTAATGATGCCTTATTATATGTAGTGTAGCATGTAATATAGATATTTCTATATCTTTTATGTTTATGTATGCTCGTCATATTATCTCACTCTTATGATATTTAGAGAGAGCTTGACCCGTTTATTATTTTATAATACTTAAGTCAGATCGAGGTTTGACAGGTACATGGACTCGGTGACTTTATATGTGGGCTATCTTAAGGAGTTATATATTATGTTACTTGTATGTTGTGTGCACATTCGATTCTAGCCTATATACTTGTTGTAAATTTGTTTGTAATGTAGACTTATGTCGTTATGTATATTTTCAGACCTGTCGAAGTTTATATGTTTAAACATGCATATGTGGGTCTTGTATTTCGTTTTTGTAGACTCACACTCTAGGGTGATATTTAATCAGTATTATATTTCCATTGTGATCTGTGATACTGTGTTGTATATTATGTGATATATTGTTATGTTTGGAATTATCCAACGTGTTTATTACTTTGTGCCAAAACTATTCACATCTTTATATTGTGTTATGAGGTATCCAACCTAATTCTCCGTATTACTCGACAATATTACTCGTAATGTTCTTGGGTAGTATGGGTATAGAGGTGGGCCAATATAGCTTGATATTAGAGCCGAGGTTCAGAACAATATAAAATAAAAGGGACACAAATCTTGACCTTGACAAACTTATAGTCCCGTCCCTTGGGGTACAGGGTAGAATTTAGATTTTATTTCATATTTATTATGTAAGTATAAATGATTACTGGGAATAATCATCGGGATGTATTTGAAATTTTTTTGAAGTACTTTAGAAATTATTGTTATGAAATGATTTTTGAAGTTTGGAACTCAATTTGGTTAAGAGTGAGATTTAATGGATAGCATAGATTAGGCCTTAGATGACTTAGAATTAACGTATTGTGTCCTGATTCAATAGTGATCAGAGTTGCGCAGCGGAAGCTGGTAGACTGCTTTCCGATGAGCATATTAATTAGTCTGTCCTATATGTGTTTGTTTGGTTTATTGATGATTGGATGTTTTGAAACCATAAGTAATTATTTAAATTTGGCGCTTGAGGGTCTGAAACCTACTCGATATTAATAATAAGGCCTTGCGATGTCTTCGTTGACGTAGCTACCACAAGAGAAATGGAAAGTTTGTTCCTTTATAAAAAAAATAAGAATATTGGTATATAAGTATGGCTAATTAAATGCTAAGACGAAATTAAAGATTGATGGATTGCTTAATGTATGCATGGATGAATGGTTGTATAATTGAATTGTTATTAGCGAATTATTATTTTTATAAAAATATAAAGATTTATTGGAAAGGATTTTTATAAAAGTAAGCATCAGTTTGAAATTAAAATCTTTTCTGATAATGGATATACATATAGGTGGAATTTTACTGTGCTTACTACAGGCAAGCAAATGTTTTGTGGATAAAAAAGTATTAAATGATATATGTATATCATACGGAAATAAATTCTAATGTTAAATTGACCGTTGAGTTCTTTAAGAATTCTGGTCGATGCACCTGATCAATGTTGTGGATAGGGATTTCCAAACATTAGGACGAGGCATCCGGACAGTGTTTTGGGGTAATAAAATGTTTTAAGTAATAATATTTAGTAAGTATATAAATACTTTTGAAAAGAAGATAGAACTTTGAAATAAGTTAAATATTATACCTAAGAAAGTGGACAGTTTGAAAAAAAAAATTGTTTTGAAGATAAAAATAATATTCTATAGAAGTGTATAATTTATATTTTTGAAAGGAGGTGCCCTAGGATACTCTGATGAATAAAGTAAAGTATTTAAAATGAGTGTATTCATTATTTGGAAAACTAAGGTATTAATTAGAAAAATATTTTAGTAAAATTTTATTTGGTATTTGTAAAATTTTATACGTTCATTTAGAAAGATGCATGTTAAATAAATTGTGTGTGATACTTTTGGATGATTGTGCATATCATATTGTGATTTGAATGAATGTTAAGTTTTATATTCTAATAAAGTGTAAAGTGATATAAAATTCATCTATATGAATTTCAAATTTAAGGGTGAGTTTGAAATGAAACTATAATTCAATTATGATCGCAATAAGTTATTGAATGTTGAATACTTTGATTTGGTGAACAAAAAGTATTTTTCTCAAGTATGGCTTGGTATAATAAAATGACATTTAAAAGTATTTTTATAAAGAAGAGGAAAAAGAGAAATTTGGTGAAAAGAATTTGTAGAGGAAAAAAATATATTGTGTATAAAGTTATGTTATGTACCAAAATAAAATTGAAGTTAATGAGTATGAAAAGAAAATCCCTTTTGTTTTATATATACAACTTCTTATAGAAGTTGGCTTTTCCAATTATTAAATTTCAAATATGGAAATTAACTTAGAAGAAAACAATGATTGGATTTTCTTGACTTTTCTTTTACAATAAATATTTCTTTAAGAAATGAATTTTTGTGTTACGATAATTCAAACTTTAAAGTAATAGTATTTATATAAGAGAAATCTTTAAATTATTTTACATCCTTATTTAGAGAATATTAAATGAATTGAATATCTTGCACACCTTAATGTGTTTAATGTTTTAAAATTTGTATATGGTGTTTATATGTTGAAAGGGCGTAAAATGTTTGTGTAAACTTATTTTAAAAGTTAGAAAATAATGAAGTGTATAAAGGAAAAATAATTTTGGAAATTGATGTATAACGTTTGAAAGATGTTGTAGTAATGAGGTTATTAAAAATGATGAATGGAGAAGAATTCGAAATAAATTTTGGAAAGTATGGAATTTTATATTGAAAGAGACTTAAAGGGGGAAAATATTTATAGTATATGAAAAATGCAAAATTTAAAGAAGACTTTTGGGAAGAGAATTGTAAGTTGAAGTGTTTTTAAATTTTGAAAGCAATTTGAAATCTTATTAAAAAGGTGTGATTCTAGATAAAATAAGATTTTGAGTTTAAACTCAAGGATAAAGATACTCTTGTAGCTTTTTTGTTTGGTTTTCCACTAAAAAAAGTTGATATTTATGAACTTGGATTTTTTAAGTAGTAGATTAAAATTAAATTATGAAATTTCATATTGAAAGAATTTCTTAAAACAGAAAATATTTGCACTATTTGTAAAAGTACAAATTGTTTAGAAAAATTTTCATGTAAGAAGATTTATCTAAGATCAAAGATTCCTAATTTAAGGAAACATTTTGGGAAATTTTGTTATTTTAAGGGAGTTGATTTTGGTAAAGGGAGAATTTGAAATGTCTCTGGAATAAGTTCGTTATTGCTGAATATTAAGATTTGAAGTTGATTGAAGAAATCAAATTCTTGGAAAATAATTTGGAAGAAAAGAAGATTTAAATCATTATACATCCCTATTTTAAAGGAATGATATGTAAGTTAGATGTTTTAACCTTTTGAAAAGTAATTCAAAGATTTTAGAAGTATAAATGCTAAAGTTTATTCTGAATAACTGTATTGTGTTATTATTTGGAAGCTTGATTGTGGTGTTGATAGTGAATATTTTGACGAAGAAAAATGAATGAAAATATTACCAATAGAAATATATATCTATTATAGAGTTTTCTCTGAAATGGAATTGCGAGGACGCAAATTCTTTAAGAAGGGAAGTCTGTAACAACCCTGATTTTTGAGTTGCGCTAATAAAATAAATAATGATCTAAATTGGAGATTGAAAGAAAAAATTTGATTTATCAAGTATTGAAATATGGTGAAATTTTAATTTGTATGCTTTAATAAAAGATAATAAAAACTTTTAATTGGTTAAACTTATATTTTAAAATAAAAGAAAATGTGAAGAAATGCATACTTTTTAAAATGTGTGTTCATTGTTGATATTTACTTAAGAACTTTTTTGTATGTATTTTTGGGTTATTATTTGGGCATTGGAGAAGATTATTTTATGTGTCCTATTTAGTAAATTAAATTAAAATAAGAATGTTTATTTTGTTGGGTTATAAGTTAAAACCCAATGCCCAAAGAAAATTCAACATAAAAGAAAATTTTCCCTTAAGAAAAATTAACTGTACATTCATTTTCTACTTACAGCAAACAAAAGAAAACACTCAAAAACTCTTTTCTTTTCCCCTTTTTATATACCTAGAAATAGTAGTTGCAAATTCTTTTTATTAGTTGCAAATTCCTCAAATTCAGTCAAATTAAATGTGTTGCAAAGCTAATAGAATCAGGTAATGTTCTAAACCCTTGAATACACCTTTAGGAAGTTTTGTTTTAGATTTTTACAATGTTTAATTCTTGTTGTTCTTTCTTTTTGGATGATTCATTCTAGGGTTGTATTGAAATTGTGAAAGCAAGGCCAATTTCTTTGAGCTGGCAAGGTTCTACATGGATATAAGGCGAGTAATTCTCACCTCTCTTTCTAAATAGGGTTGCATGTTTGTTAAATTGCTTCATCTGATAATCGCTGATGTTAATAATTGAATCTATCTACTGTATATTAAACATTGTCTGTTGAATCTACCATTGTCATTGAATTAGAAAACTTGATGCTCTATTCGATGTTGTAATGCTTTTTTGGATTGATATTGCTACATGCACACCTGGACACACTTGGATACAGCCCAGGATCGAAACGCCATCGCTAAAGATCGAACGGAGGCATTTTTGGAGATGGAATAGCTCCAGAATTCGCCACCATCGGTCGACCGGTGGTGCTCCACCAGTGTATCGGTGACAACAACCTGGAGCTATTCCAGCTCCAGATAATGCCACTCGGTTTGTTCGTTTTTCGCTCGTTTGATGATTGTTGGGTTCTTTAGCCTTGGACGACTTATTAAAGCATGATTTAGTGGAAATTTCAACTTATGATTTATTAAATAAAATATTTTTATAAATATATATTTGGAAGTAGATTTCATAATTAAGCTTATAAACTTTCAGAGATTCCGAACAGATATATGTATATTTACATTTTCAAATACTTAGTTATCAATTCAGATTCCAACCACTTACTTATGTTAGCAATAAGCATAAATATAAACTTTTAGATGCATATATAGATGAGCTATAAAAGGTTCATGAAATATAAAAATAGTTTATAAGTATATACAAATACATTTATAGAGTTTGAAAGGCATATACTTGAGTTGAAAGAGCAATCCATTGCTTGTACACAATTATTCATTCTTTGGCAATTCATTGCACTTACACTTTACATGATGAACTTATGAATTCTATATGACATTAGAAATAATATTTGATGTAGATCACTAATTCTATGGGATAAGAACTAAGATTAAACGATTTGGTAAACCCCTGTGGTATAGGACACTTGTGATCACCTCATCGATTAATTATACGACTTATTTCATATCATATTTGAGTAAGTGGAGTTTACTAACTTGTAGTAAATATTCAAGTAAACCCAAGTGGTATAGTACGCACGGGAGTCACTCGAGTGATTACTATTAATAGGTGTATGACACTTTTGGTAATGACGTGCGATGTGTTGGTCAATTGTGTTGGCTTGCAAAGCACTTGCCTTTAGTATTCGACATGTGAATCGCTATCTATTGTGTTGGCTTGCGATGAGCTTGCCTTTAGTGATTGAGCTACGGCGCGCTCATCTATTACTCGATTTTATGCTAGCAAATTGATATGATTTAGAGAAGGTTGTTATTATGCTTTCAATGATTGCCAATAATGAAGCAAGCTAACTTTATGACATGATAACCTTTAATGATGCCTTATTATGTGTAGTGTAGCAAGCAATATGGATATTTCTATATATTTGATGTTTATGTATGCTCATCATATGATCTCACCCTTATGATATTTAGAGAGAGTCTGACCCGTTTATTATTTATAATACTCGAGTCAGACCGAGACTTGATAGGTAAAAGGACTCGGTGACTTTGGATGTGGACTAGCTTAAGGAATTATACATTATGTTACTTGTATGTTGTGTGCATCATTCGATTCTAGCCTAGATACTTGTAAATTTGTTTGTAATGTAGACTTATGTCGTCATGTATATTTTGAGACTTATCGAAGTCTATGTGTTTAAATATGTATATATAGGTCTAGTATTTCCTTTTTATAGACTCACTATAAAGTGATATTTGATCTGTATTATATTTTCATTACGATCTGTAATTTTATGTTGTATATTACGTGATATATTGTTCTGTTCGATAATAGCCAACGTGTTTATTGGTTTGTGTTGACTATTCACGCCTTAATATTGTGTTATGAGGTAAAAGATGACGTGATAGTGTTAGTTTAAGGGAATATACATGGGTGGTCGCTCCTATCCAACCTTATTCTTCGTATTACTTGACAACATTACTTATAATATTCTCGGGTAATATAGGTATAGAGGTGGGCGTTACATACTCTCTTTTAAACATGATGTACTTGGAGTACAAATCCTTTACTGGTTTGAACTTGCTTCTTGCTTCGAGATAAATGAAAGGAGAGCCTTTTGCTTTGCTCTTAGTAGCATAGAGGAATCTGATCTAAAGATGGGTATTTGGAACTTGAAACTCCCTCCAAAAGATGGCATAAAGGCTGGTCAAAATAACATTACCATTAGGGTGCAATTGGAAAAGAGAGATTTTTAGGTACATAAGGACGCCCATTATCCACTGAGGAAGAGGCGGCAGGGCACTAACCACGCAATGATATCTTGAATAAGCCATGTATACTTCGAGCAGAGTATGAGCCGGTTGTTCGAAAGTAGGCAAGAGCATATCATCCCTAGGAAGGCCGTGAGTAGCCGCTGTTGTAGGTAGCTATCTAACTGTTAGAGTAGAAGTTATGGATTCAACCGGGTCCACCAGCAATTGTGACAGTCCACACCCATGCACTAGATAGTAAGCAGAGCTAGGCTGGTTGATCTAACATCCCAACGGTGCAGGATTCAAAGGAGCAAAAGAAGAAGGAGCCTAGTCACTGGAAGCAGTCAAAGAGCGAGTCTTGCGACGGTCCAACATTCTTGTCTGATACAATAACATATCTCATGTATTATCGCATTGTGCGCGAGCTTGTGTTTTTGTGTATGTGCACATGTGCAATGGAAGATATAGCAAATTGCTAAACAACATTGGTCCAACATCCTAGCAAAAGTAAATTAAAAACTAAATAGCATGATGTAACCCGTTGCTTTGTCAGATTACATAGAGATTGGTTCGAGGATGAAGTTATAGGTGGTAGGTAATCCTGGAAAGCGCATTGAAATATGCAAGATGGAATATCCTATCTGAAAGTTGAACCCTAGTTGAAAACTCAAATTCCAATCGATTCGAAAACACTTTAGATTCATGATTTTATGGCCTTAAATTATCCTATTAAAAGATATGCCTTAACCCATATATCCTAATAAGGACTGAATAGATAAAGACTCTAACCCTCCAACACCACACCGTACCAACATGAATTATAACAAGCAAATCGAATGAATTCTGGATATGATTAAATTGATAATGGAAGACTTATTGAAGTAGATTGCGGGTAGAAACGATGGTCGTAGTTACTTGGCTTCCATGAGAGGTACATAATTATGAGAATGCATGTGATTCATATCCTCCTCCTTTGTCAGATCTTATGACCTTATTTTTCTTATTGAGTTGATTTTCTACTTTTAACTTGTATGCCTTGAACATGTCCAAGGCTTCATCTTTATTATGTATTAAGTATACATTATAATATTTGCTAGAAACATCTATAAATGAGATATAATAATTTTTCCCTCCACGAGTTGGTGTTGTCTCAAAGTCACAAAAATCGGAGTTAATACTTCATTCGATCTGTTTACAGACTTCATAGGCTATTTCACAAACTTAGATTCGGTGCATACTTCACATTTATGTATATTACTAGAATTAGGATTACATTTTGGTATTAGTCATGAATTTGTCATTCTTTTTTTAGAACGATAATTCATATGACCTAACCGTTCATGCTATAAATCGATAAACTCAAGCAAGTAAGAAGAATCCTTATTATTACTATTATTATTAGAGCATACCTTGAGTTTGGAAAGGCCATCTGTAAGATAGCCATTTCCTACAAATTCTCCATCTTTGGTTAATACAAACTTATCAGACTCAAATAAAAGTTTAAAACTCTTATTACTCAAAATAGGATCAGACACTAAGTTCTTTCTGATCTTTGGTACATGCAGTATGTCCGTGAGAGTCAATCTTCTTTCGGAATTAAGGGTAAGGATTACACTGCCTTTACCTTGTATAAAGAATGATGCTGCATTGCTCAAGTTTAGATTTTCACCTTCTATTGGATGACAAGTTGAAAACAGAGCCTTGTCAGAACATATGTGCTTTGTGACACCGGTATCAACCCACCAATCATTGGTATCACAGACGATATTAGTCTTTGAAACCATAGCGGCAAAATTAGTGTTAACTGTCATATGTGCTTGATTTTTGTTGCCATGATTTTCATTGGCATTTTGATCCTTCCTTTGGAAACAGACTTTTGCTTTATGTCCCTATTCCCACAAATCCAATGTGCACCCTTTATCTTGAATTTTTTGGATTTTGGTGCAAGCGAAGAACCTTTTGGTGGACGATTCCCCTTTTTCTTCTGAAAGTTAGGCATTGACTTAGATTCTCCTTCCATAATATTTGCTCTGGCTTCATATCCGAGGGACCGTTCTTCTCATTTGTTCTATTCCCTTCTTAAACTTGAAGTTTTAGAACCAGATTTTTCATTGATAACTACTCGGTCAAGTGTTTCAATTCATATTTGAAATTCTTTCATAATGGAGACAATTTCTCAATGATAACACCAACTTGGAATTTCTCATCAAAACCCATGCTTTCAGAGTGAAATTCATGAATGATAATCTATAATTCCTTAACTTGGTTGAGAACAGACTTGTTGTCAACCATCCTGTAATTCATAAATTTGTCAATGACAAATTTCCCTGCTCTTGCTACTTGTGTCAAATATTTCTTTTTCGAAGACTCACATAATTCATTTACAGTTTTACACATTACGTAGACATCATAAAGAGTGTCATCCAAACTATTAAGGATATAATTTCTGTAAAGAAATTCACTATGCATCAAATCATAGATTTATTTCTCAGTCTCTATAGTGAGCAGAGATTTATTTGGCACTAGTTTCTCTTGATTGAGCACATGAGCCAAGTTCAAAGCTGTGATTTAAATCAATATTTTCTGTTGTCATCTTTTGAAACCATTCCTTTGAACTTGTCTAATTTCTTGGCAATCGAGTTCCGTTCGCCAACGACCATAGACTGATCCATTCTGTAACAGAATAGTATATTTCCAAAAGAAAAATAATAATAATGTAGTAATCTATTAACAGAACGAGATCAATCTTGCAATTAACGACAAGTAAATTACAAAATACCACTTATGTAACCAGTTAACTATGGAATGAATGACTTAATCTATACTAAAATCTTGTTTAAACAACCAGTATATATAAAATAAAGGAAATAAATTAGAAATTACCGACTTGATCCGAGAGAGGCATGCAGTTGCAATGTCCTAAAATAGAATTTTGTCCCTTCACTTTTGCTGTACTTTCGCACAATAGGCATCTGCCTTGCATGACACAACTTTCAATTTAAGTCGGGCAGAGACGCCATAGATTATGGCGAACTTCAATCTGCGTTTCTCTTTTTATTACACGAAGAACATTTGATGCAGCGCAGCCCTCATTTGTCAAAGGCATAAGTCGTGACCAAACTTTGCGACCTAACGAAGAGGTTGTAGGTCGTCTATGACCTAAGGAGCCACATGAGGAGGAGTTACGACTTAACCAAGTCAGGGAGAAAGGTCTACGACCTAAGGAGCCACGTGAGGAGGAGTTACAACTTAACCAAGTCAGGGAGAAAGGGCTATGACCTAACAAAGCTTGTAAGTCGTTGGTACGACTTAAGGAAGATACCTGTGAGTTAACAAGTCCTTTGAGTCATCTGAACGACCTAACGAGTCATGTTTTATGTCGCGAAGCACTGGATGCCGTTGATTCGTCTGCCGAGTTAATCTCTACCATTGATATCTGTAAGTAGCTGATCTGAGATGCGCATGTTTTAAGTCGCTGAAGACTTGTTGCCGTTAATTTTCTGCCGAGTCAATCTTTGCCGTTGGTTCTTTAAGTCGTGAAGAAGCTATTGTTAAGTCGCTCTGTATTAACGTGTTGTATTTCTTAAGTCGTATGTCGACTGTTTTGTAGGTCGTCTGTTTGTAATAAGTCGTATGCTTTGGAGGTGTCATAAGTCGGAGTATGTTAAGTCGCAACTGTTATAAGTCGTAAGTCGTGGGAAGTTGTTAGGTCGTCAACGACCTAAGTGATATGTTTGTATTCTCTGTTTCTTAAGTCGTAGAAACTTGTAGCCGAAGATCTTGATGCCGCGTCCATCTGAACCGTTGATGTTAAGTCGTAAGTACTCTAAGTCGTGTACGACCTATGTAAGTCGTGATGTGCTGTATACTTTCTTAAGTCATAAGTCGGAGGGGTTATAAGTCGGTTGCCGACTTAGGAGTTAATGTAAATTTTCTGTTTTCTTTGCGTGAGTTGTAAAACGCCTATAAATAGGCCGTGTGAGTCATTTGTAAAGGTTGTTGAATATTGAATAAAATTCTCTCTTGTTAGCTTTGTGCTTTCAATTTCAATTGGTAGTCGAGTGTATCTCCTATCTCCACTTACGTCATTCGAGTGCGCTCGAATCATCGTTTATTGAAGCCGATTCACGGTATCTTGTGCGCAAGATCAACGTCGAAGAATCGTAGATCTCTTTCCCGGTATCTTCGGATCAACGAGTCAGAGATAGCTAGAATTCGGTATCTTCGGATCAACGAATTCAGGCATCGCAGTATTCATCAATCCACCGATTGCTACATTCATCGTATTATCTTGTTTTTGTAATATCCGCTGCGTCATTTGGTATCAGAGCTTGTTCTAGCCAATCATAGCTAGATCGAGACTTGGAGCCTATTCATTTTGAAGTTGAAGTGAAGATTTGAGTTGTTTATCGCGGCCGAGAGTAAGAAGAGCTTGTTCGAAGATTGATTGATCGAATTTGTATTGGAAGCCGAAACTTTGTCCATCGTGTTCATCGCGATTTGCTACAAAGTGGAAGTTTTCGATCCATTCCATTTTGGATCAAAGTTCGAATTGTGTTTAAATTTGAAGAGTTTTTGAAGTATTGAAGTATGCCGCCAAGAAGAGCTAATCGTCACCAAAACGTAGAAGCTTTGTATCGAAGAGAAGAAGCTGATGAGATGGAACAAAGAATCAATGAAAACTTTAGTGAAAAGCTTAACGAAGAGATTGGACGATTAGAGAAGATGATGTTAGAGATGAATCAAAATCGGAGAAGGGTTTCACCTGAATCTAACCATGGGGGTAGTAGAGTCTCGCCACATTCCAATCGAGACAGAAGTGTTGAAAATGATCAAGGGCGTGGGAGGAACATGAATGATCGTGAATGGAGGAATGTAGATAGAAGGGATGATGGTGGAAGACGTAATGGTAGTAGAAAGTGGATAGACGAGTTCGAGTTCCATTCTCTATTGGGAAGAAATACAAAGATGAAATATGGTGTGATGTAGTAGAGATGGATGTTTGCCACTTATTATTGGGAAGACCAAGGCAGTATGATCGAGCAGTACAACATGACGGTCGAACCAATAGCTACAGTTTTATGTTTGAAGGCACGAAAATTATCCTAGTTTCGAAGAAGAGATCACAAGGAGGAAGTAAATCAGAAGAAATTGAAGAGCTGAAAACTTTATTGACTTTAAAGGAGTTTGTTAAAGAAGTTGAAGAGGAGCCTGAAGTGTTTTTGTTGATTGGGCGAGAGAGCAGTGAAGAAGTTGAAATTCCAGAAGAAGTTAAACCAGTTTTGAAAGAATTTGACGATGTATTTCCAAAGGAGTTACCAACGGAATTCCCACCGTTGAGGGATATACAACATCAGATAGATCTTGTTCCAGGTGCTGTGTTGCCACACAGACCACATTATCGAATGAGTCCGAAGGAACATGAAGAGTTGCGGAGGCAGGTAGAGGAATTGCTTGAGCAGGGGCATGTGCAGGAGAGTCTGAGTCCTTGTGCTGTACCAGCTTTATTGGTACCCAAAAAGGATGGAATGTGGAGGATGTGCACTGACAGTCGAGCATTGAATAAGATTACTGTGAGATATAAATTTCCAATGTCGAGGTTGGATGACTTGTTAGATCAAATAAGCGGAGCTACTATATTTTCGAAGATTGATTTGAAGAGCGGATATCATCAAATTCGTATCAGACCAGGAGATGAGTGGAAGACTGCTTTTAAAACCAGGGAAGGTCTATACGAGTGGTTGGTTATGCCGTTTGGTTTATCAAATGCTCCGAGTACTTTCATGAGGGTAATGAATCAAATTTTTAGACCATTCATTGGGAAGTTTGTGGTGGTGTATTTCGATGATATTCTGATTTACAGTGGGAGTCCAGAGGAACATTTGAATCATCTTAGAGAAGTGCTGATGGTATTGCGACAAGAACAATTTTATGCTGCAACGAAGAAATGCATGTTCATGACGCATAGCGTTTTATTTTTGGGATATGTTGTGTCGGAAAAAGGAATACAGGTTGACCAAAGTAAAGTTGAAGCAATTAGAGATTGGTCGCAGCCCAAGACGGAAGTTCGTAGTTTTCATGGGTTGGCTTCATTTTATTGAAGATTTATTCCACACTTTAGTAGTGTGATGGCACCTGTTACGGATTGTATGAAGGGTAAACAATTTTCATGGACGAAGGAAGCAGGAGTTGCTTTTGAACGAATCAAGGAGTTATTGACGACAGCACCAATCCTAGCATTACCTGATTTTCAGTTGTTGTTTGAATTACATACTGATGCGTCAAAGGTTGGGATTGGAGGAGTGTTAAGTCAAAGGGGTCGTCCAATTGCATATTTCAGTGAGAAGTTGTCAGGAGCGAAGATGAGGTACAGTACGTATGATGTGGAATTCTATGCTGTTGTACAATCCATTAAACACTGGAGGCACTATCTATTTCAGAAGGAGTTTGTTCTGTATACTGAGCATGAAGCATTGAAACATTTGCAAGGGCAAGACATGATTTCAGCAAGACATGCATCGTGGATTGCATATCTGCAACAATTTACATCTGTTGTGAAACACAAGTCGGGAGTGACGAATCGTGTTGCGGATGCGTTGAGTAGAAGAAATCACTTGTTAACTACATTGAAGGTTGAAGTGACGGGGTTTGAAATATTGCCAGAATTATTTACCAATGATCCTTACTTTGCAAAGTTTGTTGATAAAGTCAAGGAGGGAGAGACGGATGAGTTCGTGATGGTAGATGGTTTTCTTTTTAAAGGAAATCGATTGTGCATACCGGAGGGTAGTCTGAGAATGAAGATTATCAAGGAGTTACACGAAGAGGGACATGTTGGGAGAGACCGTACCTTACAGTTGATTTCACAGTCCTACTTTTGGCCATCAATGAGGAAAGAGGTAGAGAAGTTTGTGGAGCGTTGTCATATTTGTCAGGTTTCGAAAGAAACTGCGACTAATGCTGGGTTATATATGCCGTTACCCGTGCCTGTAAAACCATGGGTGGATATCAGTATGGATTTTGTTTTGGGTTTGCCTAGAACTCAAAGGGGAAATGATTCTATATTCGTTGTGGTGGACAGATTTTCGAAGATGGCACATTTTATTGCTTGTAAGAAGACGGCGGATGCTATTCATGTTGCTCAATTATTTTTCAAGGAGATCTATCGACTTCATGGATTGCCAGAATATATTGTGTCGGATAGAGATACTCGATTTCTGAGTCACTTTTGGTTGAGTTTATGGAAGATGGTGGGAACGAAGCTAAAGTTTAGTAGTGCTTATCATCCACAGACAGATGGACAGACTGAGGTGGTAAACAGATCATTGGGAAATTTGTTGAGGTGTCTTGTGCAAGATAATCTGAAGAGTTGGGATGTGAAGTTATGCCAGGCAGAGTTTGCCCATAATCATGCTGTGAATCAAAGTACTGGGTTCAGTCCATTCCAGATTGTCTATTCAAGCTTACCGAAAGGACCGTTGGATTTAACGGTGATACCACACTCAAAGGGGACAATTAAGAAAGCTGCTGATTTTGTTGAAGGGCTGACGGAATGTCATAAAATCGTTCAAGAACGATTAGAGAAAGCAAATGAGAAGTATAAACAATCTGCAGATTTGAAACGAAGAAGTGTTGAATTTCATGAAGGTGATTTGGTTTATGCAGTGTTAACAAAAGATCGTTTTCCGGTAGGCGCTTACAATAAATTGAAAGCACGAAAAATTGGTCCGGTGGAAGTTGTAAAACGAATCAATGAAAATGCTTATAAACTGAAGCTACCAGATGATGTGTATACGTCCGATGTGTTCAATGTTAAACATCTCGTACCATATCACGAAGATGAACGAGCTGATGTAGAAGAATTTACAAATTCGAGGTCGAATTTTTCTCAACCTGGGGAGGATGATGCAGCGCAGCCCTCATTTGTCAAAGGCATAAGTCGTGACCAAACTTTGCGACCTAACGAAGAGGTTGTAGGTCGTCTACGACCTAAGGAGCCACGTGAGGAGGAGTTACGACTTAACCAAGTCAGGGAGAAAGGTCTACGACCTAACATCTATAAATGAGATATAATAATTTTTCCCTCCACGAGTTGGTGTTGTCTCAAAGTCACAAAAATCGGAGTTAATACTTCATTCGATCTGTTTAAAGACTTCATAGGCTATTTCACAAACTTAGATTCGGTGCATACTTCACATTTATGTATATTACTAGAATAAGGATTACATTTTGGTATTAGTCATGAATTTGTCATTCTTTTTTTAGAACGATAATTCATATGACCTAACCGTTCATGCTATAAATCGATAAACTCAAGCAAGTAAGAAGAATCCTTATTATTACTATTATTATTAGAGCATACCTTGAGTTTGGAAAGGCCATCTGTAAGATAGCCATTTCCTACAAATTCTCCATCTTTGGTTAATACAAACTTATCAGACTCAAATAAAAGTTTAAAACTCTTATTACTCAAAATAGGATCAGACACTAAGTTCTTTCTGATCTTTGGTACATGCAGTATGTCCGTGAGAGTCAATCTTCTTTCGGAATTAAGGGTAAGGATTACACTGCCTTTACCTTGTATAAAGAATGATGCTGCATTGCTCAAGTTTAGATTTTCACCTTCTATTGGATGACAAGTTGAAAACAGAGCCTTGTCAGAACATATGTGCTTTGTGACACCGGTATCAACCCACCAATCATTGGTATCACAGACGATATTAGTCTTTGAAACCATAGCGGCAAAATTAGTGTTAACTGTCATATGTGCTTGATTTTTGTTGCCATGATTTTCATTGGCATTTTGATCCTTCCTTTGGAAACAGACTTTTGCTTTATGTCCCTATTCCCACAAATCCAATGTGCACCCTTTATCTTGAATTTTTTGGATTTTGGTGCAAGCGAAGAACCTTTTGGTGGACGATTCCCCTTTTTCTTCTGAAAGTTAGGCATTGACTTAGATTCTCCTTCCACAATATTTGCTCTGGCTTCATATCCGAGGGACCGTTCTTCTCATTTGTTCTATTCCCTTCTTAAACTTGAAGTTTTAGAACCAGATTTTTCATTGATAACTACTCGGTCAAGTGTTTCAATTCATATTTGAAATTCTTTCATAATGGAGACAATTTCTCAATGATAACACCAACTTGGAATTTCTCATCAAAACCCATGCTTTCAGAGTGAAATTCATGAATGATAATCTATAATTCCTTAACTTGGTTGAGAACAGACTTGTTGTCAACCATCCTGTAATTCATAAATTTGTCAATGACAAATTTCCCTGCTCTTGCTACTTGTGTCAAATATTTCTTTTTCGAAGACTCACATAATTCATTTACAGTTTTACACATTACGTAGACATCATAAAGAGTGTCATCCAAACTATTAAGGATATAATTTCTGTAAAGAAATTCACTATGCATCAAATCATAGATTTATTTCTCAGTCTCTATAGTGAGCAGAGATTTATTTGGCACTAGTTTCTCTTGATTGAGCACATGAGCCAAGTTCAAAGCTGTGATTTAAAACAATATTTTCTGTTGTCATCTTTTGAAACCATTCCTTTGAACTTGTCTAATTTCTTGGCAATCGAGTTCCGTTCGCCAACGACCATAGACTGATCCATTCTGTAACAGAATAGTATATTTCCAAAAGAAAAATAATAATAATGTAGTAATCTATTAACAGAACGAGATCAATCTTGCAATTAACGACAAGTAAATTACAAAATACCACTTATGTAACCAGTTAACTATGGAATGAATGACTTAATCTATACTAAACTCTTGTTTAAACAACCAGTATATATAAAATAAAGGAAATAAATTAGAAATTACCGACTTGATCCGAGAGAGGCATGCAGTTGCAATGTCCTAAAATAGAATTTTGTCCCTTCACTTTTGCTGTACTTTCGCACAATAGGCATCTGCCTTGCATGACACAACTTTCAATTTAAGTCGGGCAGAGATGCCATAGATTATGGCGAACTTCAATCTGCGTTTCTCTTTTTATTACACGAAGAACATTGTATGGAGAGAGTAGAATAGAATAAAAAATGATTTTTGTTTAAAAATTTTGAGATGTATATACATGCATTCAAGAGGCACGATCATTGAAAACTGTCCGTTAGAAAAACGGTTATATTTGATCAAAATGACACCTTCCGTCAAAACCGTCTTTTTTTAAATTTAAAAACCGCAACCACTGACAAAACTATTTTTTCAGAAAATTTCTAACAGATTTCCAACGTGCAATACTTCATCTACAAAAACATTATTTATACAATGCAACATTGACCTAGTACGTGGAAGAAATGCTAAATTTTTATCGTTGTTGTCTTGGATAATGTCTTAATTACAATAACTTCTGGTATATCGCTATCAACAGCACCATACAACAAACCGTGCTACTAAAAATTGTAACGACCCATTTCAGTTTCAACCATGCCATCGTTTTTCTTTTAAAAAATGAATCTTTTACAGGCATTTACCAAAACCTGAGTCCGTATATATATATATATATATATATATATATATATATATATATATATATATATATATATATATATATATATATATATATATTGACTTGATACGATAAAATACACCAAACCCAACTGTTTCATCTTGCACAAAAATAGGAACGACTAGACGACGTAACGCCTATACCCTGTCAGTGAGTTTTCCCCTCTTCGATTGATGGAAAAGGAAGCGAATATGTGACACATTGTTGAACGTAAAACAACGGTAAATACAATGATGATGTGGATCACGAAGCAGTTGTTTGTGGGTTCAGAAAATTAAACAACACAGGGCAGTAGCAGTACTACTACTACACTACTACTACTACTCTCTCGTAGTAAGAAGCACAGGAAACAATGCATGGTCAAAAAACACAGGGAAAAGGAAAAGGATATCTAGTCAAAAAGAACCCACGTGATCGAGATAACAGTCTTCTATGCAAACGCATATAATTTATTACGACGCCAAAATCCATGCACACTGTCACCTTCTTCAATCACGAAGCATGCACGGATCGGCTACATTAGCGAAGCATGCACTCTGATCCACGTCCGGTTCGGCTACCTGTCATCTTTGATGCTGCTTTGAATGCCATTTTGATCTTTTAATGAGTGGTCTTCGATTGTTTTGGATGCGTTAATTTGACTTTGTTTTTTTATGAGCGTATAAATTAGCAAATATCTTAGTATTAAATCATGTTTGGTGCAAGAAATGTGCTTTTGGAATTCACATGAAGTGAAAAACATTACGTGCGTTGCATTTTGAACAGCGGAGGATGGAGAAAAGATTTCCAGGGAGGCGTATCTTTACAGGTTATAAGAATTTAAGTCTCACATCCTCCATTTTTCTCACTAAACTCTTTGTAAATATTATAACTTGAGTAATTAGTTCAAAAAATATATTGAGTGGGACCAATGTCTTGATTTTAACCCATATTTGATTAAAAATACCATGTATAATAAACAAATTTGATCACGCCGCCCTTAACTTTCTAATATTAGACGTAATCAAAAATCTAACTTCTGTTAAACACAATCCTGTACAAACTGCCCTTAACTTTCTAATACTAGGCAGACTGTCCTTAACTTTCTTTTTCTAGGATCAGGTGACCTAATGGTTTTGCGGGCTCATCAATGACCTATATTTACTATGTATATTCCTTTCGGTACTTCAGTCCCATTTGCTACAAGTCCTACACACTGGAAATTGGACTTATTTTAGCTAGGGGCTAATAGCTAAAGTATAGGGCGCTCCTACACCAATCATGTCTGGTCTTCTAATATTTGAGTCATAAACTTAGGGTTAACTACCCTTTTCATATTCTATTTCCTGTCTTTAAGGTTAACTACCTTGTCAAAACTTTATTTCTTTGTAAACATCCTTTACAAATGATTTACCCCTGAAATCATACTTTTATAAAACAAGAAAATCATATACATTGCTTTTCTCAAAATACTTAAGCCGTGACACACACACTTTACACCAAACAATGTTGATGAAATCTAATGGGATTATCTATCCCTTCAAAGTAAGTTAAAAACCATTTTTAACTTGAAATCTTAGGCCATGAAGTCAAGGTAAACCATTCGAAACCTTTGTTTAAAACTTTAAACAATCTCTTTCGAATCCATTGAAAGTATCCATTTCAAAATTAGTTAACTACTTTATCTTGAAACACTAGGCCGAAAGGCCAAAACATGCCTTTCGAACCCTTTAAAAATAGACCTATCGAAACCATTGAGAATAACCCTTCGAAAGCTTTATTAAAACCTTAGACATCCTCTTTTCAAAACCCTTTAAACTTGCCTTTCGAAAGCATTGGAAACCTTCCACTCCAATACTCAAAGTAAACCTTTCGAAAATGTTGGGTATCTCCCCTTCGAAACCACATTATATACCTTTCGAAAGCATTAAAATTCCTTACTTAAAACATATCTTTTGAAATATTGAGTTCAAGTAAAAATTTGTGGAACATAAGTTCGAAACCATTTAGAACCATTCCTTTCGAAATTTTGGATTTAACTTTTAATAAAACTAAGGGTCTTAAAAGAACTGGGGCAAAAGCATTGCTTTTGAAAGCATTGTTCCTAAGTAAAAGAAAAAGGAAGGTTTTGAAACCAACACTTTCGAAAACATTGACAAGCGGCTTCAAAGTATAAAGGCAAAAGCATCCCTTCGAAAGCAATGGTTTGAAGGGTTGAATGCGGCAGCATGGGTTTCGAACCCTTTCGAAAGCTTCATTAAAAATAAAAGGGCGACAACCCTTTCGAAAGCCCTTTTACTGAAACAAAGGCATATTGACTAAGTCGAAAGTTATTACAACTCTTTCCAAAATATCCTTTATAAACATAAGTAATTTAAAGTTACTAAGAGAAGCATCTACCACTTCGAAAGTATGGTTTTGACACTATACCTTCCGCCTTTCTTCAGTCCACTACGTACCAAAGAGTTGATACCATGTGTATTGGTTTCGACTTGGTTAGAGGTGGAAGTACGGGGTCAAAAGGTAGCCGATGGAAGTGATAAAGCAGTAATTCTTGCAAACTGATTATTAGCCTTTTAAAGTAATTTCTTTCCAACAAACTTACCTTATTTGCCAACATGTAATTAGTTGCCAATTCTTTTTCAAAATCCTTTTTTCTAAAAGTGCTGCCGAATTCTGTAATTAACAATTTAAAACATTAACATGTTAGCCTTTCTCCTTTTCGAAACATATAAAACATTTAATTCTCATACTTTAAATAATTTTATATCCATAATAGAATACTTAGGAAAATTCTCCAAAAATTCACATAAATTACTTTTAATATATTCTCTAACATATTTAAATTTCAGACCCAAAGCTAACATATAATTGCCGAAAATAATTTAAATCCAATTTTCGCCATTTTCTTTCATAGAAAATTCATAATTAATCTACAATAACTTAGAAAATTATGAAACTTGAAGCCCACTTATAAGATAATTTTTTTGACCATATATAAAAAACGCAAGGCATTTGGATGTCATTTAATAGGTTTTTCAAATCTAAACTTATCATAAAATCCATATGAACCAACATAATTCATCAACAAGCATATATGTCCATTTAAACAATCAAATCATGGCATATAATTTGCAAAACCAATTAGGTTCTTAACTAGAAACCGAAAGCAATAAAAATGAGATGTAAAAATTCATTATTCACCTTAGCTTGGTGTTAAGAAGGTTGAGATTTATTATTTGTTTAATCCCTTCAAGCTTCCTACTATTTTCCTTGCTTATCTTCCTTTCGATTTCTTCTAATTATGGCAAGCCAAGCTCTATGTATTTTAGTTTTGTTTTTGAGTGTTGTAAATGAATATGGAATAAGGGTTTATGGTATAAGAACATAGCCTGTTCCTATTTTTCCCTTATCTTGTTACCCTTACTTCATTTTAAAGTTTCATTTGTTTATACATTAACTAAGGCATGACTATCTTATGATTATACAAATCTCAATCCCTTAACTGCTTTAGTCTTTATATTATTCTATTTAATTTATCTAATTAAATCTTCTATATAATGTTATCTAAAATTAGGGGAGTTACAGGCTCCCCTCCTTAAAGAATTTCGTCCTTGAAATTTAGTAAGGACTAAATACTAAACATAGCAATCATCTGTAACATCTTTTAACTATTATACTAGCCTAACTAACTAGCAAGCAGTCTATATAAAGCAAATATAGAACATACCCATACAGCAGATCAGGATAAGTATCGCTAATCCTATCATCTGTCTCTCAAGTACAGTCCTTCTCTGATGCAGGCCAGCATCATGATACTATAGGTCGCTCAAACGACCTACGACCTAACCATGATCACAAGCTAAGTCTAAGTCGCGCCCGACTTAATGTGAGGAAGAATGAACGAGTTAAGGAGATGAAAATGCAGGAAAACGAGTTGGCAAGTCATTCAGGCGCGTTACAACCTAGCTACATCATTCCAGCGACCTACCGGGATAAGATTCTAATGCTATTGGCCAGTTTCTTTAGGTCGCGAATGACCTTCCATTCCTTAGGTCGAAAACGACTTAACGACCTACGAGTTAACAAGATAACAGAAGCTACCTTAAGTCATCCCAGTCACATTAACAAGTTCCGACCTAATGAACTTCGACCTAACAAGGTAGAAGTAATGAACGAGTCACGACCTAATGAGCTCCGATCTAATGGAATACGACCTAGTGATGAAGAACGAGCTAACTGTGCCGAGTTACGACCTAAGGAGGCATGTGAGCAGGAGCTACGACTTAACTGGAAACCAAGTGAACGAGTTAACTCGAGTGCGCGACCTAACGAAGGTTTTAAGTCGTCCCAGCGACTTAGTATAACGCGGCAGCGACCTAGTGAACGAGTTAACTCGAGTGCGCGACCTAACGAAGGTAGTATAACTCGGCAGCGACCTAGTAAAAGCCCACGACTTAACGAAGCTGAAGGTATAAGTCGTCCACGACTTAACAAAAGGCATGAAGAGGAAGCGAGTTACGACCTAGAAGAATTAACTCGTAAGTCGCTGAAGTTTAACTCGTGAAGTTCTTAAGTCGTAAGTCGCGTGAAGATGTTGCCGTTGATTCTTCTGCGAGTTAATCTAAACCATTGATTTCCTTAAGTTGTTGATCTGGGATGCCGCCTGTTTGTAAGTCGCTGAAGCCTGATACCGTTGAATCTGCTAACGAGTTAATCTCTGCCATTGAATTCCTTAAGTCGCTGATATGGATGCGCATGTTGTTAAGTCGCGAAAGCTTGTAGCCAAGGATCTTGATGCCGCGTCAATCTGAACCGTTGATGATGAGCCGTTTTATCTTTGAGTCGTTTGTGTTTCTTTTAGCTCGCACCTGTTTGTAAGTCGTCATCTATAGGTTGTTTTCGACCTAAGTACTTGTATTTTCTTTGAAGTTTTTGTGTGTGTTGAGTTGTAACTGTTTGGGCTTAAGTCGTGTACGACTTATGTTAGGTCGTGACTGTTAGCTCGGAACCGACTTAGGAGATGTAATTTTTGTTGTTTTTTTCATATGAGTTGTAAAACGCCTATAAATAGGCCGAGTCTCTCATTTGTAAAGGTTGTTGAATATTGAATAAAATTCTCTTTTGTTAGCTTTGTGCTCTCAAATTCAATTGGTAGTCGAGTGTATCTCCTATCTCCACTTACGTCATTCGAGTGCGCTCGAATCATCGTTTGTTGAAGCCGATTCATGGTATCTTGTGCGCAAGATCAACGTCGAAGAATCATAGATCTCTTTCCCGGTATCTTCGGATCAACGAGTCAGAGATAGCTAGAATTCGGTATCTTCGGATCAACGAATTTGGGCATTTCAGTATCTTCCAATCCACCGATTACTACTCTCACCGATTGAAGATCGTTTTGATTAATCCGCTGCGTCAGTTTGGTATCAAAGCTTGTTTTAGCCAATCATAGCTAAATCGAGTCTTGGAGCCGATTTGTTTGAAGTTTAAAGCATCAAGTGTTAGCCGAGCTTGAAGTGAGGAAGCCGAGCTAAGGAGAGTGTAGACCGAGCATCATTGCATTGTCTAGTCGAGAATTGTGATTTGGAGAAGTTGTGTTCATCGTGTTCATCGCGAAGTTGCAACAAAGTGGGAGTTTTCGATCCATTTCATTTTGGATCTAAGTTCGAAAGGTGTTTGAAATTTGGAGTGGAGCCGAAAGTCAAAGTTTGAAGGCTTGATCATGCCTCCGAGATATGTTAACCGTCATCATAGTGTTGCAGATTTATATGAGAGAGAAGATCCTGAACAGAAGAAGCAACGTAGTGATGAAAGATTCAATAAGGATTTCGAGAAAGTAGAGAGAATGAAGTTTGACATGAATCGAAATCAACGGAGAGTGTCACCACGTTATGATTATGAGAAAAGAAGTAAAGAGGACGTGCATGGGCATAGAAGAGTCGATGTTCAGAATCGACGACGAAGTTCAACTAATTTTGAAGAGGAAAGTTATGGTGATCGTGTTCATTTTCGATATTCTGGTCAAGGGCAAAATCGATACAAGAATATTGAAGAGGATGGTTATACATGGAAATCAAGAAAGGATACGGAGATTCCAGAATTCCGAGGTGGACTATAAGCAGAGGAATTCTTGGACTGGTTATCCACGGTTGAAAATGTTTTTGAGCTCAACTACGTTCCTGAGGATCGTCAAGTGAAGCTAGTTGCTGCAAGTTTGAAAGGAAAAGCCATGGACTGGTGGCAACAAACTAAGTCAATCAGAGAGAGGATGAAGAAGTCTAAAGTTGTCAAGTGGGATAAGATGAAAAGGATGATGAAGGCAAATTTCTTACCCTACCATTATCAAGCTCGTCTTGATCAACAATTGCAGAAGTTGAGTCAAGGGAGTCGAGGAAAGGGTGTGGTTCCAAACTCCAGCAATCAAAATCATGCTGTTCATTACAGTAGAAATGTTTTTAAGAGAGTCAATGAACCAGTTGTATATGGAATCACGAAGGCAAGTGTTGATGAACGAGTTAAGCAATATCATTGTCAGGAGTTTGGCCATCGAAGTTTTGAATGTACAAAGTCCCAGAAGAAACCCTTTGTTGTAGAAGAATGTGAAAGTGAGGATGTGGATGATACTACTGAAAGCAAGACAGAAGGGGAAGAGGAATCAACTAGTCCATTACCTTTCGGCGAAAGTGCTAAAGAATCGAAAGGTAGTGCTGAAACCTTGGTTAGGTATGAGGCAAGTGAAGAGCTTAAAACTCTCGAGGAGGTTAAACCAATGTTAGAAGAATTTGAAGTGGTCGGACATACAGAATCATTCGCAACCTTACCACTAAAGTTTGACAACGAAGATGAAGAGGTCGAGTTGGAGAACGAAGAATGTAATTTGATTGATGAAGTTAACTTTTATCAACCACCACAATTTGACGACGATGAAGAATTTTTGCCAGGATTTGAGGAATCTTTATCAGGGAGAGTAGAAGTTTTGTCAATAGAGAAAGGAGGTAACTTGTTGTGGGGGACTGTTGAAATTGACTTTTATGAACCGTCGAAATTTGACGATGAAGAAGAAGTTGAGTCAAAGTATGTGGAGGTAGAAGTTGATTACTCTTCATTGCCACAGTTTGATGTTGATAGTATGGAAGAAGAAGCTGTGTTCGGGATGGAGGAAATTCATTTGACAATGGAGGATTCTTATTTAGCACCTGAGCTTATGGATGAGAGTCAGCCAAGTATAAATTCCTTAGTTTCCGAGGAGCATGAACAAAGCGAGAGTGAAACAGAAGAGAAGGCAGAATCGGATAGTTTGTTATTTTTGAAAGAGTTCATCATTGAAATGGAAGATGATGATGAGTTATCAATGATGATTGAACCTGGAGAAAATTCTGATTTTGAGAATCCTGAAGAAGATGAAGTATTTGAAGAATGTGAAGATGAAATGTCTGAGGAACTGTTTAAAGGATCTAGTCTTGTATGCTTGGAAGAACCTGACGAAAAGGTAGAAATTAGTACTGACTTGTTTGTATTATCCCGGCAAGGAACGAGTGAAGATCTTGATGTTTATGAGGAAGTTGGATCAGAATTCGATAAGTCTGAAGTCGAATACTCTGAAGAGATACCCGAAGAGTTACCATCTCTACAAGACATTCAACCTCAAACTGAACTCGTATCAGATGCTGCTTTATTGCCAGGATCGTATGATCTTATGAGTCTGGAGGAACAAAAGGGGTTGATACGACAGGAAGAAGTGAATGATTGTCAGTTGAAGTTGACTAATGATGTCCACGCTACTAACATTACAAGTGTCGATTGCTTGGAACCATATTATGAACATAAATATGTTGAAGGAGAAGCAAGTGGGAGTTCATTTCAGTCAGGGGAATTTGATGCAACACGTCAAGGGATGATTCAAGATGATGATACATCTGAACGGGATAAGGAAAGACAAGAATCTGAGCATGAGTCATCACAATTTTTCGGTCGAGGTTTCCCAAGTCATTCCATGATTGTAAATTTCCTTATATCTTCACACATTTTAGACATGTTTTGGTTCTATATCACATCTTCCTATTGGCACAAACAATTTGGTATACGACACTATTCTTATGAAGTTCTATGCTATCTGAAGTGGATCTGGCATCTAGTGCTGAGTTTAGTCCGTACTTTTCCACATGCCATATCCCTCAGGTCACTTTCGTATGCCGCCTGCCTAATGCCACGTCTGTTCTATTCCATGTATTATTTAGCTCGAACCATAACATCCAAAGTACAAAACAAGTTTAATCTCAAAAATGGTTATCACCAGGGCTGTGTCAAACTAGATAATGAATGGAAGACAGCATCTCAAAGAAGAAAGCTTTTAAATTCGAGGACGAATTTCTCCCAACCAGGGGAAGATGATGCAGGCCAGCATCATGATACTATAGGTCGCTCAAACGACCTACGACCTAACCATGATCACAAGCTAAGTCTAAGTCGCGCCCGACTTAATGTGAGGAAGAATGAACGAGTTAAGGAGATGAAAATGCAGGAAAACGAGTTGGCAAGTCATTCAGGCGCGTTACGACCTAGCTACATCATTCCAGCGACCTACCGGGATAAGATTCTAATGCTATTGGCCAATTTCTTTAGGTCGCGAACGACCTTCCATTCCTTAGGTCGAAAATGACTTAACGACCTACGAGTTAACAAGATAACAGAAGCTACCTTAAGTCATCCCAGTCACATTAACAAGTTCCGAACTAATGAACTTCGACCTAACAAGGTAGAAGTAATGAACGAGTCACGACCTAATGAGCTCCGATCTAATGGAATACGACCTAGTGATGAAGAACGAGCTAACTGTGCCAAGTTACGACCTAAGGAGGCATGTGAGCAGGAGCTACGACTTAACTGGAAACCAAGTGAACGAGTTAACTCGAGTGCGCGACCTAACGAAGGTTTTAAGTCGTCCCAGCGACTTAGTATAACGCGGCAACGACCTAGTGAACGAGTTAACTCGAGTGCGCGACCTAACGAAGGTTTTAAGTCGTCCCAACGACTTAGTATAACTCGGCAGCGACCTAGTAAAAGCCCACGACTTAACGAAGCTGAAGGTATAAGTCGTCCACGACTTAACAAAAGGCATGAAGAGGAAGCGAGTTACGACCAAGAAGAATTAACTCGTAAGTCGCTGAAGTTTAACTCGTGAAGTTCTTAAGTCGTAAGTCGCGTGAAGATGTTGCCGTTGATTCTTCTGCGAGTTAATCTAAACCATTGATTTCCTTAAGTCGTTGATCTGGGATGCCGCCTGTTTGTAAGTCGCTGAAGCCTGATACCGTTGAATCTGCTAACGAGTTAATCTCTGCCATTGAATTCCTTAAGTCGCTGATATGGATGCGCATGTTGTTAAGTCGCGAAAGCTTGTAGCCAAGGATCTTGATGCCGCGTCAATCTGAACCGTTGATGATGAGCTGTTTTATCTTTGAGTCATTTGTGTTTCTTTTAGCTCGCACCTGTTTGTAAGTCGTCATCTATAGGTCGTTTCCGACCTAAGTACTTGTATTTTCTTTGAAGTTTTTGTGTGTGTTGAGTTGTAACTATTTGGGCTTAAGTCGTGTACGACTTATGTTAGGTCGTGACTGTTAGCTCGGAACCGACTTAGGAGATGTAATTTTTGTTGGTTTTTTCATATGAGTTGTAAAACGCCTATAAATAGGCCGAGTCTCTCATTTGTAAAGGTTGTTGAATATTGAATAAAATTCTCTTTTGTTAGCTTTGTGCTCTCAAATTCAATTGGTAGTCGAGTGTATCTCCTATCTCCACTTACGTCATTCGAGTGTGCTCGAATCATCGTTTGTTGAAGCCGATTCACGGTATCTTGTGCGCAAGATCAACGTCGAAGAATCGTAGATCTCTTTCCCGGTATCTTCGGATCAACGAGTCAGAGATAGCTAGAATTCGGTATCTTCGGATCAACGAATTTGGGCATTTCAGTATCTTCCAATCCACCGATTACTACTCTCACCGATTGAAGATCGTTTTGATTAATCCGCTGCGTCATTCTCGTTGTCGCTCCACTGAACTTTCACCAACTTGATTGTCTTGTTTCTTAAACTCTTCTCATCTCTCACTACAACCCGAACCGGTTGTCTAACAAAAGTCAAATTCAGTTCTACTATTAAATCTTCTGACGCTGTCTGAGAAATAGTAGCCACTAGATCATGCACATACTTACGAAGATGAGATATATGAAACACATCACGGACACCTGCCAAACTGCTCGGCTGCTCTACTTTGTATGCAAGCTTTCCGACACCCTCCATAATTCGGAATGGACCAACATATCTTGGTGCCAGTTTCCTTGACTTTTCGACCCGTACCACATCCTTCATTAGTGATACTTTAATGAAAACTCTATCTCCAATTGAGAACTCTAAATCTTTACGCCTCTTATCTGCATAACTCTTCTGCCTAGACCGAGCTTCCTTCATCCTTAGCATTCTCAGATCAACTCAATCTTTTCTGTTGCCTCTTTAACCAGATCTGGACCCAAGACTAATCTGTCTCTAGTTTCTAACCAACATGCCTATGATTTGTATGGACTTCCATACAAAGCTTCGAAAGGCGTCGTTCCTATACTAGTCTGATAGCTGTTATTATAGGAAAACTCAACCAAGTGTAGGTGATCTTCCAAAGATCCACCGAAATCCAACACACAAGCTCTTAACAAATCCTCGAGTACCTTACCGACTCTCTCTATCTACCCATCCATCTAAAGGTGATACACAGAACTCATCTTGAGCCGGTAGTTGGACTGCCACCGAAATGAGCCACTAAGTTCCAGATTGATTTGGTGTTTGGAGCAGAACTGGTCAGTAAACGGCCAAGCATGATGACATCTACAAAGATGAGGGAGTTGAAGGTGCAATTGGTAGATTTGGAAGGCAATAATTTTAACCGACCGAGTAGTTCGCCTTGGGGCGCAGTCGTAGTGTTTGCTAAGAAACTGGACGGATCGTTTAGGCTATGTATCGATTATCGTAAGTTGAATGAGAAGACAATAAAGAACCGCCATTGCAGAGAATTGACGATTTGTTCGATCAGTTAAGTGGAGTCAAGGTATTCTCTCAATTGTATTTAGCGATGGGATTTCATTTGCTTAGGGTGGCAGAGGATAGTATTCCTTTGACAACGTTTAGGATGAGGTATGGATCGTACGAATGGTTAGTTATGCCATTCGGACTAACAAATGCGCCGACATTCTTTATGGACTTGGTGAACCGAATCTTCCAAAAGCACTTGGATAGATTTGTGTTGGTCTTCATAGATGATATTCTGACATACTCTAAGGATGAGAAGGAGCATGAAGTTCATCTTAGAGTTGTGCTTGAGATATGAGGGAGCATCAGTTGAAGGCTAAGTTTTCGAAGTGTTATTTTTGGAAGAAGGAAGTAAAGTTCCTTGGTCATGTAATCAAAGAGAAAAGGTTGTCTATAGATCCGACTAAGATTGAGGCGGTGAATAATTGGAAGAGACCCGAGACGATGACCGAGATAAAGAGCTTTCTTGGATTGGCTGGATATTATCGAAGGTTTATAAAGGATTTTTCGTGGATAGCTGCACCGATGACTAAGCTTACGCGAAAAGACGTGAAGTTTGTATGGACTGATAAGTGTGAGAAAGCATTCCAAAGCTTGAAACACTTATTGACCATGCAGCGGTGTTGGTGGTTTCGAAGAGGAAATTAGGATTTGGTTGTTTATACTGATGCGTGTGGAACTAGGTTGGGAGCTGTGTTGATGCAAAGAGGTAAAGTGATTGCTTATGCTTCTAAACAGCTCAGACCGCAAGAAGTTAGATATCCAATGCATGATTTGGAGTTAGCTGCCATTATATTTGCTTTGAAGGTGTGAAGACATTACCTCTTGGGAGAGCGATTTGAGCTTTATAAAGATTATAAGTCGTTGAAGTACTTGTTCTCTTAGAAGGTGCTGAACATGAGATAGCAGAGATGGTTGGTGTTTATTGCTGCTTACGATTTTGGAATAGAGTACACTCCCGGAAAAGGAAACAAGGTAGCGGATGCACTTAGTAGGAAACATCAGAATGCAGTATTGGCTATGATTACCGAGTGGAAAGATTTGGAAGCATTGTCAGCTTGTAGAGTGTAGTTTAGATCCAAAGTAGGTTCTAGTGATGTAAGTGTTGTATTTTCTGTTTGGAAGTTCGACCGGTAATGATTGAGAAGATAACTTCTAAGTAGGAGGTGGATCTAGTTTTGGTTGAATGGATCAAAAGGATAAGGGAAGGAACAAAGAATGATGACTTAATGGATTTAGTCTTGACCAGAAAGGATGGTTGAGAAAGAATGAATGGTTGTGTGTTCCAAATATAGGAGACATGAGGAAAGAAGTTTTGGATGAATGCCATCGTTCGAAGTTCACTATCCATCTAAGAGGAACAAAGATGTATCATGACATGAAGAGAAGTTTCTTCTGTGAATGTATGAAACAGGACATTGGTTTATGTGTTAAGCAGTGCTTGAATTGCCAGCAGGCAAAGCCTGAACAGCAGAAGCCAAGTGGATTGCTTCAACCGTTAGATGTTCCGATGTGGAAGTGGGATTCTATCTCTATGGATTTTATTGATGGGTTGCTAAGATCTAGTTGAGGGAATGAAAGCATATGGGTCATAGTGGATAGATTGACTAAGAATGCTCATTTCATCCAGTAAAGTCAACGAGGACACCACCTATTTTGGCGGAGTTATTTATGAAGAATTTGGTTAGACTGCATGGAATTCCTATTAGTATCATCAGTGATAGAGATTTTTTGTTTACTAGTGAGTTCTGGAAGAGTCTATAGAAAGCATTAGGAATCATGCTCAATGTGAGTATCGCTTACCATTCATAGACTGATGGGAAAACATAAACAGAGTTAACAAAGTCTTGGAGGATTTTTTAAGAGATTGTGTATTTGATTTTGGGGGATCGTGGGAAGACCATCTCTATTTAGTTGAGTTCTCGTATAACAATAGTTATCAGACTAGTATTGGGATGACACCGTTTAAAGATTTGTATGGAAGACCATGCAAATCTCCCGTATGTTGGTTAGAGACCGAGGATAGGTTGGTTCTTGGTCCAGATTTAGCGAAAGAAGCTGTAGAGAAGATTGAGTTGATCCGAGATAGGATGAAGGAAGCTCAGTCTAGGCAGAAAAGTTATGCAGATAGAAGGAGAAAAGACTTGGAATTCTCTATTAGAGGCTATGTGTTTATTAAGGTTTCACCGATGAAAGGTATGATTAGATTTGGAAAGTCAAAAAAGTTAGCACCTAGATTCATTGGATCCTTCCGTATTGTTAAGAGGATCGGGAAACTCGCTTATAAAGTGGAGTTACCGAGTAGTTTGGCAGGAGTCCATGATGTTTTCCATATTTCTCATCTTAGAAAGTGTGTTAGAGACCCGGAGACTACCATAGCACATACAGTGTTAAAAGATTTAGTAGTAGAGCCAGATTTTACTATAGTTGGAAAGCCGATTCAGATTGTGGCTAGAGATGAGAAGAAGTTGAGGAGCAAGACAGTCAGATTAGTAAAGGTCCAGTGGAGTGGCGATGCTAAAGACTGTACTTGGAAAACTAAGGGCATGATTAGATACTCTTATCCTGGTTTGTTTGATGGTATGTTTTACCTTTGATTGTTTTGTTGTGTATGCCTTATAGTAATTTCGAGGACGAAATTCTTTAAGGTGGGGAGTGTGTAACATCCCATATTTTTATAATCTTATTTAGGATATTCAATTGTTTAAATTAAATAAAATAATGTGAGGATTAATAGGTTGAGATTTAATTAAACTAAGGGTATCCATGCCATGTTAATGTGCAAATTAAAATGAGATAACATAAACTAATGTGTTAGGAAATAAGTAAGGGCAATATGGGAAATAGGAGAGGCTTATACCCTAAACCCTTAGGAAATGAAACTTACGTTCATTTTAGAAAACTAAAAACATCTAAGGCCGGCCACCATTTTTATTCTCAAGGAAGATAAAGCTAGGATTCAAAAGGAAGAAGTTAATCAACATATTCAACATCAAATCTCACATCTTTTACTCTCAAAGCTAAGGTGGATAATTACTTCATCCCATTTTTTATGGTTTTTGGTTTTAAGATTAGATCCAAAATGATTTTGCAAGTATATGCCATGTTTTTTATAATTAAAGTTTTATATATATATATATATATATGCTTTTTGATGGATTATATATGTTCATGTTAGTTTTTATGATATGTTTGACATAAAACCCTATTAGATGACATCCAAATGCCTTGAAAATTTAAATATAGGTCAAAAATGATATTTTAGAGAGGGGTTCCAATTTTCATAATTTTTCAGAATTAATATGGATTTTATATTAATTTTTTAATGGAGAAAATGATTTATTTGGTTACCAATTATTTACAGCTAAAATAATAATTAATTGGATTTGAAAATTTAATATGTTGGAAAACATATTAAAATAGATTTTCTGGAATTTTTCCAGATTTTTCCTAAGTGATTTGATGAATATATTAAATTATTTAAGGTATGGGACTTAAATGTTTTATATATTTAATTAAGGAGAAGGGTCATTTTATAAAATAAAATATTATTTAATTATGAAATTAGTGGCATCACTTTTCTGAAAAGTATTTTACTAATCAATAAGAATTTGACAAACAAAGGCTGGTTAGTTGAAAAGTTATCTCATTTAAGTTAGAAACAAGAAAATCATGCTTTTAGCATGTTTTAGCCATTTCGACACCAAACCTTCTGACGCAGACCTCTCGACAAGGTCGAAAGTTTATAGCTTTCGACAAGGTCAAAGTCCAATGCATATGGTATCATGTAGTTTGGTACATAACAAATTGGACAAGGTCGAAGGGTACTTTGTCGAAAGGTTAGTGGCCAAAGAGGTTGGAGTATGTTTGTCTTATAAACCAAAAGAATCGCCTGCTTTGCTTTCAAAAAGAAGCTTTCGACTTGGTTGCTTTCGACCAGGTCAAATATTTAAAATGAAGGTTTCAACCTTTCGACGAGGTCGAAAGGTTACTGCTGCTTTCCAACCTTTCGAAGTTGTTGCTTTCGACAAAGTCGAAAGGTTTACTTGTTGTTAAACCTAGGAAATGCGGATTACGGATCTTAAGGTTGGTTTAACACTAGAGGGGGGGGGGGTTAATAGTTTTTAATTAAATTTATGTATCTTTTTGAAATCTTTTCAAATTAAATCCAAACAGATGCAATTCACAAACACAGAAATAATCACAGAATCAGACATAGATGCAAATAGTAAATAAAAGCAGTAAAGGAAAGAACACAGCAGAATTTTATATTTGTTCGGAGTTACCCTATATCCAGTCCCACACAATTTCTTGTGCAGATTTCTTTTCAAATATAATGTCGATATTACAACCTCGATTTCAAGGTCACGAGATACACCCTCCTGTCTTCGAGTATATGGCAAACTCTCTTGATTTAACCAGGCTCCAAGATCACCTAATTGGTTTACGGGCTACAATAACACCTAATTGATTTACAGGCTACAATCACACCGTTTCAAATATCACTTTGATAGATAGAGAGACTCGATATACTTCTTTGATTACAAATGATTTTATAACTCTGAATAGCACTGAGATCTTTGAGAGAGAGTGACAGAGAATCAAACTAGAGATGATCGAGTTTGATTCACTTAGGATTTCGGTAGAGTTTTGTTAAAATATAAGAGAATATTTGAGTGGAGAAGAAAGAGTGAATAAATGGAGAAAAACTAACTTAAAATTCGTTGAAAACAACTGGTATTTATAAAAGAACAACAGTCATGTCCATTCGTGAAAGGTTATGATGAATAGACACTTCATCTGAAAATTTGAAATTCTACGGCTACCATGTCGACATAGGGGGATGAGGTATGTTGACATGCCTATGTATATTTTGAAAATTAATTTTTATTTAAAATGATTTCTATTCTAAAACTTTTCAAAACAATTTCTATTCTTTGTAAACCATTTTGAATATAGTTTAAACTTATAAAAGAAATTTGAAAAATAATCTTAAAAATATATAATCTATAATATAAAAGTAATATTAAAAACTAAGTATAGAATATATTTTTGATATTTAAAGCTTATAATATTAAAACTAGGAGATAGTTTACAAACAAGAGATGGTTTTGAAATCAAAATATAAAAGATAATAAAAATAGTTTAAGGCTAAAATATTAAACTGAGAGAGATGACTTTTAAAAGGTTTTTGAAAAAATATTTAAAATAAATCATTTTGAAAATTTCGAGGATTCCATTCTACTAGAGAAGGTCGTGGGTTCCATCCCACTAAAGAGGTCGTGGGTTCCATCCCACTATTAAAGCAAGAAGGTGGATTCCATTCCACAATTAAAATCCTAATAAAGAATTTAGTGCTATTATGAAGTTTTAACATAAATCTAGACACTATTACATATCTTGATGTCTTGAACTCTTGGACTCTTGAAATCTTGAACTGTTGATACTCATGAGCCTTCAGTCTTGATTTCTTCAATCTTGAATTCATCGGTCTTGAATCTCTATACTCAGTCCTGAATCTTTATACTGTACAGTCTTTATTATTCAGTACCTGCATATATATATATATATATATATATATATCCTGCATATACATATATATCTAGACAAGAATATTAGTATTTATATTTTATAACAAGTCCTAAGGTAGTTGTCATCAAAACCATCATCTCAGGAACTAACAGTCTCTCCTTTTTTGATGATGACAACCTTTGTTTATAAAATCTACTCCACAAAACTCTGATTCTACTCTAACTCCCCCTTACTCCAACAAATCCCCCTTAAACTACTAACTCCCCCTTTATCTAAGCCTGTCTAACCTATTTTATAATTCTCCCCCTTTGTCATCAACAAAAACTAACCCTAAATTACATAACTCCCCTTTAAACTATAGCAGTATATAGGATAATAATACAATATAGTAGAATATAAATGAGACAGATACTAATATAGTAAGGTAAATGTGAGAGATATGAAAATTTCAAACATAATCAATCAGTATATTTATCAAACCACACCATTTCAATCATATATTACATACCATGTTTAAATTAATTCAAACAATTCAAATCAAGTCAAATCAAACCAAACAATTCAAACCACATCAAACCACATCAAATCATAGTAAATTAAACCATACAAGTCAATTCAAACATTTCTTGGAACTTCAACCCATCCTTCTTCATCGAAGATAAGATATAGCTTTATTGCATTCCATTCTTCATTATCCTTGTTCAGAGTTCCTTCTGGATTCGCTTTGAGTTCTTCTTTGTTAAGGGCTGAAATCATCCATCGAATGGCATCCAAGTGCCTTTCTTGTTCCTTTATCATCTACATTTGGCTTAATTCTAAGTGACGTTGATTACAAAGGATAAAAGTAAGTATGTTCTTGAAAGATTTGAGAGTTTTTTCAAGATTCTCACTTAGATTATGAATAGGAGAGGCCATTATTTGATAAAATATGAAGAAATTCAATAGAAAATAAGGAGAGTTTGAAAGTATGTATTTTTCTGGATGAAACAGGTATTTATAGGGTTAGAAAGTCGTTTAAAATGAATAGACAAAAGGTAGTTATGTAAATTTCAATTTCAAAACAAAAACCACTTTTTGACCGTTACATGTCGACATGGGGGTAAAAGGATGTCGATAGGCCCCTGTTTATTTTGGCAACTTTCTTTGTTTCTTTATATTATGTTCAAGTATATATATAAAACTTATATAATATAAAAGCAAGCATTCCGGAGATATATTAGAGCTAATGAATAGAAATAAACATTTTTCATCGATAAATTTTAGTTAACAATACATAAACAATACATAACATTAACTAATCGAAAGATACAAACTAATACAACATGAAATGAAAACTAGAATTCGATAGAGGATGATGAAGATGAAGATAATCCAATTTTGCGACTCACTTTCCCAAAGAACTTGTTCATTTTGGTGGAAATTTTGTCCAACTTTTTGCTAACGGATCTTTTGAGAATCCGTTGGTTTTCCACTATTATCTTTTAGTTTTTGAGAAGTGTCTTGTTGGGTGGATTGTTAGAAGTGATAGGGTATTCAATACTTTCCAATGAAGTCTCTTCCTCCTCCTCTCCTTCTTCTTCAATCTCCATCTCGTCCCCTTCTTCCTCCTCCTCCTCTTCTTCTTACATTTCTCCATAAGCCAACCTTTCATCCTTTATGGTAAGAGTTTCATATGGTTGAAACACAAGTGGGATTTTCATAAGAGAGATATTTGCATGGTTAAACACTTTTCGAGAAACAAACTCCTCTCCCTTATAATTAACTCCAAAATAGTTAAAAACCCGAGTAAGGTAAATCCCATGATAGAAAGTGTTTTCTCCTAAAGTAAATTTTTTGGGACGAAGTTCATTAAAAATTACTTACGCCCAATTAATGTCATAGTGCCCATAAATAGCAAAAAGAGCCTTACAAACTTTTAAGGTCGGGTGATTGAAATTTCCCGATCTTGGAGTTATGGTATGTTGCAAAAGAAGGTTAACAATTCTTTCTTTTGGATGGAAATTTCAATTTATAAATTCAAAGTTATCATCTCCTTCAAAAATGTGATGAAAAGTCTCACGATCGTGTTCATCAATTTGAAAATCCAAAAGATTCATTCCTGTATACTTACAACCCAAAATATTTCCTAAAATATCACTATTCAAAATAATTTGTGCTCCTTTAACACTACTCCTAACTTCCCATTCATTACCATCATAAAAACCACGATTCAAATTAGCATAAAACATTTTAACAAGATTTGGATAACAAACAAAATCATTTTGAGAATCATCAATTAAATTGAGAATTTGATTCTCTTCGAAAAGAACATTGAGTTCATAAGAAAGAAAATCATCAAAGATTGCAAATTTTCCCGTATGAACTTTTCCAAAGTTTACATAGCTTATGTAAGCTTTGATAGCTTCCGGGTCATTGTAGAGTAATTCTTTGATGGCTTTGGACAGCCTAATGGTGGATGGGGTGCTTGAGGAAGCCATTTTTGAAGAGAGTAGAGAGCTTGAGAGTTTGAAAGAGAGTATGAATTTTGAAATGAAAGTGAAAAGATAAGATAAAGTTAAGGAGATAAATAGATATTCAATAGTCATGTTCTTTGGTCAAGAGACACCTTTTCAAAGCTTTGGAGTTGGTGAAAAGGTGGAGAGAAATTCAAAGTTTTTAATTCAAATTTGAATTTCAAAATTCTGGTCGGGACGTCGACAAAGGGGGTAGGGCCATGTCGACATGGGTCCTATATTACATGTGGCTAATTTTTTATTTTGTTTAATATATATATATATATCCTATAATCTAATTTATATTTTATCTGAAATAATATAAGTAGAATAACACATTAATATCAATATTTTAATACTAAAAATATTATTAAAATAATATTATTTTGAAAATCAAAATTTTAAATTCAAACAGCAAGAAAAACAATCAAACATTCAAGCAAACAATTTCAACCAATATAATTTAAATGCGTACCTATTTTTAGATCTATATTCCTAAGATCATTAGATTTGTGAATAGTTCTAAAGCACATATTTGAATTTTCCATCTTCCGATCTTCATCACTGGAGGATGAGTCTGAATCATCTAGTGTAGCAGTATACGCTCTCTTCCTTTTCTTTGACGAATCATTACTTGGAGGAAATTTTTGCTTATCCGGATGCGGACAATCTCCTTTTAAGTGGCCTGGCTCATCATAATTGTAGCATCTGACGTTGTTGAGAGTCTCATTATTATTTCCAGAATTCTTGTATTTATTTCTCCTGTAGTTGTTCATCTTTTTGTATTTCAGTACTTTCTAAAATTTCTTGTCATCAAGGCTATTTCTTCATCGTCTTCACTATTTGAGTCTGAACCATTTGTTATTGCATTAAACGCTATTGACTTCTTTTCTGAGGCCTTGCTTTCTCTTCTCCCTTGCATTTGTACTTCAAACGACGTCAAACTCCCAATTAATTCTTCAATTTTCAGCGTACTGATATCATTAGCCTCTTCAATTGCTAGTGTCTTCTGATCCTATTCCGGAGTGAGTGAATTCAAAATTTTTCTAACTTGATCTTCTTCAGAAAAGTTCTTTCCTAATGCAATTAATGTGTGCACAATGTCTTGAAACCTACTATACATGTCTGAAATGGACCCATTTGGATTCATCTTGAATAATTGAAACTGATTAGTCAAGATAGATATTTTGATCTGTTTAACTTTGCTTTTTCCTTCATGAGTAAGTTGCAAAGTTTTTCAGATTCCATATGCAGACTTACAAACAGACACTCTATTAAACTCATTCCTATCAAGTGAATAGAATAGAATATTCATGGCATTGAAATTGTTTTATGCAACCGTCTTTTGCTCAGTGGTCCACTGTGCAAAATTTGTTGTAAGTTCAATGTAATCAGTTTATGTGATATTCCAAGTGTCTAATCCTATTGATTGTAAATAGATTTTCATCCTACATGCCCAATATGCATAGTTAGTGCCATTAAAAAGTGGTGGTTTGGCAGTAGAATGACCTTCTACAAATGAACTAGTGATAGTGTTGACATTACTAGTGTTGGCAGCCATTTGAAAATTTTCAAAAATCAGATTATGAAAACTTTGAAAACAATGCTCTGATACAAAATGTAGAAAATGCAAATTACGGATCTTAAGGCTGGTTTAACACTAGAGAGGGGGTGAATAGTGTTTAATTAAATTTATGTGTCCTTTTGAAATCTTTTCAAATTAAATCCAAACAGATGCAATTCACAAACACAGAAACAATCACATAATCAGACACAGATGCAAATAGTAAATAAAAGCAGTAAAGGAAAGAACACACCAAAATTTTATACTGGTTCAGAGTTATCCTACATCCAGTCCCATAGAATTTCTTGTGCATATTTCTTTACAAATATAATGTCGATATTACAACCTTGATTTCATGGCCACAAACTACACCCTCCTGTCTTCGAGTCCAGGGCAAACAATCTTGATTTAGCCAGGCTACAAGATCACCTAATTGATTTACGGGCTACAATCACACCCAATTGATTTACAGGCTACAATCACACCGTTTCCAATATCACTTTGATAGATAGAGAGACTCGATATACCTCTTTGATTACAAATGATCCTATAACTCTGAATAGCACTAAGATCTTTGAGAAAGAGTGACAGGGAATCAAACTAGAGATGATCGAGTTTGATTCATTTAGGATTTCGGTAGAGTTTTGTTAAAATATAAGAGAATATTTGAGTGGCAAAGAAGGAGTGAAGAAATGGAGAAATACTAACTTAAAATTCATTGAAAACAACTGGTATTTATAGAAGAACAACAGTCATGTCCATTCGTGAAAGGTTATGACGAATAGACACTTCATTTGAAAATTTGAAATTTGAATTTCTACGGCTACCATGTCGACATGAGGGGATGGGGTATGTCGATATGCCTATGTATATTTTGAAAATTATTTTTTCTTTAAAATGATTTCTATTCTAAAACTTGTCAAAACAATTTCTAATCTTTGTAAACCATTTTGAATATAGTTTAAACTTATAAAAGAGATTTAAAAAATAATCTTAAAAATATATAATCTATAATATAAAAGAACTGTTAAAAAACTAAGTATAGAATATATTTATGAGATTTAAAGCTTATAATATTAAAACTAAGAGATAGTTTAAAAATAAGAGATGATTTTGAAATCAAAATATAAAAAATAATAAAATAGTTTAAGGCTAAAATATTAAACCAAGGGAGATGACTTTTAAAAGGTTTTTGGAAAAATATTTAAAATAAATCATTTTGAAAATTTCGTGGATTCCAATCCGCTAGAGAAGGTCATGGGTTCCATCCCACTAAAGAGGTCGTGGGTTCCATCCCACTATTAAAGCGAGAAGGTGGATTTCATTCCACAATTAAAATCCGAATAAAGATTTTAGTGCTATTGTGAAGTTTTAACATAAATCTAGACACTATTACTTATCTTGATGGCTTGAACCCTTGGACTCTTGAAATCTTGAACTCTTGATACACATGAGTCTTCAGTCTTGATTTCTTCAATCTTTAATTCATCAGTCCTGAATTTCTATATTCAGTCTTGAATCTTTATACTGTAAAGTCTTCATTATTCAGTACCTGCATATATATATATATATATATATATATATATCCTGCATATACATATATATCTAGACAAGAATATTAGTATTTATATTTTATAACAAAACTTAAGGTTGTTGTCATTAAAACCATCATCTCAGGAACTAACAGCCGCTTCTACCATGCTTTCCAAAGGAAGCTTCCAACTTAGATGCTTTGCCCTGGTTTTTCTAATAGAAGTACAACCCAAGCATTCGAAAGAGATGTTTTAAAGGCTGAAGCCTATTATTTTAAAAGTTAAGTTTTAAGCTTTCGGAGGGGTTGAAAGCTAAACTTTCGACAAAGTCGAAAGGTTTTAAAAGAAGATTTTCCACATGTTTTAAATTGAACCTAATGAGTTTTCGAAAGGTTTATGTTTTAAAAGGTTGAATGCTTTTGAAAGGTTTTATTTCCTGAATGGTTTCAATGGAGTCGAAAGCAGAGTTTTCGATGGAGTCGAAAGGTAGCTTTCGATGGAATCAAAAGGTAGCTTCCAACAAGGTCGAAAGGTTCTGTTTTTTGAATGGTTTCGAAAGGTGTAAAATGGAAGGTTTTCCAAAGGTTTTCTAAGGCAACGTTTTAGAGTGTTTTTAATGTAGGATGTCTAAAGTTTTATTGCTTTCAAAAGGGATGATTTCAATGATTTCGAAAGGTTTGAAGTATGATTTCGAAAGGTTTGAAATATGGTTTCGAAAGGTTTGAAGCATAGCTTCGAAAGATAAGGTTTTGGCCTCTTGGTCTAGATAATTAAAGGGTTTTACTTGGTTTCGAAAGAGATGCTTTCAATGGTTTAGAAGGGGGTACTTTCAATGGAATCGAAAGGGATACTTTTAAATATTTAAATGTTTTCCTCAACTAAGGTTTGAGTAAAGAATACACACACACACACACACACACACACACACATATATATATATATATAACATGGCAATGTGATTTTGAGTAAAGCATAAAGATTTTATACTTTCCTTGTATAAATTTGATTTAAGGTTTTAAATCATTTTAGAAAGGTTTTTAAGGAAAATTATGGGAGTGGATCCTTAAGTGAAAATGACTCCGATATTAGAATATCAGATGGGACTGGTATAGGGTCGCGCCATATACATTAGCTATTAGCTCCAGCTAATTGTTGTCCAAAATTCCTGTGTGTAGGGCTTGGTCACAGGTAGACTAAAATTATAATTACACACCGGAGGGAATATATGTTTGTATACAGATAGGTTATTGGTGAGCTCGGAAAACTGTTAGGATCAAGAAGACATGGGAGATGATTAAGCTAGGGGTAGACCGTCCAAAAGCGAAGTATTTAACAGATAGTTAAGGATAGACCATCCAAAAGAGGAGTGTCTAATATGTGTTAGATAAGTTTTGTTTTTATTGTCTGATAGGCCCAAATGTGCCAAAGGTTAAAAGTTAGCCAAACAAAACTTATGTTTGAACAAATAGTTCATTATTGCCTGATATTTATGTATGTTTACATAATGATGCATTACAATGTTTAATCAATTTTGGTTGCAGGGAAAAGGTTTTGCAAAGATATGTTTTAAAAGGATGTTGGTGAGGGGAAACCCGTTCCGCTAAGCGACGTGGTCTCACTTAACATGTTAAACTGGGATGTATATTATTATGCACACCAGGCTATATGTCCAACTCAAAGTTTATGTTTTCCGCTTAAACTCTCAGGTGCTCAAAATTAACTTGAGTAGGCTGAGGGGTTAAGGTCTTTTCAGGTTTTAGTAGGAATAAGGCTACCGGAGGTATGCAAGAGGCAAACGGGTAGCTATTTAGGTGTTGCAGTTCTTGTTTTATGTTTTGATGTATTTTCGCCGTGTTTGTATTAAATCAGTTATGACTACATGACTCTGATCATCCAAGAGGGTATCTTCATATACCGCTCTTGGCGTAATTTGTAATAAGTATATTTTATTTGTGCTTGGGATCCTATTGGGATTATATATTAAGAATATGGAACATATGTTTTAAATGTAATGAAGAAAAGTTGTTTTGAAATTTTTGTTTTGTTTCATATTCAAGTGCTTTTGATATTATAGATACAATTAACATAGTCGTATTTAGTCGCCGGAAGCTAATACTATAGATGACTGTAGCATTTGTAGCGCTTAGCTTTGGGCCTCTAGATAGGGAATATTACAGATATATTCACTAACAGTGCCTACTTTATTCCTGTAAGGATAATAGGACGGTAGCGTCTTTAATGTAAATTTATATTAAATAAGTGGTATGATTGCATGGAGTATCAGTGAGCATTATTAGTGATAGAGACTCCTTACATTAATGAATTTTTAAGGAGTTTGCAATTAGCCTTACGAATGACATTGAATCTTAGCACCGCTTACCACCTCCCGATCGATAAACAGATGGAAAGGGTGAATATAATTTGGGAAGATTTGATGAGAACTTGCATCATGGATTTTGAAGGACATTGGGAGCAACATTTGCTCTTAGTAGAATTCATGTATAATAATAGTTATTTGGCGACGATTGTTATGGCACCTTTTGAAGTCTTATATGGTAGGTCGTGCAAGTTACCTAATTGCTGGTGGAAACTTACGATAAAATTTGATCTATAAGACCACAGAAAAGGTTGAGGCGATTTGGTGGCGAATGAAGGTCGCTCAGGATCAATAGAAGTCCTATGCTGATAGGTGAAGAAAGGAGTTGGAGTTTTCGGTTAGAGACATGGTGTTTGTTAAGGTTTCTCTTCTTAGATAGTTATAAGGTTAGGAACGTCAGGGACGTTGGCGCTGAGATTTATCGGGCATTTCCCAATTTTGAATAGGGTGGAGAAATTTGCATATCGAGTAGAAATTTCGGCTAAGTTAGCGGGAGTCCATGATTTTTTCCATGTATCGCTTTTGAGGAAATGTCTTCACGACACCACCACTATCGTAGAGTCTGATCAGTTAACAGATGTAGAGACGGAGTCGATAGCACACCGCATCACCACAAGTATAATGGAGCATGGAGTTAGGAAGCTTTATAAAAAATACTAGGCTGATCTACATGCAATTGAGAGATAATCCGACGGAAAGCACATGTGAGACAGAAGAGAAGATGAAGGCTTCTCATAACAAGCTTTTCTCCTGTAAATTTTCTCTCTTCAAATTTACTATTGTATAGGTTTTGGTTTCATTGTGATTGCTAGATTGGATGTCAAGAAATGGTTGCCACACTTTTTACTATTATTTTTGCACTCATATAGAATCTTATGCATGTTTAGAATGTATTGCATACATGCCTACATGTCACGATCTTACATTCATTCTAGGGTTGAGCTTACCTATAGTATGTTGCATACATAATCACATTGCATTTTTGATTAAGTAAATAGTTGTGTAGATAACTTAGTTGTATAACATGGTTGTAGAGTGTGCATTGCACAATCTACCCATTGTGATTTCGGGGACGGAATCCTTTCTTAAGGGGAGAGAATGTAACACTCAATAAAATAAGCAGGAAATTTAATTAGTAATAAGGACAAAAATGATAATTTTGTAAATGTTAGAATTTTCACGAAATTTAAACTATTGTGTTTGTGGTGATTTTCTAAGCAACTTTCATATAAAAAATTTGACTATCGAAGTTCAAACGGAGAAGTAATTGACATTTGAAGTTTTCAAGTTTAAAATAATTCAAACGAATTAAAAATTAAAAATATAATAACATTAATGTTTGAAATTAAAAAGGGTACTAAAATATTTTAACGTTAAAGGCAAGCTTAACGTTTAAGCAAACATTAATGTCTGTGTTAAATAGGGAAAGAAATAAAAAAAATTAACGGCAAGTAATAATTTACGGCCAAGAGCAAATGGCTGGTCGACCCTCATCATTGGTTCGGTCGACCGATTCTCATGTGGCAGCTAAGGTTTTGCTAGGGCTGAATGGCTCGTAATTTATTATTTTAAACTGACTTTGATCGTACAGTCTAGACTCATTCTGAACACTATAAATAAGAGGCTAGCCCACTCACTTTTAATCACAAGAAAAATAATAATGCTAGCGAAACTCTGTCAGTTCTCTCCCTCCTTCGTAGGCTTTGTAAATTCCAGATTCAACTTTTAGGAAAGGAATCAATGGGATTAAAGGTAATAAGTTTTAGATATAAATATACATTTTCTATTTCTATTCTTCCTTAATCTATGAATTCTGAATCTAATCTATACACAATTGAATTTTTTATATATTGTAAAATCTTAAAAACACCGATTGGGAAATAAGAGAAGGTTTGGAATCGAATCCAAAGGAATTCAGGAAAGTTATGGTGAGTGGAAATTTAAGTTTCTCTTTTTATAGTAAATTATGAAAAAAAAAATTGGATTTGTTTTATGCCTTGGGAATTTTGCATACGAAAACAATAAACTTAAAGCCCCAAAATTTCCTCCGTAAAAATTCAATTCTAGGATTAGTTGATATCCCAATTGTTTTATGTTAATATAGTAAAATTTAATTTTTTATTTGAAATATAAATAATTTATTTTCTATTCAACTTCTAGTTTTCAATTTTTGTTGTTGTGATGAAGGGTTTGAAATAAAAGAAATAGGAAATGGTGTGCAAAATATGGATTTTCCTAATTGTAGTTTGCATCGCCTATTTCCTAATTAAGGTGAATATGAATCCTTTTTTCACTTCAAGCTGGCATATGTAAAAGTTGGATAAAATATAAAGGATTTAAAATGTAAAGTTTTGTTTCCTTGAAATAGAGACGTTGATTTTGGTATATTAATGTAAAATAAGATAGGTATTTTGATTCCATTTTTAAATATATACACAAGTCTATTTTGTTTAGCTTAGGATATTAGCTATTTTGTAAACTATTGATTGGACTACTACTTGTATGAATATGGAAATTTTGAAATTTTAACAACTCATATAGGAAGCAAAAACCTTTGTATAGAAATAATTTTACGTATGCTTAGGAATATTTAATAAAAACTAGCTAGTCTAATATTTTACGTTAGCTATAAATATTTTAGTAACGCATATGTCGTAAAGTATGAAATAATAGTTAATTTATAACACAAATGCCTATAGGAAGCAATTTAAGGGTAATTGTGGTAATTAATTCATAACTAAGGGTGAAATAAGGAGCTTATGCTATATGGTCTTAATGCAAAAATTCCTGTTGAGGTATTATATATAGTGTCTATATATGTATGTATGTGTGTATGTATGTATATTTTAGGATATTTTGTTATGTCAATGAGCGAAAATATGACTAAGTTATAGGCATGTCAAGTTGGTACAAAGTACACAAATACCTGCCCAGCTAATCTGGCTACCAACAGCGTGACTTGAGACTGATATGGGACATCAACTAAATAAGTGCCAATAGTGAATGCGAGGTTAGTCTAGAGGGTAAGTCTGCAAGCTAATCTAACTAACAGTACCAACAAATAGTTTGACTAATGTAAGACATCATAGATTGGGTTATGGGTCGTAGAACAGATATCCATGTATGGGCCGACTTTTGGGTTGGAGGTATTAAATGATGGTTGTACGATCAGCCTCCTTTCCACTTAAGAAGTATTGAATGGTCGGGATTATCTTTTAAGTGCGGTAGTGGGAAATCTCTACAGGGGGTTTGCTTCGGAGTTGAGGTATTAAATGGCTATTAGAGGGACTACCTCTTCCCCATCAGACAAATATTAAGTGGCTTTATGGGTTTCCTTATGATTTCCGCTAGGAAATACCAAAGAGGGGTCCGCTTTGGGTCTAGGAATTAAATGATGGGGATCTGCCTAGTGTATAGGTACTAAATTGTTAGGGCATGGTTGATGGAGATGGGTCTAACGACCCTATAGTTGCATTGCACCCACATTATATTTACAAAGTTGGACCGGAAAGGTCCGTTGCCCTATAGTTGGAGATAAGTTATAAAGCTAGACTGGAAGTGTCTTTGATGTACAGTTGGAGGTATACTCAGTAGGATAAAGTGTAGGATGTGTAAGACATAATGCTTATCTAAATGATGCTGCCCACATACTATTATGGTAAGTCTTGAAATTTTCATTCACCTAACATTGTTTTATTGACTCCCACCTTCTTACGACCCATAGGTTAGGTGAACGATGTTTATAAAGAAGATGAAGGTGGCGGTGAAGACTTGTGGTAGTTTAGTTATTTATCTATATTTCGGTTTATTCTAATGTACCCAAATTTTAGACATGTTGATGTTCTATTTTGATATGTTATATTATAGATATTTGGGATGTTGTATTTCTAAGATTTGGTATTGGTGAATGGGTACTATTTTGTAATTATATTTTATCTCTTCCACTGAGAGATTCTGAAAGCGTAGATAGATAACTTCGTATATTATTTACTATATCAATTTTACCATCCAATAGCCAGCTTTGGAATGGACTTAAGGTTCGATGGGTTTTTTATTTGATCAAAAACTAGGCTTATTCCAAAAAGGGTTGTTACAGATGTTCTAGAGGAGGAAAGACAAAGGTAGATGGAGGGATGGGGAGAAAGAGGATGAGGATGAGGTAGAAGAAGCATCATAGAAGAAGCGTCATACATTTATCATTTAAGGTATCGAAAATAATTTTTGTTTATATTTATATATCTGTATGTATTCAAATTAAACAAATCATATATATATATATTAGTCATTGAATATTTTCAAAAATATTTATAAAATAATTACATTTAGTAACTTTAATTTATTGGAATTAGTCAAAACATTAGATATTCATGTTTGTGATTTTGAATTTTAAATCCACATGGTATTTTGACATGTCAAATTTATTTTAAATTCAAACATTAAACATATTTAACGTAGTTAAACTTAATTTAAATTAAGTTATTAGAAACTACCGAATTTAGAATCTAAATAACATCTTCTTATTTAGTCAAGGCAACTGGATACTTTATAACTAATTTGATCTAAAAAATATATTTATATAACATTTTCAAAGATATACATTACATGTATGATAATATAATTTATTTAAATGTGTGTTGAGCCAAAAAGTTGCACAATACCCTAAATCCGAATTAAAAGATAGAGATCTAACTATAAACAACAAAACAAAGTAAGAGGTACAAGAATTTTATGGTGGTTCGGCAAATTTGCGGCCTACATCCACTTTAACGTTATTACTTACATATTTTTTCACAAGTACAAGGGATTTCAAGTTCTAACAACCTAAAATAGAAAAATGTAGCTTCCTTTCTAACAAGGCTTTGAAGAGAGAGAAGGTGAAGAAGATGAAGTGCCCAAAGTCATTTCTGAGTCGTGTTATATGCCTGCTATTTATAGGCAAATTGTCAAATGAAATTGTCGGATCTCGAAATACTAAGTCTAACTTTAGATCCGACAATGTAGGGGGGAGACCAATTCCCCAAGCCAATAAAATCATCTCGATACCGACCAAAAGCGATCGGTATCGATTTGATTTTATAACATCAAATTGTGTCATCTCCCTCCAATTTGTCTCCTACCTTTGATCCATGAAGCTCTAAGCACTTTTACCTCAGAAATCAAGTCGTTGCCAAGAGGTTCTTACATCTCTAGTAATTGTCCTTTTCTTCAGAGCTTTTTTGGAGTTGTTCACCTACTTCTTCAGAAATAGACCCAAAACACCACTCTAGCAAACCATTGATAGACCATAACCCCAACATAAATCAGTGCATATCAAATCATGTTGGTACCGACCTAAAAAGAGGTCGGTATCGAGTACTTTTCTTAGTGCAGTGCGCACTCTAATCCTTTAAAGTTTTTCTACTATCCTTCCAAGTGTGCCTTCGAGTTTTTGAAAAACTTCGTCTTCATCCTGATGTCCATTTCATTTGAAATCGCTTGGTCTAAAATTTGGATAATACTTGCCCTCCAAAGTATGCTTCTGTTGGAAACAAAGCATTCTTTGGAACAAGACAAATATATACCATTATATATACAAGTCTGTTGGTTATCTTGGAGTTGCTTTAAAGTGTCATCCCTAATCCAAGGGAGTTTGTTCCATTGCATTAAATTGTAGCAGCTTTGTTCTGAGGTCGAGATCCACACTTTGAAGGTCATTCCATGCCTTGGACATTTAAGTTTTTCTTTCCTTTTCCAATCCATTTCAAACCATTTTGGGTCAAAAATTCAGGTCAATACTGACCTGAACAGGGTTAGTACTGAGCTGTTTTGTTAAGTTAATAACCCCTCATACATAGAAAATATTTGAGGCACGCTTTCCTATTCCCACTTCCTTGCCCTTGCTTCAGTCGTCCTAAAAAAGTTTCAACCTCTTCCCCCAAGCTCGAACCGTCCACCATCATTCCTCTTAGACCGCCATCGTCTCCATCAAGCTACCACCATGACCAGATCTTTGATTAAATTATAGTTTCCTTCTCTAAATAAGTCATCTTAACCCCTCCTCGAGTCTGATTTAAAATCCAAAGGTGGGTACTTAATGGAGGAAAGATTATGGTCGTACGAGGGTAGTTGTAGGGTCGTTGATAGCCACGTCAGTGGCCACTTCCAACGCTGAGTCAGTCAGAGTAGTTCAGACGCTAGCCAATTTTAATATAGACTCGGACCATGGCATAACCTGGGATTCATAAGGTTCGACCTAGGCTTATCTTGAAGAAAGCGCATAAAGGTCGTGACTCGATGACAACTCCGAGCCATTCCTTATCCTTCATCGGGTCGGCTTCAACCTTTTCAGTTAAAGCGCTTAGCGGTTTCATAGCAATAAAGGTGCAAAAAGTTATAGCAGGGATATAGCGAAGGTGCGAAAAGCTTCGTTAGATATAAAACCAAATATTTGAAGTACATTTATTCTTGTTCTCACATTATTTTTAAAGGACAAAGAAATTTTGTTTAATCTTATATAATAAAACTGAAGAATACCATGATTTATGCAGTCCATATTTGGTGACTACAATAGATTTTTAACTTATATTGAGCACTTATTCCCTAAAATTAGGTCATAACCCTAACTTTTTTTATTAGGTTCAGAAAAGAACCAGTCAAATCAACATTTTTATATTAATTCTACTAAAGTGGGTGCTAAAAGCATTGATTTAGCAGGTACACTAGAAAGTAGCAGGGCTTAAAGCAGATCTACTGTATAATAGCGCTATATTGGAAATCATAGCAATTGAAGAGCACTATTGGTTATAACGGGGACTTAGCTGGGCTTTAACTGCATATACTTCAACGCCTTGTCCACATTGCCATGGTTTCATGTCTCAACTATCTTAAGTGCACAAACTAGCCCATACTCGAGCCTTGGTTAACAATAAGTCATAGTACGAACTCCAATGAGATAATTCTCTCCTCGGAACACTCTCATCAAATGGATTCAAGCAATAAAAAGTTCCATTGCATAGCATTTTCAATTATTGTAAAATCCTGGGTCCTTGCAAAAGAATGCTCTTCATTGCTCCAAATAGCAGTTCCATTATCAATTATCCAACAATAACGAATAAGGTCTGACACACAGTTCGATCATGCAATGGAGCTCATTTTCCAGCACGAGCAAGCTATTTACGTAGAATGGTATGTTCATTGTGTTCAATGCATGGGGCTCACACTGTATAGATCCAAACTTTCAATTGCCCTAGTCGTTGTTCAGAATCCGATTGGTCAAAACATATTGTAAGTGCCAGTCACATGGGTTTAGAAAATAAAATTTTGAAATAAAACATACATGACTATGTTCAGCATTGAGTTATCCTATCCAAAATGACACACCATTCTCCTCGTTTCAATGTTAGTGTTGGGCCATCAACACCTCTTGAGGCTGGGTCTAGCACAGCTCAAGCTTCAACGTCCATGCCTTTCAGAACTAGATGCTTAATTACCATTGAGCTAAAGGGATGATAGTTCTAGCAGCTCCAATTCAGAACTAACCTCCTTTGAGTAACGAGTTGGCCTAGGAGTTCTAGATCCTCTTGAACAAATGCCAACATTTCTAACTGATAAGTCAGTCCAGACCATGCATCGGCAACATAGAATTCCAGAAGGTGACATCTTGCTTCCAATACCTAGTCGATGGCCGCATAATCCTCCAATAACCTATATAGCTTGCTACAGGTACATATACCTAGGCGGAACTGTACTGACCTTCAATCTGTTTCTCTAAATGTTTCTCCAGGAGCTTGAGCTCGCTCCAAATAAAGTCCACCACAATGGTTATGCCTTGCTAAGTTTCTTGTATGTCCTATTCATGAACCAATTTCAATGACCTCCACACTTTGGGAAACCAGCACATGTCCTAAGCATCAAACAACGGAGTGAGTCAACTTCTCTTATGATCAACATGCCTAGTGTCGGTTCAAGGTCATCAAAGAACTCCATAATAAACATTTATACTTCAAGAATGAATATTTCTTTGTTCGATGTCCTTGTGGCTTTAACGGGCTCTAGCTCTTTGGAAGTAAAATTCCTTCCTCTCCATTCTTTCTTATTTTTGGATTCTCACCATCCAAGTGATTAACTCATTATCCATTTTGTTCATAGATATCCCTACTCGAGACATGAGTGAAGCACTCTTAGACCCTACAAACTCTCAAGAGAATCATTATTTGATTCCGCATAACTGTCTACTCGCTAACAGTCGTAAGTCTTCACCGATGCAGCTCTCCACATCCTGAACACTTCACCATTTCATCTAAAGTTCCACTATAGATTCCAGGGTGTCTACTAGGTCTTCTGCCCTAATTCACAGCTCCACCAAAGATATCTAAGGGGATATTAAAGTCCCATTTGACAAGGAAAACAACAGTGAATCCATTGTTAGGGCAGCGAAAGCACACATTGTCAGTGAAGTGCAAGTGGATGGGGTAGAAAGGGTTGAAATGGAGAGTATACATGAAGGAGGAGGAGAAGAGAAAGGAGAGAAAAAAGAAGATGGAAATGAAGATGGAAATGATGAGGACTGTGATGAAGGTTAACGCAAATCGTACTGAAACGTCTCCAGAGGGCACCGAGATTCCGGCGTTATAACGTCCGAGGCGAATAATCATCAAGATTTCTCAGCAAACTACAGAACCGAGCATGACACTAATTGTCGAGGTGACTACTCCAGTTGGTTAATCAGAAAACATCTTAACTGGCAAGGGGTCTCCATATTCCCATTGGTGAACTTCTGAAGGAGTGCTCTCCCGAATTTAGCTTCCCTTCCGAGAGCATCATAGCTGAAGGAGGTGAGGCTCCTCCTAGATTTAGCTTCACTTCCGAGGGCATCCTAGTTGAAGGAGGTGAGACTCCATCCTTATTATCCTTCTAAAACAATCCGTAGAGTACTTAGGGCAACATGAGCACTCCACACACTTCTAGGATTAGGAACACACATACCTTACGTTCGCTCATATTCCAATATTCCAAAACCGATATGATCCTTTCTTTTATATCGAGTATAATGAGAAGAGCTTGATTTGGCTATATTCACTATGACATTTTTAAGAAAAGGAAACTTACTCCTAACCTATACCCGTCTTGCTCCAGCTCTCATATGGAATGGGAGGTAGGCAAGGAGAGAGCATGAAGTAAGGAAAGAGAATGCAAAGCAAAAAGCGACCACCAGGCGTAAAAGGATTGGAGAAAAAAGTAAACAGAGGAGAGGCAAACCTATGATCATGGGAAAAGATATATGGACTCACATGACCACCACGATTCCTCTTCCTATGTTCTCCTCCCTCAGTCTCAACTTCTAGTATCACTATCTTTGACTACCACATTTTTTCTACCCCACAATCCAATGGAATCTTCGTTCGCCCAACTCCACTTCCAGCCCCATCAAGCCGGATGCAAGTTGCCTTCCTAAAGCTTTGCCCGAACGGGGTAATATTTAACCGTGGCCTCGAATATATTCTTAGAGAAAAGAAAAATCCTAGGGTTGACGAAATCCAAGTGCTAATAAACCAAGGGTATGAGTGCAAAAAGCTCGCCTTCGCCCTCTCTAACGTCGACAGAATTCACCAAATCAATATCCAATCATTTGAGTCAGAGAAGAAGAGCTATTGTAAGATTAAGAGGAATACAAGACGGACCTGGATAAGGCTATAAAAGAAAGAGATGTGGCTTGGACATTGGAGAAGAAGGTCAAAAACCTGGTTAAAGAAATTAAAAAAATGCTTACAATCAAGCCAAGAATGTGATAAAGAACCTAGTAAAAACTGCTCATGATGAGAATGCCGCTCTAAAAACGCAGCTTGCAACCAAGGACCCGACCCTCTAGAAAAAAACAAGGAGCTTTCAAGCAAAGAAGCCGATGTCTAGAAACTCAAGGCTAAAATCGAAAAGTTTGATTCTGCTTTGCTGTTGGAAAAGGCGAAAGAACTATAGGCCTAGGTCGACCATGTCATGATCATGAGCAAGCCAAACGACTTAAAAGAGAAAGTTGCAAAGGAAAAAGAAGAGTTGAATTCCACCCTTGAACAATTGTTCGCCAACTTTATCCAATATAGAACTTAAGTGATTGGAAAGCACTTATTTTATCACTTTAGTCGATGACTGGGAGGAGGAATTATGTCATGTGACTGCATCTAGTGAAGCCTCATTGAATATGAATTAGAATCCAAGTACCTCGATGCCGAGGAAATTGAAAAACTAGAAGAGGGAAAAGCTATCCTGGCTATAGAGGATAACACTGCTGCTGAAGCTTCCACTAGAGCTCCTGCTGGTCCAAGTACATTAGGCCATGCATAATCATCGTCTCCTAAAATCTACGAGCTCGCAGTGAAGGTTTCAACATCTCAAGGGCTAGCTCCAAGGTTACCTAAACTACTATTCCATCTTCCATAGCACTCACCTTTGTCGAAACCTATATTAATGTTTCCATTTCTCGACTGATCTTATAAGCTACAAAAGTGGGTGAGATCACCATATCTTATACTAAGTAGACTCCTTCAAGTGAAGTTATATACCTCATCTCTCCAGTATTCGAGATCCTCAACTTCTCGCCTGAGACTATTACTAAACTTCCATTTGTGAACTCACAAGTCTCCCATCGCTTCCTCCTCCTCCGCTACCAATTGCATAAGGCTTGGATCCTTCTGCAATTGTTGCCGAGTTAACCTCTATTACAACAGGAATGATCATTTCAAGCCTTCCCTCCACGATGTCCCTGGTTCTGATTCAGAGAGAATCGTAGCTCTAGAGGGAATTGATGACACTTCATAGTCTATAGTGAAGACTTTACCGTTACAAGCACCTCGGGCCCAATGAGTCTCATTTCTATAGCGGAGATGCTAAAAAATGATGTTTCCATGGTCAAAATCACGGTCGATCTCAAACTTGAAAAATCTGTTGGTACTGAAAAACCAAAGCCTTCTCCGGGAATACTCCCTATTACTATCTATCCTTCGAAGGGCAGTAGTGTCTGTGCCTCCACAGGAACATCTGACCCATCCGTTGACCGGCTTAAGGATCCCACCATTATAATCACTGAAGGGGATACCCTTCCTTCTGAGGGTAGCACATCGAAAGAGAAAACCGAAGGTGATAAAGGCCAGAATTGACCTCATGATGGTTCCGGAGGTAAAGTTGGCAAGAAGAAGACACATAAGAAGTAGGCTCTTCGGTTATCCTTTAGTGATGATGAGATAGTTTTCTTTTGATTCTTTTTGGTTGTACCTTTCAGTTTTCCTTTTTATATATAAGTCGTGCTTGTATCGGGCTGGCCCCGTCAACCATTGTATATATAGATCGAATGTAATGAAAGATTGTTTGTATATTTTAATCTCTGCCTTATTTTCATTTTCGTACTTTATATATTATTCCTACTATATAAAACTGCCTAGATATAATATAACTGCTTGTACAATAATTTATCCTTATTATATATGCCTGTGTCTGTGCACTGCTTTTACTTACTGGCGCCTATACGTATAAGTGAAATTCCTGCAATTTCTTTAATTATACTCCATTATTTTGTTTTGTTTACTACTGCCAAAATGTGTCCATTTTGTTAAACAAAACTAATATTAGACTAATTCTGTGGTCATTACAATTTACCTTTGGTCGAATCTCCTTCGACCATTAACAAGTTACAAATAATTCGAGTTTCGTGCCATTTACTATTTTCGAGGTACAACGGTTTGGACATTCATATCCTGACGTCTTCGATCTCCCTAGTAGCCTTCCGTGATTGATATGATCCATTGATTTTCTCCACTCGACCACAGCCATGCATGTCTCGCTTGGCCATGAGTGGCTCCATACGTTTTATAGTTCCACCACATACTGAGTCCTATCTTTGAGACTTGGCATTTTAGACGCCTGAATCCGAGCAACATTATTTGACCTGGCCTACCTTCGAGCATCGGTTGAAGGTTTACAGCATGTGGCAATTATCCAATTACCCCTAGTCCGATTAAACTCTCTCGGTGCTAATCTTGGACCGATGGAGTCCGGTGGTACCAATTTCTGGATACCCAATTTTGATCTCACCTTTTTCTTACCATTGATCAAAAGCATTCAACGACCATCCTCCTCTATCCTCAGCCAAGCATGTCCTAATGGTCCACAAGCACGGTTTTGAAAATCCTTGCCATATAATAGTTCCTATCTCCAAGAACCAGTACTTTAGATGCCTATCTCTAGGCATTTGCTCTCAGTTTCACCTATCTCTCGGTGTTGACCTAGAGTATCTTTTGACCGTCCTCGCTTATCCTTGGCTTAGCACATCCTACCAAATCACAAGTGTGGTTATTAAAAATTTTAACCGTGCACTAGCTTCCATTTTCAAAGACTAGTGCTCAACTTGCCTGATTTTGGATATTCCTTATTGACCTAGCCTATTTTCGAGCAGTAATCAATGTTGGAGGGATAGGGTCGAATTATACGAATCGACCCTTGGGATTATACTCCTTTCCTGATCCTGGAACAAAAGAGTCGGAACCTATATCCAAGTACCTAATTGTACTACTAATCACACAACAAAGGGGTTTGCTTATAAGAACATAATTCCGGGGGTTCAAGAAGCTAATGTGGTAATAACGAAAAATATGGCAAGTCCTGCCTTGTTACATTTCCTCCGGTGTTCTAAAGTGGCTTATTTGCAGATAATGAACTAAACAAATCTAAGTGAAATAGCATCGCAACTGGTTGTTATTCCATGCCGATGGAATTAGAATTCTGTTAATAGTAGCCAGCTTGAAAGTTCCATTTTCAAGCTTCTGTTTGATCGCATACCTAGTAGAACCCATTTCAAAACAAGATCCCCCTCCTCAAAGGTACGGCTTAGGACCTTGGTCTTTAAATGTCGTGTTACACTTTTTTGGTGAGTGGCTAATCTTAATTCAGCCTCTTTTTGCTTTTCATCAATCAAATCGAGGGAATCACGCAAGAGTTCCTCATTAACCTTCAGGTCGTAGTGCTTTTTTTGTGAGAAGGGACTTCCAGTCCAATCAGAATCATTACCTCTGATCTGTAGGCCAAGGTGAATGGTGTATGTCTATTCGCAAACTTGTGAGTCGTCCTATAAGCCCACAATGTAAGTGGAAGCTTATCGACCTAGTTGCCCTTGGCTTAAGTTAACCGTTTCTTCAAAATGAGCTTGATGATTTTATTCATCGCCTCCACCCGTCCATTCGACTATGGGTGTGCTATTGCCAAATAGTTTCTCTCGATCTTGTACTGGTTGTAGACATTGTAACAACCAATACCGTAATGAGACTAAGTTTTTGACTAAATAAAAAACCTAAGTCCATTAGGGTATGGATCATTAGTGATGGTAACCAGTAATAAACATATGTTTAACATAGAGCTATCTATAAAAACTTATAACATAATAGAAAAATATAGTAAAACGTATATATAGTGATTAAGGCTACCACCTTGGAACCAATATTGTTCCTTGGATATATGGTTACCTTGTTAGTGCTGAGCATGAATGAGAAGACCTATCCATCTACCGTTCCAGTTTTGTACCGGTATCACGTCCCTCTTAATCTATACCGCAGGTTGTAATGAGGAGGGGATTAGAACAATAATTCTAATGACTGGTAAATTATATACTTTATCCATAACACTAGTTTATATCGATTAATCTCCATTTGAATGTTATGTCAATTATTAAGGATTCTATATTTAATTTCATCTACATGTAGGACATAACTAATCCATATGTGCGTGCGTATGATCAGAACAACAATTCTGATGACTGGTAAATTATATACTTGATCCAAAACACTAGTTTCTTTCGATTAATCTCCATTTGAATTATGTCAATTTTTAAGGATTCTATAATTTCATCTACATGTATGACATAACTAACCTATTCCAAGGTGTACGTGTATATATGTATATGTCTGTATGTATATATATGTATGCGTATGTCTTTGTGTGTCTATGCATCCCTATTTTCCTAAAAAGGAAGCCGCTTCGTAAAGTAATCGATAAACAATCGGACCGAAGCCGATGACTCCTAGACACGGCTTTATAATTTATCTAGCCGTATTACCATCAAATCTCAAAAATGTATTTAACGGTTAACTAGCCAACCTCCAATCAGACAAATAAACCACCAACTTCAGGATGAGTGCATATCCCATACGAACTCTACAATAGTAGAAAGTTTAATCCATATAGGCATGACCCAAGTCTTTGCTAATGACAGCTCAGGATCAGTGGTAGTTTCCTCCTATGCGCAATCCCAATAAACAAATGCTAGTTTACTAAGAAATGCTCACATAATGTTGGCCATCATCTAAAAATCCCGATTATATTTGCCTATTACAAATCAAGTAAAATGCTCATTACCAGTTACTTAATACCTCTAGTTTGGAAATGGAAACAGACCCTCCAGCCATTTAATACTTTTAATTTGAAGCTAACCCCTTGGGATATTTTTCCAAACCTATATGCATACGTATATCCCCTTAGGTCCTCTAATTAGAGATGTCCCATATCAGTAGTACTTTTACACAACTGTTGGTAGCTCCTTACAAAGGGTAGACGTCCATTGCGTTACTCTACTAACCTCACATCTCAACCCATACTAAACCAAGCCATTTATAATTAATCTAAATAATGATCTAGGCTCACTAATTCACACCCATCACAAACATATTTTGAAAGCCATAAAATCTCAACTATGGGAATTATTACGTCTCTTAAATTTGTCATTTATTCATATTTATTTATTTACTTTCCATTAATTCTTCTTATTTATACGTTTACTACCATCATTTCTCTTTTCCATAAATGTTATTCATGACATTTATTTATCATGCCTATTCAATTTCCCTTTACCCATGTCATATTTGGTCTCTGTAATTAAATGGTTTATTTTCCATTTTGACTTGACGTAATTTCCCTTTTACTTCTTAATTTTTTACCTTATTCGTAACTAGCGTTTTATTTATATTTAATATTAATTGTGCTTACCATATATATATATTTACCAGTTATATATATATATGTATGTATGTGTATATATATATATGTATGTATCTATATATAAGGATAAAGTTAAGCTTAAGAAATAAGTAAGTGTCCGTTATAACAAAATACATCCACACACAGATATATATTTAAGCTTATACTTTATCCTTATATATAGATACATATATATATATACACATACATACATACATACATATATATATATAACTGATAAATGGAATTCCCTATATTTCTATTTATTACTTGTTAGTTTCTATATTTAGGGATTACTGGATATGCAATTATGTGTAACATGCACAAAATATCTGTTTCCACATTTCAATGCATTAGAATCATATTTTCCGAAGAAGGAAATGTCACCGTTGTAACTTTCCATAAACTACCGAAGTGTAGGATTATGTCGCATATAAAATTCCATGGAATATCTCCTTTTATTTTTATTGAAATAAGTAGTGCAAATTACCAAAAGACATCCTTACATTGCACATCTCTTTCATTTTGGGCATATTCCTTGTTATTTCAAACGACACACTTTTCATGTATAATTGTGAGGTTGGACAGTTTATGGAAATTCCTATGGAGGTTTTACAATTCCAACAAATTAAATTATAGAAACTTAAATCTAAATATCAAATTAAAGTGTCTTCAATTAATGATAATCAAGTTTAACAGTTTACAAGTTAATTAACAAAAATCTGGAAATAACTACACAATTATATCAATACATATTTCCTAAAATTTTGGGACTTTTATCCTAACTTCCAAATGTAGGGTGATCATTTCATCAAGGTTAAATAATTTCTAAATATGCAGGCAAGTATATCACGTTAAATTTATTTATTTAAGCCTACAATTCAATTTTTTCCACATAGGCATAAAAAAATCCAACGATATAAATTTAGTGTTATGTAAAGTACAATTTTTTACTCACCCTATGGCTCCCAAATCTCCAAATAGAAACCTATTCTTATTGATTCTCTTTTCTTTTAAACCAAAAATTATGTATGTAAAAGTGTATACATACCCATTAGAATTTAAGATTTGAGAGTGGATTTAAATTAAGTGGAGACTAAATTTATAATTTAGAAATTACTTTTTTTGTAGACTTGATTCACTCCTCTTCTTCTCTTCTATTTTTTGCCCTTTTCCAATATATATGTATATATCAAATATTTTTATAATTTTTAGAAATAGAGGATGGAGAAAAAAATGGCAGAGCTTTGTTGCTCTGTTCAGAAACTATAAGAAGAAAAATAAGTGGTTAGGTATGTATTTATAGGCGCTCCAATCAATTCCACCGTTAGATTAAAATATATTAAATCCAGACCATTTAGGCTAAGGTACAAACCTAGCCGCCATATATAGACGGATCGACCAGCCCAATGCAGGTGGTTGACCAGTAAGGGTTCGGTGATTAATGTTACCGTATCTTATTTATTTTTATTACTTTAATTTATATTACTTAGACATTAAGTATATTACTAATGTTATATTATTTTTATTGTTAACTTAAACATTAAATTGTTAATATTTATTGTCTTAACTGGTTTTGAATTATCTCTAACTCGAAAACTTCAAACGTTGATATATTCTTTATTTGTACTTCGATCGTGAAACGTCATATATGAAAGTTACTTAGAAGGTCGCCCCGAATACAATGGTGTAAGTTTTGTAGCCAAATTTTGATGTTTGCTCAAATTCCATTTTCGATCTTTAGTAATAAATTTTTAATTCCTTTTTATTAATTACTACTTATTTTAAGAGGTATTACATTATCCCCTTTAAAAGAGTTTCATCTCCGAAATTCTTTAAGAGCTGAATCATGTAACATAGTGTGCAAGCATTCTAAACTATCCAACCAATTAGCGTACAACCAATTTCGCTGCCAATTATGTACAAGTGCACATTGTATCACAACACATGATATGCATGTTGAACAATACTAAATCAGCACCTCCTATATGAACGCATTCTTTGAAATTTTATTGAAAATATGGTGCAATTAGACAACCCATATATACTTGCAGTTCTATATGTATTAAAATTTTCAAAAATAAAAACCCTTGTTTTTATACAATAATTTCCAAATTCCTAGTAATAAGAGTATGGTTCAACCAATTTTACATCCAATCCCTACCATCAAATACATAACACACCATTTCTAACATATAATATTTTGCAATTTTTCTAATTCTATGTTCTTATGCCGGAATGGAATGTAGATGGAGAATTTTATATTCTCACCCTTCTTTCATATACCAATTCCTTTTACCTTAGAACCTTCTATTTTGCCCTTGAATCCTTTTAAGCTTTTCCAAGTATAAGTCGCATTAGGAGGTTTATTTTTCTAAATTTTAAACAGAAATATTTTTAAAAATAATTTTTTGTTTACTACTACTAAGGTATGGAAATTGAAATTCTAAAGCTAAAACGACTTTTTCCCTTATAATTGTCAATGTTTTGTATACTGTCATACTTCCTGAATAGTAAATTCATATCTACTGACATATCAGCCCTTCCCATGCTAAACATGTAACATTTGATTTTCTCATTATCCGTGCAAAATCTTTAGTTTTTTAATTAAATTTGTAAAATAGTTTGAAATTTTTAAATAATTTTTTTGAACGCATTTTTCAGAAGCATTTGCCTTTACACTTTTAAAATAAATAAAGCGACATCTAAATGTAATTAGGATTCAGTAAATGAGTTAATGCATATGATTGACCATAGCATATATTACATAGTTAATATTAAATCTTGAAAACCTTTTCTTTTATTTCAGAGCAACAAAAAACACAAAAGTATATTTATAAATTTAAGCTTTTATGGCATAGGGATAGTGACCTATGATTTCCCTATCAAACCTTCCTTGTCATTCGCTTACTAAAATTTGTTTTATCCAAAATCCTAATTTTTTTGGGATTTAGCATTATTTTTTTAGTTTGCAAATTTAGTTAATTTCCCGATTTATGTTATGAACTTCTAGCCTTACTTTACATTCATTACTAGTAAGGTGTGCTTTTAAGATTTTCCTATTTGTATTGTTATCTAATATATATATTTATAGTTGTTAAAGCTCATCTAAAACATCAACACAATAATAAAATAGGAACATATCTCTTATTATATCATACACAGTTTTTGTACAAAAGGAGACAACTATATCTTACAACCCCTATTAACCATAAAATTCATTTAAGAATAAAGGCATGAAAGAAGGCTCATAGAAAGTGCTCAGTTCCACAAGAATTCAAGACAAGGGTTTTGCCATAATTCAAAAAAAGTGTTTCGAAGATATTGAGATAGCTTTTGAAGAGGTTAGGATGGAGTCGCAAGCAACTGATACCCCTACAGGTGTCATGTGAAACAAGAGCTTTCGAAATAGTAGAAAAGAAGGCAAAGTTACCCTTCCCCTCAGCTAGACCTTTCGACGCAGTCGAATCCACATATATGAGAGAGCCTAGTATAGGTTCGAAACACCTTTCGAAGGTATTGGACAACATGCTCACACACAAGAACCAAACCCTTCGAAATATGTGGTTTTGCCGTTGTCGATCTTCCACTTAAAGACATTTTACCAATGCGCTCCTTCAAAAGCAAAAACAAGTCTTTCGAAACGGTTGGAACCTTTGGAAAGCATAAAGAAAAATCTATACGAAGCCAAGTGACCTTTCACAATGATCCAATCGTCACCATCTAATCCTTTCGAAACCATACAAAAGCTTTCCTTACTCACTCAAATAATCACTCATCTTGGTTAACACCAAACCAAAACAACCAAGGGAGGTTTCAAAGGAGAAGAAGGAGTTAGGATTTCTTCCACTTACATCAAAACAATGTGATGGGGAACCTTGAGCCTTGCGCTACCTACCTTTTGAAGGTGTCAAAAGGTTTCAGAGAAACGCGAAAGTAATATTGGGGAGTTTTAGAATGACTTCTACTACTAATACGTTATTGACGAAGGCGAAAGGGTTAACCAAGCATAACAAGAGACACAAACGACTGCCTTCAAAGCTATGGAAGTGAAAGGATGAATGCGGAAGGCTAGGGGAAAGACCTTTCACCCGCTTCGAAAGGATGGAGGCGGAAGAAGGTTAACCTGCATCTATAAATACGACCCTAGGTGTCCGAATTTGGATACTAAATTTGAATTCTGAATTCTCTTTCTTACTTCATAGAAAAATCAAACTTTTGTAACCCTAAATCAATTTGAGAAAAAATTGTCTTACTTGTAATCCAGTTTAGATAAATGGAAAAGAAGGGATGCATAGATCCACTACCGATTTTGAATATGAGGAAGATCATTTCGGCCATTAGCTTGACTAAAGACCAATTGCACATGATGCTCACTTATTTTTCTAACCTCTATTTGACTTATGCAATGCTATGGGATCAACTTAGACATCTTGAATTCAAATCATATTATCATCAAGTTTCGTGACATCAAGTGTTAAATTGATGTGATGATGATATTTCGATATTAATAAATCATTGAACTTATGTTATTTGTCTAAGATGTTATTCTATTACATATTGAATTTAAATCTTATATATTGTACATTGAGCCCCTTCGAAAGAGTAAATACCCTACCTAATCGAAAGGGGTTTCGAAAGGGACTCATTGTAAGAACATTAAGTTGTGCTCGGTGGTTGGACATCTTTAAAAGGATCTCGAATATTTCAAAACATATAACCCCTTCGAAGGAGTTTCTTCTATGGCAGCAAAACTATACTTTTGAAAGTGAATTCTCCTTTTAAAAGAAAAATGGCCCTTTTGACTCATTCTAAAGGGGATATGAATGATCCTTTCGATCCACTTAAAAGGAGATGCGAATGACCATTTCGACCCACTCGAAAGGGGTCATGAATGAGTTGTTCTTTTCCTAACTTTCATTTCAAAGTGTTGATTGGTCTTCTTATCTACAATTGACACTTTCATAAGACCACCCTCTGAAGATATTCTGTCCCAATCAACTCATTCGAAAGGAGTTTCGAAGAGATCGATCACTTTTAAAATTTTCCTTTGAGGTGTTAGCAACATTTCTTGTTAACAACTTAACTTTAAGAAGTTGAAAAAATTTCTTGTTAACATTTTTGGCGCTAGAAGGTGGTCTCAAACCTTCGACTTTGTAGTTACCTTATAGAGTAATTATGGACTGTTTAACATGATGTAGGAAAATGAAATCTAAAAGCTTAGTCGAATAGACGACGAAGCAATACACACCATAACTTTGGAGGAAAATATTACTCCAACTTTCAACTTGGAGGGGGTTGTGCAAGGACAGTCGTCAACCCCAGCACAACCTAATGACAATGCAATCAAGATAAAGCATCTGGAGCAACAATTGCTGGAAATGCAAGAGCTTCTCAAAGTAGCTCTATCTCAAAAGTCTTTCAAAACTGCAGATTCAACAAGATGAGGTGATCTCCCCAAGAAGAAACTTGAAAGCTTATACCAATGAGGGCAAGAGCAAGATAGTTGTAACATCATCAAAGAAAAAAGAACGTCATCCGATTAAAGTTGATCATCAAGAAAGGACATTGGATAAATCTCTTAAATCTAGAAGCTCGACCTTGACAGAGTACAACCCAAACCAAAAAAGCTATCATGACACTGAAGCTTATTTGAAAGATGTAGCAGAAAAGGAAGTAAAGGATATCCTAAATGCAAAAGGGAAGAGAACTTTGGAATGAGCGAGCAAATGACAATGAACGAGTAGCTCCGTTCATAGATGAGATCATGTCAGCAGTTGTCCCTTCTCATGTCAAAATCCCAACCATGAAATATCATGGTACTACTGATCCTGATGATCAATTGATGGCATTTTATAGCCAAACGGATTTGTATAATGCCCCTAGGGCAGTTCGATGTAGATTATTCTTGGCAATACTTCAAGTAGCAGCTGCAAAGTGGTACCGTTAATATCGTGAGAAGGCTATCTACTTGTGGAAATAGTTTTCTTATGAGTTCTCCACCCAATTCTATATCTGCAAGGATCCGACCATCGATTACACTGTTCTAGCAAACATCAAGCAAAGGCATGGAGAATCATTAGGAGATTACCTCAGAAGATTCAATACAGAAGCATTAAAAGCCAAAGATATGAATGATAGGGATAAGCTCATAGCAGTGCATTCTGGGCTAATAGAGAATACACCATTTTGGAGAGAATTCTTCATGCATGGGTGTAAGGATTTACAAGACTTCCACTTCCAGGATGATAAATTCATTCAAATGGATGAATTATATTATGATAAAAAGAAAGCTAGTCCTAGGAAGGAAGGTAGAAGATTTGGATCGGATCGGGGACACAAAAGAATAAGGTGGGAGAAGCTCAATTGTAATTCAATCACTTTAAACAAGCCATTGACTTATATTTATGCTACGACCAAATAGAAGGTTAACTTCCCAACTTTGTTCAAGGCTAGAAATTACCCTGAACAGAGAAAGGGGCCGATTACTACGCTTATCATAAAGCGAATGGCCATAAAACTGATGAATGTCGGGTGTTGGCTGGAATCATTTAGAAACCAATCCGCGAAGGGCATTTGAAGGAATTTATCCAAGATAAGCAAAAGGCACCTTAGACTGGTGACGGTCCGCAAAAATTTTCTAATAATGCTGTCAACATTTTAGAAGAAGAAGATCCCTTAATCTTGAGTCATCCATTGAATAGGATTGATGTAATCCATGAGGGGCCACACCCAACAGGGACTGGGAGAGGAGCCAAAAACAGATACATTAAAGAAGCTAGAGAGGGAGCGTTCTCCATCCAAAAAGAGCTCCCACCCAAAAGTCCACGACTCAATATACCAATGTCAAATCTTGTTGTTGCTCCTCAAGAGCTAAAGAGAGGGATCCACCACCCTCATAATGACACCCTCATGATCACGGCCCAAATTGGACTTTCTATAGTGTCAAAGATTCTTGTGGACACTGGGAGCATAGTTAATGTCATTTTCGAACATGGCTTTAATTAAATGGGCATTCTAGAAGTCAAGCTAGAGCCTAGCCTTGAGCCTATCTTCAGGTTCAATAACAAGGGATCAACTCCAATAGGACAAGTGAAGTTGCTAGCGCTGATGGGAGTACTGCCATGCTGCAGGACTTTTGAAACTCTCTTCGTAATCATCAATCAACCATCATACTACAATGCTTTTTTTGGTCGACTCGCACTTAATGAGGTGTATGCCTTTGTCTCGCCAAAATATATAATGGTCAAATTCTTAACTAAGAGTGGTTGGTGCACTATCCGTGGAGAACAATTCAGCTCTCACAAGATGTACTTTACAACACTTGATTAATATAAGAGGTAGTATTTTTCTTACTATGATTCTTCTACTGTTTTTCATCCTTTGGATGATGGATTTTTACATCCAACATTCGAAGCAGAAAATAAGGTGTAATAAAACTAATAAACGAATGTCTGGAATGTACATTTCTTCTAGGAGCAGGAGAAAGAGGACATATGCTAACTCTGTAGAAGAGGGTGATATCATCACAGAATTGGATTGCCGTGGGGAAGTGGAAAGGATAAAACCTATAAAGGATCTTGAGGAAACATGCATAGACCCAAATGATTCAACCAAAATAGTCAAAATGGGAAAGGAGTTGGAAAGCAGCTTGAAGGCAGACTTAATCTGGTTCCTTAATTCTAATAAAGATGTGTTTGCATGGTCTCATTCAGATATGGTTGGGATTTATCCATCCCTTATGTGCCATATGCTAAATATTGATCCAAAAGTGACTCCCGTCCGACAGAAGAAGAGACAATTTGATAAAGTGCAATCTGACGCCTTGAAAGAAGAAGTTAACAGGCTACTTGAAAACGGATTCATTCGGGAAGTCTTTTAACCAAAGTGGCTAGCAAACCCAGTATTGGTAAAGAAGTCGAACGACAAGTGGAGGACTTGCATTGATTATACTGATTTAAAAATAGCAAGTCCAAAAGATAGTTACCTATTGCCCTGGATAGATCAATTGGTTGATGCAACAAGTGGACACAAGTTGCTATCCCTCATGGATGCTTACTGGGGATATAATCAGATAATCTTGTTTAAACCAGATGAATAATGGACAAGTTTCATTACCAACAGGGAATATTTTGCTACAAAGCAATGCCTTTCAGGTTAAAAAATGTAGGAGCCACCTACCATAGATTAGTCAATAGAATGTTCAAAGAACAGATTGGTCGAAATATGGAAGTTTATGTGGACGATATATTGGTAAAATCATTTAAAGCTAGGAGTCACCTTGAAGACCTGAAAGAGATGTTTGAGGTATTATGAAAATATCAAACGAAATTGAATCCCCAGAGATGCTCTTTCGGGGTTCATTTCGGGAAGTTTTTAGGCTATATTGTCAGTGCTCAAGGGATTGAAGCCAATCCAAACTAGATTCAAGCTATCAAAGACATGGCCGAGCCCAAAACTAGCAAAGATGTAATGAGTTTAAACGGTAGGGTTGCTGCCCTAAGCAGGTTCATCTCCAAAGCAATTGATAAGTGTGTTCCCTTTTTCAATGTGATCAAGAAGAGAAAAAACTTTGAATAGGGAGAAGGTTGTAAGAAAGCCTTCCAAGAATTAAAAAATCATTTGGAAAGGCCACCAATATTATCTAGCTCCAAAAACGGAGAAGTCTTGTACTTATACATGGCAGTTTTGGAGCATGCAGTTAGTTCAGTATTGATTAGAGAAGAAAATACGGCTCAATTTCCTGTTTATTATGTGAGCAGGCAGTTAAAAGACGTAGTGGTTCAATATCTAGTAACATAAAAATTAGCTTACTGCTTGATACTTACAGCATGAAAACTTAGAGCATACTTTCTAGCGCATCTAATCAGGGTATTAACTAACTTTCCACTCAATAAGTCTTCAGTAAGCCTAAAACATCAGATAGACTAGTAAAGTGGGGAATTGAGCATAGCCAGTATGACATCGAATTTTAGCCACGGGCAGCAATCAAAGGGCAAACATTAGCAGACTTTATTAATGAATATGCAAACTTTGTTAAAGAACAATCGATGAAAGAAAAGGATCAAAAACCCACATGGAAGTTATTTATGGATGGCGCATCAAATGAGATGGGAGCTAGGGCGGGATATTTTACAATAACACCAGACGGGCACTGCCAACACTATGCAATGAAGTTAGGGTTCCCCATGACAAATAATGTAGCCGAATATAAATCAATGGTGGCAGGATTGACTCTAGCCTTAGAACTCAAAATCCCACGAATTGAAGTCTTTAGTGATTCTCAACTAATGGTAAACTAGATAAAGCACGTATATCAGACTAAGGATGCCAAACTATCCTTATACATAAAGAAAGTATTGAAAATGCTCGCTTATTTGAAGATTTTTCTATACACCAAGTTCCAAGGGGAGAAAAATTTCAGGCAGATTCGTTAGCAAAGTTGGCTAGTTCTAGAGGAGCCCCAGAAACTTGTATCGTGCCAGTAGGGTACCAAGCAAATCCAAGTATAGAAGAGGGAATACCCAAATAAGATGAAGAATTCTTAGTTCTAACTAGATCCCAAGCTATGGTACAAGATAGAAGAAAGGGAAATTAATGAAGAAATTCCATATGAGGAGATTAATCATCCAAAGGCAGATGACTGTTATAGTGACACTTGAATATCACCTATTGTCGAATATCTTTCCAAGGGGATATTACCATCTGACAAAATGGGAGCTAGGAAAATCAAGCGACATGCTCGGACTTTCACAATGATGGATGGAGTTCTTTACAAGAAAGGATACGCCTTCCCTTATTTAAGATGTGTGAGTTTGGAAGATGGGATGAAATTTTTGGTGGAAGCGCATGAAGGATTTTGCGGAGACCATTCCAACGGGGCAAAGTTGGCAAAGAAAATAACAAGACAAGGTTTTTATTGGCCTCGAATGGTAGGTCAAGCTATTGAGTATGTAAAGAAATGTGAAATATGTCAGAAATACTCAAAGATTCCTCGTTTGCCACCAAGTCAATTAATTCCGATTTCTAGTCTACGGCCCTTCGATATATGGGGAATGACTTAATCGGGCCATTGCTTATTTCAAAAGGAGGAGAAAAATATGCTGGAGTGGCCATTGACTACTTCACTAAGTGGATAGAAGCAGAACCACTCCCCAAGATCACTTCTAGGAAGGTGCTTAAATTCGCCATTAAAACATTATTACTAGATTCGGGATCCCATATAAGATTATATCTGATAATGGAACACAATTTGAAAGTGAAGAGTTTTCTCGATTTTTCCATAATAATGGGATTATCAAAAGCCTTTCTTCAATGGCACATCCAAATGCTAATGGGGCCGTTGAAGCAGCAAATAAGACCATTAGGACTATTAAGATTATTATGAAAAAGCGGTTGAACAAAGCCAAAGGAAATTGGGTGGAAGAATTGCCACTTGTACTATGGGCCTATCGAACATCCACTTGAACTGCAATGGGTCATACCTCTTATTCTCTAACATATGGATGTGAAGCATTGTTGGCAATTGAAATTGAGATACCCTCACATCGAAGAATCGCATATGCATTTGATCCAAACCAAGAATTGAAGAAATAGTCATTGGATTTAATACATGAACTAAGAGATGAAGCAGCTGTTTGGACTGCTGAATTTCAGAGAAGGATCTTGAAATGCTATAACTCAAGAGTAAAAACAAGATCATTTCAAGAAGGAGACTTAGTACTCCGTAGGGTGATGGAAAACACAAGAAATCCTGCGGATGGACCGCTAGGACCAAACTGGGAAGTTCCCCTAATCGTATGCAAGGTAATTCCCCTAGAGCTTACAAGTTATGTCGACCAGATGGAAATATGGTTCCTAGAAAGTGGAATGCGAAACACTTGCAACCATATTTTCTTACAATGAATGAATAAAGCACCTCTTCCTTAAAGAAAAGTCTACATGGTTGGGATCAAAGTTTTCCTTGAATTTGGAAACTACCTTAAACGGTCAAAGCCTTTGTCCGCGCTGAGTTGGCCAGGTCAAAGCGCCTACTGGAGGAAGGTTAGAGTAAGCCTTAATCCGCACCATGCTATGGCCAGGTTAAAGCATAGACAAGCCCTTGATCGCGCCACGCTATGGCCAGATCAAGGCATCTCCTGGAGGGAGGTTAGAGTAAGCCTTTATCTATGCCATGCTATGGCCTGGTAAAAGCATCAACAAGCCCTTGATCTCGCCATGCTATGGCCAGGTCAAGGCACCTCCTGGAGGGAGGTTGGAGTAAGCCTTGGGTCCCGCCATTCTATGGCCTTGCCAAGGTACCAAACAAGCCTTCAATCCACCTATAAGGCCTAGCTGGAGTGCCTCCTAAAGGGAGGTTGGGTAAGTCCTTGGGTCCTACTTGTGGAAAAGCTAATCATGTGCATTAGACAATAATGGACTAAGACGTCCAAGCCCAAGAAGTGGCATATCAAACAATAATAACAACGGACTAAGACATTCGAGCCCGAGAAGCGGCATATCAAACAATGACAATATACAAGGCCTAAAGGGTGGCACATGTCAAAAAAATCAAAACCCAAAGAGCGGTGCAAAACAGAAGGCTTAAATAAGAATCTACAGCCTCCGATAGATTCCAAAAAGAGAATTTCAGAACTTCACTTATTAATACCCAAATTTGGGTTTTGAGTCTCTTACTATTAATTTCAGACATTCACTTACTAATACCTGAATCTGGGCTTCGGGTCTCTTACTATTAATTTCGAGACTTCACTTATTAATACCCGAATTTGAGTTTCTGGTCTCTTACTATTAATTTCAGGACTTCACTTATTAATACCCGAATTTGGGTTTTGGATCGCTTAATATTAACTTTTGGACTTCACTTATTAATACTTAGGTTAGGGTTTCAGATCTCTTATATTAATTTTTGGATTTCACTTGTTAATTCTCGAATATGGTATTTGGGACCTCCATTATTAAAAACTTTATCATGTGACTCTGGACAACATTTTGCTAACACTCGAGTTTGGGTGTCAAGTTCTTTACTATTAATTTTTCGATTTTACTTGTTAATGCCCGAATCTGGGTTCCAAGGCAGTTTATATTGAGATCTCAAAGGACTTCTAGACTTCAATTAAAACTTTGAGTTTGTCTTACAAATACCCGAATCAGGGTCACCAGTTGGTCTGAAGTGGTTTTCGGATAAACCGATCCCGGTCTCTTCGCACCAACAATGCAAAAGCGTTTCTCAACCTCACATAGAAACTAAGTCTCATAGACTTATCACGTCTCCAACTTTCAACTTGTTATCCTTTGACCAAGAAGGAAGCTCGATAGATTGGAGTAATACTCCGCACTACATGAATCAACATCCTCAACACAAACGATAATCAAGCCCACACAGATGGCTACGTACTAAGTGTACGACTAAATAGTTCCCACATCAAGTCGAGGAACTAAAAATGGCTAAATTTAATAGTCCGTTATTTAACTATCAAAGCAACAAACAAATATTTAGCACCATAAGCAAATCACTAGGCCCTTTTAATTAATCTTTTATTAATTCAATCACTTTTCCAAATATTCACTTCAAATTATCTTTAAAATATATAATTCTAAAACCATTTCAATATTTCACTATTTGGAAAACATTTCCATATACTTATTTTAATAATAAGTAATTCATATTTTACCTTATTTTCAAACCATTCAAACTCCATTTTAAAATATCACTTCTCAATAATATCCATTTTATTTAAAGGATTATTCACTGTCCAAAATCGTGAATATAATTCTCTTACCAAATTCATTGCTTCTACACATTTATTAAAGGATTATCCACTGTCCCAAATCATGAATGAAATTCCTTTAATAAACTTTCATATTTAACTTATCAAAATAAGTTGATTTCACCTTTATAAAAAAATGTTTATAAATTTCATTTCTATTTAAAAAAACTTCTATTTATATAATCCCTTTATTAACCAATTCCATTTATCTAATTTATATGCCAAAATCCAATTATAAGTTTATTCACTTATAAATCATTTATTTACAAATTCATTCTTTTTATAACTTCATCAATTTATAAATCTTATTTACTTATAAAATCCGTTTATAACTTCATTTTAAACACTTATAAAGCTCCTTTATACTTCCATTACTTTTATTTATAAAAATAAATCTTATATATATAAACCATTTATAATAAATCCAAAATTCTGAATTTTAACTTATTTTACAAAATAGTTAACTTCATATTTCAAAAATCACATTTCGTTTCCATTTAAATAAACTTCTTCTTTTAAAAATTTACAAATCATTATTTAAAACTTATATAACTCCAAAAATCACTTAAACAACCTTTTTAATTTGAAATCGTCATTTTAATATTTTAAATTTCCAAAATGTGGCGCAATGCTACAAAAGCACTAATAAGGTGATTCACAACAACCATATCCATCATGACATCCAAATCATCATATATCATATGATAACAACGTATATAACAATATCTGTAAATAAAAATCAACACTGGTGAGGAATCTAGTTGGATCCCTCCAACCTGTCACCTGCAACAAATATACATATTAGAAAATATGTACAATGTTTGCTTCGAAGCAGACGCGCGTACAAAAGGTCATCCGCTCATACACGGGAATGTATAGGGTCTCATCTGCTCCAATAGGCAGGAATATATCCAAACCAATCAATATATATATATATAATATATCATATATCATCCAAACAATCATCAATCGGCATAAATAAATTTATTCTCACTTATATAAAAATATTAGCGAGTTAGAAAGAGTGAGTTGTACTCACTTTGATTCCAATAGTCGTTGCGGCGTTTTATCCCGAATAAAATTAAACGAGCGTTTAGTTTTACCCAAATTTTTTACTAGCTCCAATCAACACCAAACTAGCTCCATCGTGTAGTGTTAGTCAATACGAACCCAACGCCGCTTGTTTCGTGCAAAACGGACCTCGTATGACAAAGTTATACAATTTTAAAGTTTACACGAATATATATATATATATATATATATATTGTAACGATCCCGGATTTTAGCTCAAATTTAAATTGATGATTAATTTAATTTTTGAATAAAAATTGTGAAATTAATCGATAAATTGAAGCGAGTTTCCCCAGTTAAAATAGAATATATATATATTTAATCATATGAATTTAAATATTGTATATATATATATGAATCTATATAGTTGTGCCTATATGAATAGATTTGAAATGATATATATATGTATATATATTGATAATTGAATTTAAATCTTAATATAAATGGTTTAAAGATAAATATAAAAATATAGATAATTGATACAAGTTTAAAAATAAATAACTTTAAATTTGAAATTGATGGGTTATGTTAAAAATAAAAATAAATTAATAATAAATATTAGCTAAAAAATAAAAAAATAAAAATTTAATAACAAATTAAATTATAGGAGTTCACTTATATTACAAAACAATAAGATAAAATAAAAATAGAAATAAATAAATAAAATAAAAATACAAATATATATGATAAAAATATAAAGAAAAACATTAGCTAAATTCTAACAACATATTAAAAATAGAAATTCACTTATGTTATAAAGCAATATGAATAAATAAATATAAGTATGTACACTTGTAAAAGAAACACAATATATATATGTGTGTTAGCTTGTATAAGAAGGCACTAGTGTAAATATCTATGTACAAAAAAAATCAAATTGGGTAAGTAAGTTTGTACAAGGTAATAAATGAAGCCATCACGTTCAATTATATCAGCCACCAAAACAAAGAAAAATCCCTGTCTATTTTGTACAAATAAAATTATCACCCTGTACAAATTTTTATCTCCTATAAACTTCTTTCCTATATATCAATTCGTCCATCAAGAGAACTGAGTAGAAAACTAAAGTAATATCATCTCATATTCAAGCAAACATCAACTTAAAAACACCTCAGTAAAGAATCAAACAATTCATCAAAAATCTGAGATCAAGTAAAGACTTTCAGCTATCAAGTTCAACCCAGGATTTTCTACTTAGTAAATTTTAAAAAGACTACAACTTCAAGCTGAAACTTCTGGAAATCAAGATGTTTAAGGTGAGTAACACTCAATGATTTAACCTTAAGTATATATTGAAAAATTTGTTCTGTGTGCATATATAAATATATATATCTGTGCATCTTCTCTGTTTGTTTTACAGAGTATCAGGCAACAAGAAAATTCCATTTCTTGTTTTCTAATCCATATTAGGCTTTGCTTTTAAAACAAATTAGTTGAGTTTAAGTACGAGTTACAATTTAAAAATAGTTTCATGACATAAAATTGTATATAGATGGAAAAATCAAACTTTTACAGTGGTAACTTCATTTTCTGGAAATTTCAAACCTCACGAAACATTGATTCAAGGATATAACTTGAATCCTTATTGAAAGTTATGATTTTTAAGCATGGTTTGATGATTTTTAGAGATAGGAGTTAGGAGCAGTTCGATGTTGAATGAAAAATGGTTTTTGGGCAAGTTCAGGCAATCGGAGGAGAGATAATGGTCGGGCTTTTGCGTGAAGGTGAAAGAGCCTATGATGGTGATGGGAAAAATAGTGTGATGGTGTGTAGTTGATCGTCGTGGCGGCGGCGAACGTTTAAAATCTGTAAACCTAGTTTAGTCGAGGCCATGTATTTCGTTGAGTTGATCATCGATAGTCGACCGAGTGCCACGTGGCTCTGGGAAATGATAAAGGGGATGTTGTCGAGTTCGTAGCCGGAGTCGTAGACCTTCAGGTGGTCGGAGCGATGAGCACGAGGTGTTGACAGGTTTGAGGAGATGATGGCTCTTGTGTTTCCAGGTTTTGGATTTAACTCGAATTCGATCGAGTTGGAAGATGTGATGCCCCACCTCTATACCCACACTAGACAAGGACACTATGTGGTAATGACATCAACTAGCGTGGAGAATAAGGCTGTTGAGGAGCGACCATCCATGTAATTGCTTTGTGCGAGTACCGATATGCCAGATAAAAATACAAATTTTCATCTCAAGAGGAAATCAGACATACCGATACAAACTCAAAGCTACTACACAGTGGCTATATAATCTTCGGAAACAAATATATAAATAAACATAACATAAATCAGTCACAGATAATTCATATCACAAAGGCGGAAACAGATATGAATATTACACATGAAAGTGTACATCGAAGTAGTGGTCTAACAAGATCCACAATATCACAAAAGAATAGATACAAGTGCTAGACAAAAGAATATGTATACATCAAGGAGTCTAAATCTCAAATGTATACAACAAAAACTATAAGCTAAGTAGTTAACCAAAAGTCAGATGATGGTTCCAGATAGGAAGACAAGAGGAAGCACCTATAATATCTCAGTCTGACCCGAGTATTATTTAAGAAGAAAATAATAAACGGATCAGTCTAGCTATAAATATCAGATAAAGTGATATATAATAAGAGATATGACAAAAACGTATGATAACCATAAAGCCATACTGTGATGAGTGTCTAATCGAAAATCAATCGAGAGATTAATCAGTATCACAAGAATCTTCTCAAAGATAAAAAAGAATGTCATATTCTTAATTTAATTCACCAAGCCACAAATAACGACATACATTTCATTGCTAATTTGTAAAAGTTGGTGAAGCATAAATTCCAGAAATCACAACGAGAAATCCAGAAATCACAGAAAGGGGGAGGCCTATCAAAAACGAAAGCATGAAAACTCCCAAACACGTGTAACATAAACGGAACGCAATTCCATTAAAAAGACCAAGCTCCTCCTGACAGGGTATAGTCCCCCATTGCGGACTATGAGCCGAAGCTCCTCCTGATGAGCCGAAGCTCCTCCTAATGAGCCGAAGCTCCTCCTGACGAGTCGAAGCTCCTCCTGACAGGGTATAGTCCCCCATTGCGGACTATGAGCCGAAGCTCCTCCTGATGAGCCGAAGCTCCACCTGACAGGGTATAGTCCTCCATTGCAGACTATGAGCCGAAGCTCCTCCTGATGAGCCGAAGCTCCTCCTGATGAGCCGAAGATCCTCCTGACAGGGTATAGTCCCCCATTGCGGACTATGAGACATCGCACATTGCTAGTCTAAACCATAAAATGATCATCATCGATCATCAAGAAGTGTCAATTACACTAAGCTAGTAAATATAAGAGTTTAGCTTCATGTCCCATAACAACTAGCTTAACTTAAATATTTACGAACAGATTGTAGATTTCCACTCGAAAATTGTCACTAGAGTTTCAAACGAATAAGTCAAAGAATTAACCGGCGAAGTAAATGCAAGTGTTTCATACCACTTGTTTTGCTAAGCCGTTTAATTAGATTTTCTCATACGAATGAGGTAAAGGTTTGTATATACTAATAGATTAGAAAACGGTTTTATAAAAGGGCTTTGTATATAAAAAAATAGAGTTGAAATCATCTTTGTAAAAGAGTTTTAATATTTACTACTAGTATAGAAAACCTTTGTATTTTAAAGTGACGAAGCACAGAAATGATTGTAGAAACAATCAACCATCCAAAAATTCACATACGAAGACGTGAATCAAATCCAGAGAAATCGATGCCGAATCCATTAAAATGGATATACCCAAAAATCCCGAAATAGAAGTCATCAAAATCGATAACAAATGATAACAACAAAACGGAGAATCAAGAATCGATTAAAAATTGGAAACTCAAACACAAAAGGCAAAATAGGCAGAGACGACAGATTCAGTCGACTGGACCAGGGTGGTCAGTCGACTGAATCATGCCTGGAAACTTTCTGTTTCCAGGCTCGATCGACTGACCTTGAGTGGTCGGTCGGTCGATACTGAAAATTCCAGTATTCCAATGCCTGGAAACTTTCTGTTTCCAGGCTCGGTCGACTGACCCAGAGTGGTCGATCGGCCGATACTGGAAATTCCAGTATTCCAATGCCTGGAAACTTTTTGTTTCCAGGCTCGGTCGACTGACCCAGAGTGGTCGGTCGACCGATACTGGAAATTCCAGTATTCTCAGCCTAGCCCCCAAGGGGCAAAATCCCAAACAATTGGCGAACGGACGAGCGATGGGCACTAGGGGTTTACGCCAATCGGCAACCCAGCCCTATAGGCTCTTCGATACGCCACCAAAAACATGTTCACGAATCAAAACAAGGATTTTCAAAGTTTTGACTTCAAAACACCAAAAACTGAAATATTCACCAAATCAATTCAAACCAAAAGCAAATGATCATGAACAAGTGTTAGGAATTCATACCTAACATCAAAGATAGTTATAGACAAAGATGTGAGATAAAAATCTCACCTTTTCACAAAATCAATGAAGAAGAAGCTATAGAGCAATGGCAAGGACAATCACTCTTCAATTCCAACTCAACAAGCTTTAATCTAAGCTTAAAAGAGAAACATTTCCTAAATTAGGTTTAGGAAATTTCTGAAATTGAAAGGAGAATGAGTTGGAGAAGATGAAGAGGATGCTTACCAATAGCTTCTCTTTGAATTTGGAGCTAGAAGAAGGATTTGCAAAGGAACTAGGGCTAGGAGTTTTAATTTCCCATTCCACTCTCCATTTTTGATGAAGCTTAAGTGTTAGGAAATGAAAGTGAAGTAAAGAAGAGGAGAAGGAGTGGAGCTTGAGTTGATAAAACCGAATTGGGCAAATGGGCTGAACCCAAACCCAAAGCCCAAAGTGAAAAAGTAGCAAAATTCTACTAACTCCAAACATATCGAAGTTTATTCTCAAAAAGGTCGCAAATGACGTTTTGAACTCAATGGAAGTGGTCTTGACTGTTTGCAAAAAGTATCTTTTCGGACCTCAATTCGATTAACGATTCTATATTTAAATAAAATATTTAAATTTGCAATCGAAAAATATGCGGGTTGTTACAAACTCCCCTCCTTAAAGAAATTGCGTCCTCGTAATACTTAAGAAGAAAATAAAGAGTACCAACCATAAAAGCATATCAACAAAAAAGAAAATTTGAAATAAGAAGTTCACCATAAAGAGCATGAAAGAGCGTGTTCGCTCGATGAATTCTCTGGATTCCCAAGAGAAATCCTTAGGATTTGAGAACCATCGGACTTTCACAAAAAGAACATCTTTATTTCGAAGGAACTCAACCCACGAAGAAATCATGCGAATAGAATGTTGCTCAAAAGTCAAATCTGGTGAAACTTAAATCCCTACTATAACACCATGCTCAAGAATAATAATCGGAAACCTAATATCATTTCCATTATTAAAAGACGTGGAAAACGTCAAGAATAGCAGAAAATTGAGCCGGTGCAATGACGTAGTGCAAAAACGATATGCCTTAGGAACGAGAAACACGAATAACTCCGAACGTCGACGTAGTACAATAACGGTATGCCAGATGAACGGAAACTCAAATAATTCGGAACACCGACGCAGTACAAAAACGGTACGTCCAATGAATTGAAGCTTAAATAATTTGGAACATCGACGCAGTACAAAGTTGGTACGTCCAATGAACCAAAGCTCAAATAATTTGGAACACTGACGCAGTACAAAAACGGTACGTCCAATGAACCGAAGCTCAAATAATTCGGAACACCGATGCAGTAAAAACGATACGTCCAATGAACCGAAGCTCAAATAATTCGGAACACCGACGCAGTACAAAAACGGTATGTCCAATGATTCGAAGCTCAAATAATTTGGAACACCGACGTAGTACAAACGATACGTCCAATGAACTAAAGCTCAAATAATTCGGAACACCGACGCAGTACAAACGATACGTCCAGTGAACCGAATCTCAAATAATTCGAAACACCGACGCAGTATAAACGATACGTCCAATGAACCGAAGCTCATAAAAGAACATCGGATGCTAGTCCATAAAAGAAATGAAACGAAGCTCACTAAAACGAAGTACATCGAAACGTCCGATGAACTTGGTAAAAAGATTATTCCTTTCGGACATCATCAAAGAAACAACCACTTGTTGCTTGCAACTAAGGATATTGGCAACACGATTTCCCCTTTCGGGAGTATAAAGAATATCAAGATCATAAGATGTAAGGAACTCGAACCAACTTTAAGTTCCTTATGAGAAAATAAACATTTCAAAGATCTATGATCGGAGTGGAGAACGAATTTCTTCCCCAAAATAATGATGCCAAACTCTAAAAGCGAAAACAATAGCCACGAGAACTAGATCATAAGTGGGATATCTAGTCTCGGTAGGCGTCAATGATTTAGAAGTAAAAGTGATAGCACGTTTTCTTTTGCAAGAGAACGGCATCCAAACCAATACAACTAGCATCGGTATAAGCAATAAAGTCTTGGTTCCCTTCGGGAATCACAAGAATAAGAGTATCGAAAAAAAGTTCTTTTAAATAATCTTCTTTCCCGAAAAGCTAAAACTTTCAAAATTACAATTATCTTTATGTAATAATTTTTTTCTACAAAAATTTACATTTTTTCAGGTAAATATATTGTGTCTGACTGTCTCATCAAAGCGTTTAGGAGATTCCTATCGATAACGTTGATCAAGCGCATCGACCAGAATTCTTAAAGCACTCAATGGGCAATACAATCACAAAATCATCTTCTATATGATAAACATGTTTCTTAAAAACCTTTAAGAATATTCTTTGCTCGTTTAAGAGCAAAAAATCAAATTGTAATTATAAATAAATCTTATGAAAAAGATTTGCAAAATTTTAAATTGCTTTTTTCATCCAAAATCAATAAATACAAGAATGGTCTCATCGAAATATTCATAGAATACTCAATTTATAAAATGGATGAAATAAGCTGGACAAACTGAATGACATAATAAGTCATTCATATGTTTCATAACGAGTGCGGAATGCGGTAAATAGAATGCTAACTCCCGCAACTCGTAGCAAATGAAAATCGATGGCAAGGTCGAGCTAAAAAGACCGTAATACCGCTCAAAAGATTGCTTAGGTGATAATCCTAAGACAAACTCAAAAATATCGGAAAATTCTCAAACTACATGAATGAGAGAAATAATACTTTCCTCATCATGTGAGCTTAAAGAATAAAATGATGCCATCAAATTGGAATCAAAATCACAAAGGAATAACAGAAATCTGCTTAACAGATTGAAAATGTCGAAGATGAATAGTCCACACGGGACAAAGGATATGGCTTCATAATAATTAAGCCAATCCTTACAAAAGTCAATTCCGAAGCATAAGTAAAAATCGGCTCGGAAAGAAAAATCACATAAAATAATTTCGACATCAAATAAAAGCAAATTGAGTGTTGCGGATCCACCAATCCGGATTCGCAATCCTCAAAGAAGTCATCAAGCCTAGAAATGTTTAAAGAAAAAGAATCACAAGTTCTTTTGGTATAAAAATAATGAGATGAAACCCATATCAAAAAGAACTCGAATAAGATAATTAGAAAAATAAATGTCATCAAGGATAGAAGGGATACCTTGACTAAGAGAAGTGCCACTAGGAGCTCGCACTACATTCAGCTCTCCCTCTCTCTTGCTTTGACGTTTGGGACATGAAGATATATAATGATCCGCACTTTTGCAATAGCGGCAAGAAATAGGCCTTGGACACCTATTTATATGATGGTCCTTAGAGCCACAATTGTAGCATTCTCCACGATTAGGGATGGGAGTCTTTGCTATAGAAGTCACTTGCTTCACCCTCTTGTTTGGATTAGGACTTTCGAACTTAATAAAGGGATGCCTCTTCTTATTGACACCCACAATCTCAACATCGCTTTCTCTATCGGCCTCTTCAAGTCGAAGAGCGATATTTATAAGCTGATCGAATAAAACTTCTAGTTTTAAAAGTAAAGGATTTTTAAGATTCTTGTTCAAGCCATAATCTTTGATTTTTCTTCAATGGGGTATTAATGTATTCAACCCCGTATTTAGAAAGAGATTCGAAATATGTGACGTAGTCCGTCATAGAAGATTCACCTTGAACAAGGTCGATAAAACGCCGGGCCAAAGTTACTTTTTCAGCCTCCGGTACAAATTTCAATTCGAATCTTTCCCGGAATTGCTCCCAAGTGAGATCCGCTTCAACGATTTCAGAAATAAGAAGCTCATACCAATCCAATGCTCTTTCTTGGAGCATGCTAGAAGCCACTTGGACTCGGTGGAGATCAACAAGATTCATGCGAGAAAAGATGCGGTCGCATGATCTATGCCAAGCTTGGATTTCAATGACACTCTCGGATCCCCGGAATGGCCTTCCACCCAAATCGGTAAAATCTCTACACAAGCGTGCAAAACCGGATCTAGGATGAGTAGGCTCTGGAATGGGTCCGACAGCTTGAGCATTCTTAACAAGATCTAGAAGCTGCTGGGCAGACATAAATACTCCCTCATGAGGAGTACCACTGGATTGACCGATGTTTGTACGGCCAGATCTAACCATTTCTCTTCTTTAAGAAAGAAAGAAGAAGAAAACGTTATTCTCAAAATGAATATCAAACAATCATGATTGATAAAACAAGGAATCATAAAAGAAAATAGGATAGAACGATACGAAGACTTGAATTAAATCCTAAGACACGACTCCTAAGAAAGACTTAGGACAATGATCCTTGTTAGATTATTCTACATTGTTCCGAAGTTTCGCTCTGATAATATGCTGTGACGCCCCACCTCTATACCCATGCTAGACAAGGACACTACGTGGTAATGACGTCGACTAGCATGGAGAATAAGGCTGTTGAGGAGCGACCATCGATGTAATTGCTTTGTGCGAGTATCGATATGCCAGATAAAAATATAACTTTTCATCTCAAGAGGAAATCCGACATACCGATACAAACTCAAAGCTACTACACAGTGGCTATATAATCTTCGGAAACAAATATAGAAATAAACATAACACAAATCAGTCATAGATAATTCATATCACAAAGGCGGAAACAGATATGAATACTACACGTGAAAGTGTACATCAGAGTAGTGGTCTAACAAGATCCACAATATCACAAAAGAATAGATACAAGTGATAGACAAAAGAATATGTATACATCAAGGAGTCTAAATCTCAAATGTATACAACAAAAACTACAAGCTAAGTAGTTAACCAAAAGTCAGATGATGGTTCCAGATAGGAAGACAAGAGGAAGCGCCTGTAATATCTCAGTCTGACCCGAGTATTATTTAAGAAGAAAATAATAAACAGATCAGTCTAGCTATAAATATCAGATAAAGTGATATAGAATAAGAGATATGACAAAAACGTATGATAACCATAAAGCCATACAGTGATGAGTGTCTAATCGAAAATCAATCCAGAGATTAATCATTATCACAAGAATCTTCTCAAAGATAAAAAAGAATGTCATATTCTTAATTTAATTCACCAAGCCACAAATAACGACATACATTTCGATGCTAATTTGTAAAAGTTGGTGAAGCATAAATTCCAGAAATCACAACGAGAAATCCAGAAATCACAGAAAGGGGGAGGCCTATCAAAAACAAAAGCATGAAAACTCCCAAACACGTGTAACATAAACGGAACGCTATTCCATTAAAAAGACCAAGCTCCTCCTGACAGGGTATAGTCCCCCATTGCGGACTATGAGCCGAAGCTCCTCCTGATGAGCCGAAGTTCTTCCTGATGAGCCGAAGCTCCTCCTAACGAGTCGAAGCTCCTCCTGACAGGGTATAGTCCCCCATTGCGGACTATGAGCCGAAGCTCCTCCTGATGAGTCGAAGCTCCTCCTGACAGGGTCTAGTCCTCCATTGCAGACTATGAGCCGAAGCTCCTCCTGTTGAGCCGAAGATCCTCCTGACAGGGTATAGTCCCCCATTGCGGACTATGAGACATCTCACATTGCTAGTCTAAACCATAAAATGATCATCATCGATCATCAAGAAGTGTCAATTACACTAAGCTAGTAAATATAAGAGTTTAGCTTCATGTCCCATAACTACTAGCTTAACTTAAATATTTACGAACAGATTGTAGATTTCCACTCGAAAATTGTCACTAGAGTTTCAAACGAATAAGTCAAAGAATTAACCGGCGAAGTAAACGCAAGTGTTTCATACCACTTGTTTTGCTAAGCCGTTTAATTAGATTTTCTCATACGAATGAGGTAAAGGTTTGTATATACTAATAGATTAGAAAACGGTTTTATAAAAGGGCTTTGTATATAAAAAAATAGAGTTGAAATCATCTTTGTAAAAGAGTTTTAATATTTACTACTAGTATAGAAAACCTTTGTATTTTAAAGTGACGAAGCACAGTCAACCATCCAAAAATTCACATACGAAGACGTGAATCAAATCCAGAGAAATCGATGCCGAATCCATTAAAATGGATATACCATAAAATCCTGAAATAGAAGTCATCAAAATCGATAACAAATGATAACAACAAAATGGAGAATCAAGAATCGATTAAAAATTGGAAACTCAAACACAAAAGGCAAAATAGGCAGAGACGATAGATTCAGTCGACTGGACCAGGGTGGTCAGTCGACTGAATCATGCCTGGAAACTTTCTGTTTCCAGGCTCGATCGACTGACCTTGAGTGGTCGGTCGGTCGATACTGAAAATTCCAGTATTCCAATGCCTGGAAACTTTCTGTTTCCAGGCTCGGTCGACTGACCCAGAGTGGTCGGTCGGCCGATACTGGAAATTCCAGTATTCCAATGCTTGGAAACTTTTTGTTTCCAGGCTCGGTCGACTGACCCAGAGTGGTCGGTCGACCGATACTGGAAATTCCAGTATTCTCAGCCTAGCCCCCAAGGGGCAAAATCCCAAACAATTGGCGAATGGACGAGCGATGGGCGCTAGGGGTTTACGCCAATCGGCAACCCAGCCCTATAGGCTCTTCGATACGCCACCAAAAACATGTTCACGAATCAAAACAAGGATTTTCAAAGTTTTGACTTCAAAACACCAAAAACTGAAATATTCACCAAATCAATTCAAACCAAAAGCAAATGATCATGAACAAGTGTTAGGAATTCATACCTAACATCAAAGATAGTTATAGACAAAGATGTGAGATAAAAATCTCACCTTTTCACAAAATCAATGAAGAAGAAGCTATAAAGCAATGACAAGGACAATCACTCTTCAATTCCAACTCAACAAGCTTGAATCTAAGCTTAAAAGAGAAACATTTCCTAAATTAGGTTTAGGAAATTTCTGAAATTGAAAGGAGAATGAGTTGGAGAAGATGAAGAGGATGCTTACCAATAGCTTCTCTTCGAATTTGGAGCTAGAAGATGGATTTGCAAAGGAACTAGGGCTAGGAGTTTTAATTTCCCGTTCCACTCTCCATTTTTGATGAAGCTTAAGTGTTAGGAAATGAAAGTGAAGTAAAGAAGAGGAGAGGGAGTGGAGCTTGAGTTGATAAAACCAGAATTGGGCAAATGGGCTGAACTCAAACCCAAAGCCCAAAGTGAAAAAGTAGCAAAATTCTACTAACTCCAAACATATCGAAGTTTATACTCAAAAAGGTCGCAAATGGCGTTTTGAACTCAATGGAAGTGGTCTCGAGTCCTAATTCGTCTGTTTGCAAAAAGTAGCTTTTCGGACCTCAATCCGATTAATGATTCTATATTAAATAAAATATTTAAATTTGCAATCGAAAAATATGCGGGTTGTTACAGAAGAAATCTGAATTTTGAGTTTGGGTTAGGGGATGCTAATCGAAGTCGGATGATCATCGTCGATGATCGGAATCACCCACAGCCTCCGTGCATGTGCACGGTGTGTTGTTTGGTGAAGGTTGTTTGGGTTTTGGTTGCAGAGATTTGGGTCTCGAGACATTCTCGAGTAATTCGAGTATTATTCTCGAAGTAAATTTGGTTTTGGCTCAAAGTCATCTTGTTGATGGCTCGGGTAAGTTGTTACAGGTTTTAAAACCTGTAAGTTTTAAAAATTTTAAACCTGGGTTTTAAAATGTGAAATAAATATTTAAACTAGGTTCAAATCAAAGTTAGGTTTGGATTCAAATCAAAATTTGAATCTTAGTTTTGAAAAAAAGGGTTTTTTATGTAAATTGTTTTAAATAACTTGAATGATAAAGTGAAATTTTTGAATTATTTGAATTTAAAATTAAATTGGGTTTTAAATTCTTTTAAACTTCCTTATAAAATGAATATTTCTTTAACATGTGAAATTAATGGTTTTAATTAATTAAATAAGGTTAAGGTAATTAAATTGAAATTAATAATGGTTAATTTGAGTTAATTACTTAAGAGAAGTAATTAATAAATTGTTAATGAAGATCATTAACTAAGATTAATTGATAATTAATAAATGTGATTAATTTGTGATAATTAATTTGGATTAATTAATTCAATAATAATAATCATTTGTAAAGTGTAATTACTTAATGTAAGTAATTAAGGAATTAATTATTTAGTGTGATTAATTGAGTTAATTTGATTAGTTCGAGTTAATTTCTTAAGTTTAATTTAGAATAATCACTTGACAAATTAGAAGTATAATTACTTAGAGAAGTAATTAATGGATGATGACTGAACATAATTAATGAAATGATGATTTGTGATTTGAATTAGTAATCAAGGAGTTAATTAAGTTAATATATTAAAGAATTAATTAAAATTTGTGATTAATTAAGATTAATTTAATAATTAAAGATTAATTGATTCGTTAATTAAGAATGATTAGTTAATAATTAAAGGCTAACTAATAAATGATGAAAGGGAAATTATTTCAAATAATTTGTAATTAACTTATGGTAATTAACCCGGATTAATAAGTAATACATCTGATTTAAATTTATCAGTCGATTAATAAAAGTTTATTTGTGAATGTTTGGACCTGACTGAATGATTGAATTGTTGATATTCCCTGATATGTGATGCTGTGTGATATATTCTGATTTGTGTGTGATCTGTACTGTAGTTTATCTATTTGGGATGAATGCAATATATTATCTGTAATTTATATATCCGTGATATGTAAATGAACGATAAGCGTTATAGTTAATACCGCTTATCAATTATATTTCTGTATTTTAATCTGTGATGATTTATTGATGTTGCACTATTATGTGTTAAACCCCTGGACTACACCATACACACACAAATATGGGTTTCACGAGGAAATCGGTTAAGTCACAGATGATTTAAATTTAATATTTTTGAAATTGAAATGTTAATTTCAATTGATTTTGGAAATGGATTTGGGTTAAATGTTAAAACTTTTGAAATGGAGTTTCAAGATAAAAGTTATTTTGAATAACTTGGTAAAGTTTTCAATTTAAATAATTTGAATTTGAATTCAAAATTTGGAATTGAATTCCATGTTTGGAAATTATGGTTAAAGATGTTATAAATGTGTTTATATGGGTTTTAAAACATTTTTTTTAAATGTTAGTTTGGGAATTTGAATTAACCTAAAGACTTTAACTCATATAATGAATCAGATTTTCCGAAATGGAAACTATTTGTTTTCAAATAATAGAAGCTTTCATATAAGGAATGAATTCCCAATTTGTGACAAAAGAATTTCAAATTGAAATGAGAATGGTTTTCCGAATTATGAATGAATCTTTGTGAAAGGTTGTTGAACTTTGTTTTGAAATTGGAAAGGTGTATCTTTTGTATAAAAGATCGAAATGGAATTGTTTTGAAAGCTATAAGTTAAATCTTTGATCTAAAGATTTAATGAGTTAATCCAATTGAAATGGAAATTGATTTGGAAAATCTATGAATAGATCTTTGTAAAACTAGGTGAACTTTGTGAATTAAATCTTTTATTTAAAAAGATTAAAATGGTAATTTGTTTAAACCATTTGAAAAATAAGTTTTGGGTAATAAGTTGTGACTTAATTGGAATCCCAATATCCATATGTTTTTAAATATTGCGCTCATTATTCGGTTTAGCCGGGAGAGGACTTTGTGTCATATAACCCATTCCGAATAGTGATACGACGTAAATGAATGGCATTTGAAGACCGATGTTGAAGACCGGGTATTTATGAGATCGATAGGATAACCTATCGATTGTCTCTGCACCGAGTGGCCCCGGTATAGAGATTTCCTAAGTGATGGGAAGTCCGATCGGGATTGTGAATACCCGGATTGCAAGGGCTTCTTCGGAAGTGCCTTCGGTTCTATTCGAACCCGGAACAGACTTGTATGGTTGTATGTCTGACACTACAGTTTGAGATATAAAGCTGATTTCTTTCAAATACATTTCTGTTTGGTGGCGGAGATTTATTCTCTTAGCTTAACACCCTTCTCTGAGACGTACGAGCTCAAAGGTTATGTAGTTGAAGGTTATCAGTGATATACTCCCAATTTGGTAGTGTGGCATGCTGAGTGTTGCTGTGTGTTGATGGCCATTTGCTGATCATTTGTTGATCAAAGCATGGCTTTGTGAAAAAGCGTAGCTTTGTGGACGAGACCTCATCGAACCTCACAACCCGGAAATGGTCGAAACAGGAAAGATGCAGCAAGGTTATGAGGGTCGCTCCCTTTAGGGTATGTCATTTCCTTCTGGAAAAAGGTGATATTATGGTATGGAGCCCAGATATTTACCAGTGTGGTTGCTCCAATCTAATTTACTGTGTGATTGTTGCTGTGTGATCGAGGCCTCGGATAAAGGTCGCAAACGACCGGGGGGTGGCATACTCGTGTAGTAGTTACCCAGTAAGAGGTAACTCGGCCTTGTGTTGGCAGAGAGCTAGTTAGTTCTCGGGACGTCCCTCTAGAGGCGTACCCATTGGCAGTAGGAAGTTCCTTAGCCTGACCATTTGTTGGAAAATCCAAAGAAACAATACGAGCCTTTACGATTGCAGTTGTATAACCTGTCTCCTCAGGCGACAGCTATAGCAGGCATAATATAATGGTACCTATGCTAGCTAAGATTAATATTATATTTTCGAAAGGATTTTCACACTATGCACTAGTAATAATATCAAAAGAGTTTTCTCGTATTAAGCATATTTGACTATCATAAGAAGAAATCTCCTCCAAGTCTGCGATTGCATTGTGTGTGTGGTGGGAGGTCTTATGGTAGTTTCATTTTCCAAAAAGCATTGCGGATTTCAATGTTTAAAATTCTTTTGTTGGTTGTTTTAAAGATAAACTGTTTTTGTTACTCACACCAGTCCCATGACTGACTCGGAGTTTATTGTTCCTTTCCTAAACTTTGGGTGCCCACAAATTTCCATACGGGCAGTCTAGAGTTGGGTTTCTCAAATATTCAGGTTTAGTAGATTATCGGGAGCTAGTTCGGTGTTCTAAGTTCTCAGATGTCTGCACTTGCTTATCTTTGTGCATCGTGAAGATGGTTTGAACTTGATGTTGGAGTTGTTGGACTCATTCTCTTTTGAGGATCATTTGGAGTTATCACTTTTGTTTTCCGCTGTATCATTATTTATCTCTGATATTCTTGTATCATATTGATATCATTGTTGTATATCGTTTTGGATATTGTATTCATTGGAGTTGTATATGATATCATCCATTTCTTTATTCCACTATGTTGTCATACTTACTGTGTTATAAGCTCCGGGGAGCCAAATTCGGCGTTTGAATCTACGACATTTGAGTACAATTGAAGTAGGGGTGCCGATTTTCGAAGGCCGAGTCCGGGATCTTCACATATATAGACACACACACACACACACACACACACACATATATATATATATATTACAAATTCGTTTTTATTTTTTATTTAACCTTTAATCAAATCCAAGCCGTTGATTCTACAGATAAGATCTTGACCGTGCTTTTTTTCTTCCTCGTTCCCTGGTTTATACGCATTCGAACCCATACATGCTTCGATTCATCACATGCCGTGCCTTCTACGATCATCGAGGAGATGATCGAACACCACCAGACGACGCGCCCACGCGAGGCACACCATCGGCCACGACGATGGCGAACTCAGCGTCTCCTACGTTGTGAAATCGGCCTCCAAACGCCACACGAACGCGCCCCATTTTCCGCCTCTACGGTGCTCCATTTCAAATCATGACCGTTGAAAATATAGATCTCGATATGCTCTACGATGTTGTAGTTGAAAGTTTTTGATAATAGCTTAAGGATTGAGAGAGATCGAAGGGGGAAGGAGATGAATTTCTGGCCTTTGGTTTTTAGGTGGCGGCTAGCCCTAGGGGAATTAGGGTTTTGGCAAAAGTGAAGAGAGTGTGTCCTTTTATAGAAAATATCCAAACACTATTCACCCGAAATTTTTATGAACACCAATCAAAGCGTGCCGCCAGGTGTTTATAATGTTTTACCCCTATTCCGAGCGCAATGGAATATATATCGAGAGGCAATTCCATTGTATTTGGAAGATAGGTTTTCGAATCGAATTATTTTAATTAAAATTTTACTTAAATAAATTTCTATGCATTTCAGCTTTGCACGACCAAATCGTAAGTCCGATCGACACGAAATTTGAAATCCTACAATAATATAACATTACAGATCCAATGAAACTAGTTTCGTTGAAATCCGAGACAATCTAATAAATAACTATTTTTACACGTTAATTAAATATTAAAATATTCCAATTTCTATAAATTCGCTTTTAAGTCAATTTCAAAAGTTTACCAACATCATTCTAATTCAAATAGAATTTAATTCAAATTTATAAATCATTTTCATTCTTATTAAATTCAAAATTCAATTATTTCTGCAATTTCAAATACTAAATTAACAATTTAATTATCCAATTAAATTAAGATATTTGAAATATAAGTTATTCAACTTATAAAATTAACTTTTGAATATTTAAAATCAATTAAATATCCCAATTCCAAATGACTGAAATTCTAGGATGTTACAATTACTAAGATAGAAAGGATAAGATTTCCACTCACTGTAGGCCTTTATCTTTGCCTCCTTTTGGATTTGACATGCCTTCAATAATCTCTTTTAAATCCTTTCTTTTAGATATATACAACAAGGAATTTGTATGTCGTTAGATTCAGAAAATTAGGGGTTTGGAGGGGAATAGATTTAGAAAATAATAAATAAACAAAAACAAACGTATAAGATATCTTACTTAAAACAAAAAAAATCTGAATTTCGGAAGAGATGAATTGACAGAGCTTTGCTAGGTTCCCAAAATAATTTATGAATAAATTTGAGGGGGCTAGGCTCTTATTTATAGTGCCTGAAATGCATCAGAACCGTCGGATTTATGTCGGTTTAAAATAATAAAAATACGAACGTTCACTATCATAGAAAACCCTAGCTGCTACAACCTTCACCGGTCGACCGCCCTACCTACCGGTCGACCAGTCCTGAAGGAGCGATCGATCAGTCCTTCTATTCGGGAAGAATTTTATTGGCCATTGATTTTAATTATTTAATTCCTTGATTACGGTCGACCGGTCCTTCTATTTTGGGAAGAATTTTATTGGCCAATGTTTTTAATTATTTGTTTCCTTGATTACCACTTAATGTTAACGTTAATTTCTAATGGTTACTTAACACCAAAGTCGAATTGTTGTTAACTTTCAAATTCCAAATTTAAGAATTATTTAATTATTTGAATTTGAATTCTATTTAAATTATTTTAAATCCAAACTTCAATTGTCCATAACTTTCTGTGTGGGCTCTGTTTTCGATATATTATACATGGAAATTGATTGGAATTTCGTCACGAACACAATGGCATAAATTTTCATGGTCGAATTCTAACTTCTGCAATATTTCCATTTTTAACCTTTATCCTGATTTACTTATTATAAATTTTTACAGGGTATTATATTATCCCCCTTAAAAAAAGAATTTTGTCCCCAAAATATTTCCAATGAGCGAACAATGTAACAAGCAATAAGCATCTATGTTATATAGCCAAGTTATCTACACAACCATCTACTCAGCCAAAAGTGCAATGTGATTATGTGTGCCGACATATCCTAATGTGAATGCAAGTGTCGTGACATATAGGCATGTATGCATCATCCCAAACATGCAAAAGGTGCCCTATATGAGTGCAAAGTGATAGTGAAAGGTGAAACAGCCATATCCTACCATCCAATTTAACAACTACGATGCAACAAAAGCCTAATTTTGGAAAGAAAAGTTTGCCAGTGAAAAGGTTTGGATAAGAAGTCCTCTTGCTTTCCACCAGATTTTCACTCCATTGTACCAGAACTAGTGTAATTTATTTGTTATAGAGCTTCCTATTCCATAATGCATTCGGTAGCATGAGAAGCTATTGATTTTGTCTCAGTCTCCCCAAATTGATCAGGCTCTACCATAGTGGTTGTGCTATGAAGGCATTTCCTCAAATACAAAATGTCATGGACTCCTACCAATTTATCCAGCAGCATCATAGGATAAGAAAATCTTCCAATTCTTTCTAAAAACAAGAAAGGCCCAATAAATTTTGGTGCCAACTTTCCCAAATTTTCAAATATCATGACCTTTCTAAGAGGGGAATCTTTAATAAACACCATATCACTTAGTTCAAACTCTAACTCTTTTCTTCGCTTGTCCGCATAGGATTTCTGGCGATCTTGTGTGGCCTTCATTCGCCGCCTAATCAATTCTATCTTTTTCGTTTTGGCACGTCAAACACCTAGTTGCAAATCCTGTCACCTTCTTCTTCATCCATGTCCAATAGAAATCTTTTTATATACCTATTCATCTTATCACTACCAGGGTGAATGGTCATTCATGAATGGTGTCACTTAACAAGCTAAAATTTATTTTTCCTGAAATCCTAAAGGTTTTTTTATGGTTAATGCATCATTTATTCCTAGTTACTAACCTAATTTCCTCATTAACTTTCAGTCTTACCTATACTTTATCGCTAATTAATGTCCTTATGAAATTTCTTTATTTACGTTGTTCCTCCATATATATATATCTGGCGATCTTATCCTGTCCATAAAATCAGCCCAGTGATAAAACATGAACATATCTTATATCATATCATATTCTTTTCCTATAACCTACGTGTGACAACTGGTAGTAACAATCGCAAAAATTCTTAAAGAAAATTTTGCTGGAAGTTTTCGTTTACCATTAACTAGTGTTAATGATGTTAAGGCCCTAATACTCCTTACTAAATTAAGACGAAGATTCTTAGTATGTCATTTCACTTAATTCTCCAGCTTCCTAAATTCTCCTTCTTGCTTTCTAAATAACGCGGTCCATCCATTACTTCAGTTAATATATCCATAATAATTGATCATTAATGTCAAAGTTGGACCATCTCTAATCAACCCTCGTATAAATCCCTTTTATCGTTTTACCGATTTTAAAATCCATTTGTTATGTTGATTCATTTCCACCATCAATGCCAAATTAAGTTCCGTAATCAGTCCCCATTAAATTCCTTTTTACTCTCTATTAATTACAAATCTACTGCCTATTAAATCTATAATTAATGTCCATAAATTCTATTCCTAGAATAACTAATATATATACCATTGTAAATTACGATATTTATATATTTATAGTTTTATAGGTTAAGTGCGGTTATACATGTGTATATATATTTCTTATTTCTAATCATTAATTTATAAACTAGAACATTCCTTTCTACAATTTAATTTATTAAAGCTATCCTTCTAAATAGGATTACCATTATAATTTTCCATATATTTATCAAACTGAGACCTTTGCTTCATTTGAAATTACAAGAAATTATTTCTTTCCTTTTTTTGAAATAGACAGTGTAAACTATGGAAAAAATATCCATACCTTACACATCTCTTTCACTTTTTGGTATATCCCTTTTTAATTCAAATGACATACTTTTATACATATTTTGAAGTTGGATAATTTATAGAATTTACACGGAACCCGCTCCAAATAAATCAAAACATAGAAGTTTGCATTCTAGTTCAACTAAGGCAACCTAACTTACAATCCAATTATAAATCTGGAATATCTTTGCAACTTACCTACATTCTATAATTAAATATTTGGAACTGATTTCAAATTTACAAATCAAGTTGAACATGCTATTCCTATTTTGTTCATATCTTAAACCCTTTAACCTGTTTAGGTAGTGATCCATACTTACCCCGTAAATTTTTCTGGTTTAGTCCTTACAATTCTTAAAACTAAAATTTTAAAACTATAAAGTACCTTAATCGAAACCTGTTATCTTTAAAAAATATAAACTTGGAAACCCTTTTTGTCAATTTCAACAATTACTTAGTTCCCAAAAGGAGGCATGCAATTTTTTTTCTTTTTCTAACCAACTTTTCTGTTTTAAGGATTTTCTACAACAAAGATTTATTTCTTTAAAAGTTTGACTTTTAATTCAAAACATTTAAAACTAAATTATTAAACCGAACTATTATCAAATCAAAAATTCAGAAATTGCTTAATTCCATAAAGGAGAAAAATAATTTCTGTTCTCAAAAACTTTCTATACCATACAAAATAATTTTCATTAAATTGTTTCCATACAAATAAAATTATTGCATTAAATCCGAAATCATCATTTATTACACATGAAATTATGGCCTATACTTAAGAAAAGTTCATTGACTACCATTTTAATGATATATAATTATTATCATTATTATTTTCCAAATTTTACTCCATTTAAATCTATTACAAAGATAACATTTCAAAATAACATATTTTCCTTTGTCAGACATTCATTATTTCAAACATATTTCTAGTTATATGACAATTATATTAGTGGACTTCGAACCATAATCTTTTTACATGCATGCCAAATTTCTAATCTCAAGTTGTTATATTATCCTAAAGTTATACATCAATATCTATTACTTTACTATCAAAATGTACTATCACTTAACTAAATACTTTTTATAATATTTTAAACCCCTATAATCTTTCGCAATCCTTTTCATATCAGTCCTAACTCATTCATTAATTATCATCATTTAATTCCATCTAATTGTAAAAAAAAATTCTTTCAAAAACATCTTTTATAACCTTAAACGATGAAAAGTGGAGTAGGCAAGGATAACTTCTATCCTAATGATTTCTAACTGGATTACTGATTCTGTTTATATTAATCCCTAATGCTATTTCTATTCGAATCTCCCAATATTGCCTCTATTTATATTTCTCTTAACTAATTGTCTTTTACTTTAGATGTTATTCTCGGAATTTTCCTTATATGGGAATATTCCTTCTATCCTATTTATTCTTATCCTTTTATTCTCTACTCCTTAATTTAGTTAAGTTCTATTTCCATTTATTCCCTTTTTATGAAAGAATTTTAGAAAAAAGGAACTTTAAAATTTTTGAGATAGAAGAAAAATCATCAAGTCCGACTTAACTTATTTTAAAATTGAAGAATCCCTTTCTCCTAGAATCAATTTTTTTTATCTCAAACAATTTTAACCTAGAATTTCAAAAATTAGAAACCTTTTTTTTACCAAAAACCTTTTAATTAGAAACATTTGACTTGACAAATTTTTTATTACGAGTTTCCAAATTTCCTTACATTTTCAAAACAACTTCCTAATAAATCGTTTAAAAAACTTATTCAAAACAATTCAAGGAATTTTTCAAAAATCTTTTATCATATTCTTTCCCATAGGGTTGGATTTAGAAATTGAATTTAACTGTACTTTCTTTTGAACTTTCTTATCCAATCTTTATAAAATTCCGATTATCTCCTTGTGGTGAATGATGTACAATTTCTTGCGAGAACTTGCTCCACTACGTCTTGCTTTACTCCAATCATTCCTTGCTTTCGAATGTTTACAACGCATAGGTTCTTACCTCCCATCTATTTTTATGTATTGGACTAGGCCTACTAATCTTTGTCTGTATAATTAAGGCTATATAATTTACCATAACAACGATTATTCTTCCTTATAATATTCAGTTACTACCTAATATGTTTATTGCCATTTCTATAAATATCAATTGTCCTTAATAAATGATTATTGTTCTAACGAACAATTTTTAAAGACATTTATTTATTCATTCAAATTTTACCTATTATGCCTTCCTTGTCTTTCCATAATTTCTATAATAATCTGGTTCATTGGTACCATTATTCCATTTATATCATTTTAAATTCTTGTAACTCCCTATTATTTTGGAGTTATAATCTTTTCCATCTACATTTACTAAGAAAGAATTATATGCTGAAGTGAAGATTTTCCTACTGTTTTTGCATATGTTTAAAATAAGTATACATAGCAGGATTTTTGAAAAATACTTTCAAAAATAACAAGTATGCCACTCATATGTATACCTACCTCTGTTGATTGGTTAACATAAGCTTTGATACCAAATTCAACAACCCACCCTGAAAAGGACCTAAATTCTGACCCAGAAGAGGCTCATCGAAACTTAGACCCATTCCATAGCTAGAAGTTGGTTGGTTAAAAAAATAATACAGAGCTATCTATCTACATATTTAGATCTCATAGCGGAAGGATAAAATGTAATAATAACAATAGGACTCGTTTTATTATAAGTTCAAAATGTCAAAAAAACCATAACAAAAAATCAATAATAACTGTTACATATCCGTGGTACATCAAATTTAAAATACAACGGTTTCCAATAGGAACATCTAAAAATAATATGAATAGATAAATAAACAAACTACCACAAGCTATCTTCATGCCTTTGCCTTCAACATCGTCATCTTTCCTAATCGCGTCATAATGAGGAGGGAGTTAGAAAAACATATGTCCGGTGAATAAAAATCTCGAGCCTTACTATAGTAGCACTCGAGCAGTATAATTTAAATAGGAATATGTTTTTCGCATTTTGTCCACTTCCTAAGCCTTTCCAAATATAATTCCAAGGGCTTTCCAAATATAAGTCAGAAAGGCTTTCCAATTTTAAGCCTATAGCCATCTCGCTTTCAACCCAACAACCCACATCTATTGTCAATAATGTCCTATCAATGCAAGGGACAATACCAAAGTCACTTAATACCGTTTAATGGGAATTAGACAGACTCTGACCATTTAATACTTCTTTTAAGGTCGGTCCTATCCTTTAATACCCATCCCAAGGCTGACTCCTCTCTAGTGACCAAGTCGATATTGCGTAGAATCTCTTCAGCCACTTAATACTTCATATCGAAGAGGGCCATTTCTTGAGGTATCCTCTATCATGCCTAACCCATAACCTCGACCATTTATTACTTCCGACAAAGGGAAGAGGCAGGCCCTCAAACAACCACATAATACATTCAATCCCTGACGTAGGTCCTTCGTATTATGACTCATATACCATAGTGACGTCTCACATTAGTCCAACTATTCATAGATACCAGTAGCCAGATTAGTTGGGTATATTTAACCTACGAAATTTGGGGCTAACCTTGTATCATTCATAGTTACCTATCATTGGTGATGTCTCACATCAATCCCAAAGTTATATTGTTGGTTGCTGAATTCGCTTGGTAGACTTCTGTGTGCTTTTGATTGACCTCGCAACCCTATAACTTAGTCGTAATCTATAACACTCTCTACATACATTATCATACATCCCGCATCTATTATTAAGGCCTTATGACAAATCTTTCTTATTTCGCCTCTACCATTAATCACTTTCCTAAGGGGGATCTAATAGTAATTAATAGTCTATTAACTACACAATAAATACGTAATAATCATATGTCCTTTACACTAATATATATAAACACACATAAACACATAGATATATGTATGTATGTATGTATAGACGTGCCTAGGATTTTCTAAGCGTGCAGAGTTTACAGCCTAAACTAAAGATTAAATGTCAACTCTTTCAAAATCATACGAGTCTCGTTTCCATATCATCAATATACCACAAATCCAATGTCCAAAAACTCAATCAACAGACTTTGTATACAAACAAAATTCAAACTCAGCCTACACTAAAATGATGGAACAAATCAATAAACTTATAATTTCGATTCCTTTTGCACTCTATTCAAATTCTCCTTTTTTATATAAAATTAAAAAAGGGGATTTCTATCAAAATTTTGGAAATAGCAGTGCAAACTATGATTAAGAATTCATACCTTTCGTCCTATTTCCTAATCAAAACCCTTTATCAAATCCAAAGAAAAAGAATAAGAAGTGTGTGATATCCCGGAATTTTTGGCAATATCAATTTAATAATCTATATTAAAAATTAAATTGATTTGATAATTTTTGTTAATAAAATTTGAATCGATTTAATAATCTTCTTTTAAATAAATATTTAACTGATAATTTATCTTTTAAAAGCTAATAAACTGTTCTCTAATTATAATGTGTATATTTTTTATATATTGTAAATAGATGAGCTTTGTTTTAAATTTAATTAATAAGGCATATTTTATAATTCTAATATTTTGGTAATTTGGAAATTTTAATATATATCTTTTCAAAAGCTATTTTATAAATAACTATATGATTATAAACATAAGAAACTATGATTTGGAATTTTAAAGATAGAGTGTTTTAATATTTTAAAATAAAATATATTTTTATTTACATTAGAGTAAAGCTTTACCTTATTCATATTTGATTTATATATATATATATATATGTTATGATGTAATCTAGATAATAATATTTAAACTAGATCATATTTATCAATACTAAATATAAGCATAAAATAAAATATGATATAAAGTAAATGTTTGATAGTTAAACTTTAAAAAGAAGTAAACAATAAATAAATATATATATAGAAGTAAATACAAGTTAACATAACAACAATAACCATAACAACTTTAAAGTAAAAAAAAGTAAATTCTAGAAATATATATCATATGGGAATACTTGTTTGCAGGCAAGAAGAAAACACAAAGGTATATACTAAATTTATAATGGGATAAGTATGACCATACATACAAGATGTACAAAATAAAATAAAGAAATGGTTTGTGTAAACATGATAAGGAACAAGGCATTTAATGCCATTATCTCTAGTACACAAGCAAGATCAATTCAGCCTCAAAAGGAAATAAAAAAAATCTCTGACCTATTTTTATAAAAAATAGAAGATAGTGTACCAGTGAAACAAAGCCTCTGCACTTGTTTCCTATATATCAGCCTCTTTTATTTTCGTTCATAAACTAATGCATACCAGAGAATTATCAAACCTGAGAATCATCTCCTCTAAAATAAATGAAAACCAGGAAATCAAAACCTATGCATTTTTGCAAACTAAAACCTGTAGTCTTCATTTTCTTCAATCTGTTCAAAGGCCTGCATCTTCTACCTGAAACAAGCTTAAGGAAAACAAACATTTTCTTCAACAAATCCAGTAATAAACATTTCCAGCAATTCAAGTTTTAAGATCAGAGAAGCATTTATTTTTCAACATTCAAGTTTAAAGTTCAAAAGCTGTTTTCAAAGGAGGGCTTTGTCTCTGTTTTCCAATTTTCCGGTGAGTAACTTTTTATTTAATAGTCTAAGTATAATAAATCTGTTGCATGTTCATATCTATATATTTGTATGGTTGTGTGTAAAATTTTAAGAGCATTTCTGTGAATATATGTATGAATGTGTGGATGTGTATAGATATATGATGTTGTTATATGCTTTTGACAGTACTTAGTTTTAGAAGCAAGGATTTTGATAAAAATCCATTTCCTCTTAAACCAATCTCTGTTAAGATTTAAAATTCAAACAAAACTTGATTGTTTGATCATAGAGTAGGTTTTAAAGAAAATTATATAAGTTAAATAATTTTGTATTGGTTCTGGAAATAAAACAACAGAGCAATATTAGTATAAAGTGAAAATTCAAACTTCTCAATTCATAAATTCAGGAACATCAATTGAATCCTTGAACCAAAACATGATTTTTAAAACTGAAATTATAATTTTTAGTTAGGGAATTAGTGTGCATTTATGGTTTGAACAGAAATGGTGGTTTGGGGAAGTTCTGATGATCCAAGTGATCGGGAATGATGGGGTTTCCACTGGAGGTAGTGGAGTGATGTATGAGCTCGGCAAAATTGTCGCGGTGGTGTATCAATGGCCGTGATGGCCAGGATTAGTCGGAATAGGGTTTTATACCCTGTGTTTGTCGTTGCTGTTCAAATGGAAACTGGGGCGACGAGGCACGATCGGGACCCATCGCGAGGTGGGCTGGAGATGCAGGAGATCGAGACGGAGCTATGGTGGAAGTGCCGAAGCTTCAGGAGGTAAGGATCGACGGAGGTAAGTGATTTTCTGGCGAAGCATGTTTCAGGCTGATGGGTTTAGGGGTCGAATTCGATTTTCGTTCGAATCGTGGTTTCTGGGTTAGCGAGTGTTGTTGCCATGGTCGAGGACGATGTGTTGGAGGCCGGAGTAGAGTTCATCGGCGGCTAGGGGCGTTGTGCACGTTGATGTGCACGTCTTTCATGCTTCTGGAGTCAGGTTTTGAGAAATATAGGCACTCGAGTTTCTCAAGTTGATTTCGGGTGAGGCTCCAAGTTTTGAGGGGTTTTGCTCGCGAGTGACTCGGGGAAAATGGGAGATGGCTCGGGTTGTTTGTGAGTGTTTTATTTCCAGGTTTTAAACCTGTCTAGGTTTAAATTTTAAAATGGACTTTTGAATTTAAAACAAGATTTAAACAAAGTTTAAATAAATTTTAGAGTATGGATTCAAATTAAATTTGAATCCTAGTTTTGAAAATAAATAAAGTTTTATAAAATTTAAAATGTTAAAACAACTTTGAATGTTAAAGTATATTTTAAAATGATTTGAATTTAAATGAATTGGCTTAGAACTCTTATAAATTTCTTTGATAAAGGATAAGTGTTTCTTTAACATTTAAATATAAAAAGTGCTTTGTAAATTCGATTAAAATTTTGTTCAAGTTAAATTTGTAATTATTTTAAATCTTAAATTTGAATGAATTTAAAGGAAGATATAAAGGTAAAATGTTTCAAAGGCTTTTGTTAATGATAATTAGAGTAATTATAAAGACTAATACTTTATCTTAAAGATTAATTAAGATTTAATGACTTAGGATAAATTTAATTTTTAAGTTAATTAAAGAGGGATTAATTACTTTAATTTATTAATAATTATGGATTAATAAATAAGTAATTAAGGGTTATAAGTTGATTAATTTAAAGAATAATTAATTTGAAGTTTAGGATCATTAATTAGATAAGATTAAAATTTTAATTAATGGTTAGAAATTAATTAATCAAGTAATTAAATATTAATCAAGTTACTATTAAACACTTAATTAATTAAATAATTAGGATTTGTTAATGGGTTATTAAAGATTTATTAACTTGTAATTAATAATGATTAATCTAAGTTTAATCACCTTAGTGAAGTAATTAATGGTAATTACTGGATGTAATTAATTGAAGATGATTTAATAATGGAAGTAATTTGAGTATAATCACATTGTGAAATTAATCAAGGGATTAATTAAGATAATTAATTAAGGAGTAATTAATTTATTTAAATGAAGTAATTAAGGGTAGTTAAATTAGTGGATATGATTAATCAAGAGTGATTAATAAATGTAGATTAAGTAAAGATTTATTACTTAATGTAATTAATTGAAATAGGATAATTAATTGAAATATAATTAGGGATAATTAATTAATAAATAAATGATGTGATTAAGGATTGATTAATTAAGATTAATTAATCAATAATAAGTGATTTGGAGTAATTAATTAAATGTAATTAATTAAGGATTAATGTAATTAATTATAGTTAATTAATTAATAGAGTAATTAAAGATTAATTACTGTATTTGGTTAAGGATAATTAATTTGTGAAATTAATTAAAGGATAATTACTTGAATGTAATTAAAGGATAATTAATCAAGGATGATTAATGAAGATGGAAATTAAGAGAATGATTAATTAATTGACATGTAATTAATTAATGGTTATGTAAGCAAGATTTATAATAATAAAGTAATTAATTTAATTTACTTTAAATTAATTAAAGATAAGGTAATTAAATTAATTCATTTTAAATTAATTATATAAATGGCGTGATTATTAATCCTTACTTATGTATGATGGATGATATTGATTTCCTTGAATGGTTTGAAATCTCAGATATGAGATAAATAATGCTGTGTGATATGGATGCTTTGGTTGAAGTGAATTATCTGCTGTAATGATAATGTAGATTATCTATCTGTGATATTGTGAATTATCTATCCGTGTGTATATGATAATGAAATGAACTGTTTTAACTTTAAAACAACTTGGCCTTAAAAGATACGTTTTGGATTTCGATGAGACCGGGATTGGGTTTCCAGATTTAGAAGTCCGAAAACCACATCGATCCAAATCAACGATAGGTCGTGAATCTCAAGTGAAGATAAAGATTCAAAGTGCAAGGGTTATTGTTGTTAACTCTGAGGATGATTCCAAAATGAGTGTAACGAGATAATGCCTTCGGTTTCGTTCAAACCCGGAACAAACTTGTATAGATTGAATGCTTTCAGAACATCGTCAGGTGGACGATGAGCATTCTAAGTGGTATGTTCTGATGAGGTAATCGTAGCCTCAAGCCTCATCAACCGGGAATGGCTAAAACAGGGGAGGTGCAGCAAGGCTTCGTGGGTAGCACCCACTTGAGAGCGAGATATACCCCTGTCTAGATGTCCATTTTATTCGGTTGTGTGGGCAGTTGGTTGCAAACAACTGCGGGGTTGTTTTGTTTGGGACTGTCCAGTAAGGGATGGTTCCGGCTTTGTGTTGCAGGGGAGCGGGCGTACTCCTCGGTACGCTGATCTAGGCCAGGAACTGTGACGGGCGGTACCCCAGTAGCCCTATGTTGTATTACCCAAATGTTGGCTAGTATGCTGGAATTTAATCATGTAACAATTTCAGCTATTTCTTATTTACTTGAAAACCCTAGACCTATTATAATATCATATAATTTCCTATCAAATGTTTGGTTAGCGTAAGGTAAAAACTTACCCATGTTTATGTGTGGGAAGTCTTACGTGATACCTTTTGTTTCCAAAGGATTTTCAAAGTTAAGCAACTTTAACCTGTTACTCATACCAGACCCATGTCTGACCCGGAGTTTATTTCTGTTTTTCTTAAACTCTCGGGTACTCAAATTTTTACGAGTAGCCAAGGGATTCAGGTTAGCTTTGACGAATTGTGGAGGAGCAATGGAGCAGGAGGCTTCAGCGTTATAGATATATAGTTTTCCGCTGTGTTGGTATCTCTGTGTTGTATTTGAGTTGTATCGAGTTGTATTAACTAGACAGGTGTTTATAACTCTCTAGTATGTGATGTATAATCTGTATAACTCTGATTGATGTTGCATATTATGTAATACTTATGTGATTAATATAATTCATTCGTTCCGCTGTGAGATTCTGTTGTTGTTTAGTTCTTTCTTCTCTATCTTTTCTCTTTTCTATCCCTTTCTTTCTTCATCATGATACGAATTTCTGGTGGTAGAAAGTTGGGTCGTGACAATTGGTATCAGTGCGCTAGGTTGAGTGAATACTTATGCTCTAGAGTGGTATCTTTCTTGAGAGAGCGTATTTGTAATTTTGAATATATATATATATGTATATCTATATTTCTACTTATCTGTTGGGTTACCTGCTCGGGTTTTCCAATATAAGTTATAAAGGTAGATAAGGTAGTAGTGTGTGTAACACGACTACCAATGGTTGGAGTTTGAATGTTTGAGGTTGGAAGTGTATTTGTCGAGACTGTAGACCTAATACCGTCTCGAGTGATGTGATAAAGGATTTCACCGATCTCTGAAGGTAACCTGTAAAGGTTCGGAGTCCATCTTTGAGTAGAGTTTGGATCCGTCGATTGAGTAGAAGCAAGTCATGGTATCTTGATATCTCAGGAGGTAGTAGCTGTGTGATGAGATGCAGTGACTATGGACGTTACCGAAGATGTTTCTTTGGAAAAAGTTTTAAAGAAGTGTGTCTGCTTCGGTGATGTGGCTGAGTTCAGCAAGGTGTTTCTGTTTGGTTTGAGGTTCGAGTTTCTTGAGGAGCTTCTGGATTAGAAGTCTTTGGGCATCTGGGTCAGCAGTGTAGCTCAGAGTGTTCTTTATGCCATCGAGGAGGTCTTCTGGCTTAGCAGTTTTTCTAGAGGTGAAGTACAGAAGCAGCAGAGTGGTTCCGTTTCTTCATTGGATTGGCTAGTTAAGCATAAGCTGTTCTGTTTGGTTTAGAGAGGGCAGTATCTTTGGATATTAGATTGGGTTGATCGCAAAAGTGACTTGCGATAGTTGAGTGTTCTCTTGGTTTGTCAGAGACCTTTCGAGATGTCTTTGAAGAGGTTAGTGGTTTGCCTTAGCATCTGAGATTGAGATTCATACGACTAGGATTCCAGGAGTGGTACCGATGGTTCCTAGAGAGAGTTTTTTTTGGGTGAAGCAGATCAGGATATCATGGGATTTCTGAGTTTCCTTTTTATTGATCGGTTGGACCATATTTTTGGGATGTGTTGTCTAGTTTGTGCTCGTGTGTATCATCAGCATTTTCATCTACCCCAGATCAGAGTTGTGCAGCTGAAGCAGTTTGGGAGTGCATCTGTTTTATCTTTTCGGATGAGAAAAGTAAGTTTAGTCTTCTGATGTTTGAGGAGTAGAGTTTGTGTTCTTGGATTGATTGTGAGTGGATCACTTTGATGAGTTGTTTTTGAGGCATCAGCAAAGGTTGAGCTGATCAGTAGAGATGAAGGCAGCCCTGGATCGTCAGATGTGTTTTGTGGATAAGAGACAGAGGAATGTGGATTTCGCAGTCGGAGAGTTGATTTTGAGTAAGTTTTCTCCGATCGAAGGAGCTTTAAATTTGATAAGATTGGGTAAGACTGGGAAGTCAGCTCCAAGATATCTTGGATCTTTTCTGTGTTTGTAAGGATAAGTGATTGGTCTTTTGGAGTGATTTTTCAGATTGGATAATTGGGATTCGATGTATTTCACGTATCTCTGAGGGAGTACGTGTATGATTCATCTCTGGTTTGGAACCAGCAGTTCTAGAAGGTTTGGTTGTTGAGTCAGACTTATCTGTAGTCTAATATCCTGTCTTGTTTTGTAGATCTAGATGAGTAGGAGCTCTATAGCTTAGTAGCTAGATTGTTTGGATTTTGTAGAGCGAGTATTCCGGTATTTTTACCTAGGAATAAATACCGGAATACTCTAGATAATTCTATCCAGAATTTTGTCTGGATAGTTAGATTTGTTTATTTGGATGATTGGTTGCTATGGTTATTAGCATATGTTTGATAATATATGCTTATGTTTTAAAATTAAAATCTTTAAGGAGATTATTAAATTACCTTTGTTTTAAATTTCGGGGACGAAATTCTTTTAAGGGGGGAGGAATGTGATATCCCGGAATTTTTGGCAATATCAATTTAATAATCTGTATTAAAAATTAAATTGATTTGATAATTTTTGTTAATAAAATTTGAATCGATTTAATAATCTTCTTTTAAATAAATATTTAACTGATAATTTATCTTTTAAAAGCTAATAAATTGTTTTCTAATTATAATGTGTATAATTTTGTATATATTGTAAATAGATGAGCTTTGTTTTAAATTTAATTAATAAGGCATATTTTATAATTCTAATATTTTGGTAATTTGGAAATTTTGATATATATCTTTTCAAAAGCTATTTTATAAATAACTATATGATTATAAACATTAAAACTATGATTTGGAATTTTAAAGATAGAGTGTTTTAATATTTTAAAATAAAATATATTTTTATTTACATTAGAGTAAAGCTTTACCTTATTGATATTTGATTTATATATATATATATATATGTTATGATGTAATCTAGATAATAATATTAGAACTAGATCATATTTATCAATACTAAATATAAGCATAAAATAAAATATGAATATAAAGTAAATGTTTGATAGTAAAACTTTAAAAAGAAGTAAACAATAAATAAATATATATATATAGAAGTAAATACAAGTTAACATAACAACAATAACCATAACAACTTTAAAGTAAAAACATAAGTAAATTCTAGAAATATATATCCTATGGGAATACTTGTTTGTAGGCAAGAAGAAACACATAGATATATACAAAATTTATAAGGGGATAAGTATGACCATACATATAAGATGTACAAAATAAAACAAAGAAATGGTTTGTGTAAACATGATAAGGAACAAGGCATTTAATGCCATTATCTCTAGTACACAAGCAAGATCAATTCAGCCTCCAAAGGAAATAAAAAAAATCTCTGACCTATTTTTATAAAATAAGGAAGATAGTGTACCATTGAAACAAAGCCTCTGCACTTGTTTCCTATATATCAACCTCTTTTCTTTTTGTTCATAAACTAATGCATACTAGAGAATTATCAAACCCGAGAATCATCTCCTCTAAAACAAATGAAAACCAGGAAATCAAAACCTATGCATTTTTGCAAACTAAAACCTATAGTCTTCATTTTCTTCAATCTGTTCAAAGGCCTGCATCTTCTTCTACCTGAAACAAGCTTAAGGAAAACAAACATTTTCTTCAACAAATCCAATAACAAACATTTCCAGCAATTCAAGTTTTAAGATCAAAGAAGCATTTATTTTTCAACATTCAAGTTTAAAGTTCAAAAGCTGTTTTCAAAGGAGGGCTTTGTCTCTGTTTTCCAATTTTTTGGTGAGTAACTTTTCATTTAAAAGCCTAAGTATAATAAACCTGTTGCATGTTCATATCTATATATTTGTATGGTTGTGTGTAAAATTTTAAGAGCATTTCTGTGAATATATGTATGAATGTGTGGATGTGTATAGATATATGATGCTGTTATATGCTTTTGACAGTACTTAGTTTTAGAAGCAAGGATTTTGATAAAAATCCATTTCCACTTAAACCAATCTCTGTTAAGATTTAACATTCAAACAAAACTTGATTGTTTGATCATAGAGTAGGTTTTAAAAAAATTATATAAGTTAAATAATTTTGTATTGGTTCTGTGTTAATCCATAATTCTTCACGACTTAAGAAGGAGGCGACTCAAGAGTTAACGACTTAAGGGATTGCAAGACTTAACGAGCTAAGACTTAGACAGCCTACGACTTAAGGGAATCTGCGATCTAACTACTCAGGGACCTACGAGTTAACGACTTAAAAAAGCTAACCGGGTTAAGGAATGTTCCGACCTAACAATGTTACGACCTAAAGCTACAGGGGACATTGCGACTTAGCAATGTTGCGACCTAAAGACTACGACTTAAGAAGGTTCCGACTTAAGGGGTTACGACTTAACTACTGTAAGTAGTTACCGACTTAAGAAAGCTAAGAAGACTCACGACTTGGCTTAAGTCGTCCACAACCTAATAGCTCCAGTTCCTTACGACCTAAAAGTTACCGAGTTAGAAAACCAACACCTGCGCCTATGCCGTTTTGCCCACTAGGTCGCTAACGACCTAGTATCCTTCCTAACCCGTCTGCGACCTATAAACAGCTGCGATCTACGACTTACCTTAAGTCGCATGCGACCTATGCCTCAGCAAATATATGAAGCCATTATGTGCAGCTGTTAGAAGATAGCCCGAGCTTCTTAGGTCGGAGACGACTTACGACCTATCATAAGTCGTAAACGACCTAAGGACTTAGAAGCCGAGTTCAGGACAGATTCTTCTTCTATAAATAGATTGCAATCTCCAACAAGTGGGGGACTTTTTGGCCATTCATTTCTTCAAGCGCCGTTACTCTGTCGAAGTCTCCACTCATTCAGCAATCAAAGATCTTCAAACATTCGAGACGCTACAACAAGCTTCAAGAAGAATTCCTTACATCCAACACGGATTCGTCGAGTTTCATCATCAAAGATTGAGCTAGTAGTCAAGAGTGCTTTCGTGATCAAATTGTATTGTATTTTGAAGGATATTGTATCAAATTGTAACCGAATCAGCAATAAAAGACTATAAAGTGGATGTAGGCTCAATTACGGGCCGAACCACTATAAATCTGTTGTTCATTTACTGCTTTTCTGCTATTTTCAGCTTATATTCTGTTCCCGTACCAACGGGTGGTGCTTTCACAATTCTATTACGCTACCACCGGGTGTTAGCGTTCACTTTTTAGCGTTAACATTTTGGTGCTTTCACTGAGAACTGAACTCAGGAAGATTTTCACCATTGCTTCGCAAAAAACTCATAAAAAGAACTTCTCTTAAGAACCAGAAGTTGATTTGAAATGATGGCTCCTGGAAGAAGAGGTAGACCGGTCAGATCCAGAAATGCTCATGAAGGAACTTCCGCCTCCCCAACCGCAGACCAAGCAACTCCTACCATTGGAGTCACCAGGGTTGAATTAGATGACGCAGTTTCTGGATTGTACCAACAGATTGAAACCCAAAACGCTTTGATGATGGATAGATTAACTGCTCTGCTCGGGGCAAATCGTCAACCAGAAAACCATCAGACAGCCTTTCCTCAAATGCCACCTTTCCAAACTGAGGGTTCTATGCCGCAGCCAACTGATCGTGAACATGTGCCCAGGCAAGCTTCCGAGGGAAGGACTGATGCCTGCCCGGATATGTCTTTGAACAATAAAGAGTACCTGTCCGACATGGTTGACCGCATCATGAAAGAGAGCATGCAAAGGGAAGAGAATGAGAACGACTGGGGATTTGCACCGAGCAGAACTCCGTTTACTGAAAGGATCTTAAAAGCTGAATTTCCAAGGAAATTTGTACCTCCTACTATCCAAGCCTATATGGGAACGAGTGACCCTAATCATTTCCTATACAAATACGATTGGCATATGACCGGTGCAAGAGCATCAGACGAGATCAAGTGTCGATACTTTGTAGTATACCTGGAAGGTGTGGCTTTACTTTGGTTCACAAAGCTTCCAGTTCGGCCTGTAGATAATTTCTTCGACTTAACGCAAAAGTTCAAAGAACAGTTCAGATTGTATGCTTCAAAAGCTAAGGATATAATGTCACTGTCTAACCTTGAACAAGTGCCCGGAGAATCAATCAAATCTTTCTTGAGCCGTTTCAATATAGCTTTAGCCGAAGTAGAAAATGCGGAACCACGCATGATCCTGACTTATTTGATGCGAGCCATTGATAAATCAAGCAAATTTGGAATATGGCTAAAGATGAAGGAACCGAACTCGCTTGAAAAATTTCATAAAAAGGCCGACGAGTTCATTCGCCTTGAAAGCCTTTCTACAACATCGAAAGTGGTTGTTGCCCAAGCTAATAATAACAATGTCCCATCTAATAAAAGAGAATCTGAAAGTCAGAAAAGGGAGAATGAAGGAGGAAAGAGCCAAGGAAATGAAAAGAAACCTCGCCGCTTTAATCCTTCGGATTTTATTCCTTTAATTGATACACCAAGAAATATCTTTTTTGCAACAAAGGACGTTGTCAGGTATCCTAAGCCACCTGAGATGACGAGAGGTGCAAAGCGTAATGGAAAATTCTGCCAATTTCACAATCAACCTGGCCATGACACTGACCAATGTCGCCAATTAAAGAATGTGATTGAAGAATTGCTGGAGCAGGGTAAACTCCAACAATACGTTAAGAGAAGCGGAGTCGATCCAACCTCATCCACTCGGGATCAACAACGTCCTACCCATCAATCTGATTCTCTCAACAACACTGCAGTGCAAGATTCAGAAAAGCTTGTCATTAATGTTGTCACAGAAGGTCCACACCCAGCAGGCAGAAGTTGGGACGACTGCTAATTGTCCACAAAACTACAACTGGGGCATCTTTCACTTTCTCTGGCATATAAATCCGAAGCTGCGAATCTAGTGCAAATGGAAAATCAGTCCGGAAATTCTGAAACAACAATAACTAGCATCCATTTTTTACTTAACAGCATTGCTTGAATTTGTAAAAATGATAATGGATGTGTGACTTCTGCATTGTAAACCGCTGAGAAATCAGTGTGACTGAATAATGAAAAACTATGAATTCTTTGTTTTCTATTACGAAATGCCTGTTATATTTCGATGTGTAAATACTCTAAATGTATTGCTAAAATGTCGATCTAATATTGCAGGTCATTAAAGCAAAGCTCACCCATCGCAAAGCTAAGCGAGCCCTACAAATCACTTATTAAGCAAATACCAAGCAACCAAAAATTCCATATTCAAATCCCATATAAGAAGAACTTCACATAAAAAGTTGGCAACTCCACTGAGGAAACCTTCGTTAAGTGGTTGTGACTGTCAATACGAACAGACATCCAACTAGGTAACTTGCATTTGTCCTGTGAAGTTGTTCAACAGTGAAGTCCACTTCTTCGGATAAGACAATTTACTTGCAAAGGAAGACGCGCTTGGAAACAATAATGAAGGATAGCCGATTAGCAAATGATGAGGGAACATGGGCCACCAAACATAGAAGCAGCCAAAAGGAGGTATGCCACTCAATAAAAAGGGCCAGTAGAACCACCGAAGGGACACCTTCCCAAGCAGAAGGAAAAGGGCCCTTGCTAACTGATCGTGATGCATCCGATCAGGCAGCTTGCGTCCATCCCGTGGATCTACTCGCCCCTGAGAAGCAACCTTCCTGGCACACCAACCAACCGATGCTCCTTCCCAAAGGTCAACAAAGCCCTCTAACGAGGCACACCAATAAACGAAAGTGCTTCTCTCAATAAAAAGATTGGTGGAACCACCGGAGGGGCACCTTCCCACGTTGAAGGAACAGGGCCCTTGTTAGTTAATTGCGATCGTTTGTGCAAACGAACATCCAATCAAGCAACTTGCGTCCGCCCCGTGGATCCATTCAACCATGAGAAAGTAACTTCCAGACAATCACAAGACCTCTTCAGAGGCAAAAGCCCTTTTCGGAGGCACATTTCACCCGTGTAGAAGTGCAAAATGCTCCTCTTCTGAGGCCCACTTCACCAGTGATGAAATGCTAATAAGCCCTTTTCGGAGGCACATTTCACCCGTGTAGAAGTGCAAAATGCTCCTCTTTTGAGGCCCACTTCACCAGTGATGAAATGCTAATAAGCCCTTTTCGGAGGCACATTTCACCCGTGTAGAAGTGCAAAATGCTCCTCTTCTGAGGCCCACTTCACCAGTGATGAAATGCTAATAAGCCCTTTTCGGAGGCACATCTCACCAGTGTAGAAGTGCAAAATGCTCCTCTTCTGAGGCCCACTTCACCAGTGATGAAATGCTAATAAGCCCTTTTCGGAGGCACATTTCACCCGTGTAGAAGTGCAAAATGCTCCTCTTCTGAGGCCCACTTCACCAGTGATGAAATGCTAAAAAGCCCTTTTCGGAGGCACATTTCACCCGTGTAGAAGTGCAAAATGCTTCTCTTTGGAGACCCACTTCATCAGAGCTGAAATGCCAAAATTGCTTCTCTTCGAAGACCAAAATTGCTTCTCTTCGGAGACCAAAATTGCTTCTCTTCGGAGACCAAAATCGCTTCTCTTCAGAGACCAAAAGACCTCTTCAGAGGCGTACTTCACCTTGCTTGAAGTACCAAAAATAAACCCTTTACTGGGGCACAAAATCAAAACCTTCTTCAGAAGCCCATTTCACTGTGCAAGAAAATTCACTTTTAAACAAATAAAAGTGATCATTCCCAAAAGTTGAAGTGTTCTTCAGGAAGAAAGAGAAAGTAAAAACTTCTCTGAAGATGAGATATACTCTATTAAAAGCAGACTGATTCATCCCTTAAAAGTGGAGTAGTTATTCTCTGAAGTAAGAGTATCAGTCTTGAAGAAGCTAGAAATGTTGCAATGCACTTGCGGTATGGGGGCAACACTATACAATTCAGTTACATGAATAAAGTAATATGCAAGCAACATACCGCGAGTTCATTACAATATCATGAAAAATAGATGTGGAATAAATGCATTCTCAAAAAACAGACAAAAAGTTTGTAACAAAAAAAGAATCATTTGTTCTACACTAAAAAAGAGAAAAAGATGCATTCTCACATACACAAGAATTTGTACAAGTAAAGTAGCTATTTTATTCAATACTATGGAAACTTTTCACATTGTGCAGATTACAAAAAGGAGCGGAGACCGGTATCCGCACAATCTCCGGTCAATACATGCAAAAAGCAGAAAAGACAAAATCAAACTCATTTCTCCTTCTTCCCACCCTTGGAGCCTTTACCCGGCCTGGTAATTAGTTTCGGAGGACGTATCGGAGAAGAAGGAGAAAGAGACTCAGCCGGATCGACTTCTGCTTCATCTCCAGCAGCAGAAGAATTTTTCTTTCCTTTCTTCGAAACCACACGTTTCCCCTTCTTCTTGGAAGAAGACTCACTCCCCGGAGTAAGAAATGTAGAAAGCTTTGTGTCGTAGTCAAAAGACTGCTCCAGGGTCTTCTCACTATCTTCCAGATCTTCTGCTTTCTGCTCCTCGGAAGCAGGTGGTTCGTCCAAGCCTTGAAGGGCTGCTATCTGTTCTTCCTATGAACCTGGTTGAGAAGCTGGAAGAGGAGTAACTTGAGAAGGAGGAGGAACGGCAGCTGAAGAAGGAAAAATTGGTGCAGTTTCCGGCGCGCCCGCTGCATAATAAAAGAAATCAAAATCAGTATTCTCCGAGAAAAAAGAAGACAGTGGATCGTCAAAGCTTAAGTAATAAGTAAGAAGTTCGTCGAACTCAGTTAAGTCGAATAAGCGATTCACTGAATTCGTCTCGTCAAAGTTACCTGGAGAAGTCGGTTTGGCGAGATCAATCTCAAATTCCCGAGCCTGAAAGTCCTTCATTGCCTCTTCCTCTGTAGGAGTGGTCACAGTTTCTTTGTCAACCTTAGCGGGAGGCGTGGAGTGAGAACTAGAGCCAGTAATATTCGCGTGAGCTGAAGCCGAAGTATAAGCAGGAGCAATAGGAGGTATTTCTCTCTCAGGAAGCTTCTCTCCCGTCGCCTCGGCCCGCACTCGGGTAAGCTGCTCTTTTCCTTTGGCAAGGGCAGCGCGGGCGCTCTCATCTAAATAGGTAGCTTGAAGATCTGCTTCAGCATAACCGGCACCGCCGAACATGTCAATGATTGCCTCCCATACTTCCGCTAAGGTGACTTCATATTCTGGTCCCAAAAATGAAAGGCTCCCACGCCCCAGGACGCAATGCATATAAAAGTCGAATAAAGTCGCGTCAATGGTGGCTTTGGTTGCCTTATGGGATTCTTCAGCCGCAGCCTTACCAGAGAGAGCTTCATCACGCTCTCTTTCAACCTTCAATAACTGAGACTGTAGCCTCGCAATTTCTAAGTCTCGAGAGCTGATTTTCTCCTGAAGTTGAGCAGCGTCATCACGATATTTTCTAGTAACATGCTGTTCTGCTTCAAGTTTCACTTCAGTATCTCGCTGAGCAGCATGGGCGTCTCGAACTTGTTTTTGGAGCATTTCTTCTTTCTGAGAATAAGAAGTGGAAGAAGTAGCAAGCTCATTTTTGAGTCTTTCAACTTCAGCTTCGAGCTTCCCATAACCATCACTAATGCTTTTCATTTTAGCATCGTGCTGCTTGCAGACTTTATCCCATTCAGATTTATCGTTTTCCATGGTCAACATGGCCTCAAGGTTCATATGGTTGACCCTTTGAAGTTCATCAACCAGCTTCTTCCATCCAGACATTCTTTCAATATCAAGCTTGACAGCATCGACATTTCTCAGCATTGCCTGCTTATTAATGGGAACCAAATCTAAGTCAAAACGGACTCCTCTTAGACACCAATTTGGAAATCGGCTCTGAAGTGTGGGAGGCCCGTCCCCGGCTTGATACTGAGGCCTTATTAATAATTGCCTGGATGTCAGACTTCTTAAGGGCAGGAGAACCGGACGGTGTATTAGGAGGAATAGAAGCGGTAGTCTTTTCCGAGATATTAGACGTATCTTTCTCGCCAAGTCTGATCCGTTTGCTGGAATCATCGGAAGTATGACTCTTCCCCTTGTCGTCGTAAGATTTCCTCTTGTAAGGATCGTCGCTTCTGCGGGAAGAGTCACGTCGCTCGTCCCTACTCCCATAGTGCTCTTCATCTTCTCTCCGACGACGTTCTTCATGAGCTCGCCTTTCGTGAGCCTTTCTGGCAGCCCTTTCCTCATCAGTTTCCTTTGGGGCACCGATATAACTCCTAAAGTCATAAGCATCGCGGCTTCCGTGACGCTGGAATTTGTCAAAGTAAGAGCCACTTCGCCCCATTGTAGAACCTGAAATTGAAAAAGAAAGGCAAGTCTTAGAAATTTTCAAATTAAAGGAGCTAAGTGCATATAAGTGCCAAAATCCTAAGTGAGTGTGATGTGCAAACTACGCGCGTCAGACTACAAACCACTTTTGGGTGTGGAAATGGCAATAACTTGTGTAGAAGGCATTGTGGTTTGTTGCAAGGAAGAAGTTGCTTCGATAACAGGAGAGATCACTTTAGAAACATCATCTTTAAAGAGCTCCTGAGAGGTTATCATGATATCACTCAGACTGTCAAAAGTATCGTCGCCATGATGCACGGGAGAATTATCTTTTTCGACTTCTGCCTCAGCCGTCTTTTCAGAAACGTGAAGATTTTCCTCTTCTTTAATAACCGGGGCAAGCACTAATTTACTGGACGACCCTGCAATGTCAGTAGGAGTAGAACACTTTACCAATGAAGTCTCAATGGTAAGTTCTTTCAGTGAAAGTTCTTTAGCAGGAGCGGGGGCATCTGACTCCGTAGCTGGAGAATCAGGGACTTCATGCAGTTGAGTAGAGCGAGAAGGATGTAAGAGTCCGAATTGATGGAGAAACTCATCTTTCAATAGAAATTGAACACTCCTCTCTTCAACTGGCACGGCCATAAGCCTCTCGAAGGTTGTTTTGTGACTAGGGTTCCTAGAAGGAGGAGGGAGCACTGAAATAGTAGAAAAAGAAGTTAATGCTTGACAATTCGGACTTCGAAGAATTCAGAAAAAATAAGGAGCAAAGACAAAAGGTCGTACTTCCCACTCTCCAAATGGCGTAAAATCCCGGGGAACAGCGAACAAAGAAAAACTGGCTCAGGAACCCGGGAACGCTTTCGGGAAGACCAGTAATCAGTCTACGGTTCCTGGCACTCCTTACAAGTGTGATAGAGGGATGGTCTTTGTTCTTTGCAAATGAACACAGGAAGCGAATTTCTCCAAAACTGGGAAAACGGTCCAGCGTTCTCCTAAATAGCACACACAATCCCAGCAGGATGGTGTAGCCATTAGGATGTAGTTGAAAAGGGGAAATAGATAGTCGGAGGAGAAGTTCTCGAAGACAGTCGTTAAACGGGGGAATAGCTCCACTCAAACACATTTGGCGGTTAACTGCGACAAAGCCTTGGGGCGGCCTATCAGCAGTATCATTTATTCCAGGGAACAAAGCGTCAGCTTCGGCAATGCCAAATTGGATGCATAATTGATGGAAAACTTTATGGCTCAGAGTGGTAGGAGTCCTTTCTGGAGGATCATTCAATGGGGTAGCAATTGGAAAAGCTTCTCCAGCTGGTTCCAAGTCCTCCTATTGAGATGTCATTCTACACAAGGAACTGGATGATCAAATATTAAGGTGCACGTTTCCTAAAAAGTGTGAAGTGTTGTGCAGAGCCAATAAAAATAACAAGTAAAAAACAACTGGAATTAAACTAGTCAACGATCGGTCGATTATGAGATTTCAGGACTTGCTAATATTTAAAGTACAGTGTCGATGCAAACAAATCAGTTTCAGTTGATTATTACAATTTTGCTTTAATACTTCACTTGAATCGGTTATTGTACAACATTTCGTTCATGCAGTTCTAATTTGATTTTTTCTTTATCAACTAATCTGTCATTAGATGTGGGCAGTCAGTGGCAGTATATTCGTCCCAGTTTTCTGTAAATGTTTTAACAGGTAATTAGAATTATTGACAATCTATAAAAGAATACAACAAAGTTCAACAGTCCAAAGTTCACACAACTCAAGTCTTAACATTCGAAGCAGTGAAAAATTTGCTAAGTTCTAACTCATTCGCGACTTAGCATCGAACGGAATTTCCTCAAGTTCTAGCTCGTTCGCGGTCTAAAAGATATGCTATGAGTCAGGTTGAGTCGTAGCTCTTGAGTCATACTACACATTCAAGTATTAAGTCGCGAACGACTCAAATGGTTCCTGCGAGCTAGGGTCAACTATTCTCTAAGTCGTAAGTCGTGAGGAATAAAAAGAGGCTTCAAGTCGTAAGTCGTAACATCAAAAATTGCTGGGTCATGCGAAATCACCAGTCCATCTAGCTCCTGACTCGTTTAATCCTCAACTCGTTAACATTTTCATCCAATTCCTAACCTGTTTACCTCCTCACTCCTGAGCCTTGCCACTCCTAACCCATTAACTATCCAACCCATTAACCAGTTTTCCTCTCCATCAACCCTATTTCTAAAACACCACAGATCACAAATCGTTGCAAGTCATGCCAAGCCACCTTAAGTTCTTGAATATCCTGCATAACAGTATTCGCAAGGACCAAGGGAAGAATTCATGGATAAAGATTGACAGCAATGATCGGCGATTGGAAAAAGGGGAAAGATGCTTACGCGGTGTAACTAGGAATGGTTGGAAGTAAATCAAGTCGAAATCGCCTTTGAAAGCTTGAAATTGCGTTAATGGCAGATACGGCTTAAAGAACGAGTAATAGGAAGGAGATAAGAGGAACGACTTAAGCATTTTATACCTCAGGACGAAGGAATTGGAATCGGCCCACACGAGCTAAGATGAGTCGAAACACACGACCTACGACTTAGGCGTGTATTTCGAGGGGCAAATGTTAATCCATAATTCTTCACGACTTAAGAAGGAGGCGACTCAAGAGTTAACGACTTAAGGGATTGCAAGACTTAACGAGCTAAGACTTAGACAGCCTACGACTTAAGGGGATCTGCGATCTAACTACTCAGGGACCTACGAGTTAACGACTTAAAAAAGCTAACTGGGTTAAGGAATGTTCCGACCTAACAGTGTTACGACCTAAAGCTACAGGGGACATTGCGACTTAGCAATGTTGCGACCTAAAGACTACGACTTAAGAAGGTTCCGACTTAAGGGGTTACGACTTAACTACTGTAAGTAGTTACCGACTTAAGAAAGCTAAGAAGACTCACGACTTGGCTTAAGTCGTCCACAACCTAATAGCTCCAGTTCCTTACGACCTAAAAGTTACCGAGTCAGAAAACCAACACCTGCGCCTATGCCGTTTTGCCCACTAGGTCGCTAACGACCTAGTATCCTTCCTAACCCGTCTGCGACCTATAAATAGCTGCGATCTACGACTTACTTTAGGTCGCATGCGACCTATGCCTCAGCAAATATATGAAGCCATTATGTGCAGCTGTTAGAAGATAGCCCGAGCTTCTTAGGTCGGAGACGACTTACGACCTATCATAACTCGTAAACGACCTAAGGACTTAGAAGCCGAGTTCAGGACAGATTCTTCTCCTATAAATAGATTGCAATCTCCAACAAGTGGGGGACTTTTTGGCCATTCATTTCTTCAAGCGCCGTTACTCTGTCGAAGTCTCCACTCATTCAGCAATCAAAGATCTTCAAACATTCGAGACGCTACAACAAGCTTCAAGAAGAATTCCTTACATCCAACACGGATTCGTCGAGTTTCATCATCAAAGATTGAGCTAGTAGTCAGGAGTGCTTTCGTGATCAAATTGTATTGTATTTTGAAGGATATTGTATCAAATTGTAACCGAATCAGCAATAAAAGACTATAAAGTGGACGTAGGCTCAATTACGGGCCGAACCACTATAAATCTGTTGTTCATTTACTGCTTTTCTGCTATTTTCAGCTTATATTCTGTTCCCGTACCAACGGGTGGTGCTTTCACAATTCTATTACGCTACCACCGGGTGTTAGCATTCACTTTTTAGCGTTAACATTCTGGAAATAAAACAACAGAGTAAAATTAGTATAAAGTGAAAATTCAAACTTCTCAATTCATAAATTCTGGAACATCAATTGAATCCTTGAACCAAAACATGATTTTTAAAACTGAAATTATAATTTTTAGTTAGGGAATGATTGTGCATTTCTGGTTTGAACAGAAATGGTGGTTTGGGGAAGTTCGAATTATCCAAGTGATCGGGAATGATGGGGTTTCCACTAGAGGCAGTGGAGTGATGTGCGAGCTCGGCAAAATTGTCGCGGTGGTGTATCAATGGCCGTGATGGCCAGGATTGGTCGGAATAAGGTTTTATACCTTGTGTTTGTCGTTGCTGTTCAAATGGAAACTGGGGCGATGAGGCACGATCGGGACCCATCGCAAGGTGGGCTGGAGATGCAGGAGATCGAGACGGAGCTATGGTGGAAGTGGCGAAGCTTCAGGAGGTAAGGATCGACGGAGGTAAGTGATTTTCTGGCGAAGCATGTTTCAGGCTGATGGGTTTAGGGGTCGAATTCGATTTTCGTTCGCATCGTGGTTTCTGGGTTAGCGAGTGTTATTGCCATGGTTGAGGACGATGTGTGAGATGCCGGAGTGGAGTTTATCGGCGGCCAGAGGCGTTGTGCACGTTGATGTGCACGTCTTTCGTGCTTCTGGAGTCTGGTTTTGAGAAAGATAGGTACTCGAGTTTCTCGAGTTGATTTCGGGTGAGGCTCGAAGTTTTGAGGGGTTTTTCTCGCGAGTGACTCGGGGAAAATGGGAGATGGCTCGGGTTGTTTGTGAGTGTTTTATTTCCAGGTTTTAAACCTGTATAGGTTTAAATTTTAAAATGGACTTTTGAATTTAAAAAAAAAATTAAACAAAGTTTAAATAAATTTTAGAGTATGGATTCAAATTAAATTTGAATCCTAGTTTTGAAAATAAATAAAGTTTTTTAAAATTTAAAATGTTAAAACAACTTTGAATGTTAAAGTATATTTTAAAATGATTTGAATTTAAATGAATTGGCTTAGAACTCTTATAAATTTCTTTGATAAAGGATAAGTGTTTCTTTAACATTTGAATATAAAAAGTGCTTTGTAAATTCGATTTAAATTTTGTTCAAGTTAAATTTGTAATTATTTTAAATCTTAAATTTGAATGAATTTAAAGGAAGAGATAAAGGTAAAATGTTTCAAAGGCTTTTGTTAATGATAATTAGAGTAATTATAAAGACTAATACTTTATCTTAAGATTAATTAAGATTTAATGACTTAGGATAAATTTAATTTTTAAGTTAATTAAAGAGGGATTAATTACTTTAATTAATTAATAATTATGGATTAATAAATAAGTAATTAAGGGTTATAAGTTGATTAATTTAAAGAATAATTAATTTGAAGTTTAGGATCATTAATTAGATAAGATTAAATTTTTAATTAATGATTAGAAATTAATTAATCAAGTAATTAAAGATTAATCAAGTTACTATTAAACACTTAATTAATTAAATAATTAGGATTTATTAATGGGTTATTAAAGATTTATTAACTTGTAATTAATAATGATTAATCTAAGTTTAATCACCTTAGTGAAGTAATTAATGGTAATTACTGGATGTAATTAATTGAAGATGATTTAATAATGGAAGTAATTTGAGTATAATCACATTGTGAAATTAATCAAGGGATTAATTAAGATAATTAATTAAGGAGTAATTAATTTATTTAAATGAAGTAATTAAGGGTAGTTAAATTACTGGATGTGATTAATCAAGAGTGATTAATAAATGTAGATTAAGTAAAGATTTATTACTTAATGTAATTAATTGAAATAGGATAATTAATTGAAATATATTTAGGGATCATTAATTAATAAATAAATGATGTAATTAAGGATTGATTAATTAAGATTAATTAATCAATAATAAGTGATTTTGAGTAATCAATTAAATGTAATTAATTAAGGATTAATGTAATTAATTATAGTTAATTAATTAATAGAGTAATTAAAGATTAATTACTGTATTTGGTTAAGGATAATTAATTTGTGAAATTAATTAAAGGATAATTACTTGAATGTAATTAAAGGATAACTAATCAAGGATGATTAATGAAGATGGAAATTAAGAGAATGATTAATTAATTGACTTGTAATTAATTAATGGTTATGTAAACAAGATTTATAATAATGAAGTAATTAATTTAATTTACTTTGAATTAATTAAAGATAAGGTAATTAATTTAATTCATTTTAAATTAATTATATAAATGGTGTGATTATTAATCCTTACTTTCGTATGATGGATGATATTGATTTCCTTGAATGGTTTGAAATCTCAGATATGAGATAAATAATGCTGTGTGATATGGATGCTTTGGTTGAAGTGAATTATCTGTTGTAATGATAACGTTGATTATCTATCTGTGATATTGTGAATTATCTATCTGTGTGTACATGGATAATGAAATGAACTGTTTTAACTTTAAAACAACTTGGCCTTAAAAGATACGTTTTGGATTTCGATGAGACCAGGATCGGGTTTCCAGATTTGGAAGTCTGAAAACCACATCGATCCAAATCAACGATAGGTCGTGAATCTCAAGTGAAGATAAAGATTCAGAGTGCAAGGGTTATTGTCGTTAACTCTGAGGATGATTCCAAAATGAGTGTAACGAGATAATGCCTTCGGTTTCGTTCGAACCCGGAACGAACTTGTATGGATTGAATGCTTTTAGAACATCGTCAGGTAGATGATGAGCATTCGAAGTGATATGTTCTGATGAGGTAATCGTAGCCTCAAGCCTCATCAACCGGGAATGGCTAAAACAGGGGAGGTGCAGCAAGGCTTCGTGGGTAGCACCCACTTGAGAGCGAGATATACCCCTGTCTAGATGTCCCTTTTTATTCGGCTATGTGGGCAGTTGGTTGCAAACAACTGCGGGGTTGTTTTGTTCGGGACTGTCCAATAAGGGATGGTTCCGGCTTTGTGTTGCAGGGGAGCGGGCGTACTCCTCGGTACGCTGATCTAAGCTAGGTACTATGACGGGCGGTCTCCAGTAGCCTTGCCATTGTATGGAATCCAATCTCCAATAAGTACCATCGGATTTGATTGTATTACCCACATGTTGGCTAGTATGCTGAAATTTAATCATGTAACAATTTCAGCTATTTATTATTTACTTGAAAACCCTAGACCTATTATAATATCATAGAATTTCCTATCAAATATTTGGTTAGCGTAAGGTAAAAACTTACCCATGTTTATGTGTGGGAAGTTTTACGTGATACCTTTTGTTTTCAAAGGATTTTCAAAGTTAAGCAACTTTAACCTGTTACTCATACCAGACCCATGTCTGACCCGGAGTTTATTTCTGTTTTTCTTAAACTCTCGGGTACTCAAATTTTTACGAGTAGCCAAGGGATTCAGGTTAGCTTTGACGAATTGTGGAGGAGCAATGGAGCCGGAGGCTTCAGCGTTATAGATATATAGTTTTCCGCTGTGTTGGTATCTCTGTGTTGTATTTGAGTTGTATCGAGTTGTATTAACTAGACAGGTGTTTATAACTGTCTAGTATGTGATGTACAATCTGTATAACTCTGATTGATGTTGTATATTATGTAATACTTATGTGATTAATATAATTCATTCGTTCCGCTGTGAGATTCTGTTGTTGTTTAGTTCTTTCTTCTCTATCTTTTCTCTTTTCTATCCCTTTCTTTCTTCATCATGATACGACTTTCTGGTGGTATAAAGTTGGGTCGTGACAAAGTGGAATAGAAGATAAAAACACTAAAATTGCAAATCTACATAATTTCCATTATTTTAGTACAAATAATTGAGATTTCAACCTATAATTTACATTTCATTTTGGTGGAATTTTTGGGACTTTTACTATTAGTTTTTCATGGACCAAAACTCCCTAAAGCATAATTCAAATCCAAACTACACTAATCGCTTACTAAGATAAAAAGATTAAGATTTTCACTCATTGTAGGTCCTTAACTTTGCTTCCTTTGAATTTGACAAGCATTCAATACTCTCTTTCAGATCTCTTCTTTTTGATATATACAACAAGGGTTTTGTATGTACGTTAGATTCATAAAATTAAGAATTTGGAGGAGAATGGGACTAGAAAATAACTAATAAAAAATAAACATATAGGCTTTCTTACTTGAAACCCAAAAGAAGTTTTCTGAATCTTGGAAGAGAAGAATTGACATAGCTTCGCTAGGTTCCCAAAATAATTTGTGAATAAAAGTGAGGGGGCTAAGCTATTATTTATAGTAGTTGAAATGCACTAGAGCCGTCGAATTAGTTGGTTTAAAATAATAAAAATACAAATGTTCGCTGCCAAAGAAAACCATAGCTGCCACAACCTTCATCAATCGACCACCGCTACCCAATGGTCGAGCGTACCTAAAGGAGCAGTCGACCAGTCCTTTTATTTCGGGAAGAATTTTATTGGCTGTTGTTTTCAATTATTTAATTCTTAATTACCACTTACCGTTAATTTCAATGATTACTTAAAACTTTAAACATCCATAACTTTTTCGTTTGGCCTCCGATTGCAAAATATGATATATGGAAATTGATTAGAATTTCTTCATGAATATAATGACATAACTTTCATGGTCAAATTCCGATTTTTGCAAAATTTCTATTTAAAACCTTATCTTATTTAATTAATTTATGTAATTTACATATTTTAAATTTTTACGAGGTGTTACTTCTCCCCCCTTTAAAAGGATTTCGTCCCCGAAATCTTTCCAATAGGCAAACAGCGTAACGTGCGATAAACATACTAGTTATACAACAAAGTTATCTACACAATCATCTGCTCAACCAAAAGTGCTATGTGATTATGTGTGCAGACATATTATAATTGAACTTAACCCTAGCATAAATGCAAGTGTCCTGACATATCGTCATGTATGCAACATCCTAAACATGTTAAAAGTTTCCTATATGAGTGTAAAGTGATAGTGAAAAGTGCAGCACCATATCCGACCATCCAATCTAGCAACCACAATGCAACCAAAACCTAGTTTTGAAGAGAAAAGTTTGCCTATGAAAAGCTTAGGATGAGAAGTCCTCATACTTTCCATCAGATTTTCCCTCCATTGCACCCAAACTAGTCTAATTTCTTTGTTGTAGAGATTTCCAATTCCGTGCTCAACAATGGATGCGATAGCACAGGAAGCTATTGGCTTCGTCGCGTTGTCCCCTAATTGATCGGGCTCTACCATAGCGACAATGCTATGAAGGAATTTCCACAAGCGCAAAATGTCATGAACTTATGCGAATTTATTCGGTAGCTTTACAAGATAAGCAAGTCTTCCTATTCTTTCTAAAATTGGGAAAGGCCCAACAAATTATAGTGCCAACTTTCCTGACTTTTCAAATATCACAACCTTTCTAAAAGGGAAAACTTTGAAAAACACCATATCACGTACTTCATACTCGAGTGCCTTTCATCGCTTGTCCACGTAAGATTTCTAGCGACCTTCTACGGCTTTCATTCGTTGCCTAATCAGTTTTATCCTTTTCGTTTTGGCACGTCAAACACCTAATGGAAAATTCTGCCACCAACCTCTTCATCCTTCTCCAATAAAAAATTCTCCTTATATCCTTATTCATCTTATCTCTTCCAGGATTGTGACGACCCACCTTTTTGTTTGATTTAAGTCGACAATAAACCACACGTGTCTTACTAAAACCATTCAAATAGGTATATTATCAATGGGATTTAATAAAGAAAATAAGAGAAAAGAAGGAAAGCAATACACATAATCTCGTAGTGGAACGACAAAAAATAATAATCAAATAAAACAGTTCATGAAGCTATTTTACAATATACATTTGATTACACATTTTTTACAACATCAATCAGAGTATAATAAACAAACATATCGAATAATATAGCGGAAAATAATAACAAATACGATCACCAATCTTCATCTTCAAGGAATAACGTCTTCAAACACTGAAATACTCAGGCTGACCAAGCATAAAGAAAACAATACACTAGAGTCAGAACTAAAAATTCCTACGTAAGTCAAATCAATATCACATAAAATATGAGTGCAATAACTTCAAAGATGTTTACGGGGTTCCCATCTCCTAATCAAAATTCGAAATACCAATTTAAACCACTTTAATTAAAATAAATCCAAAGTTTAAATTGAAACTTAAACCTTTCAAATAATTCAATTCTGATAAATTACATTATATATCATTTTCAGCTTTAAGATTCCATGTTAAATCCTTCAAACAATTTTATTTAAGAAGTTTCAATTTTCAACCTTTCAAGCCTGAATTATAAAATAATTCCATTTCTATAAATCCAAAGTATTATTTTCTTTAAAAACAATATCATTCAAACCAATCCAAATTTGAGAAATTGTATGGGTATATATCATTTCAACCCATAATTTAAATGTCATAGTTATCCAATTTTAAATTGATTCAAATGACCATTCAAATGATGTTAGTAATATACAAGGTGATAACAAGGACATATCAAAATAAAGAACAACCATACATCCAACATATCAATCAATAAGCATCCATTTCAAACACATCCAAATCAATCAATATATCATAATAGTTAATAGTTGTCAATTCTCGGGGTGTTAAACTAGAGATTAAATTTCAATATAAATTTGAATGTCAACTCAGATTCACTATCAATTCAATGTCAATATAAATCAACAACAGCAATCAAAAATTTATATATCACATCATAAATTTTATTTAACTTGCAATGGAAATTTTAGCATTGCTTGAGAAGGTTAAATCACTCACCTTTGATTTACAGCCCATTTAAAAATCCAATAAAAGGCTAAAATCTCAACGGTCTTCAAATTCAACCAGACTAGTTTCATGTTGTCTAAAATTTCAATATGAGTACAACGGAAGAAACCGCGCATAAATGGAAGTTCATATGTGAAAAATATTCAAGCTATAAGAATATTATAAAAATGAAATATAAAAACATGTACCCACATTTTAATAATAAAACAAAACAAATTAGTTACTTACGTTAAGAATTTTGAAGCCTGCTCATGTTTCTAAAGCTTGGAGAATCAACGGAAAAAATGACACGATGGCTCATGCATGGAGAAAGAAGGCTTTAGGAAATGGATTTGCAAACAAATGGAAAATAGTGGCTTGATGAAAATAAGTTGCTCACATTTGTTTGTTTTTTTAGAAGAGAAAGAAAACTTTAGTCAAAAGAAATAATGGAAGCACGTTTTGGAAATGGAAAGTTGGAGGAAGAGATTTATGAAATAGAAAATTAATAAGGGTAAAGCATGTTTGTAAATTGGAATATGAAAGGGAAGGATACAAGAAGATGTAAATTTGCAAAATGAAAATAGACTAACATGCAGGTAATTAACAAGGATGAAAGATACACGTTGGAATTTGATGAGACATGTTTACATGGCAATCAAATTGTTTGGTATAAAATTTCAAAACGTGCGCTCCTCAATAAATTTCATTAAGAAATATTTCAAGGTAAGGCTTACGTGTAAATAAATAAAACTTACCGAAAAACTAAAAGAGGCATGTATTTAATAAAATAAAGTAATAATAATAAAATAAAATAAATGAAAGTGATGATTTGAAATTTGAGAAGGTAAACCGTACATGGAAACCACAACTCTAATATACCCAAATAAAAAAACATTCATTTTAACATATTTTATTAACCTCAATACGCTCAAATTTACATACAGACACACACATAGATATATATATATATATAGTACACAGTAAATGTAATTAAACACTTCAATTAATGTAATGAGGACCGCCACTACACACAATAAAAGATGAACTGAAACTCTAAATTCAAATTTGGAACGAAATAAATTTTCTATGTAAATATGCTAGCTATTCCAAATCAAAATTTTAACTAAACCTTCAAGTTGTTTTCTTACCATTTTATTTTTTTTATTTTTTTATAAATTAAATTCAAATCAAGTTTGAATAAATCAAATATTCCAACTAGAAACATATAACAAATTCAATTCTTTGTTTTAATGTAATTAAATTTATATCCACAAATAAAACATTCACTTTATTTGGTAAAAATATTCTTTTCAATAAATCAATCTTTTTCTTTTATTTTTATTGAAACATGTTTCTTTTTAATATTCATTAATTTAACACCTCCCTCTTCAAAACCAACTTATATTTAAAGATTATCCCATTAAAGAGCTACAAAAATAATACGTCGTACAACCATGTCGTTTCTTTATCAATTAATTTTCTATTATCATTATATTTGTAACAAATTTGAGTACTCGCAATTTGAACGTAATATTTCTCATTGAAATTCTCATTATATTTTTAACACAAAATGTATATTGTACATATCACTAATTAATTACCATTCACTTTTATTTCTTATGAATGGCAAGATTTAATTACAATTAATTACAATAATTAAATCTAAAAAACATACCCTAATATAAAGAAGATAACTAATCCAATTGTTTTCCTTTGAAATCCAATTTTCCATGTTAAACCCAATATCTATAAACTAAATTAATTCCAACATTTAATTACAACTGTAATAAAATTCTAGTTTATTACAATTTAGTTTTCAACACATTCTTTTATTTTTTTAAATGTTCTTTATATTAAATCAAACAATATCTTATGTGTTTATTAAACATAAGTTTCCATTTTATTGCACTCATTACTCTACAGTTATGTCCTTTCTCATATTACTGAAATATTTCAATTACATTAAATTCCATTGGTTACTAAATTAATTTCAAAACGGATTAAATAAAGAGATGAGAAATAAAACAATCGTTACAACTTAGTAATTCATATATCTATAAATTTATTGTTTACAAACAAGGATTATAAATTTACATACCAAATAATTGATTTCATATTCTATATTAAAACCAATTTCAATTAAATAACATATGATTCCTCCTTTAACACATCATTTATTTTATTCCCTATTAAACATTACCATTATATCCAAACTAAACATTACAATTATATTCCAATTAGAGGTAAACATTCATTTTATTCTTTACAACATTAACATTTGTTATTTCAAATCTTATTGTTAATATTGAACCCAACACTGTTTTACATCAATAAATCATAAATTTTTAACTTCTAACAAATTTGAATTCCAATGTCTCATTTAATTTAATATTTTTAATTGTCAAAAAATACCGGTCATTACAATTTCCCCCACTCAAAAATTTTCGTCCCCAAAATGGAACAAGAAAGAGTCAAGAAATTTGATATATTTTATTCAAAATAGTCAATTTATAAACACTTAAACTTGCATATTTAAGTTTAATAACTCAACTTCCACGAAAATTTTCTAAATTTACGTAAAATTTTGACAGCATCTCCTATGCGCGGCTAGGTCCGGAAAAATAACAATATTAATAATTACATTGTATATATCATATTTGACTAATAAAGCATCCTAGGCCATGGGAAAAATAGTAAAATACCGCTACAAAACCGTAATCCGAAAATGTACCTATTTGCCGGGCAAACAAAACTTTATCTATGAAACCAAAAGCAACAGCTATTGCTTCCATAAACCTGTATCTTACTTACACAATCCAAAAGAGTTAACACTAGGTAAAAAGAGTAATATTTTAGTTGCTTCAATTAATAGCACAAGCAACATACAATATATAACAATCATATTTAAACAAAAGAAGTACAACCATTATATGCCACCAAAGAATCCATCACACATCCATAGCAATCAGAAGCAACAATCTTAGCACAACATTTTAATTATTACAGTTCGTACGATGTACATATATCATTTGTACACAATAACAACTCTGATCACTTGCTTGAATATACACTTTCGAACTAGTACTGATAACCCAACTACTCTAGTGCGGACTCTGATCTGGTTCCTTGATTAGAAATCTTCGTTCTCCTTGCATAGTCTTGCGAAAACTTCGAATTCATATCAAAATTTTGTATCAAATGTTCACCATCAAGGATTGAGCGAAAAATCCTAATTCGGATTGGTGTGAATGACTACAAATCATGTATTCAAATTTGGATCAAAACTGTCATGCGAATAAATGATCTACGTACAACTTACGTATTTTATTCTATTGTTTCCTTTAAAAAATCATTTACCTTTGATTCATTTCCAATACTCGTTTATTTAGATAAAGGTCAATCTCTTGCATAATTTGTTTTCCATTAAATATTTAAGTCATTAATGAATCATTTCATAAAATATCACTTAAGCTTCTACTTCCTTTACTTAAGTTTATAACTTAATTCGATTATAGAATAAAAATTTAAGTATCTGGTATTCGTCTTTGAAGAGGAAAGAAATATTTCAATATATCTTAAAATTCAACTAAAACATTTAACCTTATTCACTTAGTATAAATATAAGACATATTTAAAATATCTTTATAGCATTATAAGGTTTTCCGAAAGATTAAATTACTGTTAGAAATTATATCAAAACATTTTAACAAGCTTTAAAATAAAGTTATTTAAATCCAATAATTTATTAGACTCATTATTTTAAAATAAGTATAAACTCAAATATTATTAAACTAAAATTAATAGTATACTCAAATCTTATATTAAATTTCCAAATCAAAGTATAAAATTTCATATCTTCATAATTTACTTTAAAGTACTAGTTTTAACATGAATATTCAAACCATGGAAACATTTATTTCGGTTCAATACAAAATTCAAATAGTACATAAACTTATAAATTTCATGTTACTACTTCGAAAACCAAGTAAATATGTCAAACCATACTTTCGAAAATAGCGATTCAAATTTATTTTTCAAATATATTACTTTAAATAAAATTTCCCAAATCATTTTTTTCCTATAATTTTTTTAAAACAGAATTTCTTTATATACTCCATTTATATAATATCTCTAAATTATATATTCATAGAAACTTATTTAAAAAAATTCACTTGAAAACTTCATTTGCAAATAAATCATTTTTAATACTTTAATACTTTACAAAAATTCATTTGTAAAATTTCTTACTTTATTTATAAATACCATTTAAATATTTTAAATAACATATTTATAATATATGTAAACTATTTGAAAATAATTATTTACATCATTACTTATATTCAAAAAGGAGCCATTGAAAACCTTAAATCCATTATTTATAAATTTATTAGTTTTAATCTCAAAATACTTTATAAAATTTATTAATAAATCAATAATCATTAACTTTAAATACGTTTAATTGAATTAATAACTTCTCACAAAATTTATAACATTGACAATTAACTTTTAAACCATGTCGTACATAAATAAACAATCTTTTAAACATTTTAAAGTATTTAGAAAAGAAAGAAAAATAATCAAAATATCCTTTATATAATACTTTATCAAAATACTTTTATAACTCGATGTCTTAACAAGTTTATCCTCGTTCTTATAGACTCTGGCCATATGTTGATCAAGCACAAGACTAGAATTCTCCAAGTACCTAGTAGATCTGTCTCAACACCCAGTGAAAATACTTAAAAATAGATATGAAAAGTACCACTCAAAAATCTAATGTCAAATGATGATAATCGGTTATCAATGGCCCGCTACATTGTTTACACAATGGACACTAAATCTTCCAGAAGATCCATTCATGTTCTGGATTCCAGAAGAATATCGTAGCCATTTCGCAAACAAGGGACCATTGATCCTTGCCTCAGTGGTACGCTGATTCAATGATTTACACAATAGTTGCATTTCCTTCTCGGAAGATTCGTAAACAACAAATCCCAAGAACGAAAACGCATCCATTGGGTAAACTAAAGAACCATCTACCCTGAAAAGAAATAAAAAAAAATCAAGGAACTCATGAGTTTAAGTTCGGACAACCTATATCGGTTCGAATCCATTTCTGAATTCACCCAGGTTCATTAGGGTTATTGGTAGAATCCATTCCTGGATTCACCCAAGTCCATTAAGGTTCGAAGCATATCATACTATACTTCTTCGTGGAGGGTACTTCCCATATCTTAAATTTTGAAATGTATCATAATATACATAGTACCTTTTTCAAAATCATAACTTCAAATATCACACTTATATAAATTCCATTACATAAAAGATTTCATTTCTAAATTGACCACTGTCCAAGATCAATAGTTTAAGAAATAACTTCATACTTATACAAACCATTTTCCTATAAGAACGAAAACTTTCAAATCAATATTTTTGTAGAGTCAAAGGTCTTCGAAATCAAATTCAAAATATCGGTTCGGTTTCAAATTCATATAGGATTTCAACAATCATTTTCCTTTTCAAAATCGAACACCATTTAAAATTCAAAATTTCCACAATCAATGGTTTTTAGAAATAAATTCAATTTAATATTTATATCAAGTTTATAAATCAAGATTTTCTTTTCCAAATCAATATGTCTTAAAAAACATTTTGTACATAAATTACATTATGAAACATTACTGAGTTCATAAACATTTCCTAAAACAAAATTTCATTTAAAACATTTCAGAACTAATTTTCGTATTTTTGTAATACAAAATAAAGTTATTCATTTTACCTACCAAAATATTTAATAGTTTAAAACTTCTTTAAATTATATTATCCTTTAATATAAGAGTTACAAAACTAAAACTTTATATATTTTTCTAAAATATCAAGTTTAAAATTTAAATATCAATGGTCAGACTATTCAAATAGTCAGAAAAAACAAATTCCAATTTAATATTGGAAATCATCAATTAATTATCTAAACAAGATGCACAATCAATCGACCAATCAATCCTAATGCATAGGATACATGTGTACATAGTATTATTCAATAGAAACTTAAGAACTGAACATCAAGTTTTATTTCAATCATTTGAAATAAATTTTTACATATCTTTCGAATATCAAATCATACTTCAGGGATTTGAATCAAAAATCAGTTTCGTCAATTCAAACGTGCAGCAAAGCAACTATAGTCATATTCCCCACTTTGAAACTCGAAAATGAATGCCGATGATATTTGTGATCATCATCGAAATTATTTTCCAACAACTGAAGTGAGTTATGCACTTTATTTCCTTCGAAATTATTTTAAAAACATTTAGTACAGAAAATACTTTCAAACAATATTACTTTATTTATATCAAAATCTTAGAAACTAATTTCAAAAATCCCAAAATTCAAGTTCTTAAATTTTTAATTTTTATAAAATTTTTGGTTATAAATCATATCTATCTAAACCATATTTCATATATCACTTTCGAATATGGTATCAAATACTCGGTATAATAATATAGTGGGGAATTCATATATGTATTTATTTCGAAATCCCATGTTGAAAATATGCAATTTCTTATAAACCGTTTTAACCTATTTCAAAAATTCATGACAATAATCAATGCTCAAATCAACAACCAATAATCGATGCTCATAAACTGACTGAGCACCACTAATCAATAAATAAATGATAATAAACACTACAATTCCTATCCATCCATCAATCAGTAAAGTGACAACAGTCATTAATCATGAAACAATCATAAAGGGCTATATCATTTTATTTAAATTCATTCTTTTATATATACAAAATACAATCCGGGTTAAAATCATTTCATTTATCGATTTCAAAACTTTTTATAACACTAACAAATACGCTCTCTCATATATATACTCTCAACTCATAATAGGGCATTCCATTACCCTATCTCTTACTGAGTTTACCCCAACAAGCAAAGGTATCTCTAAAACTATGCTCTGATACCAACTGTGATGGCCCACCTTTTTGGACGATTTAAGTCGACAATAAACCACACATGTCTAACTCAAACCATTTAAAAGGGTAGATTATCAATGGGGTTTAATAAAGAAAATAAGAAAAAAGAAGGAAAGCAATACAAATAATCTCGCAGCGGAACGACAAAATATAATAATCAAATAAAACAGTTCATGTAGCTATTTTACAATATACATTTGATTACACATTTTTTACAACATCAATCAGAGTATAATAAACAAACATATCGAGTAATACAGCGGAAAATAATAATAAATAGGATCACTAATCTTCATCTTCAAGGAATAACGTCTTCAAACACTAAAATACTCAGGCTAACCGAGCATAATGCAAACAATACACTCGAGTCAGAACTAAAAATTCATACGTAAGTCAAATCAATATCACATAAAATATGAGTGCAATAACATCAGAGATGTTTACGTGGGTTCCCATTCCCTAATCAAAATTTGAAATACCAATTTAAACCACTTTAATTAAAATAAATCCAAAGTTTAAATTGAAACTTAAACCTTTCAAATAATTCAATTACGATAAATTATATTATATATCATTTTCAGCTTTAAGATTCCATGTTAAATCCTTCAAACAATTTTATTTAAGAAGTTTCAATTTTCAACCTTTCAAGCCAGAATTATAAAATAATTCAATTTCATATAAATCCAAAGTATTATTTTCTTTAAAAACAATATCATTCAAACTAATCCAATTTTGAGAAATTGTATGGGTATATATCATTTCAACCCATAATTTAAATGTCATAGTTATCTAATTTTAAATTGATTCAAATGACCATTCAAATGATGTCAGTAATATACAAGGTGATAACAAGGACATATCAAAATAAATAACAACCATACATCCAACATATCAATCAATAAGCATCCATTTCAAACACATCCAAATCAATCAATATATCACAATAGTTAATAGTTGTCAATTCTCGGGGTGTTAAACTAGCAATTAAATTTCAATATAAATTTGAATGTCAACTCAGATTCACTATCAATTCAATGTCAATTTAAATCAACAACAGCAATCAAAAATTTATATATCACATCGTAAATTTTATTTAACTTGCAATGGAAATTTTAAAATTGCACGAGTGGGTTAAATCACTCACCTTTGATTTATAGCCATTTTAAAATCCAATAAATGCCTAAAATCTCAACAGTCTCCAAATTCAAGCAGACCAGTTTCATGTTGTTTGGAATTTCAATACGAGTCCAACGGAAGAAACCGCGCACAAATCGGAGTTCATATCAGAAGATATTCAAGCTATAAGAATATTATGAAAATGAAATATAAAAACATGTACACACATTTTAATAATAAAATAAAACAAATTAGTTACCCATGTTAAGAATTTTGAAGCCTGCTCATGTTTTAAAGCCTTGAGAATCAACAAAAAAAATGACACGATGGCTCACGCATGGAGGAAGGAGGCTTTAGGAAATGGATTTGCAAACAAATGGAAATGATTGGCTTCATGAAACTAAGTTGCTCACATTTATTTGTTTTTTCTATAAGAGAAAGAAAACATCAGGTAAAAGAAATAATGGATGCAAGTTTTGGAAATGGAAAGTTGGAGGAAGAGATTATGAAATAGGAAATGAATAAGGCTAAAGCACGTTTGGAAATTGGAATATGAAAGGGAAGGATACAAGAAGATGTAAATTTGCAAAATGAAAAGAGACTAACATGCAGGTAATTAACAAGGATGAAAGACACACATTCGAATTTGATGAGACATGTTTACATGGCAAGCAAATCTTTTGGTATAAAATTTCAAAACGTGCGTTACCTCAGTTAATTTCATTAACATACTGGAAATATTTCAAGGCAAGGCTCACGTGTAAATAAAAGATAGTAATAATAATAAAATAAAATAAATGAAAGCGACGATTTAAAATTTGAGAAGGTAGACCGTACATTGAAACCACAACTCTAATATACTCAAATAAAAAAAACGTTCATGTTAACATATTTTATTAACCCCAATACGCTCAAATTTACACACATAACATATATTTTTATTTAGTACACTGTAAATAAAATTAAACACATTAACGTAATGGGGACCGCCACTACGCATAATAAAAAATGAACTGAGACTCCAAATTTAAATTTGGAACGAAATAAATTTCCTATGTAAATATGCTAACTATTCCAAATCAAAATTTTAATCAAACCTTCAAGTTGATTTATTACCATTTTATTATTGTTATTTTTTTATAAATTAAATTCAAATCAAGTTTGAATATTTAAATAAATCAAATATTCCAACTAGAAACATACAATAAAATTCAATTCTTTGTTTTAATGAAATTAAATTTATATTCACAAATGAAACATTCACTTTATGTGATAAAAATATTCTTTTCAATAAATCAATCGATTTCTTTTATTTTTATTGAAACATATTATTTTTGTTAAACACTAATTTACGATTAACACCTCCCTCTTTAAAACCTACTTATATTTAAAGATTATCCCATTTAAGAGTTACAGAAATAATACGTCGTACAACAACATCTTTTCTTTATTAATTCATTTTCTGTTATTATTGTGTTTGTAACAAATTTGAGTACTCACAATCTGAACATAATGTTTCTCATTGAAATTCTCATTATATTCTTAACACAAAATGTAAGTTGCACATATCATTAATTAATTACCATTTACTTCTATTTCTTATTAATGACAAGATTTAATTACTATTGATTACAATAATTAAATCTCAAAACATACCCTAGTACAAGGAAGATAATTAATCCAATTGTTTTCCTTTGAAATCCAACTTTCCATGCTAAACACAATATCTATATACTAAATTAATTCCAACATTTAATTACAACCGTAATAAAATTTTAGTTCGTTACAATTTAGTTTTCAACATATTCTTTTATTTTTTTTAAAATGATCTTTATATTAAATCAAATAATATCTTATGTGTTTATTAAACATAAGTTTCCATTTATTGCACTCATTACTCTACAGTTACGTCCTTTCTCATATTACTGAAATATTTCAATTACATTAAATTCCATTGGTTACCCAATTAATTTCAAAACGGATTAAATAACGAGATGAGAAATAAAACAATTGTTACAACTTAGTAATTCACACACACACACACATATATATATATATATTTATTGTTTACAAACAAGGATTATAAATTTACTTACCAAATAATTGACTTCACATTCTATATTAAAACCATTTTCAATTAAATAACATATGATTCCTCCTTTATCACATCATTTATTTTATTCCTTATTTAACATTACCATTATATCCAAATTAAAAATTACAATTATATTCCAGTTAGAGATAAACATTCATTTTATTCTTTACAACATTAACATTTGTTATTTCAAATCTTATTGTTAATAGGCAACACAACATTGTTTTACATCAATAAATCATAAATTTTTAACTTCTAACAATTTTGAATTCCAATGTCTTATATAATTTAGTATTTTTAATTGTAAAAAAATACGCGTCGCTACAAGGATGAGTGGTCATCCTTAAATGGTCTCGCAAGCTAAAATTTAGTTTTCCCGCAATCCTAAAGGTTTATTTTAGGATTAATGCATCCTTTATTTCTAGTTACTAACCTTATTTCCTCATTAACTTCCAGTCTTACACGCACTTTATCGCTAGCTAAGTGTCCTTATGAAATTTTCTTATTTACGCTGTTTCTATATATATATATATATATATATATATCTGGCGCTTTTATTCCATCCATAAAATCAACCCGATGATAAAACATGAAAATATCTTATACCATATCATACGCTTTTCCTATACAAGAAAAGTGTCACAGGTCCCTGTTTTTGATGTTGTTATAAGAAAAGTCCCTGTAGATAAGAATATGTAAATTTAGTCCCTGTTTTTTGAAAAATAGAAAAGGCAAGGTGTTTTGCATTTTTCTGACAGAAAATGCAAGTTAACTTGCAACTTTTTTACTATGAATTTTTTTTTGAAAATTTTAAAATTTTTAAAATTTTTGAAAAATTTAAAAAGCGCAAGTTAACTTGCGCTTTCTATCGAGAAAGCGCAAGCTAGTTTGCACCTTTATTTTGAATTTTTTTGAAATTTTTGAAAATTTTAAATTTTTTGAAAAATGCAAGTTAACTTGATGGAAAGCGCAAGCTAGTTTGCGCTTTCTGATTTTGAAATTTTTTTTGAAAATTTTAAAATTTTCGAAAATTTTAAAATGTTTGAATAGCGCAAGTTAACTTGCACTTTTTATCAGACAAGCGCAAGATGGTTTGCGCTTTTTGATTTTGAATTTAATTTTTTTTGAAAATTTTGAAATTTTCAAAAAAATTTAGATTTTTAAAAAACGCAAGTTAACTTGCACTTTTTGTAAGAAAAACGCAAGTTAACTTGCACTTTCCGATTTAGATAAAAAAACAGGGACTTAATTTACATACTCATTATCATAAGGACTTTACTTACAACAACATCAAAAATAGGGACCTACAGTGCAAAGCCCCTTTCCTATAACCTTAGATAGACAAATAGCGATAGCAATCCCAAAAACTCTAAGAGAAAATTTTGCTTAAAGTTGTCATTTATCATAAACTAGTGTTAATGATGTTGGGGCCCTGATACTCCTTACTAATTAAGATGAAAATTCTTAGTACGTCATTCCACTTAATTATCCATCTTCCTTAATTCTCCTTCTTGGTTTCTACTAAATGCGGTCCATCCATTACTTTAGTTAATATATCCATATTAATTGATCATTAATGTCACAGGTGGACCATCTCTAATTAATCCTCATTGAAATCCCTTTAATCTTATTATGCCGATTTAATTCCTCCATCAATGCTACACTAAATTCCTTAATTAGTCCCCATTTAATTTTTTTAATTCTCTATTAATTACAAATTTATTGCCATTAAATATGTAATTAATGTCCATAAATCCTAGTCCAATAATAACTAATACGAATACCATTGTAAATTACGCAATTTATATATTTATATTATGCGTTAAGTGTGGTTATACATGATCTTAAGGTTCCTCATGATCTCAAAAAAAGTGTGGTTATACATATGTATATATATATTTCTTATTTCTAATTATTAATTTACAAATTAGAACATTCCTTTCTATATTTTAATTTATTAAAGCTATCCTTCTAATAAGGATTACCATTATCATAAATTAACCAACGTGATATCTTTGCTTCGTTTTAATTTTTTCTTCTTCTTTTATTGAAATATAAAGTGTATATTATGGAAAAGAATATCCATACCTTACACATCTCATTCCCTTTTTGGTATATCCCTTTTTAATACACGACATGCTTTTATACCTATTTTGGAGTTGGATAATTTGTTAAATTTTCACGAAACCTGCTTCAAATAAATCAAAACATAGAAATTTACATTTCAAATTAACTAAGGAAACTTAACTTACAACCAAATTGTAAATCTGGTATATCTGTGCAATTTTACTAACATTCTACAATTAAATATTTGGAACTGATTTCAAATTTCCAGATCAGGTTGTACATGCTATTCCTATTTTGTTCATATCTTAAAACCTTTACTCTGTCTAGGTAGTGATCCCTATCTACTCTATAAAATTTGGTATAGTCCTTACAATTATTAAAACTAATATTTCACAATTATAAAGAACCTTATCCTAAAAAAAATAAAAACTTGGAAACCCTTTTTTGTCAATTTGAAAATTACTTATTTCCCAAAAGAGGCAATGAATCTTTCTTTCGTTTTCTAGCTAACTTTTCCTTTTTAAGGATTTTCGACAATAGAGATTATTTCTTTAAAAGTTGGACTTTTAATTCAGAACGTTAAAAACTCGATTATTAAACCAAACTATTATTAAATCAAAAATTCAGAAATTGCTTAATTCTATAAATGAGCAAAATAATTTCTCTTCTCAAAAACTTTCTATAACATATAAAATAATTTTTAATAAATTGTTTTCATACAAATAAACTTATTACATTAAATTCGAAATCAATATTTGCTACTCATTAAATTATGGTATGTACTTATGAAAAGCTCATTGACTACCGTTTTAAGGATACATTATTATTATCATTATTATTTTCCAAATTTAACTCCTTTTAAATCTATTACAAAGATCATTTCAAAATAATAGATTTTCCATTGTTAGACATCATTATTTCAAAGATATTTCAAGTTACAAGACAATTATTTTAGTAGACTTCAAACCACAATCTATTTAAATGCATGCCAAATTTCTAATCTCAAGTTGTTATATTATCCTTAAGATATACATCAACATCTATTGCTTTATTACTCAAAACATACCATCACTTAACTAAATACTTTTTATAATTTTGTTAAACTCTGATAATCCTTTTCTTATCAATCCCAACTCATTTATTAATTCTCATCATTTAATTTCATGCAATTGTAAAAAAAAGTCTGCCAAAAATATCTTCTATAACGTAAACAATGAAAAGTGGAGTACACAATAATAACTTCTATCCTATTAATTTCTAACTAGATGACTGATCCTATTTTATTTAAATTTGTAATGCTATTTCTATCCAAATCTCCCAACATTGCCTTTATTTATATTTCCCCTAATTAATTGTCTTCCACTTCAGCTAGTATTCTCGATATTTTCCTTATATGGAAATATTCCTCCTATACTAGTTATTTTTATCTTTATATTCCCTATTTCTTAATTTAGTTAAGTTCCATTTCCATTTATTCCTCTTTTTAGAAAGAATTTGAGAAAAAAAGGAACTTCAAAATTTATGAAATGGAAGAAAAATCATTAAGCCCAATATATGCTCTATTTTACATTATTTTAAAAATTAAGAATCCCTTTCTTTAAAAATCAAATACTTTTTGACTCAACCAATTTTAAACTGGAATTTCAAAAAATGAAAAATCTTTTTCCACCAAAAACCTTTCAATCAGAAACTTTTGACTCAGTAAGTTTTTTATATTATGAGTTTCCAAATTTCCTTCTTCAAAACGACAGATTCCTAATAAATCTTTTGAAAAATTTATTCAAAACACTTCAAGGAATTTTTAAAAATCTTTTGTTAAATTCTTTCGCATGGGGTTAGATTTAGAAATTGACTTCAATTGTCCTTTCTTTTGAACTTTCATTTTTTCCTACTCTATGATCATCTTTTTGTGGCGATTAATGTACACCTTCTTACAGAAACTTGTTCCACTACATCTTGCTTTACTCCTTTCAATCCTTACTTCCGGATGTTTAAAAGACATAGGTTCTTACCACCCATTTATTTTTATGTATTGGGCTAGGCCCACTAATCTTTGTATACATAATTAACGCTATATAAATTACCATAATGACAATTATTCAAACCTAGCATATTCAGTTAATACCTAACATGTTTACTTGCTATTTCTATAAATGTCAATTGTCCATTATAAATTATTATTGTTCTAATGAACAATTTTTAACATTCATTCATTCATTCAAATTTTATCTATTATGCCTTCTTATCTTTCCACAATTTCTATAATAATCTCTTCAATTAGTCCTATTAATCAATTTATATCCTTTTTAAATTCTTGTAACACCCTATTTAATTTGGAGTTACAATCACTTCCATCTACATTTACTAAGACAGTATTATATGTTGAAGTAATGGTTTGCCTAATGTTTTTGTGTATGTTTAAATACATAGAAGGATTTCTGAAAAATAATTTCAAAAATACCAAGTACGCCACTCATATGTATACCTATCCACGTCGATTGGGTAACTTAAGCTTAGGTACCAAATGTTACAACCCGCCTTGAAATGGACCTAAATTCTGACACAGAAACGACCCATCAAAACTTAGACCCATTCCAAAGTGAGCTTTTGGTTGGTAAAAAGAACAATACGAAGCTATGTATCTACGCATTCAGATCTCACAGCGGAAGGATAAAATATAATAACAGCAAAAGTATCAAAGTTATTATAAATTCAAAATGTCACAAAAATCATAACACAAAACCAATAATGACTGCTATATATCTATGGTACTTTATATTTAAAATGCAACAGTTCCCAATGGGTACATCTGAAAATAACATGAATAGATAAACTTTCATAAGCTTTCTCCATGCCTTTACCTTCAACATCGTCATCTTTCCTAACTGTATTGTAATGAGGAGGGAGTTAGAACAACATATGCCTAGTGAATAAAATTCTCAAGCATTACTATAGTAGTACTTAGGCAATATAATTTAAATAGGAATACGTTTTTGCATTTTGCCTACATCCTAAGTCTTTCCAAATATAAGCCTAAGGGCATGCCAAATATAATTCAAAACGGCTTTCCAAATATAAGCCCATAGCCATCTCGCTTTCAACCCAATAACCCATATCTATCGTCTATAATATCCTATCAATGCAAGGGATGGTACCTAAGTCACTTAATACTTTTTAAAAGGAATTAGATAGACCCTAATCATTTAATACCTATCCCAAAGCAATTTAGTAACTATTTAGCCGACATTGCACAGAATCTCTTCAGCCACTTAATATTTCATATCGAAGCGGACCGTTTCTTGAGATATCCTCCACCATGCCTAACCGATAACCCAACCATTTATTACTTCCTACATAGGGAAGAGGCGGGCCCTTACACAATGACTTAATGCCTTCAATCCCTCAAGCAAGTTCTTCATATCATGACCTGTACCCCACAGTGACATCTCATATTAGTCCTACTATTCGTAGGTATCGATAGCCAGCTTAGTTTGGCAGATTACCTTACAAAATTTGGGACTTACCTCGCATCATCCAAAGTTACTTATCGTAGGTGATGTCTCACATCAGTCCCAAAGTCATACTGGTGGTAGCCAGATTAGCCGGGCAAACTTTCGCGTGCTTTTGTCTGACATCGTATATGTAACGCCCCACCTCTATACTCACGCTAACCAAGAACACTACTGGGTAATGCCGTCAACTAGCGCGAAGAATAAGGCTGTTGAGGAGCGACCATCCATGTAATTGCTTTGTGAGAGTGCCGATATGTCAAATAGTATAACATGCATTTTATTTCAAGAGGAAATCCGACATACCGATACAAACTCAAAGCTACCATACAGTGGCTAAGTAGACCTTCAGAAATAAATATAGAAATAAACATAACATAAATCAGTCGTAGATGTTCATATCTCAAAGGCGGAAACAGATATGAATATAACACTTTAAAAGCGTACATCAGAGTAGTGGTCAAATACGATACACAATATCACAAAAGAATAGATACATGTGCTAGACAAAAGAATAAGTATACATCATGGAGTCTATATCTCAAATGTATAACAACAAAAACTACAAATGTAATGTAGTTAGGCAAAAGTTAGAAGATGATCCCAGATAAGGAGTCAAGCAGAAGCACCTGTAACATCTCGGTCTGACCCGAGTATTATTTAATAAGAAAATAATAAACGGATCAGTCTAGCTATAAGTATAAGGTAAAATGTGATAGGATAAGAGATATGACCAAAAACGTATGATAACAAAAATATCATACAGTGACAAGTATACTTTAAACATTAACAAAAAATCATACAACATCTCGTTAATCTCAAAGCACGAATAAGAATGCCATATTCTTTATTTTATTCACCAAACTCCAAATATTGACAAACATATAATTGCCGATCACAAAAAGAGGTGAAACACAAATTCCAGAAATCACAACAAGAAATCCAGAAATCACAAAAGGGGGGAAAGGCCTATCATAAACGGGAGCATGAAAACTCACCAACACGTGTATCACAAACAGAATGCTATTCCATGGTCGCTAACCATAAATTTTGAGCCGAAGCTCCATAAACGGCCCGAAGGCCACGGGTCGCTACCCTGCCAAATTGAAATGAAGTTCCACAGAAACGGGGTTTAGTCTCCCTCGCAAACAAATAGACATTGCACATCGCTAGTCTAAATCACAAAATGATCATCATCGATCAATAAAAAGTGTGAATTACACTAAGCTAGTAAATATATGAGTTTAGCTTCATGTCCCATAACCACTAGCTTAACTTAAATATTTACGAACAAATTGTAGATTTCCACTCGAAAATTGTCACAAGAGTTTCAAGCGAACAAGTCCAAAAATTAACCGATGAAGTAAACGCAAGCGTTTCATACCACTTGTTTTCCTAAGCCGTTTAATTATATTTTCTCATACAAATGAGGTAAAGGTTTGTATATACTAATAGATTGGAAAACGGTTTTGAAAACAAGCTTTATACTTAAAATAGAGTTGAAATCATCTTTGTAAAAGAGTTTGAATATTTACTATTAGTATAGAAAACCTTTATATTTTAAAGTGACAAATCACAGAAATGATTGTAGAAACAATCAATCACCAAAATCCACGTTCGAAGACGTGAATCAAATCCAAAGAAATCGATACCAATTCCATTAAAATGGACATTCTCAAAAATCCCAAAAAAGAAGTCATCAAAGTCAATAATAAATGATAACAATGAATCGGATAATCACGAATCGATAGAAGTTGGATTCTCTAGTTAAATAGGCAAAATAAGCAAAATCAAGTAGGTCAGTCGAATGGCCTTCTGCAGTCAGTCGACTGAGCCAGAACCCGAGAGTTTTCAGACCCTGTAGTCAGTCGACTGACTACAGAGGCCAGTCGACTGGTTGTAACTGAAACTGTTTTCCAGCCTATCATATGGAAGAGCAAACTCTCACCATTTGCAACCGGTCGAGCATTGGACTTTAGGGGCTTTTTCCAATCGACAACCCAGCCCTATAGGCTCTCCGATTCACCACCAAAAACATGTTCACAAATCAAAGCTAGGATTTTCAAAGTTTTGACTTCAAAACACCAAAAATTGAAATGTTCACCAAATCAATCCAAATCAAAACCAAATGAACAAGTAAAGATGTTAGGAATTCATACCTAACAATTAAAGATAGTTATAGACATAGATGTGAGATAAAAATCTCACCTTTAAACCCAAAACAATGAAGGAGAAGCTTGAAAGCAAAAGGGAGATCAACTACCCTTCAACTTCAACTCAAGAGGCTTGAATCTAAGCTCAAAAGAAGAACATTTCCTAAGTTAGGTTTAGGAAATTTCTAAAATTAAAGAGAGAATGAGTTGGAGGAGATGAAGAGGAGGCTTACCAAAGCTTTTCCAAGAGTTTGGAGCAAGACTTGAGTTTGCAAATGGAATCTAGGGCTTGGAATTTCTAATTCCTATACTCTTCCCCCATTTTCAGTTTTGCTTGAGTGTTTATAAAAATGAAATAAGTGAATGGATGAAGGGGGGCTGAGTTAGGGTAATAGAATGAGTTTGGGTGAAACTCAAACCCAAAAGCCCACTTAGAAAATAGAAAAATTCAACTTACCCCAAACATATCGATGCTTATACTCAAAAAAGTTGTAAACGCCATTTTGGACTCAATGGAGGTGGTCTCGAGTCCCAATTCAACTGTTTACAAAAAGTAGCTTTTCGGACTTTAATCCGATTAACGATTCTATATTTAAATAAAACATTTAAATATTCAATCGTAAAATATGCGGGTTGTTACAACATCCCTATAACTTAGTCATAATCTATAACACTCCCTACATACATTATCACACATCTCGCATCTATTATCAAGACCTTATAAAAAATCTTTCTTATTTTTCCTCTATTATTAATTACTTTCCTAAGTAGGATATAATAATAATTAATAGCCTATAAACTATGCAATTAATATGTTATAATCATACGTCATTTACGCGAATACACACACACACGCACACCTAGGAATTTCTATGCGTGCAGAGTTTATGCCCCAAACTAATGTTTAAATGTCAACTCTTTCAAAATTATACAAGTTACGTTTTCATATTATCAATATATCATAAATCCAATATCCAGAAGCCCAATCAACATACTTGTATACAAATAAAATTCAAACTCAACCTGTAGTATTAAAGCGATGGAACAAATCAATAAACTTTCAAATTCAATTCCTTTTATGCTCTATTCAACTACTCTTTTTTCATATAAAATTAGATAAAAGGAATTTCTATCAAAATTTTGGAAATATGCAGTGCAAACTATGAATAAGGATTCATACCTTACACCATATTTCCTAATCAAATCCCTTAATCAAATCTTTAAAGGAAAAGAATAAGAAGTGGAATAGAAAGTAAAAATACTAAATTTGCAAATCTACATCATTTCCATTATTTTAGTACAAATAATTGAAATTTCAACCTATAATTGACATTTCACTTTGGGGAAATATCATGAAATTTTAGTATGATATTTTCATGAACTAAAACTCCCTAAAACATAATTTAAATCCAAACCACACTAATCAATTACAAAGTTAGAAAGACTAACATTTCCACTCACATTAAGTTCCTTAGCTTTGCCTTCTTTTGGATTTGACACGCTTTCAATAATCTCTTTCAGATCTCTTCTTTTTGATATATACAACAAGGGATTTGTATTTACATTAGCTTTAGAAAATTAGAGGTTGGAGGAGAATAGGTTTAGAACATAATCATTAAACAAAAATAAACTTTTAGGATTTCTTACCTGAAACTCTAAAGAAGTTTTCTATAACATCACCTACTTTGAGGCCCGAAGCTAAGCACTACAGCGGCATCAGTCATATATAGTATTAACTTCTGTTGACAAAATACGGTAATGTTAATGGTATCCATAATATCAAAAGCACAAGAATATGAAACAAGATCAACATATATTTTAAAAACCAACTTTTCTGATTACATTTCAAATCCATATTCCATATTCAGTTACACAATTCCAAAATGATTCCCAGGTTTTGATCAAATATAATTATTACAAATTACGTCAAGAGCGACATATGAAGATACCCCCTTGGATGATCAGAGTACTAGATAGACATATTAGTCATACATACATCACAACGGAAATGATAGTAAATAATTCCTATATAGCTAGCTTTGCCTCCTGCACGTCTTCGGAAACTTATTCGTCCATCTTACTAAACTTGAAAAGTCCTTAACTCTCGACACTACGCCATAAATGGCCTTCTGCATCACAAAAAAATGTTGGCTTAGGCCCGAAAAATGTTGCCATAAGTCTATGGCAACACTTTTAGGGTGATGCAATTTTTGCCGTTGCCTTAGACCTCAAAGGTAACCTTTTGACTATCTAAGGCAACATAAGTAATATTGTTGCAATAGAACCCTATTTGGGTCTATGGCAACACCTATAGGTATCTGTAGCAACATTCCAAAAATGTTGCTATAGATATTAACTTTCTGAAGTTGTGGGGCCCACATCTTGTGGGGCCCATGACCCAACTGGTCCATCCCTATGGCAACATCTTAAATGACTATTGCAACATTATTTTAAGCAACATTTATAACCCGGTGGCAACACTATTATGAAGCTACTACAACACTATTCTGAAGCTACTACAACACTATTCTGAAGCTACTGCAACACTATACTGAAGCTACTGCAACACTATACTGAAGAGACACTAAGAGCACATAGAACAGTACAATATCACATAGAACACTTGCATAATACACAGTACAATATCACATAAAACACTTGCATAATACACAGCATAATACACAGTACAGATAACAATTCATACAGCAGTACACATCACAATTCATATCAGTTACCCTAAAATATCCAGTTACCCCAAAATACTACAAAACTACCCCAAAATATCCGGTACACATAACAATTCATAAATGAGACTTAAGAGCTGGTGCCTCCAGTCAGATTATCAGTCTCACTGGACATGATGTGGAAGTTAGATCCTCTACATTGATGTTCATCTCCGGGTTGGCATACCTAAATTCTTAAGCACCCTAGCCAAATTCACTTGTACCTTCTGATTTACCTTGGATTCTAGCTGTGCTTCCATTTCTTCGACAAGCCTTTGCCTTAAGTCATGTACGTAAGCATTTATTAGAGCCTCGGTTGATTGTTTTGCACACTTTGCACGCCTCCCTATAAGCAAAGGATGACCTTGTGATTTTCCATTCGAAATTACTGTTTCAACAGTATTTCCTCCTTCTCCATTGGCCATTGCCTTTTGAACGAAGTTATACAAAATAAAGCCACATCAAAATTACCCTACAGTAAATGCAGAGAATGCAGCAAATGCTTACATATGGATTGTGTACAGCAAATGCAGAGAAAGCCACATTTTGGAAAACAATTTATTTATGTGCATGTAATTAGAAAACAATTTGTAACATATATACTAGTAAAAACTGGAAAACAATTCCGTCGATAGCCAGCTACGGCTTCGTCATCTGGATTCTGAGGCTTCAAACGGCCCTTCATTTGTTCTCTTACGACTTTTAAGAAAAAGTGTTGCATCGAATGGTGTCTCCTGATACAAGTTCAATAGATAGTTTAGCATACACTCTCTTCCGTCAAAAATGTAAAGTATCACATACCATCTTATGACGAAGCTGGGCGAACGACTTTGGACCAGCGGTGTGTGTGTCTTGATACGACTTACGACTATCAGAATTTTTCAGGGCTTTTTGCTAAAAAATACACAAAAAACAAAGTACTCGTTTATCTCACAAAAAAAGTACTCGTTTATCAGGCGAAATAAATAATATGTACGTATACCTGAATCTCATCATCTGCCCAATACCTCAAGAGCACATTAAAATCCTCCACTGGGATATTGTCCGGCTTGTTTTCTAGCCTCTCCTCATCAGTCTTATAAGCTTTATAATGAGCTGTTTTTATGCGACTCTTGTACCCCCTCCAACAGTCACGAATAGACTTCAACACCCAGTTTTCACATTCATCCGGAATAATATACCGTTGCTTAAATATAAATCAAAGATAAAAAAGAATAAATAAATCAAAATTCAGCTACATTATAGTTATTAGATCAATATTACTTATTGAAGTAAAATTCAGCAACATTATAGTTAATAATAGATTACCTTAACATAATCCCATAGAGATTTCTTCAACTTTTCAGGAACATCCGACCAAGATTTATACGTAAGTGGCACAGACCTTTTCAATGTTCCTAAAAAGTTGCTCAGTTCAGATATTACTTTGTCATCATCTGAAATAGGTTGGAACCACTGGTTCATCATAATTACAACTCTTTTGTCATTCGCCCTTGTATGAACATTAAACATCTTTGTGTGACCTCTGAGTCTTTTAGGAACTTCACCTTTAATTAAAATGAAAAGTCCCGTCAAATAATAACATAAATCATAATGTAAATTCGGTACTTAAATATTAATCCTACTGTAATATTAAATATTATTATCACATCAATTCAGTACCTACTTCAACTTGTTCATTTTCAATGTCTGGCAAGACATTCTCCGCAACATACTTATTTGCCATACCACTTGCACTAGCTTTTGCAGCATTTTTCTTTTGTCGTTCCCGCAGAGCCAAATAATCAGCCATTGTTCCTTTTCCTTCAACATCCTTCTCAGTTGAACTTACTACCAGGCTTGGGCTTGGGCTTCTCAACTTTTCCTTTTCCTTTGTGATACCACTAGCTGAATGAGTTTGTGGTCCACTAAAAAGCTTGGGCTTCTCAACTTTTTTAGTTCTCTAAATTGTATATATAAGTAGGAAATAAGATTGGATTTTATAGTTATTATCTTCATAAGTAGAAAAAATAAGATATATAGCTATCACACACCTTTCTTGGACTTTGTGAAGTATCATCTTCACTATGCTCCTCATGGTCCGGATTATATTCCTGATCACTATCCACATCCTCTTGCATCTTTTCTTTTCCTTTATCTTTTTTTTTGGTTTGCATTTCTCAGTTCAGCTGAAATTGCAGGCACACCTAAAGAAGCAAGAACTTCGTTGTTCCTCATCACATTAACAGCTCTATGTACTTCATAATCTTTTAGGTTCATCATCAACTTAGCAGCTCTCTGTACTTCATAATCTTTTAGAGATAGTGGAGGTGTAGAATACTCATTTGGAGGTGGTGGAGGTGGTAGATGAACATCCTGCAAGTATATAATAAATAGGAACATCATAGTAAGTATGTTGCAAGAGTGGTACAAAATATTCAAATTATAATAAGATCATCATAATAAGAATTCTTCAAACCTGCATGCCATTTTCATCCATATCTTCTTCTTCCGATTTTGGTAAACGTGATTCCAACTTCCTCTTAACACTTGATGAGTTCAGATTCACTATTGAATCGCTGATTTTTGGTTTTTTTTTTCTGTGTCATCTTCTGTGGATTTACCTGATCAGCTAACTTTAGATTCATGATTGCATTGTTGGGTTCTGGATTATTCAGCCGTGTCGACTTCCGAGGACTCCTTACCTCAGCTAACTTTAGATTCTCGATTGCATTGCTGGGTTCTGGATTATTCAGCCGTGCAGACTTCAAAGGTCTTTTCACCTCAGCTAACTTTAGATTCATGGTTGCATCGTTGGGTTCTGGATTATTCAGCCGTGTCGACTACCGAGGACTGTTCACCTCACCTAACTTTAGATTCACAGTTGCATTGCTATTCAGCCGTGCTGACTTCCGAGGACTATTGACTTCAGCTAACTTGTTGTTTTTTTGGTTCTGTTGTAGTTGATGAGCCGTCATGTACTGTCGTTTCACTAGTTTTGTAGCTGCAACAATACAATGATATTATAATCATAATCTTTAAATGTTATAATCAAAATATCACAATAAATATTTTTTGCTATATCAAAATATCACAATCTGTAAATGATATTAACTATCCATTTATATATACCTATAACCAGATTCTGCCTTGGCCGCATGATTACATGCGGCTGCATTTGCTTCAGTGGCTCAATTGTAGTATCGACAATGTTGTTGATATAAAAATCCAAGTTTCCACCACTGTTAACTCGTTTGACTAATTCGGAGAGGTCCGTATCATTCGTCACTAAATTCCACCCACCCTTCTCACCATTTCTCATATAAATTCCTCCTATTCCGGTGTATTGAAGGTCATCCTTCACAAACTCCATGAGCACTGTGTACGAGAAGTAGTCAGGATCAACCCTCTTTACCACAGTATCGGTTCCACCAACATATTGTGCCTTCTGAAATGCTCCCTTATGATGAAATGTGAGCTGCATGAGTTCCCCCATCCAATACAAAATGGATAAAGAATGGTGAGTTTACATTGGAAGCAAGATATGAAATAATAAAATGGGCAGGTATATTAAGTACATATGTTTATACAGGTATATAAAGCACTAGAAACAACAAGGGAACACATAAAATCAGAATAACTTACAAGCAGTCAAGTAATTAAAAAGTAGTAAATTAATTATGAAAATCAACAGATACAGAAGTCGTCCCTTAATTAAGAACCAATACATAAATAGAAGTCACTTGATATTGCTACATAGAAATCAAGAGGAAGTTTCCTCTATTCTAGACGGAATGAGGATTTGTGTTGCCGAGACGTCATCTCTATACCACCTAACATCACTAACTTGATTACCTATTCCATTACCACATTGAATATCATGTAAAACTGGATCATCTTCATTTCCATTTTCATTTTCGACATCACACCAGTCCCTCGGCAATTTCTTGACAACATTATAAAGTGCCGTATCAGTTGGATCTTGTACATAAAATACTTGTTGTACTTGTGAAGCCATAACATACGGATCAGATTTCTGGTACAATCTATTAAAATTAACTCGAGTCATCCCTTACAAATCTTTCTCTTCTTGGTACCAGCAACACTTAAATAAAACCACTGAAATTTCTCCCCAATAATCAATTTCTAGTATTTCTTCAATTGCTCTGTAGTAACTAACATTACCAACCAATGGATTTTGATCTTTTGAACTTGCAAAGCTAGTGGTCAAGGCAGTCAAGAATACACCACTATTCTGTGTTTTACACTTAGCATCTCTATATTTTGTATGGAATCTGTATCCATTAATAACATATCCACTAAATTTCCTAGCTGTCCGATTAGGGACCATTGCAAGCACTTCTAGCTCTTTCGAAATGTCCTCTTTTTTCTCAACCTCATCCTTCAGCCATTTCCAGACTTCTTCAGTATGTGCTCTCTCTCTTTTATATCTTGTCGATATTGCATGACATCAATTAAAGCTCGATGTTCCCTATAATAATTATGATGGTATTAATATCAATAAAGAAATATTCTAATTCTTTAGTACTTGCTAGAATAAAATTAGAACATAAAAACTTACTCTTTTAAATTATCTATTTCCTCGTTACCACAATTGAATAGAATGTACCGATGACATGCCATCCACTCAGATTCTTTTAGATGAATAGCTTTTCCGTCTTTATTTCTTCTTGTACCAATAGCATATTCTATATTTTGTGGACAACTTTCAAATTTAGGTACTGCATCACCACCGCTTAAGAATCTTGAGCAGAATGTTAAGCATTCTTCTGCCAAGTAACCTTCGACGATGGAACCCTCCGGTTTAGATCTGTTGCGCACATAAGATTTGAGTTTAGCTAGATAACGCTCAATCGGAAACATACATCAAACGTGCACAGGTCCACCGTTTTCAACTTCCTTGCACAAGTGAACCGTCAAGTGAACCATTATGTCAAAGAAAGCCGGTGGAAATATCATCTTAAATTGGCAAAGGATTTCGACAATTTCTTGTTGTTGCCTCTTCACATCTTCCAAATCAATTACTTTGCCCCAAAGACCTCTTAAGAATGCACCAAATCTTATCAGAGGCAATGCAACCTCAGGCTTCAGTGTTTTTTTCACAGCAAATTGCAACAAGTAGTGAAGTAGAAAATGAGCATCATGGGTCTTGTACCCTGAGATTTTCCTTTCCTTCGTGTGAACATACCGACTGATATTGGCTGCACAACCGTATGGCAATTTAACATTCTCCAATACTGAGCAAAATATTTATTTTTCTTTATTCGTCATGTCAAATATTGCAGCCCTAATCTCAAAGTGTTCGCCGTCATTTGATAAAACGGGATGCAGGACCTTCCTGATGCCCATTTCCTGTAAATCAAAACGAGCATTCAAATGGTCTTTTGACTTGCCACTAATATTTAGCAAAGTACCGAGTATGTTGTCGCATATGTTTTTCTCTATATGCATAACATCAAGGTTATGTCGCAATAAATTGTGGCTCCAATACGGTAAATTGAAAAATATTAACTTCTTTTTGAAAGGGGAATCCTTTTTCTTCCCAAAATTATTTTCAAAGTCACGGAACAGTTCTTCAATGTCTGTTCCTGATAAATTTCCCAGAATCTGTCCTATTTCAACTTCACCATTGAACCTCCTCTTATCAAACCTCCACTTGTGTTTCGGATCCAGATATTTTCTATGATTCATGTAGCAAATTTTTTTACTATGTTTCAAGTACATTGAAGAAGTCTCATATTGGCATACAGGACAATCCAATTTACCCTTTGTGCTCCAAACGGATAACATTGCATACCCCGGAAAATCGCTAATGGTCCACAACACACTTGCACATAACATGAATTTTTGATCAGTAAAGGCATCATAAGTTTCTATGCCTAGATCCCATAATTCTTTCAACTCTTCAATTAGAGGCTGCATATATACATCAATTTTATTCTTTGGAGACTCTGGACCGGAGATGAGTGTTGAAAGAATTAAATTTTCGGGCTTCATGTACAACCAAGGTGGAAGGTTGTAGTTAACTAATACAATTGGCCATGTACTGTAAGTTGTACTTATTGTACGAAAAGGATTGAATCCATCAGAGGCTACACCCAATCTGATATTTCTATTTTCTGATGAAAAATCAGGATACATAGCATCCATCACCTTCCAAGTCTCGCTATCAGTTGGATGTCTAAGTTTTACGTCTTTTTTTCGGCCCACAGAATGCCATCTCATAAGTTGTGAATACTCCTTGCATATAAACAGCCTTTGCAGCCTTAGTTTTAGCGGAAAGTAACGCATCACTTTTGCCGGGACTTTGTGAATCAACTTCTCTGGATCATTTTCACGGGTGCCTTTCTTTTCCTCTTCCCACCTCGAAATACCACAAGAGTTACAGACATCTTTATCTTCATTTTCTGCCCAATAGAGCATGCAATCGTTTGGACATCCGTGTATTTTTTTGTAATCAAGACCTAAATCTTTAATGATTTTCTTCGCGGCTCTAAAAGATAAAGGTATGTGGGCCTATGGAAAAGCCTCTCTCATCAACTCTAGTATATCCCCAACTGTAGACTCTGTAATTCCATGTACACATTTTAAAGAATAAAGCCAGATGATAAAACTTAATCTCGAAAATTTTGAATAGCCAGGATATAATGGCTGCTTTCCATCTTCGACAAGGTGATAAAATCTTTTAGCATCGGCATTTGGTGCATCAAAATTCTCATCTTCACAGTTTTGCATATTTCCACGAGTACGGTGCAACATTTCACCTAGATTATCTCCAAAATCACTAGCATCACAGTCTATATCTTCATCACTCCTTCCAAAATTTGGGTGAGAAACCTCACAAATCCATTTCACATACAATGGAGATGGACCATTGCAGATGAGATGATCATAAATTATATCTGGACGACGCCACTTGCTATTTTTACAATTCTTGCATGGGCACGTCATTTCATCGCCTACGACGAATTTAGAAAAACCATTTTGTATAAAGGCTCCTATCCCACTAATATATCCTTCACTAAACTTTGGAAGTTCTATCCAAATGTTTTCGCTGTCCATCACTACAATTATGAATATGAGTATTTTAACATAAAAGATAAAATTTGTGTGTGTGTCCAACAAGAGGAAACCTAGACAAGTCGAATTGTTAATTCAGGTTGAATTAAGAATTTATAAGTAGTTTAAATCGAAACCCTAAAGTGATGGGAGAGAGTTTTATACCTCAAAATTGAAATTGAAGCCCTAAAGTGATGTGAACAATGCTTGAACCCCCAAATCAAAGCGAAATCGCTGAACAAAGCTTGAACCCCCAAATCAAAGCCCTAATCGAACCGAAATCGCTGAACCCCAAATTAAGAACGTTCGCTTGAACCTTTGTAAGACGATAGAGAAGAATGAAAATAAAAAGTTATTTGCGGGGACTTTTTTTCTTCGCGGCTCTAAAAGATCAAGGAGTGGTGTTCGGATTGATGAGGTGTCACATTCTCCAATGTAGGATTTGCCTTGGTAGATTGGCGCGGATCGGTGCAAAAGATATGCAATGGTCTGCTATAGCAACACTATAAAAAAATGTTGCATCAATTACACTTGTTTAGCTAGAGCAACACATTTTTATGGCTAAGGCAACACCAAAAATTCAACGTTGCAGTAGGACCAAAATTATATAGCTATCGCAACATTTTACCTGGCAACACCTTGCAAAAATGTTGCAGAAGGCCATCTATGGCGTAGTGCGATCTACTCAAATTTAATTTTGAGCACCCGAGAGTTTAAGGTGAAACATAAACTCCAAGTCAGACGTAAAGCCAAGAGTGAATAATTCTATTACATCCCAGTTTACTAATATTAGGGGAAACCACGCCGCTTAACGGAACGGGTTCCCCCTCACTAATATCCTATTAAAATCATATCTTTTGTAAATCAAAATCCTGCAATCAAACTAATTATAACAACAAGAGCCATAACATATATGCATATAAATCAGGTAATCAATGGACTAACTATCCAACATTATAGTTTTAACCGGCTAACTATTATGGCTCACTCGGGCCTACCAGACATAATAAATAATCTAAATTTTGCAAGATACAATTGGACGACTGTCCTTAACTTACTTCTCCTAGGGTTAACTAATCCTAATGGTTTTGTGTGCTCACCAATAACCTACCTCTACTCTGTATATTCCTTTCTGTGTGTATTATCATTTTAGTCTTACCTATTGTTATCCCGCCTTTTGGCAAGGCCAGAACACCAAGGAATTGATTGGATTCCGAATATCGCCTGTCATGGATATCGCTGAGTTTTGTCCGAACCCGGATCAAGCTACAATTGATAAGACATAACTGGGAAAGCAGAGTGAACCAACGTTCCAAGTTTCAAGTCAATTTGAGTTCATAAGCTCATGTTATGATCGATTCAAATTGAAGGGAAAAGCCCAGACTTCGTATCCATCACTACGGGTGATTTCGTACCCATCACCGAACCCTGGTTCGAATCGATCACTTTCATATCAATCAACTTCGAATCCATCGGAGTACCTCGGTCCGAATCGGTCTTGTTCGAATCCATCGACAGATCACCTACTTCATATCGGCCAACTCCCATGAGTTCGTATCGATGGACTTCGTACCCCCCAGCAGATGAAGCGCTTCGTATCCATCAGCCAGTATCTGCTTCGCATCCATCAGATCACCTTCATTCGTATCCATCGAAGGGTTCAAGTTTGCATCAATTGACTTCGTATCCATGGAGAAGCTACAAGGCTTGTATCCATCAGAGAAAGGGTTGTTCGACTCCATTAGCGAAGCCTAGTTCGAATCCATCAGTGATGCTTCATTCGAGTCCATCAAGCCAGCAAGCCAAGGTGACGTGTCATCCCGTAATGCGAACGCGCCGAGATATATGGAGTCGACGCAGTCGACTTGGAATGAAGACCGGATCGAGGCGAAGTGTGCACTCCACGTCATCACAAAGGCGCATGACATCATCGATTCGAAGCCATCGGTTCGAAAAGATGGATTCGAACCAAACAGCCTAGCAAAGAACATCACTTCTTATCGACGATATCTCGCAATCCACTGATCCAAATGCCATGAAATTTTCACTGGAGGTTGCACACATATTGAGGAACGTCTCCACCAAATTTGAGCTCAATTGGACATCATCTTGATCGATACGAAATGACTTCGTATCGATTACAGATCGACTTGAAATTTTCTGAGGTTGGTCGCGTGGGCCCACTCACGTGCCAGAAAATGTCTCCTGAGATTTTAGCGCGATCTTAGCCTCCTACACCTATAAATAGAGCCCCAGAGCCAATACAAAAAGGATCTTTTTTGATTCAGAAGCGTCCAGACTCTGCCGGATTGATATTTGCACAGTTCAACTCGAATTCCCAATTGTAATTTACTATTGTTTGCTGCAATTGCTTGTAATCATCGAAAGAGAATCAATAAAGTGATCAAAACTTCACAATGGACGTAGGCGCTACGCCGAACCACTCTAAATTGCTTGTCTTTGCATTTTACATTCTTGTTTGTTGAAGTTTTTGTTAGATAATCTCTATTTCACATTTATATTCTTCATTTTATCTCTTCAAATAACTTCCGAAGAGTGTTGTGCCCATTTTTGGTACAAACACCTATGACAATGCCCAACAGAGTGGAATTCTGGACTTATATTAGCTAAGGGCTACAAGCTAAAGAATAGGGCGCGACCCTAGACCAGTCTCATCTGGTCTACTAATATCTAAGTCATAAACTTAAGGTTAACTACCCCCTACAGTTTTCCTTGAAAACATTTGTTTCAAATTGATTTAACCCTTTTAAATCATACTTAACTAAGGAAAATATACTCTTTGCTTTACACAAAATACTTATGCCATGATATATGCTTTACATAAAACAATATTGATGAAGGTTCAGATCAGTAGGGTTATCTGTCCCTTTAAAACAGGCTATGATTTAAGTCAAAACACTTAAAACATAACTTTCGAAAGCATACGGTTCAAGTAGATTTTGTGGAAACATAGCTTCAAAACCATTTAAAATTGTTCCTTTAGAAACCATTGGGTTAACTTTTAATATAACCATGGGTCCTAGAGAACAGAGGCGAAGACATTACTTTTGAAAGCATTTATCTCAAGTAAAAGAAAGAGGATAGTTTCGAAGCCTACCCTTTTGAATACTTTGTTTTTAAGGTTATAAAGAAAAGCGTCCTCTAACTGATTCGAAAGGTATGAATGCGGCAGCTAGGTATCGAATAGGTTCAAAAGCGGCAACTCCTTCGAAAGCTCCTTTGAAACAAAGACAAGCGGTAACTCTTTCGAAAGCTTCCTTTTGAAACAAAGACAAGTTAATGGGTTCGAAAGCCGATAAAAGCACCCCTTCGAAAGCATCTTTTATGAACAAAAGTAAGTAAATGGCTCCAACCCCTTCAAAAGCATACCTTCGACACGGTGCCTTCCGCCTTTCTCCAATACACTACATATCTATTACTTAATACCATGTGCATTGGTTTCGAATGAGTGTGAAAGGCCTACTGGGCATGGTGATGAAAGCAAGCAATGGATGTGGCGAAGCTGTAATTTGAAACAAAACTGAATTTTTGCCTTCCAAAATAATTCCTATTTACCGAACTTGCTTAATTTTTCAAAATATGATTGGTTGCCAACTCTTTATCAAAATTCTTTTCAAAAAGGCTGCCGAATTCAAATTTTAAAATAAAAACATCTTAAGCAAATAAGACCTTATCCTTGATAAAACATATAAAACATTTAAGTCCTTTAACTTAAATAATTTTATAGCCATAGTAAAATACTTAGGAAAATTCTCCAAAAACCGCAATAACTCACTTTTAATATGTTTTCTAACATATATAAATATTAGACCCAAAACAAAATATAATAGCCTTAAATAATTTAAACCAAACATTAACTATTTTCTCTCAAAGAAAAGTCGTATTAAATCCACAATTACTTAAAAATTTATGAAACTTGATACCCACTTCTAAAATAATGTTTTTGACCATATATCAAAAACGCGAATCATATGGATGTAATTTGATAGGTCTTCCAATCTAAACTTATCATAAAATCTATATGAAACAATATAAATCATCAACAAGCATATACATCCATTTAAACAAATACAATATGGCATACAACTAGCAAATTTAATTCGGATATAACTTGAAACCGATATCAATATCAAAAGTGAGATAGAAGATAATTATTCACCTTAGTTTTGTGTTAAGAAGGTTGAGATTTGCCCTTTGATTGACTTGTTTAAGCTTTCTACTTAAATCATAGCTTTTCTTCTTCTTGAATCTCCTTAATGGTGGCCGACCAACCTCCCTTAAGTTTCCATAATATCAGAAGCTCATGAATATGAAATAAGATCAACACATATTTTTTCTAATTATATTTAAAATCCTTATTTCATATTCAGTTACGTGGTCTCAAAACCATTCCCATGTTTTGATCAAATATAATTATTACAAATTACGCCAAAAGCGACATATGAAGATGCCTCCTTGGATGATCAGAGTATTAGATAGACACATCAGTCATAAATACAGTACAGGGGAAATAATACAAAATAGCTCATATATAGCCAGCTTTGCCTCCTCCACGTCCTCAGATGCTTATTCGTCCATCCTACTAAACATGAAAAGTCTGTAACTCTCGATCTACTCAAATTTAATTTTGAGCACCCAGGAGTTTAAGGGGAAACATAAACGTCGAGTCGGACATAATGCCTGGTGTGAATAATTCTATTACATCCTGATTTACTGATTATAAATACATAAGCCATAACATATATGCATATAAATCAGGTAATCAACGGACTAACTATCCAACATTAGAGGTATAACTAGTTAACTATTAACCAATGGCTGACTCAGGCCAAACAGACATAATAAATAATATAATTTCTCTTAGGTACAATACTAGACAATATGTCATTAACTTACTTCTCCAAGGGTCAACTGATCCTAATGGTTTTGCAGGCTCACCATTAACTTACCTCTACTCTGTGTATTTCTTTCTGTGTGTATTATCATTTTAGTCTTACCTTTAACAAAGCCTTACACACTAGAATTTTGCACTTATATTAGCTAGGGGCTATAAGCTAAAGTATAGGACGCGACCCTATACCAGTACCATCTGGTCTTCTAATATATGAGCCATAAACTTAGGGTTAACTACCCCCTTCAATTTTCCTTGAAAAAATTTCTTTCAAATTGATCTAATCCTTTTAAATCATACTTAACCAAGGAAAATATACTCTTTGCTTTACTCAAAATACTTATGCCATGATATATACTTTACATAAAACAATATTGATGAAAGTTCAGATTAGTTGGGTTATCTATTGGAACTGAGATGTTGGTTTTGATGACAACAACCTTTTTAACTTATCTTATTACAAAATATATACTAACTATTGTCTAGTTTTTGTTAGAACTTCATAATAGCACGGAAATCTTCATTTCAAATTTCATTTGGGATGGAACCCATTTCTATCTTCTTAGTGGCTTACAAACCCACGACAAGTAGCTTACAAACCTACGACAAGTGGCTTATAAACCAACGAACATCCTCGTTTTTACAAGTTCTCGAGTCCTGATGTGATGAGATATTCTGCAGAAAGAAGCTTGTAAAACTACTTCAAAATGGTTTTTCAAAATGATTTTCAAAACTGCTTTTCAAATTGTTTTAGCCTTAAAAATATCTTTTCAAATGATTTTCAAAAAGATGTTTTAGCCTTAAAATATTCTTTGTTTTTGTTTTTAAATAAACTCTTGTTTTAAACTTCATTTGTTTTTAAAACTATCTTCTGATTTTTAAATATTCTTTTATAATATATATATACTTGAGATTTAAAATCAAATTTATATATACATTCTAAAAATTTATTTTTCTACTCTTCTTTATTTTAAAACATAGGACAATTAGTTTATTTTACTCCAGAATCATTTCATCTTGTTTTCCTTTCAATACCATTTTCAAAACAAAATTTACGTTGTTTTTAACTAAGGGATGTCGACATCATGGGATACCCCATGTCGACACGGTGGCCGTTAAATTCAAAAGTTTCAATTTTCAAAAGAAGCGTCTACTCGTTTAAATCACTTCACGAATGGTTATGACCGTTACTGGTCTATAAATAGCCTTCACAAACGAATTTTTTAACTAACTATTTTCTTCACTCCTTTTTCTCCACAAATCCATATTCTAAAATTTTCATATTTTTAAGATCGTGCCGAAATTCTGCCGAATTCTCAAGTGAATCAAATTAGAATCTCATTCTTGTTTGATTATCTGCCCTCTCTCGAAGATCAAAGTGCTATTCAGAGTTATAGGATCAATTTGTAATCAAAAGTGTATCGAGTCTCTCTATAAGGTGTGGTTGTGCTTGGAAATCAATTGGGCGATCTTGTGTCCTGTAAATCAAGAGAGTTTGCCCCGAACTCGAAGACAGGAGGGTACCTCAAGGCCTTTAGAAATTGAGGATTGTAATATCAACATTGGTATAATAAAAATATGTACGAGGTGTTTGCCTTGGTGTAGGACTGGACGTAGGGTAACTCCAAACCAGTATAAAATCCGGTGTGTTCTTTCCTTTTACGGCTTTTTATTTACTTTCTACATCTATGTTTGATTCTGTGATTGTTCTGTGATTAAGTTCTGCATTTGTTTGTGTCATAATTTTAATTTAGTCCATATAAGTCTCAGAATCCATTAAACACTATTCACTCTCCTTCTAGTGTTAAATTAGCCTTAAGATCCTTAATCCGCACTCCCTTTCATCTATCCCTTTAAAACAAGTTGAAGCTGTTTTTAACATAGAAAACATTAGGCTATAAAGCCAAAGCCATACCTTCGAACCCTTGTTTAAAACCTAAAGAACCCCTTTCGAAATCATTGAAAACATCCGTTTTGAAATCATTACATAACCTTAGACATCCTCTTTCAAAACCATTTAAACTTATCTTTTGAAAGAATTGGAAACCTTTCTTTCGAAACACTTAAAATAAACCTTTCGAAAGCATTGGGTTCAAGTAGAGTTTGTGGACACATAGCTTCAAAACCATTTAAATTTGTTCCTTTCGAAACCATTGGGTTTAATTTTTAATATAACTAGGGGTCCAAGAAAACAGTAGCGAAAGCATTACTATTGAAATCATTTATCCCAGTTAAAAAAATGAGGATAGTTATGAAACCCACCCTTTCAAATACATTATTTTTAAGGTTATATAGAAAAGCGGCCTCTGACTGATTCGAAAGGTATGAATGTAGCAGCTAGGTATCTAATAGGTTCAAAAGTGGCAACTCCTTCGAAAGCTCCTTTTAAAAAAAGACAAGTGGCAACTCTTTCGAAAGCTTTCTTTTGAAATAAAGATAAGTTAATTGGTTCGAAAGCCAATAAAAGCACCCCTTTGAAAGCATTATAAATAAAGGTAAGTAAATGGCTCCAACTCCTTTGAAAGCATACCTTCGACACAGTCCCTTCCGCCTTTCTCCAATACACAACATATCAATTACTTGATAACATGTGCATTGGTTTTGAATGAGTGCAAAAGGCGTACTGGGCATGGTGATGAAATCAAACAATGGAAGTGGCAAAGTTGTGATTCAAAGCAAAACTGAATTTTTGCCTTCAAAAGTAATTCCTTTTTACCTAACTTGCCTAATTTGTCAAAAAATGATTGGTTGCCAACTCTTTATCAAAATTAACAATTTAAAACATTTTTAGCAAATATGCCTTTATCCTTAATAAAATATATAAAATATTTAAGTCCCTTAACTCAAATAATTTTATAGGCATAGTAAAATACTTAGGAAATTCTCCAAAAATCATAATAACTCACTTTTAATATGTTTTCTAACATATATAAATTTCATACCTGAAATCATTATATATTTGCCTTAAATAATTTAAACCCAACTTAAGTATTTTCTTTCATAGAAAATTCATTTTAAATCCACAATTACTTAGAAAATTATGAAAATTGAAATCCACTTCTAAAATAATGTTTGTGACCATATATCGGAAACGCAAATCATATGTATATCATTTAATAGGTTTTCCAATCTAGACTTATCATAAAATCTATATGAAATGATATAAATCATCAATAATCATATATATCCATTTAAACAAACACAACATGGCATATAACTAGCAAAATTAATTCGGATCTAACTTGAAACCAATATCAATATCAAAAGTGAGATGTAAGTTAATTATTCACCTTAGTTTGGTGTCAAGAAGGCTGAGATTTGCCCTTTGATTGATTTTCTTAAGCTTTCTAGTTGAATCCTAGCTTTTCTTCTTCTTGAATCTCCTTAATGGTGGCCAGCCGAGCTCCCTTATATTTTTAGTTTTGTTTGTAAATGTTAGAGTAAATAATAAATTGAATAAGAAATAAAGAGTAGTGGGGTTCAGGGAATAAGAACAAAGGCTATTCCTATTTTACCCTTACATATCCCTCCTACTTACTTATTTTCAATTCTCTTTTGCTTATATATTCATTAAGGCACGACCCCTTATTTATTAACAAATTTCAATCCCTTAACTATCCACATTATTTCATTTAATTTATCTAATTAAATATCCTAAATAATGTTAGTCCAGATTAGGGTCATTATATTTTCTTAATCTTAGAAGAGATGTACTAACAGAGCTTCGCTAGGTTTCCAAAATAATTTGTGAATGAAAGTGAGGGTGCTGGGCTCTTATTTATAGTGGTTGAAATGTGTTAGAATCATTAGATTTAAGTCAGTTTAAAATAATAAAAATATAGACAGTCACTGTTGTATAAAACCCTGGCCATCACAACCTTCACCGGTCGACCGTTAACGGTAGACCGGTCCAAGAGGAGAAGTCGACTGGTCCTTCTATTTTAGTTAGAATTTTATTGGCAGTTGTCTTTAATTATTCAATTCCTTAATACTACTTAAATTTAATTTTAATGATTACTCAACCTCGAAGTCTAATTGCTGTTAACTTTCAAATTTAAAATTTAAGAATTATTTTATTACTTGAATTTGAATCCTACTTAAATTATTTTGAATCTAAACTTCAAACGTCTATAACTTTTCCGTTTGAGCTCGAGTTTCAACATATGATATATGGAAATTGATTAGAATTTCATCACGAGCACAATGGCATAACTTTCATGGTCTAATTTTAATTTTGCAAAATTTCCATTTACCCTTATCCTATTTATTTAATTTATGTAATTTATTTATTGAAAATTATTATAGGATGTTACAAGTTAGGCTTGTTTTATGCGCGTTCGAATCAGTTATATCTGTTAGATTAAAATATATTAAATTCAGGAAAATTAGGTATAGGTTCAACCTTAGCCACCACACACATACCAAAACCTTAGTCACCACACAATGAAGGCATTGGCGATCGCTAGGGTTTGACCGGCCCAATGAAGGCGGTCGATCGGTGGGGGTCCTGTTATTAACGTTAACGTAACTTAATTATTTTTATTACTTTAATTTCTATTACTTAGACATTAAGTATAATACTTACGTTAACTTATTTGTGCCATTAACTTAAATGTTAAGTTATTTATATTTATTACCTCCGTTTTGAATTATTTCTTACCTGAAAATTTCAAACGTCGATAACTTCTTCGTTTTAACTCCGATTGCAAAATTTATAACACTAAAGTTCCTCAGAAGGTTGCCATTAACATAATGCTACAAGTTTTGTAGCTAAATTTTAATATTTTCTTAAATTCCATTTTTGAGATTTAATAATTAATTATTAATTCTTTTTAACTAATTATTATTTATTTTACTAGATATTACATAAATCCTTGAACTTGGTACTTTCAAACTAGGTTCATTATGTGTTGTAATTTTCTAGGGTTCTCCAAATCTACAGACAATATTCTTCATCACATTGTTGATCACTTTCTTAGTTGTGATTGTGGCAAGTATTTCCCCTTCAACCTACTTCTAAGGTAACTTATCGCAACAGTCATGTACTTAGCTCCTCCTTTCAATATCGGTAACACATTGATTATATCAATTACCCAAACTGTAAATGCCTACTTGCTAACCATTTGCGTAAGCTCTATGAATGAGGTTCTTGGAATTTTTTGCAAACTACTAGCATAGGTCACATAGTTGGGTGTAATAAGTAGTATCATGATTTATTTTTTGCCAAAAGAATATGTAGTGAAGTATCTTCTTTGCTAGTGTATGCCTCCCGGTGTAATCACCACATCAACCCTTATGGATCTCCATGAGGATTTCCCAAGCCTTGTCCTTGGTTACACAACAAAGCAGGGGTCGAGAAACCGCTCCTGTATAGCACTCCACCTTGCATTATGAAATGTGATACTTTATGAACGAGTTTACGTTGTTCATACTTTCATCTCAAAAGAGTTCCCTTAGGCAATTAGTCCTTGATCGGAGTCATCCATGATTCCTCCTCTTCGGCCTCCAAAATCTTATTGATATCCGTATGGTCGATACCCAAAGCCAATTAAACCTCCCCAAGAACTAATCCTAACAATAGTACATCTCTAGATCTTGCTAATTTGGCCAGTGGATCGGCCTTCGCATTCTCCTCTCTAAGGATGCGTGTGATCCTATAATGCTCTATATTATTGGAACACCCCTAATTTTTAATAACATTATTCAGGAGATTTAATTAAATAAATTAAGTAGAATAATGTAAATAATTAGAGTGATAAGGGGATTGAGCTTTGAAAATAAAATTAAGGGCCGTGCTTAATTGTTTAAATGGGCTTAAAAATGGTTTATAGGCTACTTAATTTACACAAAGGCATATTGGGAAATAGCCGCACCTTATTACCTTAACCCTTATATATCCATAGCTATACCATCCATTTACGTTATTTTTTCTCATTTTTACAAAACACAAAATGCAAACATAAGAAAAATAGCCTGCCATTACTAGGAGAAAAGAAGAAGCGGAAAATTCAAGTAAAGCTTAGGATTAAATCAAGGGGAATTAATCTCAATCAAATCTCAAAGTCCTTATCATAATCAAGGTGAATAATAATCTATATTATCTCTATTTTGTGTTTATTATCATTTGTTATCGAATTTAAGATTAAATCCATTTTAATGATAATTTGGATGATGATATGCTTGGATTATAACTTGTTTGATTTAAACAAAATTGTTTAAATATGATTTTATACGGTTATAAGGGTAAAACCGATTATAATGATTTTCATATGCTATGAGGAATTTATATATTATGTAAAACATGATTTTGGAGTTGGGTTTTAATTTTCATAGTTTTCCAAGTTATGGAGAATTTATTATGAATTTTCAAAGGAAAATATGGTTAATTGGGTTTAGAAATTTATTTTAGAAATTATATTGAGAATTTAGGTCTAAAATTTAGATATGTTAGATAACATATTGAAAGACAATATCTGTGATTTTTGGGAATTTTTCCTAAGTGATTTACTATGAGAATTAAATTATTTTGAAAGGAGGACCTAAATGATTTAATTGTTTTGCTTAATGGAAGTGCTTATTTGTTAAATTAATCTTGGTTTGGATCTAAAATTATGCGACAATTATTTTTGTAAAGAATTTGAAAAGTTGAGCCAACCAATCACATGTTTACAAGTAGGCAGGTTAGTTATAAAGTATTTGCTTTAATTGGGATTAATCAGCTTTCACCCAGAAAAGTGGGTTCCGCCTCTTTTAGAAGCCCTTTCGACCTTATGCTTTCGCTTCGACTTAGTTAAAACTAACCATGCCGAAACCCACCTGGTCGAAACCAGTACGTAAGGTATCACTTAGATGGTATAGAGTGGATTGGAGGAAGGTGGAAGGTATAGTGTCGAAACCTTAACTTCCGATGAGGTCGAAACCATAATTTTTATCTTTAAATGGTAAGCGCCTGCCTTATTTTTATTAAAGCTTTCGAAGGAGTCGAAACATATACTTTCGAATGGGTTTTCTAAATAGCTTTCGAAGAAGGTTGCCATCTTTCATTTTTAAGTATGAGCTTTTGAATGAGTCCCTTGTTTATAAAACAATGCTTTCGAAAATGGTGGTTCCGACGTAGTCGAAGCCCTGCTGCCATTCTTTTGCCTTTTGAGTATATTGTAGTCGTCAATGCTTTCAAAAGGTAGCTTTTGTTTTAAAGATATACTGAACCAGTTCCTAAAAGCTTTCGAAAGGGTTCAAGGGTTCCGAAGGCAATGGTTTCGAAAGGGAGTTACGATGATATCCTTCAATGTTTTTCTTAACGTTTTGAAGCTTTCGAAAGGATGGTTCCGAAGCCATCAAGATTTCCTGAGACACTTTATATGATGAATAATGGTTCGAAAGGGATACTTTCGTTTATGCTCACTTCGACCCAAAAGATATTTTAAAGAAAAACCCAATGGTTTCGAAAAGGGCACTTTCAATGGTTTCGAAAAGCGTACTTTCAATGGTTTCGAAAGGGGTTTTCATATGCTTTCGAAGCTATGCTTCTATTATTGAATGGTTTCACTTTAACACATTCAAAAGGTTTCGAAAGGAAGGTTTTAAAGTGTTTCGAAAGGCAGGAGCCCAGTGTTTTGGAAAGAAGAGTTTAATGCTTTCGAAAGGAAGTTTTCCAATGGTTTCGAAAGAAAGACTTAAAGTTTCGAAAGCCTTAGTTTTCGAAACCAATAACCCAATCCCATTTTACAGGAAAACCATGGCATAATAAAAGAGTTTTGAAATGATTTTAAGTAAGGAGTTTTTGAAGAAGTTTTCCTTGATTAATAGGTTAAAGGGATTAACCAAGTTATATATAAAAGGATATCAAGGATATTAAACCACATGTGTTGGTATTATTATGTTATTATGTTTACTTCTTCATGTATATATATACACACACACACTCACATCGTAATGGACCCATAACTGTATTTTTGGGAAGAGCAGAATAACTAGCTTGGTTGACCCAGTATTCAATATAAATTAAGTTAACTCCTGAATGGGTAGAATTGCATCCAAAAGGTCAGATAGACCAGAATGTCGAATGCCTAAAGAGTGAAGTTGTCAGATAGACAAGTTCATAGTAAACACATGAAAACTATGTTTAGGAAAAGTTATTGGCAGATGCCAATAGGTTCATAGTAAACCCATGAAAACTATGATTAGATTGAGTTATTAGCAGGGGCCAATAGGTTTGTTAGTGAACCCATGAAAACTATATCCGGATTAAGTTATTAACAGATGTTAATAGGTTTTTAGTCAACCCATGAAAACTAGGATAAGAGGGAAGTTATTGGAGTTACCAATAGGTTCAGGGAGAACCCATGAAACAATGATGTTATTGGCATGAGACAACAGGTTCTTAGTGATCCGATGAAAACTATGAAACTGGATAGGGAATCCATAAACATTAAACAGGTTATTAGTTAGCCCATGAAAGCTAATAGGTTAATAGTGACCCTAGAAACTATAAATGAGATAGTTAGTTAGAATGAATGGGGATGAGAAATATAGAATTGATTTACTAGTTTGCATATCGTCGTATTATTTTTGAGATGTTTTAACCATTGTGGATGTAGGAGCATAGTATATGGTTTTATAAAGGTTTTAGGATACTAGAGAGGGGAAAACCCATTGAGCTAAGCGGCGTGGTCTCACTAGATGTCTAAATTGTTTTAGATGGTAGATTATTATTCATATCAGGCTTTATGTCTGACTCAAAGTTTATGTTTTCCCATTAAACTCTCGGGCACTTAATTGATTTTGAATAGTTTGAGAGTTGAGGTTCCTAGGTACCTCTTTGATAAATAAGCTTCCAGAGACGTGCAGGAGGCATGATAGCTATTTAGAGTTCTCTTTTATTTTGATTCCGGTGTGTTGTTATTGTAAAGGTAAAGTTGATTGATTGCCTATATATACTCTGATCATCCAAGGAGGCATCTTCATATGTCGCTCTTGGCGTATGTTGTAATAAGTATATTTTCCATATGCATGTGTTTCTGTTATATCAATGTATCTAACATTATCACATTTGGTTGCCGAGGACTAATAACTATGGACGACTGCAGCATCCGTAGCCATTAGTTGTAGGCCTCCAAGTAGGGAATGTTACAAGGTGGTATCAGAGCATAGGTATATGAGACTTAAAAGAAATTTAAACCTAAAAGATTTTTCAATACATAATCCAATGAATAAGAAAAGAAGATCGAGGTTTGGGTTAATGCTATAGTAACGTACTTGTATGGTATATGTGTATATATATAAGTACGTATTTCCTACTCTTTTAGACCGTTCTTGTGTATCTTACTAAGGCTCGTATGCAGATTTACGATAAAGAAGATATGGAGGTAGGAAACGGAAGAGGTAATCTCGGTGGAGGAAGCACCATAGCCAACAGAAATGCTCGACCCACCAAGAGGATCCTGGGTCGCGAATTAATGCTAACCAAAATGCAGATGCCAATATGGGTGTTGGAAATATACCAGTGGATATGGGGGCGATGTATCATTTTTTCGTCAATATGATGCGAGAAGGCGTTGCTGCTGTTGCTGGTAATGTTGGAGGAGCTAATCCCGTGGCTCCACTTGGGAATAATTATGCTAAGGTGAGAAGAGATTACACTAGGCTTGGTGGGAAACCATTTATGGGAACGGAGGAGGCTATAGAAGTTGAGAATTGGTCGTTGCAATGCAAAAGAAACTTTGCTGTTTTGAGTTTGGACGACGAGCAGAAGAGAAGGTTGGCCTCTAGGCTGTTGCACAGCACTTCATTGGTGGAATAGTGTTACTGTCGGTGTTCTAGAGGAGGAATTGACTTGGGCTGATTTCCGAAGGAGATTTGAATAGAGGTTTATGTCTGAGGTTGCTATATCAGCTCTACTAAGGAAGTTTTTGTATCTTGAGCAAGGAGAGATGTCGGTTGTTCAGTATGCAACTAAGTTTGATGAGTTGTCCCGTTATGGATATAATACTATAGACACCGTCATCAAGAGAAATGGCAGGTTCATTCATGGATTGAGATCTGATATTTCTGGGGTGACCGTGCCACATCTTCGTGATCCCAGCAATGTAGTTGTGGAGATGGTAATTCGCCAGTTGAAACCCAGGGTTCTCAGGGAAAGAAGAGAAAGTTCTTTAAGAAGAAGGGAGCCCAGAAGGGGGAGGTATCCAAGAAGGCAAAGGCTTATTTAGTTTGCTTCAAGTGTGACAAGAATGGTCATTCTGCTTATGAGTGCCGGTCGAGCAAGGGGAAGAAGGCTGAATAAAAGAAGAATGTCAAGTGCTTCAACTATGACCAAGTTGGGCATTATAAGAACTAGTGTCCAGAGCTAGTCAGGGTAGACAAGGGGAAGGTTTTTGTTGTTGGACCTTCATCTGCTAGGCCAACTACAGCTGAAAAAGGAACACTATGATGAAAGGTACGTTTTTGATTTGGAGTATACTATTTATGATACTATTTGATACCGGTGCATCACACTCATTTATATTCCAGTGTTTGGTTGATAGGTTATGGTTAGAACCCACATACCATGTTACTTCCTTAAGGGTTGCGACTCCGATAGGAGGGTATGCAACTCTAGGGATGATATGTGACCAGTTAGAACTTGAATTGTTAGGTTATAAGTTTGCATGCAGTCTGTATGTTTTCAATTTCGTAGATTTCGGAATCATTTTGGGTATGGATTGGTTGAGTAAGTATGAGGCTAGGATATTTTGCCAAGATGGGGAAATATCACTAAGACAACTTGATAGTCATAACCGAATCATATTCTCATTAGAGAATTCCGACCGGAGTAGTTGTGCTTTGTTAAGTGCTACGGAAGTGGGAGAAAAGTTGAGTCAAGTTCGAGTAGTAAGAGAGTTTGCAGATGTCTTTGAGCCAGTCATAGGACTACCACCGAAACGAGCTGTTGAGTTTCGGATAGATCTTGTGCTAGGAGCCGATCCTGTATGTAGACCACCTAGTAGGATGACACCGACCGAGATGAAGGAATTGAAGGTGCAGCTAGTGTATCTGGTGGGAAGGAATTTTATTAGACTAAGCAATTTGCCTTGGGTAGCGGCCCCGGTGTTCATAAAGAAACCAGATGGGTCGTTAAGGATGTGTATCGACTATCGTAAGTTGAACGAGAGGACGATTAAGAATAAATATCCTTTGTCGAAAATTGATGGTCTATTCGATCAGTTGTGTGGAGCCAGAGTGTTTTCCAATTTGGATTTGGCAACAGGTTTCCATCAGTTAAGAGTGGCAGAGGAAAATATTCTGTTGATAGCATTTCGGACTTGGTATGGTTCATACGAGTGGTTAGTAATGTCTTTCGGGTTAACAAATGCACCTGCTTTCTTCGTGAATTTGATGAACTGAGTTTTCTAAGAGTATTTGGATAGGTTCATTTTGGTGTTTATAGATGACATTTTAGTATACTCTAAGGATGAAAGGGAGCATGAAAAGCATCTTAGAGTGGTGCTTGAGACGCTAAGGCAGCATCAGCTAAAAGCAAAGTTTTCCAAGTGCCATTTTTGGAAGAAAGAGGTTAAATTCTTGGTCGCGTGGTTTTAGAAAAGGGATTATCAGTCGATCCAGATAAAATTGAAGCTGTTAATAATTGGAAGAGACGGTGACTGAGATTAGAAGTTTTCTTAGACTTGCTGGCTATTACCGGAGATTCATCAAGGATTTCTCATGGATAGCAGTGCCTTTGACTAAGCTAACCAGGAAAGATGTGAAATATGTCTGGTACGACAAATATAAGGAAGCGTTGCTTAAGCTAAAGAATTTGTTGACCAATGCACCTATGTTAGTAGTTTCAGATGGAAACCAAGGGTTGGTGGTGTATACCGATGCATATAGGACTGGATTAGGAGCTGTGTTGATGTAAAAGGGTAAAGCGATTGCCTACGCTTCACGATAGCTTAGACCGCATGAAGTGAGATATCCTACTCATGATTTGGAGTTGGCTGTTGTGATCTTTGCATTGAATATTTGGAGGCATTATCTCTTAGGGGAGAGGTTTGAGCTATACACAGATCATAATTCATTAAGGTACTTATTCTAGCCAAAGGAGCTGAATATGAGACAATAGAGGTGGCTGGAGTTTTTAGCTGCTTATGATTTTGGTATAGAGTATACTCCTGGGAAAGGAAATAAAGTAGCGGATGCTCTTAGCAGAAGCCATCCGAATGTGGTTTAGCTATGTTGGCAGAATGGAAGGATTGGAAGCTTTGACTACTTGTAGCATGCACTTAAGATCGACTGCTAGTTCTAGTCAATTACTGCTATGTTGTCATGTTTGGAAGTTCGAGTAGTGTTGATTGAGAGAATTGCTTCTAAGTAGAAGGAGGATCCATTATTAGCCGAGAAGATTAGAAGGCATGAGGTTAGAACTGAGATCAATGATCTAAAAGATTTTAGTCTTGACTAGAGGGGGTGGTTGAGAAAGAAGGGACGGTTGTGTGTTCCAAATGTCAAGGACTTGAGGAAAGAAGTTCTTGGAGAATGTCATCGGTCCAAGTTTACGATCCATCCCAGAGGGACCAAGATGTATCAAGATATGAAGAGGAGCTTCTATTGGGAAGGTCTGAAGAAGGATGTTGGCTTGTGGTTAGGCAGTTTGCAAACTGTCAACAAGTGAAGGCCAAACATTAGAAGCCCAGTGGATTGCTTCAACCTTTAGAGATTCTAGTTTGGAAATGGGATTCGATATCTATGGATTTTATAAACAGGTTGCCAAGGTCAAATAGGGGAAATGAAAGTATATGGGTTATAGTGGACAGGTTGACAAAGAGTGCCCATTTCATTCCAGTTAAGTCAACCAGGACGGCAACTACTTTAGCTAAGTTGTTCATGAAGAACATAGTTAGACTTCATGGAGTTGCTAGTAGCTTAGTCAGTGACAGAGATGCTTTGTTCACTAGTGAACTCTGGAAGAGTCTACGGGATGTAGTAGGTACTAAGCTTAATATGAGTACTGTATATCACCCTTGGGCGGATGGGCGAACAAAGAGAGTCATGGAGGTACTCGAGGATTTGTTGAGAGCTTGCGTATTAGACTTTGGTGTATTGGACTTTGGTAGATCTTGGGAGGATCACCTATATTTGGTTGAGTTTTCCAATAATAATAGTTATAAGACTAGTATAGGAATGGCGCCTTTTGAAGCTCCGTATGGAAGGCCATGCAAATCAGCAGCATGTTGGTTGGAGACTGGAGTTAGATTAGTCTTAGGTCCATATCTGGTTAGAGAGGCGACAGAGAATATATTGTTGATCTGAGAAAGGATGAAGGAAGCTAAGTTTAGATAGAAAAGTTACACAGATAAGAGGCGTAAAGACCTAGAATTCTCAGTTGGAGATAAGGTTTTCATTAAAATATCACCGATGAAGGGCGTGGTACAGTTCGGGAGGTAAGAGAAGCTAGCACTTAGATATGTTGGTCCGTTCCAGATTATATAGAAGATTAGAAACCTCGCATATAGAGTAGAGTTGCCAAGGAGTATGGCAGGTGTCCAAAATGTGTTTCATGTATCTCATCTTCGCAAGTATGCGCATGATCCAGAGACTACTAATCCTCCAACAGGGTTGGAAGATTTGGTAGTAGAGCCTAATTTGACTTTTGTTAGACAACCAGTTCGGGTTGTAGTGAAAGATGAGAAAAGATTGAGGAATAAGACAGTCCAGTAGGTGAAAGTTCAGTGGAGCGACAAGGAGAAGTACTTTACTTGGGAGACAAAAGACAGGATTAGAGATACATATCCTGATCTGCCTTGAGGGTATGTCTATAATAGCTTTATATAGATAGTTTCTAGTCAGGTAGGCTAGTATGGTTGTTAGGAGTGGTTACAAATGATTGCTATGTTTAGTATTTAGTCCTTACTGAATTTCGAGGACGAAATTCTTTAAGGAGGGGAGCCTGTAACACCCCTAATTTTTAATAACATTATTCAGGAGATTTAATTAAATAAATTAAGTAGAATAATGTAAATAATTAGAGTGATAAGGGGATTGAGCTTTGAAAATAAAATTAAGGGCCGTGCTTAATTGTTTAAATGGGCTTAAAAATGGTTTATAGGCTAGTTAATTTACACAAAGGCATATTGGGAAATAGCCGCACCTTATTACCTAAACCCTTATATATCCATAGCTATACCATCCATTTACGTTCTTTTTTCTCATTTTTACAAAACACAAAACGCAAACATAAGAAAAATAGCTAGCCATTACTAGGAGAAAAGAAGAAGAGGAAAATTCAAGTAAAGCTTAGGATTAAATCAAGGGGAATTAATCTCAATCAAATCTCAAAGTCCTTATCATAATCAAGGTGAATAATAAACTGTATCATTTCTATTTTGTTTTTATTATCATTTGTTTTCGGATTTAAGATTAAACCCATTTTAATGATAATTATGATGATTATATGCTTGGATTATAACATGTTTGGTTTAAACAAAAATTGTTTAAATATGATTTTATACAGTTTTAAGAGTAAAAAAGATTATAATGATTTTCATATGCCATGAGGAATTTATATGTTATGTAAAACATGATTTTGGTGTTGGGTTTTAATTTTCATAATTTTCCAAGTTATGGAGAATTTATTATGAATTTTCAAAGGAAAATATGGTTAATTGAGTTTAGAAATTTATTTCGAAAATTATACTAAGAATCTGGGTCTGAAACTTAGATATGTGAGATAACATAATTAAAGAGAATTTCTATGATTTTAGGGGATTTTTCCTAAGTGATATACTATAAAAATTAAATTATTTTGAAAGAAGAACCTAAATGATTTAATTGTTTTGCTTAATGGACGAGCTTATTTGTTAAATTAATCTTTGTTTGGATCTGAAATTATGTGACAATTATTTTGTAAAGAATTTGAAAAGTTGAGACAACCAATCATATATTTATGAGTAGGCAGGTTAGTTAGAAAGTATTTTCTTTAATTGGCACTAATCAGCTTTTACCCAAAAAAGTGGGTTCCTCCTCTTTTTGAAGCACTTTCGACCTTATGCTTTCGCTTCGACTCAGTCGAAACCAACCATGCAGAAACCAACTTGGTCGAAACCAATACACAAGGTATCACTTAGATGGTATGAAGTGGATTGGAGGAAGGCGAAAGGATAGTGTCGAAACCTTAGCTTCCGATGGGGACGAAACCATCATTTTTATCTTCAAATGGTAAGCGCTTGCCTTGTTTTCATCAAAGCTTTCGAAAGAGTCAAAACATATGCTTTCGAAGGGGTTTTCTACATAGCTTTCGAAGAAGGTTGCCATCTTTCATTTTTAAATATGATCTTTTGAATGAGTCCCTTGTTTATAAAACAATGCTTTCGAAAATGGTGGTTCTGACCTTGTCGAAGCCTGCTTCCGTTCTTTTTCCTTTCGATTGTATTGAAGTCGTTAATGCTTTTGAAAGGTAGCTTTTGTTTTAAAGATGTACTTATCTGACCTCACATTCCTTAGATGCTTTTTAGCATCATTTCGCCTACGCCAAACACCCTGATTTCTCTTCCTTTGATTACCAGAACTAGAATATTCAGAGCCATGTTTTTGCCGCTCTCACTAGTTTGTATAATAACTACATTACTTTGAATTACTTCATTAGGCTGTCCACCACTAGTCCTCCCAACAACCTGACTTACTTCTTCCAAATGCAAGAATTGGTTTGCCTTTTGGTGGAACTACTCCATAATTGTTAGATGTTTCATCCTCAGCGATTTCCCAAAGTCTGTGACTGAATGTATGCCTCGGAACAATGCCATTAATATCATGTTTATTTACATCGGTAACTACAACGTTAAACCTATTCATAAAACATTCCAGAGACTTTGAATGTCCTTAAGAAATGTCGACAAGTACCTTACCTCCTTTGGCCAGACGGTATGGAGTCAACACTGCTTCAAAAAATTCTTTGTTAGCTCATCAAAAGTCAAACTTGATTTCGAATCGAGCCGAGTATACCACATCAATGCGACACCATTCAAAAGGTAGGGAAACAACTACATCAAACTGCATCAGTTCCTCTAGAACCATCCATGTGCCTCTCATACTTGAATAAATATTGCCTAGGGTCAGCAGTCCCGTTATACGATGACATTGTAAGCACCATAAACTTCCTGGCATACTCTTCCCTTAAGACGATCTCCATGAATAGAGTTCTATTAGCCGCATAACTCCTGTCTTCATTCTTTCTCCATTTATTTTCTTCTAACAACTACTTAATCGTGTCCTCTAAATGCTCCTTGTTAGCCTAGTAATCCTAAGGGCGACTATCAAGAGCTATGTCAAATGTTTGACTCTGCAAATGATCTCAGTTTGCTTGTTGACATCTAGGGTCTTTTGTCTCTGGGAGAACCACTCCTCCGATTCTTCTTTGATGTCTGATTGGCTCCATAGCAGCTGTTTGAGCACCAAAATCATGAGCTTTAACATCCAATCTATCCTCATCACCACCATGTTGCAAATCATCCTCATAATTAAACAAGTTAACAGCCTCAGCTTCCTGCCAGTCTAAGGGCCTTGAATTCTTATCAGTAACAACCTAATTATGGTCTGTATCGATTTGAATTCGCTTAGCAGGGGCCCTTCCGGTCCCACCAAAAATCCTCCCTACTGCTCTAGTAGCCTATTCCTCTACATTTACGTTCTATAACGACCCTAATTTTGATTAACATTATTTAGGACATTTAATTAGGTAAATTAAATGAAATAATGTAAATGGTTAAGGGATTGAGATTTGAATAATATGGGTTAGCCATGCCAAATGAACCAAATGGGAATTAAAATGAAATAAGTAAGGGTAATAGATAAGGGCAAAATAGGAATAGGTTATATTCTTATACCCTAAACCCTCATGCACTCTCATTTTACACATTCACAAACAAAAACTAAATCTAAGAGGGGCCAGCCACCATTAGGAGAAAGCAAAGAGAAAGATAAGCTAGAATCAAGAGGAAGAAGCTTAATCAATTTAATTCAAGAGCAAATCTCAACTCCTTAACAACAAGCTAAGGTGAATAATTGGTTACATCTTATATTTTCTTATTTTCGGTTCTCGATTAGATCCGAATACGCTTTGCAAAGTATTATGCCATGTTTTGAATGATAAATAGATATATATGCTTGTTGATGAATTTTGGTTGTTCATATAGATTTTTATGATAAGTTATGATTGAAAATCCTATCAAATGACATCCAAATGCCTTGCGATTTTGATATAAGGTCAGAAATAATATTTTAGAGATGGGTTTCAAGTTTTATAATTTTCTAAATTAATGTGGATTTATTATGAATTTTCTAGCAAAGAAAATGGATAAATTGGGTTTAAATTAATAATGGATGTTGTATGTTTGCTTCAAGTCAGAAATTTATATATGTTAGAAAACATATTAAAAGTGATTTGTGGGAACTTTTGGGGAATTTTCCTAAGTGTTTTAATAAATATATAAAATTATTTAAGGTATGAGACTTAAATATTTTAATGTTTATAAAAGGAGAAGGGGCAATTTGTAAATGTTTTAAATTGTTAATTTCTAAAATTCGATAGCATTTTTAGAAAAGATTTTGGAAAAGTATTGGTAACCGATCATATATTGACAAACAAAGCAAGTTGGGTAGAAAGAAATTACTTTATAAAGTTAAAAATCAGTTTTACAAGGTTTTGTTGTTTTGCCACTTTCGGCAGCTACCTTTCGACAACATACTACAACCTCCATCCTAGTCGAAACTAATACACATGGTATCAAAGACTTGGTACGTTATGGATTTGAGATAGGCAAAAGGTATAGAGTCGAAACGTGCCTTCGAAGGGGTCGAGACCTTGTTTTGCTTTTAAAGGAAATGCCCTTGCTATGCTTTCGAATGAGATAGCTTTTGACTTGGTCAAGTGTTTTAAAGAAAAGAGCTTTCGAAAGGGGTTGCCACCTTTGTTTTAAGAATATGCTTTCGAAGGGGTCAAAACCCCACTGTCGCATGTTACCTTTCGAAGCAATGCCTTCGAAAGGGTTCTTTCGCTATAAACCCTGAGCCGCTTCTCCAATGCTTTCGAAGGGGTTGGTTTCGACACCATCTACTTCTTTTATTTACGAAAATGATTTCGAAAGAGTTACTTTTGTCCAAGTTGTTTTAGGACCCTTTTCAGGTTTTGAAAGTTAAACCCAAAGGTTTCGAAAGGAATGGTTTTAAAGGTTTTGAAACTATGTTCCATAAATTTATACTTCAACCCAATGCTTTCAAAAGGTTTGTTTTAAGTAAAGGATTTTAAGACTTTCGAAAGGTATCTAATGAAGGTTTCAAAGGGGATGTTCCCTAGTATTTTCGAAAGGTATATGATAAAGGTTTCGAAGGGGTGATTCCTTTTCGAAAGGTTTACCTTTAGTAAATGAATGGAAGGTTTCCAATCTTTTCGAAAAAAAAATTTGAAGTGTTTTAAAAGAGGATGTCTAAGGTTTTACAAAGCTTTCAAAAAAACACTTTCAATGGTTTCGAAAGGACTATTATAAATGGTTTCGAAATGTAGGTTTTGGCCTTTCGGCCTACAGTTCAAAGTAAACTAGTTAACTGATTACAAAAGGGGTACTTTCAAGGGTTTCAAAAGAGATTGGTTAAAGGTTTTAAACAAAGGTTTCGAAGGTTTTCATCAATAATGTTTTGAGTAAAGCATATATCGTGACAAAGAGATTTGGGTAAAGCAAATAGTATATTTTCCTTGCTTAAGTATGATTTAAAGGGTTAAATCAATTTGAAAAGGTTTTCAAGGAAAATTTGATGGGTAGTTAACCCTAAGTAAATGACCCAGATATTTGATTACCGGATAGGAATGGTAAAGGGTCGTGCCTTATACATTAGGTATAGCCCCTAGCTAATTCGGTCCAAATTCCAGTGTGTAGCGCTTAGTCAAATGTAAGACTTAAATGATGTTACACATAGAAATGAATATATATAGGGAAGGAGGATACGTTATTGGTGAGCCCATAAAATCATTAGGATCAGGTGAACCTTGGGAGAAGTAAGTTAAGGACAGACCGTCCAAAAGTTTGTCCAACAAATGTTAAATTATTTATTTTGCCTGGTAGGCCCGAGTCAGCCAATGGTTAGTAGACAGCCAAATAAAACTATATTGCTCAGACAGATAGTCCATTTATTACCTGATTTATGAGCATATATGATATTGCCATTATTGTTTTATTTAGTTAGATTGTAGGATTCTGATTCGCAAAAAGATATGTTTTAAAGGGATATTAGTGAGGGGAAACCCGTTCCACAAAGTGGTGTGGTGTCACATAATATCAGTAGACTGAGATGTAATAGTATTATTCACACCAGGCTTTATGTCTGACTCGAAGTTTATGTTTTTCCCTTAAACTCTCGAGTGCTCAAAATTAATTTGAGTAGATATAGAGTTAAGATTTTTTAGGCTAGTAGGTTGGACGAATAAAGCTTCCAAAGACGTGTAGGAGGCAAGGCTAGTATAAGAGTTATTTAGTTTTATTTCCGCTATGATGTACAAGATCCGAAGCTAGATCTAGTAAGGAAACTGTAATGTTGTCATGTTTAGTAGTTCGACCGGTGATGATCGAAAGGATTGCTTCTAAACAAGGAGAGGATCCATTATTAGCTAAACGGATCAGAAGGTTAATGGATGGAACAGAGAGCGATGGCTTGAAAGATTTTGGTCTCGACCAGAATGGATGGTTAAGGAAGAAAGGAAGACTGTGTGTTCCGAATGTAGGAAACATTAGGAAGGAAATTCTAAAATAATGTCATCATTTGATCACTATTCATATGAGAGGAACTAAGATGTGTCAGGATATGAAAATAAGTTTCTTCTAGGAAGGTATGAAGAGAGATGTAGGCTTGTGGGTGAAACAGTGTTTGAACTGTCGATAGGTAAAAGCCGAACATCAAAAACAAAGAGGGTTACTTCAGCCTTTAGATGTTCCAGTATGGAAGTGGGATTCTATCTCAATGGATTTTATTAACGGGTTGCCTAGGTCAAATAGAGGAAATGAAAGTATATGGGTTATAATGGACAGGTTGACTAAGAGTGCCCATTTCATTTCAGTTAAGTCAACTAGGAAGGCACCTATTTATGCTAAGTTGTTTATGAAGAATGTAGTTAGCCTTCATGGAATTCCTAGTAGTATAGTAAGTGATAGATATTCCTTATTTACTAGTGAGTTCTAGAAGAGTCTATAAGAGACTTTGGGTACCAAGCTCAAGATGAGTGCCGCTTACCATCCGTAGACAGATGGGCAAACAGAAAGGATTAACAAAGTCTTAGAAGATTTCTTACGAGCTTGTGTGCTAGACTTTGGAGGATCATGGGAAGACCATCTACACTAGTCAAGTTTTCTTATAACAAGAGTTATCAGGTTATTATAGGGATGACACCGTTTGAAGCTTTGTATGGAAGGCCATGCAAACCTCCCGTTTGTTGGTTAGAGACCGAGGATAGGTTGGTTCTTGGTCCGGATTTGGTTAGAGAAGCTATGGAAAATATTGAGTTCATTCGAGCCAGAATGAAGGAAGCTCAGTCTAGGCAGAAGAGTTATGCTGATAAGAGACAGAAAGACCTAGAGTTCTCAGTTGGATATCATGTTTTTGTCAAAATATCACCGATGAAAGGTGCAATTAGATTCGAAAAATCAGGGAAATTGGCACCGAGATTCGTTGGACCAAATGTGGAAAGGATTGGGAAACTCACATATAGGGTGGAGTTACCAAGTAGTTTGGTAGGAGTCTATAATGTTTTTCATGTTTCTCATCTAAGGAAGTGTATTCGAGATCCAGAGACTACTATAGCATCGACTATGTTAGATGACTTAGTAGTGGAGCCGAATTTGACTATAGTTAAAAAGTTAATTCGTATAGTCGCGAGAGATGAGAAGAGGCTAAGAAACATGACAGTCAGGTTAGTCAAAGTCCAGCGGAGTGGTGATGACAGAGACTGTACTTGGTAAAATGAGAGCAGGGTTTGAGACACTTATCTTGACTTGTTTCACTGTATGTTTTACCTTTATGATTGATTTTGATGAGTGCCTTATCATAATTTTAAGGACGAAATTCTTCAAGGAGGGGAGTCTGTAACGACCCTAATTTTGATTAACATTATTTAAGACATTTAATTAGGTAAACTAAATGAAATAATGTAAATGGTTAAGAGAATGAAATTTGAATAATATGGGTTAGCCGTGCCTAATGAACTAATGAACTAAAAGGGAATTAAAATGAAATACACAAGGGTAATAGATAATGGTAAAATAGGAATAGGTTATATTTTTATACCCTAAACCCTCATACGCTCTCATTTTACACGTTTACAAACAAAAACTAAATCCAAGAGAGGCCGGCCACTATTAAGAGAAAGCAAAGAGGAAGATAAGCTAGAATCAAGAGGAAGAAGCTTAATTAATTTAATTCAAAAGCAAATCTCAACATTTTAATGAGAAGATAAGGTGAATAATAGGTTACATCTCATATTTTCTTATTTTCGGTTCTAGATTAGATCCAAATATATTTTGCAAAGTATTATGCCATGTTTTGAATGATAAATAGATATATACGCTTGTTGATGAACTTTGTTTGTTCATTTAGATTTTTATGATAAGTTATTATTGAAAAACTTAACAAATGACATCCAAATGCCTTCCCATTTTGATAAAAGGTCAGAAATAATATTTTAGAGATGGGTTTCAAGTTTCATAATTTTTTGAATTAATGTGGATTTATTATGAATTTTCTAGCAAAGAAAATGGTTAAATTGGTTTTAAATTAATTATGGCTATTATATGTTAGCTTTGGGTCAGAAATTTATATATGTTAGAAAACATATTAAAACTGATTTAAGGGAATTTTTGGAGAATTTTCCCAAGTATTTTAATAAGTATATAAAATTATTTAAGGTATGAGACTTAAATGTTTTATATGTTTATAAAAGGAGAAGGGGCAATTTGTAATTGTTTTAAATTGTTAATCTCTGACATTCGGTAGCATTTTTAGAAAAGATTTTGGAAAAGTATTGGCAACTAATCATATGTTGACAAACAAAGCAAGTTAGTTAGAAATATATTACTTTATAAAGTTTAAAATCAATTTTATAAGGCTTTGTTGTTTCGCCACTTTCGGCAGCAACCTTTCGACACCATACTTTCACCTCCATCACAGTCGAAACCAATACACATGGTATCAAAGACTTGGTACGTAGTGGATTGGAGATAGGCGAAAGGTATAAAGTCGAAACGTGCCTTCGAAGGGGTCGATACCTTGTTTTACTTTTAAAGGAAGTGCGTTTGCTTTGCTTTCAAATGAGATAGCTTTCGACTTGGTCAAGTGTTTTTAAAAAAAGATCTTTCGGAAGGATTTGCCGCCTTTATTTTAAGAATATTCTTTCGAAGGGATCAAAACCCCACTACCGCATTTTACCTTTCGAAGCAATGCCTTCGAAAGGGTTCTTTCGCTTTAAACCCATATGTATAATGTTTTTGTGTCGCATAAGAAGTTGCTAATCCATTGGTGTAATGTTTTTGTGTCGCACAAGCAGACCTCGATTCTATTTCATGTTGATGTGAAAATTAATATGTCATAGGTTTATTAATGATAAGATAACTTCGACTTCATCTTTCATCTTATCAACGTTGACCTTCATCGACTTTGTTATGATTCTCGAAGTCAACAAGACCTCATATTATTCTTATTATTTTATTTGCTAATGGTTTTCATATCATAGAGGGTAAATGTGAATTGAATGTGACCCTAATAAGCTTAATACTAACAAAATTCTTGCTTCCTCGACAACACTAAATTTTAATTTTGACAAGATGCGACAATCCCTATTTATCGTGACAGTCGACACTAGTAAGGGTCTCAGTGTTTAATTTTACCAATGGACTCAAACTTATTTCACATCTCATCGACTAAGTCAAAGTGCGGTTGTAGTTGGGAACTTAGAGGTCATCAAAAATATTTATTTTGATTAGATGCATTGTTAATGAACTAGGGGTCAATCAAGGCTATAATCGACACTGCAAGAGAAGCTCTATTTGTCCTCAATACCCTCGACACTATTTCTTTTAACATGTCAACTTGTTTAACCAATTTCTAAGTTTCCAACTCATGTTTTCGCTATTCGCCAATCGTTGATATCGTTATTACCTGGTCGTTAGTAATGGTTGTGGGGTTTATCAATGTTTTATGATGCAAATTACTCATTGTAATTGACGTGAGTTTATTGATGCTGCATATTTATTCTTGTTTATCTCATATATATCTTCTCTATGGTTTTCTCTTATTGAAATTTAAGTTTACAAATAAACCCGGCATTTGTCATTTAAGGGTCGTTATCTTGTAAATAACGTGTATTTATCACTTTGGCAGTAGGTAGATTTCTTAAACAATAATTTTGCACTTAGCACGTAATAAGTTATTATATAATATGAATCATTGTAATTTATTAAGTTTGGAATAATACCACCTAGCAGGAAAATGGAAAGTCATTAATCAAACAAGAAGTCCATCAAGAAACTTAGCAACGGGCCTAAGCCTTCACCTTCAACTGGAAAGAAGGGAGACATTGTTAAAAATCCATCATACATCACATCTCAGGCTAAGGTCGAGTCCATTCTTGAACAATTCGGGATCATTAGGTTGAGGCCATCCCTGTTGGTCCTACAGACAATATCTATAACCCACCAAAAGGGTACTTTGCTTTCACTCTATTCATATCTGGCACATAGGCAATCTTCCTTTTTCAGGCTTCCTCTTAAGATAAATGGAGCACCTGAATATAACACCGATCTAGTTCTTGCCTAAAACTTATACATTCCTGACTTGTTTGAAGGTCCTAGCTCGAGAAGTTGGACTCCCATCTCTTAGTGCTGACATTCTTCATTACATAGCTGTTCCTGCTAAGGTGGGTGAACAACCAGGCATCAACTGTACCAAATTCATCCGCACCCAAAAAATTTGAACTCTTAGAGCGTTAATAAGGCGAGAGTACGGGTGACTTAATTTTTCTTCATTAAATGCTTCTCTAATATCAAAGGGGTCATTTTTTGCCGCTAGTAAGTCTCTTATCCTTGGTTATCCCTAATTGATTATTATTCTTTATAGATAGGTGGTCCTTTTCAGATCTTGCTTCTAGGAGTCTAAAATTTGAAGATCAAAACATCATAGACTCCCTAATTCATCTAGGCGAGAATAAAAGAAATAGACTTGCGCTGCTAACTCCATTGAAGCTCCTCTAATATTTTATCATCTTGGACCACCACAAGATCTTGGGAGAGCCACCAACGGTTAAACATAATTCTCATGGAAAAAGCTCATTAGTGATGGGCAAATTAGTAGTCTTCACCTCTAACTCTCCAATTCAGCTAGATTCTGTTGGTAATTTTTAATGTGGTTAGAAACAGAACTCCCGATATAGTTGGTTTACTGACTCTTCCTTTTGCTTTAGGTCATCTTCCCTTGCTGTTGTTCCGATGGATAAGGGTTAAAGATAGCGCTCTTAAGAGGATAAATAGTAAAGAGCTCTGCCTTAGTTAATCAATCATGTTTCTTATAAAGACTCTATTGCCAAAGCATTGAAGAGTTAGACGAAGAAGAAACGAGCAATTATGCTACCATTAACGCTCCTCCTTCTCCTTAAGACAAAAGGCCTAAACTGACAGGTGAATTCACTCCTACTATTGTTGATGAAATAAGGGATGTAAATATCGATCCAAGTCCTAGAGCAGTAAATTTGGATAAAGCTTCGGAGAAGCATAAAGAAGCTCAGGCTGAGGCATCTAAGGAGGCCTAAACTCCCAACCTCCTTCCTAATGTTACTTTTTCCTCTTCTCCGACATCTATCTGTCGCATGTGCACTAAACTTGGCCTATCCTTTCTCCAGAGGATCCTCTTCCATCAAAGACTCAGATTCAGGCTTCAGTAATGAATTTCGAGGAACTCGCTTGGTTAGCCATTTAATCTCCATCCCTCACTTATCTTGGATCATCGCAGCCTCTAGTTTATTCTGATGATAACCTTTTCCTGATTCTCATATAACTTCTATCAGTACGTTTTCTATTTATTTGGTTAACTTAACTTCATAGATTTGGTTCTGACTTAAACAGGTTGTGTATTCTAGGTGAGAAAGCATATGCTTCTTCTTCGAGATGCTCCTCAAGTGCCTTCCAATGAAGTAGCGGGGCTTGAATAAAAGATTTCTTCACTTCAGAATGGTATGGCGATATCGCTATAGAGAGTGATGATGCTATCCAGAGGGAGATTGGCTTCTTCACTTGATGAGGAAAAGAAAGATAAGCAGCTGTTAGAGAAGAAAGTGAAAATTTTGGATGCTATTCTCAAGTGTTTAATGAACCCAAAGAAGATTCGGAGAGTGTGATTAAGGAAAGCACTTAGCTGGCCAAGGAGAATTCCGATCTAGTTAAGAAGAACAAATCGCTCGAAGACCAATTACAAACAAAGCCTAGCCTTCTGGATTATTCAAACAACATTATTAGCGAAGCTAATAAAAAATACTTCTTTTCTCGATGTCGCTCTACCCAAAATCACCGAGAAGTACTATGAAGATGCATTGTATGTGGCATATGCCAACGGTATTCGAAAATGCCCAGACTTGGACTTTTCTTCTCTATCAGCCTTGTATGAAAAATGTAAAAGAAAGTTTAGTCTTAGGTTAAAAAAGGACAAGAAGGCTTTTAAGGAAGAATTCCCCGTTAAGAGGAAATTAATGCCAAAAAGGGGCTAACATTTAACGATTCTCCTATTGATGAAGAGCCAAAACTCGATGAAGAAGATGACGATGATAATAACAACAATGATAATGATTGCAACAACGACCAAGCTGATGATCGTGATGGTAATAATGATGATGTTGGGGGAGGCGATGGAATTGGTCTTTCTGGTCAACTAAATGAAAGGGATGGATCCGGTGACACTAACTAAGACTCAGCTGTCCAAGATACAGAAACTGCTGACATGAAAGACCCTTCAAATAAAGATTCTCCTAATGAGGGCATTACTTTCCAAGGCCAATGGTCCAAAGACAAAGGAAATATCTCATCGTATTCAGTTCCACTGTCTCAAGTATGGGTCTCTTTATCCAAATGCCTTAACTTATCAAGTAACTTTTAATTAATACATTAATTGTTTTAGTTAAAGGGAAAGCAAAATATTGTTATAATGTGATGCTTGAAAAGAAACAATTAGTTATAGGTCGTTTAAATAGAGAATTGGATAAACAATTGAAAGAACACAACGAATTGTCTGAGAAGCACAAGAATCTTGCTAAGAGTGCATCAAAATTAAGATATGTCAAATAAAGAGAAGTCACTCCTTTGATGAAGAAAGCCTATCGTTATTGGGAAATACTTATGAAAGAGAACTCTGAACCGATGACCCTTTTTTGGATGATAATTGATGACAGAAATGCCCTAGTGGAGTTTCTGTACAAAGCTTATTGTAGTGGTAAATTTATTGACTTCTCGTATTTAGACAACTATGGGGGTTTGCTCAGATGCTTTCATCGTAGATACTTGGATGAGTATGGGTCTGATCCTCACCTCAGGGTGCATTGGAACCTTCCTAGAGTGGCCCGTACCCCACTTTCTTCTTGCTCTCTTCCTCCAAGAAAACTTAAATATAATATGAAGAGATTTATTTCTAAAATGTATAAGAAATCAATCTTGTATGAACCTAAATGTCTTTTATAATTTTAATATGCAACTTGGTTCTCCTATGAATTTTTATTGTTTTAGTTTCTTGTCCATAGTTTAATTTCAACATACTGTACAGAATAAAAACCTCTCGAGCAGTCAAGTTCCTTGGGATCTATTGAGTAAATTAGTCAAGTTAAATAGATATTTTATGGAAAAATATTCGATTCTCAAAATATCACAGTTAGCAATACATTGTTTCTTTAGGGAATTACAAGAAGTTTACATGTGTTTCCTCTGCTTCTTCTTTGACTTCTTGGGTGATGAAAAGGATAAGCTACTCAGCAAAATGCGATCCTTTCATACAGAAATGATATGTGGTCGTGATAGACCTCTAGCTGGGGAATGGGATTACCGTTGGTTCCTTCCTGTTTATACCCCGAAAGCGGTAAAGGCTTCCTTTGATTCTACACTCACTTTGTTGGGTAGGTCATTTGAAAAGCTAAAACCGCAGTTTCGAAATTTGAATATTAAGTAGATATTTCAAAAAAGAGATATGATGTAAACTTGACTTTTTGTATTACTTGTAAACTCTGCCTATTATTAATAGAAAAGTTTGTTTCTCGTATATTAATTCTTGTCTCACTTATCCTTAATAGGAAAAATAGTTAGTATGTGCATTTGACCCTTCAGATGTTCTTTCCCTTTCTCGGATAGTCAATATTAAAGATAGGTTGCTTGCCGACATTGAAAAGAGACGATTATCCCAAGATGACTCAACTTCACAATTTCCAAATAACCTCGACGCACAAGAGTGGCACAGAAACTATTTCACGTTGAAATCAACATTTTGGACTTATAAAGAAATAACTACGTGAAGGAGCAGCTTAAAGAAAAGGAGAAAGAGTTTCAGGTGTTGAAAAAGAAAACCAACTCGGCCCTAGGGTCCGGTCATTCTATGGAAGCTGACATTGAGATAGCTAAGTTACATCAACTAATAAACGATCTTGAGGTAGACCTAATAAAGAGTGAAATTTATTGCCAGTCACTAGAACTGATTGTGTGCAAAAACGAATTTGGCCTTCCTACCCCTACTCGTGGTAGAGTGACCAGATCTCGGTCTTTGGTAAACCAAGAATTCCCTACTTTATTTAACCCTCCTCGGGGCTTAAGTGATGAAACAATCTTAAAATAGAGTAGAAAAGTTAAATTTGAATTTCTGCAACATTTTAGCAAGAAATGGATGAAAGATTATCTCAGCATACTAATGAATATGAGTGCAAAGTTCAAGGCTTGAGTGTGAGAAATACACTCTTAGACAGTAGATCGAAGAGTTAAAGAGTATAACTCAAACTTTTCAAGGTGCCAACAAGACCCTCCAACTTGCTTTGAAAACTCAAATTAACTCAATTGATGATGCGAGCAATTTTCAAAAAAAAGAAAAAGAAGTTCAAAGAAATTCTAGATGCGGCCAACTACCACATTACCGATTCTCTATTTGCCAAGGATTTGGAGAAGACAGCATGAAGTCTCAAGCTTTAACATTGATTTACTTTTAAATGGATTTTCTTTTTGCTTGATTCTTGCTCTGCAACTTTGTATATAGCATGCTAAATTATAAATAAACTTGTGATTGAATGAATGTTACCTCGGATGTGTGGTATGAAGCTATGAATTGAATGTTGATTTTGACCAATTGAGCTTCCTAGAACTTGATATAAATAACCAATAACTTGCTTAGTGACAAAGATTCTCATTAAATGAATTGGAATTGTAAGCTGACTTAAAGAGGCTCCTCCGTTAGAAAATCCATGGCAAGAGTAATAGAAAACCAGAAATCTAGATCTGGCAATTATAAGAGACCAGAAATCCCAGTCTAGCGATAATAATTGAAGACCAGAAATCCAAGTCTAGCAATAAATAGAAGAAGACCAGAAACCCATATTTGGTAATAATAAATTGAAGACCAAAGTTCCGTAAAATACCCAAAATCCACATCCGGCAATAAGAATAGAAGACCAGAAATTCATATTTGACAATAAGAATAGAAGACGGAAATCCACATCTGGCAATGAGAATAGAATACCAAAATTCCACTTTTAGCAATAAGAATAGAAGACTAGAAATCCATATCTGGCAATAAGTATATAAAGTCAGAAGCCCAAATCTGGCAATAAGAATAGTAGACCAAAAATCCAAAACTTGCAATAAGAATAAAAGACCAGAAATCTGTATCTGGCAATAGGAATATAAGACTTGAAATCCGTATATGGCAATAGGAATAGAAGACCGAAAGCTTAATCATCCTGCCTCTAGGGGACGCTCCGGACTAGCCAAAGGCTTAATCATCCTCCTTCTAGGAGACGCTTCAGACTAGCCGAAGGCTCGCCCAGAATTGGCTGGATGCTTAAGCATCCTCCCTCTAGGAGGCACTTCGGACTGGCCGAAGCCTCGCTCTGAACTAGCCAGAGGCTTAATCATCCTCCCTCTAGGAGGCACTCCGGGCTGGCCGAAGGCTCACTCTAAACTGGCCGGAGGCTTAATCATCCTCCCTCTAGGAGGTGCTCCAGACTGACCGAAGGCTTAATCAACCTCCCTTTAAGAGATGGTTCAGACTGGCCGAAGGCTAATCATCCTCCCTCTAGGAGGCGCTTTAGACTGGCCGAAGGCTTAATATATTTTCATTAAACCTTTGTGGATGAATAATTCTTCTTTTGTAGATACTCTTATCCAATTTTTCTTATAAATTTATTGAAAAAAGGAACAAAGCTCTAGATGTCCCGATTATCTCATTTTGAATAGAAAATCCTCTGGCTTTTGCTAACAAATTCTTTTGAGACCCAAACCTGATCACCTTCTGAATTATTTTTGCCAAAATAAGGAATTCGTCAGTCTTATATCCATTCACCTCACTGTAGGCATAATAATCTCCCCTATCATGCTCGAGGCGACTTCTTGACTTATAGGAAGTTAGGAAGCTTTTGCTATTCTTTGCTATGGTGACAATGTGAGGGAGGGGTTTGTTTAAGTCTACATAATGGGATCCTATAACAACCCCTTTAATAATGATCTAATTACTAAATGATTAATAAATCTACTTGTGAATTTAAGAATTTAACTGAGAAACTAAACTTAATTTAAATATGTAATTTGGATTTATTAATATAAAAAAGGCAAGTTTATTTCAAATTTAAATATTTTATAATATCAATGAAAGTCAAAAAAGCATGAATTAAGATCTACTTTGGAAATGTATTCAATAATGGATGCAATAGCATGGGAAGCTATTGGCTTCGTCTCATTGTCCCCAAATTGATTGGGCTCAACCATAACGGCAGTGCTATGAAGGAATTTCCTCAGGTGCAAAATGTCATGACTCATGCCAATTTATTTGGTATTTTTACACGATAAGCAAGTCTTCCTATTCTTTCTAAAATTGGAAAAGGCCCAACAAATTTTATTGCCAACTTTCTTGACTTTTCAAATATCACAACCTTTTTAAGAGGGAAAACTTTGAAAAACACCATATCCCCTACTTCAAACTCGAGTACTTTTCTTCGCTTGTCGGCATAAGATTTCTTGCGATCTTCTACGGCTTTCATTCGCTACCTAATCAATTCTATCCTTTTCGTTTTGGCATATCAAACATCTGATGGCAAATTCTGCCACCTACCTCTTCATCCTTCTCCAATAAAAAATTCTCCTTATATCCTTATTCATCTTATCTCCTCTAGGATGAATGGTCATCCTTGAATGGTCTCACTTCTCAAGCTAAAATTTAATTTTTCCCGAAATCCTAAAGGTTTATTTTGGGATTAATGCATCCTTTATTCCTAGTTACCAATTTAATTTCCTCATTTACTTCCAGTCTTACATGCACATTATCGCTAGCTAAGTTTCCTTATGAAATTTCCTTATTTACGTTGTTCCTATATATATATATACACACACATATATCTGGTGCTCTTATTCCATCCGTAAAATCAACCGAATGATAAAACATGAACATATCTTATACATATCATACGCTTTTCCTATAACCTAAGGAAGACAAATAGCGATAGCAATCCCAAAAACTCTAAGAGGAAATTTTGCTTAAAGTTGTCATTTATCATTAACTAGTGTTAATGATGTTGGGGCCCTGATACTCCTTACTAATTAAGATGAACATTCTTAGTATGTCATTCCACTTAATTATCCATCTTCCTTAATTCTCCTTCTCGGTTTCTACTAAATGTGGTCCATCCATTACTTCAGTTAATATATCCATATTAATTGATCGTTAATGTCAAAGTTGGACCATCTCTAGTTAATCCTCATTTAAATCCCTTTAATCTTATTATGGCGATTTAATTCCTCCATCAATGCTACATTAAATTCCTTATTAGTCCCCATTTAATTTTTTTAGTTCTCTATTAATTACAAATTTATTGCCATTAAATATTTTATTAATGTCCATAAATCCTAGTCCTATAATAACTAATACGAATACCATTGTAAATTATGCAATTTATATATTTCTATTTTTATACGTTAAGTGTGGTTATACATATGTATATATATTTCTTATTTCTAATTATTAATTTACAAACTAGAACATTCCTTTTCATATTTTAATTAACTAAAGCTATCCTTCTAAAAAGGATTACCATTATCACAAATTAACCAAAGTGATATCTTCGCTTCGTTTGAAATTATAAGAATTTTTTTCTTTTATTGAATAATATAGTGTAAATTATGGAAAAGAATATCCATACCTTACACATCTCATTCCCTTTTTGGTATATCCTTTTTCAATTCACACGACATGCTTTTATACCTATTTTGGAGTTGGATAATTTATGGAATTTTCACGAAACCCGCTTCTAATAAATAAAAACATAGAAATTTACATTTCAAATTAATTAGAGCAACTTAACTTACAACCAAATTGTATATCTAGTATATCTTTGCAATTTTACTAACATTCTACAATTAAATATTTGGAACTGATTTCAAATTTCCAGATCAGGTTGTACATGCTATTCCAATTTTTTCCATATCTTAAAACCTTTACTCTGTCTAGGTAGTGATCCCTATCGACTCTATAAAAATTTTGGTTTGGTCCTTACAATTCTTAAAACTAATATTTCATAATTATAAAGTACCTTGCCCTAAAAATTATAAACTTGGAAACCCTTTTTTGTCCATTTCAAAATTACTTATTCCTAAAAGGAGCCATGATTTTTTTCGTTTTCCAACTAACTTTTCCTTTTTAAGGATTTTCTACAATAGAGATTTATTTCTTTAAAAGTTGGACTTGCAATTCAAAATGTTAAAGACTCAATTATTAAACCAAACTATTATTAAATCAAAAATTTAGAAATTGCTTAATTCCATAAATGAGCAAAATAATTTCTCTTCTCAAAAACTTTCTATAACATATAAAATAATTTTCAATAAATTGTTTTCATACAAATAAACTTATTACATTAAATTTGAAATTAGTATTTGTTACTCATGAAATTATAGTCTATACTTATAAAAATTCAATTGACTATCGTTTTAAAGATATATTATTATTGTCATTATTGTTTTCCAAATTTAACTCCTCTTAAATCTATTACAAAGATAACATTTCAGAATAATAGATTTTCCTTTGTTAGACATTCATTATTTCAAAGATATTTCTAATTACAAGATAATTATTTTAGTAGACTTCAAACCACAATCTATTTAAATGCATGCCAAATTTCTAATCTAAAGTTGTTATATTATCCTTAAGATATACATCAACATCTATTGCTTTATTACTCAAAACTTACTATCACTTAACTAAATATTTTTATAATTTTTTTAAACTCATATAATCCTTTTCTTATCAATCCCAACTCATTTATTAATTATCCTCATTTAATTCCATGCAATTGTAAAAATAATTCTACCAAAAATATCTTCAATAACGTAAACAATGAAAAGTGGAGTACACAATAATAACTTCTATCTTGTAATTTCTAACTAGATTACTGATCTTGTTTTATTTAATTTTTTAATGCTATTTCTACCAAATCTCCCAATATTGCCTTTATTTATATTTCCCCTAATTAATTGTCTTCTACTTCAGCTGGTATTCTCGGTATTTTCCTTATACGGAGATATTCCTCATATCCTAGTTATTTTTAACCTTATAATCTATATTCTTAATTTAGCTAAGTTCCATTTCCACTTACTCCTCTTTTTAGAAAAAATTTGAGAAAAAAAAGGAACTTCCAAAATTTTGAAATAGAAGAAAAATCATTAAGCCCAATATATGCTCTATTTTACAGTATTTTAAAAATGAAGAATCCCTTTCTCCAAAAATCAAATACTTTTGTAAACTGGAATTTCAAAAAATGAAAAATCTTTTTCCACCAAAAAACTTTCACTCAGAAACTTTTGGCTCAATAAATTTTTTATTTTATGAGTTTCCAAATTTCCTTACTTCTTCAAAATGACGGATTCCTAATAAATCTTCTGAAAAACTTTTTCAAAACAATTCAAGGAATTTTTCAAAAATATTTTATTAAATTCTTTCCCATGGGGTTAGATTTAGAAATTGACTTTAATTGTCCTTTCTTTTGAACCTTCATTTTTTTCTACTCTCTGTTCATCTTTTTGTGGCGATTAATGTGCACCTTCTTACCGAAACTTGCTCCACTACATCTTGCTTTACTCTTATCATTCCTTACTTCCGGATGTTTACAAGGCATAGGTTCTTACCTCCCATCTATTTTTATGTATTGGGCTAGGCCCACTAATATTTGTATATATACTTAAGGCTATATAAGTTGCCCTAATGACAATTATTCTGCCTTACATATTCAGTTACTACCTAACATGTTTACTTGCTATTTTTTTAAATGTCAACTGTCCGTTATAAATGATTATTGTTCTAACGAACAATTTTTAACATTCATTCATTCATTCAAATTTTACCTACTATGCCTTCCTTATCTTTCCACAATTTCTCTAATAATCTCTTTAATCAGTCCTATTAATCCATTTATATCCTTTTTAAATTCTTGTAACTCCCTACTTAATTTGGAGTTATAATCATTTCCATCCACATTTACTAAGACAATATTATATGTTGAAGTAAAGATTTTCCTAATGTTTTTGTGTATGTTTAAAATAAGTATGCATAGTAGGATTTTTGAAAAACAATTTCAAAAGTCACAAGTGCGCCACTCATACGTATACCTATCTACGTCGTTTAGGTAACTTAAGCTCTGGTACCAAATGTTACAACCCTCCCTGAAATGGACCTAAATTCCGACACAGAAACGGCCCATCAAAACTTAGACCCATTCCAAAGCTAGCTTTTTGTTGGTAAAAAGAACAATACAGAGCTATGTATCTACACATTCAGATCTCACATCGGAAGGATAAAATATAATAATAGAAAGTATCCATTTTATTATAAATTCAAAATGTCGTAAAACCATAACACAAAACCGATAATGACTGCTATATATCTGTGGTACATCATATTTAAAATGCAATAGTTTCCAATGGGTACATCTAAAAATAACATGAATAGATAAACTTTCATAATCTTTCTCCATGCCTTCACCTCCAACATTGTCATCTTTCCTAACTGTGTTGTAATGAGGAGGGAGTTAGAACAACATATGTCTAGTGAATAATATTCTCGAGCCTTACTATAGTAGTACTTAGGCAATATAATTTAAATAGGAATACGTCTTTCGCCTTTTGCCTACATCCTAAGTCTTTCTAAATATAAGCCTAAGGGCATGCCAAATATAATTCAAAAAGGCTTTCCAAATATAAGCCTATGGCCATCTCGCTTTCAACCCAATAACCCATATCTATAGTCTATAATATCCTATCAATGTAAGGGATAGTACTTAAGTCACTTAATACCTTTTAAAGGGAATTAGGTAGAACCTGACCATTTAATACCTCTTTTAAGGCAGGTCCCCATCATTTAATACCTATCCCAAAGCAAACTCCTCTCTAGTAACTATTTAACCGACATTGCATATAATCTCTTCAGCCACTTAATATTTCATATTGAAGCGGACAGTTTCCTGAGATATCCTCCACCATGCCTAACTGATAACTCGACCATTTATTACTTCCTACATAGGGAAGTGGCGGGCCCTTACACAACCACTTAATTCTTTCAATCCCTGAAGCAAGTCCTTCATATCATGATCTGTACCCCACAGTGACGTCTCATATTATTCTGACTATTCGTAGGTACCGATAGCCAGCTTAGTTGGGTAGATTTGCCCTACTGAATTTGGAACTTACCTCGCGTCATCCAAAGTTACTTATCGTAGGTGATGTCTCACATCAGTCCCAAAGTCAGAATGCTAGTAGCTAGACTAGCCGGGTAGACTTTCGTGTGCTTTTGACTGACATCGCATCCCTATAACTTAGTCATAATCTATAACACTCCCTATGTACATTATCACACATCTTGCATCTATTATCGAGGCCTTATAAAAAAGCGTTCTAATTTTGCCTCTATCACTAATTACTTTCCTAAGTAGGATCTAATAATAATTAATAGCCTATAAACTATGTAATTAATATGTTATAATCATATGTCATTTACGCTAATACACACACACACATGCACCTAGGAATTTCTAAGAATGCAGAGTTTACACCCCAAACTAATGTTTAAATGTCAAATCTTTCAAAATTATACAAGTCTAATTTCATATTATCAATATACCATAAATCCAATATCTAGAAGCCCAATCAACAGACTTGTATAAAAATAAAATTCCAACTTAACCTGTAATATTAAAGCGATGGAATAAATCAATAAACTTTCAAATTCAATTCCTTTTACACTCTATTCAACTACTCTTTTTTCATATAAAATTAGAAAAAGGGAACTTCTATCAAAATTTTGGAAATATGCGGTGCAAACTATGAATAAGGATTCATACCTTACACTCTATTTCCTAATCAAAGCCCTTAATCAAATCCTAAGGAAAAGAATAAGAAGTGGAATAGAAAGTAAAAATAGTAAATTTGCAGATCTACATCATTACCATTATTTGTACAAACAATTGAAATTTCAACCTATAATTGACATTTCACTTTGGGGAAATATCGTGGAATTTTAGTATGATATTTTCGTGAACTAAAACTCCCTAAAACATAATTTAAATCCAAACCACACTAATCAATTACAAAGTTAGAAAGACTAAAATTTCCACTCACATTAAGTTCCTTAGCTTTTCCTTCTTTTGGATTTGACATGCCTTCAATAATCTCTTTCAGATCTCTTCATTTTGATATATACAACAAAGGATTTTTATTTATGTTAGATTTAGAAAATTAAAGGTTGGAGGAGAATAGGTTTAGAAAATAATCATAAACAAACATAAACTTTTAGGATTTCTTACTTGAAAGCCTAAAGAAGTTTTCTGTAACATCCCCTACTTTGAGGCCCGAAGCTAAGCGCTACAGAGGCAGTAGTCAGCATCTATAGTATTAACTTATGGTGACAAAATAAATAATGTTAATGTATCCATAATATCAAAAGCTTATGAATATGAAACAAGATCAACACAGATTTTAAAAACCAACTTTTCTGATCACATTTCAAATCCATATTTCATATTTATTTACATAATCCCAAAATGATTCCTAGGTTTTGATCAAATATAATTATTACAAATTACGTCAAGAGCGACATATAAAGATGCCCCTTGGATGATCATAGTACTAGATAAACATATCAGTCCTACATAAATCACAGGGGAAATAATACTAAATTGCTCATATGTAGCAAGCTTTACCTCTTGCACGTCTTTGAAAGTTAATTTGTCCATCCCACTAAACCTGAAAAGTCTATAACTCTCGATCTACTCAAATTTAATTTTGAGCACCCGAGAGTTTAAGGTGAAACATAAACTTCGAGTCAGACATATAGACTGGTGTGAATAATTCTATTACATCCTAGATTACTGATATTAGGTGAGACCACGACGCTTAGCGGAATAGGTTCCTCCTCACTAATATCCTAGTAAAAGCATATTTTTGTAAATCAAAATCCTGCAATCAAACTAATTATAACAATGAGAGCCATAACATATATGCATATAAATCAGGTAATCAATGGACTAACTATCCAACATTATAGTTTTAACCGGCTAACTATTAACCATTGGCTCACTTGGGCCTACCAGACGTAATAAATAATCTATTTTCTGCCAGATACAATTGGACGACTGTCCTTAACTTACTTCTCCTAGGGTCAACTGATCCTAATGGTTTTGCAGGCTCACAAATAACCTACCTCTACTTTGTATATTCCTTTCTATGTGTATTATCATTTTACTCTTACCTATGGCAATGCCCAACACATTTGAATTTTGGACTTATATTAGCTAGGGGCTACTAGCTAAAGTATAGGGCTCGACCCTACACTAGTCTCATCTAGTCTTATAATATCTAAGTCATAAACTTAGGGTAAAATACCCCCTTCAATTTTCCTTGAAAACATTTGTTTTAAATTGATTTAACCCTTTTAAATCATACATAACCAAGGAAAATATACTCTTTGCTTTACTCAAAATACTTAAGCCATGATATATGCTTTACATAAAACAATATTGATGGAGGTTCATATCAGTAGGGTTATCCATCCCTTTAAAACAAGCTATGATTTAAGTCGAAACACTTAAAACATAACTTTCAAAAGCATAGGGTTCAAGTAGAGTTTGTGGAAACATAGCTTCGGAACAATTTAAAATTGTTCCTTTCGATACCACTAGGTTTAACTTTTAATATAACCATGGGGTCCTAGAGAACAGAGGTGAAGCCATTACTTTTGAAAGCATTTATCCCAAGTAAAAGAAAGAGGATAGTTACGAAACCCACCCTTTCAAATACTTTGTTTTTAAGGTTATAAAGAAACACGGCCTCTAACTGATTCGAAAGGTATGAATGCGGCAGCTAGGTATCGAATAGGTTCAAAAGCGGCAACTCCTTCGAAAGCTCCTTTAAAACAAAGACAAGCGGCAACTCTTTCGAAAGCTTCCTTTTGATACAAAGACAAGTTAATGGGTTTGAAAGCCAATAAAAGCACCCCTTCAAAAGCATCTTTTATGAACAAAAGTAACTAAATGGCTCCAACCCCTTCAAAAGCATACCTTCGACACGGTCCATTCCACCTTTCTCCAATACACTACATATTTATTACTTGATACCATGTGCATTGGTACTGAATGAGTGTGAAAGGTCTATTGGGCATGGTGATGAAAGCAATTAATGGAAGTGGCGAAGCTGTAATTTGAAACAAAACTGAATTTTTTCCTTCCGAAGTAATTCCTTTTTACCTAACTTGCTTAATTTATCAAAATATGATTAGATGCCAACTCTTTATCAAAAAAAATTTCTAAAAAGGCTGCCGAATTCAAAATTTAAAATTACAATATTTTAAGCAAATAAGCCCTTATCCTTGATAAAACATATAAAACATTTAAGTCTTTTAACTTAAATAATTTTATAGCCATAGTAAAATACTTAGTAAAATTCTCCAAAAACCACAATAACTCACTTTTAATATGTTTTCTAACATATATAAATTTTAGACCCCAAATCAATATATAGTTGCCTTAAATAATTTAAACCAAACATTAACTATTTTCTCTCATAGAAAATTCATATTAAATCCACAATTACTTAGAAAATTATGAAACTTGAAACCCACTTCTAAAATAATGTTTTTGACTATATATCAAAAACGCAAATCATATGGATGTAATTTGATAGGTCTTCCAATCTAAACTTATCATAAAATCTATATGAAATAATATAAATCATCAACAAGCATATATTTATATATCCATTTAAACAAATAGAACATGGCATATAACTAGCAAAATTAATTAGGATCTAACTTGAAATCGATATCAATATCAAAAGTGAAATGTAAGTTAATTATTCACCTTAGTTTTGTGTTAAGAAGGTTGAGATTTGCCCTTTGATTGATTTTCTTAAGCTTTCTACTTAAATCATGGCTTTTCTTATTCTTGAATCTCCTTAATAGTAGCCGCCAAGCTCCCTTAGGTTTTTAGTTTTGTTTATGAATGTTAGAGTGAATAGGAAATGAAGAATAGAGGGGTTAAGGGTATAAGAACAAAGTCTATTCCTATTTTACCCTTTCGATATCCCTCCTACTTACTTATTTTCAATTCTCTTTTGATTATACATTCATCAAGGCACGACCCCTTATTGATTAACACATCTTAAACCCTTAACTATCTACATTATTTCATATAATTTATCTAATTGAATATTTTAAATAATGTTAGTCAAGATTAGGGTCATTACAGACTCCCCTCCCTAAAGAATTTCGACCTCGAAATTACGATAAGGTACCCACAACACTCAAACATAAAGGTAAAACATATAATGAAACAAGTCAGGATAAGTGTCTCTATTTCCGCTCTCAGTTTCCCAAGTACAGTCTCTCTCGTCTCCACTCCACTGGACTTTGACTAATCTGACTGTCTTGTTCCTTAGTTTCTTCTCATCTCTTGCAACTATACGAACTAGTTTTCTAACTATAGTCATATTCGGTTCCACTACTAAATCCTCTAACACGGTCAGTGTAATAGTGGTTTCTGGATCTCAGATACACTTCCTTAGATGAGAAATATGAAAAACATTATGGACTCTTGCCAAACTATTCGGTATCTCTAATCTATACGTGAGTTTCTCAATCCTTTCTGTAATAGGAAATGGTCCAATGAATCTTGGTGCCAATTTTCCTGATTTTCCAAATCTGATTACACCTTTTATCAGTGACAGCTTGATGAAAATATGATCTCCAACTAAGAACTCTGGATCTTTCCATCTCTTATCTACATAACTCTTCTGCCTAGATTGAGCTTCCTTAATTCTAGCCTGAATTAACTCAATCTTTTCTACAACTTCTTTAACCAAATCCGGAACAAGAATTCCCCGGTCTCTAACCAATAAGCGGGAGATTTGCATTGTCTTTCATACAAAGCTTCAAACGATGCCATCCCTATACTAGTTTGATAACTGTTGTTATACAAAAACTCGACTAAGTGTGGGTGGTCTTCCCATAATCCTCTAAAATCTAGCACATAAGCTCTTAACAATCCTCTAAGACTTTGTTAACTCTCTCTGTTTGCCCATCCATCTAGGGATGGCAAGCGGTACTCATCTTGAGCTTGGTACCTAAAGTCTCCTGTAGACTCTTCCAGAATTCATTAGCAAATAAGGAATCTCTGTCACTTACCATACTACTCAGAATTCCATGCAGTCTAGCTATATTCCTCATGAACAACTTAGCTAAACCTGTTGCTGTCCTGATCGACTTAACGGGTATAAAGTGTGCACTCTTTGTCAATCTATCCACTATAACCCATATACTCTCATTTCCTCTATTCAACCTTAGCAATCCATATATGAAATCCATTGAGATAGAATCCCATTTCCAGACTGGAATATCTAAAGGCTGAAGTAACCCACTTGGTTTCTGATGTGCAACATTTACCTGTAGACAGTTTGAACACTGTCTCACCCATTAGCCTACATCTCTCTTCATACCTTCCCAGTAGAAACTCCTTTTCATATCCTGATACATCTTAGTTCCTCCCGGATGAATGGTGTACTTCGAACGTTGGCATTCTCTAAGAACTTCCTTCCTAATGTTTCCCACATTCGGAACACATAGTCTTTTTTTCTTCCTCTACCCCCCATTCTAGTCAAGGCTAAAATCTTTCAAGTAATCAATCTCGATTCCAGCCTCTAGCCTTCTAATCTGCTCTACTAACAGTGGATCCTCTTTCTACTTAGATGCTATCCATTCGATCAATTCAAGTCAAACATCCTAACATGAAAACATGACGTTTTCTCGACTAGAACTAGCTTCAGATCTCCATCGTACTTCGTGCATAGTCAATGCTTCCAAATCTTTTCGCTCAGCTATCATTGCCAACACTACATTTTGACATTTTATGCTAAGTGCATCTGCGAACTTATTGCCCTTTCCTGGTGTGTACACAATCCCAATGTCACAAGCAGCTAAAATCTCCATCCACCTCTGCTGTCTTATATATAATTTCTTTTGAGAGAATAAATACCTTAGCGACTTATGATCCGTAAACAATTCGAATATTTCTCCCAAAAGGTAATGTCTCCACACCTTCATCGCAAAAATTACCATAGCTAATTCCAAATCATGAGTTGGATACCTAACTTCATGCAGTCTGAGCTGTCGAGAAGTATAAGCGATCACTTTACCTCGCTGCATTAACCCAACTCCTAATCCTATTCCACACATATCCATGTACACCACTAAGTCCTGATTCCCCTTTGGAACAACTAACACAGGTGCATTAGTCAATAAGCGTTTCAGTTTCTAGAATGCTTCCTCATACTTATCTGTCCAAACAAACTTCATACCTTTTCGAGTTAGCTTAGTCATTGATGCTGTTATCTAAGAGAAAGCCTTAACGAATCTCCGGTAATAACTAGCTAATCCAAGGAAACTCTTTATCTCGGTCACTGTCTCAGGTCTCTTCCAGCTATTCACCCCCTCGATCTTAGCCGGATCTACTAATAACCCTTTGTCTAAGACTACATGACCAAGAAACGTCACGTCCTTATTCCAGAAATGACACTTCGAAAATTTTGTTTTTAGTTGATGTTGCCTCAGCATGTCAAGCACCATTCTAAGATGAACTTCATGCTCTCTTTCATCCTTAGAGTATATCAGAATGCCGTATGTAAATTCTAACACGAATTTGTCCAGATTTTCTAGGAAGATTCTGTTCATCAAATCCATGAAGAATGTGGGCGCATTAGTTAGCCCGAATGGTATCACTAACCATTCGTACGATCCATATCTTGTAGTAAACGCCGTCAAAAGAATACTATCCTCTGCTACTCTAAGCTGATGGAACCCTATTGCCAAATCAAACTGAGAAAATACTTTGGCTCCACTCAATTAGTTGAATATATCATCAATTCTAGGTAATGGATATCGATTCTTTATCGTCATCTCATTCAACTTACGATAATCGATACACAACCTGAACGATCCATCCGGTTTTCTCACAAACAGTACAGCTGCTCCCTAGGGTGAACTACTTGGTCTAATGAAGTTCTTACCTTCTAAATCCATCAACTTCACCTTCAACCTTTCGTCTTGGTAGGTGTCATTCTATTTGGCGGCCAGCTTACCGGTTCAGCTCCAGGTACTAAATCTATTCGAAACTCAATAGCTCGTTTCCATGGTAGTCCTACTACAGGCTCAAAGAAATTTGCAAATTTTCTAACAATGAAACTCGATTCAACTCGTCTTCTGCCTCTATAACACCCAAAAAAGCATTAATCTCAAAACTAGAATTTTCTACGGAGTATATAATCAGATCACTTAAACTAGGGTGTCTAAATGATATTTTCCTATCATGGCAAAATATCCTAGCATCATACTTACTCAACCAATCCATACCCAAAATAATTTCAAACCCTACGAAATCAAATACATGCAAACTGCAAGCAAATATATGACCTAACAATTCAAACTCTAATTGGTCACATCTCATACCAAGAGTCGCATACCCTCCTATCAGATTTGCAACTCTCAAGGATGTACTAGGTATAAAGGTTCTAGGTTAAGCTTATACAAGAACAATGAGATATAAAAGAATGCGATGCACCAATATCAAATAGAACTCAAACTGATACACCATGAATGAAAAACGTACCTCCCAACATAGCTTTTTGTTTCTCCTCTATTGTTGGTCTTGAGGTAGCCAGTTCCAATGCAAACATTTTGCTTTTTCCTTCCTTGGCAACTACACTCTTTTGGGCTCCCTTCTTATGGGAAAAAATTTCTCTTCTGGTTCTGTTCACCTTGAGTTTCTACTACTTTACTATTAAAGAAACTGACCATCCCCTCATTCCTCAAAGCCATCTCAACAAGTACATTGCACGAATCCCTAATATGTGGTAAAGCTACTTTAGCAAGCTCGAGTCTCAATCCACGGATGAACTTCTCATTCCTTTTGATAACCATATCAACCATAGTGTATCCGTATCTCGATAGCTCCTCAAATCTGGTAGCATACTCCAGCACTGTCATGTCTCCCTTCACTAACTCAGCAAACTTCTTGAGCAGAGTAGACTTGGCGATCTCCAACATGAATCTTTCCTCAAACCTCCTTCTGAATTCTGCCCAAGTCATGCTCTCTTTATTTACTCCCATGGTAACACTATTCCAACAATACAGTGCTGCCCCTTGCAACTGCCTAGATGCCAATCTTTTTTCTGCTCATCGTTGAGTCCCAAATCAGCGAAAATTCTCTGGCAATGAAGCAACCAATTCTTTATTTCAATTGCATCCTCGGTGCTGATAAATGGCTTTCCTCCAAGCCTAGCATAGCCTCTTCTTAGTATTGTATAGTTATTGACCACCAAAGCTTCCTGATTTCCTCCAACTAATCCCGCAATAGCTCCAACTTGCATCATTTGACGAAGAACTGATACATAGCTCCCATATCAACTTGCGGCACTCCAGTGCTCACATTAGCAGCTTATGCCTGACCTGGATTCCTTCTATTATTTGGTCTGGCATTCCCATTAGTTGTGGTGCTTTCTCCACCAAGGTTAACCCTTCCACTCCTAGCATTCATATTTTACTTCCTTAAAATCTGCATTCGATCCTTTGTAAGCTACAGAAGAATAGCCTAAGAAAGATGGGAGAATAGATATAAAGCGTATACTTATATATAGCCAATACAAGTATGTTACTAAAACGTTATCCCATACCTCGGTCTTTTCTCTGATTCCTTAGGATTAAGTTTTTCAAAATCATTTAAGTTTAGAATTTCTTTTAAGTTTTCATAAACCTATGTTCTGATACCAATTTGTAACATCCCCTACTTTGAGGCTCGAAGCTAAGTGCTGCAGATGCTGCAGTCATCTATATTATTAACTTTCGGTGACAAAATACGGTAATATTAATGGTATCCATAATATCAGAAGCACATGAATATGAAATAAGATCAACACATATTTAAAAACCAACTTTTCTAATTACATTTCAAATCTGTATTTCATATTTAGTTACATAATCCTAAAACAATTCGCATGTTTTGATCAAATATAATTATTACAAATTACGCCAAAAGCTTCATATGAAGATGCCCCTTGGATGATCAGAGTACTAGATAGACATATCATTCATAAATACATCACAGTGGGAATAATACTAAATAGCTCATATATATCTAGCTTTGCCTCCTACACGTCTTTAGAAGCTTATTCGTCCAACCTACTAAACCTGAAAAGTCCGTAACTCTCGATCTACTCAAATTTTATTTTGAGCACCTGAGAGTTTAAGGGGAAACATAAACTTCGAGTCGGACATAAATCTTGGTGTGAATAATTCTATTACATCCTGGTTCACCGATATTAGGTGAGACCATACCGCTTAGCAGAACTAGTTTCCCCTCACTAATATCCTATTAAAATCATATCTTTTGTAAATCAAAATCCTGTAATCAAATTGATTTAACCATAAGAGCCATAACATATATGCTTATAAATTAGGTAATCAATGGACTAACTATTCATCATTATAGTTTTAACTGACTAACTATTAACCATTGGCTGACTTGGGCCTAGCGGACATAATAAATAATCTAACTTTTGTTCGATACAATACTGGACAATCTGTTATTAACATACTTCTCCTAGGCTTAACTAATCCTAATGGTTTTCCGGGCTCACCAATAACTTACCTTTACTCTGTGTATTCCTGTTTGTGTATTCCTTTCTATGTGTATAATCATTTTAGTATTACCTTTGACAAAGCCTTGCACATTGGAATTTTGGACTTATATTAGCTAGGGGCTACTAGCCAATGTATATACGCGAGCCTTCACCAGTCCCATCCGGTCTTCTAATATCTGAGTCATAAACTTAGGGTTAACTACCGCCTTCAATATTCCTTGAGAAAATTTCTTTAAAATTGATCTAACCCTTTTATATCATACTTAACCAAGGAAAATATACTCTTTGCTTTACTCTAAATACTTATGCCATGATATATGCTTTACATAAAATAATATTGATGAAAGTTCAGATCAGTAGGGTTATCTATCCCTTTAAAACAAGTTGAAGCCCGTTTTAACATAGAAAACATTAGGCTATAAAGCCAAAGCCATACCTTCGAAACCCTTGTTTAAAACCTAAAGAATCCCTTTAGAAATTATTGAAAACGTCCCTTTCGGAATTATTACATAAGCATTAGACATACTCTTTCAAAACCATTTAAACTTATCTTTCGAAAGCATTGGAAACCTTCCTTTCGAAATACTTAAAATATACCTTTCGAAAGCATTGGGTTCAAGTAGAGTTTGTGGAAACTTAGCTTCAAAACCATTTAAAATTGTTCCTTTCGAAACCATTGGGTTTAACTTTTAATATAACTATGGGGTCCAACAGAACAGTGGCGAAAGTATTACTTTTGAAATCATTAATCCCAAGTAAAAAAAATGAGGATAGTTTCGAAACCCACCCTTTCAAATACTTTGATTTTAAGGTTATAAAGAAAAGCGGCCTCTAACTGATTCGAAAGGTATGAATGCGGCAGCTAGGTATCGAATAGGTTCAAAAGCGGCAACTCCTTCAAAAACTCCTTTAAAACAAAGACAAGTTGCAACTCTTTCGAAAGCTTCATTTTGAAATAAAGATAAGTTAATGGGTTCAAAAGCCAATAAAAGAACCCCTTCGAAAGCATTATAAACAATGGTAAGTAAATGGCTCCAACCCTTCGAAAGCATACCTTCGATAGGTCCCTTTCGTCTTTCTCTAATACAAAACTTATCAATTACTTGATACCATGTGCATTGGTTTCAAATGAGTGCGAAAGGCTTACTAGGCATGGTGACGAAAGTAAGCAATGGAAGTGGCGAAGTTGTGATTCGAAACAAAACTAAATTTTTGCCTTCCAAAGTAATTCCTTTTTACCTAACTTGCCTAATTTGTCAAAATATGATTGGTTGCCAACTCTTTATCAAAATTCTTTTCTAAAAAGGCTGCTGATTTCAAAATTTACAATTTAAAACATTTTAATCAAATATGCCCTTATCCTTGATAAAACATATAAAATATTTAAATCCCTATACTTAGATAATTTTATAGCCATAGTAAAATACTTAGGAAAATTCTCCAAAATTTATAACAACTCACTTTTGGTATGTTTTCTAACATATATAAATTTTAGACCTAAAATCATTATATAATTGCCTTAAATAATTTAAACCCAACTTAACTATTTTGTCTCATAGAAAAGTCATATTAAATCCACAATTACTTAGAAAATTATGAAACATGAAACCCACTTCTAAAATAATGTTTTTGACCATATATCAAAAACGCAAATCATATGTATATCATTTAATTGGTTTTCCAATCTGGACTTATCATAAAATCTACATGAAACGATATAAATAATCTATAAGCATATACATCCATTTAAACAAACACAACATGGTGTATAACTAGCAAAATTAATTCGGATCTAACTTCAAACCGATATCAATATCAAAAGTGAGATTTAAGTTAATTATTCACCTTAGTTTGGTGTTAAGAAGGTTGAGATTTGCCCGTTGATTGATTTGCATAATCTTTCTACTTGAATCATATCTTTACTTCTTCTTGAATCTCCTTAATGGTGGTCGGCCGAGCTCCCTTAGGTCTTTAGTTTTGTTTGTGAATGTTAGAGTGAATAAGAAATTAAATAAGAAATGAAGAATAGTGGGGTTTAGGGAATAAGAACAAAGGCTATTCCTATTTTACCCTTATATATCCCTCCTACTTACTTATTTTCAATTCTCTTTTGCTTATACATTCATTAAGGCACGGACCCTTATTGATTAACAAATTTCAATCCCTTAACTATCCACTTATTTCATTTAATTTATCTAATTAAATATCCTAAATAATGTTAGTCAAGATTTGGGTCATTATATTTTCTTAATCTTGAAAGAGATGAACTGATAGAGCTTCGCTAGGTTTTAAAAATAATTTGTGAATAAAAGTGAGGGGGTTGGACTCTTATTTATAGTGGTTGAAATACATTAGAATCGTCAAATTTAGGTCGGTTAAAATAATAAAAAAAACAGATGTTAACTGTTGTATAAAACCCTGGCCATCACAACCTTCACCGGTCAACCGTTAACAATAGCCAGGTCCTAGAGGAGCAGTCGACCGATCCTTCTATTTTAGGAAGAATTTTATTGGTAGTTGTTTTTAATTATTCAATTCCTTAATAGCACTTAACGTTACTTTTAACGATTACTCAATCCCGAAGTTTAATTCCTGTTAACTTTCAAATTTCAAATTTAATAATTATTTTATTATTTGAATTTGAATCCTATTAAATTTTTTTGAATCTAAAAACTTGAAACGTCTATTACTTTTCCGTTTGAGCTCCAGTTTCAACATATGATATATGGAAATTGATTAGAATTTCATCAAAAGCACAATGGCATAACTTTATGGTCAAATTTGAATTTTGCAAAATTTTCATTTACCCTTACCTTATTTAATTAATTTATGTAATTTATTTATTGATAATTATTATAGAGTGTTGCAGGTTAGGCCTGTATTTATATGCGTTCGAATCAGTTATATCTGTTAGATTAAAGTATATTAAATTCGGGAAAATTAGGTCGAGGTTCAACCTTAGCCACCACACACATACCAAAACCTTAGTCACCACATACATACCAGTTGAGTGGTCCTTTCTAGGCGGGCGACCATTAGGGTTTGACCGGCCCAATGAAGGCGGTCGATCAGTGGGGTCCGGTTATTAACGTTAACGTAATATATTATTTTCATTACTTTAATTTCAATTACTTAGACATTACGTATAGTACTTAAATTAACTTATTTGTACCACTAACTCAAATGTTAAGTTATTTATATTTATTACCTCCGTTTTGAATTATTTCAGATCTGAAAATTTCAAACGTCAATAACTTCTTCGTTTTAACTCCGATTGAAAAATTTTAAATACTAAAGTTCCTCGAAAGGTTACCATTAACATAATGCTGCAAGTTTCGTAGCTAAATTTAGATATTTGCTTAAATTCCATTTTTGAGATTTAATAATTAATTATTAATTCTTTTTAACTAATTATTATTTATTTTACTAGATATTGCAGAAATCCTTGAACTTGGTACTTTCAAACTAGTATGTAGACCACCTAGTAGGATGACACCGACCGAGATGAAGGAATTAAAGGTGTAGTAGTATATCTAGAAGGAAGGAATTTTATTAGACTAAGCAATTTGCCTTGGGGAGCGCCCGTGGTGTTCGTAAAGAAACCAAATGGGTCGTTAAGGATGTGTATCGATTATCGTAAGTTGAACGAGAGGACTATTAAGAATAAATATCCTTTGCCGAGAATTGATGGTCTATTCGATCAGTTATGTGGAGCCAGAGTGTTTTCCCATTTGGATTTGGCAACAAGTTTCCATCAGTTAAGAGTGGCAGAGGAAAATATTCTATTGATAACATTTCGGACTGGGTATGGTTCATACGAGTGGTTAGTAATGTCTTTCGGGTTAACGAATGCAATTGCTTTCTTTGTGGATTTGATGAACCGAGTTTTCCGAGAGTATTTGGATAAGTTTGTGTTAGTGTTTATAGATGACATTTTAGTATACTTTGAGATTGAAAGGGAGCATGAAAATCTTCTTAGAGTGGTGCTTGAGATGATGAGGCAGCATCAGCTAAAAGCAAAGTTTTCCAAGTGTCATTTTTGGAAGAAAGAGGTTAAATTTCTTGGTCATGTGGTTTCATAAAAGGGATTGTCAGTCAATTCAGATAAGATCAAAGTTGTTAATAATTGAAAGAGACTAGAGATAGTGACTGGGATTAGAAGTTTTCTTGGACTTGCTAGCTATTACCAGAGTTTCATCAAGGATTTCTTGCTGAAAGCAGCACCTTTGACTAAGCTAACCAGGAAAGATGTGAAATATGTCTTTTTCCGACAAATGTGAGGAACCATTCCTAAAGTTAAAGCATTTATTGACCAATGCACCTATGTTAGTAGTTCCAGACGGAAACCAAGGGTTGGTGGTGAATACCGATGCATATGGGACTGGATTAGGAGCTGTGTTGATGCAAAAGGGTAAAGTGATTGCCTACGCTTCACGACAGCTTAGACCGCATAAAGTGAGATATCCTACTCATGATTTGGAGTTGGTTGTTGTGATCTTCGTATTGAAGATTTGAAGGCATTATCTCTTAGGGGAGAGATTTGAGCTATACACAGATCATAAGTCATTAAGGTAATTATTCTCGCAAAAGGAGCTGAATATGAAACAGCAGAGGTGGCTGGAGTTTTTAGCTGCTTATGATTTTGGTATAGAGTAAACTCCTGGGAAAGGAAATAGAGTAGTGGATGCTCTTAGCAGAAGCCATCCAAATTTGGTTTAACTATGTTGGCATAATGGAAGGATTTGGAAGCTTTGACTACTTGTAGTGTGCAGTTAAGATCGACTGCTAGTTCTAGTCAAAGTACCACTATGTTGTCCTGTTTGGAAGTTCGAGCACTGTTGATCGAGAGAATTACTTCTAAGCAGAAGGAGGATCCATTATTAGCCGAGAAGATTATAAGGCTTGAGGTTGGAACCAAGATCGATGATCTAAAAGATTTAATTCTTGACCAGAGAGGATGGTTGAGAAAGAAGGGACAGTTGTGTGTTCCAAATGTTAAGGACTTAAGGAAAGAATTTTTTAGAGAATGTCATCGGTCCAAGTTGATGATACATCCTGGAGGGACGAATATGTATCAAGATATGAAGAGGAGCTTTTATTGGGAAGGTCTGAAGAGGGATGTTGGCTTGAGGGTTAGGAAGTGTGCAAACCGTCAACAAGTGAAGGCCGAACATCAGAGGCTGAGTGGATTGCTTCAACCTTTAGAGATTCCAGTTTGAAAATGAGATTTGATATCCATGGATTTTATAGATGGGTTGCCAAGGTCAAATAGAGGGAATGAAAGTATGGATTATAGTGGACAGGTTGACCAAGAGTCCCCATTTCATTCCAGTTAAGTCAACCAGGACGGCACCTGTTTTAGCTAAGTTGTTCATGAAAAACATAGTTAGACTTCATGGAGTTCCTAGTAGCATAGTCAGTGACAGAGATGCTTCATTCACTAGTGAATTCTGGAAGAGTCTACAGGATGTATTAGGTACCAAGCTTAATATGAGTACTGCATATCATCCTTGGATGGATGGGCAGACAGAGAGAGTCAACGAGGTACTCGAGGATTTGTTGAGAGCTTGCGTATTGGATTTTGGTGGATCTTGGGAGGATCGCCTACATTTGGTTAAGTTTCATATAATAGTTATTAGACTAGTATGGGAATGGCACTTTTTGAAGCTCTGTACGGAAGGCCATGCAAATCACCAGCATGTTGGTTGGAGACTGGAGATAGATTAGTGTTAGGTCCAGATCTGGTTAGAGAGGAGACAAAGAATATTGAGTTGATCCGAGAAAGAATGAAGGAAGCTCGATCGAGGCAGAAAAGTTACGCATATTAGAGGCGTAAAGACCTCGAATTCTCAGTTGGAGATAAGGTTTTCATTAAAATATCACTGATGAAGAGTGTGGTATGGTTCGAAAGGTCAGGGAAGCTGGCACCTAGATATGTTGTTCCGTTCTAGATTATAGAGAGGATTGGATACATAGTAGAGTTGCCGAGCAGTATGGCAGGTGTCCATAATGTGTTTCATGTGTCTCATCTTTGCAAGTATGTGCATGATCCAGAGACTACTATTTCTCCAACAGAGTTGGAAGATTTTGTTGTAGAGGATAATTTGACTTTTGTTAGACAACCAGTTCAGGTAGTTGTGAGAGATGAGAAAAGATTGAGGAACAAGATAGTCAAGTTGGTGAACGTTCAGTGGAGCGACAAGGAAAAGGACTATACTTGGGAGACAGAAGATAGAATTAGAGATACTTATCCTGATCTACTTTGAGGGCATGTCTATATTAGCTTTATATAGATAGTTGCTAGTCAGGTAGGCTAGTATGGTTGTTAGGAGTGGTTACAGATGATTGCTATGTTTAGTATTTAGTCCTTACTGAATTTCGAGGATGAAATTCTTTAAGAAGGGGAGCCTGTAACACCCCTAATTTTTAATAACATTATTTAGGAGATATAATTATTAAGGAGGGGAGCTTGCTGTCGTTCTTTTGCCTTTCGAGTGTATTGAAGTCATCAATGCTTTCAAAAGGCAACTTTTGGTTTAAAGATGTATTGAGCCACTTCCTAAAAGCTTTCGAAAGGGTTCAAGGGTTTCGAAGGCAATGGTTTCGAAAGGGGGTTTCGATGCTATCCTCAATGTTTTACTTAATGTTTTGAATCTTTTGAAAGAATGGTTCCGAAGCTATCAAGTTTTCCCCAAACACTTTTATATGATGAATAATGGTTTCGAAAGGGATAGTTTCGTTTATGTTCACTTTAACGCAAAATATATTTTAAAGAAAAACATAATAGTTTCGAAAGGGGTACTTTCATATGGTTTTGAAGATATGCTTCTATAATTGAATGGTTTCACCTTAATGCATTCGAAAGGTTTCGAAAGGAAGGTTTTAAAGTGTTTTGAAAGGCAGGAACCTAGTGTTTTGGAAAGAAGAGTTTAATGCTTTCGAAAGGAAGTTTTCCAATGGTTTCGAAAGAAGGAATTAAAGGTTTTGAAAGCCTTAGTTTTCAAATTAAATAACCCAATCTCATTTTAAAGGAAAACCATGGCATAATAAAAGAGTTTTGAAATGATTTTAAGTAAGGAGTTTTTGAAGAAGTTTTCCTTGATTAATAGGTTAAAGTGATTAACCAAGTTATATATAAAAGGATTTCAAGGATATTAAACCAAATGTGTTGGTATTATTATGTTATTATGTTTACTTCTTCATATATATATATATATATATATATATATATACTCACATTGTAATGGACCCATAACTGTATTTTGGAGAAGGGCAAAATAACCAACTAGATTGACCCAGTAGTGAATATAAATTAAGTTAACTCTTGAATGAGTAGAATGTCGGATGCCTAAATAGTGAAGTTGTCAGATAGACAGGTTCATGGTAAACCCATGAAAACTATGTTTAAGAAAAATTATTGGAATTTGTCAACAGGTTCATGGTAAATCCATTAAAACTATGATTAGATTGAGTTATTGGTAAGGGAAAATAGGTATGTAGTGAACCCATGAAAACTATATCTGGATTAAATTATTGACAGATGCCAATAGATTCCTAGTCAACCCATGAAAACTAGGATAAGAGGGAAGTTATTGGAGTTACCAACAGGTTCAGGGAGGACCCATGAAACAATGATGTTAATGGCAGGGACCAACAGGTTCTTAGTAATCCCATGAAATCTTTGAAACTGGACAGGGAGTCTACAAATATTAAACAAGTTATTAGTAAGTCCAAGAAAGCTAATAGATTAACAGTGACCTTAGAAACTATAAATGAGACAGTCAGAATGAATGGGGATTGGAAATCCAGAATTGATTTGCTAGTTCGCATATCATCATATTATTTTTGAGATGTTTTAACTATTGTGGATGCAGGAGCACAATATATTATTTTATAAAGGTTTTAGGATACTAGTGAGAGGAAAACCCATTCCGCTAAGCGGTGTGGTCTCACTAGATATCTAAATGCTTTGAGATGGTAGATTATTAATCATACCAGGCTTTATGTCTGACTCGAAGTTTATCTTTTCCCCATAAACTATCGGGTACTCAATTGATTTTGAGTAGTTTGAGAGTTGCGGTTTCCAGGTACGTCTTTTGATGAATAAACTTCTGGAGACGTGCAGGAGGCATGATGGCTATTTAGAGTTCTCTTTTATTTTGATTCCGTTGTCTTGTTATTGTAAAGCCAAAGTTGATTAATTTCCTATATATACTCTGATCATCCAAGGGGGCATATTCATATGTCTCTCTTGGCGTATGTTGTAATAAATATATTTTCGCTGAACGTGGTTCTTGTATTGGGATTGTGTAATGAATTTGAAATGCTTTGAAATGGAATGAGAAAGTTGTTTGTTGATTTTTAAAATTTTTCCATATGCATGTGTTTTTATTATATCAATGTATCTAACATTACCGTATTGGTCGCCGAAGATTAATAACTATGGATGATTGCAGCATCCGTAGCTATTAGTTTTGGGCCTCTAAATAGGGGATATTACAATTATTCAATAGTTTTAATGTTTCATTAGGTAAGGGTCAAGTCTTGTATCCTTAAACTGGAACTCCTTCTTTACCCGGCAGACCTCTTATTGGGAATCACTAAAAATGCGGCTTCCTTACCCCTAATTCCTTCGCAATCCAGAGTCCCGCTATTAACGCTTCGTACTCAGCCTCGTTGTTCATCGCAGTAAACTCTAGCTTTAATGCATATCAAACTGGCTACCATTCTGGATTTATGAGTACTACTCCTGCCCTAAAACTACATTTATTAGAAGCTCTATCTAAAAAATGATTCCATTAAGAAGGTAGGACCATATCATCTTCCACTTCACCGTCCCATGCGGTAAATTCGAAAATGAAATTTGCTAATGCATGTCCATTTATCATCCTCCTTGGATGGTAAGTGATTTCATATTGGTTCAGTTCAATGTTCCACTTCCATAACCTTTTCGAAGTCTCGGGTCAGTACAATACTTGCTTCAAAGGTTGATCCACCAGCACTTAGATAAGCCTGAAAATACGGTGGCCACTTCCTCGACGCAATCAGCAAGCTATAAGCGATTTTCCCCAACTTCGGATAATTCTTTTCAATTTCGATGAACACTTGCAGATGTAGTACACTGGCCTCTTAATCCTAGCCTCCTCACGTACCAATGTTGCGTTTAGTTCATAAGCAGATATTGCCAAATAGGCGGACAAATCTTCTTCGTCCAAAGGTTTGGATAGAATATGTGGAGCTTCCATATGCCTTAGTAATTCCTCGAAGGCATCCTGACATACCTTCATCCATGTAAAATTTCTTTTCCCTTTTTGAGGGTATCGACGAACGGTATACATTTATCAGTTGCCTTTGAGACGTACCGACTCAACGCGGCAACCTTCCCATTCAAAATTTGCAACTCTTTCTTCGTTATTGATGCACTTACATTCCTCAATGCATTAATCTACTCCGGATTAGCTTTAGTGCCCCTTGAATTTAGGATAAATCCTAGGAACTTACCCGATGCAACTCCAATAGAACACTCAATGGATTTAACTTCGTTATGTACTTCCGCAGCCCTTCAAGAATCACTGAAAGATCATCCATGTGGGTCCTCAGTAGCTGTGACTTCATGAGCATATCATCCATATACACTTACTTTGTCCATCTGATTTGATTTTGAACATGGAATTCACTAATCTCTAATAAGTAGCTTACGCGTTCTTTAGATCGAACGACATCAATCATTAGCAGTATAATCTGAAATTCTTTATAAAAATTGTGTACTCCTTATTCATAATATGCATCGAAATCTGGTTATAGCTAGAATAAGAATCCATGAAAGAGACTAACTCGTGTTCGACGGTTCCGTCTACCAGGTGGTCAAACCTGGGCAAAGGGAAGCTAACTTTGGGCGTTCTTTATTCAAGTTTGAATAATAAATACACATCCACCACTTTCTATTTGCTTTCTCGACCAACATTGGGTTTGATACTCATTTTAGGTATAGAGCATCATAGATAAAGGCGTTTGCCTTTAGCTTATCCACTTCCCTCTTCCATGCAGTGGATCTCTCCGAACCCAGATTGCATCTCTTCTATTTTACAGGTGAATATTTTGGGTCCACATTTAGTGCTTGGCATGTTATCTCCGGTGATATCTTGCACATATTCGAATGTTTCCAAGAAAATACATCCAAGTTTTCTCAGTGAAAACTAGCCAATTCCTTCTTAATCTTGTGTTGAATTGAGATCTGATCTTAAGGACCCAAGTAGGGTCATCTATATCAATCAGAACATTGACCGTCAGCATGTCGGTGTTGCCTGCACTTCCTCTGACTTCTTCCTGGGAACCATATACTTATAAAACCTGCTATGGTTTCCAAGCCAAGGCTTGAGCTTTAATTTCTATACATCCGTGTTCTTAATGTAGAGAGATTTCTTTACATTTTTTTGTTTCTCTCGTCGCTTTGCCTCTCTAAGCTCGGCGATGTAACATTCTTGACCAGCGCTTTGGTCTCCTCTAATCAATCCAACTCCATTATCTATTGGGAACTTCTTCATCAAGCACGGAGGAACTAGTGTTGTTCCAAAATCATCAAAGGTCGATTGGCCCAAATAAGCATTGTATGTGGAATACTCATCCACAATCGTGAACTTCTAAACCTGCACAATCTTGCGGTCTCCATCCCCCAATTCCATGGACAAATCAATTGTCTCAATGTGTTGCTTTACCTTGCCGATAAAGTCTTGAATCCTGAATTTACAGGGCTTAACATTGTTTGTACGTATCCTCATCTAATCAATCGTTCTTTTGAACAGAATATTCACCGTGCTTCCGCTATTCACCAAGACTTGATGCATCAAAGTAGGGCCTAGAAAGGCCTTAATTACCATGCGGTCAAAGTTTGGCACTTCTACTCCATCAGGAACCTTGTTCTGACATACGATGTCATCAGTCATCAACCTTTACTGCTTAGTCGGAGTTCCATCCTCCATGGCAAAGCAGTTCTTCTACGATACATGCCTCAGTGAACTAGCATACCATTCCATGTCATTCTACCTTATCTTCGCTGGATGAGGTCCTCTAAATTTGGTTATTAATAACAATCCTTCCATCTAACTGCCTGGACCCCTCTCCGTTAGGTCCTGGTCGGCCCCTTGGAACATTCAACCCTTGGGGTTTAGCATTCTCCTACCATCTTACGGCTCTCTAACGTACCACTACATTTTCTTTTCCTTATCAATTTTCTAATAAAATCTCTAAGATGTCTGCACTCGTTCATGTTATGTCCGTTGGCTTCGTGGAATCGACAAAAAATTCCAAAGAGTTTTTCTGCCTTAGTTGCCTCTCTTCTAGGCAGCATCTTATGCCTTTTTGCACCTTGTGTGATGAGTACATGTTTTCAAGTGTGTCATTCAAATGCATGTACTTATGTGACCTCACATTCCTTAGATGCTTTTTAGCATCATTCCGCCTATGCCAAACACCCTGATTTCTCTTCCTTTGATTACCAGAACTAGAATATTCAGAGCCATGTTTTTGCCGCTCTCACTGGTTTTTATAATAGCTATATTACTTTGAATTACTTCATTAGACTGTCCACCACTAGTCCTCCCAACAACCTGACTTACTTCTTCCAAATGCAAGAATTGGTTTGCCTTTCGGTAGAACTACTCAATAATTGTTAACTGTTTCATCCTCAGCCATTTCCCAAAGTCTGTGACCGAATGTATGCCTCGGAACAATGCCATTAATACCATGTTTATTTACTTCGGTAACTACAACATTAAACATGTTCATAAAACGTTCCAGAGACTTTGAATGTCCTTAAGAAAGGTCGACAAGGACCTTACCTCCTTTGGCCAGGTGGTATGGAGTCAACACTGCTTCAAAAACTTCTTTGCTAGCTTATCAAAAGTCAAAATTGATTTCGAATCGAGCCGAGTTACCACATCAATGCGACACCATTCAAAAGATAGGGAAACAACTACATTGAACTGCATCAGTTGCTTTAGGACCATCCATGTGCCTCTCGTACTTGAATAAATATTGCCTAGTGTCAGTAGTCCCGTTATACGATGACATTGTAAGCATCGTAAACTTCCTGGTATACTCTTCCTTGAAGACGATCTCCAAGAATGGAGTTAAATATGGCGCATAATTCCTGTCTTCGTTCTTTCTCCATTTATTTTCTTCTAACAACTGGTTAATCGTGTCCTCTAAATGCTCCTCGCTAGCCTAGTAATCTCAAGGGCGACTATCAAGAGCTATGTCGAATATTTGACTCCGCAAATGATCTCAGTTTGCTTGTTGACATCTAGGGTCTTCGGTCTTTTGGAGAACCACTTCTCCGATTCTTCTTTGATGTCTGATTGGTTCCATAGCAGCTATTTGAGCACTAAAATCATAAGATTTAACATCCGGTCCGTCCTCATCACGACCATGCTGCAAATCATCCTCGTAATTAAACAAGTTAACAGCCTCAGCTTCTTGGCAGTCTGTGGGCCTTAAATTCTTATCAGTGACAACCTAATTATGGTCGGTATCGATCTGAATTCACTTAGCAGGGTCCCTTCCAGTCCCTCCAAAATTCCTCTCTACTGCTCTAGTAGCCTATTCCCTCTACTTTTACTTTCTGTAACGACCCTAATTTTGATTAACATTATTTAGGACATTTATTTAGGTAAATTAAATGAAATAATGTAAATGGTTAAGAGATTGAGATTTGAATAATATGGGTTAGCCGTGTCAAATGAACTAAAAGGGAATTAAAATGAAATAAGTATGGATAATAGATAAGGGCAAAATAGGAATAGGTTATATTCTTATACCCTAAACCCTCATGCACTCTCATTTTACACGTTTACAAATAAAAACTAAATCGAAGAGGGGCCAGCCACCATTAAGAGAAAGCAAAGAGAAAGATAAGCTTGAATCAAGAGGAAGAAGCTTAATCAATTTAATTCAAGAGCAAATTTCAACTCCTTAACAACAAGCTAAGGTGAATAATAGGTTACATCTCATATTTTCTTATTTTCGATTCTAGATTATATCCGAATATGTTTTGCAAAGTATTATGCCATGTTTTGAATGATAAATAGATATATATGCTTGTTGACAAATTTTGGTTGTTCATGTAGATTTTTATGATAAGTTATGACTGAAAAACTAATCTAATGACATCTACATGCCTTGCGATTTTGATATAAGGTCAAAAATTATATTTTAGAGTGGGTTTCAATTTTCATAATTTTTTGAATTTATGTGGATTTATTATGAATTTTCTAGCAAAGAAAATGGTTAAATTGGGTTTAAATTAATTACGGCTATTGTATGTTAGCTTTAGGTCAGAAATTTATATATGTTAGAAAACATATTAAAAGTGATTTTTGGGAAGTTTTTGGAGAATTTTCCTTAGTGTTTTAATAAGTATATAAAATTATTTAACGTATGGGACTTAAATGTTTTATATGTTTGTAAAAGGAGAAGGGGCAATTTGTAAATGTTTTAAATTGCTAATCTATAAAATTCGGTAATATTTTTAGAAAATATTTTGGAAAAGTATCAGCAACCAATCATATGTTGACAAACAAAGCAAGTTAGGTAGAAAGAAATTACTTTATAAAGTTAAAAATCAGTTTTACAAGGTTTTGTTGTTTTACCACTTTCGGCAGCTACCTTTCGACGCCTCCATCCTTGTCGAAACCAATACACATGGTATCAAAGACTTGGTACATACTGGATCCAAGATAGGCAAAAGGTTTAGAGTCGAAATGTTCCTTCGAAGGGGTCGAGTCCTTGTTTTTCTTTTAAAGGAAATGTGCTTGCTTTGCTTTCGAATAAGATAGCTTTCGACTTGGTCAAGTGTTTTAAAGAAAAGAGCTTTCGAAAGGGGTTGCCGCCTTTGTTTTAAGAATATTCTTTCAAAGGGGTCAAAACCCTGCTGCTGCATGTTATCTTTCGAAGCAATGCCTTCTAAAGGGTTCTTTCGCTTTAAACCCTGAGCCGCTTCTCCAATGCTTTCGAAGGGGTTGGTTTCGACACCATCCACTTCTTTTATTTAGGAAAATGCTTTTGAAATAGTTACTTTCGTCCTAGTTGTTTTAAGACTCTTTTTATATTTTGAAAGTTGAACCCAAAGGTTTCGAAACTATGTTCCACAAATTTATACTTGAACCCGATGCTTTCGAAAGGTTTGTTTTAAGTAAAGGACTTTAATACTTTTGAAAGGTATCTAATGAAAGTTTTGAAGGGGATGTGCACCATTATTTTCAAAAGGTATATTATAAAGGTTTCAAAGGGGTAATTCCCTAATGTTTTCGAAAGGTTTACCTTTAGTATATGAATGGAAGGTTTCCAATGTTTTCGAAAGGAAAATTTGAAATGTTTTTAAAGAGGATGTCTAAGGTTTTATAAAGCTTTCGAAAGGAAACTTTCAATGGTTTCGAAAGGACTATTATAAATGTTTTCGAAAGGTAGGTTTTGGCCTTTCGGTCTAGAGTTCAAAGTAAAGTAATTAACTGATTGCAAAAGGGGTACTCTTAAGGGTTTTGAGAGAGATTGTTTAAAGGTTTTAAACAAAGGTTTCGAAGGTTTTCATCAATAATGTTTTGAGTAAAGAATATATCATGGCAAAGACATTTGAGTAAAGTAAATAGTATGTTTTCCTTATTTAAGTAAGATTTAAAGGGTTAAATCAATTTGAAAATTTTTTCAAGAAAATTTTGATGGGTAGTTAACCCTAAATAAATGATTAAGATATTTGATTACTAGATGGGACTGGTATAGGGTCGTGCCCTATACATTAGCTATAGCCCCTAGCTAATTTAGTCCAGAATTCCAGTGTGTAGGGCTTAGTCACATGTAAGACTTAAATGATGTTACACATAGAAAGGAATACATACAGGGAAGGAGGATAGGTTATTGGTGAGCCCGCAAAACCATTAGGATCAGGTGACCCTGGGAGAAGTAAGTTAAGGACAGACCATCCAAAAGTTTGTCCAACATATGTTAGATTATTTATTTTGCCTGGTAGGCCCGAGTCCGCCAATGGTTAGTAGTCAGCCAAATAAAACTATATTACTCGGACAGATAGTCCATTTTTTACCTGATTTATGAGCATATATGATATTGCCATTATTATTTTAATTAGTTTGATTATTGGATTCTGATTCGCGAAAAGATATGTTTTAAAGGATATTAGTAAGGGGAAACCCGTTCCACTAAGTGGCGTAGTCTCTCATAATATCAGAAAACCGAGATGTAATAGTATTTTTCACACCAGGTTTTATGTCCGACTCGAAGTTTATGTTTTCCCCTTAAACTCTCGGGTGCTCAAAATTAATTTGAGTAGACTGAGAGTTATTATTTTTCAAGTTTAGTAGGATGGACGAATAAAGCTTTCGAAGATATGCAGGAGGCAAGGCTAGCTATATAAGAGCTATTTAGTTTAATTTCCATTGTGATGTATTAAGACTTATGTGTCTATTAAGTACTCTGATCATCCAAGGGGGCATCTTCATATGTTGCTCTTGGCGTATTTTGTAATAATTATATTTGATCAAAACCTGGGAAACGTTTTGGGATTATGTGTCTGAATATGAAATATATATTTGAAATGTAATCAGAAAAGTTGTTTTAATCTATGTTTATTATATTTCATATTAATGTGCTTTTGATATTATGGATACCATTAACATTACAGTATTTTATCATTGGAAGTTAATACTATGGATGACTACCGTATCTGTAACGCTTAGCTTCGGGCCTTAAGATAGGTGATGTTACAACTTGGTATCAGACACTACTACAAAACAGGCCATTTGCATCGGTTGTTTACCCCCCTTTTGCATCAGTTCAACAACCGATGCATATGCAACCGATGCAACAGGCTTAACACTTTTGCATCAATTCTGAAACCGATGCAAAAAGGACCTTTTTGCATCGGTTGTTACTAACAACTGATGCAAAATATCATGGTTTGTTGCTTGGACACAACCCCCATGTTGCATCGGTTGTAATGAAAACCGATGCAACATAGGAACTTACTAGTCATGTATACCTGATGCAATACATAATGACAGTACTTACTAGTCATGTATAAAATGAACAAAGAAAGTATGGACTATGAACCGATTGTGCCCAAATTTCAAGATTTCTAAGCCAAAAATGCAAGAACTATATCAAGAATATCAAAACAGTATTGTAAAAGGTCACACAAATGAAACAATCACATAACCATAAATTTCAAACATGGACATAACTAAAATGTTAACAATACGGAACTTCTAAAATAATACCATAGAAACAGAACGTGAAACATAACACACTGGAAACTAAAAAACATCAATGCAACTACAACACTTAATAAGATCTACCGCTTCTGCTACCAGCTACAGAGGAAGAAGCGAGCTCCAAAGTGACCGTGAAAGACGACTTATCAGCTTCTCTAAGGTATCTGACGTCTCCATTCATGAGCTTGAGAAGTTTTCTACATATAAGAAGACTTACACCTTCATTTGTTTGATTTTCTTCACTTCCAAACATTTGAGCAAGCAATTCTTCAGGTATGCCATTCCCCATGTGAGTTATTCTACATATATATAAGAAACTCAGTACCAAGAAATCAATCATATTATTGAAGTGCTATTCTGCTGCTAAAAGTGCATCGATATTATATCATTACCTAAGTTCAAAGTTTATGACGTGAAGACTGCGACCAACACGATCTCTGAATAAATTAGCACCAATCTCAACAAGACCACCACTGGGTGAATACTTGACCGAAACAGCCAAAAAATCAGCAAGAATTTGTTGAAGCCTTAAGCTATCGCCGTAAACACTTTCTTACATGAATCCATCAGATAAGTTGTATACTATTCTAACTCCCTTTCCAGTGCCTGCAATCATCACTTGACTGATGGCAGTAACCATCACATCATGAAAAAGAAATTCCGACATTTCCAGCTCCAGACAACTGCAAGTTTTTCGTATATCATTTGAGCATATACTTAAGATATAGCACAAAAAACTTAATAATTAATGTATAGTTACCTATCCATAATGTTGTCGATGTCTAAATCATCAATGATCTTATTCAGCTGAAGGTGACATTTTCCAGTTGTACTCAATAAATCATAAAATAGATAATTTAAATCAATAGTTGTTCTATAAGTGAATAATTACCCCCCATGTCCTCTGACGGAGTTCCTTGTTTGGAACATAAGGGGCATGAATACACCAACAAAGCAGCTCAATTTTTTCCAATTGATCAACAACTTTAAATATTCTCTAATAGATCGGCTAGAAAACAAGATAAGCTCTAAAGACATAGATAATTTAATGGCTAAAACTGATAAAATGTGGAAATTATAAACATAATAATAGTCTAGATTACAAAGGTTAATTCTATGAGATTCAACTATTTGGTCTGGTATTATTTTGCATACTGAAGCAAAATTATTTACTATATACTGCATAATGTTGAAGGGCTCAGTTTAAGCTATACCGTAGTTTATTCTTCTTATACAGCTGACCAAAAATTGGATTTATGGGCATATCCTTGCGATGAAGCCAGGAAAATTAACCTTTCGTGGATTGTTTTAGGTGATTTTAATGCTATCGTATCCAGTCAAGGCAGATTAAATAATGGCATTCAAAACTCAGTGGGTGGTACAGACTTTATGAACTGTACTACTCAAACTAGTCTGTTTGAACAAAACTACTCAGGCAATTGTTACACTTGGAGAAGTGGACTAAAACCATCATTTAAGTTCTCTACTTACAAATCTAACGATAAATAGATACAAACCTGAAAAGGACAGATGGACTGTTGCAGCTGGTGATTATGGTGGCTTCTACTCTTAAGCTCCAATAGAAAACAGCTATTGCAATGATACTCTTAACCTGACATTATAATCATTGACTAACATTAAGAAAAATGCTCATAAGTGAAAACATTGTTAGCATAGTCAATAGAATATATTTTTTACAGTTAATGCTTAACCTGTTAGTCCATCATAAATGTACACTGCATTAACCAAATAGCCATGCTAACTCATAAGGATATAGATAGTTAATTCACATTAAGTTACTGAAAATTCTTCAGTTGGTGTGCACACTGTACATAGGACAATTAGCTATTTCACATGTTGAATGACACCCTTTTATGTTTAACACGTATGTATAAATTAACAGCAAAGGAACATTATCATATAACTGCTCTGTAACATACGCTTGAATTATCAGTTGATTTAAACAATGAAGAGAAAAATGGAAGAAAGACATCAACTATGAAGAACTCCAAATGAAGATTAATAACAAAAGAAAATTTAAATGAAATTACAAAAAATTTGAATTAGTTACAGCTCAAACCCAAGCCACCGATTCATCATTGTTTACATGTATGCATATTTTTTTTATACTAAGTTTATTTGTAAAAAAATAATACTTGATCAATTTTAAATAGAATAGCCTAATATGGACCAAATTTTGAGATGGAAAAATGCATGCCTTAGAAATTAAATGCACACATGAATAATTTAACAATTCATTTAACACATGAAAGTTGTGGTTTTATAACCGACAATAGTTAACTATGTTAACTTGAAATAAATAAGGGAAAATAAAATAAACTTCCTTACTGAGCTATGCGTATGAAATTAGAAATGAAAATTATTATACTCAAATTGCACTAGTAAGCATTGACTGAAAAAACATACATCTACATATGTTTACCATTTAAAGCCATGCTGAGATGTACCAGAACTTCCTCAATGCATTACCTACACCACCTATAGTTGATACATTAAATGCATAGATTGAATTTCATTTAATCTTCTTTTCCAACTCTTTGCCAAGTATCAGTGTTCCATGAGATTATATATCCACCATGACCTGCAAAATATTCGAAAAAATGAAACAACCAAACAAGGAATTGTCAAAGAGAAATATCACCAAAATATGCATGATGCAAATATTCTGGTTGAAATGGTGAAATTGTAGCATGAATGAAAAGTAATGAATCACCTAAAAAGTTGAAACCGAAGCATGATTGTGAAATTGGTATTGAAATAGCTGGAATACAACAATTCTAAAATGCATGAGGGGCTAATTCTGAAGTGCATAAACCGAGGCATGTACTAAAGTGTCAGACTGAGCATGCATGACAATTTGGAATGTACGTTTAAGCAATCAAATGAGAGCATTTACTTCAAATAATAATGCTAGCTACTACAGTGTATTCATTAGATGGTTACTGCTTATTTTATGTCAATATTCAACTGGGAGATGCCAAAGGCAAAATATTAAGTAATATTATAAAGAAGTAGCAGAGCTAATATTCAGGGAAGTAAATTAAACCAATATAATTCAAGATAATAAGAAAAGTTGCTCTCTTGACAAAAGAAATATATTTAATAAGACCAAGTGAAAGTAAAGTTCAAATATTTTTCTATAGTTGATTGACTTATTGCATTTAGTTCACCGTTCTCTTTATGCATGCACATAAAAATCTGGCCTTAGTTTGCACTGGTACAATTTTATAGGTCTCAATGAAACTACAGACTGCAAATGCTGCAATGAATCAAGGTATAAACTAATATAGCAGAGTTCTCAGCAAGAAAAATAACGGTATGCTTGAATGTTAAGTTATCAAGTGCAAAATGAAACCAGATGATGATTGCATTTCATACAAAATCATTTAAACAAAACCAAATTAAGTGAAATATATAGCATAACTTAATCAAAGAAAAGCACACACGTGTAGAATGGATTGAATACCTGAAGGGAAAAATAATCTCAAATGCAATCCATATACATATGGTTTAATCAAGTCCCTAAAATGCACTTTCATAAGGCTCCAAAAGTATATTTAAACATCAAAGTTTAACAATTCTGAATATAAGCCTGAATGGGACAAACAAAAGATGGTAGATCCTAAAGAAGACAGCAGAGTGCTAATACCCAAATAGCTAAAACAGTATTGAAGTTGTAGACATAAAAAATCATCACAATCCAATTCAATTGAAATCCTAATCCATACCCTAAATAATCGAATAGGTACCAAACCGCTACATTAAAGAGTTATGAACTTGATAATTTTATCAATTGAATTAAATGAAGTATGAACTGATCTTTGATATCCCCTAAATCATCCTATTTTTTAAAGCATGGTTTAAAATTTAGGCTGGAATTCTGATCATTATAAATGGTTTAAATTCTTATTCTTATGATAATCAAAATGGAATCCAGTTTCGATTTTGATATGGATCCTGAATATATATTTATTAAGCGATGGCACTATATTTCTATATTTCTATCAACTCCAGCTCAATAGAATAACATTAGAAATCAATATTCGTACGTACTACTTTTTTCATTCTCCATAAAAAAGTACCAAAATCGTAAACGTAATCATACTCTAAACTTTTGAAATAGAAATTTATTAAACATTCAAAAATCTCAAAGAAACGAAGCGTGAAACAAAAACCAAAATTTTGAACATTGGTATAAACAAGTACTTACTGCGGCAATATAAACATTTAATATTTATTATTTAACTGGCGAATTAATTATTTTTCATTGTTGACTATATTTCAAAATCCATTGATTTTGCTAAATCTTCTACACAAACAAACCCAAAAAATTGTACGTGAATAGTATCTGAATCTATATAATAGAACAATAGGTTGGTTCCATACGTATTCAGAATGATGAAAATCGATTAAACAAAAGCAATGAAGTAAATTGCAAAGAAGAAGATACAAAGGATTGAATTACCTGCAGTTTGATAAATTATAAAAAAATCTATAAAAAAAGTTGTTTTTGTTTTTTTTTAAGATTGATTTTGTATTGAATTACAGAAGAAATTTCACCACCTGCTACTTTGCACCTTCTACAACCCCAAAACACCACAACAACAATTCAGGCATCAACATGCTAACCAGTCGCCACTGCTTTCAAACTGCAACCGCCTCCATCGTCATCAATCACCTCCTCATACCCAAATTCACGAATTCACGAATTTCCAATTGCATTATAAGTGGATTAGGGTTCGGGCTTGGATTCAGTGCTGAGGGAGAGGATAATGGAGAGGAAGAAAGAGAGGTGGGGAGAGCTCGAGATAGAGGAAATTATTTACGGGGATGGAGCTTGGGTTTAGCTCAGGTTTTTCCAATTTTGGGAAAGATGAATATGGGAGAGGGATTTAGGGTTTTTGAGTGAAAATGAGAGGGAGACGAAATAATTTGCCGCCAACTTTTCGGCTTCGAACGTGGGAATAGTATTTTTGCATCGGTTGTAAATAAAACTGATGCCACTAACACTATTTGCATCGGTATATTTTCTTCGGTTGTTGATGATAACCGATGCAAATTGTATTATTTTACTATCTAATGCTTTCCACATACCAAATGCATCGGTTGTTAAAGCGTAATCGATGCAAATACTTCTATTTGCATCGGTTGTTGTAACAACTGATGCAAATGAGGCGAAGCAACATCCGTATTTTGTAGTAGTGAGAGCATAGGTTTATGAAAAACTTAAAAGAAATTTCAAACTTCAAATGATTTTTAAAACAAAATCCTAAGGTATTAGAGAAAAGATTGGGGTATGTGATAACACTATACTAACGTACTTGTATTTGCTATATATAAGCATACGCTTTATCTCTGTTCTCCCATCTCTCTTAGGCTATTCTTCTGTATCTTACAAAGACTAGAATGCAGATTTGATGGACGTAAGATATGGATGCTAGAGGAGGAAGGGTTAACATTGGAGGAGGAAGCACCACAACCAATGGGAATACCAGACCAAATACCAGGAGGAACCTAGGTCAGGCACAAGCTACAAATGTGGATGCTGGAGTCCCGCAAGTCGATACGGGAGCAATGTATTAGTTTTTCATTAACATGATGCAAGCAGGAGTTGCTGCGGGTTTGGCTGAAGGAAATGCTAAAGGAGGAAATCAAGAAGCTCCAGTGGTTAATAATTATGCTTTTTTGAGTAGAGATTATGCTCGTTTGGGAGGAAAGCCGTTTATTGGTGCTGAAGACGCAATCGAAGTGGAGAATTGGTTACTTCATTATGTGAGGATTTTTGCTGATTTGGGGCTTAAGGATTAGCAAAAAAGAAGACTCGCTTCTAGACAGTTATAAGAGGCGGCACTGTATTGGTTGAACAGTGTTACTGTTGGAGTCAATGGGGAGACTATGACTTAGGCTGAGTTCAGGAGGAGGTTTGAAGAAAGATTTATGTCGGAGATTCCTAAGTCTACTCTACTCAAGAAGTTTGCTGAGTTAGAGCAGGGAGATATGACCATGCTTGAGTATGCAACCAGGTTTGAGGAGCTAGTGAGATGTGGATATGCTATGGTTGATACTCTTATTAAAGGAATGAGAAGTTCATTCGTGGGTTGAAGCCTGATCTTGCTAAGTCCATGTTATCGCATATTAGAGATCCATGCGATGTTGTTGTTGAGATGGCTTTAAGGCAGGAAGAGATGCTTGCTTATCTTGAAGGAAACAAGGCCAAGGAAACTCAAGGATAGCAGAGTTAGAAAAGGAAGTTTTCTATAAGAAAGGAGCTCAGAAGGGTGTAGCTTCTAAGAAAGGAAAGGCAGAGGTTGCTTGTTATAAGTGATAAGAAAGAAAACTATGCTCATGAATGCGGGACTGGCAAAGGGAAGAAAGCTGCTGAGAAGAAAGGACACTATAAAAACTAGTGCAAGGAGCCAGCCAAGGATGGGAAAGGAAAGATGTTTGCGTTGGAACCAACTACCTCGAGACCAACAATAGAGGATAAGGGGAAAGCTATGTTGAGAGGTCCACTTTTGATTCATGGTGTATAAGTTAGAGTTCTATTTGCTACTGGTGCATCACAATCTTTTATATCTCATTGTTTGGTAGACAAACTTAACCTAGAACCCTCATACCTAGTTACTTCCTTAAGAGTTGCAAATCCGAATGGAGGGTATGTGACACTTGGGATGAAGTGTGAGCAGTTAGAGTTTGGATTGTTAGGTCATACATTTGTTTGCAGTTTGCATGTGTTTGATTTCGTAGGGTTCAGAATTGTTTTAGGTATGGATTTTTTAAGTAAATATGATGCTAGGATATTTTGCCATGATAGGAAAATATAACTTAGACACCCTGACTGTATTGATCGGTTAATATACTCCGTAGAAAACCCTATTTTTGAGGTTAATGATTTGTTGGGTATTGTGGAAGTAGAAGACGAGTTGAATCGAGTTTTCATTGTTAGAGAATTTGCAGATGTCTTTGAACCTGTGGTAGGATTGTCGCCGAAATAAGCTATTGTGTTTTGGATAGATTTAGTTCCAGGAGCAGAATTGGTGAGCAGACCGCCATGCAGAATGACACCTACCGAGATGAGGGAGCTAAAGGTGTAGTTGGTGGATTTGGAAGGTAAGAACTTTATCAGACCAAGCAGTTCACCTTGGGGTGCAGCCGCAATGTTTTCCAAGAAGCCGGACGGATCGCAAAGGTTATGTATCGATTATCGTAATTTGAATGAGAAGACGATAAAGAATCAATATCCGTTACCTAGAATTGACGATTTGTTCGACCAATTGAGTGGAGCCAAAGTATTTTCCCAATTGGATTTAGCAACACGGTTCCTTCAGCTTAGAGTGGCAGAGGATAGTATTCCTTTGATGGCATTTAGAACAAGATATGGATAGTATAAATGGTTAGTAATGTCGTTCGGACTGACTAAGGCACCAGCATTCTTTGTAGATTTGATGAACCGAATTTTCTGAGAGCATGTGGATTGGTTCATGTTGGTATTCATAGATGACATTTTGGTATACTTTAAGTATGAAAGAGAGCACGAAGTTCATCATAGAATGGTGCTTAAGACGTTGAGGCAGCACCAACTGAAAGAAAATTTTTCGAAGTGTCATTTCTGGAAGAAGGAAGTGAAATTTCTTGGTCATGTAGTCTCAGAGAAAGGGTTGTCTATAGATTTGACAAAGATTGAGATGGTGAATAATTGGAAGAGACCCGAGACGGTGACTAAGATAAAGAGTTTTTTTGGATTAGCCGATTACTATCGAAGATTCATTAAGGATTTCTCGCGGATAGCGGATCCGATGACTAAGTTAACTCAGAAAGATATGAAATTCATTTGGACCGATGGTAGTAAGGATGCATTCTTGAAGCTGAAACACTTACTGACGAATGAACCTATGTTATTTGTTCCAGAGGGGAATCAGGACTTAGTGGTGTACACGAATGCATGTGGACAAGATTATGAGCCGTGTTAATGCAAAGAGTTAAAGTGATTGCTTATGTTTCTTGACATCTCAGACCGCATGAAATTAGATATCCAACAAGTGATTTGGAATTAGCTGCAGTAATTTTTGCATTGAAGGTGTGGAGACATTATTTGTTGGGAGAAAAATTCGAGCTGTATACAGATCGTAAGTCTTTGAGGTATTTATTCTCTCAGAAGGAGTTGAATATGAGACAACAGAGGTGGTTAGAATTTTTAGCCGCTTATGACTATGGTATTGAGTACACACCAGGAAATGGCAACAAAGTTGCTGATGCACTTAGCAGAAGACATCAAAATGAAGTATTGGCAATGATAGTTGAGTGGAAAGAATTAGAGGCATTGACTACATGCGGGATGCAGTGGAGATCTAAAGCTAGATCTAGTAAGGAAACTTTAATGTTATCATGTTTAGTAGTTCGACTAGTGATGATCGAAAGCATTGCTTCTAAAAAAGGAGAGGATCCATTATTAGCTGAACGGATCAGAAAGTTAATGGATGGAACAGAGAGTGGTGATTGAAAGATTTCAGTCTTGACCAGAATAGATGGTTAAGGAAGAAAGAAAGACCGTGCGTTTCGATTATAGGAAACATTAGGAAGGAAGTTCTAGAAGAATGCCATCGTTCAAAGTTCACTATTTATCCAGGAGGAACTAAGATGTATCAAGATATGAAAAGAAGTTTCTTCTGGGAAGGTATGAAGAGAGATGTAGGCTTGTACAGTGTTTGAACTGTCAACGGGTAAAAGCCAAACATCAGAAACCAAGTGGGTTACTTCAGCCTTTAGATGTTCCAGTATGGAAGTGGGATTCTATCTCAATGGATTTTATTAACGGGTTGCCTAGGTAAAATAGAGGAAATGAAAGTATATGGGTTATAGTGGACAGTTTGACCAAGAGTTCCCATTTCATTCTAGTTAAGTCAACAGGACGACACCTTTTTTAGCTAAGTCTTTTATGAATAATGTAGTTAGCCTTCATGGAATTCCTACTAGTATAGTAAGTAATAGAGATTCCTTATTTACTAGTGAGTTCTAGAAGAGTTACAGAAGACTTTGGGTACCAAGCTCAAGATGAGTGCTGCTTACCATCCACTGACAGATGTGCAAACATAAAGGATTAATAAAGTCTTTGAAGATTGGTTACGAGCTTCTGTGCTAGACTTTGGAGGATCATGGGAAGACCATCTACACTTAGTCGAGTTTTCGTATAACAACAGTTATCAGGCTATTATAGGGATGGCACCGTTTGAAGCTTTGTATGGAAGGCCATGCAAATCTCTCGTTTGTTGGTTAGAGATGGGGGATAGGTTGGTTCTTGTTCCGGATTTGGTAAGAGAAGCTGCAAAAAAGATTGAGTCCATTTGATCCAGAATGAAGGAAGCTCAGTCTAGACAGAAGTGTTATGCTGATAGGAGACAGAAAGACTTGGAGTTCTCAGTTGGAGATCATGTTTTCGTCAGGGTATCACCGATGAAAGATGTAATTCGATTTGGAAAATCAGATAAATTGGCATCGAGATTCGTTAGACCATTTCCTATTGTAGAAAGGATTGGGAAACTCGCATATAGGGTGGAGATACCAAGTAGTTTGACAAGGTTCCATACTGTTTTTCATGTTTCTCATCTAAGGAAGTGTATTCGGATCCAGAGACTACTATAGCACCGACTATGTTACATGACTTAGTAGTGCAGCCGAATTCAACTATAATTAGAAAGCTAGTTTGTATAGTTACGAGAGATGAGAAGAGGCTAAGGAACAAGACAGTCATGTTAGTCAAAGTCCAGTAGAGTAACGACGAGAGAGACTGTACTTGGGAAACCGAGAGCAAGATTCGAGATACTTATCCTGATTTGTTTCATGGTATGTTTTACCTTTATGATTGATTTTGATGAGTGCCTTATAGTAATTTCGAAGATGAAATTTTTAAAGAGGGGAGTCTGTAACGACCCTAATTGTGATTAATATTATTTAGGACATTTAATTAGGTAAATTAAATGAAATAATGTAAATGGTCAAGGGATTGAGATTTGAATAATATGGGTTAGCTGTGCCTAATAAACTAATGAACTAAAAAAGAATTAAAATGAAATAAATAAGGGTAATAGATAAGGGCAAAATAAGGATAGGTTATATTCTTATACCCAAAAACCTCATGCACTCTCATTTTACACATTCACAAACAAAAACTAAATCCAAGAGTGGCCAACCACCATTAAGAGAAAGCAAAGAGGAAGATAAGCTAGAATCAAGAGGACAAAGATTAATCAACTTAATTCAAGAGAAAATCTCAACTTCTTAACAACAAGCTAAGGTGAATAATATGTTACATCTCATATTTTCTTATTTTCGATTCCAGATTAGATCCGAATATATTTTGGAAAGTATTATGCCATGCTTTGAATGAAAAATAGATTTATATGCTTGTTGATGAATTTTGTTTGTTCATATAGATTTTTATGATAAGTTATGATTGCAAAACCTATCAAATGAAATCCAAAGGCCTTGCGATTTTGATATAAGGTCAGAAATAATATATTAGAGATGGGTTTCAAGTTTCATAATTTTATGAATTAATGTGGATTTATTATTAATTTTCTAGCGAAGAAAATGGTTAAATTGGGTTTAAATTTATTACGGCTATTATATGTTAGCTTTGGATCAGAAATTTATATATGTTAGAAAACATATTGAAAGTGATTTATGGGAATTTTTGAAGAATTTTCCTAAGTATTGAATAAGTATATAAAATTATTTAAGATATGGGACTTAAATGTTTTATATGTTTATAAAAGGAGAGGAGGCAATTTGTAAATGTTTTAAATTGTTAATCTCTGAAATTCGGCAGCATTTTTAGAAATGATTTTGGAAAAGTATTGACAACCAATCATATGTTGACAAACAAAGCAAGTTAGTTAGAAAGAAATTACTTTATAAAGTTTAAAATCAGTTTTACAAGGTTTTGCTGTTTCTCCACTTTTGACAGCAACCTATCGACACCATACTTCCACCTCCATCATAGTCAAAACCAATACACATGGTATCAAAGATTTGGTATGTAGTGGATTGGAGATAAGGAAAGGTATAGAGTCAAAACGTGCCTTCGAAGGGGTCGAGACCTTATTTTGCTTTTAAAGGAAATGTGCTTGCTTTGCTTTCGAATGAGATAGCTTTCGACTTGGTCAAATCTTTTAAAGAAAAGAGCTTTTGTAAGGGATTGATGTCTTTGTTTCAAGAATATGCTTTCAAAGGGGTTGAAACCTCGCTGCCGCATGTCACCTTTCAAAGTAATGCCTTCGAAAGGGTTCTTTCGCTTTAAACCCTAAGCTGCTTCTCCAATGCTTTCGAAGGGGTTGGTTTGGACACCATCCACTTCTTTTATTTAAGAAAATGCTTTCGAAAGAGTTGCTTTTGTCCTAATTATTCTAAGCACTTTTTATATTTTGACATTTAAACTCAAAGGTTTTGAAAGAAAAGGTTTTAAAGGTTTCGAAAATATGTTCCACAAACTTATACTTGATCCCAATTCTTTTGAAAGGTTTGTTTTAAGTAAAGGACTTTAATATTTCGAAAGGTATCTAATGAAGGTTACAAAGGGGATGTTCCCATGTTTTCGAAAGGTATATGATAAAGTTTTCAAAGGGGTGATTCCCCAGTGTTTTCGAAAGATTTACCTTTAGTAAATGAATGGAAGGTTTCCAATGTATTCGAAAGGCAAATTTGAAGTGTTTTAAAATAGGATGTCTAAGGTTTTATAAAGCTTTCAAAATGACACTTTCAATGGTTTCGAAAGGTCTATTATAAGTGGTTTCGAAAGGTTTTGGCCTTTCGGCCTAGAGTTCAAAGTAAAGTATTTAACTTATTTCAAAAGAGGAACTTTCAAGGGTTTCGAAAAAGATTGTTTAAAGGTTTAAACAAAGGTTCGATGGTTTTCATCAACAATGTTCTGAGTAAATCATATATCATGGCAAGGAGATTTGAGTAAAGAAAATATTGTGTTTTCCTTGTTTAAGTGTGATTTAAAGGGTTAAATCGATTTGAAAAGTTTTTCAAGGAAAATTTTTATGGGTAGTTAACCCTAAATAAATGATTAAGATATTTGGTTACTAGATGGGACTGGTATATGGTCATGCCCTAAACATTAGCTATATCCCCTAGCTAATTTAGTCCAGAATTCTAGTGTGTAGGGCTTAGTCACATGTAAGACTTAAATGATGTTACACATAGAAAGGAATACATACAGGGAAGGAGGATAGGTTATTGGTGAGCCCGCAAAACCATTAGGATCAGGTGACCCTGGAGAAGTAAGTTAAGGACAGACCTTCCAGAAGTTTGTCTGACAGATGTTAGATTATTTATTTTGTCTAGTAGGCCCATGTCAGCTAATGGTTAGTAGTCAGCCAAACAAAACTATATTGCTCGGAAAAATAGTCCATTTATTACCCGATTTATGAGCATATATGATATTGCCATTATTGTTTTAATCAATTTGATTGCAGGATTTTTATTCGCAAAAAGATATGTTTAAAGGGATATTAGTGAGGGGAAACTCGTTCCACTAAGTGGCGTGGTCTCACATAATATAAGTAAACCAAGATGTAATAGTATTATTCATACCACGTTTTATGTCTGACTCGAAGTTTATGTTTTCCCTTTAAACTTTCGTGTGCTCAAAATTAATTTGAGTAGATTGAGAGTTAAGGTTTTTCAGGTTTAGTAGGTTGGACGAATAAAGCTTTCGAAGACGAGCAGTAGGCAAGGCTAGTTATATAGGAGCTATTTAGTTTTATTTCTGTTGTGATTTATTTAGAATTATGTGTCTATTTAGTACTCTGATCATCCAAGTGGGCATCTTCATATGTCGCTCTTCGCGTATTTTGTAATAATTATATTTGATCAAAACCTGAGAATCGTTTTGGGATTATGTATCTGAATATGAAATATTGATTTGAAATGTAATCAGAAAAGTTGTTTTAATCGTGTTGATTTTATGTCATATTCATGTGCTTATGATATTATAGATACCACTAACATTACCGTATTTTGTCACCGAAAGTTAATACTATGGTTGACTGCAGCATCTGTAGCGCTTATCTTCGGGCCTCAAGATAGGGGATGTTACACTTTCCATCCCTCCTATCCTGACTAGAAGCAGATGAGTTTTCCTCTACAAATGTAAGAGGTGATGCCTCTCTATACTCCTCCCAATCCTTTGATATTACTAGTTAGAAGGCTATGCTAGCATCCATCATTTCAAGAAGAGCCTTCTGAGTATTCATCATCTTTTGATTTAATTCTGCCATCATCTTATCATATTCCACTCTTGCGACCATCTTCTAAAGGGTAGATGGTTCTGGCTATGCTGCTACTAGCCAGTTAGCAACTTCATCATGTGGGGAAGCTCCATTTCTCCACCAACGACTGCTCTAGATTTACTAGACTTCCTTGTTGGTGCCATAGCATATGAAATTCCTTCAAGCTTTAGATAGAAAACCTTCTAGATCTCACTCCTGGACACTCTTATCGCAATAGATAGCTTGATCCACGCCTGAGAAATACCTTTCTCAGTGAAAGCATAAAAAATATTGAGCCAAAACGTGGCACAATACCCCAAATCCAAATTTAAAGATAGAGATCTAACTATAAACAACAAAATAGTGTAAGATACACAAGAACTTTTATAGTGGTTCGACAAACTGAGGCCTGCGTCCACTTTAATGTTATTATATAAAGATTTTGTCACAAGTACAAGGGATTTCGAGTTTAAACAACCTAGAATAGCGAAACTAGCTTCCTTTATACATGGTTGTATACAAAGAGAAGGTGAAGAAGGTGAAGAAGATGAAGTTCCCAAAGTCCTTTCTTAGTTGCCATATGCTTGTTATTTATAAGAAATCGTCCAACAAAATCACCAGACCTCGAAATACTAAGTCTAATTGTAGATCCGAGAAGGTAGGAGGTGAGATAAAGTCCCATGGCTAATAAAATCATCTCATTGCTGACCAAAAGTGATTGGTACTTATTTGATTTTATGATGGCATACCATGCCATCTCCCTCCAATTGGTCTTTTACCTTTGATCCATGAAGCTCCAAACACTTTTGCCATAAATTCAAGTCGTTGCCAAGAGGTTCAAACATTCCTAGTACTTATCCTTTTCTTCAGTGCTTCATTGGAGCTCTTCACCCGCTCCTTCAGAAATAGGCCCTAAAACAATCACTCTAGCCAACCATTGATAGGTCATAGCCCCAAGGTAAATCAGAGCACATAAAATCATGTCGGCACCGACCTAAAAAGAGGTTGGTATCAAATACTTTTCTTAGTGCATTTTGCACTCTGATCCTTTGAAGCTTGTTCCACTATCCTTCTAAGTGTGCCTTCGACTCTTTGAATCATTTCATCTTCATCCTGATGTGTAGATTCGTTTGTAAGCTGCTTGGTTTAAAAGCCAAATAACAAGGTGGTAGTAAATAACCTATATATATATATATACATACTATGGATATAAGTCCCAATACCCATATGTGTTAAATACATATACTATTTACATGTTATGTTTTTCTTGTTCTATTTTACCATGTTATGTATATATATCTCATTTGATTTTACACCATTTTGGTGAGAAACGTAAAAACATTAATTTTGATGGAAATTCACATGAGAAGTTCTTAATTTATGGATATTTTGGACCCACGACTCATTGTGATGGATAATGATAGACATTTCATATATGGAAGGAAAATGGTTTAATCCTATGTATTCATAGTGTAAAGATATTAAAACTGAAATAAAACATTAACTTAAAATGTAGACCGAATCTGAATGAAATGGGCACTCTTGGTCAACCCGTCCACTACGACCCATAAACTTTTATTTCCTCTATTTGACTTTGGCAACCCGTCTATAAAATCCATGGATATCAAATCCCATTTCTATATTGGAATCTCTAAAGGCTGAAGCAATCCACTCGGCTTCTAATGTTCGGCCTTCACTTGTTGACAGCTTACACACTGCCTAACTCACAAGCCGACATCCCTCTTCATTCCTTCCCAATAGAAGCTTCTCTTCATATCTTGATACATCATGGTCCCTCCAAGATGAATCGTAAACTTGGATCGATGACATTCCCCAAGAACTTCTTTCCTCAAGTTCTCAACATCTGGTACACATAATTGCCCTTTCTTTCTCAACCATCCTCTATGGTCAAGACACAAAATTTTCAAATCATCGACCTCAATTACAACTTCAAGCCTTTTAATTTTCTCGCCCAACAATGGATCCTCCTTCTGCTTAGAAGCAATTCTTTTGATCAACACTGAACTTCTAAACAGGATAACATGGCAGTACTTTGACTAGAACTAGTAGTTGATCTTAACTGCACACCGCAACTGGCCAAAGCTTCTAGATCCTTCCATTCTGCCAACATAACCAAAACCTTTTTCTGATGTCTTCTGCTAAGAGCATCCGCTACTATATTACCTTTCCTTGGGGTATATTCTATACCAAAATCATAAGCAGCCAAAATCTCCAACCACCTCTGTTGTCTTATATTCGACTCCTTCTAAGAAAATAAACATCTTAAAGACTTATGATCTATGTATATCTCAAATCTCTCCCCCAAGACATAATGCCTCCAAATCTTCAAGGCAAAAATCATCGCAGCCAACTCTAAGTCATGAGTAGGATATCTTACTTCGTACGGTCTAAGCTGCATAGAGGCGTAGGCAATAACTTTACCCTTCTACATCAATACTGCTCCCAATCCAATCCCACATGCATCGATGTATATTACCAGCCCTTGGTTTTCGAACTACCAGCACTGCTGCATTGGTCAACAAATGCTTTAACTTAAGGAATTCTTCCTCACATTTATCAGACCAAACAAACTTCACCTCCTTCCTGGTATGCTTAATCAAAGGCATTGCTATCAGCGAGAAATCCTTAATAAAGCTTCGGTAATAGCCAGCAACTCCAAGAAAACTTCTAATCCCAGTCACCGTCTCTGGTCTCTTCCAATTGTTCACAACTTCGATCTTATCTGGATCGATTGACAACCCTTTCTCTGAAACTTCGTGACCAAGAATCTAAACCACTTTCTTCCAAAAATGACACTTGAAAAACTTCGCCTTCAGCTGATTCTGCCTCAATGTTTCAAGCAAAACTCTAAGATGATCTTCATGCACCCTCTCATCCTCAGAATATACCAAAATGTCATCTATAAACACTAACACGAATCTATTCAAATACTCTTGGAAGACTCCGTTCATCAAATCCACAAAGAAAGCATGTGCATTCGTCAACTCGAATGGCATTACTAACCACTTGTACGAACCATATCTAGTTCGAAATGCCATCAAAGGAATGCTGTCCTCGGCCACTCTTAACTGATGAAAGCCTGTCGCCAAATCCAACTGCGAAAATACTCCGGCTCCACTCAACTAATCGAATAGATCCTCAATTCTCGGCAAAGGATACTTATTCTTTAACGTCCTTTCATTCAAATTACAATAGTCGATACACATCCTTAACAACCCATCTAGTTTCTTCACGAATACCGTAGCCGCTCCCCAATGCAAACTGCTTGGTCTAATAAAATTCTTTCCTTTTTGATCCACTAGCTGCACCTTCAATTCTTTCATCTCAGTCAGTGTCATCCTGATAGGTAGTCTACTTACAGGTTCAGCTCTTGGCACAAGATTTGTCCAAAACTCAACAGCTCGTTTCGGTGGTAGTCTTCTGACTAGCTCAAAGACATTTTCAAACTCTTTTGCTACACGAACTTGACTTAGATCTTCTCCCACTTCCATTGCACTCAACAAAGCACAAACACTCTTGCTGGAATCCTCCACTTAGAAGATAATTTGGTTATGACTAATAGAGCGTCTTAGTGATATCTTCCCATCCTAGTAAAATATCACAGCCTCATACCTTCTCAACTAATCCATACCCAAAATGACTCCAAAATCTACGAAATCGAAAACATATAAACTGCATGCAAACATATGACCTAACAAATCAAGTTCTAAGTAGTCACATCTCATCCCTAGAGTTGCATACCCTCCTATTGGATTCGCAACCCTTAAAGAAGTAACAAGGTATGTGGGTTCTAAGCCTAACCTATCAACCAAATACTGTGATATGAACGAATGTGATGCATCAGTATCAAATAGTATCCTAACTAGTATACTCTAAATCAAAAACGTACCTTCCATCATAGACTTTCCTTTATCAGCTGCAGTGGGCTTAGCTAATGATCCAACAACAAAGGCCTTTTCTTTGTCTGCCCCAACTGGCTCTAGACACTGGTTCTTGTAATGCCTAACTTAATCACAATTAAAGCACTTCACATCCTTCTTTTCTGTAGCCTTCTTCCCCTTGCCTGTCTGGCACTCATGAGCATAATGACCGTTCTTGTCGCACTTGAAGCACACTAAATCTACCTTTGCCTTCTTGCCAGCATCCCTTTTCTGGGCTTCCTTCTTCTTAAAGAATTTCCTCTTCTTTTACCTGAGGAACCTGGATTCAACTGGCTTCTCTCTAGCATAACCAACCAGCGTCTCTTTATAGCGAATGACCATCTCCAACATTACAAGGTTCTCGAATATGTGTCATGGTCATTCTAGCAAGATTAGGTCTCAATCCTTGAATGAACCTCTCATTCTTTCTGAGGTCAGTGTCTATAGTGGCATATCAATATCGAGACAGCTCATCAAACTTAGCAGCCTACTTGATTACTGACATATTTCCCTGGACTAAATCCATAAATTTCCATATCAACGCTGACTTTTCCACTTTAGATAAAAACTTTTTCTCAAACCTCATTCTGAAATCAGCCCATGTAAACTCTTCCTCCGGAACTCCGGCAGTTACACTATTCCACCAGTGAAGCGCTGCCCCTTGCAACAGCTTAGAGGCCAGCCTCCTCGTTTGCCCATCATCCAATCCTAGATCATTAAAGAACCTCTTATAGTGCAATAGCCAATTCTCATCTTCAAAAGCATCCTTCGTTCCAACAAACGGCTTTCCACCCAAACCGGTATAGTCTCTGCTTAGTCTTGCATAATTATATCCAACTGGAGCTACAGGATTTGCTCCTCCAACATTACCAGCTATTCTTGCTTGCATAAGATTGGCTAACAACTGATACACCATCCCTGCATCTACTGGCGGATTTCTAGCACCAACATTGGCCTTAACATTTTGGTTAGCATTAGCCGGCCGACCTTGGTTCTCCTGTTATTTGGTCGAGCATTTCCGTTGGTTGTGGTGCTTCCTCTACCCAGATTTCCTCTTCCATTTCCTGCTTCTGTATCCCCTTTCTCATAAATCTGCATACGAACCTTAGTAAGATACAGAAGAACGGTCTAAGAGAGAGGGGAGTACATACTTATATATATATATATCAAATAGAAGTACGTTACTATAGCGTTAACCCAAACCCCGATCATATTTCTAATTCATTGGATTATGTTTCAATAAGCTTTTAGGTTTAACTTTTCTTTTAAGTTTTCATAAATCTATGCTCTGATACCAACTTGTAACATCCCTCTACTTGAAGGCCCAAAACTAATAGCTATGGATGTTGCAGTCATCCATAGTTATTAATCTTCGATGACCAAATACGGCGGTGTTAGATTCATTGATACATAGAAACACATGAATATGGAAAAATATTTAAAACTTCAAATAAGATCACATTCCCTTTTAAATCATTTCCAATTCATTATATAATTCCATAATCGTAAACCATGTTCAAAGAAATATATTATTACAACATACGCCAAGAGCGATATATGAAGATGCCTCCTTGGATGATCAAAGTATATATAGGCAATATAAAAACTTTGCCATTACAAACAACACATCGAAATCAAAATAAAAGTGAACTCTAAATATCTATTATGCCTTCTACACGTCTCCGGAAGCTTTATTCATTTAATGAGATACATGAAAACCTCAACTATCAAACTACTCAAAATCAATCGAGTACTTGAGAGTTTAAGGGGTAAACATAAACTTTGAGTTAGGCATAAAGCTTGGTATGAATAATAATCTAACATCTTAAACCATTTAGATATCTAATGAGACCACACTGCAAAGAGGAAAGAGGGTTTTCCCTTACTAGTATCATTAAACTTTTAAAAAACCATATACTGTGCTCCTGCATCCACAATGGTTAAAACATAGTCTTTTCAAAATATTATGATGATATCCAAAAAAAGTTAAAACATTCTGGATATCCCATCCTCTGTTTAATTGACTCCATGTCATATTTAAAGTTTTTAGGGTTACTATTAACCTATTAGTTTTCATGGGCTTACTAATAACCTTTATATAATGGGTACTTCTGGCACAGGTCCTTATTAAGTTTCAAAATTTACGAAAAGTCCTTCACTAAATTTCAGTGTAAATTAGGTCCCTGTTTTTTATTCACGATTATTGCAGAGCATGATGCAACATTTCATAAAAGTTGCTGACATTTCCGCAACATTTCCGTACACTGTGAACATAGTGTATGAAAGTTGCTGAAATATCAACACTTATTTATAAAAGTTGCTGATATTTCAGCAACATTTATGTACACTGTGAACACAGTTTATGAAAGTTGCTGAAATATCAGCACTTATTTATAAAAGTTGCTGACATTTCAGCAATAATTTTTCTTTGTTTTTACAATAAAACTTTGACACAGATAGTTGCTGAAATATCAGCACTTATTTATAAAAGTTGCTGACATTTCAGCAATAATTTTTCTTCGTTTCCAGAAAACAGGGACCCGCTTTACAATGAAACTTTAACAGGGACCCGTTTTACAATATGAAAGTATGATAGGGATGCCTCCCTAATTTCCACTTATATAATATATGGACACCCCGTCCTATTTCATAGTTTTCATGGGTGCACTATGAACTTATTGGCCCCTGCCAATTAATTTAATTAATTCATGGGTTCCCCTGAACCTATTGATGACTCCAATAACTTCTCTCTTATCCTAGTTTTCATGGGTTGACTAGGAACCTATTGACAACTGTCAATAACTTAATCTAGATATAGTTTTCATGGGTACACTACAAACCAATTGGCCCTTGCTAACCACTCTGTATAGCATAGTTTTCATGGGATCACCATGAACCCATTGGTAACTTCAATAACTTCCTAATCATAATTTTCATGGGTGCACTATGAACCTGTCTCCCCGACAACTTCCATATTTAGGCATCCTATATTCTGGTCTATGTGAGCTCTTGGATACATTTCTACTCATCTAGGAGTTTAATAAATTTATATTCACTACTGGATTAACCTAACTGGTTCTTCTACCCTTTTATCCCCAAAATGCAGTCATGGGGCTATTATATTGTGAATGTATTTATACTTGAAGAAGCAGCCATGATTACAAAACAATACCACTCATGTGGGTTTAATGTCCTTGAAATACTTTTCATATAAAACATGGTTAATCCCTTTAACCTATAATTTTATCCAGGAAAGCTTCTTCTAAAAATGATTTAAAAACTCCTTTAATTTAGCCTTGGGTTTTACCTTAAAAAATGAGTTTGGTTTGCCAAGCCTTCTGAAACCTTCGAAACCTTGCTTTCGACCTCATTAGATACCTTCCTTCGAGTGCATATAGATCTATCTTTAAAACATTAGGTCCTGCCTTTCGAACACTTTAAAACCTTTCTTTCGAAACTTTTCATATGTATTAAAGTATCAACATTTAAATTTAGAAGTATAGCTTCGAAACCAATTGAAAGTGCCCTTTTCGAAAACATTGAAAAACCCACTTTTGAAACCATTGGAAGTATCCCTTACGAAGCAATTGGGTTTATATTTAAAATTTTATTTGGGTCAGGTAAACAAAAGCGAAAGCGTCTCTTTTGAAACCATCCATTATCTCATAAAAGTATTAGGGAAAGCTTGATGGTGTCGGCACCATCCTTTCGAAAGCATAAAACTTCTAGTAAAATATTGGAAGGTCGACTTCGAAACCCCTTTCGAAATCATTGCCTTCAAAACCCCTAACCCCTTTTGAAAGCTATAGGAAATGGCTTATATACTTAGAAACACAAAGTACCATTCGACAGCATTGATATCTTCAATACCATTGAAAGGATTAAAATTACAGAAGGGCCTCGACTTGGTTGAAACTAACCCTTCCGAAGCATTAATTTAAAAACTTAGAACTCCTTCGGAAGCTACTACTTTAAAAAGGCGGAAACTCTCCTTCGAAAGCTAGTCATAAAATACCCTTTTGCAAGATTTGGTTTTGAGTTCTTCGAAACCCCTTTGTAAACAGGCAAGCGCTTTTCTTTAGAAAACAAACCAAAGGTCTCGAGCCCTTCGAAAGCTAGGTTTCGATACCCTACCTTCCGCCTTTCTCCAATCCACTGTGTACCAAATAAGTGATACCATATGTATTGGTTTCAGCTTCATTGGTTTTGACCAGATAGGTTTTGACCCGATTGGTAGCGGAATGTCCGAGTCGAAAGGGTCCTTCTGAAAGTGGCAGAACCTATTTTCTGAGTAAAAAGGCTGTTTTTATCAACTAAAGTAATCTTTTTGTAACTAACTTACCCTATTGTAAACACTTGATTGGTTACCTTAAACTTTCAAATTATTTACAAATAATTGCCACATTATCTTAGACCTAAAACCTGATTAACATTAACAAATAAGCCTTTCAAATTAACAAAGCAATTAAATCATTTAGGTCCTCCTTTCAAAACAATTTAAATTCCATACTAAATCACTTAGTAAAAATCCCCAAAAATCACAAAAATTCACTTTAAATATGTTTTCTAACGTATATAAATTTCAGACCCAAATTCCACATATAACAACTGAAAATAAATTTTAAATCCAATAATACATGTTTCCCTTCGAAAATTTATAATTAATTCTCCACGGCTTGGAAAATTCTAAACCCAACTCCAAAATCATGTTTCTCATAACATATAAATTTTCCATGGGATTTAAAAATCATTTTCTCTCGGTTTTCTCTAAAACCATATATACTCATAATTAAACCATTGGATTAAATCAAATATATTATGAATCCAAGCATATCATCAAAAATCATCATATTAGATTTAATCTTAAATCCAAAAATCAATGATCATATAAAAATCAAAATAGAGATGTAGTGATTATTATTCACCTTATATGGGATAAAGAAATTGGAGACTGATTGTAGATTCATTCTTCTAGCTTGATCCAAAGCTTTAAACTTGAATTTCTCTTCTCTTCTTACTCCTTAGTGGTTGGCTTTCCTTTTCTTTCTTACGTTTATTTTTGCTTATGATAATATGAACATGAATGGTATATGGATAACAGTATAAGGGTAGGAAATATGGGCGGTAATGACCCTAATGCCCTTTTGTTATTTTAATTATTATTCAACTATCTATAAGCCCAATAGAGTTAATTAAGCGCGACCTCTAGGTTTATTATCAAATCTCAATCTCCTTATCACTCTATATTATTCTATTTAATTTACCTAATTAAATCTCCTGAATAATGTTATCGAAATTAGGGGTGTTATATTGTGAATTAAGTTTCACAATTTGACTATAAGGCGCGTTCGGCGACAATGTTGGGTTAAAATTGATTGTTTAGATTAAAGTTATTTATTTTAATCCAAACAAAGAATTCTGATTTTTGAAATGAATATTATAGGATAATGACTCATACAATTATGTTTTATAACTAAAAAGAAATACAAACTGGAAATTTGAGAGTTTAAATTTCGGGAGTTTTTGAAATTGGTTTTTAAGATTCTGGAAATATATAATAGCATAATTTGAAAGTATTTTCCAAATAGAAATGTTTATAAATGATTTCAAAAGGGATTTCAAAAAATTTAAAAGAAATAAAAGTTCGGAACTCACTTCTGTCACTGGAAAATAAATTTTGGTGATGACTGCAACATCATTGGCGTTCATTTTTGAGTTTTAAAGTGGGGGGCCACGTTAGTAGCTTTGCTACTTGATTGTTTAATGAAACAGATTTGTTTTAAATCCACGAAGTATGATTTGATATTCGAACTAGATATGTATATATTTATTTCAAACGATTTGAAATAAATCTCGATGTTCAGTTCTTGAGTTTTCTATTGAATAATATTATGAACACATGTATCATATGCATTAGTATTGATTGATCGATTGATTGTGCATCTTGTTAAGATGATTGATTGCTGATTTCCAATTTTGAATTGGAATTTGATTTTTCCAACTATTCTGATTAGTCGAACGCTTCCAAATTGAGAATTAATTTTCGAAGCTAAGTATTTTCGAAAGTATATAATGTTTAGTTTTGAAAATTTTAAAATAAAGACTAAAGAAGTTGAACTAGTTTTAAATGTTAAATATTTTGATAAGTAAATTGTATAAGTTTATTTGGAATTATACAAGTATGAAATTTAGTTTTGAGATGTTTTAAATGAAAAGAGTTTTAAGAAATGTTTTGAACATAGTAAATATTTATAAAAAACTTATTGTTGGCAAATTGATTTTTTAAGCAGTTCTGACTTTGTATAAATATAAAAAATAGTTTTGAAAGGTTTATAATGGAATTTGTTTTAAGAAACATTTTGAACCTAGTAAATGTTTTATAAATAAAGATTTTGAAAAGTATTTGATTTGGAAAGAAATTTTATTTATCTGAATTTGACATATATATAAAACTGAAGTTGTGAAAAACTATTAATTTGAAATTTGAATTTTTTTGAATTTGAATGATATGTGATTTGGAAAAATGTTTGTTGAAATCCTATATGAATTTCAAATGAACTGGTATTCGAAATTAATTGATTTCAAGGACCTTTGACTCTTTAAAAATATTTGATTTGAAAGTTCTCAACCCTTATATGAAAATGATTCGTATAAGTAGGAGGTTATTTTCGAAAACTATTAATTTTGAAAGGTACTTTATTTGAAAACCAATAATCTTATATATAATGGAATTTATATAAGAATGTATTGATATATTCGAGACTATTGATTTTGGAAAGTACTCGACATGAAATTGAAATATTATATATAATGGAATTTATATAAGTGTGATATTTGAAGTTATGATTTGGAAAGGGTACTATATATAGTATGATATATTTCGAAGTAAAAGATATGGAGAAGTACCCTCTGTAAAGAAGTATAGTATGATTTGCTTTGAATCCTAATAGACTTGGGGGAATCCAAGGGATTCGATCGATAAACCTAATGGACTTGGGTGAATCCAAAAATGGATTCGAACCAATATAGTTTGTCCGGACTTAAAGTCATGAATTCCTCGATTTTTTTTCCAGGGTAGATGGTTCTTTGGTTTACCCAATGGATATGCTTTCAATCCTGGGATCTGTTTTTTATGGATCTTCCGGGAAGGAAGTGCAACTATTGTGTAAATCATTGAATCAGCAGTGTACCACTGCAGCAGGGGTCGATGGTCCCTTATTTACAAAATGGCTACGATATTTCTCTGGAATCTAGAAGGTTTTATATCCATTGCGTAAACAATGGAATCAGCAGCGGGCCACTGTTAACTGATTATCCTTTTTTGACATGGGATTATTGAGCGGTACATTCCATATATGTTTTAAAGGTTTTCCAAGTAGTTTCACTGGATGTTGAAATAGATTTACTAAGTACTTAGAGATTTTAGTCTTACTTCCGATCAACGTGTGGCTAAGATCTGTAAAAATAAGGATAAATCTGTTAAGACATCAAGTTATAAAAGGTATTTTGATATAAAACTTATTACATTTTCTAAATGATTTGTTATGAATTGTTTGGAAATGTTTTAAAAGGGTTGTTTATATATAATTTAATGTTTTATGCTCAACTTAAATGTTTATAAATATTATTTTAGCAAAATGTTTACTTAGTAATTATTGTTAGCAATGTTCTACGTTATCTAATTTATATCCTAAATATTGTTTAAGGTTAACAATTATTATAATGTTTTGAAATTAATTATTATCATTTATTTAAAATATTTAGAAGCAAATTACTATGATTATAATAATGTTTAGAGACTTTAAGTAATGGATTTAAGAATTTAAATAGCTTCTTTCTAACTTTAAGTAATGATGTTGATGACTATTTTCAAATAGTTTACAAATTTTGTAAGGTTGTCTATTTTGAATTTTTAAACGAAGTTACTTTATATAAAGTAAGAAATTTTACATTGAATATTTGTAAAAATATAGATATATCGAAGTTAGTGATTTTGCAAATGAATTTCCAAATGAAATATTTTTAAATGAGATTTATATAAATGGGTACTTTTGGCACAAGTCCTTATTAAGTTTCAAAATTCACGAAAAGTCCTTCACTAAATTTCAGTGTAAATTAGGTCGCTATTTGTTATTCACGATTATTGCAGAGCATGATGCAACATTTCATAAAAGTTGCTGACATTTCCGCAACATTTCTATACACTGTGAACATAGTGTACGAAAGTTGCTGAAATATCAACACTTATTTATAAAAGTTGCTGATATTTAAGCAATATTTATGTACACTGCGAACATAGTTTATGAAAGTTGCTGAAATATCAGCACTTATTTATAAAAGTTGCTGACATTTCAGCAATAATTTTTCTTTATTTTTACAATAAAACTTTGACACAGATAGTTGCTGAAATATCAGCACTTATTTATAAAAGTTGCTGACATTTCAGTAATAATTTTTCTTCGTTTCCAGAAAACAGGGACCCGCTTTACAATGAAACTTTGACAGGGACCTGCTTTACAATATAAAAATATGATAGGGATCTCTCCCTAATTTCCACTATATAAATTTCTTTGAAATTTTTTAATTTAGAGATATTATATAAGTAGACTGTATATATAAAATTTTCTATTTTGAAATTTTATGGAACAATTGATTTGTGTGACACCCTACCTCTATACTCACACTAGCCAAGGACACTACGGGGTAATGCCGTTGACTAGCATGAAGAACAAGGTTGTTAAGGAGCGACCAACTGTATAATTGGTTTGAGTGAGAACCGATATGTCAGATAGTATATCATGCATTTCATTTCAAGAGGAAATCCGACATATCCAATCCAAACTCAAATCTACTACACCATGGCTATAAGGCCTTCGGAAACAAATATAAAATAAGCACAACACAAAATCAGTCACAGATATTCATATCACTAAGGCGGAAACAAATATGAATATAACACATAGAAGTGTACATCAAAGTAGTGGTCAAACAAGATCCACAACATCACAAAAGAATAAGTATACATCAAGGAGTATCTATCTCAAATGTATAAAAGCAAAAACTATTAAGCTAAAGTAGTTAGCCAAAAGTCAGAAGCTAGTCCCTGCTAAGAAGTCAAGTGGAAGCTTCTGAAACACCTCGGTCTGACCCGAGTATTATTTAAGAAGAAAAATAATAAACGGATCAGTCTAGCTATAAATATCATATAAGATGAGATAGGATAAGAGATACAACAAAAATATATGATAACAATAATGCTATACTTTGACAAGCATACATTTGATAACAACAAAAATCATACAATATCTCAAATCATCTCAAATATCCAAAAAAAAACATCACATTCTTTAGCTTATTCACCAAACCTCAAATATTGACAAAACATATCAATGCCAATCGCAAAAATCGGTAAAACACAAATTCCAGAAATCAAAAATTAGAAATCCAGAAAACACAAAGGGAGAGGCCTTTCACAAACGGGAGCATGAAAACTCACCAACATGTGTATCACAAACGGAACGCTATTCCTTGGTCGCTAACCATAGAGCCGATGCCATGACATAGTACAGCGTAACGCTCGAGGAACCTGAAACTCAAATGATCCGAAACAACGACGTAGTACAGCGTTACGCCCGATGAACCTGAAACTCCAATAAGCCGGAACAACGACGTAGTACAGCGTTACGCTCGATGAACCGAACTCCAATAAGCCCGAACAATGACGTAGTACAGCGTTACGCCCGATGAACTGAACTCCATAAAATCCATAGGTTGCTAGCCTATAAAAAACGAGACGAAGCTCTATAGAACGGGGTATAGTCCCCGACGCGGACAAAGAGACATCGCACATCGTTAGTGTGAATCATAAAATGATCACCATTGATCAATAAGAAGTGTAAATTACACTAAGCTAGTAAATAAATGAGTTTAGCTTCATGTCCCGTAACCATTGGCTTAACTTAAATATTTACGAACAAATTGTAGATTTCCACTCGAAAATTGTCACAATAGTTCAATCGAACAAGTCCAAGAATTAACTGATGAAGTAAACGCAAGCGTTTCATACCACTTGTTTTGTTAAGCCATTTAATTAGATTTCTCATACGAATGAGGTAAAGGTTTGCATATACTAATAGATTGGAAAACGGTTTTAAAAACAAGCTTTGTATTAAAAATAACGTTGAAATCATTTTTGTGAAAGAGTTTGAGTATTTACTACTAGTATAGAAACCTTTGTATTAAAAGTGACAAATCACAGAAATGATTGTAAAAACAATCTATCACCAAAAATCCACATTCGACGACGTGAATTCAAACCATAATAATCGATATTAAATCCAATCAAATGGATATTCCCAAAAATCCATAAATGAAGTCATCAAAGTCAATAATAATTGACAACAACTAACCGGATCAACAAAAATCGATAAAAATTGGAAATCCACTCAAAAACAGCTAAAATAGGCAAAACTGCACAGAACCAGACATCTGGTTGAAAATCCAGATGTTTGGATTTTGTCTCTACCCTTTTTCTTTTTCCAGGGACACTTTCCAGACGTCTGGATTTTTCAACCAGACGTCTGGATTTCATTCCAAACGTCTGGATTTTCTTCCAGACGTTTGGATTTTGTCTTTTCCCTTTTTCTTTTTCCAGGGACACTTTCTAGACGTCTGTATTTTTCAACCAGACGTCTGGATTTCCCTGCTAGGCAAAAATCAACCTAGCCCAAGAAGGGCAAAAATCCAAACGGAAAGCGATCGAACGAGCGATGGATGCTAGGAATTTATGCCAATCGACAACCCAGCCTTATAGGCTCTTCGATACACCACCTAAAACATGTCCAAACATCCAAGATAGGATCTTTAAAGATTTTGACTTCAAAATACCAAAATCGGAAAATTCACCAAATCAATTCAAATCAAAAGCAATTGAACATGAAATAGATGTTAGGACTTCATACCTAACGACAATGAAAGCTATAGACATAGATGTGAGTTCAAGAACTTACCTTTAAACCTAAATATAGAAATGAGAAGCTCTAAAACAAAGGAAAGATCAATCACTCTTCAACTTCAACTCTAGAAGCTCCAATCTAAGATCATAAGCAAATATTTCCTAAGTTAGGTTATAGGAAATTTCTGAAATTGGTGAGAGATTGAGATGGAAAAGATGAAGAGGATGCTTACCTAAGCTTCTCTTTGATTTTAGAGCAAGAACTTGAACTTCCTAAGAGAACTAGGGCTTAGGAATTTCTAATTTCCTTTCTTTTCCCCCAATTTTTCCTTTTGCTCGAGTGTTAGGAAATGTTATGAATGAATGAAGAGGAGTGGCGTAGGAGTTATTAGGTAGAGGAGTTGGGTTCTCTTGTTGGGTTAGTGGGCTGAAACCCAAACCCAAAGCCCCAAATGAAAATATCAAAATTCTAATCAACTCCAAACATATCGATGTTTATACTCAAGATCGCAAATGCTATTTTGGACTCAATGGAAGTGGTCACGAGTCCTAATTCGACTGTTTACAAAAAGTATCATTTCGGACTTTAATCCGACCAACGATGCTATATTTAAATAAAACATTTAAATATACCATCATAAAATATGTGGGTTGCTATAATTTGGGAGTTTTATTTATTGTATAATATGTTTGGAAAAAACCAAAAACAAACAAGTTAAATATTTATTTTGAAAGAAAGATATTAAATTTTATATACTATTTATTTGAAAATTTATATGAAATCTAGGAGTTCTGCACCATTTAGATTTTATATAAACATATCACATGTTTTCATGATTGGAATTTTTTTTATTTTTTAAATAAGTATTTTATATATTAATTATGAAGATATGAAATTTTATAAGTTGATTTGAAGTAGAAATTTAATGTTAAATGTAAGTATATTATTTATTTCAGAATAATCTTTAAGTTATACTTATTATAAATAATGCGTTTAATAATAAAACTATTGGATTTAAGGAACCTTATTTTAAAGTTTGTTTAAATGATTTGATATGAATTTATAATAGTATTTCAAACTTTTGGAAAATCTTTGCATAATACTGTAGGGATATTTAATTATATCTTATATTTTACTAAGCAAATAAGTTTAAAATGTTTTGGTTGAATTTTAGGATATATTAAAAATACTTCTTTCCACTACAATAATGAGTACCGAAGTTTAAGATTCTATTGTAAATTGACGTAGTTAGGAAATAATTGGATGAATATTATTTGCTGAATGGTTTCCTTTGTAGCAAATCATTGTTATAACTGTTTTGGTCACATACGATTATTATGTCATGTATTAGTGTTCATGCTTATGGTTTAGATTAAGAATTCATGTTATATAGTTCTACCAAACGCATGCATGCTTTCTATATCTTTCTATAAGCAACTAATATTCAAATTGAGTTGAGATAGGTACATTTAAGCCCACTCGGACGTATATGCGTTTTGGCTCGTTTTGCTCGCTTCAATATGAGCGAACTCGCTCGTATTAAAATAATAAGGTACATATCTCGGATTACATACCGTACTTTTATGTTTTCCCTATGGGATGCACCATCATTGAGATGAGATGTATATTTGTGATATACATTATATTGTAAATTTTTCCGATCGAGCCATGTAAAGGAGATGTTGCTGAAATTTTCCGTAAATTCAGGTGATAGAAATTTTTTGAAACTTTAAACTTTGATAACTTGTTTTAAAAATAAGCCAATATCAGAGTGGCATAGTAGAAGCATGGTAAAGGTTTTGCAAATTGATTTTACATTCTATATGTTGATTGTTTGAGTAAAATATATCAAATTTTAGATTCCTTAATCCCTTTTCGAGGGCAAAAGGTTTTGAGTGGGGGAGATTGTAACGACTCGTATTTTTAACTATTTTAAATTATTAAATTTAATATAATTATTGAACGAAAATGGTTAAAAATAAAATTCAATGATTTATTAATGTCATTTATGGCATATGAACTTAGACAAAAATTTTAAATAACAAAATTTAATAAGATAAAAGATGATAACTTATATTAGAAAGTAAATTAAATGAT